>CANTUR010000011.1:0-1443522 GCA_947683625.1 Mallotus nudiflorus
TCAAAAAAAAATTGAAAACCCTAATAGACCGAAATTTACAAATCGAAAACTAAGCAATTCTAGACCATTTTAGCTCAAACCAAAGCTAGAATAACACTCACCGGAGCTCAAGGAGAAGAAAGAGACCAGCGGTGTCAAAAACGGTGGCCGGAGGAGGGAGAAACGGCGGTAGCTCGACTTTCGGCCTCTTAAGCAAATTCCGGCCAAACTCGTTGGGAAAGAGGGCTGCTGGCGGCGGGGAACGGCTGGAGGCGACGAGGTGGCAAGCCGAGAGGCACACCGACGGTGAAGGAACGGCAGTTACAGACGGTGGAGGTGGGTGGTGGTCGTCGGGCGCGGAAAGGAGAAGAAGAAGAAGAAGAAGAAAATGTCGGGGGCAATTTGGTAATTTTATAATTTTTTTTGATTTTTGATGTATATATGTATATATATATATATTATACTATATATTAAAATAATATTAAATTACACACATCAAATATACACCACACACATAAAAATATTAATATTTTAATAATTTATACCAAATAAATTAATTAAATAACAATTAAAACAATTAAATACTTAATAAAAATATTAGGGAATTAATAAACCCTAATTAAATACATATACACACACATGCTTTATTTAATAATTTAAGAATATGTATGAGTTCATGCAAGTCCGTAAATACATTTAAAATAATTAATAATACATTGTTTACGTGAAAATTTCCCCGAAAATGCAAGTCCCGGGAAAATTTTACGTAATACACTGTAAATAATATACCGTAATTAAAATAGGTTTTAAATACATATTAACTCGTAAAAATATCACATATATATTCAAAATTATTGACACTGCATATCCCGGGTACTGTGTAAAAATATTTTTTAAAAACACGGGATATTACAATCTTCCCCCCTTACAGGAATTCGTCCCCGAATTCTAAAAGATAAGATCAAGAAGGAAAGAGATACGGGGTAAGAAGCTCGCATCTCAGCTTCAGTCTCCCACGTATGCTCTTCAACTCTGTCGCTACGCCGCAGAACCTTGACCATCGGAATCTGCTTCGATCGCAACTGTCGAACTTGATAATCAACGATCGCCACAGGTTCTTCCACAAACATCAAATTTTCACTCACTTCTACACTGTCGGGCTGCAACACGTGTGAAGGATCCGAGATATACTTCCTCAACATCGAGATATGAAATACTGGATGCACCTGTGACATACTCGGAGGCAAATCCAACCGATATGCAATAGTGCCAACTCTCCCCAGAATCTCAAACGGTCCAATGTATCTCGGTGCTAACTTACCCTTCCTGCCAAATCTCATCACACCCTTCATCGGAGATACTTTCAGAAAAACGAAATCTCCAACCTGAAACTCCACATCTCTGCGCCTAGGATCCGCATAACTCTTCTGTCTACTAACTGCGGTCTCTAATCTCCGCTTAATCAAGGCGACTTTCTCTGCAGCATCCTGAACCATCTCTGGTCCAGTCAAAGCTCTCTCACCAATCTCATCCCAACTCAACGGGGATCTACACTTCCTTCCATATAACGCCTCATATGGTGCCATACCAATACTGCTATGGTAGCTGTTATTATATGCAAACTCAACAAGCGACAAATGATCATCCCCAGCTACCTCCCAAATCCAAGACACACATTCTCAACATATCTTCTAGTGTCTGGATCGTCCTCTCAGACTGACCATCTATCTGAGGATGAAAAGCAGTACTGAAATCCAACCTAGTGCCCATCGCTTCCTGTAACTTCTGCCAAAAACGAGAAGTAAACACCGAACCTCTATCTGACACAATGGACACAGGTACTCCATGAAGCACACAATATGCTTCACATACAACTTCGCCAATCTAGCAACTGAATATGTGGCTTTCACAGGCAAGAAATGTGCAGACTTCGTCAATCTGTCTACAATCACCCAGATGGAATCGTATCCATCCTTCGAACGAGGTAAACCGACTACAAAATCCATAGCTATCCTTTCCCACTTCCACTCGGGAATAGGAAGAGGCTGAAGCTTCCCAGAAGGCTTCTGATGTTCGGCTTTCACTTGCTGACATGTCAAGCACTTAGCAATATAATCAGCAACATCCTTCTTCAATCTATCCCACCAGTATAAATCTCTGATACTGTGGTACATCTTAGTGACACCTAGATGAACGCTGTAGGCTGTAGAATGTGCTTCCTCTAAGATCTCCTCTCTCAAGTCATTCACATCAGGAACACACAATCTACCACTGATCCACAACACACCATCATCATCAAGTGTGAAATCAGTGAACTTCCCTGCTCTGACATTCTCTGCAAGCTCTTCTAGAATAGGATCTCGGCTCTGAGCTGCTTTAATCCTATCCCTCAGTACAGATCGTACTTTAAACTGAGCTAACAGTCCACTTGATCTACTAATCTTCATCATCAGACCTTGATCCACCAACAGATGCAACTCCTGGATCAATGGTCTCCTCTCAACACCAATGTGAGCAAGACTACCTGAGGACTTCCTACTCAAGGCATCTGCTACCACATTAGCTTTACCCGGATGGTAAAGAATCTCGCAATCATAATCCTTCAACAATTCCAACCATCGTCTCTGCCTCAAATTCAAATCTCGCTGCTTGGAAAATGTACTTAAGGCTCTTGTGATCAGTAAATATCTCACAAGTCACCCCGTACAAATAATGTCTCCAAATCTTCAAAGCAAAGATCACTGCAGCCATCTCAAGATCATGTGTAGGATAGTTCTGCTCATGCTTCTTCAACTGCCTCGAAGCATAGGCTATCACCCTTCCATTCTGCATCAACACACAACCAAGACCAATTCTAGAGGCATCACAGTAAACTGTGAACTTATCCACACTATTAGGCAAAGCTAATACTGGCGCTGTGGTCAACTTCTCCTTCAACAACTGAAAACTGTTCTCACAAGCTTCTGACCACTCAAATTCTAACATTCTTCTGAGTCAAGCGAGTCATAGGAGCTGCTATCCTGGAAAAATCCTGCACAAACCGCCTATAATACCCGGCTAAACCCAGAAAACTCCGAATCTCCGTGACCGAAGTAGGTCTAGGCCATTCAGATACTGCCTCAACCTTCTGTGGATCAACTTGAATACCTTCTTTAGACACTACGTGTCCAAGAAAAGAAACACTCTCCATCCAGAAATCACACTTCAAGAATTTAGCATAAAGCTGATGATCTCTCAGTGTCTGTAGTATAATCCTCAAGTGACATACGTGCTCTTCCATACTCCTCGAATATACCAGTATATCATCAATGAAGACTACTACAAACTGATCCACATATGGTCTGAATACTCTGTTCATCAGATCCATAAAAGCTGCTGGTGCATTAGTCAAACCAAAAGACATCACCAGAAACTCATAATGGCCATATCGAGTACGGAATGCTATCTTAGGAATATCAGCTTCACTAATCCGCAGCTGATGATAACCTGACCTCAAGTCGACCTTAGAAAAGAACTGTGCACCTTGGAGCTGATCAAACAAATCATCTATCCTCGGGAGAGGATACTTGTTCTTCACTGTCACCCTTATTCAACTCTCTGTAGTCAATGCACAGTCTCAGGGTACTATCCTTCTTCTTCACAAACAGGACTGGTGCACCCCCAAGGAGAAACACTAGGTCTAATAAAATCCTTATCCAACAACTCTTGCAACTGCTCCTTCAACTCTCTCAACTCTGCAGGAGCCATACGATAGGGTGGCATAGATATAGGAGTAGTACCTGGTACCACATCTATACAGAACTCAATCTCTCTGTGAGGTGGTAACCCTGACAACTCTCGGAAAAACATCAGGAAACTCACAAGCAACAGGGACATCTGTGAGTGACAACTTCTCCACTGACGTATCCCTAACCAATGCCAAATACCCCTGACAACCTTTCCTCAACAACTTCCTAGCTGAAATAGCATAAATAAAATTCTGAGGTGCTGAACTCTATCACCAACAAACTTAAAATCTTCTTCACCAGGAATTCTGAAAGTCACCTCCTTATTCCTGCAATCAACCACGGCAAAGTGCTGAGACAACCAATCCATTCCCAGAATAACATCAAACTCCATCACATCCAACAAAATCAAATCGGCGGGTAATTCTCTATCTCCCACGAGAACTGGACAACCAGAAAGAACAATATCGGCGTCCAAGGAATCGCTCAGAGGGAGTGGCAACAGACAAAGGAAAAGCCATCCTCGAAGGCTTGCCAATAAGATTTAGAAGTAAAAATAGGAGAAACAAACGAATGCGTGGCACCCGGATCAAACAAAACCAAAGCATCCAGGTAACAAACAGAAAGAATACCTGCCACGACTGCATTAGATGCCTGAGCATCCTGCTGAGTCAAATGAAAAACTCTAGCCTGACCTCGACCTCCCTGCTGACTGGTAGAAGTCTGGCCAACACCTCTGGCACCTCCTTTAGTACCTCTACCACGACTCTACTGTGGAACAAACTGAGTAGAACTCTGATGCTGGGCTGTGGGGTGGCAACTGAAATGGCACGGGGTGCTGCACTAGCAATCGACTGCTGGGGGAATCGCGAAATCTGCTGCTGCTGATACCCAGAATAAGGACACGATCTGGCAAAATGTCCTATCTGTCCGCATCTGAAACATGTTAGTGGTGTCAGATAACACGGGTCCCTGATGGACTCTACCACAAGTCTGGCAAACACTGGCCGCTGATCCAGAATTACGACCACTGCTGCTGCTCGAAGCACCTGACCCAAATCTGAACGATCTACGCTGACCTCCACGACCATGTCTACTACTCCGATGCACTCGCTGCTGCTGTCTCTGACTCTGCTGAGTCGAACCTCGCTGCTGACTACTCGATCCAACATGAAAACTCGAATATGGAGTAGCCTGCGATCCACTCGACTGAACTCCCAACTGGTAATAATCAGGCATCGCTCCCTGTCTAACTAATCTCAGCTCGATCTCTTTAGCTAGCTCAATCACAGACTCCAGAGTAAGACCTGCTGTAGGCATACCAGCAAAAGCTGAACCCAAACCAGTAACATACGTAGTAACAGCGAAATACTGATCTCGCATCAGATCCTCAGCATATCTACCCAGACGAAGAAACTCTCGGGTATACTCCTCTACAGATCGATCTCCATGAGAAATACTAGTCAAACGGAGACGATAGCTCAAACGAAGAGGCTCTGGACAAAATCTCCTCATGAATCGCTCTCGAAACTGAGCCCATGTCATCGTCATCATATAGGGCTGGATCATCTGAATGAACCAATCCAAGGCTGGTCCCTCAACAGACAACTCAACAATCATGATCCGCTGGTACTCTGTATGAGCAGTCCGAGTCCTAGTCTCAATCGCATGCAGAAAATCTAAAGGATCAGAAGTACCATCAAAAGCAATCCTGCCAACTCTGGCATAGAACAAAGCTGCCTCAGGGTCAGACATACCCTGCTGATAGGCAGGCTGAACAGGCTGAACAACTGGAGGAACAGGAACATCAAACTCAGGCTCAACAGGCTCCTCGTCCTGTAACTCTCTCTGCCTATGGCGACCTACCGCTCCTCGAGGTCTACCTCTGCCACGACCTCTACGCCTAACTGGCGGCTCAGGAGGTAAAACCTCATCCTGAAAAGACTCATCATCCTCGGCCTCAACGACCGGTGGAGCGACACGCGCTCGCCTCCTCATTCTGAAAAGACAAACGGAAAGATTCAGACAAAACAGACAACGGAGGAATAACGCTGAAAACTACAGCAAGGAATACTCATCAAGACATACTCGAACCTAATACACTGCAGTAGTCCAACAGAAAACACAACTTTAAAACTAGGGTCACAACTCACATAACTAAGCCCTGACACAGAACTCCACTCTGATACGAACTTCGCTCTGATACCAACTTTGTCACGACCCAAAACAGGGGCCATGACCGGTGCTAGGGGAACGGGAATTCTTTCGAATCCGGAACCCGTAGCCAAGCCTAAAAATAAAATAAATCATGCTATAACAATAACCATATAATATGCAGCGGAAAATAAAAATCATAATATCATAATATTATCCATATCAACTGGATATAAATAAAAATCTCATCTCATACATAAAATCTTTTTAATACAATCCAGTTTTAACATAATATATCTCCTTTAAAATAAAGTACATGAAATCCAATACTGTAATTCACAACTACTGCAGTGTCTAGATAAAATCAATAAGACTCAAGTAGACAATTTACATAAAGAAGCCGGGGCGGAAGAAATCTGGCGTATCGACCTGCTACTGAGGTCTGAGGAAGTTGACTCTCCTGAAAAATAGTCAACGGAGGGGAGTCAGACCTCACTGAGTGAATTACTATAATATATATACATACACTCTAAATGACAATGCATACAGTCAATAATACATGTCTAATATGTATATATACAGGCAATTCATACAGATGCAGAAAAATCGTTTTTATATATTTTATCTGAAAATCATCTTTTATGAAGGATCATATAGAACCCTAGAATATCGCAACCTCAGAAAATAGTGTCAAACAACACTCTGGCCATACAGGCTCGCTTATTCCAAATATATCCACTTAATCCATTTGGACAGTAGACTGGCCCCGAGACACTAAGTCAACCGAGCTCCAGCAGTCTGACTGCCAGTGTGATTGGCCCCGAGACACTTGGTCAACCGAGCTCCAACAATCACACCCAAATCACATCTCACACATATCAAATGATCATAATCAAATCAATATCCACAAATAGTTAGTATATAGCCTAAAACTATAGGCGTACCGGTACGTACTCGGTCCTAGTGCTGCCCACTAGGTAGCACGTTCTATTGATATCCTTCATTAATAAATAATAAAACATTCATTCACAAATACATGATGCATGAATTTAAATAAATCAACAATATAAACCATATATATACCGGAAATATACCAAAAGTAAACCAGGTATATTTCGAGTATATATATGTCAAATAAATCCAATCAAATCATGAATTAAACTAAAAATATATTTAAAAACATTTTAAATATATTTTATTAATAAAACATGTATATAATTTATTATATACCAAAAATATACTTGAATATAAATCACATTATTTATGCATATTCAGTCAAAATAAAACATGCATTTTCTAAATCATACATCCTAAGCATATATATATAATATAGTAACTCACCTAATGCGCTCCACGAGACAGGTCCGACGGGCCTGGTCCACTAGCCCTCGGTCTCGGCGCAACTAAACAAGAAATAAATAACCGATATCAGAGTAACCCTAATAGAAATCCTAGAATTCAATCTAGAGTATTAAAATACGGAAACAGAATTAGGGTTCGACTGGATATCACGTTTTACGAGAATTCTACCGAAAATTTGGCAGAACCTCCCCTGTAAAACGGACATCTCTCTACTCAAAAGAGTAGAGCCGACCCTGCAAAGAAACACACTTCGAAATTCAAGCTCAACACAATCAAAATCCCACGGTCGGACTCCAAACTACAGTCCACCGACCGGGGTCCACAAACACAGAATGATTCCAGATATAACAAAAATATCTTTAAATCACAGAAATACATTTTATAAATAAAAATTACATAATTGACCTTGAAACACTATAAAAACCGATTAAAACTCATTTTATTAGAAAAACCGTATATTATATATACAATTGAAAATAATTCCCGAAAAATAGTTTTAATTAGTTAAAAATACTAAATATTTTGTAGAAATCATTTTTATACCTTAAATAAATATTAAAACCAATTAAATTACATTTTTAGACAATTTAGGGTAAAATTACCAAAATACCCCTATATATATAAATATACTTAAATTACTTCAAAAATTCACCAAAAATCATACAATTATCCAAAATTAATTTTCTCAACATATTTATCAATAATATCAATATTTAAACTCAATTAACCAATTAAATTCAATTTAAAACACAATTAACCTAATTTTCCAAAATCACCTAAACTTCAATAATTAAAAATAAATACTTAGAAATTCATAAAAATTCCAAATAAATTCCTATAATTCATTTCAACACCCAATTCAACCATAAGCTCAAATTTCATAATTTAAATAATTAATTTCCGAAAATTAGAAAATAATATTAAAATATTCAAAAATACCCAAAAATCCAAACAATCTCCAAAAATTCTACAAAAATTCATACATGTAGATTAAGTTATTAGGATCAACATTTGTGAAGGAAGTTTCCATGAATCATCCAATTCGACGCTCAAAAAAAAATTGAAAACCCTAATAGACCGAAATTTACAAATCGAAAACTAAGCAATTCTAGACCATTTTAGCTCAAACCAAAGCTAGAATAACACTCACCGGAGCTCAAGGAGAAGAAAGAGACCAGCGGTGTCAAAAACGGTGGCCGGAGGAGGGAGAAACGGCGGTAGCTCGACTTTCGGCCTCTTAAGCAAATTCCGGCCAAACTCGTTGGGAAAGAGGGCTGCTGGCGGCGGGGAACGGCTGGAGGCGACGGTGGCAAGCCGAGAGGCACACCGACGGTGAAGGAACGGCAGTTACAGACGGTGGAGGTGGGTGGTGGTCGTCGGGCGCGGAAAGGAGAAGAAGAAGAAGAAGAAGAAAATGTCGGGGGCAATTTGGTAATTTTATAATTTTTTTTGATTTTTGATGTATATATGTATATATATATATATTATACTATATATTAAAATAATATTAAATTACACACATCAAATATACACCACACACATAAAAATATTAATATTTTAATAATTTATACCAAATAAATTAATTAAATAACAATTAAAACAATTAAATACTTAATAAAATATTAGGGAATTAATAAACCCTAATTAAATACATATACACACACATGCTTTATTTAATAATTTAAGAATATGTATGAGTTCATGCAAGTCCGTAAATACATTTAAAATAATTAATAATACATTGTTTACGTGAAAATTTCCCCGAAAATGCAAGTCCCGGGAAAATTTTACGTAATACACTGTAAATAATATACCGTAATTAAAATAGGTTTTAAATACATATTAACTCGTAAAAATATCACATATATATTCAAAATTATTGACACTGCATATCCCGGTACTGTGTAAAAATATTTTTTAAAAACACGGGATATTACAATCTTCCCCCCTTACAGGAATTCGTCCCCGAATTCTAAAAGATAAGATCAAGAAGGAAAGAGATACGGGTAAGAAGCTCGCATCTCAGCTTCAGTCTCCCACGTATGCTCTTCAACTCTGTCGCTACGCCGCAGAACCTTGACCATCGGAATCTGCTTCGATCGCAACTGTCGAACTTGATAATCAACGATCGCCACAGGTTCTTCCACAAACATCAAATTTTCACTCACTTCTACACTGTCGGGCTGCAACACGTGTGAAGGATCCGAGATATACTTCCTCAACATCGAGATATGAAATACTGGATGCACCTGTGACATACTCGGAGGCAAATCCAACCGATATGCAATAGTGCCAACTCTCCCCAGAATCTCAAACGGTCCAATGTATCTCGGTGCTAACTTACCCTTCCTGCCAAATCTCATCACACCCTTCATCGGAGATACTTTCAGAAAAACGAAATCTCCAACCTGAAACTCCACATCTCTGCGCCTAGGATCCGCATAACTCTTCTGTCTACTAACTGCGGTCTCTAATCTCCGCTTAATCAAGGCGACTTTCTCTGCAGCATCCTGAACCATCTCTGGTCCAGTCAAAGCTCTCTCACCAATCTCATCCCAACTCAACGGGGATCTACACTTCCTTCCATATAACGCCTCATATGGTGCCATACCAATACTGCTATGGTAGCTGTTATTATATGCAAACTCAACAAGCGACAAATGATCATCCCAGCTACCTCCCAAATCCAAGACACACATTCTCAACATATCTTCTAGTGTCTGGATCGTCCTCTCAGACTGACCATCTATCTGAGGATGAAAAGCAGTACTGAAATCCAACCTAGTGCCCATCGCTTCCTGTAACTTCTGCCAAAAACGAGAAGTAAACACCGAACCTCTATCTGACACAATGGACACAGGTACTCCATGAAGGCACACAATATGCTTCACATACAACTTCGCCAATCTAGCAACTGAATATGTGGCTTTCACAGGCAAGAAATGTGCAGACTTCGTCAATCTGTCTACAATCACCCAGATGGAATCGTATCCATCCTTCGAACGAGGTAAACCGACTACAAAATCCATAGCTATCCTTTCCCACTTCCACTCGGGAATAGGAAGAGGCTGAAGCTTCCCAGAAGGCTTCTGATGTTCGGCTTTCACTTGCTGACATGTCAAGCACTTAGCAATATAATCAGCAACATCCTTCTTCAATCTATCCCACCAGTATAAATCTCTGATACTGTGGTACATCTTAGTGACACCTAGATGAACGCTGTAGGCTGTAGAATGTGCTTCCTCTAAGATCTCCTCTCTCAAGTCATTCACATCAGGAACACACAATCTACCACTGATCCACAACACACCATCATCATCAAGTGTGAAATCAGTGAACTTCCCTGCTCTGACATTCTCTGCAAGCTCTTCTAGAATAGGATCTCGGCTCTGAGCTGCTTTAATCCTATCCCTCAGTACAGATCGTACTTTAAACTGAGCTAACAGTCCACTTGATCTACTAATCTTCATCATCAGACCTTGATCCACCAACAGATGCAACTCCTGGATCAATGGTCTCCTCTCAACACCAATGTGAGCAAGACTACCTGAGGACTTCCTACTCAAGGCATCTGCTACCACATTAGCTTTACCCGGATGGTAAAGAATCTCGTAATCATAATCCTTCAACAATTCCAACCATCGTCTCTGCCTCAAATTCAAATCTCGCTGCTGGAAAATGTACTTAAGGCTCTTGTGATCAGTAAATATCTCACAAGTCACCCCGTACAAATAATGTCTCCAAATCTTCAAAGCAAAGATCACTGCAGCCATCTCAAGATCATGTGTAGGATAGTTCTGCTCATGCTTCTTCAACTGCCTCGAAGCATAGGCTATCACCCTTCCATTCTGCATCAACACACAACCAAGACCAATTCTAGAGGCATCACAGTAAACTGTGAACTTATCCACACTATTAGGCAAAGCTAATACTGGCGCTGTGGTCAACTTCTCCTTCAACAACTGAAAACTGTTCTCACAAGCTTCTGACCACTCAAATCTAACATTCTTCTGAGTCAAGCGAGTCATAGGAGCTGCTATCCTGGAAAAATCCTGCACAAACCGCCTATAATACCCGGCTAAACCCAGAAAACTCCGAATCTCCGTGACCGAAGTAGGTCTAGGCCATTCAGATACTGCCTCAACCTTCTGTGGATCAACTTGAATACCTTCTTTAGACACTACGTGTCCAAGAAAAGAAACACTCTCCATCCAGAAATCACACTTCAAGAATTTAGCATAAAGCTGATGATCTCTCAGTGTCTGTAGTATAATCCTCAAGTGACATACGTGCTCTTCCATACTCCTCGAATATACCAGTATATCATCAATGAAGACTACTACAAACTGATCCACATATGGTCTGAATACTCTGTTCATCAGATCCATAAAAGCTGCTGGTGCATTAGTCAAACCAAAAGACATCACCAGAAACTCATAATGGCCATATCGAGTACGGAATGCTATCTTAGGAATATCAGCTTCACTAATCCGCAGCTGATGATAACCTGACCTCAAGTCGACCTTAGAAAAGAACTGTGCACCTTGGAGCTGATCAAACAAATCATCTATCCTCGGGAGAGGATACTTGTTCTTCACTGTCACCTTATTCAACTCTCTGTAGTCAATGCACAGTCTCAGGGTACTATCCTTCTTCTTCACAAACAGGACTGGTGCACCCCAAGGAGAAACACTAGGTCTAATAAAATCCTTATCCAACAACTCTTGCAACTGCTCCTTCAACTCTCTCAACTCTGCAGGAGCCATACGATAGGGTGGCATAGATATAGGAGTAGTACCTGGTACCACATCTATACAGAACTCAATCTCTCTGTGAGGTGGTAAACCTGACAACTCCTCGGGAAAAACATCAGGAAACTCACAAGCAACAGGAACATCTGTGAGTGACAACTTCTCCACTGACGTATCCCTAACCAATGCCAAATACCCCTGACAACCTTTCCTCAACAACTTCCTAGCTGAAATAGCATAAATAAAATTCTGAGGTGCTGAACTCCTATCACCAACAAACTTAAAATCTTCTTCACCAGGAATTCTGAAAGTCACCTCCTTATTCCTGCAATCAACCACGGCAAAGTGCTGAGACAACCAATCCATTCCCAGAATAACATCAAACTCCATCACATCCAACAAAATCAAATCGGCGGGTAATTCTCTATCTCCCACGAGAACTGGACAACCAGAAAGAACAATATCGGCGTCCAAGGAATCGCTCAGAGGAGTGGCAACAGACAAAGGAAAAGCCATCCTCGAAGCTTGCCAATAAGATTTAGAAGTAAAAATAGGAGAAACAAACGAATGCGTGGCACCCGGATCAAACAAAACCAAAGCATCCAGGTAACAAACAGAAAGAATACCTGCCACGACTGCATTAGATGCCTGAGCATCCTGCTGAGTCAAATGAAAAACTCTAGCCTGACCTCGACCTCCCTGCTGACTGGTAGAAGTCTGGCCAACACCTCTGGCACCTCCTTTAGTACCTCTACCACGACTCTACTGTGGAACAAACTGAGTAGAACTCTGATGCTGGGCTGGTGGCAACTGAAATGGCACGGGTGCTGCACTAGCAATCGACTGCTGGGGGAATCGCGAAATCTGCTGCTGCTGATACCCAGAATAAGGACACGATCTGGCAAAATGTCCTATCTGTCCGCATCTGAAACATGTTAGTGGTGTCAGATAACACGGTCCCTGATGGACTCTACCACAAGTCTGGCAAACACTGGCCGCTGATCCAGAATTACGACCACTGCTGCTGCTCGAAGCACCTGACCCAAATCTGAACGATCTACGCTGACCTCCACGACCATGTCTACTACTCCGATGCACTCGCTGCTGCTGTCTCTGACTCTGCTGAGTCGAACCTCGCTGCTGACTACTCGATCCAACATGAAAACTCGAATATGGAGTAGCCTGCGATCCACTCGACTGAACTCCCAACTGGTAATAATCAGGCATCGCTCCCTGTCTAACTAATCTCAGCTCGATCTCTTTAGCTAGCTCAATCACAGACTCCAGAGTAAGACCTGCTGTAGGCATACCAGCAAAAGCTGAACCCAAACCAGTAACATACGTAGTAACAGCGAAATACTGATCTCGCATCAGATCCTCAGCATATCTACCCAGACGAAGAAACTCTCGGGTATACTCCTCTACAGATCGATCTCCATGAGAAATACTAGTCAAACGGAGACGATAGCTCAAACGAAGAGGCTCTGGACAAAATCTCCTCATGAATCGCTCTCGAAACTGAGCCCATGTCATCGTCATCATATAGGGCTGGATCATCTGAATGAACCAATCCAAGGCTGGTCCCTCAACAGACAACTCAACAATCATGATCCGCTGGTACTCTGTATGAGCAGTCCGAGTCCTAGTCTCAATCGCATGCAGAAAATCTAAAGGATCAGAAGTACCATCAAAAGCAATCCTGCCAACTCTGGCATAGAACAAAGCTGCCTCAGGGTCAGACATACCCTGCTGATAGGCAGGCTGAACAGGCTGAACAACTGGAGGAACAGGAACATCAAACTCAGGCTCAACAGGCTCCTCGTCCTGTAACTCTCTCTGCCTATGGCGACCTACCGCTCCTCGAGGTCTACCTCTGCCACGACCTCTACGCCTAACTGGCGGCTCAGGAGGTAAAACCTCATCCTGAAAAGACTCATCATCCTCGGCCTCAACGACCGGTGGAGCGACACGCGCTCGCCTCCTCATTCTGAAAAGACAAACGGAAAGATTCAGACAAAACAGACAACGGAGGAATAACGCTGAAAACTACAGCAAGGAATACTCATCAAGACATACTCGAACCTAATACACTGCAGTAGTCCAACAGAAAACACAACTTTAAAACTAGGGTCACAACTCACATAACTAAGCCCTGACACAGAACTCCACTCTGATACGAACTTCGCTCTGATACCAACTTTGTCACGACCCAAAACAGGGGCCATGACCGGTGCTAGGGAACGGGAATTCTTTCGAATCCGGAACCCGTAGCAAGCCTAAAAATAAAATAAATCATGCTATAACAATAACCATATAATATGCAGCGGAAAATAAAAATCATAATATCATAATATTATCCATATCAACTGGATATAAATAAAAATCTCATCTCATACATAAAATCTTTTTAATACAATCCAGTTTTAACATAATATATCTCCTTTAAAATAAAGTACATGAAATCCAATACTGTAATTCACAACTACTGCAGTGTCTAGATAAAATCAATAAGACTCAAGTAGACAATTTACATAAAGAAGCCGGGGCGGAAGAAATCTGGCGTATCGACCTGCTACTGAGGTCTGAGGAAGTTGACTCTCCTGAAAAATAGTCAACGGAGGGGAGTCAGACCTCACTGAGTGAATTACTATAATATATATACATACACTCTAAATGACAATGCATACAGTCAATAATACATGTCTAATATGTATATATACAGGCAATTCATACAGATGCAGAAAAATCGTTTTTATATATTTTATCTGAAAATCATCTTTTATGAAGGATCATATAGAACCCTAGAATATCGCAACCTCAGAAAATAGTGTCAAACAACACTCTGGCCATACAGGCTCGCTTATTCCAAATATATCCACTTAATCCATTTGGACAGTAGACTGGCCCCGAGACACTAAGTCAACCGAGCTCCAGCAGTCTGACTGCCAGTGTGATTGGCCCCGAGACACTTGGTCAACCGAGCTCCAACAATCACACCCAAATCACATCTCACACATATCAAATGATCATAATCAAATCAATATCCACAAATAGTTAGTATATAGCCTAAAACTATAGGCGTACCGGTACGTACTCGGTCCTAGTGCTGCCCACTAGGTAGCACGTTCTATTGATATCCTTCATTAATAAATAATAAAACATTCATTCACAAATACATGATGCATGAATTTAAATAAATCAACAATATAAACCATATATATACCGGAAATATACCAAAAGTAAACCAGGTATATTTCGAGTATATATATGTCAAATAAATCCAATCAAATCATGAATTAAACTAAAAATATATTTAAAAACATTTTAAATATATTTTATTAATAAAACATGTATATAATTTATTATATACCAAAAATATACTTGAATATAAATCACATTATTTATGCATATTCAGTCAAAATAAAACATGCATTTTCTAAATCATACATCCTAAGCATATATATATAATATAGTAACTCACCTAATGCGCTCCACGAGACAGGTCCGACGGGCCTGGTCCACTAGCCCTCGGTCTCGGCGCAACTAAACAAGAAATAAATAACCGATATCAGAGTAACCCTAATAGAAATCCTAGAATTCAATCTAGAGTATTAAAATACGGAAACAGAATTAGGGTTCGACTGGATATCACGTTTTACGAGAATTCTACCGAAAATTTGGCAGAACCTCCCCTGTAAAACGGACATCTCTCTACTCAAAAGAGTAGAGCCGACCCTGCAAAGAAACACACTTCGAAATTCAAGCTCAACACAATCAAAATCCCACGGTCGGACTCCAAACTACAGTCCACCGACCGGGGTCCACAAACACAGAATGATTCCAGATATAACAAAAATATCTTTAAATCACAGAAATACATTTTATAAATAAAAATTACATAATTGACCTTGAAACACTATAAAAACCGATTAAAACTCATTTTATTAGAAAAACCGTATATTATATATACAATTGAAAATAATTCCCGAAAAATAGTTTTAATTAGTTAAAAATACTAAATATTTTGTAGAAATCATTTTTATACCTTAAATAAATATTAAAACCAATTAAATTACATTTTTAGACAATTTAGGGTAAAATTACCAAAATACCCCTATATATATAAATATACTTAAATTACTTCAAAAATTCACCAAAAATCATACAATTATCCAAAATTAATTTTCTCAACATATTTATCAATAATATCAATATTTAAACTCAATTAACCAATTAAATTCAATTTAAAACACAATTAACCTAATTTTCCAAAATCACCTAAACTTCAATAATTAAAAATAAATACTTAGAAATTCATAAAAATTCCAAATAAATTCCTATAATTCATTTCAACACCCAATTCAACCATAAGCTCAAATTTCATAATTTAAATAATTAATTTCCGAAAATTAGAAAATAATATTAAAATATTCAAAAATACCCAAAAATCCAAACAATCTCCAAAAATTCTACAAAAATTCATACATGTAGATTAAGTTATTAGGATCAACATTTGTGAAGGAAGTTTCCATGAATCATCCAATTCGACGCTCAAAAAAAAATTGAAAACCCTAATAGACCGAAATTTACAAATCGAAAACTAAGCAATTCTAGACCATTTTAGCTCAAACCAAAGCTAGAATAACACTCACCGGAGCTCAAGGAGAAGAAAGAGACCAGCGGTGTCAAAAACGGTGGCCGGAGGAGGGAGAAACGGCGGTAGCTCGACTTTCGGCCTCTTAAGCAAATTCCGGCCAAACTCGTTGGGAAAGAGGGCTGCTGGCGGCGGGGAACGGCTGGAGGCGACGGTGGCAAGCCGAGAGGCACACCGACGGTGAAGGAACGGCAGTTACAGACGGTGGAGGTGGGTGGTGGTCGTCGGGCGCGGAAAGGAGAAGAAGAAGAAGAAGAAGAAAATGTCGGGGGCAATTTGGTAATTTTATAATTTTTTTTGATTTTTGATGTATATATGTATATATATATATATTATACTATATATTAAAATAATATTAAATTACACACATCAAATATACACCACACACATAAAAATATTAATATTTTAATAATTTATACCAAATAAATTAATTAAATAACAATTAAAACAATTAAATACTTAATAAAATATTAGGGAATTAATAAACCCTAATTAAATACATATACACACACATGCTTTATTTAATAATTTAAGAATATGTATGAGTTCATGCAAGTCCGTAAATACATTTAAAATAATTAATAATACATTGTTTACGTGAAAATTTCCCCGAAAATGCAAGTCCCGGGAAAATTTTACGTAATACACTGTAAATAATATACCGTAATTAAAATAGGTTTTAAATACATATTAACTCGTAAAAATATCACATATATATTCAAAATTATTGACACTGCATATCCCGGTACTGTGTAAAAATATTTTTTAAAAACACGGGATATTACAATCTTCCCCCCTTACAGGAATTCGTCCCCGAATTCTAAAAGATAAGATCAAGAAGGAAAGAGATACGGGTAAGAAGCTCGCATCTCAGCTTCAGTCTCCCACGTATGCTCTTCAACTCTGTCGCTACGCCGCAGAACCTTGACCATCGGAATCTGCTTCGATCGCAACTGTCGAACTTGATAATCAACGATCGCCACAGGTTCTTCCACAAACATCAAATTTTCACTCACTTCTACACTGTCGGGCTGCAACACGTGTGAAGGATCCGAGATATACTTCCTCAACATCGAGATATGAAATACTGGATGCACCTGTGACATACTCGGAGGCAAATCCAACCGATATGCAATAGTGCCAACTCTCCCCAGAATCTCAAACGGTCCAATGTATCTCGGTGCTAACTTACCCTTCCTGCCAAATCTCATCACACCCTTCATCGGAGATACTTTCAGAAAAACGAAATCTCCAACCTGAAACTCCACATCTCTGCGCCTAGGATCCGCATAACTCTTCTGTCTACTAACTGCGGTCTCTAATCTCCGCTTAATCAAGGCGACTTTCTCTGCAGCATCCTGAACCATCTCTGGTCCAGTCAAAGCTCTCTCACCAATCTCATCCCAACTCAACGGGGATCTACACTTCCTTCCATATAACGCCTCATATGGTGCCATACCAATACTGCTATGGTAGCTGTTATTATATGCAAACTCAACAAGCGACAAATGATCATCCCAGCTACCTCCCAAATCCAAGACACACATTCTCAACATATCTTCTAGTGTCTGGATCGTCCTCTCAGACTGACCATCTATCTGAGGATGAAAAGCAGTACTGAAATCCAACCTAGTGCCCATCGCTTCCTGTAACTTCTGCCAAAAACGAGAAGTAAACACCGAACCTCTATCTGACACAATGGACACAGGTACTCCATGAAGGCACACAATATGCTTCACATACAACTTCGCCAATCTAGCAACTGAATATGTGGCTTTCACAGGCAAGAAATGTGCAGACTTCGTCAATCTGTCTACAATCACCCAGATGGAATCGTATCCATCCTTCGAACGAGGTAAACCGACTACAAAATCCATAGCTATCCTTTCCCACTTCCACTCGGGAATAGGAAGAGGCTGAAGCTTCCCAGAAGGCTTCTGATGTTCGGCTTTCACTTGCTGACATGTCAAGCACTTAGCAATATAATCAGCAACATCCTTCTTCAATCTATCCCACCAGTATAAATCTCTGATACTGTGGTACATCTTAGTGACACCTAGATGAACGCTGTAGGCTGTAGAATGTGCTTCCTCTAAGATCTCCTCTCTCAAGTCATTCACATCAGGAACACACAATCTACCACTGATCCACAACACACCATCATCATCAAGTGTGAAATCAGTGAACTTCCCTGCTCTGACATTCTCTGCAAGCTCTTCTAGAATAGGATCTCGGCTCTGAGCTGCTTTAATCCTATCCCTCAGTACAGATCGTACTTTAAACTGAGCTAACAGTCCACTTGATCTACTAATCTTCATCATCAGACCTTGATCCACCAACAGATGCAACTCCTGGATCAATGGTCTCCTCTCAACACCAATGTGAGCAAGACTACCTGAGGACTTCCTACTCAAGGCATCTGCTACCACATTAGCTTTACCCGGATGGTAAAGAATCTCGCAATCATAATCCTTCAACAATTCCAACCATCGTCTCTGCCTCAAATTCAAATCTCGCTGCTGGAAAATGTACTTAAGGCTCTTGTGATCAGTAAATATCTCACAAGTCACCCCGTACAAATAATGTCTCCAAATCTTCAAAGCAAAGATCACTGCAGCCATCTCAAGATCATGTGTAGGATAGTTCTGCTCATGCTTCTTCAACTGCCTCGAAGCATAGGCTATCACCCTTCCATTCTGCATCAACACACAACCAAGACCAATTCTAGAGGCATCACAGTAAACTGTGAACTTATCCACACTATTAGGCAAAGCTAATACTGGCGCTGTGGTCAACTTCTCCTTCAACAACTGAAAACTGTTCTCACAAGCTTCTGACCACTCAAATCTAACATTCTTCTGAGTCAAGCGAGTCATAGGAGCTGCTATCCTGGAAAAATCCTGCACAAACCGCCTATAATACCCGGCTAAACCCAGAAAACTCCGAATCTCCGTGACCGAAGTAGGTCTAGGCCATTCAGATACTGCCTCAACCTTCTGTGGATCAACTTGAATACCTTCTTTAGACACTACGTGTCCAAGAAAAGAAACACTCTCCATCCAGAAATCACACTTCAAGAATTTAGCATAAAGCTGATGATCTCTCAGTGTCTGTAGTATAATCCTCAAGTGACATACGTGCTCTTCCATACTCCTCGAATATACCAGTATATCATCAATGAAGACTACTACAAACTGATCCACATATGGTCTGAATACTCTGTTCATCAGATCCATAAAAGCTGCTGGTGCATTAGTCAAACCAAAAGACATCACCAGAAACTCATAATGGCCATATCGAGTACGGAATGCTATCTTAGGAATATCAGCTTCACTAATCCGCAGCTGATGATAACCTGACCTCAAGTCGACCTTAGAAAAGAACTGTGCACCTTGGAGCTGATCAAACAAATCATCTATCCTCGGGAGAGGATACTTGTTCTTCACTGTCACCTTATTCAACTCTCTGTAGTCAATGCACAGTCTCAGGGTACTATCCTTCTTCTTCACAAACAGGACTGGTGCACCCCAAGGAGAAACACTAGGTCTAATAAAATCCTTATCCAACAACTCTTGCAACTGCTCCTTCAACTCTCTCAACTCTGCAGGAGCCATACGATAGGGTGGCATAGATATAGGAGTAGTACCTGGTACCACATCTATACAGAACTCAATCTCTCTGTGAGGTGGTAAACCTGACAACTCCTCGGGAAAAACATCAGGAAACTCACAAGCAACAGGAACATCTGTGAGTGACAACTTCTCCACTGACGTATCCCTAACCAATGCCAAATACCCCTGACAACCTTTCCTCAACAACTTCCTAGCTGAAATAGCATAAATAAAATTCTGAGGTGCTGAACTCCTATCACCAACAAACTTAAAATCTTCTTCACCAGGAATTCTGAAAGTCACCTCCTTATTCCTGCAATCAACCACGGCAAAGTGCTGAGACAACCAATCCATTCCCAGAATAACATCAAACTCCATCACATCCAACAAAATCAAATCGGCGGGTAATTCTCTATCTCCCACGAGAACTGGACAACCAGAAAGAACAATATCGGCGTCCAAGGAATCGCTCAGAGGAGTGGCAACAGACAAAGGAAAAGCCATCCTCGAAGCTTGCCAATAAGATTTAGAAGTAAAAATAGGAGAAACAAACGAATGCGTGGCACCCGGATCAAACAAAACCAAAGCATCCAGGTAACAAACAGAAAGAATACCTGCCACGACTGCATTAGATGCCTGAGCATCCTGCTGAGTCAAATGAAAAACTCTAGCCTGACCTCGACCTCCCTGCTGACTGGTAGAAGTCTGGCCAACACCTCTGGCACCTCCTTTAGTACCTCTACCACGACTCTACTGTGGAACAAACTGAGTAGAACTCTGATGCTGGGCTGGTGGCAACTGAAATGGCACGGGTGCTGCACTAGCAATCGACTGCTGGGGGAATCGCGAAATCTGCTGCTGCTGATACCCAGAATAAGGACACGATCTGGCAAAATGTCCTATCTGTCCGCATCTGAAACATGTTAGTGGTGTCAGATAACACGGTCCCTGATGGACTCTACCACAAGTCTGGCAAACACTGGCCGCTGATCCAGAATTACGACCACTGCTGCTGCTCGAAGCACCTGACCCAAATCTGAACGATCTACGCTGACCTCCACGACCATGTCTACTACTCCGATGCACTCGCTGCTGCTGTCTCTGACTCTGCTGAGTCGAACCTCGCTGCTGACTACTCGATCCAACATGAAAACTCGAATATGGAGTAGCCTGCGATCCACTCGACTGAACTCCCAACTGGTAATAATCAGGCATCGCTCCCTGTCTAACTAATCTCAGCTCGATCTCTTTAGCTAGCTCAATCACAGACTCCAGAGTAAGACCTGCTGTAGGCATACCAGCAAAAGCTGAACCCAAACCAGTAACATACGTAGTAACAGCGAAATACTGATCTCGCATCAGATCCTCAGCATATCTACCCAGACGAAGAAACTCTCGGGTATACTCCTCTACAGATCGATCTCCATGAGAAATACTAGTCAAACGGAGACGATAGCTCAAACGAAGAGGCTCTGGACAAAATCTCCTCATGAATCGCTCTCGAAACTGAGCCCATGTCATCGTCATCATATAGGGCTGGATCATCTGAATGAACCAATCCAAGGCTGGTCCCTCAACAGACAACTCAACAATCATGATCCGCTGGTACTCTGTATGAGCAGTCCGAGTCCTAGTCTCAATCGCATGCAGAAAATCTAAAGGATCAGAAGTACCATCAAAAGCAATCCTGCCAACTCTGGCATAGAACAAAGCTGCCTCAGGGTCAGACATACCCTGCTGATAGGCAGGCTGAACAGGCTGAACAACTGGAGGAACAGGAACATCAAACTCAGGCTCAACAGGCTCCTCGTCCTGTAACTCTCTCTGCCTATGGCGACCTACCGCTCCTCGAGGTCTACCTCTGCCACGACCTCTACGCCTAACTGGCGGCTCAGGAGGTAAAACCTCATCCTGAAAAGACTCATCATCCTCGGCCTCAACGACCGGTGGAGCGACACGCGCTCGCCTCCTCATTCTGAAAAGACAAACGGAAAGATTCAGACAAAACAGACAACGGAGGAATAACGCTGAAAACTACAGCAAGGAATACTCATCAAGACATACTCGAACCTAATACACTGCAGTAGTCCAACAGAAAACACAACTTTAAAACTAGGGTCACAACTCACATAACTAAGCCCTGACACAGAACTCCACTCTGATACGAACTTCGCTCTGATACCAACTTTGTCACGACCCAAAACAGGGGCCATGACCGGTGCTAGGGAACGGGAATTCTTTCGAATCCGGAACCCGTAGCAAGCCTAAAAATAAAATAAATCATGCTATAACAATAACCATATAATATGCAGCGGAAAATAAAAATCATAATATCATAATATTATCCATATCAACTGGATATAAATAAAAATCTCATCTCATACATAAAATCTTTTTAATACAATCCAGTTTTAACATAATATATCTCCTTTAAAATAAAGTACATGAAATCCAATACTGTAATTCACAACTACTGCAGTGTCTAGATAAAATCAATAAGACTCAAGTAGACAATTTACATAAAGAAGCCGGGGCGGAAGAAATCTGGCGTATCGACCTGCTACTGAGGTCTGAGGAAGTTGACTCTCCTGAAAAATAGTCAACGGAGGGGAGTCAGACCTCACTGAGTGAATTACTATAATATATATACATACACTCTAAATGACAATGCATACAGTCAATAATACATGTCTAATATGTATATATACAGGCAATTCATACAGATGCAGAAAAATCGTTTTTATATATTTTATCTGAAAATCATCTTTTATTAAGGATCATATAGAACCCTAGAATATCGCAACCTCAGAAAATAGTGTCAAACAACACTCTGGCCATACAGGCTCGCTTATTCCAAATATATCCACTTAATCCATTTGGACAGTAGACTGGCCCCGAGACACTAAGTCAACCGAGCTCCAGCAGTCTGACTGCCAGTGTGATTGGCCCCGAGACACTTGGTCAACCGAGCTCCAACAATCACACCCAAATCACATCTCACACATATCAAATGATCATAATCAAATCAATATCCACAAATAGTTAGTATATAGCCTAAAACTATAGGCGTACCGGTACGTACTCGGTCCTAGTGCTGCCCACTAGGTAGCACGTTCTATTGATATCCTTCATTAATAAATAATAAAACATTCATTCACAAATACATGATGCATGAATTTAAATAAATCAACAATATAAACCATATATATACCGGAAATATACCAAAAGTAAACCAGGTATATTTCGAGTATATATATGTCAAATAAATCCAATCAAATCATGAATTAAACTAAAAATATATTTAAAAACATTTTAAATATATTTTATTAATAAAACATGTATATAATTTATTATATACCAAAAATATACTTGAATATAAATCACATTATTTATGCATATTCAGTCAAAATAAAACATGCATTTTCTAAATCATACATCCTAAGCATATATATATAATATAGTAACTCACCTAATGCGCTCCACGAGACAGGTCCGACGGGCCTGGTCCACTAGCCCTCGGTCTCGGCGCAACTAAACAAGAAATAAATAACCGATATCAGAGTAACCCTAATAGAAATCCTAGAATTCAATCTAGAGTATTAAAATACGGAAACAGAATTAGGGTTCGACTGGATATCACGTTTTACGAGAATTCTACCGAAAATTTGGCAGAACCTCCCCTGTAAAACGGACATCTCTCTACTCAAAAGAGTAGAGCCGACCCTGCAAAGAAACACACTTCGAAATTCAAGCTCAACACAATCAAAATCCCACGGTCGGACTCCAAACTACAGTCCACCGACCGGGGTCCACAAACACAGAATGATTCCAGATATAACAAAAATATCTTTAAATCACAGAAATACATTTTATAAATAAAAATTACATAATTGACCTTGAAACACTATAAAAACCGATTAAAACTCATTTTATTAGAAAAACCGTATATTATATATACAATTGAAAATAATTCCCGAAAAATAGTTTTAATTAGTTAAAAATACTAAATATTTTGTAGAAATCATTTTTATACCTTAAATAAATATTAAAACCAATTAAATTACATTTTTAGACAATTTAGGGTAAAATTACCAAAATACCCCTATATATATAAATATACTTAAATTACTTCAAAAATTCACCAAAAATCATACAATTATCCAAAATTAATTTTCTCAACATATTTATCAATAATATCAATATTTAAACTCAATTAACCAATTAAATTCAATTTAAAACACAATTAACCTAATTTTCCAAAATCACCTAAACTTCAATAATTAAAAATAAATACTTAGAAATTCATAAAAATTCCAAATAAATTCCTATAATTCATTTCAACACCCAATTCAACCATAAGCTCAAATTTCATAATTTAAATAATTAATTTCCGAAAATTAGAAAATAATATTAAAATATTCAAAAATACCCAAAAATCCAAACAATCTCCAAAAATTCTACAAAAATTCATACATGTAGATTAAGTTACTAGGATCAACATTTGTGAAGGAAGTTTCCATGAATCATCCAATTCGATGCTCAAAAAAAAATTGAAAACCCTAATAGACCGAAATTTACAAATCGAAAACTAAGCAATTCTAGACCATTTTAGCTAAAACCAAAGCTAGAATAACACTCACCGGAGCTCAAGGAGAAGAAAGAGACTGACGGTGTCGAAAACGATGGCCGGAGGAGGGAGAAACGGCGGTAGCTCGACTTTCGGCCTCTTAAGCAAATTCCGGCCAAACTCATTGGGAAAGAGGGCTGCTGGCGGCGGGGAACGGCTGGAGGCGACGGTGGCAAGCCGAGAGGCACACCGACGGTGAAGGAACGGCAGTTGCAGACGGTGGAGGTGGGTGGTGGTCGTCGGGCGCGGAAAGGAGAAGAAGAAGAAGAAGAAGAAGAAAATGTCGGGGGCAATTTGGTAATTTTGCAAATTTTTTTGATTTTTGATGTATATATGTATATATATATATATATTATACTATATATTAAAATAATATTAAATTACACACATCAAATATACACCACACACATAAAAATATTAATATTTTAATAATTTATACCAAATAAATTAATTAAATAACAATTAAAACAATTAAATACTTAATAAAATATTAGGGAATTAATAAACCCTAATTAAATACATATACACACACAGGCTTTATTTAATAATTTAAGAATATGTATGAGTTCATGCAAGTCCGTAAATACATTTAAAATAATTAATAATACATTGTTTACGTGAAAATTTCCCCGAAAATGCAAGTCCCGGGAAAATTTTACGTAATACACTGTAAATAATATACCGTAATTAAAATAGGTTTTAAATACATATTAACTCGTAAAAATATCACATATATATTCAAAATTATTGACACTGCATATCCCGGTACTGTGTAAAAATATTTTTTAAAAACACGGGATATTACAATAATATACATTATTATTAAAATATGCATATATATAATTCATAATTAATATAACTATCAACAAATACCTTAATTAAAACCATTATACCAAATATGCTAAATATAACCATATATACATTTTTTTTTGTTACCAAAATAATATATTATACATATATATAATATTTGGAAACAATATTCAAAATTAACATTACTTAATTAAAAATACCAATTAATTTATAAAAAAATCCTCTAAACCTCTTAAATATTAATAAAACCAACTAAAATATATATTTAGCTATAATTAGCATAAAATTACATATTTATCCATATAATACAAAATATACATAATATACTATTATTACTCAAAAAAATTCCCTAAAAATGCCTAAAAATTATTTTCTCAACATATATATTATTAATATTAACTAAAACACACAATTAGATTAATATTCCAACAAAAATCCAACTCTAACCTAATTATTCAATTTTGACATAAACTATAAAAATTCCTAAAAATTATATAATATTCTCAAAAATTATTTTCTTTACTCTAAAATTTATATTAACTCATAATAACACCAAAAATACTAAATTTATAATTTTAATAATTAATTTAAGAAAATTCATAAAATAATAATAAAATATTCAAAAATTCACAAAAATTAAAATAAATTTCAAAAATCACAAAAAAATTCATAGAGGTAGATTAAGCTTCTAGGAACAACTTTTGTGAAGGAAGTTTGAAAGATTCGTCAAGTTCGAGCTTAAAAAAATTCAAAACCCTAAAGCTCCAAAAACAAAAATTCAACAAAACTCAAGAAAATGAAGTTTTAAGCTTAAACTAAGTTTAGATTCATGCTCACTGAAGCTAGGGGAGTTGATAGACATTGAAAGCTTGAGAAACGGTGGCCGAAAAAGCGAGTTGGCCGGAAATGGAGGTTTTCGGTTTCATTTCAAAAATGGACTCCACCGGTACCGGGGAAGAGAAGGGAAGATGGCAAGGGAAGGGAGAAGATGATGGAGGATGGTGGCGGTTTGTCTCGACCCAAAACAGGGGCTATGACCGGCGCTAGGGAACGGGAATTCTTTCGAATCCGGAACCCGTAGCAAGCCTAAAAAAATAAAATGAACATGCAATAATAGTAATAATATATAATGCAGCGGAAATAAAAATCATAAATATCACAATAACAATCTGCCATGGGATTTAAATCAAATCCTCATCATTTCATATATATAAACTCTTTTACTACAAATCTAGTTCAAATATATATAATACAACATCTCTTTAAATGTTTAATGACTACTGCAGTGTTTAGATAAAATAAAACTCAAGACTCAGAGAAGTAATTTACACAAAGAAGCCGGGACGGAAGAAATTCGGCGTACAGGCCTACTACTGAGGTTTGAAGATGATGACTCTCCTGAAAAAATTAGTCAACGGAGGGGAGTCAGACCTCACTGAGTGAATTACTATAATATATATACATGCATACTAAATGACAATGCATACAATCAATAGTATATATCTAATATGTATATATACAGGCAAATACACACAAATGCAATAAAATCATTTTATATATATTTCACTGAAAATCATCGTTTATGAAGGATCACATAGAACCCTAGAATATCGCAACCTCGAAAATAGTGTTAGACAACACTCTGGCCATACAGGCTCACTTATTCCAAAATATTCACTTATTCCATTTAGACAGTAGACTGGCCCCGAGACACTAAGTCAACCGAGCTTCAACAGTCTGACTATCAGTGTGATTGGCCCCGAGACACTTGGTCAACCGAGCTCCAGCAATCATACTCTCAAATCATATCTCACACATCAAATAATCATATCCAATCAATATCCATAAATGGTTAGTAGTATAGCCTAAATACTATAGGCGTACCAGTACGTACTCGGTCCTAGTGCTGCCCACTAGGTAGCACGTTCTATTGATATCCTTCATTAATAAATATAAAATATTCATTCACAAATAAATGATGCATGAAATTAAATAAAATAGCATTATAAACCATATATATACTAGAAATATACCAAAAATAAATCAGGTATATTTCGAGTATATATACGTCAAATGAATCCAATCAAATTATAAATTAAGCTAGAAATATATTTAAAAACATTTTAAATATAATTTATTAATAAAACATGCATATAATTTAATATATACCAAAAATAAACCAACAATAAACTAAATATAAACTTAAGTAATAATCAAATTATTTATGCATATTTAATCAAAATGAAACATGCATTTCTAAATCATGCATCCTAAGCATATATATATAAAATAACAACTCACACTTAGTGCGCTCCTCGAGATGGATCCGACGGGCCTGGTCCACTAGGCCTCGATCTCGGCACAACTAAACAAACAATAATAACATACATTAGAATACCTAGCAGAAAATCCTAGAATTCGATCTAGAATATTAAACACAGAACCGAAATTAGGGTTCGACCGGATATCACGTTTTACGAGAATTCTATCAAAAATTTGGCAGAACCTCCCCTGTAAAACGAACATCTCTCTACTCAAAGAGTAGAGTCGACCCTGTAAAGAAACACACTTCGAAAAACAGGCTCAACCACACATCCACAACCCCTCGGTCGGACTCCAAACAACAGTCTACCGACCAGGGTCCACAAACACAGAACAATTATAAAAATACCAAAAATACCCTTATAACATAGAAATACATTTTATACATAGAAATTATATAATTAACCTTTAAACACAGTAAAAACCGATAAAAACTCATTTTATTAGTAAAACCGTATATTATATATATAATTAAAAATAATTCACGAAAAATAGTTTTAATTAATTAAAAATACTAAATAATTTGTAGAAATCATTTTTATACCTTAAATAATTATTAAAACCAATTAAATTACATTTTTAGCCAATTTTGTGTAAAATTACCAAAATGCCCTTATATATATAACTATACTAAAATTACTTCAAAAATTCACCAAAAATAGTATAATTATCCAAAATTAATTTTCTCAACATATTTATCAATAATATTAATAATTAAATTCAATTAAAAACATAATTAACCTAATTTTCCCAAAATTACATAAACTCAAATAATTCAAAATAAATACTTAGAAATTCATAAAAATTCCAAATAAATTTCTATAATTCATTTCAACACCTATAATTACCATAAACCACAATTTCATAATTTATTTAATTAATTTCCGAAAATTAGAAAATAATATTAAAATATTCAAAAATACCCAAAAATCAAAATAATCTCCAAAAATTCTACAAAAATTCATACATGTATATTAAGATAATGGGAACAACATTTGTGAAGGGAGTTTTCATGAATCAATAAATTCAAAGTTCAAAAAAAATCAAAAACCCTAAAATGGCTGAATTCGAAAATTCAAAACCTAAGCAAATCAAGACCATTTCAGCTCAAAAAAAAGCTAGAATCACACTCACCGGAGCTCAAGGAGAATAAAGAGACTGGCGGTGTCGTAAATGGTGGCCGGAATCGCGAGGTGTGAGGAAATTGCAAACTCTCGGCTTTCGGCCAAAAATCGACCTCCAAACGCCGGAAACGGCTGCTACAGGCGGCGAGGAAGGCTGGGGAAGGTGGTGGCACATCGGACGGCACACCAACGGTGAGAAATTGGCAGTTGCAGGCGTCGGACGGCGGTGAGGGTGAAGATCGGGGAAGAAGATGCTTCGGGGTCAAAATGGTAATTTTTTCAAAAGTTTGATTTTTGATATATTGTATGTATATATATATACTTTATACTATATATTAAAATAATATTAAATTACACACATTAAATATACACCACACATATAATTTAATATTTTAAAATTTAATAATAAATAAAAATAATTAAATTACAATAAATTAATAAATAAATAATAAAATATTAGGGTACTAAATTAAACCCTAATTAAATAAATATATACACACATAGGCTTTATTTAGTAATTTAAAAATACGTATGAGTTCATGCAAGTCCGAAAATATATTTACAATAATTAATAATAAATTATTTACATGAAAATTTTCCCGAAAATGCAAGTCCCGGAAAAATTTTACGTAAAGCACTTAAAATAATAATAAACAATTAAAATTCAATTTTAATTAATCAATAACTTATGAAATATCAATATCATATTTAAAAATTATTAACACTGCATATCCCGATGCAGTATTAAAATATTTAAAAACACGAGATATTACAGATAGAAGGCTGATAGGCACAGTGAAGGTGGTGGTTTGGCTTGTGCAATGGGAAGAGGAAAGAGATAAAAATGTTTATGTGTTTGTTGGTTATGTATTATGCATATATGTATATGTTTGGGTGTTGGTGCACGTGAATGTGTGTTTATGCATATATTTATTATATGTATGGGTTGTTGTATGCATGCCTGTGTGTGTTTATTTTGTATGCATGTGTGTGTGTATATATATATATATATGTATATAATATTACATAATAAAGTATTATTAAAATAATATGGTCAACTTTATATAAAAATATCCACCACACAATATATATATATATTCTCACATATAATAATAATACACATATACACAAATGCAAATTACACAAACCCAAGTTAATATATATATAATACATAAAATAACAATCCAATTAATAAAATAATTTTATCAACAAAATAAGTAGTGACAATAATAATGTTAAAATATCCATGCAAATTAAACGACCAAAAAATAATATTTTTACGTAGAAAATTTAATTAAATATAAAATAGCAGAAATAAATTACAAATAATGAAAATAAATTAATAAAATTTTCAAATTTTATTAACACTGCATATCTCATTTTAAAATAAAATAATTTAAAAAAAATAGGGTCATAACATTAGCTATAATTAATACAAAATTACACAATTACCCTAATAATTCATAATATACATATTAATACTAATATTACTAAAAAATTCTATAAAAATTATATAAATACATAAAAATTATTTTCTCAACATATATATTACTAATATCAACTAAAACACATTATTAAACAATAATTTCAACAAAAATCTAACTTTAACCTAATTTTCTAATATTGACATAATATAAAAATATTTATAAAAATTACATAAAAATCACAAAAATTATAATCTCAACACTAAAATTAATAAAAATTTATTATAACACCAAATATACCAAATTTATAATTTAATAAATTAATTTACAAAAATTCAATAAATAATAATAAAATATTCAAAAATTCACAAAAATTAAAATAAATTCCAAAATTTTTTTAAAAAATATATACATATAGATTAAGCTACCAAGATCAACTTTTGTGAAGTGAGTTTGTGTGAATCATCAAGATCAAACTTAAAAAAATTGGAAAACCCTAAAAGTCAAAAACAAAAATTCAACAAAACTCACAAAATGGATGATTAGAGCTCAAACCAAGCTTGGGATTGACCTCCTCAGAACTTCAGGAGTCGAATGGCACCAGAAACACAAGAAATGGTGGCCGGAAAAGGAAGAAACAATGAAGAAAAGTTCACTGTTGCTGCTGCCGTTTTTGCCTTCTTCGATGAGCTTTTGACCAGCAAGCAGCGAGGGGAAGAACGGGGAAGAAGGTGGTGGCCGGCTAGAAGAGAGGGAGGCACAGTGACGGCTTCTGAACGGGATGGTGCACGAAAGAGAAGAAAGACAATGTTCTGCGTTTTGTGTTTGTGGTTTGTATGTATGAATATTTGTTTATATATATGTATATATATGATTAAACTTTATAATACAATATAATTAAATAAAACTTTATATTATAATATTATACAATATAACAATAAGTCTACACCACACAATTAAAAATATCTCATATATATGTATATATATTCACATATATATATATTTAACACACACACACATATTAATAAACACAAACCCTAATTATAATGTATAACTATAATATATAAAATAACATTTACATAAACAATAAATAATAATAATACCAACAATGTAATTTAATAAAAGTAATAATATTAAAATAATAATGAAATTTGACAAAAATAATATAAATAATAACGCAAATTAAATTTATACTATTATAATAATACTATCTGAAAAATTAATCATCAATAATATAAATTAATGTTTAAAATAATAAATCCCTAAAATAAAATATTTACGTAGAAAATTCAATTAAACATAAAATAATAGTAATTAATCAAAATAGTAAAATAATTAAATTTGACTTTTAAAATTTATTAACACTGCATATATCATTTAATATAAAAAAATAACTTAAAAAAATTAGGGTTATTACAACTTTAAGGGTTGAACCTTTATAAATTCATTGTGTTTTTATTGCTCATAATCTTCATCTATTTCATCTCAAATTCAACTTTAAGTTTGCTCTTTGTGAAAAATAAAAAATTTTCCAAATTTCTCAAAAAGCCAATTCACCCCCCTCTTGGCACTTGTAGAATTACAAAAATGATCAAATTTATTCATTAATATAAATAGTAAATTGATAATTGATCTAAAATTTAATTTTAATAGTTGAATAAAATTTTTTAAATTGTATTCATTAGTTTAAATATTTAAATCTACACAAAAAATTTTAAATCTAAACAAAAATTGATGAATAATTTTTTTTTATTCAACTTTTAAAATTAAATTTTAAGTCAATTATGAATTCACTATTTATATGAACAAATAAAATTGGATATTTTTTTAAAAAATTATCTCACTTGATTTTTAAATTTTTTAAAAATTTAAGAAAAATTTTAAGGAAAAAATTTAAAAAATTATTTTATAGGTTGAAAACTTTTAAAATTTAATAATTAGATTATATATATATTTTTAAAAAAATTATCAATTTATTTATTAATGTTTGTCAAAATTATTTTTTTATTAATTTATAGGAATTAATTATATTAAAAAAAGTTATATAATTTAAGTATAATTAGAAAATTTTAATACGTTTTGATTTCAAAATCGAAGTTCCAATTGCACAAAAAAAGAAAATATAAAATCCAATGCGCTCGAAGGTCAAAGACTCAGAATATAAATTGAGCCTTTCCCCAAAAATTTAATATAAAAGAATGATATCTAAATTAATTTCCTATTTAAAATAAAATTCACAATCACTTTAACATGTATAACCTATTAAATACACTATTTTAAAACTTTTTTACTATTCATGTAAAAAATTATTAGAACAGTATAGCAAAAGTGAAAAACACATTTATTTATTTTAATTTCTTTTGTTTTATGATGTAAAAAATTTACAGGTGTAATATTCAAGCACACTCGAACGAAGCAATCTCATCTCATCTGTGTCCGTTTGCGGTGTGGCCTGTCTGTAACCAGAGACAGAGAGATGATGCCAACGGCGAGAATCCAGACAACGTCAGTGGCAGCCACAATTGGTGCTTGCGGTTTATCTTCTACAACATTTAAGTATCACCTTGGTTTCTTCACTCTCCGTTTTCCTCCTCAAAACAACACCATTTTAAGACAACGCAACCGAGTCGGAAAAATTTCAATGTCTGCTGTTTCTGATCCTCTGGAAGTCTGTGTCAAAGCCTCCGTCACTGTCCCCAACAAGCTCGGGGACTGTAAGATTTTTTTTTTCTTTTAAAAATATTGTAGTTACTGATTCCATTTTCAATGAAATTTGTGTGTGTAATATTCAAGAATTTTCAATTCAATTGAAATTTGATAAAATCAATCTTAAATTGCATTGGATTTTCATAGCTTTAAGAGGGTGTCAAATGACTGTAGATTAATCCACTAGTACCTATCTGGGTGTGTTGATTGAACAGCACAATGTGTTGTGTTATAGTGTCGTGGTTGTTCAATAATGGATGTGCATTAGTGATGTTTAGTTTTGAATTTTCAGGCCCATTTTGCCAAAGGGTGTTGTTGACTATGGAGGAAAAGAATCTCCCTTATGATATGAAGTTGGTTGATTTGGCTAACAAGCCAGAATGGTGATTATTGTTTTTTGTTTTATTGACAGTGGTAAGTGATCAATTGTCTAGTCTTCACAGTTCTTATTATAAATATCTTTTGTCCAGGTTCTTGAAAATAAGCCCAGAAGGTAAAGTTCCTGTGATCAAATTTGAGGAGAAGTGGGTTCCGGACTCAGATGTTATTGCTCAATCAATAGAAGAAAAGTTTCCTGATCCCCCATTAACAACACCACCTGAAAAGTCATCAGTGTATGTAGCTTGTGAAATATGATGAAACCAGTGACTATTCTTGATTAGTGATCAAGCTATATTTTTTCGTTTCCATTATTATGAAAGTGCTTGGTGTTAATGGTGTAAATTATGAGTTACAAATTCTTCAGAATTTAAAGTGCATTCGGTTGCTGTTGAATAAATTATTTGAGTGGAGACACACAATCTTCTTTAGTTAACTTTTTACTGGCAGTCTTGAAAATTATCGTATACATTGCTAAAGATTTTCAAAACTTGAACTAACATTTACTGTTTTTGATCAATGGAAAATTTCATAATTTTTTGGTGATGCAAAATGCTGAAATTGCTGCCACTATTTTTGAGTATCCATCTTAGTCTTCATTGTCTTTTTCCATTTGTAGAAAAATGTTTTTCAGGAGCTTGATGCTCTAAAAATTTCTTGATATTAATTCTGATGCTGTTTCTTGAATTATTTTTTGGAAAGTACTTTATTTTTGTTGGCTATTATGAAGGCACTTTAAATAATGCATTTGGGTTTAATGAATTTAACCTTTTATTTTTGCTTGATATTCATGTGTACATAGTTGTTGCAAGTTTCATGCCTTGATATTGTAAAAAAAAATTACATGGTCATCTAAGTTTCTTGATGTAGTGGCTCGAAGATCTTCTCCACATTTATTGGTTTTCTTAAAAGCAAAGATGCTGATGATGGGACAGAACAGGCACTGCTAAATGAATTACAAGCTTTCAATGATTATATCAAAGAAAATGTGAGTTCATCTTACTCCTTTTTGGTTTCAGTAATTTGTCTGTAGCGAGAATTTTCATGTATTGTTTTTACAATTTTAATATGTTTGATAAATAAAGATTTTCTAGATCATGATGTCTAAATTTTTATTTTGTCATTGAGGATTGTGGCATGTAAACCATGTTTTCACAGACCAGTTTAGCCAGCTTCTTCGAAAAATTTCAATGTTGTGGTGATATGGAAGTCCATATAGTTTTTAGTTTATACAACCATGTAGCTATAGTTAATACAAGGGTGACATTTTTTTTTGTTTTAATTTTATGCCAATGCAATTTCTAGGCAATCCATCCTTTTGAAAAAAAAAAATAAAAATTTAATTCTTGATACTGCAGTGTAATTCTGGTATCAAAAGGTTTACAATTCATTATGGTAATTATTTGTTTGACTACTGGTTCCAATGTTTGCACATTTATCCCTATATTGCATTCTACAAACTTCACATGTGGCGCCAAAATTTTTGTAACTGTTCCACCCTCTTTCCTTCCCTATTGCTCCATTACTTCCACCTTCTGCAGATCTTTTTGTTTTCTTGCAAAATTAAATTTCCTATCCTATCAAACTTGTTAATTCTTGTATTGATGACACATGCATGTTGGACAATAATGTTGCCTGGATTTATTCTACAAACATTCTAAGAAATTATTGGACATTTTCATATTTCTGAATCCTATTATTAAAGCTACCAATCATCCAGCCTTCATTGTTAAGGCTACCAATCATCCATCCTTCATTGTTAAAGCTACCAACCATTCTGATGATAGCAGATAAATGATGGGACAACATTGCGATGGTGATGACTTTTTAAATCCTATTTGCATTTTACTCTTTCTAAGCATTTAAATTCAGCCTAGAATTGTTAATATGTGGTGTAATAAGGCAACTTTTGCTTAGGCATCTCTTCTTCTCATACTTTCACTTAGAATTTGCTTTTTTAACAACTTTGAGCTTGTTCCTTAGGTAGTAATGCACTCTGTACACCCATTAACATGGAACACCTAAGCCTTCAAGGAACGGGTTAGGTAAAATTGGGCAGAATGAGGTTGACTTCTTATTTATGCATTTATGGAATAGTTTTTGGTTCTCAAACTTGAATTAGGGTTGACCCAAAAAAGTTTGGACTTAAACAAAGTCAAACAAACAAAAAGGATTGATGTAGTTGGTCCTCAATTGTTTGAACTGAAGCCTTGAATAATTTTACCTGTGTGAACTGAGAAGAATAACACTTGTTAGTAGATAACTTATTGCCTTGTTATTTATCCTAAATTAGCTAAGATGCAATTAGTTATGTGCTATTTCATCATGAATAAATCTGAGAGGCATAAATGCTGGTAAGAAAAAAAAATTATTTAGGGAGTAATCATCTTATATTGTTTTAACAAGGATTTGCCTGCGCGGAACCTGACCACTTAGATTCAGTCCTTGTTAGTCTGGGAATAAGTTGTTAATTTGGATTTTTACTTTTTTGAGTAGGGGCTTTTGAAAGCTGAGGCATATATGTAATTCCTACATTTTTTGGGATGGTAGTAGTCATCAGGTTGACTATATGCAATAATTGAATCAGCCTGATGCATCTGAAGTTTTTTCTAGAATTGGGCGTTTCCAAGAGTTTGAGGTTTATATTCTTCAGGTCCAAGTTACTGATTCTAATGCCTATGAAGTTGTTTCTTGAATAAGATTATATTCCATTTAGGATGGGTAGAAGTTTCAAGAGTCAAACTCTAATCAAAATGCAGGCTCTTTGTAATGGTAAGACAAGGTTTCCAAGATTGCTTTGGATGGCTTGCAAGTGTAGTTTGCTTCTAGCTCTGTTTCCCTCCCTCTTTTTGCCATGGTGAACAATATTCCTTCTTTTATTTTTTTTTCTTGCCTCTTTAATTTGGTGGAAAATTCTCATTCATTGTTGTGTTTGAAGTTATTAACTACCACTCTTTTGGCACATGATAACTAACCTAGAACCCCACTATTTTAAGCCATAATCCACTTCAGGAACATGTAATTTCTAAACTCTTACCCAGTTTTCTTATATTCTGGCTGGTAATGTTGAATATATGGGCCTTTTGGCTTAAATTCTTCAATGCATATAATTTTGTTTGAAAATATATCACATTGGGAATTCATAGTTTGCAAACTATATGATCACTCTAATATCAGTTTGTTGTTGTTGAAGGGTCCTTATATCAATGGAGAAAAGGTTTCTGCAGCTGATTTGGCTCTTGGACCAAAGCTGTACCATTTAGAAATTGCTTTGGGGCATTATAAGAAATGGTTTGTTCCAGATTCACTCCCCTATGTCAAATCTTACATGAAGGTATGTTCAATGGGGACGGTCTTTAAATATTGTTTTTTTGCAGTACTTTTTCTTGGTTGATGGCCCTTTGAGCTTTTTCATTTTTGTACCCCTCGTCAATATTATTGTTCTTGATAGAATGAAGAAAAGGCAGTGAGGCAAATTCTACTCATCATACCTTGATCCTTTTGTGTGTTAATGCTATCTTTAATGTGTCATGCATATGCTATTCCTCTTAGATGCATGTATTTGCTGTCATCAAAGAATATTCAGAAGACTATGTTACCTGCCAGAAATGTCATGATAATTGTATGTTTTCATATGATCTGGCATGGGGAATGTGGTCCACCTCAGGGTAGACCCTGGTAGATATGATTTATGATAATTTCTGGCATCATATTAATTTGGAGTCAAGAGTAAAATATTTTTTTGCAGATCAAAATCCAGTAGTATATGTAGATTTTTGCTTCTGAGAGTATTAAATTACTGTTATACAGGCAATTTTCTCATTGGATTCATTCATTAAAACACGTGCTCTCCCAGAAGATGTCATTGTCGGTTGGCGCCCGAAAGTCATGGGCTAATGTTTCTCTACTGCTGCTTCACACTGAGGAAATCTCCTGGTATCTACCTTAATTTCTCAAAATAGATGGACGTGGCTAGATCAAAATCCTATTTATGTTCTTGACATGAATTTAGGCTTAAAACAACAGGTGAATTTTGTCCCCATAATATATGTCAACATTAGAAAAATATTATGAGCTATGTATCATGTATATCTGAACTAGCACTTTTTCATCTCTAAGCATAGCCGAACATATGTTTTCCCAGTATGCTAAGGTTCTAACTCCATTTTTTCCTTTTAAAAAAAAAAAAAAAATTTTTTTTTCAGGGTTGATTTCCTTATTTGGTCTATACATCCCTCAAATGAATTTTTTTGTGTGCGCAAAATTGAGTTCGACATGATTGACTACTGATTCTGATATTATTGCTTAGTAGTATATTATATATTATGGTATTTGGCAACTGGACAAAAAATAGAAGAAAATTTTCTCTTAAAGAGAATAAAAGAAATGTTAGAAAAATAGAGAAGGAAGTTAATGGTTTGTTGATATTTATTTGGCAATCAAAAATGGAAAATGGGAATCATTAATGTTAAGTTTATAGTGTCTTAAAAATTTGGAAGGATTTAAAATAAAATATTATATAGCTGGAAAATTAAGTAAAAATTAGTCATATAGCTGCTCGTTGCGAGAGTTACTTATTAATAAATAATTCATTTATATTTTAGTATATTTTGTTAGTGAAAAACTTAAATTATAAGATATATATAAATAATAAAATTTACATAAAGAATTTATATGGATTGAAAATAGTATAATAAAAATTTTTTAGCATAAATAAATAGTGTAATAAATTTCTGTTAATAGTATAAAGGTTTTCGTTAAAAAAAATAGTATAAAGGTTTATTCTAAAATTTAATAATGTTACATAAAATTTTATGAATGAATACTGAAATATAAAATTAATTATAAATTTAATTTTTGTTACTACAATTTTTTTAATAAGATTAGTTTTTAAATTATTATATTAATATTAGAGTATATATATAGTAGTATTTTAATTGAAAAATAATATTAAATAATTTTTATGTTATTATACTTTTAAATTTTTTAAAAATAAAATTTTATTTAAGTGATTTAAGATAAAAAAAATATTTAGTATATAAATATCTTTAGAATTTGAGTAATATTTTATTAGTATTTCAGTTAAAAAATAATACTTTTGACTAATTTCTGTTATCATAATTTTTTTAATTTCAATAAGATTAGTTTTTAAAATTATTAAATTATTATTATAATATATATAATAGTGTTTTAATTGAAAAATAATACTAAATAATACTAAACAATGCAGATGCTTTTTGCACCACAAACTTGTACACATACATGGACCAAGTATTAACTGGCGTCATCTGCTATTCCATCTTTACTGTGATTTTAAAATTTTATGATAAGATCTGTCCCGACACTTTCCACTTAATGAACAAATAACTGCTACATTACACCTCCAGCATTTTAACGAACTATATCTCAAAACAAAATTCTATCTCACTTGAATTCCCCGTCATGGAGCAGCATAACTGAATTAAATCAGCTCAAAGCTAAAGAAACATTATACTACACTACACTGCATGCACAATTGAAAAAAGAGGCTGAAGATTTGATTCAACATCGTTAAAACAAACATAATTATTCAACACCTCAATTGAGATTATTTCAGAATAGAAAATTGAGAGAACTGGTTACATGATCTAATGATTAAAAGAGATTTATTGCCAAACATATTATTACTTGTCAATAATTCGTAATTTTAAAATGAAAGAGCAAATTTAAAATTATATCTCATTCTCAATCATTGCAATTCACTTCCCATAGTCTAAAAAGTGGACATGACCTATAATCATATAACAGTAGTTCGGATTGTAGAAGGTAGAATGTGTCGACAAGAAGCGAAGGAGAAGATTAAAAAAACAATACTAGGAAAAAATAGTTACATAGAAAAAAATAGTTTTTTAATAATTTTTTAAATAAAAATATTCAAAATTCTGAAAATTAAATATAAATAAATATTGAAATATGAGAATAGACATTTGTCACAATTTAAGTTTAATGATTTCAGGGCAATATACGTATAAATTCGGAAAAATAGAGCTAAATATTTTGTGATTTGAGCATTTTATTGCTAAGAATTTTTTGTTAATTTGGTGATATTTCAGTATCTATCTAGAATTTTTATTTTATTACTACTTGGGTAATAAAATTTGACATACATCATACTTTCTTTCATCTCAGATAATTAAAAAAAATAGTAATAATTTAATCAATTTCTCATGACTAACTTTGATTTCACAATAGTCATTATCTATTCACTAGTTTTTCTAGAAAAAAAGTAAAAATATAATAGAAATATATTTTTTTATATTTTTTCTGCTATTATTATCACTTGAAATTATCATGAATATTTTTTTTAATTTATCAAATGAGATAACCATTAAATTTTTTACGTTTAAAAAGAGAGTTACATGTGCTGCAAATCATAGATTTCATAATTTAAAAGTTATAATCATAAGATACCAAAATACAAAATAAATAAATAAATAAACTACAAATCTTGATAATAAAATAATAAAATCATAGTGTTTATATGTAGTTATTATATATATATATATATATATATATATATATATATATATATATATATATATATATAAAGGGTATATTGTTCACGTGAATGAATGTAAAGATGATGACAGATGAAAAATTACAGTGCTGGTTTCACACTTCAGTTATAGGCTAGACACGGAGATTACCGGATCAAAATGCATCAAAGATTTCATAGAGTTTCTAATGTGTAGGATCCTAATTGCTTAGGCAAGCACAGAGTATACATTATGTTACTTAGACTATATATGGAATGGAAATTAAAAGAAAATTGTAAAGAAAGTAAATAATATAAACATAAAACTTTAAAGAAATATATATAAAATTTATGAAGAAGAAGTTTTCTCTTTATATTCTAAGTAAAAGGAAGGTTACAGAGTTCTATATCCGAAGACTTGTAAAGGAAGGTTATAGAGTTTGATATGTTTTGTTTCCAGAAAATAGCAAAGGGAAGAATATATTAAAACTATACTATATCTTTTGTAAAGATACAAATTTTAGAGCTATATGTTCTTTAAAATTTTTTGTTTTCAAAAAACTTGTATCTTTCTTTTCTCCCTCAAAACTTCTATCTTGCAGGAAGGGGAGGGGCTCCTTATATAGAGGCTTGAGAAGGAGCAAATCTTGGAATTACAGGGAAGTCAGGCCAGAGACAGGAGGAAGTGTAGTGGTTGCAGTCCTGACACCTATCATGTTCCTTTATCTATCACCTTTTTGTTTTTTATGCAGAAAGCTCCCCACCAGGTCCTAGTAGTGAAAAGTGGGTCCCCATCCTTATGGTAAAATAGAAGAAAGAGGAATGAAGGCAGTAGGTGGAGCAGAATATTTAACATAAAAGTCAAATTTGCCTGATGGTTGTTCGAACATGTCCCATTGAGTATTATTGAGAGGATAACCTAGAAAAGAAAATAATTAAAATACTTTTTTTTAAATGGCCTAACTTTTGCATAGGCCGTCCTGAAAGGATTTTCAACCCATTTAGCTAGAAAAAACAATATTTACAAAAGCTTTATAAGCTTGTGGGCTTTAAAGAAGGAAGAATCCCAAAATAATCATCTTCATTATTATTACCCAAATTAATAAAGATAGAGGGTTCTGATTCCTGAGAGGCTTGGGACTATGAAGGAGAAACATCTTCAGACTGAATAAGTTGTTGCATTACTTTGAAATATTCTTCTTTCATTTTTGCAATAGCAAGAAATGCATTGAAATGAAAATTTTGAGCTAGGAACGTGGACTGTGCCTGAGTTTGGTCACAGGAGAAACCAAGAAAGCCATGTTGTTTGAGCCAGTCAGATATTGCTTGTTTTAAAATTTTCTGAGGGACTTTATAAGAGGTCCACCATTTTACTTTAAATTTCATTTGGAGGACAGTGATATATTCATTAGTGTAAAAGTCAAGATACAACTATGAAACCCAAGGAACAAAGAATTTGGAGCAATAAAGGTAAAGAAGGGAAAATTTTTTCTTTTGAGAAAAAATTTTCCCTTCTTTACCTTTATTGCTCCAAATTCTTTGTTCCTTGGGTTTCATAGTTGTATCTTGACTTTTACACTAATGAATATATCACTGTCCTCCAAATGAAATTTAAAGTAAAATGGTGGACCTCTTATAAAGTCCCTCAGAAAATTTCAAAACAAGCAGTATTTGATTGGCTCAAACATGCCTTTCGTGGTTTCTCTCATGACCAAACTCAGGCACAGTCCACTTTTCTGGAGCAAAAATCTCATGCCAATGCACTTCTTGCTACTGCCAAAACAAAAGAAGAATATTTCAAAATAATGCAGCAACTTATCCAGTCTAAAGATGCTTCTCTTTCACAGTCCCAGGCCTCTCAGGAATCAGAACCCTTCATTTATTTGGGTAATGATAATGAAGATGAATTTTTTTTGGGATTCTTCTTTTTTTAAAGCCCACATGCTTATAAAGCTTTTGTAAATATTGTTTTTTCTAGCCAGATGGGTTGAAAATCCTTTCAGGACGGCCCATGCAAAAGTCAGGCCATTTAAAAAAAAGTATTTTAATTATTTTCTTTTCCAGGTCATCCTCTCAATAATACTCAATAGGAGTTGCTCGGACAACCATAAGGCAAATTTGACTTTTATGTCAAATATTATGCTCCACCTACTGCTTCCATTCCTTTCTCTTCTATTTTACCACAAGGATGGGGACCTGCTTTTCACTACCAGGACTTGGTGGGGAGCTCTCTGTATAAAAAAAATAAGAAGGTGATAAATAATGGAACGTGATTGGTGTCAAGATTGCAACCACTCCACTTCCTCCTGTCTCTAGCTCGACTTCCTCATAATTCCTAGATTTGCTCCTTCTCAAGCCTCTATATAAGGAGCCCCTCCCCTTTCTGCAAGACACAAGTTTTGAGGGAGAAAAGAAAGATACAAGTTTTTAGAAAATAAACATTTTTAGAGAACATATAGCTCTAAAATTTGATATAGCTCTAAAATTTGTATCTCTACAAAAGATATAGTATAGTTTTAATATCTTCTTTCCTTTGCTATTTTCTAGAAATAGAACATATCAAACTTTGTAACCTTCCTTTGTAATTCGTTGGATATAGAACTCCATAACCTTCCTTTTACTTGGAATATAAAAAGAAAAATTTTTCTTCGTAAGTTATATATACATTTCTTTAAAGTTTTATGTTTATATTATTTACTTTCTTTACAACTTTCTTTTAGTTTCCATTCTATATATAGTTTAAGTCACAGAACGTATGCTCTGTGCTTACTTAAGCAATTAGGATCCTGTACATCAAGAACTCTGTGAAATCTCTACTGCATTTTGGTCCAGTAACCTTCGTGTCTAGCCTGTGACTGGAGTGTGAGACCAGCACTATGATTTTTCATCTGTCATCATCTTTGCATTCATTCATGTGAAGAGTACATCCTTTAATCCTTAGCACTTATGGTGTGTGTCTATATATATATATATATATATATATATATATACCCCATATGCATATCCCTGTTTAACTAAAGTCTTTATTTTCCTATACATAATTACTTGTAGGAGAAGGACATCCAAAATAGGAAAGGATTCCTAATTAGGAGACTCCCAGATAAGTAGAAACACTTTCTTAATATGTATAAGACTCTCATCAAAGAAGAGTAATCTTATTCCTCTCAAATTTGAGATCACTACCCCTATAAATAAGACCCTATATCCCTCATTCTCATTCATTTCATTCTCTTATATTCTCATTGTTCTCTTTCTCTTTCTAAACTCTCTCCATATCTTCTGACTTAGGCATCAATGGGTTTGTGGAGATCCTCTCTACTTCTCACCTTGCCCTTTATTGATCACTTGTAGGATTCCAACTTAAGAGTTTCAAAAATAAGATATTAAGTAGCACTGTTTGTGGGAAACTCTTGAGTTAAAAGCCATTCAAGCATCTACCAATCGAGATCTTGGCATTATGACTTCCAGTCCACCACCAATCTCAACTCCCGACACACATATCAACCCATCTGCTCTTATTCCTCCACTCAACTTGTCATCACCCACTCAGACTATAATCCCGCCAGCTCCCTTTCAACTTGTTGGACCTTCATCTCAGGCTTCGAATGGTATATACATTCCACCTAGTAATACTTAAGGGTGGCCCGCTCTTGGTACCGACCTCCCTTGTTCTGCTCCTCTTTAACACCATAACAGACATATACCTTCTATACCTTTTTCAAACCTATTAGAAAGACCTACCATGAACATACCTAACCTAAACATAGTAGTCTAGACACTTAATCTATTCCCAATAAGCAAAAAAATGATGATTCAAAACATTTAAACCTAAAGGACCTTGATGCAATAATAGTTGAATGCCCTAATTCAAAGTAGCAACCCTGAAATAACTCATACATGAAATAATATTATGCCACTAGTAATAGCTCTAAAGATATCTGGGGGAAATAAAGAAAAGTATAAAGCTTCGGAAGGAGAATCCAGCTCGATAATCCTGGCCCTTGACAATTCAAAATTAGTCCAAAATTTTTTAAGAGGTCATGCATAAAGCTTGTATTGGGCTGAGGAAAGAAGATGAATGTGTTATGGAAAGGAAGACACCTTTTTAAGTAGAATAATCTAGATAGAAATTCCAACCAAATTTAGAATGCCACAATTAGATAAGTTTGATAGAACCAAAGATCCAATTAACCATATATCCTCGTTTAGAACCAGAATGTGAATAATGGAATTATGTGTAGAGTCTTTATGAGTACACTTACAAAAAATGCTTAGAAGTGGTTTCACTGACTCCCTAAGAATTTCGTCTCCTCCTTCGAAGAATTAGCTAAGAAATTCTAGACTTGGTTCATCACCAACCTCCCTCTTGCCAAAAATATTAAAAATCTTTGGATGTGACGATAGGAGGTCATTAAATCACTATGAAGCTATATGGATCGATTCAACAAAGTAGATATGCAAATTGAAAATTTAGTTGACGAGGTGGCCATAGAAGCTTTGAAGAATGGGACTCGGCTTAGAAAGGTCAAAGATAAGATAATGACAAAAGAACTTAGACCTTTGATGAGCTAATGGCAATGGCAATCAAGATGATAAAGATGGATAAAGAAAAGAGGATGCGAAGGGATGATGAAAAAGCACTTGCTAGGAGGGATGAAAGGTTAAGACTCAAAAGGTCGAGCTTTCAGTGGTCAAACTTCAGAATCCTGGTAGAAGGATTTGAGAAGGAAGTTGATAAATATGTGTACCATTAAATACCTCCAAATCTAAGATCCTCATGTGGGTCAGAAAAAATAGTGTGGGCATTACTCTAGCTAGAAGACTAAGCATAACCAAGAGAGCCATACAGGATAAAAGGTACTACTGTTAATATCATTGGGATTATGGGCATGAAATTAAGGCATGTTATAAATTAAAAAATGCCATTAAAAGATTGATACATAATGGTAAATTAAGCAACTTTATTAACACATCTAGAGGGAGCAGGGATTCGGATGGTCAAGATAGGGATAGGCCAAAACTAAAGAAAGCCCATAATGAACTTGCTGGCATTATTAACGTAATTTTTAGAGGAGTAGTCATGGAGAAAAGGCCTAAGAGAGTCCGCAGAGAAAAAGGGCTCACTTTTGAGAAAAAGCAAACCATCATGTTTGGTTCGAAAGATGGGAAACATGTTCAGCACGCACATAATGATACACTTGTAGTAAGCACTTACATCAACAATTACCTAGTGAAAAGATTGCTAATCGATGATGGGAGCACTGACAACGCACTATCTTGGAATGCCTACAAAGCAATAGGAGGCTCTGTTATTGATTTAAAAGCTATTTAGAATCCCATTACAAGCTTCTGCAGAGGGATTGTATAGCCAATGGGATTAGTTGAGCTGAATCTAGAATTCAGAGACCGAGATACTGGAAAGGTGAATGTAATTAAGGCTCAGTTCAATGTGGTGGATCTCCCACTAGCATACAATGACATCATATGCCGAACAATACTTTACGAGATCGATGCAGTTATAAGTATATGGCATCTAACCATGAAGATTCCCATTGAAGGCTAAGTCCTAACAATTTATGAAGACCAGCACATGGCCAAATAATGCTACCGGATGGCAGTCAAACCTTAGATGGAGGCATTCCCCTTGGAGTCTTAGGAAATGGAGAAACAAAGAGCTAGCCTTGAGCTAGTTGACAAGGTTTAGACATTACAGATCACCAATGGAAAGATGATAAAGAATGACAATAAGCTTGATAGCAAAGTGAAGCACGAAAAATGCGAAGTCCTCATTAAACACTCGGGCAACTTTGCCTCTCAAGCATCTAAAATCACCAGAGTAGATCCCCAAATTGCCTTACATAGTCTGAATATCAAACCAAGTATAAAACTAGTCATTTAGAAAAAGAGGACCTTTGCATACGAAAGGCAGAAGATGATTGCTGAAGAAATAAAGTTGTTAAAAGCTGAATTTATCAAAGAAGTTATACACCCAGAATGGGTGGCTAACGTGGTGCTAGTGAAGAAGTCCAATAGCAAATACAAGATGTGATGGATTATATCGATCTCAATAGAGCATGCCCCAAAGATAGCTATTCGTTGCCAATGATAGATCAACTGGTAGACTCCATTACTGGTCACTGTATATATAGCTTTGTGGATGCTGTACAAGGGTATCATCATATACTAATAAAGAAAGAAGACCAGGAAAAGACATCATTCATCACCTATAAAGGTCTTTATTGCTATAAAGTTATGCCCTTCGGGCTAAAGAATGCTGGAGCAACATATCAAAGGTTGATGAACCATGTGTTTTAGGATCAAATTGGAAAGAGTGTGGAGGTATATGTAGATAATATCATTGTCAAAATCCAACATGTGGAGTGACATTCCGATGTCCTCGACCAAACCTTTCAAACACTGAACTAATACTAGATCAAGCTAAACTCGGAGAAGTGTGTTTTTGGAGTTAAGGCAGGTAAATTCCTGGGATTCATGATATCCCATAGGGGAATCAAAGCTAACTTGAAGAAGATGAAGGCCATTCTTAAAATGAAAGCTCTGACAACAATCAACGAGCTATAGAAGCTAAATGGCAGAATAACAGCCTTAGGACATTTTATCTCTTGTTCAGCCAAACAGTGTCTACCACTTTTTTGAGGCTTGAAAAATTCTAAAAAGTTTGTATGGAATGAAGAATGCCAGGTAGCTTTCGAAGATATCAAAAAATTCATGTCCTCACCACCTCTACTTAGTAGGCCAATTCTCAGAGAAACACTATACTTATACCTCTTTATTGGTAAGGAATCAATTGCTTCTATACTAGTGAAGGAAAAAGGAAGTCAACAAAGTCCAGTATACTACATCAGTAAGATACTCAGAGATTAAAAATATGGTATCCTAAACTCGATAAGTTAGCTATAGTTGTCGTCCACACATTCTGTAAACTCCGGCACTATTTTTAGGCCCATTCAATCATTGTAAGATCCAGTTTTCCTCTAAAGAAAATCTTACAATGACCTAAGACATTCGACAGACTAGTTTAATGGTCAATCTTACTCGAAGAATTCAATATCAACTATAAACCTCAACAATAGATAAAAGCTTAGACTTTAGCAGACTTCGTGTAAGAGATGATGGCGAGAGATCTCACTCCTTCTGAATGTCCCGAATGGAAGCTCTATGTGGATGGAGCTTCATCCATCCAAGGTTCCGATGCTAAAATCATTCTTAAAAGGCCACATAAAGTCATTATCAGATACGTAGTCCAAATTAAGTACAACGCCACTGACAATGCAACTGAATATAAAGAACTCATCACGTGGTTCAAACAGGTTACTGAGGTCAAAATCGAGCATCTCAAGATATACCCAGATTCATAATTAGTGGTAAACCAAGTTAAAAGGACATTCCAGATCAAGGATCCAAGTATTACCAAGTATGTCGAGAAAGTTAGACAACTCCTGAAGCAGCTTAAGCAGGAGGGGGGACAATAGGAGATCATGCAAATCCCTAGAAATGAAAATTCTAAAGCTGATCTATTGGCCAACTCAGCGGCCTAGGATAATCAAACATTTAAAGCACGCAAGCTCACTGAAGCATTGATAAAACTAAGCACTAAGGACTTAAAGATCATGGAAATACAAGAAGTGACATAATGGATGAAACCAATCATTTAGTATCTTGAATATGGGGTACTTTTAAAAAATAAGTTGAAAGCTCGGAAGTTGAAGACAAAGGCTGTGCATTACTCCATCCGGGATGGAGAACTCTATGGAAGGTCTCTTGCACATCCATGGTCTAAATGTATATTGCAAGAAGAAGAAAATTACGTGCTTAGGGAAATCTATAAAGGAATTTGTAGAGTGCATGAATCTCATCATTTGTTAATTAGAAAGGCATTGCTACAAGGATATTATTAGCCTACTATGTCCTAAGATGCTAAAAAACTGTCTCAATAATGCCATAAATGTCAGAAATTTCCCTGCCTCAGCCATAAACCTTATAATCCTCAGCATCTGATTGGAAGCCCTTGGCTTTTCGTAGTATGGGGGATGGACATCCTGGGTCCTTTCCTACCTCAAACTTTAAGAAGAAGTTCTTAATCATGGCTATAGACCGCTTCACCAAGTGGATAAAAGTTGAGGTTGTACTGACCATCGCTGAAGCCTGAATCCAACACTTTTTTTGGAAAGAATTCATTTATAGGTTTATAATATTGTATACCTTGATAATAGATAATGGGAACCAGTTCAACAATGAGAAATTCAGAAAGTTTTATTCAGATCTTGAAATAAATCTCTAGTTTACCTTAGTAGCTCATCCACAAATAAATGGATAGACAATGGTCACTAATAGAATCAGCATGCAAGGGCTAAATAAAATACTTAATGAAAAGAAGGAGAACTAGGTCAACGAACTCAACAATGTTGTCTAGGCTTATAGGACTACCCCCAGGACCTCCACTGGAGAAATGCCATTTAGACTAACTTATGGGATGAATGCGGTAATCCCGATGGAGATTGGATCTACCAGTTACTGAATCTATGAGTATTTGGATAAGGAAGTTAATAACATCAATGTTCATATATGTCTAGATTTACTTAAAGAGAGAAGAGAACAAGCATTTATTATTGTAGAAGCTCAGAGGTAGAGGGTCATCAAGTATCATAATCAACACATTCGGCCAAAACACTTTAAAGTCGGAGACCAGATACTTAGAAGGGCTGACATTGGCAAAGGTAACTCCGGCATAGGCAAGCTCAAACCAACTTAGGAAGGTCCTTAAAGCCACCAAAAAGACAACCAAAGGGGCATACAAGATTATAGATAACTAAGGAAAAGAGTTGCAGCGATATTGGAACTTGGACAGTCTCTAGAGATATTACCAATAAATTTAGAGAAATAAAATACTTTATTTATCAGTAGAAATGTTGTATTACAAAGTATTTTAAAAATAAAAAAAATTATCAACTAAGTAATTTATAATTAAGAATCGGGAAACTCAAAGGAAGGAAGATTCGGATCATGAGACTTGGACATACAGGCTGGATCTGGTTTAGCTACAACAACACTAGCAGACATCTCCTCAACAAGTCTTGAATCCTTTAAATACTCAAAAGATGATTCACTAATAATAGACTTGGTAGATTTCTTAGGATTCTTTGACCACTTGGAAGAGGCCTTACTCCGAGCATCCTCTTCAGTAGCAATCCTAATAACATCAACGGGCATTATTTTGTCCAAGTCTACAAAGTCTAGATTTAATTTTTGGACAAGTAGGACTCTCTAATATTCAAACTTATAGGCTTTGAGGAACCCCGTGACCATGTTCTAGTAGCCTCTTTTGTCATCCTCATGGGATTTCTCAGCCTCAGTAAGCTTCTTCTCTAAAGCTATAATCTAGGAGTCCTGCCATTCAATTTTTGTTGTAAGTTGGGCTTGATTATGCTCTAACTCTTCCACCCTTTTTTGGCTCACTTTGGCTTTGGATCTTGCCTCAACATGCTTGGTTTGACAAAGTTCAAGCACTGCCTTCGCCTTATCTAGTTTCTTCTCAAAATTGATGGCTATGGTGCTAACCTCTGTCTCCTTCAGACTGTACTGACTCTTAAGATAATAGTAGTTTTCCTTTGCCAGCATCAAAGCTTGAGTCATTTGAAAGGAAAGACAAACATTATTAACTTTTAAAACACATGAGCACGAAGTGAACAAAATAAGATAATTACCTCTAACGAATGACCGATCATAGAGTTTTACAACTCCTTTTTGTCCACATCCATCTAGCACTGGATATCTTCCAGAAGCCGTAGAGATTCGACATATTGGTCCCTCACTTAAGCATTTGGGACACTTGAAGGCTTCATCTTATTAATGATTTAGGATCTTATATTCGGACACTCGGACAATTTTGGACATTTAATGAAGACTTCTTCGCATAGCTCTTCAACATCTGAGTCTCTATCCAAGGCTCATTTCTTCTGCCCATCAACCTTCTCCATATGCAAAGACTCAACCACATATTCTCCTTTTTAGTTGGGTATGGCTTCGGTTGGAACCTTTGAAGTAGGAGGCTCGGAAGAAGGAGAGGAGATTTACATGTCCTTTAAGGCCTCCAACTCATCATCTACAAGCTAAATCTTGTCCACAAAGGCAAAAAAGGTAGCCATCTAAGAATAAAAAGGAAAAAATAGAGGTCAGAATAATACCTTTTAAATATTAAAACTTACCAATGGGAAGTATGCGATTAGGATAGACTCTCCGAAGGTATCTTCTAGATAGATTTTTGGCTGATCTTGAATTAGCTATGCCATGAAGATAAAGCTTTATAACCATCTTTGTATCCCTGTCAGATAGCCTTAAAGGCCGCTTCACTTTATGGCAGTCTTCAGACCACATCTGCCTGACATTTACGAAGTCCGTATGGTGTTCAATAATAAAAAACCTATGTCTCCACTTCTTATGAAGATTTGACGACTTTACGAAGAGGTTGTGATTCAAAATAGCTGATAGAGAGAACATTAGCTCCCTTTTTTTCTTATTTAAACTCTAGAGGTATCTCAGGACATCTAGGTCTGGCTCTCTACCTTCCTCATGCATCAACTCTATGAAGCCGGTTAAGATCCAGTAACTATTTGAGTGAAGTTGCCTAGGGGCTATGTTATACCTATTTAAAAAGCTTGTAATGAAAGGGTCTAAGTGGAACTTCAATCCCCCCTCTATTTAATCAAAGTATACCACTAATTTATCAAGACCTAGCATCGAAGTATAGGCTTTAAAATTCCTATCTACAGTGTGCAGAGCAAAGTCTATAAGAATACTAAAATGTCTCTGGTACCATTTTGACATTTCCTCATCAATCTTAAAGACAAATAAATCAGAACTAATTTGCTCTCATGGAGACATAAATGTTATTCAATAAATAAAAGAAGAAGTATGAAGGAGAAAAAATGCTTCACTTGGAAGTAGAATGCAAGCTTGATGAAGAAAGCTCTGAAGACAAAGAATATACACAAGCAAACTGGGAAAGGGAAGAAGATAACAAGACGGTAAAAGTGCAACAAATAATTGGGTTTAATCTATTCATAGCATAGTGGAAGGTTCTGGAACAACCATTATTACCCTCATTAACATTTTCATCTCTTATAGCATTAAGGATAGTTTAGGAAATGAAAAAACCCACTAATCAAGCAGTTATTATTAGCAGCTAAAACATCTTATCTTCTAAAACATGAAAAGATATGATGGTTACACAATTTAAAATTCAAAGGAATATAAAAAGACATAGTAGTTGCTAATCCCACTCCTTTCATTGCTAGTTGTCTCATCCATCGACACTTGGCCGTGCTTCTAATGCACCAAGATTCTAAGTCCAGTGACTGAAGATGGCACTCTCAAGTCGCTTCTATAGTACTGAGGTTTCGAGCATATAAGCCTTGAATCCTAACACTGAGCATTGAAGGCTCGATCATTTAAGTCTAGTGACTGAAGTTGGCACCCTTAGGTCGCTTATATAATGCTAAGGTTTCGAGCATATAAGCCTTGAGTCCTAGCACCGAGCATCTAAGCCTTGATCATCTAAGTTCAGTGGCTGAAGCTGGTACCCTCCAGTTGTTTCTATAGTACTGAGGTTCTGAATATATAAGCCTCAAGTCCTAATACTGAGCATTTAAGCCTCGATCATCTAAGACCAATGACTGAAGCTGGCACCCTCAGGTCACTTCAACAGTATTAAAGTTTGGCATTTGGGCTGCATTTTTAATGCATCGAGACTGTATGGTACTCGGGCTGCACTTTTAATGCATCGAGCATTAAAACTCCATTGACAACTGGTTCTACCATGTTGTCTTCAAACAGGCGGGTTAATGTAATATCCCTTGTTTTTAAATATTTTTACACTGTACCGGGATATGTAGTGTTAATGATTTTTGAATATATATATTACGATATTTTTATGAGTTGATATGAATTTAAAACCTATTTTAATTATTGTGTATTATTTACAGTGCTTTACGTAAAATTTTCCCGGGACTTGCATTTTCGGGGAAATTTTCATGTATATAATTTATTATTAATTATTTTAAATATATTTTCGGACTTGCATGAACTCATACGTATTTTTAAATTACTAAACACCGGGTATGTGTGCAATATTTATTTAATTAGGGTTTAATTAATATTACCCTAATATTTTATTATTTATTTATTAATTTATTGTTATTTAAGTATTTTTATTTATTTATTAAATTATTAAAATATTAAATTATATGTGTGGGTGTGATTTTTTTAAATATTTTATTAAAATTATTTTTTTATTATTTTTTTCTTTTTTCTTTTTCTTTTTCTTTTCTTTTTTTTTTTTTTCTTTTTCTTATTCTTCTTCTTCTTCCTTTCCCTCCTGAGCGCCCGACCACCCCTCACCACCGTCTGTCACGCCGATCACCTATCGTCGGTGTGCCTCCCGGCTTGCCACCGTCGTTCCCAGCCGTCCCCCCGCCGCCAGCAGCTTCCTTCCCCGGCGCCGGCGAGCTATTTTTCCATTTTTGGCCGAAATTCTTCTCCTCGCCGTCGACGACTATTCTGGCCACCATTTTTGACACCGCCGATCTCTTTCTTCTCCTTAAGCTCCGGTGAGTGTGATTCTAGCTTTGGTTTGAGCTTAAATGGTCTAGATTTGCTTAGGTTTCGAATTTTCAATTTCGATCACATTAGGATTTTTGATTTTTTTGAGCTTCGAATTGATTGATTCATGAAAACTCCCTTCACAAATGTTGATCCTAGTAGCTTAATCTACATGTATGAATTTTTTTAGAATTTTTGGAGATTTTTTGGATTTTTGGGTATTTTTGAATATTTTAATATTATTTTCTAATTTTCGGAAATTAATTAAATAAATTATGAAATTGGTTTTTATGGTTAAATTAGGTGTTGGAATTAATTATAGGAATTTATTTGGAATTTTTATGAATTTCTAAGTATTTATTTTGAATTATTGAAGTTTATGTAATTTTGGGAAAATTAGGTTAAATGTGTTTTTAATTGAATTTAATTGGTTAATTGAGTTTAATTATTAATATTATTGATAAATATGTTGAGAAAATTAATTTTGGATAATTGTATAATTTTTGGTGAATTTTTGAAGTAATTATAGTATATTTATATATATAGGGGTATTTTGGTAATTTTATACAAAATTGGCTAAAAATGTAATTTAATTGGTTTTAATAGTTATTTAAGGTATAAAAATGATTTCTACAAATTATTTGGTATTTTTAACTAATTAAAACTATTTTTCGTGAATTATTTTCAATTATATATATAATATACGATTTTACTAATAAAATGAGTTTTTATCGGTTTTTAATGTGTTTAAAGGTTAATTATGTAATTTCTACCTATAAAATGTATTTTTAGGTTTTAAGGATATTTTTGGTATTTTTCTGAATTGTTTTGTGTTTGTGGACCCCGGTCGGTAGATTGTAGTCAGGAGTCCGACTGAGGGGTTGTGGTTGAGTGTTGAGCTTGTATTTCAAAGTGTATTTCTTTGCAGGGTCGGCTCTACTCTTTTGAGTAGAGAGATGTCCATTTTACAGGGGAGGTTCTGTTGAATTTTCGATAGAATTCTCGTAAAACGTGATGTCCAGTCGAACCCTAATTCTGTTTCTGTATTTAATACTCTAGATCGAATTCTAGGATTTCTGTTAGGTTTATTCTAATGTCGGTTATTTATTGCTTGTTTAGTTGCGTCGAGACCGAGGGCTAGTGGACCAGGCCCGTCGGACCCATCTCGTGGAGCGCACTAGGGTGAGTTACTATACTATATATATATGCTTAGGATGCATGATTTAGAAATACATGTTTTATGTTGATTAAATATGCATAAATAATTCGATTATTTCTTAAGTTTATATTTAGTTTATTTTGGTTTATTTTTGGTATATATTAAATTATATGCATGTTTTATTAATAAATTATATTTAAAATGTTTTTAAATATATTTCGAGCTTAATTTATAATTTGATTGGATTCATTTGACGTATATATACTCGAAATATACCTGGTTTACTTTTGGTATATTTCTAGTGTATATATGGTTTATGTTGATATTTTATTGAACTTCATGCATCATTTATTTTTGTGAATGAATGTTTTATATTATTAATGATGAAGGATATCTATAGAACATGCTACCTAGTGGGCAGCACTAGGACCGAGTATGTACCGGTACGCCTATAGCATTTAGGCTATACTACTAACCATTTGTGGATATTGATTGAATATGATTATTTGATGTGTAAGATATGGTTTGGAGGTGTGATTGCTGGAGCTCGGTTGACCAAGTGTCTTGGGGCCAATCACACTGGTAGTCAGACTGCTGGAGCTCGGTTGACTTAGTGTCTCGGGGCCAGTCTACTGTCTAAATGGATTAAGTGGATATATTTGGATTCAGTGAGCCTGTATGGCTAGAGTGTTGTCTAACACTGTTTTTGAGGTTGTGATATTCTAGGGTTCTATGTGATCCTTCATAAAAGATGATTTTCAATAAAATATATATAAAAATGATTTTATTGCATCTGTGTGTATTTGCCTGTATATTTACATATTACATATATACTATTGACTGTATGCATTGTCACTTAGTGTGTATGTATATATATTATAGTAATTCACTCAGTGAGGTCTGACTCCCCTCCGTTGATAATTTTTCAGGAGAGTCAATATCTTCAGACCTCAATAGCAGGCCTGTACGCTGGATTTATTCTGCCCCGACTTCTTTATGTAAACTGTTTACTTGAGTCTTATTTTTATAATCTAGACACTGCAGTAGTTGTAAATTAATTATGAGATATTATGTATTTTATTTATGCGAGATGCATTTTAAGAATTTGAACTGGATTGTATTAAAAAGATTTTATATATATGTGATGAGTTGAGATTTAAATTAAATCCAGTTGATGGAAATGTTATTATTATATTTACGATTTTTATTTTCACTGCATTTGATATTGTAATTATTACTATTGCATATTTTATTTTATTTTTAGGCTTGCTATGGGTTCCGGATTCGAAAGAATTCTCGTTCCCTAGCGCCGATCATGGCCCCTGTTTTGGGTCGTGACAAAGTTGGTATCAGAGCGGAGTTCTATGTCAGGGCTTAGTTATGTGAGTTGTGGCCCTAGTTTTCAGAGTTGTGTTTTCTGTTGAACTACTGCAGTGTATTAGGTTCGAGTATGTCTTGATGAGTATTCCTTGCTTAGTTTTCCGCATTATTCCTCCGTTGTCTGTTTTGTCTGAATCTTTCCGTTTGTCTTTTCAGTATGAGGAGGTGAGCGCGTGTCGCTCCATCGGTCGTTGAGGCCAAGGATGATGAGTCTTTTCAGGATGAGGTTTTACCTCCTGAGCAGCCAGTTAGACGTAGAGGTCTTGGCAGAGGTAGACCTCGAGGAGCGGCAGGTCGTCGTAGGCAGAGAGTTACAGGATGAGGAGCCTGTAGAGCCTGAATTTGATGTTCCTATTCCTCCAGTTGTTCAGCCTGTTCAGCCTGCCTATCAGCAGGTATGTCTGACCCTGAGGCAGCTTTGTTCTATGCCCGAGTTGGCAGGATTGCTTTTGATGGTACTTCTGATCCATTAGATTTTCTGCACGCGATTGAGACACGGACTCAGACTGCTCATACCGAGTACCAGCGGATCATGATCGTCGAGTTGTCTGTCGAGGGACCAGCCTTAGATTGGTTCATTCAGATGATCCAACCTTATATGATGACGATGACGTGGGCTCAGTTTCGAGAGCGATTTATGAGGAGATTTTGTCCAGAGCCTCTTCGTTTGAGCTATTATCTCCAGTTGACCAGTGTTTCTCATGGAGATCGATCTGTAGAGGAGTACACCCGAGAGTTTCTTCGACTGGGTAGATATGCAGAGGATCTGATGCGAGATCAATATTTTACGATTACTACATACGTTACTGGTTTGGGTTTTGCTTTTCCTGGTATGCCTACAACAGGCCTTACTTTGGAGTCTGTGATTGAGTTGGCTAAGGAGATTGAGCTGAGGCTAGTTAGGCATGGAGCGATGCCTAATTATTACCAGTTGGGAGTTCAGTCGAGTGGATTGCAGGCTACTCCGTATTCGAGTTTTCATGTTGGATCGAGTAGTCAGCAGCGAGGTCCGACTCAGCAGAGTCAGAGACAGCAGCAGCGAGTGCATCAGAGCAGTAGACATGGTCGTGAAGGTCAGCGTAGATCGTTTAGATTCAGATCAGGTGCTTCGAGCAGCAGCAGTAGTCGTAGTTCTGGATCAGCGGCCAGTGTTTGTCAGACTTATGGTAGAGTCCATCAGGGACCGTGTTATCTGACACCACTGACATGCTTCAGATGCGGACAGACAGGACATTTTGCCAGGTCGTGTCCTTATTCTGGGTATCAGCAGCAGCAGATTCTGCGATTCCCACAACAATCGATTGCTAGTGCTGCACCCGTGCCATTTCAGTTACCACCAGCCCAGCATCAGAGTTCCACTTAGTTTGTTCCACTTAGTTTGTTCCACAACAGAGTCGTGGTAGAGGTATTAGAGGAGGTGCCAGAGGTGTTGGCCAGGCTTCTACCAGTTAGCAGGGAGGTCGAGGTCAGGCTAGAGTTTTTCATCTTACTCAGCAGGATGCTCAGGCATTTAATGCAGTCGTGGCAGGTATTGTTTTTGTTTGTTACCTGGATGCTTGGGTTTTGTTTGATCTGGGTGCCATACATTCGTTTGTTTCTCCTATTTTTACTTCTAAATCTTGTTGGCAAGCTTTGAGGATGGCTTTTCCTTTGTCTGTTGCCACTCCTCTGATCGATTCTTTGGACACCGATATTGTTCTTTCTGGTTGTCCAGTTCTCGTGGGAGATAGAGAATTACCCGCTGATTTGATTCTGTTGGATGTGATGGAGTTTGATGTTATTCTGGGAATGCATTGGTTATCTCAGCACTATACCGTGGTAGATTACAGGAATAAAGAGGTGACTTTCAGAATTCCTGGTGAAGAAGATTTTAAGTTTGTTGGTGATAGGAGATCAGCACCTCAGAATCTTATTTTTGCTATTATGGCTAGGAAGTTGTTAAGGAAAGGATGTCAGGGGTATTTGGCATTGGTTAGGGATACGTCAGTGGAGAAGTTGTCACTCACAGATGTTCCTGTTGCTTATGAGTTTCCTGATGTTTTTCCCGAGGAGTTGTCAGGTTTACCACCTCACAGAGAGATTGAGTTCTGTATAGATGTGGTTCCAGGTACTACTATATCTATGCCACCCTATCGTATGGCTCCTGCAGAGTTGAAAGAATTGAAGGAGCAGTTGCAAGAGTTATTGGATAAAGGTTTCATTAGACCTAGTGTTTCTCCTTGGGGTGCACTAGTCCTATTTGTGAAGAAGAAGGATGGTACCCTGAGACTGTGCATTGACTACAGAGAGCTGAATATGGTGACAGTGAAGAACAAGTATCCTCTCCCGAGGATAGATGATTTATTTGATCAGTTACAGGGTGCACAGTTCTTTTCTAAGGTTGACTTGAGGTCGGGTTATCATCAGCTGCGGATTAGTGAAGCTGATATTCCTAAGACGACATTCCGCACACGATATGGCCATTATGAGTTTCTGGTGATGTCTTTTGGTTTGACTAATGCACCAGCAGCTTTTATGGACCTGATGAATAGGGTATTCAGACCGTATGTGGATCAGTTTGTGGTAGTCTTCATTGATGATATACTAGTATATTCGAAGAGTATGGAGGAGCATGTATATCACTTGAGGATTGTACTACAGACACTGAGAGATCATCAGCTTTATGCTAAATTCTCGAAGTGTGATTTTTGGATGGAGAGTGTTTCTTTTCTTGGACACGTAGTGTCTAAAAAAGGTATCCAGGTTGATCCACAGAAGATTGAGGCAGTGTCTGAGTGGCCTAGACCTACTTCTGTCACTGAGATTTGAAGTTTTCTGGGTTTAGCCAAGTATTATAGGCAGTTTGTGCAGGATTTTTCTAGAATTGCAGCCCCTATGACTCGCTTGACTCAGAAGAATGTTAGATTCGAGTGGTCAGAAGCTTGTGAGAATAGTTTCCAGTTGTTGAAGGAGAAATTGACCACAATGCCAGTGTTAGCTTTGCCTAATAGTGTGGATAAGTTCATAGTTTACTGTGATGCCTCTAGAATTGGTCTTGGTTGTGTGTTGATGCAGAATGGAAGGGTGATAGCCTATGCTTCGAGGCAGTTGAAGAAGCATGAGCAGAACTATCCTACACATGATCTTGAAATAGCTGCAGTGATCTTTGCTTTGAAGATTTAGAGACATTATCTGTACGGGGTGACTTGTGAGATATTTACTGATCACAAGAGCCTTAAGTACATTTTTCAGCAGCGAGATTTGAATCTGAGACAGAGGAGATGGTTGGAATTATTGAAGAATTATGATTGTGAGATTCTATATCATCCGGGTAAAGCTAATGTGGTAGCAGATGCCTTGAGTAGGAAGTCCTCAGGCAGTCTTGCTCACATCGGTGTTGAGAGGAGACCATTGATCCAGGAATTGCATCTGTTGGTGGATCAAGGTCTGATGATGAAGCTCAGTAGATCAGGTGGACTGCTAGCTCAGTTTAAAGTACGATCTGTACTGAGGGATAGGATTAAAGCAGCTCAGAGCCGAGATCCTATTCTGGAAGAGCTTGCAGAGAATGTCAGAGCAGGGAAGTTCACTGATTTCACACTTGATGATGATGGTGTGTTGTGGATCAGTGGTAGATTGTGTGTTCCTGATGTGGATGACTTGAGAGAGGAAATTTTAGAGGAAGCACATTCTACAGCTTACAGTGTTCGTCCGGGCATTACCAAGATGTACCACAGTATCAGAGATCTATACTGGTGGGATGGGTTGAAGAAGGAGGTTGCTGATTATGTTGTGAAGTGCTTGACGTGTCAGCAAGTGAAAGCCGAACATCAAAAGCCTTCTGGGAAGCTTCAGCCTCTTCCTATTCCCGAGTGGAAGTGGGAAAGGATAGCTATGGATTTTATGGTCGGTTTACCTCGTTCTAAGGATGGATACGATTCTATCTGGGTGATTGTAGACAGATTGACGAAGTCTGCACATTTCTTGCCTGTGAAAGCTACATATTCAGTTGCTAGATTGGCGAAGTTGTATGTGAAACATATTGTGTGCCTTCATGGAGTACCTGTGTCCATTGTGTCAGATAGAGGTTCGGTGTTTACTTCTCGTTTTTGGCAGAAGTTGCAGGAAGCGATGGGCACTAGGTTGGATTTCAGTACTACTTTTCATCCTCAGACATATGGTCAGTCTGAGAGGATGATCCAAACACTGGAAGATATGTTGAGGATGTGTATCCTGGATTTGGGAGGTAGCTGGGATGATCATTTGTCACTCGTTGAGTTTGCATATAATAACAGCTACCATAGTAGTATTGGTATGGCACCGTACGAGGCGTTGTATGGAAGGAAGTGTAGATCCCCGTTGAGTTGGGATGAGATTGGTGAGAGAGCTTTGACTGGACCTGAGATGGTTCAGGATGCTGCAGAGAAAGTCACCGTGATTAAGCGTAGATTAGAGATCGCAGTTAGTAGACAGAAGAGTTATGCGGATCCTAGGCGCAGAGATGTGGAGTTTTAGGTAGGAGATTTCGTTTTTCTGAAAGTATCTCCGATGAAGGGTGTGATGAGATTTGGCAGGAAGGGTAAGTTAGCACCAAGGTATATTGGACCATTTGAGATTCTGGAGAGAGTTAGCACTGTTGCATATCGGTTGGATTTGCCTCCGAGTATGTCACAAGTGCATCTAGGGTTTCATATCTGATGCTGAGGAAGTATATCTCAGACCCTTCACACGTGTTGCAACCTGACAGTGTAGAAGTGAGTGAAGATTTAACGTTTGTGGAAGAACCTGTGGCGATCGTAGATTATCAAATTCGACAGTTGCGATCGAAGCAGATTCCGATGGTCAAGGTTCTGTGGCGTAGCAATAGAGTCGAGGAGCATACGTGGGAGACTGAAGCTAAGATGCGAGCTTCTTACCCGTATCTCTTTCCTTCCTGATCCTGTAATCTTTTCTTTTTGGAATTCGGGGACGAATTAATGTAAGGGGGGAAGACTGTAATATCCTGTGTTTTTAAATATTTTTACACTGTACCGGGATATGCAGTGTTAATAATTTTTGAATATATATATTACGATATTTTTACGAGTTGATATGAATTTAAAACCTATTTTAATTATTGTGTATTTTTTACAGTGCTTTACGTAAAATTTTCTCGGGACTTGCATTTTCGGGGAAATTTTCACGTAAATAATTTATTATTAATTATTTTAAATATATTTTCGGACTTGCATGAACTCATACGTATTTTTAAATTACTAAACACCGGGTATGTGTGCAATATTTATTTAATTAGAGTTTAATTAATATTACCCTAATATTTTATTATTTGTTTATTAATTTATTATTATTTAAGTATTTTTATTTATTAAATTATTAAAATATTAAATTATATGTGTGGGTGTGATTTTTTTTAAATATTTTATTAAAATTATTTTTTTATTATTTTTTTCTTTTTTCTTTTTTCTTTTTCTTTTTCTTTTCTTTTTCTTTTCTTTCTTTTTTCTTTTTCTTCTTCTTCTTCTTCTTCTTCTTCTTCCTTTCCCTCCCGAGCGCCCGACCACCCCTCACCACCGTCTGTCACACCGATCACCTACCATCGGTCTGCCTCCCGGCTTGCCACCATCGTTCCCAGCCGTCCCCCGCCGCCAGTGGCTTCCTTCCCCGGCGCCGACAAGCTATTTTTCCATTTTTGGCTGAAATTCTTGTCCTCGCCGTCGACGACGATTTAGGCCACCATTTTTGACACCGTCGGTCTCTTTCTTCTCCTTAAGCTCTGGTGAGTGTGATTCTAGCTTTGGTTTGAGCTTAAATGGTCTAGATTTGCTTAGGTTTTGAATTTTCAATTTCGGTCACATTAGGGTTTTTGATTTTTTTGAGCTTCAAATTGATTGATTCATGAAAACTCCCTTCATAAATGTTAATCCTAGTAGCTTAATCTACATTTATGAATTTTTGTGGAATTTTTGGAGATTGTTTGGATTTTTGGGTATTTTTGAATATTTTAATATTATTTTCTAATTTTCGGAAATTAATTAAATAAGTTATGAAATTGGGTTTTATGGTTAAATTAGGTGTTGAAATGAATTATAGGAATTTATTTGGAATTTTTATGAATTTCTAAGTATTTATTTTGAATTATTGAAGTTTATGTAATTTTGGGAAAATTAGGTTAAATGTGTTTTTAATTGAATTTAATTGGTTAGTTGGGTTTAATTATTAATATTATTAATAAATATGTTGAGAAATTTAATTTTGGATAATTGTATAATTTTTGGTGAATTTTTGAAGTAATTATAGTATATTTATATATATAGGGGTATTTTGGTAATTTTACACAAAATTGGCTAAAAATGTAATTTAATTGGTTTTAATAGTTATTTAAGGTATAAAAATGATTTCTACAAATTATTTAGTATTTTTAACTAATTAAAACTATTTTTCGTGAATTATTTTCAATTATATATATAATATATGGTTTTACTAATAAAACGAGTTTTTATCGGTTTTTAATGTGTTTAAAGGTTAATTATGTAATTTATACCTATAAAATGTATTTTTAGGTTTTAAGGATATTTTTGGTATTTTTTTGAATTGTTTTGTGTTTGTGGACCCCAGTCGGTAGATTGTAGTCAGGAGTCCAACCGAGGGGTTGTGGTTGAGTGTTGAGCTTGTATTTCGAAGTGTATTTCTTTGTAGGGTCGGCTCTACTCTTTTGAGTAGAGAGATGTCCATTTTACAGGGGAGGTTCTGTCGAATTTTTGGTAGAATTCTCGTAAAATGTGATGTCCAGTCGAACCCTAATTCTATTTCTGTATTTAATACTCTATATCGAATTCTAGGATTTCTGTTAGGTTTATTCTAATGTCGGTTATTTATTGCTTGTTTAGTTACGCCGAGATTGAGGGCTAGTGGACCAGGCCCGTCGGACCCATCTCGTGGAGCGCACTAGGGTGAGTTACTATACTATATATATATGCTTAGGATGCATGATTTAGAAATACATGTTTTATGTTGATTAAATATGCATAAATAATTCGATTATTTCTTAAGTTTATATTTAGTTTATTTTGGTTTATTTTTGGTATATATTAAATTATATGCATGTTTTGTTAATAAATTATATTTAAAATGTTTTTAAATATATTTCGAGCTTAATTTATAATTTGATTGGATTCATTTGATGTATATATACTCGAAATATACCTGGTTTACTTTTGATATATTTCTAGTGTATATATGGTTTATGTTGATATTTTATTGAACTTCATGCATCATTTATTTTTGTGAATGAATGTTTTATATTATTAATGATGAACGATATCTATAGAACATGCTACCTAGTGGGCAGCACTAGGACCAAGTACGTATCGGTACGCCTATAGCATTTAGGCTATACTACTAACCATTTGTGGATATTGATTGAATATGATTATTTGATGTGTAAGATATGGTTTGGAGGTATGATTGCTGGAGCTCGGTTGACCAAGTGTCTCGGGGCCAATCACACTGGCAGTCAGACTGCTGGAGCTCGGTTGACTTAGTGTCTCGGGGCCAGTCTACTGTCTAAATGGATTAAGTGGATATATTTGGATTCAGTGAGCCTGTATGGCTAGAGTGTTGTCTAACACTATTTTCGAGGTTACGATATTCTAGGGTTCTATGTGATCCTTCATAAAAGATGATTTTCAATAAAATATATATAAAAATGATTTTATTGCATCTGTGTGTATTTGCCTGTATATTTATATATTACATATATACTGTTGACTGTATGCATTGTCACATAGTGTGTATGTATATATATTATAGTAATTCACTCAGTGAGGTCTGACTCCCCTCCGTTGAGAATTTTTTAGGAGAGTCAACATCTTCAGACCTCAGTAGCAGGCCTGTACGCCGGATTTCTTCCGCCCTGGCTTCTTTATGTAAACTGCTTACTTGAGTCTTATTTTTATAATCTAGACACTGCAGTAGTTGTAAATTAATTGTGAGATATTATGTATTTTATTTATGCGAGATGCATTTTAAGAATTTGAACTGGATTGTATTAAAAAGATTTTATATATATGTGATGAGTTGAGATTTAAATTAAATCCAGTTGATGGAAATGTTATTATTATATTTATGATTTTTATTTTCGCTGCATTTGATATTGTAATTATTACTATTGCATATTTTATTTTATTTTTAGGCTTGCTACGGGTTTCGGATTCGAAAGAATTCTCGTTCCCTAGCGTCGGTCATGGCCCCTGTTTTGGGTCGTGACAGTTAATCCCTTACATTTTCATTGCAAGTCACTTAAAGCCCAGCTGGCACTTCAATGATGTTCTTAAACGATGATCTTAAGACTCGACACCTCAGTTCATTTTTTCATGTCAGATAAAGCGAATGTTTGTGTCACGACCCGAACCTAGGGCACGTGACTGGCATTAAGGAATGGGAAAGCATAAAGTTACCAAATCCCGTAGTAAGCCTTAAAAGAAAATGCGGAATTTAAAAACTTTAAAACCTTACAATAAATAATTAAATTACAATACACATTATCAAACTAATTTTTCTCAATATAATTTAAACCATATTATCATAGTGCATGAAATAAATAAACTTCAGTTATACAAATAATGTCTCAGTACACAATATTATAAATACATGATATCCTAAATAAAATATGCAGTTGTATAGTTTTGTCTACCGTAGTACACAAAAATAAATTTAACACAACTAAGTAGACTTACGTAGAATAGCTAGTGAAGAAACTATAAGGCGAAGAGAAGTACGCCTAACAGAAAAGTCCCAAACTCCTGAAAAAAATAATTGAGGGGAGTTAAACCTCACTGAGTAAGTTAATAAAAGAGCTGTATGGTTTGAAAACCTTTTTAAAACCATATAAATATAGTGAAAATAATTTATAACGTATATATATATATAGCTTTTGAAAAATCTCAGTAGAATCCTAAACCCAATTCTAAATGGCCAACTGGCCCACTTAATCCAAATAGACTATTGATTCCCGAGAGCAGAGGCATTAATTGTGGCACCAAGCCATAGTTATACACTTAACCTAGGTACATGGCATTGGCGGTCCCCAAGAGCTAAGGCATCCACCGAGGCACCCATCCCAGTCCATTCTTAACTTTCCACATCACTGGCGGTCTCCGAGAGCAGAGGCTTCCACCGAAGCACCCGTCCTAGTTTATAACCATAAGTGATACATATTTTGGATCCATCTCTCATCCAAAAATCACACTTCAAGAATTTAGCATAAAGTTGATGTTCTCTCAGTGTCTGTAGTACAGTCCTCAAGTAATATACATGTTTTTCCATACTCCTCGAATACACCAAAATATCATCAATGAAAACTACCACAAACTGATCCACAAATGGTCTGAATGCCCTATTCATTAGATCCATAAAAGCTGATGGTGTGTTAGTCAAGCCAAAGACATCACCAGAAACTTATAATGGCCATATCGAGTGCGAAATGCCATTTTAGGAACATCAGCTTCACTGATTTGTAATTGATGATAACTTGACCTCAAAACAATCGTGGAAAAGAACTGTGCACCTTGTAGCTAATCAAACAAGTCATCTATCCTCGGGAGAGGGTACTTGTTCTTCATTGTCACCTTGTTTAGCTCTCTATAGTCAATGTACAGTCTTAGGGTACCATCCTTCTTTCTCACAAACAGGATTGGTGCACCCCAAGAAGAAACACTGGGTCTAATAAAACCCTTATCTAGCAATTCTTACAACTGCTCCTTCAACTTTTTTAGCTCTGTAGGAGCCATTCTGTGGGGTGGCATAGAAATAGGGGTAGTGCTTGGAACCACATCTATACAGAACTCAATCTCTATGTGAGGTGGTAAACCTGGTAACTCCTCAGGAAAAATACTAGGAAACTTACAGGCAACCGGAACATCTGTGAGTGACAACTTCTCTACTGAAGTATCCTTGACTAATGCCAAATAACCTTAATAACCCTTCCTCAGTAACTTCCTAGTCGTAATAGCGGAGATGGGATTTTGAGGTGCAGAACTCTTATCACCCATAAACTTAAATTCTTCTTCACTAGGAATTTTGAATATCACCTCTTTGCTCCGACAACCCACCACGGCATAGTGCTGAGATAACCAATCCATACCCAGAATAACATCGAATTCCATCACATTCAATAATACCAATTTAGCGGGCAATTCGCTACCTCCAATAAGAACTGGACAACCAAAAAGAACAATATCGATGTCCAAAGAATTGCTTAGAGGAGTGGCGATAGACAAATGAAAAGCCATCCTTGAAGCTTGCCAACAAGACTTGGAAGCAAAAAAAGGAGATATAAATGAATGTGTGGCACTCGGATCAAACAAAACCTATGCATCCAGGTAATAAACAGAAATAATACCTACCACGACGACATTAGATGCCTGAGCATCCTGCTGAGTGAGTTGGAAAACTCTAGCCTAACCTCGACCTTCTTGCTGACTGGTAGAAGCCTGGCTAAAACCTTTGGCACCTCTTTTGGTACCTCTACCAAAACCATACTGAGGAACAATCTGAGTAGAACTCTAGTGCTGAGTTAGAGGCAACTGAAAAGGAATTGGTGCTGTATTGTCAATCGACTGTTGTGAAAATCACAAAATCTATGGCTACTGATAATCAGAATAGGGACAGGATCTAGAATCTCCCATCTGTCCTCATTAAAAACACGTCAGTGGTGTCATGTAACACGATCCTTGATAGACTTTACCACATGTCTGACAAGCATTGGCAGCTGACCCAGAATTGTGATCACTACTGTTGCTCGAAGCACCTGACCTAAATTTGAACAGTCTACACTGGCCACCACGACCATGTCTATTGCTCTTGTGCACTCTCTGCTACTATCTTTAGCTCTGCTGGGCTGGGCCTCTCTATTGACTACTTAAACCAATATAAAAACTCGAGTATGGAGTAGTCTGAAATCCACCTGACTGAATGCCCAATTGGTAATAATCAGGCATAGCACCTTGCCTAACTAGCCTCAGCTCAATCTCCTTAGCCAACTCTATTATTGACTCTAGAGTAAGGTCTGCTGTAGGCATACCAACAAATACAGAACCCAAACCAGTGACATAAGTAGTGATTACGAAGTATTGATCTCGCATCAAATCCTCTGCATATCTGTCGAGTCGAAGGAACTCTCTGGTGTAGTCCTCAACAGATTTGTCACCTCGGGTAATACTAGTCAATCAAAGTTTATAGCTTATACAGAGTGGCTTTGGCTAGAATCTCCTCATAAATCGCTCTCTGAATTGTGCCCAGGTCATTATCATCATGTATGGCTGAATTATCTGGATAAACCAATCCAGGGCTAGTCCCTCTACAGACAGCTCAACTATTATGATCTATCGGTACTCAGTGCGAGCAATCCGAGTCCTCGTCTCTATCGCATGCAAAAAGTCTAGAGGGTCAGAAGTCCCATTAAATACAATCCTGCCGACTCTGGCATAGAACAATGCTGCCTCAGGGTTAGACATACCCTGTTAATAGGCAGGCTGAACAGATGGTGTAACTGGAGGTACTGGAATATCCTCATACTTAGGCTCTATAGGTTCCTCATCCTGTAGCTCTTTTTGTCTACGATGACCTGCTGCTCCTCGAGGTCTACCTTTGCATCAACCTTTGCGCCTAGCTGGCGGCTCAGGAGGTAAAACCTCATCCTGAAAAGACTCATCATCCTTGGCCTCAATGACCGGTGGAGTGACACACGCTCATCTCCTCATTCTGAAAAGACAAATGGAAGGATTTAGACAAAATAGACAACTAACGGTAACGCAGAAAACTAAATCAAGGAATACTTATCAAAGACATACTCGAACCTAATTAATTGTAGTAGTTTCAAAAGAAAACATAACTTAGAAAACTAGAGCCATAACTTTAACACCTTGATACAAAACTTGGCTTTGATACCAACTTTGTCAAGACCCAAATTGGGTGCCATGATCGGTGCTAGGGAACGGGAATTCTTTTGAATTCGGAACCCGTAGCCAACCTTAAAATAATAAAAATTTACAATAATTAAAGTAAATAAATAAATAAGCATCAGAATTTAAATCTCAAAATTCATATGATAAAATAAAATTTCTCATTTCATAAAATAAAATATTTTAGTACAACATTCAGAGACAGACTTCTCTGAATTAAAACCAACATATAGTAAAGATAAATACAACCTACAACTGATACAAATACATCTACTGCAGCTTCTAGAGTGCAAAATAAAACTAGGTAGATGATTTACATAATAAAGCCGGGGCAGAAGAAATTCGGCGGATAGGCTTACTACTGAGGTCTGAAGAAGAAGACTTTCCTATAAAAATATCAACTAAGGGGAGTCAGACCTCACTAAGTGAATTATTATAATATATATACACGCATTACTATATGTCAAATGCAAAAAATCATATGTAAATAATATATAATTATACAAGCATGTGTACACAGATGCTGAAAATCACTTTATTTCATAATATTGAAAAATATAAGTTTTAAAGGATCAAATAGAACCCTAAATGATTGCAACCTTAAATAACAATAGAAATCACTCTAGCTATACTGGCTCACTTAATTCCAAGTAAATTAACTTAATCCATTTGTACAGTAGACTGGCCCCGAGACACTAAGTCGATTGAGCTCTAGCAATTTGACTGTCAGTGTGATTGGTCCCAAGACACTTGGTCAATCGAGCTCCAACAATCATACCATCAAACACATTACATCTCAATCAAGTCAATATCAATCAATCATAATCACCACAATTAATTCTCACTTAACCCTAATCTATCGCACCGGTATGTACACAGTCCTAGTGCTGTTCACTAGGTAGGACGTTCTATCGATATCCTTCATTTAGAATAAAACATACATTCAAGTAAACAAATAATGCATAATGTCATTCGTAATAATCAAATAAACCATATATATATATCAAAAATATACCTAAAATAAACTAAGTATATTTCAAGTATATATATGTAAAATAAATTCAAATAAATCATGAAATATACTCAAAATAAACCAATAATATACTTAAAAATAATTTAAATATAAATTAAAAGTGAAACATGCATTTATTTCAAAATATACCAAGAATATACTAAAAATATACCTAAAATATACTTAAGCATTTAATAAAACAATTATGCAAAATGATACATTTAAAATATATAATTCTAAAACATGCAACCTAAGCGCAATGTATATATAAAATAACAACTCATAGGGATGCACTCCTCGAGACTAGTCTGATGGGCCTGGTTCGCTAGGTCTCGTTCTCGACGCAGCTAAATAAATAAAAATAATCACTAAAAATCAAAATAAATATAACTTAACTTCTAGATACTCGATATAGGATTACAAAATACAAACAGACACAGAATTGGAATTAAACCTGATGTCACATTTTACAAGAATTCTACCAAAAATTTAGTAGATCCTCCTCTGTAAAACAGATATCTTTCTACTAAAAAGTAGAGTTGGTTCTGCAAGAAAAATACACTTCTAAACTAGAATTCACACAAATTCTCGGTTGGGATCCTGAACTACAAAAAAGTTCCCCAACCGAGGTCCATAATTCACCAAAATCTAAATAATATAATAAAATATATTAAAATTAACAAATACCATAAATACCCTCAAAACATCAAAATATAGCATATTTAACATTAAAACACCAAAAATAATTATTTCCTCAATAATTACGTAAAAATCCCGAAATAATATTATAATATTATTAAAATCCAATTTTTCCAATAATTACACAATTAATAATAAAAAATTCATTTTATAAATCCAAATAATTTAATTAACCCAACAATATAACAAAAAGTTATAAAAACTCATTTTATTATCAAAATAATATATAATATATTATTTGAAAATAATTTTGAAAATTAGTTTTAATTAGTTAAAAATAGTAAATAATTTGTAAAAATCATTTTTTATACCTCAAATAATATTAAAACCAATTAAACATAATATTTAACTAAAATTATCACAAAATTACACAATTAACCCTAATATTCAAAAATTACACATAATATACTAATATTATTAAAAAATTCAATAAAAATTATATAAATACATAAAAATTATTTTCTCAACATATATCTTAATATTATCAACAAAAAAATATAATTAACCAATAATTTCTACCAAAATATATATATAACCTAATTTTTCAAAATTGACATAAACTAAAAATAATATAAAAATCACAAAAATTATAAACTCAAGTATAAAATTAATAAAAATTAATAATAACACCAAAAATCAAAAATTCATAATTTATATAATTAATTTACGAAAATTAATAAAATAATAATAAAATATTCAAAAATTCATAAAAATTAAAATAAATTTCAAACATCACACAAAAATTCATGGAAGTAGATTAAGATACTAGAATCAACATTTGTAAAGGAACTTTGTGTGAATCAACTATTAACAATCTAAAAAAAATTCAAAACCCTAATGAATTGAAATTTAAAAATCACTCAACACCTAACCAAATCGAGATTTTAAGCTAAAAGGAGCTTGGATTCACACTCATCGATAAGAGAGGAAGAGAACAAGTCCGGTGGTGAGGAAAATGGTGGCCAGAAACATTAGGAATGAAGTTGAGCTCAAGTTTCGGTTTCTCCTAGTTGCCACTGATCTACAGCTCACTGGAGAAGACGGAGGAGGTGGTGAGGATGGCAAGAGATGGCTAGACAGTAGTGAGGCACACCAACAGTGAAGGGACAGATGGTGGCATGATGGAGGGGGGATGATGGTTCATGCAAGGTAAGTATATATGTATGTGTTTGTGTTTTGGTTATGTGTATATATTATATGTATATAATATTATATTATATAATTAAATAAACTTTATTTAATAATATTATAATATATATAGTTTAAATCTACACCACACACTTATTATACACACACACACATATAACACACGCATAAAATAATAATAACCCTAATTATTATAATATATAACACATAAAATAATTTATTAACAAAATAATTAGAAAAATTAATAAAACAATAATAGAATAAAAAATACTAAAATAGTCTTGCAAATCAAACGACCTAATATATTATTTTTACGTAGGAAATTTATTTAAACATAGAATAATAATAATTATTCATAAAATAGTAAAATAAAAATAAAATAATCAAATTTAACTTTAAATTTTATTAACACTGCATATCCCGTTTTAAAATAAAATAATTTAAAAACATAGGTCGTTACACACGCGAATGGGAGGAGGAAGATGATGTTTTTTTTTTTGGTATATGTATATGTATATTTATTGTATGTATATTTAAATAATAACTATATAATATAATTTTACTACAACTTTACTTATAATATTATATAATATAATATTAAATTTACACCACATGCATACTACATATATATATATACACACACATATATACATACATGCACATACTTGTACATATATAACACACACACATAAAATAATAATAAACCCTAATTTAATTATATGTTACATGAATACATATAATAGCCTTGAAAAATAATAAGGATAAATATATATTAAATTATATTTATGAAATGACTAAATAATATTAAATAATATAGAAAATATTAAGTAAATCAATCAAATAATATAGTACTTAAATTAATATTATTAAAGTAATAATTTTGAAAATAAGAATAATAATATAAACCCTAATATAAATTTATTAACTTCTAACATACATATTTACATAGAATATATAATTTAGCATAAAGTGTCAATTAATAATCACAAATAATAGAATAATTTAAATTTATTAACACTGCATATATCATTTTAAAATAAATTAATTTAAAAATATGGGTTATAACAATTTGTCCTTACCTTACAGACCTGAATATATCGGACATAAATATTGTAGCATACTTTCAGGGAGGACTCTTGATACCCCATATGCATATTCTTATTTAATTAAGGTCTTTATTTTCTTATATAAAGTTGCTTGTAGGAGAAAGACATACAAGACAAATAGGAAATGATTCCTAATTAGGAGACTCCCAGATAGGAAGAAACACTCACCTAATATCCATAGGACTTTTATCAAAGAGGAATCCTATTCCTTTCAAGTTTGAGCATCACTGTAAGCACCCAATTTCAGGATGTAATTGTGCATGAATGTGATGAAAGCCTCTATGATGACAATTTAATCAAAAATTGACCTCTAGTGCTAAGTTTCATGATTTCAAGGACTAAATTGAAACATTTTTGGGGTTTAATTGTAAAAAATTGACTTTTTTAAGGGTATATTTGGAAATGTGCAACCAATATTATGTAATGCCAATCGACATTATATAATGCCAATCAGTATTATGCAATGTCAATCGACGTTACATAATGCCAATCGACATTACACAATGTCAATTGGCGTTATGTAATGCCAATTGACATTACATAACGCCAATCGGCATTACATTTTGGAATGCCGAGGCATTAAAATTTTAGCAAAAAAATATTTTTCTCATTTTTTAAATTATGATTGATCCAAATTTAATTTATTTTTAATAAATAAATTAATTTTGGTATTTATCTGTAGGGGTTCTGCATTTAGTACGCGTCTCTTACACATATAATTTTTTTGAAATTAAAATCCTTATCCTGTCTTTGTTTTCAAAGGAGAGGGAGGATCAGAGCTACCTCTCCTAGGATTGTGTGAGTGGTTAGTTTAGTAACTAGATATAAAAAGAAAAAATTGGTAGAAAAAAAAGGGGACCCTAATCTCTACTGCATAAAAAAGTTGATTGAAAAACGCACAAAGAGGAAAAAGACCTAATTTGATACTATCATTTAAAAATTTTTTTTTTTGAAAAAAAGAAACAAAGTACGTTCTTTTAAAAGTCTAGAAATCAAGAAAGCGCAGAGTCAATTTTCTCAAAACGGTGAAATCCCATTCTGAGGGGCATTCAAACAGAATTGCACAACATTATTCATCTTCTAATCCCTTATTTTTATTAGTTTTTTCTTTTATATCATTATTTTCTTTTTATTAATTTTGATTTTATTATTTCTATATTTTTCTTATTCAGGTTTTATTTTCATTATTTTGTTTTCTTTGTTCATTAATTCTAATCTTATTTTTTTTTTATTTTTTGTGTTTCATGATTTTGATGATGAATACATGATTGAACTAAAGAAACTCATGAAGAATCCATGAATGAAAGTCAAGAGTCAAGATCCTAATTTAATTTAATTTTGTTATGTTTAGTTTAGTTTAGTTTATTTTTTTAGGCTTTGAATTTGTTTAATTTATCTTCTTAAGGGTTGTATTTTAATTTTATATTCTTTATTATTTTGGTAGATTTTGTAATTGTAATATCCCGTGTTTTTAAATTATTTTTACACTGTACCGGGATATGCAGTGTCAATAATTTTTGTATATTATATGATATTTTTATGAGTTGATATGTACTTAAAACCTATTTTAATTATTGTGTATTATTTACAGTCCTTTACGTAAAATTTTCCCGGGACTTGCATTTTCGGGGAAATTTTCACGTAAATAATTTATTATTAATTATTTTAAATATATTTTCGGACTTGCATGAACTCATACGTATTTTTAAATTACTAAACACCGTGTATGTGTGCAATATTTATTTAATTAAGGTTTAATATATATTACCCTAATATTTTATTATTTGTTTATTAATTTATTATTATTTAATTATTTTTATTTATTATTATATTTTAAAATATTAAATTTTATGTGTGTGGTGTATATTTAATGTGTGTAATTTAATATTATTTTATTATATAGTATAAAGTATATATATATACATATAATATATCAAAAAATCAAGTTTTTGGAAAATTACCATTTTACCCCCGACCTCTCTCTTCTCCCTCCCGATCGTTTCCCTCGCTGTCCGATGCCTGTAACTGCCAATTTCTCACCGTTGGTGTGCCACCACCTTCTCCAGCCTTCCTCACCGCCTGTAGTAGCGGATTCCAGCGCCTGGAAGCCATTTTTGGCCGGAGAAGCCGAATTTCCTTCCACCGTCGATCACAATGATTCCGGACACTATTTTCGACACCGCTGATCTCTTTCTTCTTCTTGAGCTCTGGTGAGTATGATTCTAGCTTTGGTTTGAGCTTAAATGGTCTAGATTTGCTTAGGTTTTGAATTTTCAATTTCGGTCACATTAGGGTTTTTGATTTTTTTGAGCTTTGAATTGATTGATTCATGAAAAATCCCTTCACAAATGTTGATCCTAGTAGCTTAATATACATGTATGAATTTTTTTAGAATTTTTGGAGATTTTTTGGATTTTTGGGTATTTTTGAATATTTTAATATTATTTTCTAATTTTCGGAAATTAATTAATTAAATTTTGAAATTGGGGTTTATGATTAAATTAGGTGTTTAAATGAATTATAGGAATTTATTTGGAATTTTTATGAATTTCTAAGTATTTATTTTGAATTATTGAAGTTTATGTAATTTTGGGAAAATTAGGTTAAATGTGTTTTTAATTGAATTTAATTGGTTAATTGAGTTTAATTATTAATATTATTGATAAATATGTTGAGAAAATTAATTTTGGATAATTGTATAATTTTTGGTGAATTTTTGAAGTAATTATAGTATATTTATATATATAGGGGTATTTTGGTAATTTTATCCTAAATTGGCTAAAAATGTAATTTAATTGGTTTTAATAGTTATTTAAGGTATAAAAATGATTTCTACAAATTATTTAGTATTTTTAACTAATTAAAACTATTTTTCGTGAATTATTTTCAATTATATATATAATATACAATTTTACTAATAAAATGAGTTTTTATCGATTTTTACAGTGTTTAAAGGTTAACTATGTAATTTATACTTATAAAATGAATTTCTATGTTGTAAGGATATTTTTGGTATTTTCAGAATTATTCTGTGTTTGTGGACCCCGGTCGGTGGACTGTAGTTTGGAGTCCGACCGTGAGATTTTGATTGTGCTTTGTGTAGTTTTTTGAAGTGTATTTTCTTGCAGGGTCGGCTCTACTCTTTTGAGTAGAGAGATGTCCATTTTACAGGGGAGGTTCTACCGAATTTTTGGTAGAATTCTCGTAAAACGTGATGTCCAGTCGAACCCTAATTCTGTTTCTGTATTTAATACTCTAGATCGAATTCTAGGATTTCTGTTAGGTTTATTCTGATGTCTATTATTTATTGCTTGTTTAGTTGCACCGAGACCGAGGGCTAGTGGACCAGGCCCGTCTGACCCGTCTCGTGGAGCGCACTAGGGTGAGTTACTATACTATATATATATGCCTTAGGATGCATGATTTTAGAAATATATGTTTTATTTTGATTAAAATGCATAAATAACGTGATTTGTATTTAAGTATATTTTTGGTATATATTAAATTATATGCATGTTTTGTTAATAAATTATATTTAAAATGTTTTTAAATATATTTCTAGCTTAATTTATGATTTAATTGGATTCATTTGACATATATATACTCGAAATATACCTGGTTTACTTTTGGTATATTTTCAATATATATATGGTTTATGTTGTTATTTTATTTAAATTCATGCATCATTTATTTGTGAATGAATGTTTTATATTTATTAATGAAGGATATCGATAGAACGTGCTACCTAGTGGGCAGCACTAGGATCGAGTACGTACCGGTACGCCTATAGTATTTAGGCTATATTACTAACCAATTGTGGATATTGATTAAATATGATTATTTGATGTGTGAGATATGGTTTGGAGGTGTGATTGCTGGAGCTCGGTTGACCAAGTGTCTCGGGGCCAATCACACTGGCAGTCAGACTGCTGGAGCTCGGTCGACTTAGTGTCTCGGGGCCAGTCTACTATCTAAATGGATTAAGTGGATATATTTGGAATAAGTGAGCCTGTATGACTAGAGTGTTGTCTAACACTGTTTGAGGTTGCGATATTCTAGGGTTCTATGTGATCCTTCATAAATAGTGATTTTCAATAAAATATATAAAAAAATGATTTTTCTGCATCTGTGTGAAACTGCCTGTATATATATACATATTATATATATACTGTTGGCTGTATGCATTGTCATGTAGTATGCCTGTATATATATTATAGTAATTCACTCAGTGAGGTCTGACTCCCCTCCGTTGATAATTTTTCAGGAGAGTCAACATCTTCAGACCTTAGTAGCAGGCCTATACGCCGGATTTCTTCTGCCCCGGCTTCCTTGTATAAACTGCTTACTTGAGTCTTATTTTTATATAATCTAGACACTGCAGTAGTTGTAAATTAATTATGGGATTTTATGTATTTTATTTATGTGAGATATTGTATTATGTGAACTGGATTTATATTTAAAGATTTATATATATATGAGATGAGATTTGACTTAAATCCAATTGGTGCATATGTTAATATTATATTTATGGTCTTCATTTCCGCTGCATTTGATATTTTTATTATTATTATTGCATGTTTTATTTTATTTTTAGGCTTGCTACGGGTTCCGGATTCGAAAGAATTCCCGTTCCCTAGCGCCGGTCATGGCCCCTGTTTTGGATCGTGACAAAGTTGGTATCAGAGCGGAGTTCTGTGTCAGGGCTTAGTTGTATGAGTCGTGGCCCTAGTTTTCAAGTTGTGTTTTCTGTTGAACTACTGCAGTGAATTAGATTCGAGTATGTCTTGATGAGTATTCCTTGCTTTAGTTTTCAGCGTTATTCCTCCGTTGTCTGTTTTGTCTGAATTATTCTGTTGTGTTTTCAGAATGAGGAGGCGAGCGCGTGTCGCTCCACCGATCGTTGAGGCCGAGGATGATGAGTCTTTTCAGGATGAGGTTTTACCTCCTGAGCAACCAGTTAGACGTAGAGGTCGTGGCAGAGGTAGACCTCGAGGAGCGGCAGGTCACCATAGGCAGAGAGAGTTACAGGATGAGGAGCCTGTAGAGCCTGAATTTGATGTTTCTGTTCCTCCAGTTGTTCAACCTGTTCAGCCTGCCTATCAGCAGGGTATGTCTGACCCTGAGGCAGCTTTGTTCTATGCCCGAGTTGGCAGGATTGCTTTTGATGGTACTTCTGATCCGTTAGATTTTCTGCATGCGATTGAGACTAGGACTCGGACTGCTCATACCGAGTACCAGCGGATCATGATTATTGAGTTGTCTGTCGAGGGACCAGCCCTAGATTGGTTCATTCAGATGATCCAGCCTTACATGATGACGATGACCTGGGCTCAGTTCCGAGAGCGATTTATGAGGAGATTCTGTCCAGAGCCGCTTCGTATGAGCTATCATCTTTGATTGACCAGTATTTCTCATGGAGATCGATTTATAGAGGAGTACACCCGAGAGTTTCTTCGTTTGGGTAGATATGCAAAGGATCTGATGCAAGATCAGTATTTCGCGGTCACTACCTATATTACTGGTTTGGGTTCTGATTTTGCTGGTATGCCTACAGCAGGCCTTCCTTTGGAGTCTGTGATTGAGTTAGCCAAGGAGATTGAGCTGAGGCTAGTTAGGCAAGGAGCGATGCCTGATTATTACCAGTTGGGAGTTCAGTCGAGTGGATTGCAGACTACTCCGTATTCGAGTTTTCATGTTGGATCGAGTAGTCAGCAGCGAGGTCCGACTTAGCAGAGTCAGAGACAGCAGTAGCGAGTGCATTGGAGCAGTAGACATGGCCGTGGAAGTCAGTATAGATCATTCAGATTCAGGTCAGGTGCTTCGAGCAGCAGCAGTGGTCGTAGTTCTGGATCAGCTGCCAGCGTTTACCAGACTTGTGGTAGAGTCCATCAGGGACCGTGTTACCTGACACCACTGACATGCTTCAGATGCGGGCAGACAGGACATTTTGCCAGGTTGTGTCCTTATTCCGGGTATCAGCAGTAGCAGATTCCGTGATTCCCACAGCAGTCGATTGCTAGTGCTGCACCCGTGCCATTTCAGTTACCTCCAGCCCAGCATCAGAGTTCCACTCAGTTTGTTCCACAGCAGAGTCGAGGTAGAGGTACTAGAGGAGGTGCCAGAGGTGTTGGCCAGGCTTCTACCAGTCAGCAGGGAGGTCGAGGTCAGGCCAGAGTTTTTCATCTTACTCAGCAGGATGCTCAGGCATCTAATGCAGTCGTGGCAGGTATTATTTCTGTTTGTTACCTGGATGCATGGGTTTTGTTTGATCCGGGTGCCACGCATTCATTTGTTTCTCCTGTTTTTGCTTCTAAATCTTGTCGGTAAGCTTCGAGGATGGCTTTTCCTTTGTCTATTGCCACTCCTCTGAGCGATTCTTTGGACACCGATATTGTTCTTTCTGGTTGTCCAGTTCTCATGGGAGATAGAGAATTACCCGCTGATTTGATTCTGTTGGATGTGATGGAGTTTGATGTTATTTTGGGAATGGATTGGTTATCTCAACACTACGCCGTGGTAGATTGCAGGAATAAAGAGGTGACTTTCAGAATTCTTGGTGAAGAAGATTTTAAGTTTGTTGGTGATAGGAGTTCAGCACCTCAGAATCTTATTTCTGCTATTGTGGCTAGGAAGTTGTTGAGGAAAGGATGTCAGGGGTATTTGGCATTGGTTAGGGATACGTTAGTGGAGAAGTTATCACTCACAGATGTTCCTATTGCTTGTGAGTTTCCTGATGTTTTTCCCAAGGAGTTGCCAGGTTTACCACCTTATAGAGAGATTGAGTTCTGTATAGATGTGGTTCCAGGTACTACTCCTATATCTATGCCACCCTATCGTATGGCTCCTGCAGAGTTGAAAGAATTGAAGGAGCAGTTGCAAGAGTTGTTAGATAAAGGTTTCATTAGACCTAGTGTTTCTCCTTGGGGTGCACCAATCTTGTTTGTGAAGAAGAAGGATGGTACCCTAAGACTGTGCATTAACTACAGAGAGCTGAATAAGGTGACAATGAAGAACAAGTATCCTCTCCCGAGGATAGATGATTTGTTTGATCAGCTACAGGGTGCATAGTTCTTTTCTAAGGTTGACTTGAGGTCGGGTTATCATCAGCTGCGTATCAGTGAAGCTGATATTCCTAAGACAGCATTCCACACTCAATATGGCCATTATGAGTTTCTGGTGATGTCTTTTGGTTTGACTAATGCACCAGCAACTTTTATGGACCTGATGAATAGGGTATTCAGACCGTATGTGGATCAGTTTGTGGTAGTCTTCATTGATGATATACTAGTATATTCGAGGAGTATGGAGGAGCATGTATATCATTTGAGGATTGTACTACAGAGACTGAGAGATCATCAGCTTTATGCTAAATTCTCAAAGTGTGATTTTTGGATGGAGAGTGTTTCTTTTCTTGGACACGTAGTGTCTAAAGAAGGTATCCAGGTTGATCCACAAAAGATTGAGGCAGTGTCTGAGTGGCCTAGACCTACTTCTGTCACTAAGATTCGAAGTTTTCTGGGTTTAGCCGGGTATTATAGACGGTTTATACAGGATTTTTCTAGAATTGCATCCCCTATGACTCGCTTAACTTAGAAGAATGTTAGATTCGAGTGGTCAGAAGCTTGTGAGAATAGTTTCCAGTTGTTGAAGGAGAAGTTGACCACAGTGCCAGTATTAGCTTTGCCTAATAGTGTGGATAAGTTCACAGTTTACTGTGATGCCTCTAGAATTAGTCTTGGTTGTGTGTTGATGCAGAATGGTAGGGTGATAGCCTATGCTTCGAGGCAGTTGAAGAAGCATGAGCAGAACTATCCTACACATGATCTTGAGATGGCTGCAGTGATCTTTGCTTTGAAGGTTTGGAGACATTATCTGTACGGGATGACTTGTGAGATATTTACTGATCACAAGAGCCTTAAGTACATTTTCCAGCAGAGAGATTTGAATCTGAGGCAGAGGAGATGGTTGGAACTGTTTAAGGATTATGATTGCGAGATCTTATATCATCCGGGTAAAGCTAATGTGGTAGCAGATGCCTTGAGTAGGAAGTCCTCAGGCAGTCTTGCTCACATCAGTGTTGAGAGGAGACCCTTGATCCAGGAGTTGCATCTGTTGGTGGATCAAGGTCTGATGATGAAGATCAGTAGATCAGGTGGACTGCTAGCTCAATTTAAAGTGCGATCTGTACTGAGGGATAGGATTAAAGCAGCTCAGAGCTAATATCCTATTCTAGAAGAGCTTGCAGAGAATGTTCGAGTAGGGAAGTTCACTGATTTCACACTCGATGATGATGGTGTGTTGTGGATCAGTGGTAGATTGTGTGTTCCTGATGTGGATGATTTGAGAGAAGAGATCCTAGAGGAAGCACATTCTACAGCCTATAGCGTACATCCAGGTGTTACTAAGATGTACCACAGTATCAGGGATTTTTACTGGTGGGACGAATTGAAGAAGGATGTCGCTGATTATGTTGCTAAGTGTCTGACGTGTCAGCAAGTGAAAGCTGAGCATCAGAAGCCTTCTGGGAAGCTTCAGCCTCTTCTTATTCCCGAGTGGAAGTGGGAAAGGATAGCTATGGATTTTGTGGTCGGTTTACCTCGTTCTAAGGATGCATACGATTCTATCTGGGTGATTATAGACAGGTTGACGAAGTCTGCACATTTCTTACCTATGAAAGCCACCTATTCTGTAGCTAGATTGGCAAAGTTGTATGTGAAGTATATTGTGTGCCTTCATGGAGTACCTGTGTCCATTGTGTCAGATAGAGGTTCAGTGTTTACTTCTCATTTTTGGCAGAAGTTGCAGGAAGCGATGGGCACTAGGTTAGATTTTAGTACTGCTTTTCATGCTCAGACAGATGATCAATCTGAGAGGACGATCCAAACACTGGAAGATATGTTGAGGATGTGTGTCCTGGATTTGGTAGGTAGCTGGGATGATCATTTGCCACTCGTTGAGTTTGCATATAATAACAGCTACCATAGCAGTATTGGCATGGCACCATATGAGGCGTTGTATGGAAGGAAGTGTAGATCCCCTTTGAGTTGGGATGAGATTGGTGAGAGAGCTTTGACTGGACCTGAGATGGTTCAGGTTGCTGCAGAGAAAGTCGCCGTGATTAAGCGTAGATTAGAGACTGCAGTTAGCAGGCAGAAGAGTTATGCGGATCCTAGGCGCAGAGATGTGGAGTTTCAGGTCGGAGATTTTATTTTTCTGAAAGTATCTCCGATGAAGGGTGTGATGAGATTTGGTAGGAAGGGTAAGTTAGCACCGAGATATATTGGACCGTTTGAGATTCTGGAGAGAGTTGGCACTGTTGCATATCGGTTGGATTTGCCTCCGAGTATGTCACAAGTGCATCCAGTATTTCATATCTCGATGTTAAGGAAGTATATCTCAGACCCTTCACACGTGTTGCAACCTGACAGTGTGGAAGTGAGTGAAGATTTGACGTTTGTGGAAGAACCTGTGGCGATCGTTGATTATCAAATTCGACAGTTGCGATCGAAGCAGATTTCGATGGTCAAGGTTCTGTGGCGTAGCAACAGAGTCGAGGAGCATACGTGGGAGACTGAAGCTGAGATGCGAGCTTCTTACCCGTATCTCTTTCCTTCCTGATTCTGTAATCTTTTCTTTTTGGAATTCGGGGACGAATTCTTATAAGGGGGGAAGACTGTAATATCCCGTGTTTTTAAAATATTTTTACACTGTACCGGGATATGCAGTGTTAATAATTTTTGTATATTATATGATATTTTTATGAGTTGATATGTATTTAAAATCTATTTTAATTATTGTGTATTATTTACAGTCCTTTACGTAAAATTTTCCCGGGACTTGCATTTTCGGGGAAATTTTCACGTAAATAATTTATTATTAATTATTTTAAATATATTTTCGGACTTGCATGAACTCATACGTATTTTTAAATTACTAAACACCGTGTATGTGTGCAATATTCATTTAATTAAGGTTTAATTTATATTACCCTAATATTTTATTATTTGTTTATTAATTTATTATTATTTAATTATTTTTATTTATTATTATATTTTAAAATATTAAATTTTATGTGTGTGGTGTATATTTAATGTGTATAATTTAATATTATTTTATTATATAGTATAAAGTATATATATATACATATAATATATCAAAAAATCAAGTTTTTGGAAAATTACCATTTTGCCCCCGACTTCTCTCTTCTCCCTCCCGACCGTTTCCCTCGCTGTCCGACGCCTGTAACTGCCGATTTCTCACCGTTGGTGTGCCACCACCTTCTCCAGCCTTCCTCACCGCCTGTAGCAGCGGATTCCAGCGCCTGGAAGCCATTTTTGGCCGGAGAAGCCGAATTTCCTTCCACCGTCGATCAGGATGATTCCGGCCACTATTTTCGACACCGCCGATCTCTTTCTTCTCCTTGAGCTCCGGTGAGTGTGATTCTAGCTTTGGTTTGAGCTTAAATGGTCTAGATTTGCTTAGGTTTCGAATTTTCAATTTCGGTCACATTAGGGTTTTTGATTTTTTTGAGCTTTGAATTGATTGATTCATGAAAAATCCCTTCACAAATGTTGATCCTAGTAGCTTAATCTACATGTATGAAGTTTTGTAGAATTTTTGGAGATTTTTTGGATTTTTGGGTATTTTTGAATATTTTAATATTATTTTCTAATTTTCTGAAATTAATTAAATAAATTATGAAATTGGGGTTTATGATTAAATTAGGTGTTTAAATGAATTATAGGAATTTATTTGGAATTTTTATGAATTTCTAAGTATTTATTTTGAATTATTGAAGTTTATGTAATTTTGGGAAAATTAGGTTAAATGTGTTTTTAATTGAATTTAATTGGTTAATTGAGTTTAATTATTAATATTATTGATAAATATGTTGAGAAAATTAATTTTGGATAATTGTATAATTTTTGGTGAATTTTTGAAGTAATTATAGTATATTTATATATATAGGGGTATTTTGGTAATTTTACCCTAAATTGGCTAAAAATGTAATTTAATTGGTTTTAATAGTTATTTAAGGTATAAAAGTGATTTCTACAAATTATTTAATATTTTTAACTAATTAAAACTATTTTTCGTGAATTATTTTCAATTATATATATAATATACAATTTTACTAATAAAATGAGTTTTTTATCGATTTTTACAGTGTTTAAAGGTTAAATATGTAATTTCTACTTATAAAATGAATTTCTATGTTGTAAGGATATTTTTGGTATTTTCAAAATTATTCTGTGTTTGTGGACCCCGGTCGGTGGACTGTAGTTTGGAGTCCGACCGTGAGATTTTGATTGTGCTTTGTGTAGTTTTTCGAAGTGTATTTTCTTGCAGGGTTGGCTCTACTCTTTTGAGTAGAGAGATGTCCATTTTACAGGGGAGGTTCTGTCGAATTTTTGGTAGAATTCTCGTAAAACGTGATGTCCAGTCGAACCCTAATTCTGTTTCTGTATTTAATACTCTAGATCGAATTCTAGGATTTCTGTTAGGTTTATTCTGATGTCTATTATTTATTACTTGTTTAGTTGCACCGAGACCGAGGGCTAGTGGACCAGGCCCGTCGGACCCGTCTCGTGGAGCGCACTAGTGTGAGTTACTATACTATATATATATGCCTTAGGATGCATGATTTTAGAAATATATGTTTTATTTTGATTAAAATGCATAAATAATGTGATTTGTATTTAAGTATATTTTTGGTATATATTAAATTATATGCATGTTTTGTTAATAAATTATATTTAAAATGTTTTTAAATATATTTCTAGCTTAATTTATGATTTAATTAGATTCATTTGACGTATATATACTCGAAATATACCTGGTTTACTTTTGGTATATTTTCAGTATATATATGGTTTATGTTGTTATTTTATTTAAATTCATGCATCATTTATTTATGAATGAATGTTTTATATTTATTAATGAAGGATATCGATAAAACGTGCTACCTAGTGGGCAGCACTAGGACCGAGTACGTACCGGTACGCCTATAGTATTTAGGCTATATTACTAACCAATTGTGGATATTGATTAAATATGATTATTTGATGTGTGAGATATGGTTTGGAGGTGTGATTGCTGGAGCTCGGTTGACCAAGTGTCTCGGGGCCAATCACACTGGCAGTCAAACTGCTGGAGCTCGGTCGACTTAGTGTCTCGGGGCCAGTCTACTGTCTAAATGGATTAAGTGGATATATTTGGAATAAGTGAGCCTGTATGGCTAGAGTGTTGTCTAACACTGTTTGAGGTTACGATATTCTAGGGTTCTATGTGATCCTTCATAAATAGTGATTTTCAATAAAATATATAAAAAAATAATTTTTCTGCATCTGTGTGAAACTGCCTGTATATATATACATATTATATATATACTGTTGGCTGTATGCATTGTCATTTAGTATGCCTGTATTTATATTATAGTAATTCACTCAGTGAGGTCTGACTCCCCTCCGTTGACAATTTTTCAGGAGAGTCAATATCTTCATACCTCAGTAGCAGGCCTATACGCCGGATTTCTTCTGCCCTGACTTCCTTGTATAAACTGCTTACTTGAGTCTTATTTTTATATAATCTAGACACTGCAGTAGTTGTAAATTAATTGTGGGATTTTATGTATTTTATTTATATGAGATATTGTATTATGTAAACTGGATTTATATTTAAAGATTTATATATATATGAGATGAGATTTGACTTAAATCCAGTTGGTGCATATGTTAATATTATATTTATGGTCTTTATTTCCGCTGCATTTGATATTGTTATTATTATTATTGCATGTTTTATTTTATTTTTAGGCTTACTACGGGTTCCGGATTCGAAAGAATTCTCGTTCCCTAGCGCCGGTCATGGCCCCTGTTTTGGGTCGTGACAGTAATAGCCCCGATAATGGGAATAATGAAAATTTAGTTTTCTTATTCTTAAAAATTAATTAGTAAATTAGGTTCTATTTGGTAAACCCTAATTAAAATCAGTGGAGGCAGTATATTAATTTAGATTGCATGTTAATTAAAATTAGATTTTTTAAAAGAAATAATTTAATTATATGGTTGATGTTTTTATTTGTTTGTTTTGATTTTTTTTATGTTTTTGGGTTTTTTTTGTTTATTGTTGTGTGTTTTGGGTCCCAAGCCCACGTTTAGGCTCTAACTCATTTAACAAATAGGCTTTTAATTAGATTTTTAGGTTTAAATTTTTAAAATCAATTTAGGCCCATTTAGGTTAATTTAGACATAGGCCCACTTAATTTAATTAATTTAGACTTTACCCATTTAATTTAAGCATTTTTCATAATTTATAGATTTAAGACCACTTTAAAATTAAAATATGTAAAATTAGGCCCATTAATTTAAATACTTCATAATTCCTAGATTTAGACCCATTTTCAGAATTAAAATAAATAGACTTAGGCTCACTTAATTAAAATTAAATAAGAATTAGGCCCATTAGTCTTTAGGCTTACTTATAAATTAAAACATGTAGATTTAGCTCAGTTAATTAAAATCAATATAGATTAGACTAACTAGGGATTGTGATGAATGCATTGTTTAAATGTATTTTCATGACTAGTTTATCTAAAGTTAATTGTTTTAAATAAGGGTTTATATGAAATTGCATGAAAATAGAGGGTAAAATAGTAATTTATAAAGTAATTCTAAATGAACACAAGACTGAAAGAAGTTGGTATTCTGTAATAAGAATCCCTTAGTTGTTGTGTTAGCTTTCTTTTAGAGAATTGAGTACCACCATTTTTATTTGTCCTAATTATTGCCCTAGGTGGCTATTCGTTATCTCCATATCATGTCTTTATGACAATGGTTAGTGTGTTCTCTAGAGCTCTGAGCTTAAACAGTATCACGGTTGCTAAAATCTTGGACGCGCATTGAACCCTGTCGTCTATAATCACTATCCCTAGAAATAGGATCTCATATCCGTCATTCTCATTCATTCCATTCTCTTATATTCTCACTGCTCTCTTTCTTTCTCTAAATTCTTTTTGTATATCTTCTGACTTAGGCATCAAAGGGTTTGTGGTGATCTTCCCCACTTTTTATCTTGCCATTTGTTAATCACTTGCAGGGTTTCAGCTCAAAAGTTTCGAAAACATGTTATATATATATATATATTGTCCATAAATAATTACCTGATGGGCGAAGCTTAGCACCACCATAGGCCTCTTTTTGAGATTCATAGATAGGGTGAACAAAATAACTGAAAACTTAGTTGATTGGTTTGGATGAGTGTGATTCAATTTGACATATAAAAATTTTATTAGGTTTTCTTTTTTTAAAATTTAAATATTTTTAGTTCAGTTCAATTTTTATGGCTAAAAATATAATTAAATTTAATTGAATTAAAATATTATTAATTTGTATGAATATTTATGATTCAATTTAACCAATTTAACACTAAATATTTTAAAATTTGACCAATAGTTTTAGTTTTTAAATATTTAAAGTCTTAACCAAATTCATAATACAAAAATTTTTAAAAGATTCCCTAAATAAAATTAGATATGAATTATTTTAATATTGTGTTAGCATTAGTAGATTTCATGAATATGAAAATAAATGGTTATTTAATATTTTTATTGGATAAAAATTACATTTTTTTTGAAAAAATTTTGTGTTAAAATATTTTTAAATTTTTGTAGGGGCAAATTTGTTCCTTATTATAAACATTAGGAGCAATAATGTACCTTTATTTAATAATGTTATTTGTGCAAGTTAGTAATAGCAGACCCTCATAATAGTGAGAATTAACACCATTTGTAAGAGGAGTTTAAATATATGATTTTCAAAACAATAAAAGTGTATTTGCACTTTGAAAAACGTTGGTAGTGGATATGAATGTCACGACCCAAAACAGGGGCCATGACCGGCGCTAGGGAACGGGAATTCTTTCGAATCCGGAACTCGTAGCAAGCCTAAAAATAAAATAAACATGCAATAATAATAACAACAACTTTTAATGCAGCGGAAATAAAATCATAAGTATCAAAATAATATTCCACCACGAGATTTAAATCAAATCCTCATCTCATATATATAAATAAACTTTTAATACAAATCCAGTTCAAATATTTAAAGTACATATCTCACGACTTTATACAACTACTGCAGTGTAGATTATAAAAATAAAACTCAAGTGAGCAGTTTACATAGGGAAGCCGGAGCGGAAGAAATCCGGCGTACAGGCCTGCTACTGAGGTCTGAAGACGAAGACTCTCCTGAAAAATGGTCAACAGAGGGGAGTCAGACCTCACTGAGTGAATTACTATAGTATATATACATGCATACTAAATGCCAATGCACACAATCAAAAGTATATATAATATGTATGTATACAAGTAAATATACACAGATGCAATAAAAATCATTTTATATATTTTTATTGAAAATCACAGTTTATGAAGGATCGAATAGAACCCTAGAATATCGCAACCTCAAAACAGTGTTAGACAACACTCTAGCCATACAGGCTCACTTATTCCAATATATAATCACTTGATCCATTTGGATAGTAGACTGGCCCCGAGACACTAAGTCAATCGAGCTCCAGCAATCTGACTGTCGGTGTGATTGGCCCCGAGACACTTGGTCAACCGAGTTCCAGCAATCACACTCCCAAATCATTTCTCACATATCAAATAATCAGATCCAATCAATATCCTCAAGCAGGTTAGTAATATAGCCTAAATGCTATAAGCGTACCGGTACGTACTTGGTCCTAGTGCTGCCCACTAGGTAGCACGTTCTATTGATATCCTTCATTAAAATATAAAGCATACATTCATAAAAATAAATGATGCATGAACTTAAATAAAATAGCAACATAAACCATATATATACTAAAAATATACCAAAAGTAAACCAGGTATATTTCGAGTATATATAAGTTAAATAAATCCAATTACATTACAAAATAAACCAAAATTGTATTTGAAAACATTTCAAACATAATTCATTAATAAAACATGCATATAGTTTAAAATATATAGAAAATAAACCAAAAATAAACTAAGTACTGCTCAAATTATTTATGCATATTTAATCAAAATAAAACATACATTTCTAAATCATGCACCCTAAAACATATATATATATAAAATAGTAACTCACACTTAGTGCGCTCCTCGAGATAGGTCCGATGGGCCTGGTCCACTAGGCCTCGGTCTCGGTGCAACTAAATAAATAAAAATAACGGTCATCAGAATAAACCTAACAGAAATCCTAGAAACTCGATCTAGAATATTAGACACAAAATTAAAATTAGGGTTCGACCGGACATCATGTTTTACGAGAATTCTACAAAAAATTCGGCAGAACCTCCCCTGTAAAACGGACATCTCTCTACTCAAAGAGTAGAGCTGGCCCTGCAAAGAAATACACTTCGAAAAATAGACACAGAAACACATCCACAACCCCTCGGTTGGACTCCAAACTACAGTCTACCGACTGGGGTCCACAATCGCAGAACAATTATGGAAATACCAAAAATACCCTTATATCACAGAAATACATTTTATAAGTAGAAATTACATAATTAACCTTAAAACACATTAAAAACCAATAAAACTCATTTATTTAGAAAAATCGTATATTATATATATAATTTGAAAATAATTCACGAAAAATAGTTTTAATTAATTAAAAATACTAAATAATTTGTAGAAATCATTTTTGTACCTTAAATAACTATTAAAACCAATTTAATTACATTTTTAGCCAATTTAGTGTAAAATTACCAAAATACCCCTATATATATAAATATACTAAAATTACTCCAAAAATTCACCAAAAATAGTATAATTATCCAAAATTAATTTTCTCAACATATTTATCAATAATATAAATAAATAAACTCAATTAAATAATTAATTTCAATTAAAAACACAATTAACCTAATTTTCCAAAATTACATAAACCTAAATAAATTCAAAATAAATACATAGAAATTCATAAAAATTCCAAATAAATTTCTATAATTCATTTAAACACCTATATTTATCATAAAACACAATTTCATAATTTAATTAATTAATTTTCGAAAATTAGAAAATAATAATAAAATATTCAAAAATAGCCAAAAATCAAAATAATCTCCAAAAATTCTAAAAAAATTCACACATGTATATTAAGCTAAGGGGAACAACATTTGTGAAGGAATTTTTCATGAATCAATCAATTCAATGTTCAAAAAAAATCAAGAACCCTAAAATGACCGAATTACCAAAATCGAAACCTAAGCAAATCAAGACCATTTTAAGTAAAAAAATCTTGGAATCACACTCACCGGAGCTCAAGGAGAATAAAGAGACTAGCGGTGTCGAAAATGGTGGCCAAAAACGTCGTGAACGACGGTGAGAAAGAATTCAGCTTCTTCAGCCAAAACAAGCTTCCCGATGCCGGAAAGGGGCTCTGCAGGTGGCGGAACGGCTAGAGGAAGGAAGTGGCATGCTGGGAGGCACACCGAAGGTGAGGAAAGGGGATGAAAATGGCCGGATTCGCGTGAGGGAGGTGATCGGGGAAGAAGGAGCTTTGGGTGGCACAATGGTAAATAACTCAAACTTTATAATTTTGTTTAATATTAAATGTATATGTATATATATATACTTTACACTATATATTAAAATAATATAAAATCACACACATTAAATATACACCACACACATATAATTTAATATTTTAAAATTTAATACACTAAAAAAAAATATTTAAATAATATTAAAACTAATAATAAATAATAAAATATTAGGGTAATTAATTAAACCCTAATTAAATAAATACACATATATATTTTATTTAGTACTTTTAAAAATATATATGAGTTCATGCAAGTCTGGAAATCTATTTAATATAATTAATAGTAAATTATTTACATGAAATTTCCCCAAAAATACAAGTCCCGGGAAAATTTTACGTAAAATACTTAAAATAACATAAAATAATAAAAATCAATTTTAATTAAATAACAACTCATGAAATATCATAAATATATATAAAAATTATTAATACTGCATATCCCGATGCAGTAAAAAAATATTTAAAAACACGGGATATTACAATGAAATTAGGGCACAATGTTAGGGATATCTTGTACATGTTGACACTTTGCTTGGTTGGCTTACAAGCAAAGACCTAATGATGAAAATCCAAAAATGAGCATGGATAAGTATAATTGGTCCAATGGCCCAACAGAAGTCTTTTAATGAGTTACTAAGGTGGCGCCTTAGCAACATAAAGTTATTTTTTAATTAATGCAAAATGTGGACCACATTGCTGGATTTTTCTGCCAACGTTCCAAACTATTGACATGATTTCTCAAATACGAAAATCATTGCTGATAAGAGGGAACATGGAGCTGAATGAGGAGGGATGGTTGGGAGAGAAGAATAAAAAGAAAAAAAATCAAAGAGGGTGAAAGGAGGGGGGGATAGAAAGAGACAATTGGAAAAAAGAGAGCTTTTGAAACATAGAGGAAAAGAAAGAGAAAAAAGACCACAAAAGAGGTGAACCAAAAACAAAGAGTGGTGAACCATAAGAAAAGAGAGGTTAACCATAAAAAAAATATAAAAAAGGAGAACAAAAAGAAACTTAAGAAAAATAAGAAAACATTAGAGATTTGGGCTTGGCAGAGGAAGAGGACTCTAGATTTTGTACACTTTCCAGAGCTCATTGCAATCATTCTGAAATTTCTATGGGTCAAGGCAGGGAGTCAAGCTGGTGTTATAAACAGTTATTTTTACGATCTAACCTGAATTTATTTCTTATGTTAAGCAAGGATTGATATTAATTTAAACTTGTAGTTTTTTTTTTTTTCTTCTGTGAAAAGGGTTATAATCTTTTCTCTTCCTCCATTTCTTTGCATGTGTTTACTTTATTTTATTTGTTTGGAGGAAATTGCAATTTTGCAAGTAAATAAGGATATAATTTAATAATTAAAGGTTATAAAATACAAATTGAGGCCAACCGCAAGGTTGGATGGGTATTCCAACAGTTCATATCCAATTTTTGAATCCAATTTATAAGGATGGCTGTTGGGGGCCCTCTATGAGATCTAATTACTGTAAGAATTTTTCCTAGATGGCAACTCCCATCTCCGATTTGGGCCAAAGCTCATATTGTATTTCCTAGTGGGCCTTGAGCCCATATAATGCTATGGTTGCTAAACACTTGGGCTTGCATTGAATCCGGCTACCTATAATACCTTTTTCTAATTATTAATAATTATAATTTATAGGTGCTAAATTTTGTTCTTTTTTATTTCGAATACTTGGATGGTTATTGGATTTTGTTTTTGTTGTTGTTGTTGTTGTTCTTCTTCTTCTTTTATGTTGTTGTTATTTTTTTATTTTGGAAAAAATAACTTTTGATTCCTTTACTTTTCAGTTTTTCTTTTCATTGAGTCTCTATTTTTTAATTTTGTTTTATTGGATCCCTATATTTTTATTTTTTCTTCATTAAGTCCTTATACTTTTTTTTATGCATTGAATTATTTTGTCAAAATTTTAGTTCCTATATTTAATATTGTATCTAATTAAGTTCTTACAAAATATATAATTGAATCCTTATTAAATTATACTACTTAAATCCTTACAATTTTTATTTTTAGCCAATTAAATTCTTATTTTAAAATTTTTTAAGTTAATTCTTATAATCCTAAAATGCATATACTTTCATTTTTATTTAGTTAAAAATATAGATTATCAATTTATAATAAATTTTTATTAATAAAAATCTGTATGATTTTTTAAAAATATGTCTAATAAAAATTTAATATATATATATATATGAAAAATATTTTTATATTTTTTATTCAAAAATATTTTATCCAATTATTAGTATTTATATAGATAATTAATAAATTTGTAATTTCACCAATTTAAAATTCTAATTAAATATGTAATTAATACAACTCTTGAACACGTGATAAATTTACATTTTAGATCATCATTAATTAAAATATAAAGATTTAGTGAATAAAAAATTATAATAGCCAAATATTTTATAATTCATGTAACCTTAAAGTTACAGTAATTCATGCATATAATTAAGATACAAATGCTTTTATTTATTAAATTTATCTATCAATTGGCAAAAATATGAAGACATTTAATAATTTAATATTAATGTTTTTATAAGTGAATAACTTATAGAAGTTTTAATTCACCAAATTGAAAGTCTCAAATTATAATTAAATGACTTAAAGGTAAATTAGACAACAAAATAATGAAAAAAATTATTTAGATTCTTAATAGTTTTATTTGGTTGCTTTTGTGAAAAAATTATTGAAATTACAAATTTATTAATTAGGTATATAAATGTTGACGACTAATTAAAACATTTTAATTCAAAATAGATAAAAAAAATGTTTATCATATATATTTAATTTGGATTTCTATTATACATATTTTTAAAATATTTTTTTAAGATTGTATATATCTTTTTATTAATAGAAATTTATTGTAAATAAATGACCTATATTTTTACTACATAAGAAAAAAAATATGTATTTTAAAATTTTAATAATTAAGATAAAAAAGTTAAAATAAGGATTTAATTGGTTAAAAATGTATTATTAAAATATAAGAATTGAAATTTTGATAGAAGGGTTCAATGCATTGAAAAAAAATAAAAGTATAAGGATTCAATAAAAAAAGAAGCATAGAGATCTAATAGAACAATATTGAAATATAGGGACTTCATGAAAAAAATGCTAAAACAAAGGGACCAAAAGTTGAGTTTTGCGCTATTTTTTTTAAGGTTGTTGTTGCTGCTTTATATAGCAAAGGCAACAAAACTATTCAAGTTGGTTGTTAGATTTTTTTTTTTTTTTTTCTAGTTGTTATCGGACTGTTGTCCATGATTTTTTAGATTTTTTTAGCTTTATTTTATTTGTTTGATTTCTTTAAATATTATACATTTTTGAGTAAATAAGTCGGTTAAAATTTTTAAAAGTAAAATATATAATTTTTTACTAAATAAATTTAATGAATATGTTTTTTTAGTCATTCTTTAATATAAACTTGTGTATTAGTACAATTGAAATTATACCGTCAAATTAATACTTATTCAGTCTTAACCATTAATACATATTATGAGCATTGATATACAAATATAATTAATGGTTGTAATTAAATAAAAATTAATCTAACGGTTTTAGTTTTATTTGTATAAATATAAATATTTGTATAAATACAAATATTTGTATTATAGTAAGGGGCTTTTTTGTTGTTGTTGTTGTTGTTGATGTTTTATATTAGACAAATAAATTAAACTAGAAAAAAAAAAAAAAAGTGACAACAACCTAACAACAACAAAGAACAACAAGACAACAACTATAAATAACCAAACAATAGCAGCAACAACTCAGTAACTACTAGAAAAATTAAAAAAAAAAAAGAACCTAAATAAGCTGACAACGACTAAGAAACAATCAGAAAAATAAAAAAATGGCAACATCAGTTGGTAGCTCTATTTTTTATTTAAAACAACTACGTACCTGGTAAGTTTTATTTTGTAGTTTTTCCCTATTAGCTAGTAGCTGATTGATATTTATTTTTTATTTAAATTATTTTATCTTATTAAAAATAACTAATAGCAAATAATTTTATTTAAAATAAATGTTTGTAATTAATTTTTTATAGGGAGCATAATCAAATAAATATTACTTTAAATTATAATTAATAATTAAATAATAATAATATGTATACCCATAATTCTTTTTTAAAATTATACAATATTTTTTTTTTACATTTTAAAATTTATTTTTAGATAATTTCTATTAATAATTTTAATTATATATAAATCAAAGGCAATACATTATTATTTATTATTATATACTATTTTAAATGATTTACATAACTAAAAAGTATTATAATAAATATATGAAATCATAATTAAAAATAAATTGTACCTTAATTATCATTTAGCAAAATTTTATTGAATAACTCATATTTATAGGAGCCAATCAAGCCTAACTTGGATAATTAAGGTGGAGGTCCCATGAAATGAAGGTCATCGATTCAAACTATGGTGGCGTAAAAGTCTTGAACTAAATGTTCTTGTCTACCTCTACCCATTATATATACATAATAGGTGATAATAATTTGTTAGTAGTTAATTTGTAATAGTCATAGTTAATCTATGAATGAGTATTTAAAATTATTGGAATTTCTTGAAATGGGATGTATTAAAAAAAATATATTTATAGGCTAATAGTTATCTCTTATCAACTATTTAATATTCTTACCTGCTATAATCTTTTAAACCAATTAAGACCTTAAAAAGAGAATCTCAATTATATTTTGGGAATTAGAAACTATATATGTAATAATATAAAGAGAAAGAATGAGATCTATGTGAGTGTCCTGTCATGGTATGGCTGTTAGGACATTTGGAAAAACAAGGGTCTTACCCACTTCTAATTTATTAAAATGGCCAAATGTACAGTTTCACTCTGAACTTTATTCAATTAATCTTTAACCATTCTTAATTTTTATTATATTCTATTCAGTTTTTAAATTTTTATTGTGAAAATATTTAACCACTATAATATTTACAATCGAAGTATTTTTAAATCAATATTGATATGAATACAAGAACGACTTATATAAATTAAAATAATATTTAATGAAAGAGAAAATATAAATAAAAAAAAAATTTCTAACTTTTTTATATTAATTTTTAATCCTATTTATATTATTTTGAAGTTAACTTTAGCATTTTGTACTTTAAAAATTATTTAAAATTAAATTTCTATTCATTTTAATATTGCATGAGTTAAATAGAATTTTAAAAAATACAATTTGAAAGGTGAAAAATGTTCAAAATAAAATTTTAAAAATTAAATAATAATTAATAAAAATTGAAAAATATTACAGGTTAATGTTATAAAGTTTAAGGGTGAAACTATGCATTCAGCATAATTAAAATCTCCAATGCTTGATCTATTTGGTGTGTAGTATATTGTATAATTATCAAAGATAGTAACTTTTTATTATTACTTCCTTTCTTGGACGAAAATTGAGATATATATATATATATATATATATATATATATGATTGTGTAGCATGGACAATTTTTTTTAAAAAATATTATAGATGTAGAATTTAAATTTATCAAATGTATAGTTTCATTCTTAAACTCTACACCATTAACTTTTTAGCATCTCTTAATTTCTATTTTTAATTCAATTTTTATATTTTTATTTTGAAATTATTTAACTTTTAAAATATATTAAATTAATATATTTTATAAAAAAAATAATTATAAAAAAAATACCAAATGATTTAGAATTTTTTCACTTGTGGCTGTATGATTTTTTTGTGATACTTTAGTACTTTGTAAAACTTGCCGTTAGCAAATCTAGGTTAAATTCATTAACACCGTTAATTGTGATGATGTGAGTATGTTGACATCGAGAAGTTGTCACAACCCGAACCCGAGGGCACGTGACCGGCACTAGGAAATGGGAAGACGTAAGGCCTCTGAAACCTGTAGTAAGACTTAAAGAAAAAATAAACAACTTCTTACAATTTAAAACTTTATTTTAAAATAGAACACATTATCAAACTGATTTTTCTTATAAATAACTAATTCAGATGCTCAAATAAAATATGCTTCGGTGTTACATATTACAAATCAAATTTAAATCCTTATACATAAGCGTGGTTCATACAAATAGATTACACAAACATACTTAAACCATACAATTCTTAGTACATATACTATTGCAGCATCCTAGAATAATACAACAATACAACTTACAATGACTTATATTAAATAGCCGGTCATGAAGAAATCTGGCATGGAGGTAGTCTGAGGTCGAACTCCTAAGCTCCTGAAAAAAAATAAATTGAGGGGAATCAGACCTCACTGAGTAAGTTAATAAAAAGAGCTGTACGGTTTGAAAACCTTTTGAAAACTATATATTTATAGTGAAAATAATTTATAGTGTATAGGTATAGCTTTTTGAAAAATCTCGGTAGAACCCTAAACCTAAAAATCTAAGTGGCCAACTGGACCCACTTATTCCAACTAGACTACCGGTTCCCAAGAGCAAAGGCATCAATCGAGGCACCAAGTCGTAGTCATTCACTTATTCCAAATATATGGCTCTGGCGGTCCCCGAGAGCTAAGGCATCGACCGAGGCACCCATCCCAGTCCATTATTGACCTTACAATCACTGGCGGTCCCCGAGAGCAAGGGCATCAATCGAGGTACTTGTCCCAGTTTAACATTCACCAGTCATAAATATTTCGGATCCACCTCTCAATCTCTACCATGTGCACACGGTCCTGGTGAGGCCCACCAGGTAGCCCGTTCTACCAAAATTTCTCAAAATTGACTTTTAAATAAATAAAATGCGTTTTAAATCTTAAATAATAGCATTAAATTAAATAAATCCTATAATCAATATTAAAAATATGAGCGCATGCATTCTTTAAGTAAATACACGTACAAATCGTTCTATTGACTTACAAGATGAATGCGAAGGCTGACGACCACGCATCTACCTCGGTCTCACGACTTCTGCTCCGATATGCTCTAGAAAGAAAATAACAAATCGATTTTAAAACATGACTATGAAATTGAAATCATAAATTAACAAAACAATTAAATTTCACGCTGACTCGAGGAAGACTAGACAAGACTCGATAGACGGGATAGAACCTAACTAACAGTAGAGATTATTACTAATATTATGTTTTACGAGAAAATCTATCAAAATTTCGACAGAGTCTCCTCTGTAAAACGAACATCTCTCTACCAAAGGTAAAGCCAAAACGCATTTCTAATAACCACAGACATACATACTCGAGTCGGGCTTTAAAACTACACTTAGCCCCGACCGAGATCACAACTCAACAAAACATCAAGAAATGACATCCTTTATTTTCCAAAATACACATTACATATACATATATACTAAAAATATATAAAATCTCAATTATTCAAAAATTTACACAACTCAATTTGCATTTCATTATCAGAGTATAATTATAACCTAAATTAAAACCATTACATCAAATATACTAAATACAACCTTATATTTAATTTTTGTTACCAAAATAAAGTAATTTAAATATATATGTAATATTTGGAATTAATATTTCAAATCAACATTACTTAAGTAAAAATATCAATTAATTTATAAAAATCCCCTAAACGTCTTAAATAATAATAATAGAACAAACTAAATATATATATAACTATAATTAGCGTAAAATTACCTTTGTACCCCTAAATACATAATTTACGTAATGTATTATTAATACTAAAAAAAATTCCTTAAAATTATTTTATCATCTAAAAATTATTTTCTCAATATTAAATTCTTAATATAATTAAAACATATAAATGACTTCTAATTTCTTCTAAAATATAATTTAACCTAATAGTTCAATTTTTTTACATAAACTATAAAAATTCCTAAAAATTGTATAATACTCTAAAAAAATTATTTTCTTTACTCTAAAATTAATATCAACTCATAATAACACCAAAAATACCAAATTATATTTTTAATAATTAATTTACGAAAATTCCTAAAATAATAATAAAATATTCAAAAATTCACCAAAAATCAAAATAAATTCCAAAAATTATACAAAAATTCATAGAGGTAGATTGAGCTATTAGGAATCACATTTTTAAAGGGAGTTTGCATGAATCAAGCTAGATCGAGCTAAAAAAAAAAAATACAAAAACCCTAGAGCTCAAAACTAACAATCAACCAAAACTCAACCAATTCATGACCAAAGCTTAAACTAAGCTTGGAATGGGTCTCATCGGTGCAAGAGGAGGGGATTGACACCGGAATGGCGAGAAATGGTGGTCAGACAGAGCTTAGCCGACAAAAATGGCAACTCTCGGGTTCCTCTGCTTTCTACGTTTCCGGCAACTCTGCTGGCGACCGGAGGTGAGGGAGAAGGAGGAGAAGGTAGCAGGTGGTGGTCGAAGATGGGGGAGGCGCAGTGACGATGGCTGTCGAGGATGTCGCGCAGAGAGAGGAGGTTGGGGGGTGATGGTGCTACGGTTTTGTTGTATATATATATATATATATATAATTATCCAATATTAAAACATTATATTATATTAAAATAATATATATAAATTCCCCACCACACATACACATTATACATATACATATATATTTATACATATATTCACACACTCACAAGTATACTACATACATATATACATACATATACACAAAAATAAATTAATGCACACACATAAAATAATAATTAAACCCTAATTATATATGTGTATGTATATATATATAAATATGTATATATGCATGTACATAGTAACACATAAAATAACCATAAAGTTAATGTAGTTTAAAATAATAATAATAATAATAATAATAATAATAATAATAATAATAATAATAATAATAATAATAATAATAATAATAATAATAATAATAAAAATAAACAATGAAATTGTTAAAAAATAAATAAATAATACTCACATATAATCATTTCATAAATTAATAACCCTAAAAATAATATTAACATAAATATATCTCAATTAAATAGCAAAATAATTAACAATTATATAATATAATTCAAAAGTAATTATTAGTAACACAGTTTGGAAATTACTTTATTTAAATAAAAATATAGAGTATTACAGATGCCGTCATCTATTTCAGTACGTCAACATCCATATCGGCATTCACATCAGCATGTTAACATCCATGTCATCATAGTTCATGATGTTAGTGAATTTAACCTCGATTTGCTAATGGCAAATATCACATAATATTGAAATGTCACAAAAAAAATCACAGGGCCATAATTGAAAAAGCGCTAAATCACAAAGTACTTTTTTTGTACTTATTCTTCTATAAATTGATGTTGAGAAGGGGATAAAATACCACGTGGTTTTACACTTTTTCACTTAAGGGAATGTGATATTTTTCATAACATTTAAGATTGTAGTTGATTTTACTTGCATTTTAGTAATTTACTCAATAATATTATTAAAAATATATGACATAATGTTAAAATAATATGGATTTTAATAAGAAAATTATTTGTTAAGTAATATAGCATTCAATTAATTAAAATAAATTAACAATTAATAAAAATAAGATATATTTTTTATTTTATTAAGAATAAAAAAAATAATTTTTAAAATAAATTTATAATATTTTTAAAATATCTAAATAGTTATATTGATAGTAAATCACTTGTAAATTTTTTTTTTTGAAAATTACTTGCAAAACATTTTTATTGTTGAAAAGTATTGTTATATTAAAATTTTATTATAAAATAATAGCGATATTTGTTGACATAGTATTAAAGTGTTAAAAATGAAACCTTATACCTCCAAATATCATGAAAAATACCATAAACCTATAAATGAAAATGTGTGTAACTATAATGTACTTTTTGTACTTATCTCTAAGAAAATTATATGGACTAAAACAATGTTTAATTAAAAAAAAAAATTAAAAATAATTTTTTCTTAACATTTTATATTAGTTTATAAATTTATTTTTATTATTGTGAACCTATTTAACATTTATATGTTTAAAATTATTTAAAATCAAGTGTTTGTCTATTTTAATATCATATGAGTTAATAAAATTATAAAATACAAATTTAATTAAGCGTGAAAATGTTTCAATTTTTTTATTTTTAAATAGAAAATAATAAAAATTTAAAAATTCTAGAAATTAATTTTTCATTCAGTAAATTTAATTTCTATCAACATTAAATTTAATTTCTATCGATATTAATTTTTTATATAATTAATTTTTATTTAATTTAAAAGATTAAAATTACACTTATATATTAAGTAGTCTATGAGTTCTTATATTAATTAATGATACAATTAAACACATTTAACATATAAATTACAAAATATAATAAAAAAATAAACTAAATACCACATAATTTGAGTTTTCATATCAAAATTCAAAATATTCAAATTTTGAAGTTACACACTACCAATAAAGTTCTATAGTGATTAAAATATAATAACTAATATTTTGTTATTTTAATACTAATTCGTACTAAAATTATATAATAAATTGTTCATAAATACATAGGTTTTAATTATATTTCAATATTTAAATTATATTATTTAATATTAAATTAAGTATATCATTATATTGTAAATTATTTACTTAGTAAGTTTATATGTTATATTTACTACTAGAACTACACAGTTCTAAGATAAAACTATGTATTTTTATAATAAATATATCTAATTTTGCATTCCACTTATTTGATGTTAATATAAATTTACACCAAAATTATATAATTTTATATTATATGTGTAATTTTTACTACATGTACTAATTCAAATTTATTACTTAATAATAAATTAGTATTATTTACTTAATAATAAATTAATAATCATTATAGTTAGCATAAATGTATCATATTTACTTAATAATTTATATTTTATTTATTTAACATTAATTTTTAATACTAATTTTTTTTATATATGTTAATGTCATTATTTATTTATTATAAATATATCTAGGTTAAATGGATACAACCTATAATAACTTCTTTAGACATGTTTACATAGATGGGTCATAAACGTGTTTTTAAATGGATTAGCCGGTTTAATCTATTTAAATTTTTTTTGACATATCATAAATGAATTTACCTATTTATAACATAAACCTATTTATTTTAAAATTAAATCCGTCGTGAGGTGTCGCATCATTTAAATACATTGTGCCATAAAATTTAGTTATGAAAAGGTATGCTGCATGCATTGCATAGTGATACATTAGTGAACTTGGAGGGAAAATGATACTTTGTTAGTGAATAGCGAAAATTGATTCCCATTTATTATATCAATTTCATCATAATGAACAGAATTATATAATTTTGGATCTATTAAGTTCAGCTGCTTATAGCAGCTAATAGCTGATAGCGTATAGTTGATACTTAATATTTGATAAATATGAATTGTTTGATAAAATTTTGATAGTTATTTGTGTTAATATGTTAAATAACCATTAAGAGTATAATTTACTTGTAGATATAATTTCATATATTTTCTTATAGTATTTTTTAGTTATGTAATAAATTATTTAAAAATAATATATAATAATAAGTAATAATTTATTGTCTTTGATTTATATCTTATTCAAATAATTAATACAAATTATTTAAAAAATGAATTTGAAATATTTATTGTATAACTTTTTAAAAAAAATTACAGGTATAAAAATTTAATTATTTAATTATAATTATAATTTAAAATAATATTTATTTAATTATGAATTGTAAAGAATTAATTACATACATTTAATTTAAATTAAATTATTTTTTATTAATTATTTTTAATAAAGATAAAATAGTCTAACTAAAAAAAATACAAATCAGCAATTAACTAATGAGAAAAATCTCCAAGACAGAGCTTATCAAATCTGCAACTGTTTTAAATAAAAATAACTATTAGCAGCTGATTTTAAAGTTTTATCAAGCACTTAAATTATAGCTGATTGAGGATAAAACCTTTTTCAGCTATCTTATTTAACTAAATCAAATGCCCCTTCACAATGAATAATTAAATAGTTATAATAGTACTTTGTTATGAATCTCATATTTATGTGTTGTATTGCTTTCAAGTGAAAAACCACTTATACTGTGTAATTTTTTACTTAAAATATTATTAGCCATGGTTATAGTATTGATAACTAATTAATCCCTAAATAAACATGTACTTATTGTAAACACTAGAAATTAATAGGGAAAATAAACTATTTTTATTTATTTGTAGTGCTAGTAAATTTAAAGTATGCTTTCTGTCAACATGTAATAATTATACTAATTTATCTATTAATTGGAAAGTTTATGCACCTAAAGATGGGTTTAATTGGTATATTTTGTTTGCATTACTCGATCACATACAACCAATAAATTTAAGAAGTGAAAGTTTGGAATTCTCCTAAAATACAACAAATTTAACAAAATTAAACTCACGTAGTTTTATATTATTGATTGAGACTTTGGTGACTGAATCTCGGATTGAAGAACTTTGAATCAAGTTCGAATATCAAAATAAAATTTGTGTTGATAGAATAGGAAGAAGTGGTGGATTGGCAGCATTTTGTAAGTATTTTATCCAGTTTAATCTCCTAAGTTTCTCTTCTAACTATATGGATTTTATGATCATGATCGGCAGTTGGAGATTGGAGACTTACTTACTTCTATAGCTTCTCTAAAAGGTCTCAAAGGAAAGATTTATGGGACCTCCTATGATTCTTTACCTTGGTATGTCCTTCATGATTTCAATGATCTCCTTTCTCGTGATGATAAGCACGGGGCAACTCCTCATCCGAATTAGCTTCTTTAAAGGTTTTGACAGACCGTAGCTAATTGTTATTTACAAGAAGTTCCGCTCCATGTAGCTAAATATACTTGGGAAAGAAGTAGAGGCTCCCAAAACTAGGTTCAGGAACGTCTTAATAGAGCTTTTGCAATGTTTTCCTTATTATAAGTTATCTACTTTAATTTCATTAGTCCTTAACCATCTTTCAGTTCTTTATACTTAGAAGCAGATGAAAATTTGAGGCACAAGCCACGGTTCAAGTTTGAGAATGCTTGGTTGAAGGAAGAAGGTTTTTCTTTTAAGCAATTCAGATTTTATTTAGCTTGTTTTATGGGATGACTTTGTTAAAGAAAATAAAGGCTTGTACGGTATGTGTTCGAAGATGGGGGCGAGATTTTAACATGAAGTTCTAGTGCCAAATAGCAAACTGTAATGCTAAATTTTGATGCTGCATGACAAAGTTAATGAGGAAGCTGTATAGGAATTAAATTTGTATAAGCAGCAACTAATAGCAATCCTTAAGCAAGAAGAGGTACTGGAGGCAATGTTTTAAAGTGTTTTGGCTTGCTGAAGGTGATGCTACTACTCATTTTTTTCACACTTCTACCTCTACTAGGAAGTTAATACCATTCATTAACTAAGGGATGCATATGGCTTTAGAGTTGAAGACTGAGTGGGTATGAATAAAATTGTAAAGGAGTATTTCCAGTAGCTATTTTTGCCCTCCATATCCTCTTTAGTTCTATTTGAATCGGTTGGGCACCAAGTGGACAAGTCTGACAATGCTTTTCTAATAGCATCCTTTAAATAGGAGGAATTTACTAGAGCAATAAAGCAAATGCATCCTAATAAAGCTGTCGGCCTTAACAAATTAAATTCAACTTTTTACCAAAATTTCTGGAAATTTTTGGGGGAGAATATATTTAATATGCTCGGCTTGGTTAAGTTCAAGTAGTTTTCCAGATTCTTTAAATACTTCTATGATTGTTTCAGTGCCTAAATGTGAGTCTCCTATTTGTGTGAAGGATTTTAGACCCATCGCACTTTGTAATGTGCTTGCTAAAGTTTTAGCAAATAGATTAAAGGTCATCTTTCCCAAAATCATCTTTGCATCACAATCAACATTTCTGCCTAATCGATCAACTGTATGAAAAGGAAGAGGAAATAAAGGTGAAATGGCTTTAAAGCTAGATGTAAGTAAGCAAAAACTAGAAGAAATATTGAGAAGGAAGAATGATGAACACAAAAATTTAAAGAGTTTGGATTTTCAACAATCTTACGTCTCCACCTAAATTATGTTAAAGTTAGGATTTTCAATCGCTCACAATCTTATTCACAAGATTGAGATTGCATAAGATTTTATGGCTCACTTTTACAACCTTACAACTTGAATTTTTAAGGCTCACTCAAAAACCAATTTAGAAGTATTTTCAAAGCTCAGACTAAAATTGAATTCCTAAGTGTTTTAATGGCTAAACAATTAAATGAATTCCTTTAGAATAGAATCTCACTTCCCGTTTTCTTAACCCCAGAAAATAGAAGAATAAAAATTTCTATTCTAACACTCACCAACTCTTACAAGAGTATACAACAATAAAATGAATTTTGAAAGAGTTTAGAGAGTTTAATTGAATACTTAAAAGTATATAATGAATAAACAAGTTTATTAACATTAAAATAATCTTCAGAGGTCATATTTATACTTGACCAATTCAATTATAGCTGTTGGTAGCAATAATTTCGTTCCTAACAAAAATAAAGTCCATTTGAATGAAATTTGGACTTTTGAGCTGTAATTTGTTAGGTCCCAGTCAGGATATCATCAGTCCCGATTGGAACGAGCATTGAATACCCATTATGAGTCGTTGCATTTGAATTGTTACACTGGTCCCAGTTGTGATATTAATGTCCTGCTTGGGATATAATTGTCCCGGGCATTGTCCCAGTCAGGACATTAGATAGAGATCGGTTTTGCCAAAAATTGAAATTTTATAAAAATTGGTCTGCCTTGGTCCTAGTCAGGACCATGACAGGTTTTGCACTTTTTGTGCAATTTAGTCCCTGTGTTGAGTCCAATCGAGATAATGGTTTGTGATGTCTTTTTGAGACTAAAGACGATCGAATCAGCCTTAACTTTCTTCATAAAAGTTGTAGATAATTGTCTTATCTTTCCATATCCCTTTGAATCACCTCAATTGAATTTCTATAGCTCAAGATAGTTGAAATACTAAGAGTTACACAACTTGAAATGAAATTGCATATGCTGACTTCGACTCAAGATGTGCATACCCAAATGAGCTTGGATTTTGACAAGTAAGCTCAATTCAGAAAGCTTAAGATGTCTACTTAAAAGTGATGAAGATCATTTTCTCATTATAGAGCTCTAAGGATGTCAAAAAACCTTTTTAAATCTCAGAGATCGAATTAGCCCAAAAGCATACTTATCAATCCAGGTCGTAAGGTAGCTCTTGAGTAAATCACTGTATATCAAAAAATGTATATTTTTAGTAGATAATTATTTCTCAAAGATTGTGGATTTGCATAGATTGAGATATTTCATCAAAATGCATATTTATACTCTTTTAAGTAGTATTTCATTGTCTTAAATCATTTAATAATTAAACTTCATGATAGCTTAACTTCCTACACACTTAGTTGAAATCATTAGAATCAAAATTGTTTATCAAAATCCAAAATTAGGAGTTTGATCATGCAAATGGTTAAGAATCTCCCCATTTTTGGCTTTGACAACCAATTTGAAAAGATAATAAATAATGTGTGTGTGTGTCATAAATAAATAACGTGTATAAACATGTTAAATTAAAATAGCTCCCCCTTTCAAAATAAATAGATGTAATAAATTGCTCCTCCTTAATATATGCATAAAATCAATATCATGTACCAAAGCATGGAATTATTAATATAGCATATATAAGGATTTAAAGAACTCGAAAAAATATTAAAAAATTATAAAGGAGATGGTTTTAAGAAGCGATACCAATTTAAAAGATAATCATAAAAATTTTCTCCTTTATATGAAAATATATTTCTTTATTTCTCTCCTTTGTAGACATGATAAGAAATATAAATTTAATTTAAAATTTATTCTCCATGACAAAAATATAAAATATATCATGAGAGAATTGTGGCCTAGCATAACAAATGTGTTAAAAACATAATAAAAATATTTGGCAATGTGAAGGAAATAATTTCAAACATATTTTCATATAATACGTCACAAAAATAGTACATAGTACAACCTCATATGATTATATAGAGCTTAGTACAATCTCATATGATCATATAGAGTTTAGCTAGCTAATCATACATGATCATGTGACACTTAGCATATTACAAACACAAACACTAAGCACAATTTATCACAAAGCTTCTTCTCCCCCTTTGTCAAAGACAAAAAGAAAAGAGAGAGATATAAAGGGAAATGAATCTAAAGGAACCAAAAATTTTAGAGAGAATAAAAAATCACGAACAAAAACAATAAAAATAAAGATATACCAAATCTTTATAAAATTTATGTCATACATAAACAAAGTAAGCAAAATAAAGCTTTTTATCACAAGGGCAAAATCAGTTACACTTACATTGTTACTATACATGCATAAACAAAATTATGGAAAAATAAATTCAAACAATTTTCTCCCCCTATATCAAATGTAAAAAAATAGAATAAGGTTTGGATTAAAAAAATTGATATTAAGGACACACTATCACATAGTTATGTCACTAACATAAACACATCTTTGTAAAAAAAAAATTCTTTCCCTTTAAAGAAATTAACTAAATACTTATCTGAACTCAATTATTTCTTCCTCCTTTGTCAAAAATAAAAAAGAATGAATACTAGTGAAATTGACATTTTGAAGAAAGGAAAATTGTAAAAGAAAATAAAAAAGCATTAATGAAAAGGATAGAGTTACAATGATATTAAAATACTAATTGTAAACTAAAGAGAAACATAACAAGATATAAAACTAACAGCTTATGACTTATATCCAGAAAATATCCAACAAAATAAACTGAACGTAAACTGTCACAAAATAACTATAAAAATAAATAATCAGCTCAATGCTTAGATACGAAAAATATACTAAAAATAAACTAGATATAAACTGACAACAAAATTAATAAAAACATATAAAAAGAAGCTAGTCTTGATAAGGAGGAAGAGGAATTTAAAAAATGCATATTTAAACAGATATAAATGCATGACAAATATATTTTTTTTAAAAAATGTTAAGATCAAAATAAAAACATTTAACAATCAAAGTAATTAATAAGCATAACATGATTTCACATGAAAACAGTCTAATCATTAATTAAGCATAAAATCAGGATAAATTGGAAATCATGCCAAGTTCATGCTTAATGAAATTCAATCTCTCTTCATTGAGAGGTTTGGTGAAGATATCTACAAATTGATTATTTGTTTCAATAAATTCAAGTGAGATATCACCAATTTTAACATGATCACACAAGAAATGATTTCTAATGTCTATATGCTTAGTTTTAGAATGTTGAATAGAATTCTTGCTAAGGTTAATAGCACTTGTATTGTCACATTTAATTGGAATGTGATCAAGTTTTATACTATAGTCCAACAATTGTTGTTTTTGCCATTAGACTTGTGAACAACAAAGACTTGCTATAATATATTCAGCTTTAGTAGTGGATAAGGCAACTGAAACGTATTTTTTGTTAAACCAAGAAACTAATCACTATCCTAAAAATTTACAAGTTCTGAAAGTGTTCTTTCTATCTAGTAAGCTACTGACAAAGTCTGCATCTGAATAACTAATTAAGTCAAAGGAAGAACTCCTAGGATACCAAAGTCCTAAATGCATTGTACCACAAAGATATTTGAAAATTCTTTTGATATCATTCAAATGAGACTTTCTAGGACTTGATTGAAATCTACCATATAAGCAAGCATCGAACATAATATTGGGTCTACTAGCAATTAAATAAAAAAGGGATCCGATCATACCTCTAAATTTCTTTTCATCAATCGATTTGCCATTTTCATCCTTGTTGAGTTTGGTTGTGGTGCTCATTGGAGTTTTGCTTATCTTAGCTCCATCCATGCCAAAATTCTTGAGAAGTCTCTAGCATATTTAGTTTGATTGATGAAAATCCCATCTTTGCATTATTTAATTTGTAATTCGAGAAAGAATTTTAGTTCTCCCATCATACTCATATCGAATTCTCCTTGCATTAGCTTAGAAATTCCTCACACAACTAATGGTTAGTAGTACTGAAAATAATATCATCAATATAAATTTGAAAAATTAATAAATAATTCTTGGATTTCTTTATGAAAAGAGTTATGTCAACTTTTCCTTTAGAGAACCCTTTCTCTAGTAAGAAGTTGCTCAATTTTTCATATCAAGCTCTTAGAGCTTATTTCAATCCATACAATGCTTTTGACAATTTAAAAACATGATTTGGAGAATCAAAATTTTTAATACCCGGAGGTTGCTCAACATATACCTCCTTTTTAATGAAACCATTTAAAAATGCTTTTTTAACATCCATTTGATAAAGTTTAAAATCCATGAATAATGCAAATGAACATAGCATTCTAATAGCTTCTAACCTTACAATGGGGGTAAAGGTTTCACTATAATCAATGCCTTCTTCTTGATTATAACTTTTAGCTACTAGTCTAGCTTTATTTTTAGTTATGACACCTTGTTCATTCATCTTATTTCTAAACACCCATTTGGTGCCTATAATAGGATGATGTTTTGGTCTAGAAACTAATGTCCAACCTTGTTTCTCTCAAATTGATTTAACTCCTCTTGTATAGCAAGGACCCAAAATTCACCACATAAAGCATCATAAATATTTTTTTGTTCAATTTGAGAAATGAAGGCTAGATTAATAATAGATTTAAGTTTAGATATAGTAGTTACCCCTTTTGTAGTGTCACCTATAATGAGGTCTTAAGGATGAGCTTTCTTAAATTGTCAATCCTTTGGAAGTTCATCCTTCAAGGTAGGTTGAGATATATGTTCATTGTTCTCTTTACTTGGACCTTTAAATTCTAAAGGCTTACTATCATTTCCTTCTTGAGTATCCACAATCTCATTGTCACCTATAAGATCATTAATACTACAAACATCAATTCTAGGATCAAGTGAGTTTGATTCATCGAAGATAACATGCATTGACTCTTTAACTACTAGAGTGCTCTTATTAAAAACTTTATATGCTTTACTAGAAATAGAATAGCCTAGAAAAATTCCTTCATCGGCTTTGGAATCAAATTTCCCAAGATTATCCTTGGAGTTTAATATAAAACACTTACATCCAAATACTCTTAGACATTAGATTTTGGGTTTTCTATTGTTCCATAGTCATAAGATGTTTTGTTTAAAATTGGTCTTTCGAAAACTCAGTTTAAAATGTAAGAAGATGTGTTAACGGCTTCCACCCAAAAGTATAGAGGCAAGTTATACTCATGAAGCATTATTCTAGTCATTTCCACAAGAGTTCTATTTTTTCTTTCGAATACTCCATTTTTTTGAGGAGTTATAGGAGAAGAAAACATATGTGAAATATCATTTTCATTACAATAGGTTTTGAAAAATTTATTTTCAAATTCGGTTCCATGATCCCTTCTAATAGAAGAAATACAAAAACCTTTGTATTTTTTAACTCTTTTTGAAAATTTTTTCAAAAGCTTTAAATGCATCATTCTTATAAGCAAGAGAACATACCTAAATAAATCTGGAGTAATCATTAACCAATACATATGCATAGTGCATTCCACCAAGATTGACAACTCTAGTTGGTCCAAATAAATCCATATGTATGGGTTCAAGTGGTCTAGAAGTGGACACTACATGTTTTAGCTTAAATGAGGACTTGGATTATTTTTCCTTTTAGCAAGCATCAAAAGGTTTATCCTTAGTGAATTCAAGCTTAGGCAAACCAATCACAAGTTCATGTTTACAAAGATCATTCAAAAGCTCAAAATTTGAATGTCCTAACCTTTTATGCCATGTCCATGTGTCATAGGAAATACACATTAAACATTCGATATCTTTGTTATCAATCTTATTCAAATCAATAACATAAACATTGTCTATTCTTTCACCACTAAAAATTATTTTGTCTTTATCAAGACTACTAATAAAGTAATTTTTATGATAGACAATCACTTTATTTTCCATGTCACACAATTGACTTATACTAAGTAAATTATGTTTGAGACCATCAACAAGCAACACATGATGTATATATAAGGATTAAGAATTACCTATTTCTCTAATGCCTATTATCTTTCCTTTGGCATTGTCTCCAAATTTGACATGTCCTCTATCTTTTGCATCAAGTTTGTTGAATTTCTCCTTGTCTCTCATCATGTGCCTTGAACATCCACTATAAAGATACCACTTACTTTTAATTCTTATGGATCTCAATCATGCCTATATAAAAAAATTTAAGTGTTCTTTTGAACCCAAACCTTTCTTGGTCTAGGTTGGTTAGTTTTAAGATAATCTAAAGGAAGCAAATTCATGTGTAGTATACTATAGAAGCATATATTGTTGATATGTCCTTTGATCATGCAATATGAATATATGATATTTTCAAATTTATTTCTCATATGATGATATGCTTTCTTAGTGTGATAAACATGTCTTTCATGTTGTGTTGGTGTATGCTTCCTATAACTCTTTTGAGTTATAGCATGAGACATACATTTACAATGACAATGTGTATTTTGATAGGTTTGCGCAACATGTTTATGTGCATTGTGTTGTGTAGCATGCCTAACATGATTATGTCTAGTGTACATATAAACATGCTTGGGTTAAGGTGCTCTAATTTGAGCCTTACCTTTTTATGACAATGAAGGATGAGTCTTATGAGACTTTCCCTTATTATTTATCACATGAGATCTTTTACCTTTGAAAGCTTGAGTCTCAATCAGTTTAGAGGTAGAATGAATAGAATTGCATGATGCTTTAATAAATTTAATATATGATGATGATGAAGATAAGGCCATTCCATTAGCATATCCAATTCCATGAGTATTTTTATGAAATTTTTTAGAGTTAAGTAAATTATCTAAACTCTCTTTTCCTCTTTAGAATTTTGAGATGAAATATTTTAGCTCAACTACTTAATTGGAAAGTTTATGATTTTCATCCCTTACTTTCTTGAGTTGCTCTTCCAAGGAATTAAGAAATTTTAAATCACTAGAAAGTTTATCATTTGATTTAACAACACTAGAAAATTGAATTTTTAACTTCTCAAATTCTTTGGTTAAGCTATTTAACTCATAATTATAATGCATCTTTCTAGAAAGTAAGCTTTTGTACTTAAGTAAGAGTTTGCTCATAATAGAGCTCTCAACATCATCATCATCATCTTCATCATTTTCATTATAAGCACAATATTCATCTTAACAAGAGTTAGAAGTATATGGTACCTCTTTTTCATCTTCAAGAGCTATAAAGTAAAGATTGGCCACTTCTTATTATTCCTCTTCCTCTTCGGATTCGAAGGAGTCATCCCAAGTAGCTTTTCCTATCTTTTGCTCTCTTGTTTTTGAGTTTAAGTTTGGGGCACTAACTTCGGATGTGTCCCAATTTCTTGCATTTATAGCAAGTAATTTCTTTAGTTCTCTTATTACCATCTCCTTTAAAACTTATTATTGGAGTCCTTTACTCTTGAGAAAATTTTCTTTCTTAAAAACTTCTTGAAGTTCCTAGTGAGCATGGTAATGTCACTATATTTGTCACTAGAGTCTTTAATGCTTTCCTCTTCACTATCTTCTTGAAGAGCTTTTAGTACTATACTCTTTTTCTTCTTTTCCTTCTCTTCTTATTCTTCACCTCTTTGTTTGATTATAAGCTCATGTGTTAGGAGCTTTCCAATAAGTACATTGGTTGAGAGAGTAAAGAGGTCTTGAGTTTCCTCAATTAAAGTGACCTAAGATTCCCAATCCTTATTAAGTAGGATTCTTAGAATCTTATTATTCACCTCTTCCTTGGAAAAATATTTTCCAAGTTTCTTGATGGTTATAAGGAGAGCATTGAGATGGTTTATCATCTCCGTGATTGATTCTTAAGGCTTCATTTTGTAGAGTTTATATTCATACATATGAAGTTAAACCTTCTTGCTTCTAACTTGCACATTTTCTTTATAATGATTTTCCAAGGTCTCCCACATTTCCTTAGCCAACATACATTGCCAAAGCTTGCCACATTCTTCTCTTGTCATGGAAGAGACCAGAGTAATTATAGCCTTTTTTTATGATTTTCTTCCCTTTGTTCAATGTTCCATTGACTTCTTGTAATAGTAATTACCATACCATCAATGGTAATTGTAAGTGGTTCCCAACCTTTTAGGACAATATCCGAAAGTTTGATGAAATCACAATCAAGGTATAGCTCAATTTTGAACTTTCAATGAGGATAGTCACTACCATTGAAGAATGGTCTAAGTGAAGAAATGTTTGGTAATTCACTCCCTATGATCTTGTATTCTAGCAAAGAAGTTCTTAGAATTCAAGCTCTAATATCAACAACTGAAAGAGTCCTAGAAAGGGGGGGGGGGAGGTGAATAGGACTATTAAACAATAATAAGAAATTAAAAGGTTTGAATAATAATTAAAAGAGTTATTAAGAAGGAAGAGTGAAGAACATAATGATTTAAGGAGTTCAGATTCAACAATAATCCTACGTCTCCACCTAACTTATCCCAAAGTTAGGATTTTCAATCACCCATAATCTTATTCATAAGATTAAGATTACATAAGAGTTTGATGGCTCACTCTTATAACCTTACAATTTAAGTTTTTAAGGCTCACTCAAAAACCAATTTAGAAGTGTTTTCAAAGCTCATACTAAAATTGAATTCCTAAGTGTTTTAATGGCTAAATACTTAAACCAATTCCTTTAAAATAGAATCTCACTTTTCGTTTTCTTAACCCCAGAAAATAGAAGAATAAGAATTTCTATTCTAACACTCACTAACTCTTATAAGAGTATACAACAATAAAATAAAGTTTGAAAGAGTTCAGAGAGCTTAATTGAATGCTTGAAAGTATATAGGGAATAAAAATTTTTTTTAACACCAAATTAATCTTCAAAGGTCATATTTATACTTGAGTAATTCAATTATAGCTGTTGGAAGCAATAGTTTCATTCTTAATAAAAATAAAGTCCATTTGAATGAAATTTGGACTTTTGAGCTATAATTTGTTAGGTCCTGATCATAATCTCATTAGTCTTAGTTGCGATGAGCATTGAATAGCCATTATAAGCTGTTCTATTTGAATTTTTGCATTAGTCTCAGTCGAGATATTAATGTCCCGGTCGGGATATCATTGTCCTGGGCATTAGCCTGGTTAGGACATCAGATTAGGATAAGTTTTATTAAAAATTAAATTTTTATAAAAATTGGTTTGTCTTTGTCCCAGTTTGGACCATGACAGGATTTGCACTTTTTGTGCAATTTTGTCCCTGTGTTGAGTCTGATCGAGATAGTGATTTGTGATGTCTTTTAGAGACTAAAAATGATCAAATTAGCCTTAACTTTCTTCATAATAGTTGTAGATAAGTTTCTTAGCTTTCCATATCACTTTAAATCACCTTAATTAAACCTTTATAGCTCAAGATATTGCTAAAATACTAAGAGTCGTGCAACCTAAAATGAAAGCTGCATATACTGACTTCGACTTAAGATTTTCATCCTAAAATGAGCTCAAATTCTGACAAGTAATCTTAATTCAGAAAGCTTAGGATGCCCACTTAAAAAGTGATGAAGATCATTTTCTCATTATAGAGCTCTAAGGATGTCAAAAAGCCTCCTTAAATCTCAGAGATCGAATTAGCCCAAAAGAATATTTATCAATCCAGGTCGTAAGGCAGCTCATAAGCAGATCATTGTATATCTAATAATATATATTTTTGGTATATAATTGTTTCTTAAAGATTGTGGATTTGCATAGATTAATATATTTCATTGAAAATGCATATTTATACTCTTTCAAAGAGTATTTCATTGCCTCCAATCGTTTAATAGTTAAACTTCATGACAGCTCAACTTCCTACACACTTTGTTGAAATTATTAGAATCAAAATTATTTTTTAAAGTCCAAAGTTAGGAGCTTGATCATGCAAATGGTCAGCAGAATGGACTAGAATTTTTTTCAAAAAATGATGGAGCATTTGGGCTTTAATGAAATCTAGGTGTGATAGATCATGTTATGTGTTAAATCTATCTCTTATGCCCTTTTGTTAAATGAAGAGCTTGCCGATCTTATTATTCTAGGTCGTGGCTTATGCCAAGGTGAACTAATCTCCCTTTATTTATTAATTTTTTATGTTTAAGGTCTTTTAACATTAATCATGCAAGCAGAAAGAAAAGTTATTATCCATGGTTATAAGATTTGTTATCAAGCACCGAGTGTTTCACACTTATTATTTATTGATGCCGACATTTTGTCCTTTAAAACTTCCTTATAAGAATGCAATATTATCAATAAGACTTTGAAAGAGTATGAGACATTGTTGGGGCAAGCTATTAACTTCCAAAAATTTGGTATTATGTTTAATTCTAATGTTCATGTGGATAAGTAGAAGGAGATTTTTGATGTGCCTAGAGCATTCTCACGACTTAATATTGGTAGATACTTAGGCTTGCCATATTTAATTAGTAAGTCCAAAAGATTGTTTAATTCTATATTTAGGTTTTTAAGGGATAGATTGTGGAAGAGGATTTAGTGTTGGAATCATAAGTTATTATCCAAGGCAAGGAAATAAATTCTTATTAAAACAATTGCCTAAGAAATTTTAACTTATTGTATGAGTACCTTCACGTTGTCCATCTTTTTATGCTATGAGTTACAATAGATGATAAACTCTATTTGGTGGGGTTCCAATTCTAATGACAAAAGAAGTAATTATTAGCACGCATGGCATGTTTTATGTAAGAGGAAAGAATTTAGTGGCCTAAGGTTTCGTGATTTACATGGTTTTAATCTAGACTTGCTGGCAAAATAAGGTTAGCAACTTCTTTCCAAATCACATACACTAGTGGCTCTTATCTTCAAAGCTAAATACTTTTTAATTGCCAATTTTCTTGATTCCATACTTGGTAATAACCTAAGTTTTATTTGGAATAGTTTTTTATGCACGAAAGCTATTTTGGTTAAGGGTTTTTGTTGGAAGTATATCAAGAATGGTTAATTGTTAAATATAAACAAAACTTGCTTCAACTTTATGTTTTATGAGGTTGTTTTGTAGTGGTTATTTTAGCCTTTTTTGGTTAAAAAATTAATTGTTTTGGTTGTTTCGATATTTGTTTTAGTTGAAAAAACTTTAAAAAGGTGTTTTTTATATTTTTTGGTTGTTTGGTTGTTTCGGCGATTGTTTAAATACACAACGACAAGGGGGGAATTGTAAGCACCCAATTTTGGGATGGTCGAGTGTAGATACGATAAAGGACTCTAATGAAGAAAATTTATTACAAATAGGTCTATAAATATTGATTTTTTTAATCTCAAGGCTTAATTGCAACTTTTTAAGGACCTAATTGTAATGTTTTCTTTAGGGACCTAATTGAAAAAGATTTAATTCTTTCAGGGGTCTTTTTACAATTAAAAAAGATTACAGAAAGAAATTATGGAATTCTGATTGAAAATATGTAATTTCGATCGGAATTGCATAATTCCAATTGAAAATATACAATTTCGATCGGAATTGTACTATTCCGATCAGTGGAGTTTTTATTTTATTTTTTAAGAAATATCATTTATTTAATTTCTGATTGGTTAAAAAATAATAAGAATATATTAATAAGTTTTGATAAATACAATTATTCTGTTTTACATGTTATTTCCGTGTTTTGTTTTGGATTTGGATTATATTATAAAAAATTAAAAAAAAAATGGTTATTTATTAGGAGTAGGAGTTCATTTTCTAAAAGGGGAGAAGCTGCTTTAGAAATACAAAAGGAGAGATGCTGCTTTTTTTTTTTTAAAAAAGGAGAGGCTATTGGAAAAAATTACACAGAAAAGGAGAGCGAGAGCATAGAGCTTTTGAGGCAAAATATTTTTTTTTTTAAACATTGTTCCTAAGTTTCTTAAAGAATGCAGTTAAGCTTGAGAAACAAAAAAATCAACCTGCAGACCTATTCAAATGGTGAATCAATCAAACTCTGAGGAGCAAATCAATGTGCATCAAATCAAACCTCATCCCTTTTCTTTTCTTGTTTTGTTTTGTTTATTTCTATTCATTTTTTTATTATTTCTTTTTCTTTGTTCTTTTTTTTATTCTAATAATTTTTTTTTCTATTTTTTTTTGTTTTTTTAATGATGATGATGGGAATGCTCTGAGCCATGAAGATGTGATTGAATAGATAAAATACCCTTGAAGGTCCATGGAATGCCATGGATTTAATCCTATTATTATTTTCACGTAAATTTTAGGGTTCTTATTTTTTTATTATTCTTTTTTATTTATTTATTTAGTTTATTGGGCTGTGTATTTAATTAATTTTTTAATTCTCTGTACGTAGGAATTGTAATAGCCCTAATAGTGAGAATAGTGAATATTTACTTTTCTGTATTAAAATTAATTAGTAATTAGGTTTAATTGGTAAAACCTAAATTAAAACCAATGATGACTTTAGTTAATATTTAGGTTGCATGAAATCAAATTAGGTTTTTTAGAAGAAATAATTTTAGTTGCTTGTTTGATTTTTTTTAATGTTTTTGGCTTTTCCTTATTTTTTTTCATTTTGTGCCCCAAGCCCATATTAGGCTTTAATTCATTAATTAATAATAGGCTTTTAAAATTGGTTTTTTTAAAGTTTATAACTTTAAAATTAATTTAGCCCCATTTAGGTTAATTTAGACTTAGGCCCACTTTAGTTTAATTAAAATTGTTAGACTCAGCTTAGCCCATTAAAGCATTTCATTTAAAATAAATAGATTTAAGATCATTTCATTTAATTTAAAATTAATTAGAATTAGGCATGCTAATCCATCCAAGTCAATCTAAATCAATTGTCCATAAAGTCAATATACTTAGGCCCACTTTTTAGAATTAAAACAAGTAAACATAGACTCATTAATTAACTTAATATGTAGTCCCACCTTTAGTTTTATTTCAATTGTAAATAAAACATGTAGATTTAGTCCATTTATTTAAAGTTAATGTAGATTAGACTAATTAAGGGACATTACGTTTTATGAATGCATTATTTATATGTTTTTTCATGACTAGTTGCCTTGGAGTTAGATGTATGCTAAATTAGGGTTTAAATGAAATTGGATGTCAATAATGAACAATTTAGTAATTAATAAGGTGATTCTAAATGAACATAAGACTAAGACAAGTTGTTATTTTGTATCCATAATCTCCTGGTTATGGTGCTAACTTTCTTTTAGAGAATCGAGTTACCACCACTTATCAGTTGTCCCAGTTATTACCCTGGGTGGTAACTCCATCATCTCTACACTATGTTTTTATAATATAATAGTGTGTTCTCTAGAGCCCTAAGCTCAAATAGTGTCGCAGTTGCTGAAATCTTGGACACGCGCTAAACCCTATCGTCTGCAATGGCGACTCCATTATGATAAGCGATAATGATTCTACTTATGTTTTTTAGAATTATTTTATTAATTATTATTTTATTCTTGCATTCATTTTTGCATATTCCTACTAGCTGATGGCGTTAGTTTATGGTTCTATGATTCCACTAGCTTCATGAGATTGTAGATTGGCTAACCATCACTCTTAGCCTTAACTTGGTTCAAGAGAGATTATCGGTCTCATCTGACCAGAGTCTATAACCCAAGTCCTAAAAGGGGGTAGTCTTCTCTCGAGTATGCAAAGGATGTCAGGCCCCTCTGACCTTGGCCTGTAACTCAAGTCTTAAAAAGGGCATCTTGATAAGGGAATCTTGACTTTTCCACCGAACTCAGCTTATATAGTGACCTTGTAACTTCCTCTAGGGTTTAGCTAAATTGTTTATATTTGTTGCCATGAGGTATTTGTATCTATAAAGGCCCAAGCTTATACCTTTTGAGGCCCATTTGGGTTAATAAAGATTGGGCTAATCTTTTATACCTAGAAATGTTGTTTCTATGCTTTACTACTTTGAGAGATTTGGCATCCACATCAGTTCTTGATATCCCTTATTGACATTAAGGCTAATATTAAAATTTATAGGAAAAAAGACTCACCATTGAACTCGTGTGTGTGAGGAATAAGGTTGGAAGGATGTATGTACACTTGACTTATTACTTGCATACTTGACTTGACTTGTTACTTGTTACATAACACGTGTATCATGCATACATGCATACATGAATTTCATGCATCATACTAACACTTTATTTTTCAACCATTATAAATTCATTCGGGTATTCCTATATTTGGAAATAGTGTAGTGGCACATTAATGAGAATTGATTTGAGTCCAAAATCGATAGTTAAAGAGATCCTTTACAGTTTGGAAAAGAGCCTTATAAAGCTACTTTACCTAAAAGCTACACCAACTTAAACAGAAGAGATGGAACAATAACAAGGAGGAAACTAGACCTTAGAGGACATTAAGGGAGCTTTGATAGATGAAATGAGAGCAATGATGCAAGATGAACTGAGACAGGCCTTAGTTGGATTAATGCAACCTCCTGCAACTGCTTCTATTACCGCTATACCACATGTTGTTGATGTTCCACCTGTTATGGAAGATCCACCTGTTAAAAATGATAATGTTAGGGAGCCACCATTGAATTTTTCTAGGAATGTGCCTCCTATGGAGATGAAATTTAAAGATGTTGAGAACTATATAGTGGAGAAAGTGAAGAAAAAATCACTTGAGCTGGTTCAAGAACTTGAGTCCAAGCTGATGCAAGCACTAACTCAAAAAATGTCCAAAAAGGAAGAGCTAATAAAAAGGCAAGGAATAGGTTACTCATTCAACTTTGATGATATAGTGTGCATGGAAAGTGACAAGTTACTTGACAAGTTCAAAATTCCTTAACTAAAAAAGTTCAATGGTTCTAGAGATCCAAGGATACACCTTAGCCAATATACCAACACTATGAGCACCACTAAAGTTCCATTATTTGTAGTCATAAAGTTGTTTGTACTTTCCTTAGAAGGTATTATTATGAATTGTTATCATGGATTAAAAAATTCTATTAGGGCTAATTGGAGGGAACTATGCACTGCTTTCCTAAAATAGTATGACCATAACACTAAGCTAGAAGTGTCCATTCAGAATTTAAAATTGACTAAAAAAATCCAAATGAATCATTCTATGATTTTCTCGTTAGATTCATTAACAATGCAGGATTAATGAAAAATAAGTTGGTTAAAAAGGATTAAGTTAGGATGATTGTTCATAATGTGTTTCCTAATTTGGTTGAAAGGTTGCAAATGATGAACCCTAAATCTTTTATAGACCTTTATGATGATGGATTACAAGTTGAGGAAATTAAAAGTGATAAAAAAAAGAGCTGTAGAACCACTGGAGCAAGAAACTACCTAATCGGGGACACACAGCAAGGAAGCACTAGTTGGGTTGTGGAAGTGCATGCTACTAAAAAACTAAGGAGATTCTCTAATTTTAACCAACTCTTGTCCAAAGTCCTAGACCACCTAATTCAAAATGGCTTACTTAGACCCCTTACCTTTTCCAAATTGCCAAATCTAAATTCCTTAGGATATTTTTCTCGCAGACCTTTTAAAATGGTAGAAGAATGAAGAAGAAGAAATTTATTTTAGAATAATACCGTTGTGTCTTCTCTGTGAGCTATCCTGATTCTTTCAGTGGGCTCTATCGACTTAAATCCCTATCTCCTTATCGGTGACCCGAATAGTTATTGCAAATTCCACCAACTTATTAGCCATTCCACAGACACCTGCACCTACCTTAAACATAAAATCCAAAACCTTTTAGACTTTAGAAAAATCATAGACCCTAAAAACCCGAGCACTAGAAATAATCCTTTTCCAAACTACAAAATGTACGTCCCTCGACAACCATGATGATTAACTCAAGAGTTAATAAGGAAGAAGTGCTAAAATCCTTGGAGAACATAAACCTCAAAACTAATAAAAAATCTCTTAATGTCCCCAAATATGTGGAAATAGTTGCGGATTTGTTAGGACAGCCCTCAGGCAAGTTTGACTACATGGTATTTTACACTAAACCACCTTTTTTGATATACCCTTTGAGTCAATTGTGCCTATAGGATAAGGTGATGAGTTTATTGATGAGAGGCTGTTAGACAAGGAAGAAATATGCATAATTGAGGCATGGAGGGATGGAAAGAAAGCGAAACCATCGAAGGAGAGTTTTGTTAAAAAAGGACATAGGAAGTCCTACCTCAGTGAAAAGGAACTTGTCAATATGCCTAGTGTGGATGTTCCTGGGATTAAGATCTTTAAGGAACAGATCATTAAGAGCCTGGTGCAAGACAACAAGGAAAAGGAAATGCAAGAATAGCTATTATATTAACCACCCAAAGGACAACCAATATGAGACTCAACATCCCTACCATCTACAATAGGAAATAAATTTTCTTATCGTCTTCTTTGAATTAAATTTTGGTTTCTGTAGAACTTTTTATTTTATTGATCACTGATATGAATTCTGATCATGCTTACTTATGTAATGTACATCCTAATGGTACTGTGCATTGTAATATTAATCGCATCTACACGTTTGACATAAATTCGATCCAATTAGATTCATTTAGTATGAGCATAAATGAAAATTCAAAGACAATTCATATATCACATGATGTAACTTCTAAAAATAGGAAATTTAAGGGAAAAATAAAAGAATGATAAAAAGAAAAGTGAGAAGAGACAAGAGAAAAAAGAAGAAATCATAAAAGGACAAATAGGTAAAAATAAGAGAAAAAAATTAATGAGAAAATCTAAAAGGACTAACTAATAATAGGAGTTATGTCATGTGATTTAATGAATGTTTCATTTTTGCTTTAACAAATGAATAAGATTGAATTTGAAATTTTTGTTCAAATATTGCATATTCATCTTTATTATACTGCATAAGTATTTGAATGGAAAGACAATACATAATGAAAGATAAAATTAGAGCTATAAGATCATTTTTTTTAGTTATGTTTTCTCTTTTTATCATCCCTTTGTCATTTTATTTGTAAATTTCATGTCCCCTTATACCTTGGGAATTTAGGTGGCTTAGTAACTTGCATTGTAACTCTTACCTTGTAACTATCATCAATCATTGCATCAATATGGAGCCTTATGTTCTACTTAAGAATCCTTTAAAGCTATAGATTTTTCATCTTGTCCAGAAAATCTTACCTCAAGAGATAGCCCTCAAAATCATTAATAATAGTGATGATGGATTGGGGACAACCATATTGATGATGGAGATGGGATATAAAAAAAAAGGTTGAAGATGTAACCAAAACAAGGGAACACAATGATTACATGTTTCAACTTTTAACAGGAATAAGTCTAGTTGAGCATTAAGAACTCACTTTCAGTCAATTCACTCACTCCTCTACATCTTTAATACATGAGATTGTAATGGGGTTAGTAAGGCAAAGGGTTAATAGGATTAGCGAATAAATTGAGTTCATTGCATACATGGAAAGACTACTAAAATCAAGTTGATGAATTCAAATTAAACTGGGGAAAAATGTAGCTCTAGGGATGAATTACATAGTAATAAGACCACATTCAAAGAGCGAAGATAGAACACTGATGTATAAGAGCCAGTATAAGAGATCTTGAGGCAAAAAAAAGTAAACTACAAGCATACAGATACATCAATTATCATATATCAAAAGCAGTAGTAAAAAGAAAATTTTAACAATGTATTAATCAATCATAAGCTCTAGTGTTAAGCCATGGACCCCACTTACTAGCCTGGTCATTTATCTGACAAATTGTATCAAAAGTACCAATAGTAAAGCATTCAAAGCTCAAACCTACAAGATATAGATAAAGCACCTCATTCTTACACTCCAAGATCAACAACATAGCTTTGATCAAACAAAAGACATATTAGGACCATGCATGCCATACATAACATGCATACACTTGCATACATTTATTATGAAAATACTTGCTTTGCATGATAAAGTCTACAAGCCTGGGCAAGATTTTGCAAATACTCTATTACTTACATTCAAAATTAATGTTGTAAAAGTGCAGAAAGGTAGTCAGAATATTCACATGTTAAGCATCTGAAGAAAAAAGGGTAATGCTATCAAGGTGAACTTGATGCTCAATGGGACTATAGACTGCAAGAGCCTAATAAATGATAGGCCTATCCAACAAAGAGATATCACCAACAGTGGTACTTGTAGAAGCTTCATCCTAGTAACCTGAAGAGGCTAGATTGGATGTTCAGATTCCTTATGCTCAATATCTATCCTTATAGCTTTATCAAGAGCATCATTTTGAATCTCTTGGAGCCCCAATAAAAAGAAAATCAATATACTCCCACATTCTAGGAAATTAAAAGATAATCTTGAATGCTCCTTTGATGGTTATAAGAAAGCTCAAAAGAGGATGAAACATCGAATCCTTAGATAGCTTTTCTCAACTTTTGACCAGTAAGAGTAGAACTCCACAATATCAAAACCAATATAGGGTGTGGAATACGGTGATAAGAAGGTCCAACATGCCAGTGACACATGTTCTCTGCTCTTAAAAGGGAAGAATGCACTTCAAAACTGAGATAAATGCACTCTAAAAAATTTTTTGATCATGAAAATAAGATCTCTAACTCCTAAACCTTTTTATAGGAAATGTTGGGAAAAAGAGTAAGGCCCTTTGCCATTGCTTTAATGGAAATGACAGAAAGATAAACTCAGCCCTAAGTCATAACCTTAATGGTGGAGTGTTATGACTTTTATGATTAGAGATATCATCACCACAATTAAAAGGGAGTACAAAAGAATAACATTTTATTATGATAAAATTTTATCACCCACCTATAACTAAACATGATTAACTTATAGTATTATGTGCAAGGAAAAATAAAAAATAATGAAGAAGGAGAAAGAAACCAATATGTCAATGAGAATGGTCAAGATGGCAAATGCCAATCGCTAATCAGAATATCACCTTGCATGGCAAATACCTTAACAAAGCATCGATGAAAATAACATAACTTTGTCTCTTTAGATTTTGTAATAAAGTAAAATCTCAATAATAAAATCCATAATCCTTAGAGAGCTTTTCTCAACTTTTGACCAATAAGAGTAGAACTCCATACTATCAAAACCAATATAGGGTGTGGAATACGGTGATAAGAAGGTCCAACGTGCTAGTGACACATGTTCTCTACTCTTAAAAGGGAAGAAGGCACTTCAAAACTGAGATAAATGCACTCTAAAAACTTCTTTGATCATGAAAATAAGATCTCTAACTCCTAAACCTTTTTATAGAAAATGTTAGGAAAAGGAGTAAGGCCTTTGCCATAGCTTTAATGGAAATGATAGAAAGATAAACTCAGCCCTAAGTCATAACCTTAATGGTGGAGTGTTATGACTTTTATGATTAGAGATATCATCGCCATAATTAAAAGGGAGTATAAAAGAATAACATTTTATTATGATAAAATTTTGTCACCCACCTGCAACTAAACATGATTAACTTATAGTATTATGTGCAAGGAAAAATAAAAGAGAATGAAGAAGGAGAAAGAAACCAATATGTCAATGAGAATGGTCAAGATGACAAATGACAATCACTAATCAGAATATCACCCTGCATGGCAAATACCTTGACAAAGCATTAATGAAAATAACATAACTTTATCTCTTTAGATTTTGTAATAAAGTAAAATCTCAATAATAAAATCCATAAATTGAAAGTAAATTCATCTACTTCACGAGATTATGTGCAAAAAGCCTATCTCATGACCTTTGATCATAATGGCTTTTTTTTAGCCTTACAGAATTCAGATGTTTAGTTAACAACTTTATGCTAAGAATTTGTAAAATCTAATCAATATAATGCTTGCTTTGCACCTAAACGAGGGGAAGAATATTCAAAAACAAAATTTATGGACTTACAGTATAAATTGCTTGAATTTCAGATTATCATTTTAGTCTTTTGAATGATAATGTGCATATAATCTACTCCAATGCTAAAAAATGACTACGAGTACAAAATCCCTTAATGGTATCCACACTCAGTAATATGAGAAAGGTGGGGGAATACTAAGAGGAGAATCAAAATAAAAGCAAGCATAATTTACTTCAATGCTAAAAAATGAGGAAGAGGATCAACGTGAAACCTCTGGCAGTATCCACGCTGAGTAATATAGGAAAGGCGGGGGAATACTAAAAGAGGACCATGCTAAAAGTTACTCTATTTACTCTAATGCTCTGCAAGAGTATAAGTATCCAAAGAACCTTTCCAATGGTATCCACACTGAGTAATATCAGAAAGGTAGGGGAATACTTGAATAAGGAAACAAAGCACATTGATAACTTAAAGATTGTTTTAATACTTAGAATTTGATCTATTTATGCTCAAATTCCATGAGTTTTGTTTAACAAATTCTCTTTGAAATTAGGTGTGGAAGTAAGTTCTTCATGTGGTAAAAAATATGCTCTTAGCGTAAGATGGTTAATGATACCTTTGACCTTTGTGAATGGTAAATAAATGATAGTCATAAAAATAAAAATTAGTGAGATTCATTGAGTGCACACTATCTTGTGATAGTAGGATGAATTTTCTTATAAATTTTCAAAAATTTAATGTACTTTTTTGTATAATTATCATGCTGAAACTAAATTCAATAAGTCTTTAAGTACAATAAATCCAGAAGAAGATAAACCCAACATGTGGAATTAGCACTAGCGCTATCAAGTCAATCAAAATTAGATGTAATGAAGGTAGTTAATCAAAGCAATCAATATAAAAATTTAAAGAAATCAGCATAAATTCTAATCAGTTAGCACAAAAAATTCAATTATTCAAGTCAACACAGCAAAATTCAAAATTAGTCAGCAAAAATTCTAGTTAGCCAGTTTAAAGAATTCAAGGATTTAAATTAAACAACTAAAGATAAAATTCACAAGAAATTATGGATTACAATAGCAAGGGCAAGTAATAAAAGGGTTGCAATTAATTAGAATGAATTGGTGAGTAATGAAAGGGTTGCAGCTAATCATGAGTAGTCATGGATTATAGCATTATAAAGGTGAGTAATGAAAGGGTTGCAGCTAATCATAAGCAATTATGGACTGTAGCTTCAAAGGTTAGCAACAAACCAACTAAAAGCCAACAATTAATGGATGGATTGTAGCTGATCACTTTCAAAACACAATTTGCTAAGCACTACATAGTAGTTATAACACACTTTCAAATCATAATTCGCTAGACACTACATAGTAGTTATAGCACTTTTCTTTAATAACTTTACGTAGAAACTACATAGCATTTATAGCATATTGTTGCTAAATGTTCTATAGGAAATATAGCAAAACTTTTAGTCACAGTTACTAGACGTTCCACAGGAACTATAGTACAATTAGCTAGACACTACATAATAGTTATAACATATTTTTGCTAAATGTTCCATAGGAAATATAATGAAACTTTCAGTCATGATCACTAGATGTCCCATAAAGAATATAGTGAAAATCACATCACTAAATGTCTCATAGGGAATATAATGAAAATCACATCACTAACTGTCCGATAAGAAAAATAGTAAAAATCATAATCATTAGATGTCCCACAAGGAATATGGTGAATATCACAATCACTAGATGCTCCATAGGAAATATAGTGAAAATCACAATCAACAGACATCCCATAGGGAATTTAGTGAAAATTAATCACTAAACGTCCCTTAGGGAATATAGCCTATTTTCAAAATGCACTAAATATAGTGTCAATCACTATTCACTAAACAGAGTGATAATATCATTGCTATATGTTCCACAGGGAATATAGCCTATTTTCAAAATGCACTAAACATAGTGTCAATCACTGTTGACTGAACACAATGATAGCATCACTATTATATGTTCCACCAGAACTATAGCTTGTTTTCAAAATGTACTAAACATAGTGTCAATCACGATTCATTAAACACAGTGATAACATCACTGCTATATGTTCCATAGGAGCTATAACCTATTTTCAAAATACACTGAACACAATGTCAATTTTTATTTATTGAACACAGTGATAACATCATCGCTATATGTTCAATTAGAACTATAGTCCATTTTCAAAATGCACTGAACACAGTGTCAATCTTTATTCATTAAATATAGTGATAGAGCATCATGGCTAGAAATCCCATAGGAAGTCTAGTATTCCTTAAATCACATTCAACACTGTATAGTATTATGTATAGTCATGGTATATAGGTAAATATTTTAACTCTTTGTTTTGAAATTGTATGCTTATTCGCTTTGTCACAAGTTGTCAAGCAAACAAAGACAAAGGGGCGCAACTGTAAGCACCCAATTTCGGGATGGTCGAGTGTGGATGTGATAGAGGACTCTAATGATGAAAATTTATTACAAATAGGTCTATGAATATTGATTTTTTTAATCTCAAGGCTTAATTGCAAATTTTTAAGGACCTAATTGTAATATTTCTTTAGGGACCTTTTTAAAGGCCAACTTTCTTTATTCTATACTTGGTAATAACCTAAGTTTTATTTGGCACAATTTATGGTGCATGAAAGCTGTTTTAGTGAAGGGTTTTTGTCGCCATGTATATCAAGAATGGTCAATTGTTAAATATAGACAAAACATGTTGCAGGATTCTTATTAATCTCAATTTTAGAAGAAACCACTAGCTAGTTGGTTAAAATGTAATACAGATGCAACATTTTAATGAAAACAAATGTTGTATTGGTTTGGTATGCTCATTTGTAGAGTTGTTTTAGTGGTTGTTTTATTGCTTCAACTTTATGTTTTGTGAGGTTGTTTTGTAGTAGTTGTTTTAGCCTTTTTTGGATAGAAAAATTTGTTGTTTTGGTTGAAAAAACTTTAAAGTAGTATTTATTATATTTTTTGGTTGTTTGGTTGTTTTTTTGCAGTTTTTTTCGATTAAAAAATTAGTTACTTCAGTGGTTGTTTTTAGTTCTTCTAGTAGTTTTTTGTAATTGTTTTAGGTTGTTTCAGTGGTTATTTTGACAGTTATTTTTTTGTTGTGTTGGCGGTTATTTTTTGTTACTTTGGCAATTAACTTTATATTTGATGAGATTTTTTTGGTAGTTATTTGGGTCAAAAAAATATAAAGCATTGTTTGCTATATTTTTATTAGTTTTTTTGGTTGAAAAAATTGGTCATTTCAATAGTTATCTTTGGTTTTTTTGGTGGTTATTTTGACAGTTTATTTTTTATTGTTTTGGTAGTTGTTTTTTGTTTTTTTATTACTTTAGCTTTATGTTTTATGAAGTTGTTTTGTAGTCGTTGTTTAAAAGGTTGTTTTGGTTGAAAAAATCTAAAGCATTGTTTGTTATATTTGTTTGGTTGTTTAAGCGATTATTTTGGTTGAAAAAATTGATTATTTCAGTGTTTTTTCTTTTGTAGTTATTTTGGTGGTTATTTTTGTTTTTTTGTTACTTCATCTTTATATTTTATAAGATTATTTTGTAGTAGTTGTTTTGGTTGAAAAAAATTAGTTGTTTTAGTAAAAGAAAAAATGGTCTTTTTGCTTGTTTTAAAACATTTCGTGAAGATAATCAGTTTTAAGACAATCCCTTTTTTTGACTTTTTGTATAAGTTGCATATTTAAGTTTAATACACCAAAAATTTATTCGAAAAAATTTATTGTACATCAATTTTAATTTTTTACTATTATTCTGAATTCATTTATATTTATATTTTTAAATTTTATTGTCATAGTAAAAATACATTATTCCAAAAAAAATTCGTTAAATTTGCTTCACTTTCCATTTTTGACAAATTTAGGCCACTTGCTAAATTTTATAGTTAATTGTGTAAATGTTTTCGCTGAAAAAGTAAAAATTTGTAGCCTAATCATTGAAGTTCAATAGGTAATTTCAGCTTTTGTTATATATATATATATATATATATATATATATATATATATATATATATATATATATATATATATATATATATATATATATATATGATGCCAGAATGTAATGAGATGTGAGATGTAGAATGAGCAGAATATTTGACAAAGTAGTTAAATTTTCCTAAAAGCTGTCTGAGAAGATCCCACAACTGAGGGAGGAAAATTCATGGGAAGAAGCAAATTTTTATATCAAAAATTTTTTATTTTTGCCCTAGCTTTTGCATGGGCTATCCAAAATGGGTTTTCATCCCATCAGGTTAAAAATGAATACTAAATTACAACATTAAGAAATATGTACAAAGATAATATAAGGCTTATAAGCCTTTGGTTATAATAAAAAGGAAAATTCCAAAAAAATTATCTTCATTGTTCATATGTCTTTTCCTTTTTTTAGAGAAACCAAAAACTCGATATCTTAATCTTGTTAAAGCCCATTCTATATACAAGAATGATATAAATGATTTGATAAAAGGCAAAGAGACAAATTTACATGATTTAAAGCAAAATGTTCATTTTTAAAAAATTAAACAACAGTTAAAGTCTGATTTGGTAAAAATAAAAGTTTCTGAATTTTAGAGTATTATTATCAAAGAAGTCTATTCTGATTTATGAAATGCTTTATGGAAAAGAAAACAACATATAGTTGATTTGCCTTATGATCCAAGATTTAATGTGAAAGATATTTCTACTAAAGCTAGACCAATTCCGATAAATGCTAAATTGGAATAGCATTATAAAAAAGAAATTCAGGATCTCGAATCCAAAGGATTAATCTTAAAATCTAAGTTTCCATGGAGTTGTGCAACTTTCTATGTCAATAAAACTTCAGAAATAGAAAGAGGCACTCCTAGGCTTGTACTCAATTATAAACCATTGAATAAAACTCTAAGCCTAAAAACTGTAGAACCCTCTGGATCTATAGGAATAACTAATAAAAAACTAAAGAATCCTATGTTCAAACCTTATCACATCTTTCATCGGCTTTAGAATCAAATTTCCCAAGATTATCCCTAAGGTTTAATATAAAGCACTTGCATCCAAATACTTTTAGATATGAGATTTTGGATTTTCTATCGTTCCATAACTCATAAGATGTTTTGTTCAAAATTGGTCTTTTGAAAACTTGGTTTGAAATATAACAAAGTGTGTTAACAGCTTCCACCCAAAAGTATAGAGGCAAGTTATACTCATGAAGCATTGTTGTAGCCATTTCCATATGAGTTCTATTTTTCCTTTCAACTACCCTATTTTATTGAGGAGTTCTAGGAGAAGAAAATGTATGTGAAATACCATTTTCATTGCAATAGGTTTTGAAAAATTCATTTTTAAATTCGGTTCCATAATCACTTCTAATAGAATAAATACAAAAGCCTTTTTATTTTTTTTAACTCTTTATGAAATTTTTTTAAAGCTTTAAATGCATCATTCTTATGAGCAAGAAAATATACCCAAGTAAATCTAGAGTAATCATCAACCAATACATTTGCATAGTGCATTCCACCGAGACTAGCAATTCTAGTTGGTCCAAGTAAATTAATATGTATAAGTTCAAGTGGTCTAGAAGTGGACACTACATTTTTTAGCTTAAATGAGGACTTGGATTATTTTCCCTTTTGACAAGCATCATAAGGTTTATCCTTAGTGAATTCAAGCTTAGGTAAACTAATCATAAGTTCATGTTTATAACAATCATTCAAAAGCTTAAAATTTGCATGTCCTAACCTTCTATGCCATGTCCATATGTCATAGGAAATAGACATTAAGCATTTGATATCTTTGTTATTGATCTTGTTCAAATCAATAATATAAACATTGTCTATTCTTTCACAACTAAAAATTATTTTGTCTTCATCAAGACTACTAACAAAGCAATTTTTAGGATAGAAAGTCACTTTATTTCCCATGTCACATAATTGACTTACATCAATAAGCAACATATGATGTATAATTAGGGATTGAGGATTACCTATTTCTCCAATGTCTATTATCTTTCCTTTGGCATTATCTTCGAATATGACATGTGCTCCATCCTTTGCATTAACCTTATTGAATTGTTCTTTGTCTCCTACAATGTGCCTTGAACATACACTATTAAGATACCACTTTTTTTTCATTCTTGTGGATTTCAAGCACACTTACACAAAACAATTTAAGTGTTCTTTTAAAGATAAACCTTTCTTGGTATAGGTTGGTTAGTTTCAAGATAAACCAAAGGAAGCAAATTCATGTGTAGTCTTTTATAGAAGCATATGTTGTTGGTATGTCCTTTGATCACGCAATATGAACATATGACATTTTCAAATTTATTTCTCCTAGGATGATATGCTTTTCTAGTGTGAGAAGCATGTCCTTCATGTTGTGTTAGTGTGTGCTTCCTATAACTCTTTTGAGTCATAGTATGAGACATACATTAACAATGACAATATGTATGTTGATAGGTTTGTGCAATATGTTTATGTGCATTGCGTTGTGTAGCATTCCTAATATGATTGTGTTTAGTATATAAGCATGCTTGGGTTGAGGAGCTCTAGTTTGAGCCTTACCTCTTTGTGTCAATGAAGGATGAGTCTTATGAGACTTTCCCTTGTTGTTTATCATATGAGATCTTTTACCTTTGAAAGCTTAAATCTCAATCGGTTTAAAGGTAGAATGAATGGAATTGCATAATGCTTTAACAAATTTAATATGTGATGATAATGAAGATGAGGCCATTCCATTAGTATATGTAATTCCATGAGTATTTTCATGAAATTTTTTAGAGTTAAGTAAATTATCTAAACTCTCTTTTCCTCTTTGGAATTTTGATATGAAATTTTTTACCTCAATTAATTCATTAGAAAGTTTATGATTTTCATCACTGCTTTCTTAATTTACTCTTCTAAGGAATTAGAAGATTTTAAATCACTAGCAAGTTTATCATTTGATTTAACATGACTATAAAATTCAATTTTTAACTTCTCAAATTCCTTGGTTAAGATATTTAACTCATACTTATAATACTTCTTTTTAGAAAGGAAGCTTTTGCACTTAAGCAAGAGTTTTCTCACAATAGAGCTCTCAACATCATCATCATCATCATCATCATCATCATCATCATCATAAGCACAATATTCATCATAAGAAGAGTTAGACGTAGATGGTACCTTTTTTTAATCTTCAAGAGCCATGAAGTAATGATTGGCCAGTTCTTATTGTTCCTCTTCTTGTTCAAATTCAAAAGAGTCATCCCAAGTAGCTTTGAAGGCCTTTTTCTTATATTTTACTCTTTTATTCTTGAGTTTAAGTTTGGGGAACTCACTTCGGATGTGTCCCAATTTCTTGCATTCATAGCAAGTAACTTCTTTGGTTCTCTTCTTACCATCTCTTTCAAACTTTTTATTAGAGTTCCTTGCTCTTAAGAAATTTTTCTTTCTTAAAAACTTCTTGAAGTTCCTAGTGAGTATGGGAATATCACCATCTTCATCATTAGAATCTTTAATGCTTTCCTCTTTACTATCTTTTTTAAGAGCTTTTAGTTCTATGCTCTTTTTCTTCTCTTCCTTCTCTTCTTGCTCTTCACCTCTTTGTCTGATTGTAAGTTCATATGTTAGGAGCTTTCCAATAAGCACATTGTTGAGAGAGTAGAGAGGTCTTGAGCTTTCTCGATTGAAGTGACCTGAGATTCCCAATCCTTCTTAGGTAGGATTCTTATAATCTTATTGTTCGCCTCTTCCTTAGAGAAATATTTTCTATGTTTCTTAAGGGTTGTAAGGAGAGCATTGAGACAACTTGTCATCTCCGTGATTGATTATTAAGGCTTTATTTTGAAGAGTTCATATTCATACATATAAAGTTGAACCTTTTTGCTTCCTACTTTTTCATTGCCTTTATACTAGTGCTCTAAGGTCTCCTACATTTCCTTGGCCAAAATGCAATGTTGAAGCTTGCCTCCTTCTTCTCTTATCATGTAAGAGATTAGAGTGATCATAAGCTTTTTGTTTTTATAATTTTCCTCTTTTTTTTCATTATTCCATTGGCTTTTTACAAAAGTAGTTACCATACCATCAATGGTAGTTGTAGGTGGTTCCCAACCTTTTAGGACAATATCCTAAAGTTTAATGGAATCACAGTCAAGGTATAGTTCCATTTTGAACTTCTAATAAGGATAGTCACTACCATCGAAGAATGGTCTAAGTGAAGAAATGTTTAATTGAATCCTTATGATATTGTATTCTAATAATGAAGTTTTTAAAATTCAAGCTCTGATACCAATTAAAAGAGTCATAGAAGGGGGTGGGGGTGAATAGAACTATTGAATAAAAATAAAAAATTAAAGAAATTTGAACAAAAATTAAAAGAAATATTGAGAAGAAAGAATGATAAACATAAGAATTTAAGGAGTTCAGATTCTCAATAATCCTACGTCTCTATCTAACTTATCCCAAAGTTAGGATTTTCTATCACCCACAATCTTATTCATAAGATTGAGATTATACAAGAGTTTTATGGCTCACTCTTACAACCTTACAACTTGAGTTTTAACGTCTCATTCAAAAACCAATTTAGAAGTATTTTTAAGGCTCACACTAAAACCAAATTCCCGAGTGTTTTAATGGCTAAACACTTAAACTAATTCCTTTAGAATAGAATCTCACTTCCCATTTTCTTAACCCTAGAAAATAGAAAAATAAGAATTTCTATTCTAACATTCATCAACTCTCACAAGAGTATACAATAATAAAATGAATTTTAAAAGAGTTTAGAGCTCTTAATTGAATGCTTGAAAGTATATAATGAATAAACAAGTTTCTTAACATCAAAATGATCTTTAAAGGTTATTTTTATACTTAAGTAATTCAATTATAGCTGTTGGAAGCAATAATTTCATCCATTTGAATGAATTTTGGACTTTTGAGCTGCAATTTGTCAGGTCTTGATTGGGATATCATCAGTCCCAATTGGGACAAGCATTACATAGTTATTACAAGCTGTTGTATTTAAAATTTTTCACTACTCCCGGTTGGGATATTATTGTCTCGATCGAGATATCATTATCCCAAGCATTGTCTTAATTGGGACATTGGATTAAAATCAGTTTTGTCAAAAATTAAAGTTTTGAAAAAATTAGTTTACCTTGGTCATAGTCAGGACTACCCTGATCCTGATCGAGACCATGATAGGATTTTCACTTTTTATGCAATTTAGGCTGTGTGTTAAGTTTGATCGAGATAGGGCTCTGTGATGTCTTTTTTAGGCTAAAGACAATCGAATCAACCTTAAATTTCTTCATAAAAGTTATAGATAATTGTCTTATCTTTTCATATCACTTTGAATCACCTCAATTGAACCTCTGTAGCTTAAGATAGTGCTAGAATACTAAGAGCTATGCAACTTAAAATGAAAGCTACATATATTGCTTTGACTCAAGATTTGCACACCCAAATGAGCTCAAATTTTGATAAGTAAGCTTAATTCATAAAGCTTAGGATGTCTACTAGAAAAGTGATACAGATCATTTTCTCATTATAGAGCTCTAAAGATGTCAAAAAGCCTCCTTAAATCTCAGAGGTTAAATTAACCCAAAAGCATATTTATTAATCCAGGTCGTGAGGTAGCTCGTGAGCATATCACTATATATCCAAAAATATATATTTTTTGTATATAATTATTTCTCAAAGATTATGGATTTGCATAGACTAAGATATTTCATTGAAATGCATATTTATACTTTTTCAAGGAGTATTTCGTTGTCTCCAATCATTTAACAATTAAACATTATGATAGCTCAGCTTCCTACACACTGAGTTGAAATCATTAAAATCAAAATTATTTATCAAAGTCCAAAATTAAGAGTTTGATTATGCAAATGGTCAACGAAATGCACTACAATATTTTTAAAAAAATGATGGAGCATTTGGGCTTTAATGAAATCTAGGTGTGATATATCATGTTATGTGTTAAATCTATCTCATACACCATTTTATTAAATGATGAACTTACCGATCTTATTATTCTAGGTCATGGCTTATGCCAAGGTGATCTAATCTCCCTTTATTTATTAATTCTATGTTTAAGGTCTTTTAACATTAATCATGCAAGCATAAAGAAAAGTTATTATCCATGGTTATAAGATTTGTTGTGAAGCACCGAGTGTTTCACACTTATTTTTTGCTGATGCTGACATTTTGTCCTTTAAAGCTTCTTTAGAAGAATGCAATATTGTTAATAAAACTTTAAAGGAGTATGAGACATTGTCAGGGCAAGCTATTAACTTAAAAAAATTTGTTATTATGGTTAATTCTAATGTCCATGCGGATAAGTAGAAGGAGATTTTTAATATGCCTAGAGCATTCTCACCATGTAATATGGGTAGATACTTAAGCTTGCCATCTTTAATCGGTAAGTCCAAAAGAGCTATATTTAGATTTTTAAGGGATAGATTGTGGAAGAGGCTTTAGTGCTGGAATCACAAGCTGTTATTTAAGGCTAGGAAAGAAATTTTTATTAAAATAGTTGCCCAAGCAATTCTAACTTATTGTATGAGTACCTTCATATTGTCCATCTCTTTATACTAGGAGATGCAATATATGATAAACTATATTTGGTGGGGTTCCAATTCTAATGACAAAAGAAGTATTTATTGGCACGCATGGCATGTTCTATGTAAGAGGAAAGAATTTAATAGCCTAAGGTTTTCGTGATCTACATGGTTTCAATCTAGAATTTCTTGTAAAATAAGGTTAGCAACTTCTTTCCAAACCACATACACTATTGGCTCTTATCTTCAAAGCTAAATACTTTTCAAAGGCCAACTTTTTTGATTCCATAGTTGGTAATTACCTAAGTTTTATTTGGCACAGTTTGTGGTGCGTGAAAGCTATTTTGGTGAAGGGTTTTCATTGGTATGTATATCAAGAATGGTTAATTGTTAAATGTAAACAAAACATGATGCAATCTTTCTCTTTGGATTCTTATCAATCTTAATCTTGGAAGAAACCACTAGCTAGTTGGTTAAAATATAATAGAGATGCAACCTTTTTCTGAAAATAAATGTTTTATGGGTTTGGTATGCTCATTTGTGTAGTTGTTTTGGTGGTTTTTTTATTGTTTTATTGCTTCAACTTTATATTTTATGTGGTTATTTTAGCCTTTTTTTGGTTAATAAAATTGGTTGTTTTGGTATTTATTTTGGTTAAAAAAACATTAAAGCGGTGTTTGTTATATTTTTTGGTTATTTGGTTGTTTCGATTGTTGTTTTGATAACGAAATTGGTTATTTCAGTGGTTTTTTTGTTCATCTAGTGGTTTTTTAATGATTGTTTTTAGTTGTTTCAATGGTTGTTTTGACACTTATTTTTTATTGTTTTGGCAGTTGTTTTTGGTTGCTTTGGCAGTTAACTTTATATTTTATGAGATTGTTTTGGTTGAAAAAAATTGGTTGTTTTGGTAGTTTTTTGGGTGGAAAAAATATAAAGTGTTGTTTGTTATATTTTTATTGGTTGTTTCAATGGTTGTTTTGGTTGAAAAAATTGGTTATTTCAGCAGTTATCTTTGGTTGTTTTAACGATTTATTTTTGTTGTTTTGACGATTTATTTTTGTTGTTTTGATGATTTATTTTTGTTATTTTGGCAGTTGTTTTCTGTTTTTTTATTGCTTTAGGTTTATATTTTATGAAGTTGTTTTGTAATGGTTGTTTAAAATGTTTTTTTGGTTGAAAAAATCTAAAGCAATGTTTGCTATATTTTTTTGGTTGTTTAAGTGGTTATTTTGGTTTAAAAAATTGATTATTTGAGTGTTTTTTTTGTGGTTATTTTGACAGTTATTTTTGGTTTTTTGTTACTTTATCTTTATTTTTTATGAGATTATTTTGGAGTAGTTTTTTTTATTGAAAGAAATACTTGTTTTATTAAAAAAAATTGGTTTTTTGCATGTTTTAAAATATTTCATGAGCATAATCAGTTTTAAAACAATCCCATTTTTTGATATTTTGTATAAGTTGCATATTTGAGTTGAATACGTCACAAATTTATCATAAAAAATTAATTGTACATCAATTTTAATTTTTTACTACTATTCTAAATTCATTTATATTTACATTTTTAAATTTTATCGCCATAGTACAAATACATTATTCCAAAAAAGTATTCATTAAATTTGCTTCACTTTCCATTTTTGACAAATTTAGGTGACTTGCTAAATTTCATAGTTAATTATATAAATGTTTTCGTCGAAAAACTAAAATTTTTAGCCTAATCATTAAAGTTCAATGGGTAATTTGAGCTTTTGTCCTATATATATATATATATATATATATATATATATATATATATATATATATATATATATATATATATATATATATATATATATATATATATATAAGATGACAGAATGTAGTGGGATGCAAGCTGTAGAATGAGCAAAATATTTGATAAGATAGCCAAATTTTCCTGAAGGCTATCTATGAGGGAGGAAAATTCATGGAAGGAAGCAAATTTTTATATCAAAGTTTTTATAGTTTGTATTTTTTATTTTTACCCTATCTTTGGCATAGGCTGTCCAAAATGGATTTTCAACCCATTAGGTTAAAAACGAATACTAAATTACAACTTTAAGAAATATGTACAAAGATAATATAAGGCTTACAAGCCTTTGGTCACAATAGAAAGGAAAAATTCCAAAAAAAAAAAAACTCATCTTCATTGTTCACATATCTTTTCCTTTTTTAGAGAAACCAAAAACCATATATCTTAATCTTTTTAAAGCTCATTCTATATACAAGAATAAGATAAATGCTTTGATAAAAGGTAAAAATACAAATTTACATGATTTAAAGCAAAATATTCATTTTCAAAAATGGAATTGCAATTGAAGTTTAATTTGGCAAAAATAAAAGTTTATGAATTTCAAAGTATTGTTATCAAAGAAGTTTGTTATGATTTACCAAATGCTTTTTAGAAAAGAAAACAACATATAGTTGATTTGCGTTATGATCTAGGATTTAATAAGAAAGATATTCCTATTAAAGCTAGACCAATTCAGATAAACGCTGAATTAGAATAGCATTATAAGGAAGAAATCCAAGATTTCAAATCCGAAGGATTAATCTTAAAATCCAAGTCTCTATGGAGTTGTGTAGCTTTCTATGTCAATAAAGCTTTAGAAATAGAAAGAGGCACTCCTAGGCTTGTAATCAATTATAAACCATTGAATAAAGCTCTAATCCCAAAAACCTGTAGAACCCTCTAGATCTATAGGAATGACTGATAAAAAACTAAAGAATCCCACATTCAAACCCTATAAGATCTCTAACAATGCTCAGAAGGAGATTGAAAAAAATAAAACTAAATTCTTACATATTGTAAGAGAACAAATTAGTAGACTAGATCCTTTTAGTGCTACTAAAGACCCTATAGTTCCAGATACTCCACAGTTTGTTAACCATAGTGTTAGTGTCTTTGATAATGATCTTGATTCTATCTCTAAAGATAATGCTCTCAAGGAACAGTATCCTAACATAGTTAAACTTCATTGGCCTATTATCTATCCCTCTCATTCAGGATATGTCTAGAATAGGTTGCCAAAACTGGAATTAGATAGTCAAATAAATGCTATAGTCCAACCTAAATCCAATGCCAATTTTGTTTACGAATGGAATAAAGATGGCATGTCTGAATACCAAGTCAACCAAAATAAAAGAAGTTTTTAACAAAATTCATTGTTTAAAACACTAGCTTTTGTTTTGCCATCTATATGCATTTTTTAGCTATTAGTAGAGGAAAGCCTTTCTTTAGTTCTTTCTTGAAAATGATTTGGGATAACATGGTCTTTATACGACCTAAATAAGCTTCTGTATCAAATAAGGCTATAGTATCAAGTTGAAAATGTTTATAACATATTTTCTTAAAGAGATTTGATTTAAAGTACAAAGAAAATATTTTGGGACTATATCTAGATTTGTTAAGGATTGTGGTTCTAGATCCTTTATCTCATCACTATCATTGGATTCTTCAGCTAGTTTGGTAATATGGAACTAGATCATATCAGAATCCTTTTACTATTTATCATATATATATATATGTATGTGTGTGTGTGTATCAAACAACTTAAATAAGCTCCTATATCAAACAAGGCTATAGTATCAAGTTGAAAATCTTTATAAAAAACAACAATGATCTTTATAACATATTTTCTTGAAGAGATTTGATTTAAAGTATAAAGAAAATCTTTTGGGACTTTATTTAGATTTGCTAAGGATTGTGGTTTTAGATCCTTTGTCTCATCACTATCACTGGATTCTTCAGCTAGTTTGGTGACAAGGAATTGGATCATATCAGAATCCTTTTACTATTTATCATATATATATATATATATTGAATATTTTTATAGCAACTTTTTTTTAGTAGAGTAATTTGATCGAAGCATTGTAATTTGTATATTTAAAAACGTAAAATATATACTATGTTAGTTGATAAAATAAGAGTCAAGAATTTATTGAAATGGTGAAATTACATGGTGCAACTTTTCAACTGCGTCACTCAAGCCGACACTTTTTTAAGGTTAACAAGTTATCTACTCCATTAGTCAAGTAGCCCTCCATTAGTTAAGGAGCCCATATTTTTGAAAAAAAAATTGAAAATAGTATTTTTATAAGAAAAAAACTCAACGGTATTTTTGAAAACATTTTTTTCTTTTTTAGTTTTTTTTAAAAAGTCCCATTTTTTTTCTACAATTACTCCTAATTGTTAAAAATGCAATATAAAATTATATGTTTTATTTTTATTGACATGTAACTTATATGGTAAACATATGACAAAAGGTGCTATATACCTAGTAATTAAAAATCTCCAAATTTTTTAATCTCCTCACAACTTTACTATACTATTATTTTTTACCTAAGCTGAACTTTCCTCTACTCTACTCTTGTCCTTAAACATACTTAAGACTATTTCATTTTCTATAACTTATTGAGACCTTGTAAAGATCAGGACCTAACAGGTGATTTTCCTCTATACTTTTTGTTCCTTGAGTTGCTTGTAGCTTATAGTTTTTCTTTTTTGGTCATTGAGGAAATTGTGCTTCTTTCATTTTGCTTTGTTATTGGGAAATTAATTGGACTAATTTTTTACTTTTACACTAAACTATAAGATGAGTTAACCATAATTTCAAGTTTTTTTCTTTTTTATTATTTTTTAATCTTATTTTTTCCCTTTTTCTTTCCTATCATATTTTTTATAAGAATATATACTAAGTTTATCATACTTTCAACCTTTTTTTTTCTATAATTTTTTCATTTTTATTCTTGTTTATCATTTTTTCAATTTTATGTTGTTGATCAAATTTTTATAAGAATTGAGGAGACCATGACCAAGAGAGATTTTAGTTGATTTTTTCTTTTCTAGGTTCACTTCCCTAATTTTTTTTAAAAAAATTTCCCTTTAATTTTTTTGTTTTATTTTTACACCTTTTCACAAAAGGCCACTTTCCTATTCTCTACTTATATCCTTGAACAAATGTAGTACTAAATTTTTCTCCTATAATCTCTCAAATTGAATTCAATTAAGAAAACTGATGCTTATGAATATGAATCTTATGATGTGAATTTCAATTTACTCTTTTATAGGCTGGAAAATGACAATTATGCCTATTACTTCATTAGATTATAATTATTATCTAACAACTCATTCAAGAGAGTTGAATGCCACTAATACCCATTTCCATTTAGATAATAGTTTATTAGAAACCCCATCTCTTTATTTCCTCTCCTACCAAATTGAACACCCTAATTATTAAAAATGCATCCTGATTAACCCATCCCCAATTGGTAATATTGCATATGACATAATTGATTCTTCTTTTAATGACTAGTTATGAACCCAGTTGACCCAAATGTGGAATCATACCTCATGCCTATGTAAAATAAGATACCTATATGGTTGCTTGTTATTGGGACTAGAGTCCTTGACATCTCTAAAAAAAGTTATAAAAGGTCTTGTGTCTTTTCTCCATTACCAATATAGCACACATACAATTTCACTTGTTCTGGGCTTTAAATGGTCCAATTTACTAATGGTTGAAGATACTATTAAATTTTGGAAATTTGGTTTTTTTTCCTACAAATTTTGAAAAAATTCATGTTGATTACATGACCTTACATTCCTTCTTCTCCTCATTATTTAACTTCCACCCCCCTCCCCCCCCCCCCCCTTAAATGCAATTCTTGTTGACATGCATGATTTCCTCGCTCTTATCCAAAAGTCCCTAAGGTAAATTTATTAAGTTTTATATTAAATTTTTCTTAATTTTATCTTTCTCTTTGAACTTACTTTTATTTTCTTTCTCTTCATGTATATGCCGCAAGGAAGAATTTATTGTGAGACATGTAGCACTGATTTGATCTGCCAAAAGACTTTTTTTTTTCAAAAGTGTTCGAATAAAATATTAGAGTTTGAATACCTAAATTAATTAACATACATTGATGCATTAATTAGTATGGGTGATAATTCCCAATGGACTGATAGAATTAAAAAACTCAAATTCAAGCCGATTTATGATTGTTACTACTTTCACTATAAGAAAGCATGAGGATTCAAAGACTCTTATTTACCCCATCCCATTTGGGAAGTGAACTTAGACATGATTAATTATTAGAGGCACTTAGCTTTTCATTTAAAGGATCAAGGGCATATGCTATGTAGGCTATAAAATTGATTTTACAAACTTGTGTGATGGACTTAATTGTAATAACTAACTTTACCAAATTGTAACTTGTACATAAATAAGACTGTTCACACTTGTTAACTCCTCTCACTATATTTGACTCATGTGCATAAATTCAGTTGAAATTATTTAGGCCCACACAACTACTCATACTTCATTATACTAACACTATCTTTGTGCACTCGGTCACTCATGCACTTACTCATTATCACACACTTATACCCATTATCACTCACTCGTTATCACATGCTTATGCTCATTAGCACTATTATAAAAAGTGATGGAAGAGCTTATAAAAGAAAAAATAAATAAATTTCATTAAATGTCTAAAAATTCATGTAATAAGATATTTAATGTAATCTCTACAAAAATATGAAAATACAAGCCAATGATATTGATTATTGCTTTGTTAATTAAAAAAGGAGAAGAAAAAAGGAATGAGGAAAAAAAATAATAAAATATAAATATAAAAAAGAGAAAAATAAAGGAAAGAAAAAATAAAGAGAAAAAAAGAGACTGAGAAAAAAAATTAAAAAATAAAAAAGAGGAAAAACAAAAGAAGTTGAAATCCCACTCAAAAGAAAAAAAAACAAAGTAAAAGGAAAAAAAAGGACAAAAATGAAAAATGGGGCACAAATATAAAAAAGGGGTATGTGTGTAAATAATGAAAACTAGGTGAATATTAGTTAAAAAGTCTAAAAATTGAGCATTTTTGGTAAATTTTTTAAATTTTTATTTACAATTGCACCAAACTGTTAAATATGCAATATAAAATCATGTGTTTTATTTTTATTGAGGTCTAACTTATACATTAAACATATGACTACAAGTGTAATATACCCAATAGGTAAAAATCTCTTAATTTTTTAATCTCCGTACTTTCCTCTACTCCTTTGTTTTAGTTAAGCTTAACTTTCCTCTACTTTACTCTTGTCATTAAATAGACTTAGGGCTATTTCATTTCCTAGGACTTAGTGTGACCTTGATAATAAGGTTATGTAGAAATTGACCAAGTTTGAAATTCTGATCCAACTTGATTAGATTTTTGGGTTTGTGTGACTTTTAAAAAAGAAAAAAGATTAGTTTGGCTGAGAGGGAAGGGATATATTAGTTTTCGGTTGGTAGTCAAGAGAGTAAGTCTCCATAGAGACCGAACTAAATTTTCAATATTATCATTCAATAAAACAATGTCGTTTTGATCTAGGGTTATAATATATATACATAAAACCCTACATTACTCATTTCTCACTCATTTCTTACACTCACAATTGCCTTGCCTCTCCTCTCCAAACTCTATCTAACCTTAACCCTAAACTCTTTTTTCTAAATTTTAAAATCTAATTACTCACTTGTCTATCTATTCAATCTAAGTAATCATTTCAATTTTCGATTTAAGTCTCTTTTCATATTATATACACACAAACATTAAAACACATAGCATATCCTTCATTTCATTTGTGTTTTTATTGGTAATTTCTATGTTCTATGGTAATTTCTTTATTGAAAATGTGTAATATCTATGTAAAAAATTATGATTTTTCTTTTTCTCATCTCTAATTTTTAAAATCTAATAACGATGATGAAAAAGTTTTGGTTTTTTTTTTCAAAATCTTTGATATGTGTTATATATGATGCTTTTATGTTATAGATCTAGGTAAATAAATATTTTTCTTTAAAATTGATTTGTTATATAGTTTGTGTTTATATACATCTATATGTTTTAGATGATGATACTTTTGACTTTCAAGATTGGCAGTGTGTAGGTCTACTGGTTGAGATGTTGCAAATTTTTATGATATTACTCTAAGAATTTTTAGTTTTGAGTATGTCATTGCAAATTCTTTCTTTTCTAAAATTTTTACTTGTGTTATGTGTTAAATGAGATGTAGTCCTCATTTGATTTTTTTATTATAAACATGTGAGGCAGCATTAAAGTTTATGGATGGATTTAATAGAGTGGGCGTGCGCACTTGGGCTTCAAATGGACGTTCGTGGTGACACCGATTGACCCATAGGGCCCATAATATATCAAATCGAAGCTGACTTAGAGGGCTATAACATGTGCTACAAATTTTATTTATAACAATCCATCTTTGGGGCCCAAATTCCTTTGTTTAGGCCCTCAAATTTAACATTAAAGTTTATGTTTCTTTTTTAGGAGTTTTTTGTCTTTTCCTTTTTAGTTTTAGGGTTTTTTCCATAGGCACTCTTTATTTGCCTCTTTGAGTTTTTTTAAGATATTTTTTCCTTAATTAATTAAAATACATTACAAATGTAATTCTTCCAATTCCTCTGGTATTCTATGAATTAATAAGGTTTTGGCTTATTATTTTCGGGTATTCTTAGAATCAATGAACTCAATTCTCTCTTAAGGCTTCTGCTTCATCAAAATATGACATGAACATGAAAATGATATTTGACAAGTATTGGGGGATCTTGAGAAAATCAACTCTAATTTTTATTACTACTATTCTAGGTCCTTGATATAAGCATGAGGATATTGAGTTCTCTATTAATCAAATATATGGTAAAATGTTAGGAAGCAAATTGTTTAACAATATAAAGTTTGATATGTCCCTTCTATTTGATGATTATATGAGTTTGTATAGCTTTTCTTTTACTTTTAAGTCTTGTGGTAGTCAATTAAGCCAACCAGTTCCTCAGCTTAAAATTCCAACTCATGGTAAAACAATGTCTTTAATTAAACAAAAATTCAAGAAGCATAGGTTGGAATATAAAATGGGAGGTAGAAAGAAAGCAGAGCTTGATATTTATATAGTTATGGCAGTTGTGGAAGTTAAAGGCAGTTTTGATATCCTTAGTGGTAGAAGCTAAATTATGATAGGTTTCTAATACTCTCTCATATAGCTAGGGTTATTTTAGCAGTTCATGTTTCCATTGTGGCTTTTAAGTCTTCCTTCAACATTAAGTATTATGTTCTTGATGCTTTCAAGAGTTTATTAACTCCAAAAAGTGTTGAAGCCTTGATATGCACCTAGGAATGGCTTAGAATGCATAATCAGCTAATGTCAATTAAAGAAAATTTTGATGAATTGGAAAATTTTGAAAAAGGATATGTTTCCATTTAATCCTTTCCATTTATTTATTTTATTTCCTTTTACTATTGAATGCTTTCTCCATCTAATGTTCACTTCCCTTCTTTTCAGATTTAGAATAATTGGCAAGTAGTCCTTCATTACCATAAACTCAATAAATGAGCTAACTAATATTCTTTGATTGATTACTGCCTATTTTCTTAATATTGCTTGATAGCTTGATTAGTTGTTGCCTATTGGATTGATTAGTTTGACTATTTATGCTATGTTGTCTTTTTAGTTCATTATTTTCTTACGTGTGACCAACCTAAAGTGCCTCGAGTTCCAATAGTTTTGTTAAGGTATCTGTGTTGTTGTTATAGTAAGTTTATTGAGGCAATAATGCAGCTTCCACACTAGGATAATAAGGCTAAACATAATGCATGCTTAAGTTTCTTTAGTAGCTGTATGTTTTATTTAGCTATAAAAAATGTGGTTATATTCTTGATGTGATTCAACTATTGCCATCCTGATCCTCTTATGAAAATTGTGTTATTTTTGGGTAATGATGATGCTTCCACCCCATGACATTATAATTTATATTCATAAATGCTTGCTTCATTTCTTTCGGTGGATATTGAAAATAGTGTTAGTTTAGGTAGTTGTTGTAGCTACTAGAAATTGGGGTTATATTCTAATTCAAACATGATTTCAAAACAAAGCATCCTAAGCCTATTTGCTTGTTGCTTTTATTTTTTCATTTGATTATGCTTTATAATTTTTTTATTTTTTTTAAAATATGTCTTTTATTATTAATTGACTGTGCAAGTAAATATTGTGTTGCTACAATTTAATTTTTTGTTATTTTACAGTACTTGTACTTTGCATTTAATTATATTTGAACTTTTAAAACTTGGGTTGGGCGTAAGGCTCTTGAGCCTAGCATTGTTTGCCTTTATATATATATATATATATATATGCAGGCTATAATTACTATTTGTTGTGTAAGCCAACTCATATTTTTTTGTAATATGTAGTCATAAGACTTGATAACAAATTAGAAGTCTTAATTTTTTTTATATAATTTGAATAATTTGATGGGAATTATAACTATGAATTTCTTAAAGCAAAAGATGTTTCTATATACAAAACATTATGTAATATGGGTTTGACCTATAGTAATTAATGGAAAATGCTGATTTTGTATTTTATATTTTTTTGACCCAATGTAAATTGACCCAATCCAATATTTTGTACTGACCTAAATTTATACGGTCTTCCAACCCTTTCAGTTTGCTGGTCCCTCTCAGTTTGGTTTGGCTCTTCATATTGAGTTCTTCACACCTGATATGTTGACCATAATTTTGAACCCGAACTAACCAACATGACCGATGCTCTCCCCTACCCATAGAAATCAGGAACTAACATGTGATTTTTCTTTATCCCTTTTGTCCTTTGAGCGTGCTTGTAGCTTTTTCCCCATTATTTTGTTTGTCTTTAAGGAATTTTAAGAATTCACTTTTCCTTGAATGTGCTTATTTTATTTTTTCTGTTATTGAAAAAAAAAATTCAACTACTTTTATTTAGTTTTACACCAATCTTAGTTTTTTTCTTCTTTTTTCTATTATTATTTTTTATTATTGTTTTTCTTTCCTATCATTTTATATTATGCTGATCAATTTTTTTATAAAAGTATATATAAAGTTGATAATACTTTACAACCTTTTTTTCTATAATTTTTCCATTTTTATTCTTATTATTCATTTTTTTAATTTTTATTCTATTGATTAATTTTTTCATAAGAATTTGAGGAGATCATGACCAAGAGAGATTTTAGTTGATTTTTTCTTTTCTAGGCTCACTTCCCTAAATTTAAACTTTTCCCCTTTATTTTTATTTTATTTTTACACCTTTTCACAAATGGCCACATCCCTCTACTCTACTCTACTCTTATCTTTGAACAAACATAGGACTAAAGTTTTTCCCTCTAATCTCTCAAATTGAACTCTATTAAGAAAATTGATGCTTATACGTATGAATCTTATGATGTGCATTTCAATTTACTCTTTTGTATGGTGTAAAATTATAATTACATATACTACTTTATTGGATTATAATTACTATCTGACAACTCATTTGAGAGAGTTGAATGCCACTATACCCTCTTCTATTTAGATAATAGCTCATTGGAAACTCAAGCTTTTTTATCTCTCTATTCCCTCTCCTACCAAAGTGAACACCCTAAATGTTAAAAATGCATCCTAATTAACTTACCCTTAATAAGTCATATTATGTATGAAAAATTTGATTCTTCTTTTAATGATTGGTTTTCCACTCAAACTAAGCTAATTGAGGAATCGTACCCATACCTATGCAAAAAAAAGATACCCATATGGTTGCTTGTTATTGGGACCATGTGCTTAACATCTTTAAAAATTTTTTATAAAAGGTCTTGTGTCTTTTCACCATTAGCTGCATACGGCATATAGAGTTTCACTTTCTCAGGGCTATAATTGCTCTAATTTAGTAATGGTTAGAGATACTATCAAATTTTGGGAATTAGGTTTTGTTCCCATAAATTTTGAAAGAATTCATACTGATTACATGGCTTTGCATTCCTTTATATCTTCATTGTTAAACTTATGGCTCCTAAAATGCAATTTCTGCTGATATGCTTCATTTCCTCACTTTTATCTAAAACTCCTCAAGGTAAATTTGTTAAGTTTGATATTAATTTTTTCTTAATTTCATATTTTCATTTGAACTTACTTTTAATTTTTCTCTTTATAAATGTGTTGACCATTTACATGAACAAACTCCTAATTTTGGACTTGGCAAACAATTTATATTCTAATGATTTATTTAAGTGTGTAGGAAGTTGATCAAGTATCAAGATTAATTGTTTAATGATTGGAGACAATGAAATACACCTTAAAAGAGTATTAATATGAATTTTGATAAAGTATCTCAACCTATGCAAGTCCCTAATCTTTAACGAGCAATTATATACCAAAAATATACCAAATTGGACTTACAGTGATCCTTTTACTAACTCCTCACTAGTGCCTTATGAGTCAAGCCTCTATAGTGCCTATTAGAGCAAGTTTTGCCAAAAAAGGCAGTGCTCCTCATGAGTTGCCCTCACGATCATGAGGAGAAGGCTTTAACTTGTGAGGGTAGTAAAGATAGGCCATAATGGCTATTTTTAAATGCAATAGCTATCAAACTTGCTCCTCACAAGCCAGGGTTTGCTCCTTACAACTGTGAGCAGGGTTCTGACAGAAATAAGTCCAATATGATTAAAAAATTAATAATAGATATTGGAGACATAATTAATGCATCCAATGGCCATAACCTAAGTTTTTTTATCTATATAAACAACTCCTAGAGTTCAAAAAAAGAATATTTGTATTTTGATTTAGTAAAAGCTTAATAAAATTTGATCTTTTATTTCAAAAAAAGAACAATTATACTTAAATGATAAAATAGTGCCATATAATTTAAATTTTAAACTATATATAATAATATGGATATAAAAAGATTCATATTACTATTTCCTATTGGTACCAAAAATCATAACTTTTTTGGCCTCTTACTTATCATTACCAAACTTTAAAACTTGGTATAACTAGCCAAATTTGACATATTATTTGTAATTTTAGTACAATTTAACTTATTATTTGCAATTTTAGCATAATTTTGATTTGACCATGAATTAATAAATAAAAGACATATGTGACGTTTGAGATGAATTAGCTAAATATATTATTATAGTCTTTGTGGATACTGTCAGTTTGATCGGCTCACAACCATGAGAAAGTTCAAGTTTTGAATGCAAGGGAAGCTTGAGACTTCTCTAAAATCGATTAAAAAATCCTAAACGTTAAGCCAAGCCCAAAAATACCCTATCCAAGCCTAAAACCAAGCCAGAGCCCAAGCCCATCGCCTCTTGGCCTAAAAGGCCTTGACTTGGCCTAGGCAAAGAGGCGATTGCCTCAATGAAGAGGCATTGCCTCTTCACCCTGGGCATTGGCGAGCCGATGCCTTATTAAAGAGGCAGCACCTCTTCACACCCACCCTCTGCAGCATTAAATGCCATTAATGGTAATGGTTAAAGCCTCACCTGTTGAAGAGTTAGTCATTTTTGGATATAAAAGAAAGGGAAAAAGTAGGGGAAAGAGCCTAGAGAATGAAAAAAGGCAAAGGGAGAGGGTGAGAATGGGTTTTTGGGAAATTGAAAAAGGGAGTGAGTGAGAGGCCTTAAAAGAAAGGTGGAGGGGCATGAGAGAGAAGGGGGGTAATTTGAAGGTTTAACAACTTGAAAGAAAAAAAATGTTTGAAAAAAGAGATAGAGAAAAAGAAAAAAAGAAGAGAAGGGAAGAAAGGAAGAAGAAGAAAAAGACTGAGAAAGCAAAAGACTTTGATTTCTTAGAGATGAAAAGGAGTTTCTCTTGCATTCAAAGCCTCAAATCAGTTAACAAACCTTTGAGGACTTAGTTAGGAGCATCAACTCGTCCAAGTTAGTGGGTCTTCATATTTTTAAGCTTTAAGCTCTTTATCTTCATTAAAAGCTTTGATTTGTTGCTATTTTATATGTTTCCTTGAGTTATATTACTTATTTACGTTCATAAAGAAGCATGATTGCATGAGACACTGAATATTGATTGTTGATATTTATATATTTATGTATGTTTATTATTTATTGGCACGATCATTGAGTTTCTTAAAATCTAAGAAACGTAGTCTGTCTCTGTCCCTGTTAAAGAGGTGACGTCTCTTCATAGAGACATCACCCCTTCATGATGAGGCGACGATGGCAATTAGCCCTCTTAGTCAGGAGGTGATGCCTCTTTGAAGAGGCATTGCCCCTTGACCAGCATTTTGTCTGCTTCTGTCTCAATTTTTAGCTATTATCCTGTATATTTGGCATAATTTCCATGTTTAATGTATTATATCTCCTGATCTTATGCGTGATTATTGCCTTATTTGGTATTATTTTTAATATTATACTATTATGTTATTTTGTATACTATTTTTTGAATTTATTTTTATTTTATTTTTTGAATACTATTTGTATATGATTTGTAGATATTGTTATTGTTTGTGAAATAGGGCTAACTTGTATTTATTGCAGGAATTATTTGGTGATTTTAATTATTAGATGATTATTGTATTAATTAGTTTTTGAGAGTTTTGGTTTGTATAATTAATTAGTTTATTTTTGGTTTATTTTTAGTATTTTACATTTATTTACACCAAAAGTTGTAATCCTTAATCCCTCTCCCCTTTTATTTGGAATGAATAGTTGTAAATTATTTTATTTATTTTATTTTATTTTATTTTTGATTGAATGTTGGGGATAGAAGCATGAAATGGGACTAATGTGCAAACTTGGAATAAAATATAAAATTGAAAACCAATCGCGATTAGCATGTAAATAAGTAAATAATTTAATAATCAAAGGTAATAAATACAAAACACACACGAAGGCCAACTGCAAGGTTAGGTGGGCATTCCAAAAGCCCATACCTAGTTTTTGAACCCGATCTTTGATGATGGCTTCTGGGAACCTTCGTGAAATCCAGTTGTTGTACAGTGTATCCAATTTTTATATGGGTGGCGACTCCATCTCCATATTCAGCCTTAAGCCCATTATATATTTCCTAGTGAGCCCCGAGCTTGCACAGTGCCGTGGTCACCAATACTTGGGCGCACGACTAAAAACGCCGCCTATAATGGCGACTCCACTAGGGATAAAGAATTTGATTCCAAGTGATTTGTAATTTATCATCTTCGATTATTTATTTATTTCCTTTGCAAATTTTTCATTCACTACACGTTTCCATATAATGCACTCCAAGTCCCAAATAAACCAACAATAGTCTTTGCTTTGCTGCCTGTGTTTCACTCAAACCTGGTGGTGAGGTATTTGATTATTGTCACTCAAGGCATGTACCTATCTACATCGCACGGTTGGGTGGGGAGACGTAATGGATGTATATAGCCGTGGGAGCCAAAGCTTATTACCCAAGACTCAGGTCATGTAATGACCTAGCAATTTCCACTAGGATTTTTTCCCAAATGCATGTGTTTTATGCCATATGGTAATCATTTAAGTAAGGCCTAAGCCCATTATAAATAAGCCTGGACAAGATGGGCCCCTTATGCCTATTATTAACCCATTTTAAAGGGATCTTGACAAGGTGGGCCTTTGATATCATTCTTTGCTCGTTTAAAATGGACTTTGGAATTATTTGGAGGAATTGCCACTTATTTGTACTTTCTTGAGAGTTATCTTTTATCCATCAATTTTATTACCCCCCATTGATAATCAAAATCGAGAACAAAAATCCTAGGACAAGGAACTCACCATTGAACATGTGTGTGGGAGAAATAAGGGTGGAGACACCATTAGAGAGCTTTTTTTTTATCCTCTGATATGTACGTATAATTTTTTTTTCTTTTTACCATTAGGTTTGAATTTCATACATACACATCATGCATATTTCTGACCCCCCCATGGTTGCAGTTATAGATCCATAATAGTCTACCAGTTGGAAGCCATTTGACATCGATCGTCTAGTTAGAATCCATAGAGAGATCAAGATGGCAGAATTTAATATTGAAGCCTTCAAGGAATAGTTGAAAGCTGAAATGACCAAACAAATTAGGATGATCATGAGAGAAATTATGGGGGAAATGATGGGTACAGCTAGAGGGGAACCATCAACACCTCAGCCGGCAACGCCCTAACCTCCAGTACCTCAACCTCAACCTTTTGATTTGGATGCCGAGGTTCTCGAAAGTTAAGAGGTAGAGGATGATCAGTAGACAGTATTAGTAGAACCTGTTATCCATTAGAAAGAGGATACCTTGGGAAATGTAGAGAAGCCAGACTGGGCTAAAGACCTTGTCAAGTCTATGGCTCAAATACAGTTGATGATGAAAGAAAAAACGGATTAATGGCCCAATGAGCTATTCCCAACTAAGCCTGGATAAAGATGATAATCCCTTACCACGGAAGTTCAAATTCCTTGACATAAAGAAGTTCATTGGCATAAAGGATCCCCACCTCCATTTAAAGTAATATGTGATTCACATGAAGACAACCGAACTGACTAAAGCACAAATTGTGAAGCAATTTCCTCTATCTTTGGAAGGAGCACCCATCAGATGGTATTATGCTTTAGAATCCCATGTTCAAGCTTATTGGGAGGAATTATATGCTGCATTTATCAAGAAATATAGTCTTAACATTTAGATGGAGGCTTCCCTAAGAGACTTACATAATGTGAAGCAGAAGTTCAATGAATCTTTTGTGAATTATTTGGTCAGGTAAAGAGCAAAATTAGCACAGATGAGGCAATAACCCACGAAATCTGATCAACTAATAATAGCCATGGAATGATGTGTGCTCCCTCTCTCTAAGAAGTTAAGGGATTTAGGGATTCAAAACTTTGAGGAATTGTATAGGTTTGGAGTATAGAAAGAATCAGACCTTACACAAGAAAATATGTTCTTTAATGGAAGATCTGCAAAAAGAGAAGGGTTTGGATATGGTAGTGGAATTGGGCCAAGCAGTAATATACAGATCAACACAATTAGATAGTCTTGAAGGTTTTCTAATTTGGGAAGACCCCTCTCCAAAGTCTTGGAAAAAATGATTGAGAATAATCTTCTACAACCCTTACCTAAATGACATCCTTTCCCAAATGTCGACCTAAAGCTATACTGCAAGTACCACCAGAACATTGGGCATGATACAGAAAGCTGCACTCACCTAAAATAAAAGATTCAAGATTTGATCGATTCAGGAAAAATAACTGACCCAGAAACTAGAGAACCAAACACCCAAAATAACCCTTTACCTAACTACCAAAATGTACCACTACCAAATCCCTGTATCTTGATAATCAACACAGGTCTAACAGAGGAACAAGTCATTAATTCCTTTATTGACATTGTACCCACACTACCAAAACCACAACCAAAAGACCTGAATCTGAGATAGTAGGCCATTGAGTCTCATGTAAATGTGTTTGATATTTGGAGTTTTGATGATGAAAAGGGACAAGTAGTTGATCTATGGAAGAACAATGAGAAGAAAGCAGCATAATTCATTGAGAAATCGAAGGAGGGGGAGGAAGAGGTGAAAAAAGTTGAGGCAGAGAAAAGGGGAAGTAGTTCAAAAGAAGGATAAGAGAAAGATGAGGAGATTATTGAGGCCAAAAGAGACGAGAAAACTCTTGCTAGTATTTGGGAGCTAGTTATGAACTCCCAGGCCCATCGGAAAGTATTAGTTTTGGCTCTTGATCATAAGAAGATACCTTCAACACACACTCCAGAGCAAATGGTGGACTCCTTAATTGAAAGCCTTCAAGGGGCAATTGTTTTTACAGATAATGACCTGCCCTTAGAAGGAAGGGATCACAATAAAGCCTTGTTCATTAAGGTCGAAGTAAAAGACAAATTGACATGTTATGTTATGGTTGATAATGGGTTAGCCATTAATGTATGTCCTTTGAAGATCTTACCAAATTTGGGCTTAATAATAGCTGATTTGAAGCCTCTGATGTAGTCATAAAGGCTTATGATGATACAAAAAGATCAGTTGAGGGAACCTTTCGGGCTTTGGTCAAGACTAAACCTATTGAAGTTTAGGTTAACCTCTATGTGATAGATATTCTAGTCACCTTCACTATTCTTCTGGGGAGACCATGGTTCCATCCTTTGGGGGGGAGTGCCATCTACTGTTCATAAAAAGATCAAATTTCCACATGAGGGAAGGTGGTTACTATAATGGTTAAAACAGAGGTTGCAATTGCTGCATTGAAATTAGCTCTTATTGAGATCTCAAGTTTTGAAGTGTGCATGATTTATGAAGATGAGCTAAACCTGAAGATTGTCAGTGTGATGAAAAGTATGCAGTTCATGCCTAGGATGGGATTAGGGAGGAATCAGCAGGGCCCATCGAAATTCATTAAACCTAAGGTATTGACCTTGACATATGGGGTGGGATATCCAAGGGAAGATGAGTCTGATGAAGAGGAAGAGGATAAGGGTAAGTCTAAGAAGAACAGAATTAGGGCTAAAGTGAAGAAGAAGACACTCTGGGAAACATTTATGGAGGAAGGTGCCAATTACCCCTATCAGGGAGCTCCTGAGCCTTTGATGATCGCCGAAAAGCTAGTCCTGAGGTTTGAAATCTTCACAGAATATGTGGATGGGATTAGATAATCTATTGTTGAAGAGCCTATGGTAGAAGAGCTGGTACTGACTTTGAAATCATAGGGGGACATTCCTACAGTGGAGCTAAAGGATGTTGTTAACCAGGAAGAGGAATTCAACTTTGAAGCCTTTGTCTTTAACTCTATTATGGATATTTTTTATGATGGCATTGACTTTTCTCTTTCTAATATGTTTGAAACTGATGACATTTTTCTTTTTAAAGTTAATGTGATGAAGTCTGATTATGCTTACTTGTGTAATGTGCTTCCTAATGGTTATGTTGTATATGATGATCATTTCATTCATATGTTTGACATTAATTAAGTGCAAACTGAATCATTTAATCTAGGCACAAGTGATAACCCTAGAAATATACTTATTACTTCTAACTTAACTCCTGATGGGAGAGAAAAAATGAAAGAAACTTTTAAAAAAAGACAGAAAGTATTTTTTTAAGGCTATGAGGATATGCCTGGGATCGATAGAGAGATTACGGAACACAGGATTCCCACATATTCTTATATCACATTAATAAAGTAGAAGAAAAGAAGACTAAGGCCATAATGGGCTCTCCTAGTCAAAGAAGAAGTAAAAAAATAGCTAAAAGCAAAGTTCTTAGAAGTGGTAGATGACACCCAGTGGCTGGCTAACACAGTCCTAGTTCCTAAAAAAGATGGTAAAGTCAGGATGTGTGTGGACTATAGGGACTTGAACAAGGATTGTCCAAAGGATGATTTTCCTCTACCATACATTGACACCTTAGTCGATAGTACAACTTCCAGCGCCATGTACTCCATGGCTTCTCAAGATATAATAAGATTATGATGGCAGTGATTGAAAAGTTGAAGACTTCTTTTATCATTGAGTAGGGTGTTTATTATTACACGGTTATGCCATTCGGGTTGAAAAATGCAGGGGCTACTTACCAAAGAATGGCTACTACGCTGTTATATGACCTGATACACAAAGAGATAGAAGTGTATGTAGATGACATGATGGTGAAATCTTTGACCAAAGAAGGGCATTTTGAAGCCTTAGACAAGTTCCTGGCAAGAGCTGAGAAGTACAACCTTAAACTGAATATGAAGAAATGTGTTTTCAGGGTGACATCTGGGAAACTATTGGGACACATTGTTAGTCAAAAAAGCATAGAGGTGGATCCAAATCAAGTTAGAGCAATCAGAGAAATGCATGCACCAAAGAATGAGAAAGAAGTCAGAGGGTTTATAGGAAGGCTACAGTACATCAGCAGGTTCATGGCCAAACTGAGTACCATTTATGAGTTGATCTTCAAGCTTTTAAAAAAGAATCAATCGATCATCTGGGATGACAAGTGTCAGTAAGGCTTTGAAACTATTAAGCAATATTTGATGAATCCTCTAGTCTTACAGCCACAAAGACCAAGGAAGCCCTTAATTCTGTACTTGGCTATAGAGAAAGACATAATTGGTGCAATGTTGGTGTAAGAAGGAGAAGGGAGAGTCGAGCATGTTGTATATTATATGAGTAAGAAGCTTCTACCATATGAAGCCAATTACAATATAGTAGAAAGAACCTGCTTAGTTGTAATTTGGGCAACAAAGAAGCTACGACATTACTTCCAGTCTTACAGGATTCAAGCGATTTCTAAGCACGATCCTCTTAAATCAAGTGTATGTAAAGAAATGCCATAACTGCCAAGTGTTTGGTGATGTGAGCCACCTACCTTCTATAGAACTTCAAGGATTGACCTCTCCTTGGCCATTTGCAGTATGGGGAATTGATATTATCAAAGAGATAAGGCCGAAAGCATCCAACGGTCATCATTACATTATAGTGGTGATTGACTATTACTCTAAATGGGTAGAAACTGAATCATTCATAACTTTAAGGGTGAAATAGATGGCCAGGTTCATAGAGAAAAATATAATTTGCCAGTATAGGTTGCCTCATCACGTCATCACTGATAATGGTGTTCAGTTTAGGGCAGAAATGACCACTCTATTAGAAGTATACAAAATTGAGCATCATAGATCATCCCCTTACAAACCACAGGCGAATGGGGCCGTAGAAGCAGCAAATAAGAATGTGAAAAGAATCTTGGCCAAGATACTAGAAAATTATAAAGACTAGGCAAGTTACCTATAGTTTGCATTATGGGAATACAGAACCACCACTAGAATGTCAACATGAGCCACTCTATATTCTCTAGTATATGGGTGTGAAGTTGTGTTACTAGTTGAGGTTGAAATCTAGTCATTAAGGGTTCTGCTAGAGTCTAAAATCCTTGAGTATCAATGGGTAGAAAGCCAATTGGCACAGCAGAAGTTATTGGATGAAAAGAGGATAAAGGCCATGTACCACTCTCAGTTGTACCAAAAAAGGATAGCTCATGCTTATAACAAGAAGATCAAGCCAAGCAAGATAAAAAAGGGTGACTTGGTCTTAAAGCTCATTAGGCCAATCATAACTGATCCACGAGGGAAATTCAAGCCGAATTGGGAAGGTCTTTACAAAGTGAAGAAGTTATTTTCTAAACAGGTTGCTATTTTGTCTGCTTAGAGGGAAATGAATTCAAAGTGCTCATCCATATGGACAAGCTCAAGAAATACTTTCTGTAAAAGTCTCGCTAAGGAGAAAACCTTAAAAGAGGCTGCATAGGCAAAAGTAAGAGACAAAAAATAAGAAAGAGTAAAAACTCCAGTTGGATTAAAAACTTGAAAAGGCAGTCCAAACAAAAGTAAAGGACATGTAAAAGGAGAGAGAGAAAAAGAAAATAGTTAGTTGGAAAACTTGCAAGGGCAAGCCAATTAACGATAAGAGATATGTAAGAAGCAAAATTGTATAGTCACATTGTGCTTAAATTAAATGGAATGGATTGCCTTTATTATTGTAAATGTTGCATTAAATGCTTATTACACATTGTCTAACTGAAAAGGAAATTCCATCCGGCAAGAAAGTAAATAAAAAGACTAAATTTCATAAACTAAACTAATATCATTTTCTTCTCTTATGACTCCCTTGGGCACTCAATGCCTGTAATGCCATTGTCCTTCTGTTTCTTGTAAATTCATCCTTTTCTACCTGTTGTAGTTAAATCCATGCCTTATACTGGTCATCGATAGATTGATCTCCAATGTAGTTAATGAACCTCTGGATGATTCTACAAGGCCAAGTAGCAATCAAGTTGTCTAGAAAGTTTTGAGAAAGAGGCCCTAGTTTAAACTCATGCACTAGTTCCATAATTTGCTATTTTTGTCCATCTTGCCTGTAAAGCCGAGCCAGATTATAAAAGGTGGTGAAGTGGAGGTTAGCCAAGGGAATACAGTAGGTGTAAGACTTGAGGGTCACGTGCTATAGTCTCCACCATGGGCATGTCTACTAAATCAAAGTATCAGGGATGTAGACAACCAAATGTGAGTATCTCTTAGGATAGGATAAAGTCTCTTAGTGCAATAGTGTTTGGCCTTATAGTGAGCAATGTCTTTGGGTGGTTTGAGCAACCTCAATTTCTTTTACAACCAAGCCTGCAGAAGTGACAAATGGGTAAGAATGATGGAAAGCAGAAGATGGTAAAAGGAAGAAGAGACTTACCTTCAGCAAAAAAGGACTCTTAGAGAATCACCTGGTCTCGAAGAAGTTGTTAAGCTCGATAATAGTCTCAGCTAAGATGAGAGGGAAAGGGTTCAATCCACTCTCTACTTGGTCCAGAACATAAAGGATCTTTAGGTCACTGTTGCCAGAAGGGGAGCTTAATAAGAACTGAGCATACATGCAAAATACTATCATTTGAGGCTAGGGAACCTCGTTGCTATCTACAACCATTACAGTTTCCATCAAAGGGCTCATCAAGATTTCATTACTGAAAATATGGCGAAGAGAGGACTGAGGGGACATGTTGAACAACCTTGCCATTTGCTATTGAATGGTGTGCAAATCTAAGGTTGCGGCTTAAGGAATGATGATCTGTCAAATAGAATCTATTTAAAAGCCCAAGATAGCTTTAAATTCTTCTAGCAGGGGGCAAATCTCCACTGTATTGAACCAAAAAACATGTTTTTGAGCATCCCAAAACTGAGCAAGAACATGGAGAAGTGAGAAATTAATCTTCCTAGCATGCAAAGATCGAAAGGCAGATAGGTGAAATGACTCTATCCTAGCCCATGATCCACCATCTAGACTTTTTAAAATTGATTGTAGCTATTTCAAGCTTCTCTCAGTCATGATTGGGGGTTAGAATGCTGTCTGGGAGAGGAGAATGAAGGGAAGTGGCTAGATGGAGAAATTAAGGATTTTCAAAAGGCGATCGCCTCTATGAGATTATGTAGAGGTGATCACCTCTACATTCAGGCGACACTCTATGAGAAGAGGCGAATTACCCATCACCTCTTCACATAGAGGCGACGCCCCTTCATAGAGATGATGCCCCTATAATATACAGAGGGCCTAGGGCGAGGAGCAAGTGCCCTAGGAGATGCCTAAAATATGAAAGATAAGTCAGGGAACAACATATGTAAGTAAATATAAAATAAGTAAAATAAAACATTGTATACTCACTTGATATGCAAGTGCAGGAAGAGGCACTCGCTGTAAAAATGAGCCCCTGTAAAGTCCACATAGCAAGACTTCCTCCACTTGCAATAGTCTGTGACAACCCCTCCTTGCAGGGTGTGATCGAGCTCATCTCCCTCTAACTCATGTGCCTAGAAGATATACCAAGGAGGAGCAAGAGGTGGACGCCTTACTTGGGCACTTGACCGCCACTGATGTATCCTCTCCTTGAGGAACCAAACTCTACAATTAGGGCCTCTGAGCAAAACTCTCTTCCTAGAAAAAGGGATAGAGCAAATCATAGCCTGTGTCCACCCTGCTTGAGGGCCCCATAAGTCCAGAAATAGCTGCACGGATAAATAAGTTAGTGGATGAATTTGATTAATAAATTTATTGCTAATTCCAGTTACATTTTCAGGTACCTACCTCATTGTAAGTGAACGTGTTTAGCCACTTACAGTGAATATGAACACGAGACACTCCCTTCCTTACCTCGCCATTGTAGGGAAGGGAGTGTCACAGACCTTAGTAATCTCCACTATAGCTCTAGAGCCCAGTCCTATAAAAGAAGTAAAGGGTTATCAGTGAAATCGGATAGCAACAATTGGGATGGAATGTAAAGGGAGAAGATAAAGTAGAATACTGGTATGGCATGCCAAAAATTACAAAGTCGCCTAGCTCTGCGTACCAGCTCATCCATGCTCCTATAAAGATAAGCTAAGGCACAGCCACCCCAATCATAGGTCACCACCAAATCTAGATCCCTCAGAGGCATCAGAAAGCTCAAGTCCATAGAGTTGGCTGTGTCAGCAAAGAGCATAGTGCCCAGTAGATAAATGAGGAAAGCATGTACCACCTGATCGATATGTAAGGGTGTAGTGGCTACCTCAACTCTAGCATAGGTGTAGAAGCTCCTAATCGACTTGAGCTTCATTGTGTGGGTCCCCTTTATATCTAGGACCATCCCAAGCAAATGCTCAATGAAAGTAAGATGGTCAGGAGATAACTAGTGGAGGCTAGCATCGAAAGGAATAAAATCCCCAGAACAAGCGATGCTAGTAACTACAGCAAAGGCTACCAGGTGAACTCCCTTAAAGGAAGATGAAATGTGTGGATGGTGTCAGACCACCTCTCCATTAGAGCATGTAAGGGTTGGTAGTCTGTACGCCCCTACTGTGCTGTGAGTGCCAAAATTAAGTCAGAGAAGCTAGTATCATAAATTCAGGTCTATCAGCCTTAAAAAGCTCGTTATACTAGATGCGCACACTGTTAAAGTTCCTAACACCCTTGAGGGTGTGGGCATCCAATTGAGGGAGTAAAACAAGGAGTAAAATTATCATTCTATACAATAATATTTTAAAATTTTTATCGAATCCTCCTGCTGAGGTGAACACCTCTGTCGAAGAGGCGATCACCTCTGTGATGAGGCATCGCCTCCAAATATAGAGGTGATTACCTCATTACACTTAAAGAGCTGAATGCCTCTTTATAAAGAAGCGATCACCTCTTCGAAGAGGCAATGCCTCTTCATAATGGCAATTTGATAGAATGATTCAAAATCTCAATTTTCAATCCTTAAAATTCAATTTCTTTCAGTTAAATTGATAAATGTGTATATATAAACAATAACCCGATGTTATTTGATGATATTTGCAGGAAAAAATTAAAGAAATTAGGTACTAACCTCTTCGGTGGCTAAGCCGCAAATATAGGATTGCACATCCGCAAACAGGGGGATCTCGTCTCTAATATTGAGCCCAAAACTTCGAGAAGGATGCATTGTGGGTGTCACAGGGTCCCACAAGGGCAAATCTAGGGTTTGTACAACATCCATATTAGAGAATAGGGAGAATAAAAAAGAAAGAAAAGGAGAGAAAAAGGGTAAAGAGAGAGAATTGAAAAGGTGAAAGTGACCTTTGGAAAAGAAAAGTGAGAATTAATAGGGCAAAAGAGGAAGGCTGAAAGAAAGAAAGATAAGGAGAAGAAGGTGAGGTCCACTTGGTGAAATAAAATATAGAATGGCCTATGGCTTACTAAAAAAAACTGAATGAGAATTTCTGCATCACTACTCGAGTATATCCCAAGATTAATCTTTGGATAAGAATATTCTGATTAAAGCATCAGGAAGGACAGGTGTCTGGTCGGGTTTGAATTCCCGAAGTATGCGGAAGGGCAAGCGTCTAGTCAAGTTTGAATCCCTGAAGTGTGTGGAAGAACAAGCATCTGGTCGAGTTTAAATCCCTGAAGTGCCCAAAAGAATAAGCATCTTGTTAGGTTTGAATCCTCAAAGTGCGCAGAAGAACAAGCATCTTGTCCAGTTTAAATCCATAAAGTACACGTCTCAGGAGGTGTCTGGTCGGGTTTGAATCCCCAAAGTACGCATCTCAAAAGGTGTCTGGTCAGGTTTGAATCCTCGAAGTGCATTCTTCTTTTACTAAGGAATTCTTAGGTTGGGCAAACTTAGGTTTTATGCCAAACTATAATGAGTAACTGATCAGGCCAGGAAAACCCGAGGAACACAGTTACACTTTATCTCTTTTTACTGAGTAATTCTCGGGCTAGGAAAACTCAGGTTTTATGCTAAACTATAATGAGTAACTAATTGAGCCAGGAAAACCCAAAGAACACGATTACGTTTCATCTCTTTTTACTGAGTAGAGACTGGGCCATGCTTAAAATTCATACCAAACTATAATCAGTAACTGATTGGGCTAGAAAAACTCGAGGAGCACGGTTACATTTCATCTCTTCTACTAAGTGATTTCTTAAGCTAGGAAAACTTGGGAATCAAGTCAAATTTATAATGAGTAGCTAATCAAGTTAGCTTAACCCGAGGATCACGACTACGTTTCTCTTCTATCTCTATTGAGTGAAGATTAGGCCATGCTTGAGATTCATTAAAAAATTATTAATGAGTGACTAATCGAGCTAAGAAAACCCGAGGATTATGGTCACGTTTCGAAAATGAAGTTCGACCTCTTGGGTTTAAATTCCTGAGGCTGACAGTTCGAGCGAAGCTCACAAATCAGGTATGTCGTTCTTACTTTTTATTGTTTGAAGTGCATATTGCTTTTTCAAAAATTTATTTTCAAAAAATTTAATTTTTCAAAAACCAAGGGGGAAAACTGTGGACACTATCAGTTTGATAAGCCCGCAACAAAAGCCCGATGATAAAAAAAGTTTGAGTTTTGAATGCAAGGGAAGCCTGAGACTTCTCTAAAATTGATTCAGAAATCCCAAACATTGAGCCAAGCCCAAAAATACTTATCCAAGCCCAAAATCGAGCCAAAGCCGAAGCCCATCGCCTTTTAGCCTAAAAGGCCTTGACCTGGCCCAAGCAAAAAGGTGATCACCTCAATAAAGAGGCATTACCTCTTCATCCTGGGCATCGGTGAGGTGACGCCTTATTGAAGAGGTGGTGCCTCTTTACACCCACCCTCTGCAGCATTAAATGTCATTAATGGAAGTAGTTGGAGGCTCACTTGCTAAAGAGTTTATCATTTTTGGATGTAAAAGAAAAGGAAAAAGAAGGGGAAAGAGCCTAAGGAATGAAAAAAGGTAAGAGGAGAGGGTGAGAATGGGTTTTTGGGAAATTGAAAAAGGGAGAGAGTGAGAGGCCTTAAAAGAAAGGTGGAGGGGCATGAGTGAGAAGGGGGAGTAATTTAAAGGTTTAGTAACTTGAAAGAAAAAAACGTCTGAAAAAAGAGACATAGAAAAAGAAAAGAAGAGAAGAAAGGAAGAAAAAGAAGACTTAGGAAGCAAAAGACTTTGATTTCTTGGAGAAGAAAAGGAGTTTCTCTTGCATTCGAAGTCTCAAATCAGTCAACAAAACTCTAAGGGCTTAGATAGAAGCATCAACTCGTCTAAGTCAATGAGTCTCCTTATTTTTAAGCTTTAAGCTCTTTATCTTCATTAAAAGCTTTTATTTGTTGCTAGTTTGTGTGTTTTCTTGAGTTATATTACTTATTTAAGTTCATAGAGAAGCATGATTGTATAAGACACTAAATATTGATTGTTGATATTTATATATTTATGTCTGTAGGTGACGATTTTGGTCGCACGCCTAAGTGTTGGCGACCACGGCACTACGTGAGCTCAAGGCTCACTAGGAAATACATAGTGGGCTTGGGGCCCAAAATGGAGATCGAGTCACCACTCGGATAAAAATTGGGATACACTATATAACAACTGGATTCCACGGAGGTTCTCAGAAGCCATTATCAGAGATCGAATTCGAAAACTGGGTATGGGCTTTTAGAATGCCCATTCAACCTTGCGGTTGGCCTCCATGTGTATTTTGTATTTTATTACCTTTGATTATTAAATTATTTTCTTATTAACATGGTAATTGCAATTGGTTTCCAATTTTATATTTTATTCAAAATTTGTACATTAGTCTCATTTCATGCTTGTATCCCTGACATTCAATCACAAATAAAATAAAATAAAACAAATAAAAACAATTTACAACCATTCATTCCAAATAAAAAGATAGAGAGATTAAGGATTACAACTTTTGGTGTAAATAAATGTAAAATACTAAAAATAAACCATACATAAACAAAAAATAAACTAATTAATTATACAAATCAAAACTCTCAAAAACTAATTAATACAATATTCATCTAATAATTAAAATCACCAAATAATTCTTGCAACAAATACGAGTTAGCTCTATCTCACAAACAATAACAATATCTACCAAAATAGCCTACAAAATAACACAATAGTATAATATTAAAAATAATAACAAATAAGACAATAACCATGCATAAAATCAGGAGATATAATATATTAAACATGGAAATTATGCCAAATATATAGGATAATAGCTGAAAATTGAGACATAAGCAGACAGAATGCTGGTCAAGGGGCGATGCCTCTTCAAAGAGGTGTCGCCTCCTGACTATGAGGCAATGCCACCGTCGCCTCATCGTGAAGGGGTGACGTCTTTATGAAGAGACGTCGCCTCTTCAATAGGGACAGAGACAGACTACATTTCTTAAATCTTAAGAAACTCAATGATATGCCAATAAATATAGTTTTTACAAATTAAAAATATGTAAAAAAAAAAAAAGGAGATGAATATAGTTTGTACAAATTAATTATATGTAAAAAACAGGAGATGAATATCGTTTTTACAAATTAAATATATTTTTCATTCCCATTTTTATATAATCTTAAATTATTAAAATCGAAGCCTAACTAACTACTATAATTAGAATTTCGATATTGTAGATGTAAATTCATAAAAATAGAGATTAGTTATTTCACCTTAAATGTCATATATTGATCAAATTACAATTGTGATGAAATTATAAATAATTTATCAAATTGGGTTGGATTTATCAAGTTTTAAACTATGATATAAATTTACAAAAGGATGTAAAAATTGTAATTTTTGACACCAACAAGCCTATCATGGCCTATTGTTACTGCTTAGTTAAAATTAAAATAATGAGAATTTTATAAAAGTTAAAATTAAAAATCTTTTATCATCGATAAAAGAGAAGTTAATTATGAATAAATGACACTAATATTGAGGCATTCTAAAATATCATTAAAAAAGATCCTGAATGATAAAACATTTAAACCATAGAGTAAGCTATCAAATGGCAGTACTTTTTTTTTTTCAAATTTCAAAACATCAAAGATTAATATATTCTTTTATTTTTATAAAAATGGAAAAAAGTCAAATTTAGTCCCTTAATGTCTGGTGTGAGGCTCATTTAAAACAAGGAAGCAACACCATTCCTGCCACTATGCGATGGCAAAAAAGAGAATTCATAAAGCGGCATTGTTTTCAATAAGCTCTACCATCAATGGAAAAGGAAGAATTAGTGACACTCCTGTAATTTCTCTAAAATAAGAGGGTGAAATAACAAAGAAGCAACCGGTAGCAATTTTGAAATTTGTTAAAAATCATATGGCAAGTGTGGCACCGTATATGAACAGTAAATTATTATTTTTTTAAGTGGAGAGGGGGGAATCGAATCGCCACGGATGGACGTCTTAGACAGACGCCTTACCACTAGGCTCCTTGGCCTGGGTTTTCAAGTTTATATATATAAATAAATTTTGATTTTTTTTGGCCCAGAAAACAAGCCTAGCGTTATTCAATCCCGTCATTTAGCCCTTTCTAAGAGATTTGACATAAAAAAAAAATTATAAACTAGTCCCTAAAGTGTTTTTGTATCTAAATATTTTGAGTTTTAAATTTCAATTGACAAAATTGTCCTTAATTTTTTTATTAATAATATAATTTTGAAGAAAAATATTCTACTTAATTACCAGTCTTTCTAAATTAAATTATATGTGTAATCTAAAATAATTAAATTTGAAAATAAAAGTTTAAATTGAAGTGCATATGTATGTGCGAATGTGTTTGAATGCTTTTAACAAAATGCTTAACATCAAAATAAAAATAAATATATAAATAAAAAATATTTAGAGTCTTTGTTCTTATTTGCTAATAATATACTTTCGATAAATGCTTAATATTAAAATTTATAAGTGTTAGTTCAATTAAAATAAATGTATTTTTATTTTTTTATTTTTTAATATATAAAAAAAAAATTAAACACTTGGCGAACAAACACCCATCTTTCCTCACCCTCTCTATCCTATTTGCCAATGTTATATCTTATTATAAATTTTTATTTAACTAATTTAAAATGAAGCATTATATATATATAATGTAACTTCATTTTGATCTTACATGGAAGTTAAAGGCTAACATTAAAGTGGAAATGTAGTATTAGGAATACGAGATGATGAGGACAACGACAATGAAGCAAAGCTTCAATCACCAAGAAGTTCCAGGCATTTGGGGTTTTCTTACATTGTCCATTTTAATTTGCTACGAGTAAGAATGTTGTGATTCGTAACCAAACAAAGACCAGAGCAATCGCGCTCTCACGGCAAGAACCACAATAAACCAGTCATTATGCACAAGCCACAAACATGATTAAACTACCCTTTAAGACCAACGATCATCAAATAAAACAGCTGAATCAATTCATCAAAGTCTAACAAAATCCTGTGAAGCTCTGGATAATGAATGAAATAAAAACTAATTACACAATTGTTAGAACGGAATAGATAGAATATACAAAATTTAAAGCTGAGAAAAAAATAAATAAATAACAGCACAAAAATTACAGAACTGATGGCCTATTAACAGAATTTTGCTCAAAAACTAACCTCAAGCGCCGAGCAAAAACATCCATTTCAGCAACCCTTTGCTCTCTCCACCTCCTTTCAAAATCCTTTCTATTAGAACATCGCACTCTCTCTTTCTCAACAACCATCCCAACTTCCTCTAAACATTCATCAAACACATTAAGTACACTTTTCGCCACCACTTCCTTAGTCAAATTCTTAGCCGCCAAAAGACCCCTCTTCTCCTCCTCCACCAAATCATGATCACCATCCTCATCATCATCAAAGGCATTCAAATCCAGCGGCCGGAAATCATTAAACGTGGGGAGAACAGGCGAAAAATTCACCTTAACTCCAAATAAATTAATTCTTTCTGCATACTCGACACTAACATTAGAATTCTTGGAATCAAAATTAGCTTTGCTAATGTTATCGTTGGAGCTCCACAACTTCTTCGAGAGATCGAACAAGGCACGATCATGAGGAGATAAGAGAGCAGGATTTTGGCCGCGGGAAATGCGGGAAGAGATGACCCTAAATTTCTTCCGTAATCTCCGGAGCTTCTCTGAGAGTTGGGACTTGGAGTACGGCTGAGAAGACACAGAATTGGAGAATTTGTCGTAAAAAGTAGACAAGTCACGAGGGAAAGAGAGGCCGTCGTCGGTAGAGGTGGAATCAATGAGGCTTTGAAGGAGACAGATCTCGTCGGCTTCGGTCCAGACCCGGTGGAATTTGAAAGGTGGGGGTTTAGGGCGGTTGATATCGGCGGCGGCGGTGGTGGGGGGGATTGAGATTGCATCCGAATCGATTGTGCTGGGTGTGAGGAGAGGAGCAGAAGGGGCTTTGCGCTTGATGGGGAGTTTGGTAGCCGATGAAGAAGAAGAAGAAGATAAAAATGGGGTTTTAAGGTCGGGTTCCGGGATTGGGGTGGTGGAGTCCATTGTTTGTAGCCAGTGGCTAATTCGGCCAGAGCTTGATTCGTAGTTAAGCTTTTATTATGGATCCATGGGGTAATTTTCACACACCTTACCCACCCAAAATTTTTATTAGGTTCAAAATAATACCGAAACTTAAAACTCTTAATTTTAGTCCCATAAAATCACAAGTCCTCAAATGTGTCAATAATAATAATAAGAGACTTTGTATTATGGAAGTGTTTTAACTACAAGTTTTTTTTTCTTAAAACAACTAGGATGTTAAGAAGGAAGTGGAATTGAACTCATAATCTCAATTTTATAATATCTATTACATGAGTAATTAATCTATAAAGTGAAAACAACTGCAGATTATCTTTTTAAGATAAGAATAAAAGAAAATTTGTATCATTTTCTTAAACAAATTAAGGATACAAAATTCATCTAAGTCAAGTTATGATGAAAACATACAAGATAAAATAATAATTTTAAAACCAAAAATGATTTAGGTCATGATTTGAGATGTTATATCGATATCTTTGCAAATCATATCATAGAGCCTTCATCAACAATGATGAAAAGAAAGTTCACCACCACCGCCATTACCAATTTTCCTTTTTTTCTTTAAAACTCTTATATTCCTCTCTCTAGATGAAAAAAAAAATGAGGCAAGTTCAAAAATTGATCTTTTTTCTCACCATCTTCTTTCAATATTTTAACTAGAACTACACTTATATTTTACCATCCATAAAATCAATATCGTCCCCTATTTAATAAAATTACTGCTATCTTAGCCTTCTAGGTTATATTAAAAGATGAAGGTGGTGGTGGTCAAAGGATAATTGAGTGAGAAGAGAAGCATCTCTTGAATCCACGATAGCTCATCATTAAGTCCTAGAGCGTTATTTTCGCTTAAGTAACATCTCAAATGTGTGTTATAATGTATGCGATTGTATTAAATTAGTAGTTATAAAATTTTTATGTTCCTTATAGTCTTGCTAAGATTGAACCAAATTAGTAAAAATATAGTAAACTCTAGAACACCAAAGCTTTAAAAAAAAAAAAGATTATTAGGCATGAATGCATTTGGTTGCAACTATCAGAAAGCATAGAGAGAGGCTGGCATCTAAATATAAAATGGAGGAGAAATGTCAACCACTTGGATAAGTGGATAAGAGAGAAAAAAGTACAAGAGTAGCTTTTGTTAATAGTGTTTGGTTTTCAAGAAATGAAGAGAAAAATAACTGTTCCCAGAGTAACATGTCTACAACCATAAGATACGTAAACAAGATAATATACATATAGACACACTCAATGACATAAAATATATGTAAACATCATATATACATATCCTCCTTTTTTCTTTTTTTTTTTTTAACAAAGATGAAATTTCATTAGTAACTGTTCTCTAAGGGTATCATAATATGTAAGGTTCGATTCTTGTTATTGTTGATTTGAAAAGGGAGAATTATCCCCTATTGTATAGTATATCAAAACTTAAGTCATTTAATCTCTCTATTAACCAAAAAATTACAAGTTACATAATTGTAATCCAAACGAAACTCTTATTTCTAAAAGAAAAAAGTATACCTAAAAGATAAATTCATGAAAGAAAAGATATATAGAAACTCTTTAGGTGAAGATAGGAAGAAAAATATCATTTTGAACATTTATTTTCTATATGCAACATGGGAGAGTGAAATTAGAGTGAATCTAACTACATTCTTTAAATTCTTGCTTCAATATCAACTTAATCTAACAAATAAAAGCTCAAGTGGATTTATCAAACCACCAAAATGATGGATGAAAATCCGCATAAAAACTATATGATATTAGGAAATTTACAATCGTTTGTTTAGAAAGAAAACAAAGAGAAAGAGATGAGAAAACCTAGAGAATATGGAGAAGAGGGAGTTAGATTTTCATTTCATCATAACTACATAATACAAAATGCAAGATTATAATTTATATTGGGTATGAATACAACTATTATAGAATACAAACAAATTTCTATAACTAACTAATATTCTCTCCTCTAGAACATGTCAGCAAATATTATTTAGTCATAGGACTAGCATTCTTTATTTTCCATGTATTAGTCTTGTTCCTTAAAAACACCCTTGTCCTTAAGAGGTAGAGTTGCTAGAAAACAATGTTCAATATCAAAGGCAAATTCCCATATAGCATCAGTAGTAGAGTGTTCTATTGAGTTGTAGCCTTATTATGACATTTGACAATTCATTTATCTAAAATGACCACAAGGTTAGGATAAAGTGAGTCACTAATGTTAGGCAATTGAGAAGTATAAGAATGAGAATTATGAGACTTTTTGAGTTGTGAAATATGAAAAAAGGGTGGATACTAGCAGTAGAGGACACTTAAGTTTGTAAACTACTAAGCCAATTTCACCAACAATTGGGAGGGAGCATTATAAACACCCAATTTCGGGATGTTATTATGCACATGTGTGAAAAAGCCCATATAAATTGATCTCTGGTGTCAAGTTTCACGATTTAAAGGACTAAATTGCAACATTTTTTTGGATATAATTACAAAATTGGTTTTTTTAGGGATTTGATTGCAGAAATTAAAAACTTATAAGGACCTTTTTTATAATTTAATTAAAAAAATGGTCAGCCGGCATTTAATGCCGATCAACATTGTGTAGTGCCGACCAGCATTACGAGGTGAAAATCAGCATTCTGGAATGCCGTTTCGCTAAAAATTGATTTTTACGTTGATTTTATCATTTTTCAAATTTTTCATTAGTCCATGACACCACGTGTTTGATTTTTTCAAAACCTTATCGCTCATCATCTCATTATCTTGATTTTGAAAATTCAAAAAAAAAATGCAGAGACTCTTAATCTCACTCCCAACTATCGCGCAACTTCCCTGTGTGATTACAGGAGCTGGGGTTACATGGCTAGGCTTTAAAAACCGAGAGACAAGGGCTGCGAAAAGGGGATGGAAAAAAAGCTGCGAGAAAAACCCTAGAAAATGAACTATAAAAAAAATCAGAGAGAAAAAACCTTAATTAGTTACTGCAAAAAAAATATTTTAAAAATACATTCTTTGCTTTTAAAATCCAAAAGATCAAGAAAAAACAATAAAGTCAATCTCAAAACGGTGACAATCTCAATCTGTGGGGCATTCAAACGACATTTTCACAGCATCTTCTACTCTTTTTTTCTTTTTTTTATTTGATTTCTTTGTTTTATTTTTTGATTGATACATTACTGATTATTTTTTTTTGTTTTGATTGATGTTCTGTGGTGCTCTGAAGGGGAGATTGGAGATATGTAATTTTTGGTAATGACTATTTGAAGAATCCATGGATTAAGATTTGTAAAACCCCCATAGGTTTTAGGATTTAAGATTTATGATTTTTGCGTTTTTTTAATTTGCTTTTTTTTTTTTTTGGATTGTAATTAATTTGATTTTAATTTCTGCACAATAGTTTGTAATAGCCCCAATAGTGGGAAACAATAGAATTTTATATTCTATGCACTAAAATTGATTAGTAATTTAGGTTCAATTGAGTAAAAATCAATTAAAATCAATGATGGGTGTAGATTAATTTAGGGTTTTATGTAAATTGATTTAGGGTTTTTTAGAAAATCACATAAATTATGTGTTTGATCTAATTTTGTTATGATTTTTTTTGTTTGGGTTTTGTTTTGTGGATCTTTTAGTTCTTTGAACCCCAAGCCCACGTTAAGATCAAAACCATTTAATAAATAGGCTTTTAATTGTATTTTTAGGTTTAATTAATTTTAAAATCAATTTAGGCCCAATTATATTAATTTAGACTTAGGTCCATTTTTAAGGTTAACTAAAATTAATTTATACTTAGATCAACCCATTAATTTCATTTCTTTTAAAATAAATAGATTTAGGATCACATCACTTGATTTAAAATTAAGTAGAATTAAGCCCACTAATTTATTTCTATTTTATTTCTTAAAACTATTAGATTTAGGCCTATTCTCTTAGTTAATTAAAACAAGTAGATTTAGTCTTACTGATTCAATTAAAATGTAGGACCATCTCTAGTCCAATTCACTTGTAAATAAAAATGTAGAATTAGCTAACTTTAATAAAATTAATCTAGCTTAGACATAGGGACATCGCCTTTTGTATGCATTTTTTACATGTAATTTTATGACGTGTTGCCTTTTTGGGTTAGATGGATGTTTAATTTAGGTTTAAATAAAATTGCATGTAATTAGAGAATAAGATAGTAATTCTAAATGAACACAAGACTAAAAGAAGTTAGTATTCCGTTCCCAGAATCTCCTAGTTATGCTGCTAGCTTTCTTTTAAAGAATTGAGTACCACCTTTCGATTTGTCCTAGTTATTACCCTGGGTGGTGACTCCTCATCTCCATGTCATGTCTTTATGATAATGGTTAGTGTGTTCTCTAGGGCTCTGAGCCCAAATAGTGTCGCGGTTGCTAAAATCTTAGACGTATGCTAAACCCTACTGTTTATAGTGACAACTCCACTAGGGATAAAAGATACTGATTCTACTTGTGTTCTTTAGAGTTATTTTATTAATTATTATTTTATTCTTGCATTCATTTTGTGTGTCCCTATTAAACTGATGACGTTGGTTTATGATTCCATGATTCCACTAGCTTTATAGAGTTGTAAATTGGCTAACCATCACTATTAGCCTTAACTTGGTTCAAGGGAGATTACCGGACTCATCTAACCAGAGTCTATAACTCAAGTCCTAAAGGGAGGTAGTCTTCTCTTGAGTTTGTAAAGGATGTCGGGCCCTTCTGACCTTGGCCTGTAACTCAAGTCCTAAAGGAGGGCATCTTGCTAAGGGAACCTTGACTTTTCACCAAACTCTAACCAGATATAATGGCTTAGTTGCCTCCCCTAGGATCCACCCAAATTGCTTGTATGATTTTTTCCATGAGGTATTTCTATCTATAAAAGCCTAGGCCTATACTTTTGAAGCCCATTTGGGTCAATAAAGATTGGGCTAGACCTTTATACTTAGAAATGTTGTTTATATGCTTATTACCATGAGGTATTTCTATCTATAAAAGCCCAAACTCATACTTTTGAAGCCATTTGGGGTAATGAAGATTGGGCTAGGCCTTTATACCTAGAAATATTGTTTCTATACTTTACTGCTTTAAAAGAGATCTGGCATGCATATTGGTCCCTGATATCCACCATTGATATTAAGTCTAAGACTAAAAATCCTACGATAAGAAACTCACCATTGAACACATGTGTGGAAGGAATAAGGTTGGAAGGATGTATATTGTACACTTGATTGATACTTGCTATTTATTGTATAGCACATGCATCATACATACATATATACATGCATCTCATTCATCATACTAACACCTTATTTTGTAGCCATTATAGATACATCGAGGTCTTCTCATATTTAGGGATGACGAGGTGGTAGACTAAAAAGAACGAGTTAGAGTCTTAAAGCCTTAGTAAAGGAAATCCTTAACAGACTGGATAGACTAGAAAAAAGCCTAATCAATCCACTTTATTTAGAAGCTAAATCAACTTTACCTAAATATGAACAAATAGAATAATAAATAAAGGAACTGGACCTTAGAAGACATCAAGGGAGCTCTGATGGATGACACGAGGGCTATGATGTAAGATGAACTGAGACAAGCACTATCTAGACTGATGCAACCTACTATTGTCATACCACTACCTACAATTGAACAACCACCTACTGCTACTGTTAACCCATATGCTACGAATGCTCCACCTACTACCAACAATGTTGGAGGGCAACCTATTGCTAGAAACCCACCTGCTATCAATGTAAAGCTGGAAGATGTCGAGAATTACATGTTAGAGAAGGTGTAGAAAGAATTCCTTAAACTGGTACACGACTATGAGTCCAAAAAGATGCGAGCATTGACCCAGAAAATGTCCAAGATAGAAGAGCTGCTTAGAGGACAAGGCATAGGATATTTATTTGACTTTGATGATATGTTTTTAATGAAGGGTAATAAGCTACTTGAGAAGTTCAAAATGCCTTAGCTGTAAAAGTTTGATGGAACTAGAGATCCTAGGATTAATCTCAATCAGTACATAATAACTATGAGCACTACTAAGGCCCTATTAGAAATTATCACTAGGTTATTTGTACTGTCTTTAGAGGGAATGGCTATAAACTGGTATCATGGGCTGGAAAAATATGTGAGAGTTGACTGAAAAGAACTATATATTTCCTTTTTAAGATAATATGATTATAACACCTGGTTGGAAATGTCCATCAGAGATCTAGAACTGACAAAGCAGAAACTCAATGAATCTTTCTCTGATTTCTTTACCAGATTCATGAATAAAGTAGGGCTGATAAAGAATAAGTTGGCCGAGAAGGATCAGGTTAGGATGATAGTTCAAAATGTTCACATCTAATATGGTCAAGAGGTTGCAGATGATGAACCCTAAAACTTTCACAGACCTATATGATGACGGTCTGCAAGTAGAAGAGATTAAGAATGACAAGAAAAAGAAGCTCTAGTGGCACTGGAACCCGAAACTACCCAACCGGGGGTACACAATAAGGAAGTACTAATCGAGCTTTGGAGGTACGCGCAGTTTAGCAAACCCAGAGATTCTCCAACTTCAAATAACCACTCTCCAAAGTCCTAGAATGATTGATGCATAAAGGCTTACTTCGACCCTTAACCTTCTCCAAGCCACCTAACCCAAATGTCCCAGGTTACGACCCCAATAACTATTGCAAGTTTTACTAAGTAGCTAGTCACTCCATAAACACATGTATTCACCTCAAACATGAGATCCAAAACCTAATAGATTGCGAAAAAATCACAGACCTTGAAAAATCAACTCCAACCTAAACACTAGAAATAATCCTTTCCCTGACTATCGAAATGTCCTACCATTGGCCACCATAATGATTAACTCAAGAGTGAGAGAAGAAGAAGAAGTGCTAAACTCCTTTGAAAACCTAAACCTACAGCTAATGGAGAATCTCCTAATGCCTCTAGAGGAGTTGAGGATTTGCTAGGGCAGCCCTCAAGGAAATTTGACTATAAGGTATTCTATTCCAAACCACCCTTCGCAGATATCCCAATTGAATCAATTATGCCCTTAGGATGGGGTGATGAGTTTAATGATAAGAAAGAATCCAAAACCCTAGAACAACCAAGAGTTGAGGATTTATTAGGGTAGCCCTCAGGCAAATTTGATTATAGGGTGTTCTATTCAAAGCTTGCTTCCAGTGATATACCTCTTGAAGGGATTGTGCCCTCAGGATAGGGTGATGAATTTGGTGATGGGCCAGTGAAAGAAGAGAATAAGGATTCTCTAACTCCCAAATAGGGTATTAAGGAATTGCTCAGAGCACATTTGGGAAAGGTTAGCATGGAGGGAAAGGAAATGTGCATAGTAGAAGTATGGAAGGATGGAAAGAGGGACAAAATCATTAGAGTTGTAGACATCTAGTATGACTCTGATGACAAGAGTCCTGCCGGTCTGGATGTATGGAGTGATGATCCCAAAGTGAATCATATTACTAAAAGTGGGAGAAACTACAAGGTAGCTGAAAAGAAGATTGAGAGAGTTGCAAAAAGAGAAGAGACAGATGATGCAGAAATAGAAGAAAGGGAAAAGGAAGACTTGATTTTGGAACAGCTGAAGAAGGCTAAGGCAAATGTCAGTATCTAGGAACTATTGATGCACTCAGGCAGCCACAAATGAGCTTTAGTGAAAGCTCTATCAAACATGAACATTGAAACAGTAGCCATACTGAGACTAGGTAGCAAAGGTTATAAAAAAGAAACACGGGCTGAAAACCTTCTCAGATGATGACCTGCCTTTAGAAGGAAGAAATAATAACAAGGCACTGTTTTTCCCAGCTGGAGTAAAAGGGAAAAGAACCAACTTTGCAATGGTTGATGATGGTTCTACCATTAATGTATACCCATTGAAGATCTTGCCTAACTTAGGTTTGAAAGCTGAAGACTTAATAGATTCAAACCTTATAATTAGTGCCTATGATGACATCATTAGGAATGTGGAGGGAACATTCCAAGCTATGGTTAAAACAGGACCAGTGGAATAAACCATTAAGTTCATTGTGCTAGATATACCAGTTACTTATACCTTATTGTCGGGAAGGCCATGGTTCCATGCTTTAGGAGGGCTACCCTCGACTGTGCACCAGAAGATAAAATTCCCTCATGAAGGAGATGTAGTGACAATTGAAGCAAGAAACAATACAGTTATAGCCGCCATACTGGAAAAATAGAAATAAGTGTGTGTTCCTCCCAGTTTTCAAATAGCTGGGATATTTGACGAGACTGAGATGGACCCAAGGGTTGTAAAAATGATGGAGAGCATGAATTACCAACCTGGACGGGGGCTAGGGAAGGATGAGCAAGGAAGTCCTAAGCTCAAAATTCAAGAGTCAAAATGACACTAAAGGATTAGGGTGTACTGAGACAGGATCTACTAGCGGAAGGGCAAGAAAGAAGGAGAAGGCCAAGAGAAATAAGCCCCTAGGGAGAGTTGAGCTGTTAAATGAGAATTTCATTAAGCCAGGAGAGGGCAAGTACTATTTGATGCTAAGGAGTCTGTTAATGTCATTGGAAAAAATGTTCCTGGGTTCGAGATTTTCAAGGACCAAATTGTGGATAACTTAGTCGAGAGCAACAAAGAAGAAGTTATGAATCAAGTAGTTAGAAGAATGGGTGATGCTGCTATCGAAGAGCTGCTATGTCTGCCACCTAAAGAGGAGCCACCCCAGGATTTAGCTACTATTATTAGTGATAGCTTTACTAATGTTTTTTATGAAGAAACTGATGTAATAATGTCTGATCTCTATAAGGACAAAAACTGTGTTTTTTCTTTGGTTAATGATATGAACGCTAGTTTTGCTTACTTGTGTGATGTGCATCATAATAGTTTTGTGCATTATAATTTTAATCATTCATGCATGTATAACATTAATTCAATTCAATTTAATTCATTTAACATGGGCATGAATGATAATCCAAAGAACATTTATATATAACATGATGTAACTCCTAAAGAGAGGGAAAATTTTGAGAAAATACTAACAAAAAGAAAGGTAGTATTTGCATGGACCTATAAAGACATGCCAGATTTAGATAGGGACATTGTAGGGCATCACATTCCAACTCATATGAAAATAAAACTAGTTAAATAGAAATTGCACAGGCTGAAACCATAATGGACTAAAAAGATAAGAGAAGAAATTGCTAAACAAATTCAGGCCAACTTTTTAGAGGTAGTAGATTATCCCTAATGGCTAGCAAATATAGTCCCCGTACCCAAGAAAGATGGTAAGATGTGAATGTATGTTGATTTTAGGGATTTAAATAAAGCATGTCTGAAGGATGACTTCCTTTTACCTCACATCGATGTGATAGTCGATAGTGCAACATCAAGTGCGATGTACTCCTTTATGGATGGGTTCTCTGGGTATAATCAAATAATGACGGAAGTTATGTATAAGATCAAGAAAACTTTCATTATAAAATAAAGGATGTATTGCTACAAGGTTATGCCTTTTGGGTTGAAGAATGCAGGTGCAACATATCAAGGGCAGCCACTGCTCTCTTTCACGACATGATGCATAAAGAAGTGGAGGTATATTTAGACGATATGATGGTCAAGTCAGAAATAAAAGAGGGGCATTTTGAAGCACTGGATACATTTTTTATATGCATTGAGAGGTATAATTTAATACTCAACCCGAAGGAATGCATTTTCAGAGTTACTTTAGGGAAGTTGCTAAGGCATATAGTGTAATATCCCGTGTTTTTAAATATTTTAACACTGTACTGGGATATGCAGTGTTAATAATTTTTGTATATATATTACGATATTTTTATGAGTTGATATGTATTTAAAACCTATTTTAATTATTGTGTTTTATTCATAGTGCTTTACGTAAAATTTTCCCGAGACTTTTATTTTCGGGGAAATTTTCACGTAAATAATTTATTATTAATTATTTTAAATATATATACGGACTTGCATGAACTCATACATATTTTTAAAATACTAAACACCGTGTATATGTGTACCTATTTATTTAATTAGGGTTTAGTATTTTACCCTAATATTTTATTAATTAATTAATTATTTTATTGTTATTTAGTTATTTTTAATTAATATTAAATTTTAAAATATTAAATATTAAGTGTGTGGATGTGATTTTTTCAAATATTTTATTAAAATTATTTTTTTCTTATTTTTCTTTTTTTTTTCTTTTTTTTTCTTTTCTTTTATTTTCTTTTTCTTTTTCTTCTTCTTCTTCCCGCGCGACCACCTTCCCCTCACAGCTGTAACTCCCAATCCCCAGCCGTCGGTGTGCCGCCAGTAGCTCCACCTTCCCCAGCCAGCCACTCCATCGCCCCCAGCCTCCTTCCCCGGCGCCGGCAGCCTCTTTTCTTCCATTTTGGCCGAAATTCCTCTCCTCACCGTCGACCATGATTCCGGCCACCGTTTTTGACACCGCCAATCTCTTTCTTCTCCTTGAGCTCTGGTGAGTGTGATTCTAGCTTTGGTTTGAGATTAAATGGTCTTGATTTGCTTAGGTTTCGAATTTTCCATTTCGGCCATATTAGGGTTTTTGATTTTTTTTGAGCTTCGAATTGATTGATTCATGAAAACTCCCTTCACAAATGTTGATCCTAGTAGCTTAATCTACATGTATGAATTTTTGTGGAATTTTTGGATTTTTGGGTATTTTTGAATATTTTAATATTATTTTCTAATTTTCGAAAATTAATTATTTAAATTATGAAATTGTGTTTTATGGTTAAATTAGGTGTTGAAATGAATTACAGGAATTTATTTGGAATTTTTATGAATTTCTATGTATTTATTTTGAATTATTGAAGTTTATGTAATTTTGGGAAATTAGGGTTAATTATGTTTTTAATTGAATTTAATTGGATAATTGAGTTTAATTATTGATATTATTGATAAATATGTTGAGAAAATTAATTTTGGATAATTATACTATTTTTGGTGAATTTTTGAAGTAATTTTAGTATATTTATATATATAAGGGCATTTTGGTAATTTTACCCTAAATTGGCTAAAATTGTAATTTAATTGGTTTTAATAGTTATTTAAGGTATAAAAATGATTTCTACAAATTATTTGGTATTTTTAACTAATTAAAACTATTTTTCGTGAATTATTTTCAATTATATATATAATATACGGTTTTTCTAATAAAATGAGTTTTTATCGGTTTTTAATGTATTTAAAGGTTAATTATGTAATTTCTATGTATAAAATGAATTTCTATGTTATAAGGGTATTTTTGGTATTATCAAAATTGTTCTGTGTTTGTGGACCCCGGTCAGTAGATTGTAGTTTGGAGTCCGACCGAGGGGTTGTGGATGAGTGGTTGAGCCTGTTTTTCGAAGTGTGTTTCTTTGTAGGGTCGGCTCTACTTTTGAGTAGAGAGATGTTCGTTTTACAAGGGAGGTTCTGCCGAATTTTTGATAGAATTCTCGTAAAACGTGATATTCGGTCGAACCCTAATCTCAATTCTGTGTTTAATACTCTAGATTGAATTCTAGGATTTTCTATTAGGTTTATTCTAATGTTGGTTATTTATTATTTTTTTAGTTGCACCGAGACCGAGGGCTAGTGGACCAGGCCCGTCGGATCCATCTCGTGGAGCGCACTAATTTATGAGTTACTATACTATATATATATATGCTTTAGGATGCATGATTTAGAAATATATGTTTTATTTTGATTAAAATGCATAAATAATGTGATTTGTATTTAAGTATATTTTTGGTTTACTTTTGGTATATATTAAATTATATACATGTTTTGTTAATAAATTATATTTTAAATATATTTCTACCTTAATTTATAATTTGATTGGATTTATTTGACGTATATATACTCGAAATATACCTGGTTTACTTTTGGTATATTTCCGGTATATATATGGTTTATATTGTTATTTTATTTAAATTCATGCATCATTTATTTGCGAATGAATGTTTTATATTATTAATGAAGGATATCAATAGAACGTGCTACCTAGTGGGCAGCACTAGGACCGAGTACGTACCGGTACGCTTATAGCAAATAGGCTATACTACTAACTATTTGTGGGTATTGATTGAATGTGATTATTTGATGTGTGAGATGTGGTTTGGAGGTGTGATTGTTGGAGCTCGGTTGACCAAATGTCTCAGGGCCAATCACACTGGTAGTCAGACTGTTGGAGCTCGGTTGACTTAGTGTCTTGGGGCCAATCTGCTGTCTAAATGGATTAAGTGGACATATTTGGATTAAGTGAGCCTGTATGGCTAGAGTGTTTTCTAACACTATTTTCGAGGTTGCGATATTCTAAGGTTCTATGTGATCCTTCATAAGCAGTGATTTTCAATAAATATATAAAATGATTTTATTGCATCTGTGTGTAATTGCCTGTATATATACATATTATATATACTGTTGACAGTATGCATTGCCATTTAGTATGCATGTATATATATTATAGTAATTCACTCAGTGAGGTCTGACTCCCCTTCGTTGACTATTTTTCAGGAGAGTCAACATCTTCAGACCTCAGTAGCAGGCCTGTACGCCGGATTTCTTCCGCCCCGGCTTCTTTGTGTAAACTGTTTACTTGAGTCTTATTTTATAATCTAGACACTGCATTAGTGGTAAATTTAATGTGGGATTTTATGTATTTTATTTATGTGAGATATTGTATTATATTTGAAACTGTATCTGTATTAAAAGATTTATATATATGAGATGAGATTTGACTTAAATCCAGTTGGTGAAAATACTATTGTGATATTTATGATTTTCATTTCCGCTGCATTTGATATTGTTATTATTATTATCGTATGTTTATTTTATTTTTAGGCTTGCTACGGGTTCCGGATTCGAAAGAATTCCCGTTCCCTAGCGCCGGTAATGGCCCCTGTTTTGGGTCGTGACATATAGTCAATAGCAAGGGAATCGAAGTGGATCCAGAAAAAGTGAAAGCCATTCAAGAAATGCCAACACCAAAGATAGTGAAAGATGTGAGAGGGTTCATAGGCAGGTTATAGTATATTAGTAGGTTCATTGCAAGGCTTACTAATATTTGTGACCCAATCTTCTGAGAAAAGATCAACTTGCAGAGTGGAATGATGACTATCAAAGAGCCTTTAATAAGATAACGGAGTATCTTACTAATCTACCTATACTTAAACCACTGAGGGTAGGCAAACCCTTGATCCTATATTTGGCTCTAGAAGAAAAGGCAATGGGGGCAATTTTAGCACAAGAAGGGCTAGATGAGGTAGAGCATATAGTGTATTACCTCAACAAGAAGTTCCTACCATATGAAGAAAAGTACAATTTGGTGGAGAAGACATGTTTGATAGTGATATGGACAATAAGGAAATTGAGGCATTACTTTCAATCTTATAGGGTTCAGGCCATTTTGAAAATAAATCCTTTAAGATACTTACTACAGGAACCTACTCTGACCGGAAGGATGTCTCGATGGCTCGTTCTCCTGACTAAATTTGATATATAGTACATTACCATGAAGGTTATTAAGGGAAGGGCAGTAGTGGAATTCCTAGCTTAAAATGCAATAGAGGGTGATGGACAGTGGAGCCTAGAATTCCTATATGAGAATCTAGTAGTTGTAGAGCATCGGGAATGGAAGCTTTATTTTGATGGTGCAGTAAATAAAAAAGGAGCTAGGTTATGAGTGATCCTTGTCATGCCAGAGGGAGAAACCATACCAATGGCCAAGAAGCTAGATTTTAAAGTAACCAATAATATGGATGAGTATGAAGCATGTATTCATAGAGTGGAAGTGGCGATAACAGCTGGAGCAAAGGAGTTATTAGTATACGAGGATTTTATGTTGGTTATCAGCCAAGCTAATAAGGAATGGGAAGTGAAAGAGGAAAAGTTGAAACCCGACGTCTACTATTTGAAAGCCTTAACAAAAAATTTCACCAAGTGTCTCTTTATCCATCTATCAAGAGATGATAATTAGATGGCAGAGGCACTGACAACACTCTCTTCAATGTGGGATAGTGTGATTGGGTTGACCATAAGGCCGTTAGTGATCATGAAATCAAAAGCTCCATGTTATGGGGGTGAGCAGATTATGGGAATTTATATAAGGCCTCAAGAGAAGCCATGGTTTTATAATGTTTAGATGTTTATTGAGGAAGGAAAATATCCAAATGAAGCCACTTTAAAAGAAAGATATGCCCTACTTATGCTTGCATATAATTTTGCAAGTCACAATAGAGAGCTGTATAAGAGAATGCCGAATGGGATACAACTCAGATGTCTTAAGAAAGATAAAGTAGAAGAGGTGATAAGGGAGATTCATGTGGAAGCTTATGGTTCTCACATGAATGGAATAAACCTAGCAAAGAAGATAATCAGAAAAAGGTACTACTGGATGAGCATGGAAAGAGACTGCATTAAGACAGTAAGGTAATGCCATTAGTGTCAAATCTACGGGAATCTCAATCATCTTCCTCCAATGGTGCTAAATAGTTTATCATCTCCTTAGCCTTTTGCAGCATGGGGGATTGATATCATAAGAGAAATAAGGTTGACAACATCGAATGGACATAAGTATATAATTATGGCAATTGATTACTTCTCTAGATGGGTAGAGGCTGAATCTTTTAATAGTTTAAGGGCAAAGAAGATGGCCCGTTTTATTAAGAAGAATTTTATTTATAGATACGGGATTCCACATCATGTAGTGATAGACAATGGGGTTCAATTTCAAGCAAAAACAACAGAGTTATTGCAGAAGTATGGGATTGAGCATCATAAGTCTTCACCATATCGACCTCAGGCTAATGGAGCAATGGAAGCAACAAATAAAAATATCAAGAAAATCTTCTCTAAGATGGTCAAAACTTATAAGGATTGATCCGAGTTTCTTTATTTTTCTTTGTAGGGATACAGAACTATAGCCATAGCTGCCACAGGCCAAACTCTGTTCTCCCTGGTGTACGGCTATGAAGTAGTTTTACCAATAGAAATTAAAATCAAGTCTCTAAGAGTAGTTATGGAGGCCAAAATGCCCAAAAGTGAATGGGCAAACAAAAAAGATATGATCATCTGGTGTTTCTTGATGAAAAAAGGATGAATGATTTGTTTTATACCTAAATACACTAGAAGAGGATAGCAAGGGCATTTAATAAGAAGGTAAAGCTAGGGAAGATAAAAGCTAGGGATATGGTACTCAAACAATCCAGAGCAATGATGGTCAATCTAAAAGGAAATTTCATACCAAACTAGGAAGGATCATACTTAGTCAAGTCAGTTCTGCTAAAGGGAGCATCCAAGATATCTGATTTTAAAGGGAATGAGTTCATAGAGCCTGTTAACTTGGATCGCCTTAAGAAATACTATCTATAAAAATAAATAAAAGTAGTATGAAGAAAATAAAAGTCTGTTGACTAGAAAACTTGAAAAGGCTAGTCAGGTAAAAATTAGGACATTCCTGATGTTCAGAAAACCCGCAAAGGGCAGGCATGCAAAAATTATTGAATAAATCAAAGAAAAAAGGTCCTGCTAATTAGAAAACCCATAAAGGGCTAGTTAGGAAAAAGTTAGGGAAATGAAATGTGAGCGAAAAATATTCAGTTAGAAAATTTGAAAGGACTAGTTAATAGCATAAGTTATGTCATATAATGTAGTAAATGTACTCATTTTGGCCCTAATTAACGAATCTTATTAAAATTGAAATTTTGTTATGACATTGCATGTTCTATCTTATTTATAATACATAAGCACTAGAAAGGAAAATAGAACATAAAAGCTTAAAATCAGCTCAATGAGACCATTTTGCTTCAGTCGTGCCTCTATTTCTTCTTCCTCTAAGATTCATCATGTAAAGCTTGAATCCTCTTATATTTAGAAAATCTGGGTGGCTCTGTAGCGTATCATGACCTAAATCTAAAAAGTAAAAATAAGAAGCCCACTAAGTTGAAAACCCAAAAGGGCGGCTTAGGCAAAAGTTAGGGCATGCCTGCTAAGTTGAAAACCTGAAAGGGTGGATTAGGCAAAATTTAAGGCATAAATAATAATAATAATAATAATAATAATAATAATAATAATAATAATAACAATAACAAAATTCACTTAGGATCATTTGTTTATCCAAGTCTAATTTCAAGAAAGGGAAGTTTGAAATAGAGTAATACAAAAGATAGTGTGTCCTAATTATAAAATAGAAAATAATCTGGAATCAGTCATCCCGAGCTCTAGAATCAGGCCATGGGCTCCATCCTTTGCTAAGGTCATTATGATGATAAGTATCTGGAGGTCTGACAGATGAAGTACCAATGCTATAGGGGTCCATGCCCAAGTCAGCAAGTCATTGATGAAGCATCTCATTCTCCCACTCCAGATCCCTAGAATAAATCTGTACATATAGGAAACATCATATCATATGCATTCCATGCATACCATGCATACATTTACATAATAAGTGTATATGCTTACCCGCTAACTATCCATGACCTACATGGTAAATAACCTTTTGAGACGAGGCGAGTCTATGCAAATACTCTGCCCATGTCCGGGGGACCTATTTTGTAAAGTTTTACTAACATCAATACCAAATGTACAGGAAAAACTCACATGAAAATTATCTATTGGAGAAAAGCTAGAGAGTTGAACATCATCAAAATGTATCTGATGCTCAACCGGAGCTTGAACAACAGGAGCCTAATAGAGCATGGATGTGTCAGGAAGGGGAACATTGCCAAAAATAGCACTTACGAAAGCTCCCTCACAGCTGGTCCCAACATGCTGAATGCACTGTGCATGGCTAGGACTAGGCCTGGGGACCTTAGGTGCAATCTCAGTATCAACGGCATCCTCACTCTCTTGTATAGTCTCAAACCCCTGATCAGTCCTAACTGCCTCCTCCATCACTTCATCAATAGGGGAGTGAACCTCCTTAATCTATGAAAAGCAAATTGTAAGAAAAGAAAATAAGTGATTTGAAAAACTTCAGAAGAGAAATGATTAGAAGTTACCTTAGCTTGATCAATAGGGACATGCTCTAAGAGGTTCTCATGGATGAACTGCCGATAATGGCGAGATCGCTTAAGAAAAATAGTGGCATCATATCCCTGTAACGACTCTCTCAACTCTGAACCTATCAAATGAGAACTATAAAGCATCGAGTGGGGGACAGTAATAAGAATACGACATCGTTAAGGTCTAGAGCACCATCGATATACCCACTCTCCCAAATACCACATCCGACATCCATAACCAGGGAGCAAAACCCTCATCTCCTCAAATCGTATTGCGGCATCCATGAAATCATATTACTGGACGTCATCAGCTCCCTCTAATCAATTAGAATAGGTCTACAATATTATGATTAATTAAGTTTAACTTGTATTAAGTCATGAAGTACTAATGATTTTATTTTCTTACCAGGTCCCACTCGATGATGTTCAACTAGTCGCAGTAGGTTTGTAGAGTATTCTTAACACTCGTTAGATGGGAAGAGCCCCATCTCTGTATTAAGGGGAGACTCTTATCAGAGCTGATAGCCTCGAAACCATGAATCAACCCAATCTCTATGCTCCAAATATGAAACAGAGAATAAGTCAACAAAAAGAAAGAAAAGGAAAAGAGGAGAAGAGAAACAAAAAGGGCATAGACGCATATGCAGGACATGCCAGAAGCCGTACATGGTGACAGTGCCTCTATAGATAATGTCTAATCTGTAATGCAAATAAGCCAACGCCGCAGATCCCCAGTTGAGGGTGATAACTCGGTCTAAGTCTTGAAAAGGGCTGAGAAGGGAAATGCTAACCTCATGACTAGTCTCGTAGAAAAGGGTCATGCCAAGCAAGATCATGAGGAAGCACTTTGCCTTATGAGCAATCTGACAAGGTGTGGTAGTAGGAAGACATCTGAATCCTTTGACCAATGATGTTCTTCCATGCCGAGAAAAATCCAATCAAGTCTCACACATATTGAATTTATGCATGCTTAGGAAGACTGCAGTAATTGATGTCGAAGGAAATGGGACTCCCTTAGAAGGTAATCCCAGTGATAGCAGAGAAACTCATGGGTGAAATGGTCAACTTGTCTACATGAGTATGGAATGTATGGGTGGTGTCCATCTACCACTTGATTAGTGCAAATAAAAAATGGCGATTAGACCTCCCTCGAGCAGTCAGAAGCCCAGTGACAAATCGTCTGAACCCGGAGGCCTAAACCAACTGTGCAACATCCCTTGGTAGCTTAAGGAATAATTCACGAGCTATGAAAAAATAGGTCGTGAACTTCATCGACCGTTAGGAGTACTTCAAGAACAAATGAGCATTATAATAAATAAATATTCTTATAAAAAATTATAGATCGGAAAAATAGAATGTCAATTGGCATTATAAAATGCCAATCGGCATTGTACAAATGCCGACCAATTTTTGGACTTCCGACTCTAAGTTTAAGACTTTCAATCAGCTATTCAACTGAAATCCTATATTCCCAGGTTAAATTTAAATTTTTTATCCATTTTTGAGTGATTTTTAATCCAATTTCAATAATATACACACTAATTTACATTCTAAAATTAATTTTGATAACTAACTATATGAATAAATTTTTGCTTGAATAAACAGAAGTGGGGAAGTGTTACCTCATTACCCATATTTGTGCACCTATGAAGGTGTAGGCAAGTTAAAGGAAGCATAGTAGAACCTTCTCAGAGTCTAAGGTTGTTCTGAGTAAAACAGAGAGGCACAATGATTGGGTCAGCTGGAATTTCTACTCCTCTGTGTAGCCTGTGTTGTGCGTCAGCCATAGGATCCGATAGATCATGAATTGAACATCGGATGAGCAAGAAGTCAAAAGAAGAAAATCAAAGGAAAAAAGAAATGGAGATGGAAATGAAAGAATAAAATCGAAAATAAGAAGGGAAGCTTCTTATAAATGAAAAATATCCATTTTGGTCCCTTGACTATGTATGAATTCAAAATCAAGTTTTTCTTTGTAAATTCATCCATAACTGCATCTTGATTAGGATTTGATTCCTAAATTAATTCATTTAACTCATGTTATCAATAAATGAATTATTATTAATTGCATTTGTATTTAAATTCTAAATTTTTTTTATCAAGTACATAATGCATAATATAATTACAGAATGTAGTTTTGCATTTTTACATGCATCATTTTAAATAAAAATATTTCAAAATTCATTTCATGTTACATAGTAGCTAAAACACAAATTTTCAAAATTATCATGTTATGTGTTGCACAATAGTCATAAAATGAATTTCAAATTCTATATGTTATATGCTTCAATAACGGTTATAACATGACCTTTTTTAGACTCTTTACCACCAGACACTACACGATAGTTATGGTGATGTTACTAGACATCCCATAGGGAATATAGCGGATTTTAAATAGCTAGAAGTTCTACAAGAACTATAACACCATTTTCAAAGCTCGCTAGATGTCCCACAGGGAATATAACTAGGGTCATCATATTCATTTCATTGACCGTCCCATAGGGAATACAATGAAATTTATTATCACTAGACATCCCAAAGGGAATATAGTGTAGTTTACTAGACACTACACAATAGTTATAGTATCATTGCTAGACATTCTACAGGAACTATAGCACATTTATCAAATCATAAATCGCTAAACATCCCGTAGGGAATATAATAAAATTTTAAATCACCGAATTGCTAGACGTTCCACGAGAATTATAACACTTCTCTCAAATCATGAAACACTAAACGTCCAGCAGGGAATATAGTGAAACTCATTTTCATATGTCTCGCTAGACGTTCTATAGGAAATATAGTCAAGTATGCCAAACATAGCATTTTGCTTAAAATTTCTCAATAATTTAAGCATCAGCATGTCGATTAGGATACAATGAAGTACCCTAATTCTTTCTTTCAAAATTGTGTGCTACTATTGCTTTGTCATAATTTCTCAAGCAAACAACGATAAAGGGGGGCAACTATAATCACCCAATTTTGGGATACAATTGTGCACGTGTGTGATGAAAGCGCCTATGATGAAATCTAATTGAGAATTGATCTCTAGTGTCGAGTTTCATGATTTAAAGGACTAAATTGCAACATTTTATGGATTTAATTACAAATTGGTTTTTTTAGCGATTTGATTGCAGAAATTAGAAACTTTTGAGGACCTTTTTTTGTAATTTAATAAAAAAATGGTCAGTCTGCATTTAATGCCAACCCACATTATGTAATGTCAACCGACATTACGTAATGCCAATCAGCATTACGGTGAAAATTGACATTCTGGAATGCCGATTTTAGCTAAAAAGTGATTTTTTTTACATTGATTTTGTCATTTTTCAATTTTTTCATTAGTCTAAGACACCACATGTTTGATTTTTTCAAAACCTTATCGCTCATCATCTCATTATCTTGATTTTGAAAATTCAAAATATAAAATGTAGAGACTCCTGATCTTGCTCCCATCTATCGCGCAACTTCCCTGCATAATCACAGGAGCTGGGGTTATGTGGCTAGGCTTTAAAAGCTAAGAGATAGGGGCTGCGAAAAAGGGATAAAATAAAGCTGCGAGAAAAACCCTAGAAAAAGAACTACAAAAAAAATAAAAGAGAAAAAACCTTAATTAGCTACTGCAAAAAAAAAAAAACTTTTTCAAAAAATATGTTCTTTGCTTTTAAAGTCTAGAAGATCAAGAAAAAACAACAGAGTCAATCTCAAAACAATGAAAATCCTAATTTAAGAGGCAATCAAACAGCATTTGCACAACATCTTCTACTCTTTTTTTCTTGTATTTTGATTTGATTTCTTTGTTTTATTTTTTAATTGATTCATTACTGATTAATTTTTTTTATTTTTTTCTTGTTTTGATTGATGTACTATGGTGCTTTGGAGGGGAGGTTGAAGATATGTGATTTTGGGTAGTGACCATTTAAAGAATCCATGGAATGCCATGGATTAAGATCTATAAAACCCCCATAGGATTTAGGATTTTTTATTTTTGCGTTCTTTTAATTTGATTTTGTTTTGGATTGTAATTAATTTGATTTTAATTTTTGCAAAGTAGTTTATAATAACCCAATAATGGGAAATAGTAGAATTTTATATTCTCTGCACAAAAATTGATTAGTAATTTAGGTTTAATTAGGTAAAAATAAATTCAAATCAATGATGGGTGTAGATTAATTTAGGGATGCATGTAAATTGATTTAAGGTTTTTTAGAAAATCATATAAATCATGTGTTTGATCTGATTTTGTTATGATTTTTTTTTGTGATTTTTGTTTTTTGGATCTTTTAGTTCTTTGGGCCCCAAGCCTACGTTAGGATCAAAACCATTTAATAAATAGGCTTTTAATCAGATTTTTAGGTTTAATTAATTTTAAAATCAATTTAGGCCCAATTATATTAATTTAGACTTACCTCAGCCCATTAATTTCATTTCTTTTAAAATAAATAGATTTAGAATCACATCACTTAATTTAAAATTAAGTAGAATTAAGCCCACTAATTTATTTCTATTTTATTTCTTAAAATTAATAGATTTATGCCCATTCCCTTAGTTAATTAAAACAAGTAGATTTAGGCTCACTAATTCAATTAAAATGTAGGATCATCTCTAGTCCACTTCACTTGTAAATAAAAATGTAGAATTAGCTAACTTTAATAAAATTAATCTAGCTTAGACATAGGGACACATAAAAACATACACATGATTTCATTATTCCCACTATTTGGGCTATTACAATGAGCTATTAAAAATAATAAGAAAAGAAAAGTTAATACAATCCTAAAAATAAATAAAAATAAAACAATAATAAAAAATTAAATAAAAAAACCTAGAAATTATATTTAGATACAAGGTTCAATTCATGGCATTGCATGGAGCTCGATGGATTTTGTTCTTTGAGTAAACCCATTAAGTGATCATCTCCATAATTACCAACACAAAAGTAAACAATGGTTAGTGAATAAAAAAAATAAAAATAATTAAGTTCAGCTAAAATTCAATAGAAATAAAATAATAAAATAAAAAATAATAGAAAGTAAAAAGGAGATGATGATTATGGATGCAACGTGGGTTGGCCCCTCAAACTAGTAAGAACACTGTTATTTGTTAAATGGATCTTCAAAAAAATTTATTATTCTTCTTCTCAAAAGTCGATTGCTCTTTGCTTCGAAACGAAATAAATCACAGAAAATTATATTTGTGTACTTCCTAGAAAAAGAAAAGTCTTCAGGAAGAGAGAGAGCTTCAGTAAAAAGAGAGTCCCTATAGACGGCGGGGTTTAGCACGCATCCAAGATTTTAGTAACCACGACACTGTTTAGGCTCAGGGCCTTAGAGAACACACTAACCACTGTCACAAAGACGTGGCATGGAGATGAGGAGTCGCCACCCAGGGTAATAACTGGGACAATTTGATTGGTGGTACTCAATTCTCTAAAAGAAAATTAGCACCACAACCAGGAGATTCTGGTTACGGAATACTAACTTCTCTTAGTCTCATATTCATTTAGAATAATTTTATAAATGATTATTTCATCCTCTAATTACATGCAATTTTATTAAACCCTAATTAACATCCATCTACCCAAAAAGGCAATAAGTCAATAAAATTACAAGTAAAAAAGCACTTAAGATCACGTTGTCCCTAAATCTAAACTATGTTAATTTTATTAAAAAGTTAGCTAAATCTACATTATATTTACAAGTGAAATAGAATAAAAGTGGGCCTATATTTTATTAATTAATGAGCCTAAATCTATTTTTTAGTCTTTCTAGCATATGAGCTTAAGTCTATTCAATTTTAAAGAAAAATTAAATTAGTGGGCCTAAGTCTAACTTGGTTTTATTTTAAGTTAAGTGTGGACTTAGGTCTATTTATTTTTAAAAAATACAATTAAGTGGGCTGAGCTAAGTCTAGACAAGGTTTAATTAACTAAGTGGGCCTAAAATCTAATTAACCTCATGGGCCTAAATTGATTTTAATCATATAAGAAAAAAAACCTAAATCATTTTTTTAAACCTATTTATTAAGCGGGTTAGACTTAAACATGGGCTTGGGGCCCAAAAGGATAAAAACATAAAAAAAACAAGCCCAAAACAAATAAAACATAAAAAAAATGGATCAAATAAACATTACAGTGATTTTCTAAAAAAAAAACCCTAAATTAATTACATGCAAACCCTAATTTAAGCTACTACCACTATTGATTTTAATTAATTTTTACTCAATTGAACCTAATTACTAATCGATTTTAAAGTACAGAAAATTAAATTTTTCACTATTCCCACTACTAGGGCTATTACAAACTACATACAAAATTGAGATTAAATAATTATACACTTAGAAATTAAAATAACAACACAGAACACCAAAAATGAAAAAATAATAAATAAAAAAAAATCCTAAATCCTAATGGTAAATAACATATATTCTTCCATGGCATTTCATGGACCTTCTGCTCAATTTAAATATAGGCAGTATCCTCCTCAATCCACATGCACATAACAAAAAAAAGTAATCAGATTAGTAGTGAAATTAAACAATCAAAAAGAGAATGACATAATAAAAAATCGCAAAAGAAAAAAATAAAAAGAATAAAAATGACATAAAAAAACTTATGATTAGATGCTGTGTAAATGCCCCTTTTTGGCCCTTCAGATTAGGATTTTCCCCGTTGAAATTGAATTATTTTTGTTGATTTTGGATTGGGACTTGATTACTTTTAAAGACACTCACAATATCCAAAATTGGGGTTTCTTTTGGAAGACCAGGGTGTGTGCAAGGTATTCTTCACGTCTAAATTTTAGGGTTTCTGCGTTTTTTTCTATATGTAAAAACTCTCCAGAAAAAAACCTTTGCCAAAAAATCCTCCTCCAAAAAAGTTCTCCCCCACACGCATCCAAACTCCACTTTTTAAAGCAGAGTCTACGCATACTAGTGTCCTCCAAAGAAGGAACAGACTCATCTCTTAAAAAATAACCTGATAAGAATTTTGATTTCTAAAGCATTTTGAACGCGTTGAAATTTTTTTTAAATAATAATGAAGATAAAATTGAATTTTCAACCAATCAAAATGCTGGAAAATCGATAAAAATACACGAAAAAATCAACTTTTACGAGTCAGAATTGTGCAATGACGACCGACATTGTGCAATGCCGATCGGCATTACATAATGCCAGTTAGAATTTTGTAATGCCGGTCGGCATTAAATGCCAACTCTTTTTTTTAACTTTTAATTACCAAAAGACCCCTAAAAAATTGACTTATTTGCAATTAAACCCTAAAAAATGTTGCAATTTAGTCCTTGAAGTCCAAAAAATCGACAACTAACTTCAATTTTTGAATGAATTTCATCATAGGAGCTTATGTCGCAATTGTGCACAATTGCATCCTGAAATTGGGTGCTTACAGTTTCCCCCCTTTGTCGCTATTTTCTTGACAAATTGTGGCAAAGCAATAGAAGCATACAATTTCGAAAGAAAGAAATTAAGACACTCGATTGTATCCTAAGTGATGGATTGATGCTCAAATTGTTGAGCAAGGTGTAGTGTTTGATAAGTTGCACTATATTTCCCATGGAACGTCTAGTGGACTTTGTGCAAATGAGTTTCGCTATATTCCTTGTGGGACGTTTAGCAATGATAAGTTAAAAACTTGCTATAGTTCCTGTGGAACGTCTAGCAATGATGAACTTCATTATATTCCCTGTGGGACGTCTAACAATGCACACTATATTCCCTGTGGGATGTCTAGTGTAGATGAATTGAATTTTATTATATTCCCTGTGGGACATCTAATGATGCACACTATATTCCCTTTGGGACGTCTAGTGTAATTGAATTGAATTTCATTATATTCCCTATGGGACATCTAACGATGCACACTATATTCCCTATGGGATGTCTAGTGTAGATGAATTGAATTTTGTTATATTCCCTGTGGGACGTCTAATGATGCACACTATATTCCCTGTGGGACATCTAGTGTAATTGAATTGAATTTTGTTATATTCCTTGTAGGACATTTAACGATGCAAACTATATTCCCTATGGGACGTCTAGTGTAATTGAATTGAATTTTGTTATATTCCCTATGAGATGTTTAACGATGCACACTATGTTCCCTGTGGGACATCTAATGTAATTGAATTCAATTTCATTATATTCCCTATAGGACGTCTAACGATGCACACTATATTCCCTGTGGGACATCTAGTGTAATTGAATTGAATTTCGTTATATTCCCTGTAGGATGTCTAACGATGCACACTATATTCCCTGTAGGACATCTAATGTAATTGAATTGAATTTTGTTATATTCCCTGTGGGACGTCTAGTGTAATTGAATTAAAAAACTTGTTATAGTTCCTATGGAACATCTAGTAATGAGGAATTTGAAAGTTTTTATCATAACTGCTATGCAATACATAATATAATGAAGGTTATGACTACTATGCAGCACATAACATAATGATTTGAAATTCATATCATAGCTACTGTGCAGCATATGAAACCTTTGATTGAAATCATGCATGTAAAATGCAAAAAATGAGTTATGTAATCTTATTCTATATTCTTTATTTGACAAAAGATTTAGAATCATAAATTGATTATGCAGTTTTAATAATTCAATGAATTATTGATTTGATGAATGTCATGATTTAATTAGGAACATGTTCCTAATCAGAATGCAATTATGGACTAAATTGCAAGAAAGAAAAGATAGATAAAAAATAAATTGGAAGGATTAAAATGGATATTCTCCCTTTTATATATTCTTTCCTTTTTGTTAATCACTTCACTTCTCTTCCCATTCTTTTCTTCTTCTTCTTCCTTTTTTTTCAATTGATCTTGATTTTTCTTTTCTTGATTTCTTCACCATCTGTTGTCCGATTTACAATCCGTCTAATCCTATGGCCTCCTCGTCATGCAGACAACATGAGGGAGCTAAGACTTTAGAATGTCAAAGGACTCTACCTCTTCGTTTTCCTCAGAATAATTTGGAACTTCGAGAAGACTCAACTATCTTTTCCTTGACTCATTTACATACCCACTGGTGTAGAGATGTGGGTAATGAGGTAACTTTTCTTGCTTCTATTTATTTCTACAAAAATATTACCAGTATAATCAGTAATTAGAGTTAGTTGCAGAGTAGAGATTGACATTGACATGTATATTAGTCAGAAATTAATATGAAAATGCATGATAAATTGAAATTAACTCTGAAAATACGAAATTTGACTCCCGGGTTGTCAGAATGGAGGATCGGATGTCTGGAATTCTGGTCAGAATTCCAGATTTTTGATCAACCAGGTTAATGCCAATCGGCATAGTAAATTGTCAATCGACATTCTAGATTGTCGATCGGCAATCTACATTACCAATCAAAAAATTATTTTTTTATTTTTTAACTAAAAAGGCAATTAATTAATTAATTAACTAATCAAATCCTTCAATTTAAATTCTTTGATTAATTAATTAATTTTTCAATTAATTAGTTAATATTTTCCTTTTTGAAATTGAAATAGCGTCCGATGAAGTTCATGGGCTGTTTCAATTTAGCTCGGGAATTGTTTCATGGTCTGCTAGAGCAGGTGACACGTCTAATTTGGGCTTCCAAATTTAGGCATTTCATAGCTGCACTTCCGACTGTTCGAGGCTGATCTGACCGTTATTCTTTATTTTCTTTGATCGAGTGATGGATGGATACTACCCATACTTTTCATACTCATGTGGGTGAGCTAACCATTTCGCCTATGAGCTTCTCTACTATCACTAGGATTGACTTTGGAGGATCCCTAATTCCATTTGACATCAGCTATTGTAGTCTTCCAGAGCATGCATAGAGTTAGTAAGTGTGAGACTTGATTAGGTTTGCCCCAGCATGGAAGATTCGGAAGAACGTTCTTCTTTCATCATTAGTTGAGGGATTCAAATGCCTTCCTACTTTGACTCCTCGTCAAATTATTCATAAGGCGAGGTGTTTCCTCTTGATATTATTAAGCATGACCCTCTTTTGTAAGACCGATCATGAGGTCAGTATCACTCTGTTGGGTCCTCTTCGTGACTTAGATCAAGTTGCCACATTAGATTGGGGATCTGCTACACTTGCTTATATTTATTACAGATTAGACACTTTCTGTAAAGGTGCTGTCATGATGTGTGGCTTTTGGCACGTCTTGCAAGTATGTTTTCTTTCATTTGATCTCTATAGTTTTGCTCTTCTTTGCCTTTTTTGATGTGTTCTTTTTTCCAGATCTGGAGCATGGAAATTGGGCTGATTCGATGCTTTAACGCTATCAGTTCTTATAGGACCTTTCCTCTGATGATGAGATGGGGTTCTTCTCACCTTGCTAGCAACAGGAACACTTTGCAGATGTACCGTGATCAGTTGAACACTGTCGAGTGGCACCTGGTAAGGAAAAATAAAATCATTAGTATGCTATAGTTTAATAGAAATTAGACTTAATTTACATAAATTACAGATAAGCTCTGATTGGTTGGAGGGTGTTGAGGACATCCAACAATATGATTTCATGGTGGCTGCAGCTCTCTTGGAGCCTATAAGGATCTTACTTTCTAGTTATGGATGTCTGATGTGGTATCTAGGGGAGTGAGTATATCACTGGTCTTCCAGCCCTTCTCGACATCACATTCCATCTAATGTCCCTTCCTCTATGCTCCGCAGCTCGCATCTTACAAGTTCAGAGCTGAGGGATGGACTATAGAGATATGTTGCCTCATATTTTCTTAAGCGTTCTTGACATTATCAGCAGTTTATCCGTGAGAGCCTCCTGGAGCATGTTCCTATTGACGATGATGAGGTAATTTCTCATTATTTCAGCTTCTATTTCTAGAACCTATGACTCACTCCTTCTCTTTATAGTTTGAGGAGGTTCGCTCTACTGTTGATGCCGATGAGGAGAATGAGATTGCTCCAGAGACTGGGATTCCTCTAGATATTGAGTGCCCTAAGCCCAGACCTAGTCCTTATCATCATCCTCAGCACGTTAGGTCTAGTCGTTATGGGGCCTTTATCGGTGCTATGCTTGGTGATGTCTATCTTCTAGACAAGTGTATGTTCTACTGGGCTCCTACTGTTTAGGCTCTAGTTGAGCAGTAGATGCAGTTTGGTAATGCTTAGCTTCCTAGCTTTTATCCACCAGATGCTTCTCATGTGAATCTATTTGCTTTATTTCTTGTATGGATCTGTACACTTGACATTGATATTAATAAAATTTTACAAAACTGATTCCCTAGACACACGCAGAGTATCTATATAGACTTGCCTCATCTCAAAGATTATTTACGATGCAGATTACAGACAGTTGGCGGGTAAGCGCCCTCATTGAGACAATGCAAATGTATGCATGTAATGCATATGATATGGTGTTTTCTGTGTATATAGAGCTATTTTAGCGGTCTAGAGCGGGAGAATGAGATATTCGTTGATAGCTTGCAGACTTGGGCTTTGATCCGTATAGTGCTAGGACTTCATCTGTTAGATCTCTAGACACTCATCATCATGATGACCTTACGAGAGGATGGAGCCTATGGCCTAATACCAGAGCATGAGATGAATGATTTAGAGTTTCTGTATTCCTGAATTTTTAGGTGTCTGTATCTTACTGCTCTCTATTGTACTGTTGTTTTTATTCCTGTACTATCTCAAACACTATTAGATAGAACTGAAACAGTGTTTTGCATTTTAATGGATTTTTTTAATAACTAATTAAAAAAGATGGTTAATGAACATTATGTTTTTTAATAAATTATCCATTTATTTTAATCCTTTTCCAAGACGGATAATATTAGATAGATAAACATTAAAAGAATGAATTATCTTCTCAATTATCTATTTATCCCAATCCTTCTCAAATTCTTTCACCTTATCCATATCTTTCTTTGCTAGCAGAATGCTTTTCCCACATGAACTCATCTTCTTTCCCTATATAAGACTATCCAAGGGGCATTCTCCTTCATTCTCTACTCCCTCATCATGACTCAAGCCTCTCTTCAAACAATGAAGAAATTTCTTAAAAGTCTCAGTGGTGATGACTGGAATAAGCTTCAACCTTTCCACATTAAACCCCTGAAATCTCTTCAGCACCTGACTATCGATAACACTCTCCTACATACTACTTCTGCCTTTTGGGATGTTAAGGACCATGTATTCAAGTTTAATGGGCAAGAGCTTTGTGCAATGGTTGAAGAGTTTGCTACTATTCTGGGATGCACATTAGACTCAACTGCTATGATAGCCCTTCCTGATTTGGAGATGCAATTTCCTAGCAGATTGGTTACATTCTTTAATTTTCCCCCAGTTGATATTTACATGTATACACATAACCCTAGGACCATCAATCTTTCTTCTCTGATCACTGTCTATGGGACTCGGGAGAAGAACACTACTTCTTAGACTAGAACAGTTACTTTCTATTTATATGCTTAATTTTTGCTAGTTTCTCACCGTGGTGGTGCCGATACATATATTGTCAGTATTTTGGAATAGGTAGAGCTTAGAGCTAATCTTATGCCAGTTATCCTTACTCAGACCATCATTGGGCTTGACAGTTTTAAGACTCATAACCGTTTCTTAGGCAGTTTACTTCTTCTTCAGGTGTGCAACAAAAACTTTTATTTTTATTTTATTTTTGCCCTAATTTTTACCTAAGCCGCCCTGTCGGGTTTTCAGCTTAGCAGGCTTGCCCTAACTTTTGCCTAAGCCGCCCTTTCGGGTTTTCAACTTAGCAGGCTTTTATTTTATTATTCTTATATCATTTTTTCTTTTTTTTTTTAGATTAGGTTACAAGAAAAGCTGAGTTTGCTTAATGTACCCCTCAATCCTTTGACTTATCAACCTCATCAGCTATAATCTCGTCCTTTGAGAATGAAGGACAAATGTTCTATGGACCAATGGGTTGACTGGTTGAAGAAGATTTTAGATGCTAAGATTACATGGGTCTACCCTTGGTGGAGATTGAAGTTCATAACTATTGAGCTGTATGAGCACTGTGTTTTTATTTTCAAGCTGCACTTCTCTACCTTTTTTACCCCTTTACGCCTTTATCATTAATATAGTCGCCCTCAATTCATCGTTACTGTTTTGACTAACTTTGAAGGCTTTCCTTTGAGACAAAATTCTCTGGATAAGATTAGAAGCTTGTGGCCTTGTAAAGCCCTTGAATGAAACATACACCTGGATACGGATGTTACTACTGATGATGATTACAAAACTTGGGTTGTTATCCAAAAGACATAACCACCAGGATTTGCTAGGTACAAGAGAACTCAAGCTTTGTACAATGGGTTGTAAAGGAAGAAACAAAGACATCACTAGATAGAATGGTCTCATAGAGCTAGTTTCAGGCTTTCTTATGTTTTGTTATCCTTTCAAGTACTTATGCTTTATAATAAAGAAGGATATGCAAAGTTTAACAAAACTTCAATTTCAATTTCATTCATTAATTAGGGCCAAAATGAGTACATTTAATAAATCACATGACATAACTCCTGTTATTAGCTAGTCCTCATGGATTTTCTAACTGAATATTTTTCGCTCACATTTTATTTTCCTAATTTTTACCTAACTAGCCCTTTGCGGGTTTTCTAATCAGTGGGACTATTATTTTTTATTTATTTCCCTAATTTTTGCCTATCAGCCCTTTGCGAGTTTTCTGAATAGTGGGAATGTCCTGACTTTTGCATGACTAGCCTTTTCAGGTTTTCTAGCCATCGGACTTTATTTTCTTTATTCTACTTTTATTCATATTATTTTTTTACAGGTAGTACTTCTTAAGGCGATCCAGATTGACAGGTTCCATAAACTCATTCCCTTCACATCTGATATCTTTCTAGCTCCTTTAGGTAAGACCAATTTGACCAAGTACGGTCCTTCCCAATTCGGTCTAAATTTACCTCTCGGATCGAACACCATGACTCTAGACTATTTCAGCACCATATCTCCAGCTTTGATCTTCCCAGGCTTAACCTTCTTATTGAACGCTCTCACTATCCTTCTCTGATATATCTGAGTGTTGAATAAAGTATCCATCCTTTTCTCATTTAGAGATACTAGATGATCATATCTTTTCTGCGTCCATTCATTCTTAGTTATTTTAGCTTCCATGACTACTCTTAAGGACTTAATCTCAGTTTCTATGGACAAAACTGCTTCACAACCATATACCAATGAGAATGGTGTTTGGCTTGTGGCGATTCGAGCTATAGTCCTATATCCCTATAAGGCAAAAGGAAGATATTCATACCAATCCTTATAGGTTTTAACCATCTTAGAAAGGATTTTCTTAACATTTTTATTAGCCACTTCCACTACTCCATTAGCATGAGGGCGATAAGGTGAAGATTTATAGTGCTCAATCCCATACTTTTGTAGAAACTCTACTGTTTCTGCTTGAAATTGAACCCCGTTATCTATCACAACATGATGTGGAACCCCATATCTGCAAATAAGGATCTTCTTGATGAACCGTGCCATCTATTTTGCTTTCAAAGTGTTGAAAAATTCTACCTCTACCCATCTCGAAAAGTAATCGATTGCCACCATTATGTATTTATGCCCATTTGATGCTGCCGATCTTATTTCTCCTATGATATCAATTCCCCATGCTGTAAAGGGCTAAGAGGATGATAAACTATTCAGCACTGTTGGAGGCATGTGACTAAGATTCCTATGGATCTGACACTGATGGCATTGTCTTACTATCCTAATACAATCCTTTTCTATAGTCATCCAATAATACCCTTGTCTGAGTATCTTCTTAGCTAGAATCATCCTGTTCATATGAGACCTGCAAGCCCCTGCATGAATCTCTTGTATCACCTCTTCAGCTTCATCTTTTTTGAGACACTTGAGCTGTATCTTGTTCGGCATTCTTTTGTATAATACCCTATCATGACTTGCATAGTTACGTGCAAGAACACGAAGAGCATATCTTTCTTTTAAGGTTGCTTCATCTAGATAAATTCTCTTTTTAATGAATCTCTGGACATCATAAAACCAAGGCTTCTCTTCGGGCCCCATTTGAACATTCATAATCTACTCACCCGCATAACACGGTGCTCTAGACTTCATTATCACTAAAGGTTTCGTAGCCAACCCAGTTGCACTATATCACATTGAAGAAAGTGTTGCAAGTGCATCCGCTATCTGATTATCATCTCTGGATAGATGGATAAAGAGACATTTGGTGAAATTCTTCATTAAGGCTTTCACATAGCAGATATAAGGCTTTAACCTTTCCTCTTTTACCTCTCATTCTTCATTAGCCTAATTGATGACTAACATTAAATCTCTATAAACCAACAAATCTTTCGCTCCAGCTACCACAACCGCCTCAATCCCACAGATACATGCTTTATACTCGGCCATATTGTTTGTGACTTGAAATCCAATTTCTTTGCCATTGGTATGGTTTCTCCTTCTGGTGTAACAAGAATCACTCCCAATCCAGCTCCTTTGTTGTTTACAACTCCATCAAAGTAAAGTTTCCACTCCCGATGCTCTACAACTTCTAAGTTCTCATCTGGAAACTTCAAATTCCATTACTCTTCATTTTTTTATCACATTTTAAGCTAAGAATTTTGCTACTGCTCTTCCGTTGATTACCTTTGTAGTAGTGTACTCTATATCAAATTCAGTTAAGAGTACCAACCATCGAGACATTTTTCCAATTAAAGCCAATGCTTGAAACAAATACCTTAGAGGGTCTATTCTTGAAACAACTTAAACCTTGTAAGATTGAAAATAATGCCTCAATTTTCTCATAGCCTAAATCATTATCAAACATGTCTTTTCTACTAAATCATATTTTTCCTCATATGGCATAAACTTCTTTCTCAAATAGTACACTACGTGCTCAATTCCATCTAACCCTTCTTATGCTAACATTGCCCCCATTGCATTCTCTTCTAAGGCCAAGTACAAAACCAATGGCTTACCCTGTCTAGGTGGTTTTAGAATAGGTAGATTAACAAGATACTCCTTGATCTTATCGAAAGCTTTTTGACAATCATCATTCCACTTAACCGGCTGATCTTTCCTTAAGAGCTTAAAGATAGGGTCACAAATGTTAGTGAGTTTTACGATAAACCTACTAATATACTGCAATCTGCCAAGGAATCCTCTTACTTCTTTCTCCATCTTTGGTGCCGATATTTCCTGGATGGCTTTCACATTATCTGGATCCACTTTAATTCCTCGGCTACTCACTATATGTCCTAACAGTTTCCCTAAAGTAACCCTAAAAATGCACTTCTTCAGGTTAAGTCTTAGGTTGTACCTCTCAATTCGGGCTAAGAACTTGTCTAAGGCTTCAAACTGTCCTCCTCTTGTCTCTGATTTGACCATCATGTCATCCATATACACTTCAACCTCCTTATGCATCATATCATAGAAAAGTGCAGTAGCGGCTCTTTGATAAGTTGCACCTACATTCTTCAGTCTGAAAGGCATCACCTTGTAATAATAGGTCCCTCATTTTGTGATGAAAGCTATCTTAATCTTATCCATGACTACCATAATGATTTGGTTGTACCTAGAAAATCCGTCCATAAAAGAATACATTGCACTTGCTGCAGCGCTATCTATTATTACATCAACATGAGGTAACGGGAAGTCATGTTTTGGACAGGCTTTGTTCATATCCCTAAAATCTACACACATTCATACTTTGCCATCTTTCTTAGGAACAGGTACTATGTTTGCTAGCCATCGAGGGTAGTCTACTACTTCTAGGAAGTTAGCCTATATTTACTTGGCAATTTCCTCCTTTATCTTTTCTGTCCATTCTGGTCTTAATCTGCGCAATTTCTGTTTAATCGGCTTGATTTCTGGATGAATTGGAATGTGATGTTATGCTATTTCCCTATCCAAACCTAGCATGTCTTCATAAGTCCAAGCGAATACTACCTTTCTTTTTGTTAATATTCTCTCAAAATTTTTTCTCTCTTCAGGAGTTACATCATGTGATATAGAAATGTTCTTTGGATTATCATTTGTGCCCATGTTAAATGAATTAAATTGAATTGAATTAATGTCAAACATTCATGACTGATCAAAATTATAATGCACAAAACTATCAGGATGCACATCACACAAGTATGCAAAACCAGCATTCATATCATTGACCATAGGAAAAACAACATCTTCGTCTGCATAAAGATCGGATGTTATTACATTAGTTTCTTCATAAAAAAAACATCAATGAAATTGTCACTAATGACAGTAGCTAAGTCTTGAGGTGGTTCCTCCTCAAGTGGCAAACACAACATCTCCTCAACAACATTATCACCCATCCTTTCAGTTACTTGCTTCATGACTTCCTCTTTGTTGCTGGTCACTAGGCTTTCCATAATCTGCTCCTTGAAGATCTCAAACCCAGGGACATCTTTTCCAGCCACATTAACAAATTCTTTAGTGCCCAAATGACACTTACCTCCCCCTGGCTTGATGAAATTCTCACTTAGTGGTCCAATCCTTCCCAAGGGCTTATTTCTTTTTGCTTTATCCTTGTTCTTTGCTCTTCTACTAGCCGATCCTGCCTCAGTATATCCCAAACCCTTCGTACGGTCCTGGGTTTTAATGTTTGGGGGCTTAGGACTTCCTTGTTCATTCTTCCCTAATCCCTGTCCAGGTCAATAATTCTTGCTTTTAATCATTTTTGGAACCCTGGGATCCATCTCATCAAATATTCCAGCAACTTGGAAACCAAAAGGAACACACACTTGCTTCTGTTTATCAAGTGTGGCTGCCACAACTGCATTGGTTCCAACTTCTATTATCACGACATCTCCTTTATGAGGGAATTTTATTTTCTGGTGCACTATTGAAGGTACTCCTCCCAGGGCATGAAACCACGGCCTTCCCAATAGCAAGGCATAGGTAACAGGGATGTCCAGTATAGTAAATTCAATAGTTGACTCCGTAGGCCCTGTTTTGACCAAAGCCTAAAATGTTCCCTCCACATTCCTGGTACTATCATCGTAAGCTCTAATTATGAGGTTTGAAGTCGTCAAGTCATCTACTTTCAGACCCAAATTAGGTAGGATTTTTAATGGGCATACATTTATAGCTGAACCATCATCCACCATCACAAAGTTGGTTCTCTTCCCTTTTACTTCAACTGGGATAAATAATGCCTTGTTATGATTTCTTCCCTCCAAAGGCAAGTCATCATCTGAGAATACTACCAGCCCATGTTTCTTTTCTGTAACCTTTGCCACCATAACTTCTAGAGTAGTGGTTGTTTCAATGCTCATGTTTGATAAAGCTTTGACAAGAGCCCTTCTATGGTTGCCTGAATGCATCAGTAATTCCCAAATGTTGACATTTGCCTTAGCCTTCTTGAGTTGTTCCAGGATCAGGTCTTCTTTTTATCCTTCCTCTACTTCTGCATCTTCTGTTTCTTCCCTTACTGCTACTCTTTCATTTTGCTTTTCTGCTGCCTGGTAATTCCTCCCACTTCAAGTAACATGATTCATATTTGGGGTATCACTGCATACATCGAAACTGCCTAGGCTTTCTTCATCAAAGTCATACCATATGTCAATAACTCCAATGATTCGGTCTCTGTTCCCATCCTTCCACACTTCCATTATGCATGTTTCTTTTCCTTTCAACTTCCTCAGCTTGTCCGTATGTTGGCTTAACAGCTCTTCCGCCTCTTCTTGGGACATTTCTAGGTTTAAGAATTCATCTTCTTCAAACTCATCACCCCATCCTATCGGCACAATCGATTCAATGGGGACGTCAGCAGAAGCAGGTTTAGAATAGAACACTCTATAATCGAACTTGCCCAAAGGTTGTCCCAATAGATCTTCAACTCCTCTTAGCGAATGCTCGGGAATTTTAGGCTTTTCTTTTACTAGCTTATCATCAAACTCATGTCCCTAACCTAAGGGCTCAATTGATTCAATAGGGATATCAGAAGAGGATGGTTTCGAGTAGAATACTCTATAATCAAACTTACCTGAGGGATGGCCTACTAAATCTTCTACTCCTCTCTATGGTTGTCCAAAAGGTTCTTCATTTGGTATAAGGTTAAAGTCCTTAAAGGAGTTTAGCACTTCTTATTCGCTAACCCTTGAGTTAATCACCATGGTGGCTAGTGGTGGAACGTTTCGGTAATCTGGGAAAGGGTTGTTTCTGGTGTTTAGGTTGGAATTGGATTTCTTAGGGTCGGTGATTTTTTTGGAGTCTATCAGGTTTTGGATCTCATATTTTAGGTGAACGCAGGTATCTGTGGAATGGCCAACTACTTGATGAAACTTGTAGTAACTGTTTGGATCATAGCCAGGGAGATTTGGATTCGGGGGTTTGGAAAAGGTTAAAGGTCAGAGCAAGCCTTTTTGGATTAGCCTCTCTAGGACTTTAGAGAGTGGTTGGTTGAAGTTGGAGAACCTTTGAGGTTGCTGAACTGCATGCACTTCTACAGCTCAGCTAGTACTTCCTTATTGTATGCCCCTAGTTGGGTAGTTTCGAGTTCCTGAGCCTCTAATAGTTTTCTTTTTCTCAGTCTCAATTTCCTCAGCTTGTAACCCATCATCATATAAATCCACAAAGGTTTTGGGATTCATCATCTGTAGCCTCTCGACCAAATTAGGTGACACATTACGAACTATCATTCTAGCTTGGTCCTTCTCAGTAAGCTTATTTTTTATCATCCCTACTTTATTCATGAAACGAGTTAAGAAATCAGAAAAATACTCATTTGATTTCTATTTAGTCAACTCCAAATCCCTAATTGACACTTCCAATCGAGTGTTATAATCATATTGCTTCAAGAATGCAGTACATAGTTCCTTCCATTTAGCTCTAATAGACTTTTCTAACCCATGGTACCAGTTTACAGCCATTCCTTTTAGGGACAGTACAAACAGCCTAGCAACTACTGACAATGGTGCTATAGTAGTGCTCATGGTTGTGATGTATTAACTTAAATGGATCCTTGGATCTCCTCTCCCATCAAACTTTTGTAGTTGAGGTATTTTGAATTTTTCAAGCAACTTATCTCCCTCCATTTGCAGCATGTCATCAAAGTCAAAAGAATATCCCATTCCTTGTCCTCTAATCAGCTCTTCCATCTTGGACATTTTCTGAGTCAATGCTTGCATCTACTTAGACTCAAGGTCTTGAACCAATTCAAGTGATTCTCTCTTCACCTTTTCTATTATGTAGTTTTCAATGTCCTCCATTCTCACATCAGTAGTCGGCACATTTCTAGGAGCAGGTTGCCCCCCAGCATTATTAGTAGTAGGTGGAGGAGCTACAGCAACAGGCGGAGCTCCTACAACAGGTGGTTAATCAACAGTAGCAGTAGGTGGTTATTCAATAACAGCAGCAGGTGGTTGTACAACAACAGGTTGTATAAGTCCGGCCAGGGCCTTTCTTAGTTGATCTTGCATCATAGCTTTCATGGCATCCATCAAAGCTCCCTTAATGTCCTCTAAGGTCCAAATCTCTAATTGTTGTTCCATTTTAGCCTGTTCAATCTGAGCTAGTTCAGCTTCTATAAATAGTGGATTGATTGGACTTCCCTCTATTCTCTCCAGTCTGTGAAGAATGATTTGAGCTATGGACTCCGAATTTAAATCAACTCTGGTCAATTTGCCACCTCTTCATCCCCATACACGAGAAGACCCAGATGAATCTATGATGGCTGCAAAATAAGGTGTTAGTATGATGCATGGACTGTATGTATACATGTATACATGATGCATGTGCTATGCAACAAGTAGCAGGCAAGCACTTAGCAAGTAGCAAGTATGAAGAAGCAATCAAACATGCAGGCATAAACCTTCCAACCTTATTCCTCCCACACGCATGTTCAATGGTGAGTTTCTTTTCCTAGGATTTTTTGATCTTGGCCTTTATATCAACAGGGGATATTAAGAGTCGACGTGCATGCCAAATCTCTCTTAAAAAGAAAAAAGCATTGAAGCAGCATTTTTAAATATAAAGGTCTAGCCTAATCCTTATTAGCCTAAATGAGCTTCAAAGTGGGCTTTTATAAATAGAAATACCTCATGGCAATTCAAACAAACAAGCACTTTGGGTGAAGATCCTAGAGGAAGTAACTAGGCCATTATATGTGGTTAGGGTCCGATGAAAAGTTAAGGTTCCCTTAGCAAGATGCTCTCCATTATAGACTTTGAGTTATAGGCCAAGGTCAGAGGGGCCCAGCATCCTTTACCGACTCGAGAGAAGATTACCCCCCTTGGGGACTTGGGTTACAGACTCTAGTCAGATGAGCCCGGTAATCTCTCTTGAACCGAGTTAAGGCTAAAAGTGATTGTTAGCCAATCTATAACTCCATGAAGCTAATGGAATCATGGAATCATAAACCAACACCATCGGTTTAGTAGGGACATGCAGAATGAATGCAACAATGAAATAATAATAATCAATAAAACAATTCTAAAGAACACAAGTAGAATCAGTATCTCTTATCCCCAGTGGAGTCGCCACTGTAGACGGCGGGGTTTAGAGCGTGTCCAAGATTTTAGCAACCGCGACACTATTTAGGCTCAAGGCCTTAGAGAACACACTAACCACTGTCACAAAGACATGGCGTGGAGATGAGGAATCGCCACCCAGGGTAATAACTGGGAGAATTTGATTAGTGGTACTCGATTCTCTAAAAGAAAATTAGCACCACAACCAGGAGATTCTGGATACGGAATACTAACTTCTCTTAGCCTCATGTTCATTTAAAATAATTTTATAAATGATTATTTCATCCTCTAATTACATGCAATTTTATTAAACCCTAATTAATATCCATCTACCCAAAAAGGCAACAAGTCAATAAAATTACAAGTAAAAATGCACTTAAGATCACGTTGTCCCTAAGTCTAAACTATGTTAATTTTATTAAAAAGTTAGCTAAATCTACATTTTATTTACAAGTGAAATAGAATAAAAGTGGGCCTACATTTTATTAATTAATGAGCCTAAATCTATTTTTAAGCCTTTCTAACATATGGGTTTAAGTCTATTCAATTTTAAGGAAAAATTAAATTAGTGGGCCTAAGTCTAACTTGGTTTTATTTTAAGTTAAGTGTGGACCTAGCTCTATTTATTTTAAAAAAAAATACAATTAAGTGGGCTCAGGTAAGTCTAGACAAGTTTTAATTAATTAAGTAGGCCTAAAATCTAATTAACCTAATGGGCCTAAATTGATTTTAATCATATAAGAAAAAAAACCGAAATCATTTTTTAAGCCTATTTATTAAGCGGGTTAAACCTAAACGTGGGCTTGGAGCCCAAAAGGAAAAAACATAAAAAAAACAAATAAAACACAAAAAAATATATCAAATAAACATTACAGTGATTTTCTAAAAAAAAACCCTAAATTAATTACATGCAAACCCTAATTTAAGCTACTACCACCATTGATTTTAATTGATTTTTACCCAATTGAACCTAATTACTAATCAATTTTAAAGTACAGAAAATTAAATTTTTCACTATTCCCACTACTAGGGCTATTACAAACTACGTACAAAATTAAGATTAAATAATTATACACCCAGAAATTAAAATAACTACATTGAACACCAAAAATGAAAAAATAATAAATAAAAAAATCCTAAATCCTATTGGGAAATAACATATATTCTTCCATGGCATTCCATGGACCTTCTGCTTAATTTAAATATAGGCAGTATCCTCCTCAATCCACATGCACATAACAAAAAATAAGTAATCAGATTAGTAGTGAAATTAAACAATCAAAAAGAGAATAATAGAATAAAAAATCACAAAAGAAAAAAAATAGAAAGAATAAAAATGACATAAAAAAACTTATGATTTAAATGTTGTGCAAATGCCCCTTTTTGGCCCCTCAGATTAGGATTTTCACCATTCAAATTGAATTGTTTTTGTTGATTCTGGACTGGGACTTGATTGCTTTTAAAGACACTGGCAGTATCCAAAATTGGGGTTTCTTTTAGAAGACCAGGGTGTGTGAGAGGTATTCTTCACGTCTAAATTTTAAGGTTTCTATGTTTTTTTCCCTGTGTGTAAAAACTCTCCAGAAAAAAAAATCCTCTGCCAAAAAATCCTCCTCCAAAAAATTTCTCCCTCACATGCATCTAGACTCCACTTTTTAAAGCAGAGTCTGCGCGTACTGGTTTCCTCCAAAGGAGGAATGGACTTATCTTTTAAAAACCAACCTGATAAGAATTTTGATTCTTAAAGCATTTTGAACGCGTTGAAATTTTTATCAAATAATAATGAAGATAAAATTGAATTTTCAACCAATCAAAATGCTGAAAATCGATAAAAATACGTGAAAAAATCAACTTTTACTAATCATAATTATGCAATGCTGACCGGCAGTGTGCAATGCCGATCAGCATTGTGCAATGTCGATCGGTATTTTGTAATGCCAGTCGGCATTACACTAATGTCGATCGGCATTAAATGTCAACTCTTTTTTTAACTTTTAATTACTAAAAGACCCCTGAAAAATTGACTTATTTGCAATCAAACCCTAAAAAACGTTGCAATTTAGTCCTTAAAGTCTAGAAAATTGACAACTAACTTTAATTTTTGAATGAATTTCATCATAGGGGCTTACATTGCAATTATGCACAATTGCATCCTGAAATTGGGTGCTTATAGTCCCCCCTCCCCCCCGATAAAAGAGCTTTAGCTAGGTTTTTTTTATAAAAAACCTTAGCTCCTACACATACTCAAGAGTTTTAGTTTTAAAAGGATTTTATTTCTTGAAAGTCTAGATAAATGCCAAAAATAAATTTAAGAAAATTTTTAGCCAATTGAAATTTAGGAAGCATATATTTATTTTATGTAAAAATATAAAAAAAATGAACAAAAAATGTATAATTCCGATCAAAATTATAGAATTCTGATTCTCTTTTTTTTTAATTTTAATTACAAAAAGACCCCTGAAAGAATTTAAATTTTTTAATTAGGTCCTTAAAAATAATTAAAATCTTTTTGAAAATGCATTCAAATTTTGGAGGTTCTAAACTTCTAGTGTTGAAGACCTACTTGTAACATTTTCATCATTGGAGTCCTTTGTCGCATCCCAAAATTGGGTGTTTACAGTTGCCAACCTTTGTTGTTGTTTGCTTGAAAAATTATGGCAAAGAAAATAAGCACACAATTTCTTAAGAACAAAGTTTAGGTACTTGTATGGGCTCCTTGAGGCTTTTATCTGCAACCAATCGTCGGTTCACGATGAATGCTTGTGTTGTCGTACAACACTAGGCATAAAATTAAAACATCTGAGGAAACACTATACTCAAATGTATAACATTGATTTGAAAGGATACATCACACTTGGTCGTATGATGTTGACTATACTCGATCGTGTAGTCTGGATTGAAAGGATGCATTGTACTTGGTCATACAATGTCGACTATACTCAGTCGTAGAGTTTGTATTGAAAAAATACATCACACTCAATCGTATAATGTTGACTATACTCAGTTATATAGTTTAGATTGGAAGGTGCATTGTACTCGATCATACAATGTCGACTATACTCAGTCGTATAGTCTAGGTTAAAAGAGGTACATTGTACTTAGTCATACAATATCGACTATACTCGGTTGTATTGTGCTGTTTGAAGAGGTACATTATACTCAGTTGTACAATGTCGACTATACTCGGTCGTATAGTCTAAATTAAAAGGACACATTGTACTCGATCGTACAATGTCGACTATACTCGGTTGTATAATCTGAATTAAAATGACACATTGTACTCGATTGTACAATGTCAACTATACTTGGTCATATAGTTTGAATAAGAATACACTACACTCAGTCATGTAACGTTGATTTCTTTTATGCTTTGCCTTTTATCGAATCATTCTTCATTTCCCTTATCCCTTTTATTACTTACCAATTATGCTGCAATCCATAATTGCTTGCGATTAGCTGCAACCCTTTTATTACTTACTGATGATGATGCAGTCCATAATTCCTTGCTAACTAACTGTAATCCTTTCATTGTTTGCCTTTGATGCTATAGTCTATAACTGCTTATGATTAGCTACAACCCTTACATTGCTCACTAATGATGCTGCAATCCATAATTGTTAGTGATTAGCTGTAATCCATAATTGCTCACTGATGATTCTGTAATCCATAATTGATCATGATTAGTTGTAACCCTTACATTACTCGCCTTTAATGCTACAGTCCATAACTGCTCGCAAATTGACTGCAATCCTTTCATTACTCATCGTTGATGCTATAATCCATAATTGCTTACAAATTGACTACAATCCTTTCATTGCTCGCCTTTGATAATGCTACAGTCCATAACTGCTCACTGATTTTAATTAATTGTAACTCTCTCATTGCTCACCTTTGATGCTGCAATTTATACTTGCTTGTAAATTAATTGTAATCCTTTCATTGCTCGACATTAATTATGCTACAATCCATAACTGCTTGCATTTAACTATAACCCTTACATTTCCCGCCTTTGATAATGCTATAGTCCATAACTGCTTATGAATTGGCTATAATCCTTTCATTGCTTACTTATGATGCTACAATCCATAATTTTTTACAAATTGACTGCAATCCTTTCATTGCTTATCAATGATGCTTTTGATTTTGCAGTCTGTAACTGCTCAAGGCTTTCGATTAGCTAAAATTTCTTCCTTGCTCACCGATTATTTTAATCAACTACAACCATTTTGTTGGTCACTCTTTACATTGCAATCCACAATTGCTCACAATTTTGATTAGTGATGTTGCTACAATCCATAATTGCTCATGATTAACTGCAACCCTTTCATTGCTCACTGATGATACTGCAATCCATAATTTCTTGCGATTGGCTACAACCCTTTTATTGCTCACTGATGATGTTACAATCCATAATTATTCACGATTAGCTGCAACCCTTTTATTACTCACTGATGATGTTGTAATCCATAATTGCTCCTGATTAGCTACAACCCTTTCGTTGCTCACTAATGATGCTGCAATCCATAGTTGCTTGCGATTAGCTACAACCCTTACATTGCTCACCTTTGATACTACAGTCCATAATTTCTCATGATTAGCTATAATTCATAGTTGCTTTAGTTGTAACCCTTTCATTGCTCACTGATGATGTTGCAATCCATAATTGCTCGCGATTAGTTGTAACCCTTTCATTGCTCACCTTTGATAATGCTACAGTCCATAACTGCTCGTGATTAGTTGCAACCTTTACATTACTCACTAATGATGCTGCAATCCATAATTGCTCATGATTTTTACCTTTGTTTATTTGAGTCGAATGCTTTGAATTCTTTGTGTTGACTCATTAGAATTTTTGCTGACTGACTTTGAATATTTTTGTGTTGACTGATTAGAATTTCTTGCTGACTAATTTTAATTTCGCTGTGTTATTCATCTCTACAAGTTGAGTACACTTCCTTTTGGATTTACAATTCCTACAGACTTGTTGAAGTTAGTTTCAATCATAATTAAGCTATAAAAGCTCATTATAATATTGAAAATTCATCACTTTTCACGAGATAGCATGCACTCAATGAATCTCACTATTTTTTATTTTCATAACTATCATTTATTTTCCATTTGCAGAGGTTAAAGGCATCGTTAACCATTTTATGTTAAGAGCATATCTTTTACCAAATGAAGAGCTTACATCCATACCTAATTTTAGGGAGAATCTGCTAAACAAAACTAATGGAAATTGAGCATAAACATATCAAATTCTAAGTATCAAAATAATTTTTGAGTTATTTTTATGCTTTTCTTCCTTATCCGAGTATTCCCTCACCTTTCTGATATTACTCAGCATGGATACTATTGGAAAGGTCCTTTGGATACTCATGCTCTTACAAAGCATTGGAGTAAATGGAGTAGTTTTTTTTTTGCATGGTCCTCTTTTAATAGTCCTTGCCTTTCTTGTATTACTTAGTGTGGATACCACTAGAGGTTCTTATTGATACTCTTACGCATTTCTGAGCATTGGAGTAAATAATGTTTGCCCTTATTTTGATTCTCCTTTTAGTGTTCCCCCACCTTTCTCGTATTACTCAGTATGGATACCGTTAAGGGATTTGTACTTATACTTATTTTTTAGCATTGAAGTAGATTATATGCACACTTATCATTTGAAAGACTGAAATGATATTTTAAAATTCAAGTAATTTATACTGCAAGTCCATAGATTTTGTCTTTGCATTTTCTTCCCCTCGTTTGGTGCAAAGCAAGCATTAGATTGATTAGAGTTTATAAACTCTCAACACAAAGTCATTAACTAATCATTTGAATTCTACAAGGTTTATAAAAGAAAGCCACTATGATTAAAGGTCATTAGATAGGCTTTTTACACATGAAATCGTGAAGTGGATGAATTTAATTTTAATTTATGAATTTTATAATTTAGATGGTACTTTATTACAAAATCCAAAGAAAGAGAGTTTTTTCACTTCCCTTTTATTATATTGATGAGTGTTTTGGTTATTGCTATATGGCCCATTCTTATTGATGTATTAATTCTTTTCCCCTTCTTCATTCTCTTTTGTTTTTCCCTACATAAAATATCATAAGTTAGTATAGTCTATTTACAAGTGAATAAATTTTGTCAAAATGCAGTATTATTTTTTTACATTCTTCCCTTTTAATTATAATAATGATGTCTTTGATCATAAGGTCATGAGACTCCACTATTGAAGTTATGGCTTTAGGCTGCGTTTGTATTTTTTCCATTCCATTAATGCTATTGTAGAGGTCTTCATTCCTCTTCTTGATATCTCCTACAAAAAAGGTTCAGGAGATAGAGATCTTATTTTATGATCAAATAAATTTTCAAAGTGCATTCATTTTAAGTTCTGAGTGCATTCTTCCCTTTTATAGGGCCGACAAATGTATTATTGACATGTTGGACCTTCTTATCACCATACTTCATACCCTACACTAGTCTAACTGTTGTGGAGAGACATTCCAGATGATGCTCCAGATAAGGCTATGGAGATGGATGTTGAATTTGAGGAGCTTGAATGTCCTATCTAGCCTTTTAAGGTTGCCAAGATGATGCTTTTAAAAGTATCATTATCGGTGATGGACCTATAATTTATTAGGCTCTTGAGGTCTAAAGTTCCATTAAGCATCAAGTTCACCTTGATAGTTTTACTCTTCCTATTTTACTTCTTCAGATGCTTTATATATGAATACTTTGACTACTTTCCTGCACTTTTACAATACTAATTTTGAATGTTAGTAGCTAAGTGTTTGCACAATCTTGTCTAGACTCAAAGACTTTATTATACAAAGTAATTTTTTCATAATAAATGTATGCATGTTATGTATGACATGTGTGATCCTAATAGATCTTCTGTTTGGAACAAAGTTATATTCTCTTGGAGTGTAAGAACGAGGTGCCTCATCAATCACCTATAGGTTTGAGCATTAAATTCTTCACTATTGGCACTTCTGATGTTAAAGTTTCTTATACAACTTATCCAGCAGATGACCAGGTGGTGCTGTATTGATGAATTATTGGTTATTGCTTATAGTTTACTTCTTTTCGCCCCCAGAATTAGATTTTGAATTCACCAACTTTATTTTGGTAGTCTTCTTCATATTTGTAAGAAACTCAGTTCATTCACTATTATTGTTGATCCTTTAACTTACTAACCCTATTAGTTGTAATCTCATGCATTGAAGATGTAGAGGAGTGGGAGAACTAACTAAAGCGAGTTCTTGATAATGAAAACAACTGGACTTGCACTTCGAAGGACTCTTGAGCAGAAAATGAGGCTTAATGTTGATGCAATGATTAATGATAGTTACAAAGTATGGGTTGCAATGCGAGTCATTGAACCACCTGAATTCCCAAGGTACAAAGGAACACTAGATTTACAAACAGAACCATAAAGGGGTGGAAAAAAGAGAAAACATAACTAAAATAGTAATCTCATAGCTCTAATTTTAGCTATCATTATGTTTTGTTTTTCCATTCAAATACTTATACAGTATGATAAAGACAAATATGCGATATTTGAACAAAAATTTCATATTCAATTTTAATCATTCATTAGGGAAAAAATGAGAACATTCATTATATCACATGATACAGCTCCTGTTACTAATTAGTCCTTTTAGATTTCCTAAAATAATATTTTTCTCTATTTTTTATCTGATTGTCCTTTTTTCTTTCTTTTTTTTCTCTTTGTATTTTCACTTTTCCTTTCTCTTAAATTTCCTATCCTCAGAAGTTACATCATATGATATATGAATGTTTTTTGAAATTGCATTTGTGTCCATGTTGACTGAATCTAATTGAATTGAATTTATGTTAAACATGAAAATACTATCAATATCAAAATGCACAATACCATTAGGATGACAATACTTAAATAAGCATGATTAGAATTCATATCATCGATCACTAAAACAAAATAAGTTCTAAAAAAACTAAAATTTTATTCAAAGAAGACAATAAAAAAATCTATTTCCTATTCTAGATGCTAGGGATGTTGAGTCTCATAGTGGTTGTCCCTAAGGCGACTGGCATAATAATTATTCTTGCATCTTCTTGCTAACTGTCTCCATGACTTCATCTTTCTATACCTCAAATGTGCATTTTTCTTTCTTGTCTAACAACTTCTCATTATCAAACTCATCACCCCATCTTATAGGCATAACTGACTCGAATGGTATGTCAAAAGAAGGTGGTTTAGTGTAAAACACCTTATAGTCAAACTTGCCTGAAGGCTTACCCAATAAGTCTTCTACTCTTTCCATATCTTTAGGGGCATTAGGAGATTTCTCATTGGTTTTAAGGTGTAGGTGCTCAAAGGAACCTAGAACTTCTTCCTCACTAACTCCTGAGTTGATCATCATAGTTGCTAGGGGTGGTACATTTTGATAGTTTGGGAAAGGATTATTTTTGTTGCTTGGGTTTTCAAGGTCTGTGATCCTTTCAGAGTTTATAAGGTTTTGGATTTCATATTTGAGGTGGATGCAGTTATTCATGGAGTGTTGGAGGTTTTGATGGAATTTGCAATGCTTATTTGGGTTATAGCCTAGGGTGTTTGGGTTTGGTAGGTTAGGATTAGGTAAAGGTTGAAGTAAGCCCTTTTGCATTAAGCACTCTAGGACTTTTGACAAAGGTTGATTAAAATTAGAGAATCTCCTTGGTTGTTGAATAGTATGCACTTCCATAATTTGACTAGTGCTTCCTTGTTGTGTGCCCCCAATTGGGTAGTTTCTCAGTCCGGTGCTTTTAGCAATCTTCTTTTTCTCACTTTCAATCTCCTCAATTTGCAACCCATCATCATAAAGGTCTATAAATGTCTTAGGGTTCATCATCTATAACCTCTCAACTAGATTAAGTGACACATTTCAGACTATCATCCTAACCTGATCCGTTGCAGCCAACTTATTTTTCATTAATCTGGCCTTATTCATGAACCTAGTCAGAAAATCTTAAAATGATTCATAAGGCTTCTGCTTGGTCAATTCTAAATCCCTGATAGAAACTTCAAGCTTGGTATCATAGTCATATTGCTTCAGAAAAGCACTACTCAATTCTGTCTAGTCCGCTCGGATAGACTTCTCCAATCCATGATACCAATTGGTAGCCATACCCTTCAAGGATAGTACAAACAACTTGGTAACTATAAACAAAGGAGCCTTAGTGGTGCTCATAGTAGTTGTGTATTGACTAAGGTGGATTCTTGGGCCTCCAATACCATCAAAATTCTTCAGCTGTAGCATCTTGAACTTATCATGTAGCTTATCTTCCTTAAATTGCATCATATCATCAAAGTTAAACGAGTATTTGATGCCTTGTCCTCTCATCAATTCTTCCATTTTGGACTTCTTCTAAGTTAGTGCTCTCATCTACTTGGATTTTACCTCTTAAACTTACTCAAGTGATTCTTTCTTAGCTTTCTCTACTAAAAGGTTCTCCACATTCTCATATTTCATTTCCATAGTAAGTATATTCCTAGCAGTGTTTAACAGTTGCCCCTAACATTATCAATATTGGCAGGTGGTGTACCCATAATAGGTGGATTAGCCGTAATTGGAGGTGCAGTAGCAGGTGGTGGCATTAATCTAGCCAGAGCATGTCTTAGTTCATCTTGCATCATTCCTCTCATGTCATCCATCAAAGCTCCCTTAATGTCTTCTAGGGTCCATTTTTCTTCTTGTTGTTGTTCCATCTCTTCTATTTGTATTGGTGTAGCTTCTAGATAAAGCAGGTTGATAGGGCTTTTTTCCAAACTGTGAAAGATCCCTTTAGCTATTGATTTCAGACTCAAATCAGTTCTCATTAATCTGCCATTACTTCATTTCTAAACACATGAAGACCTGGATGAATCTATGATGGCTATAAAAGAAAGTGTTAGTATGATGCATGAAATGCATGTATGCATGATGCACGTACTATATAACAAGTAACAAGTAACAATCAAGTGTACAATATCCTTCCAACCTTATTCCTCCCACATACATATTTAATGGTGAGCCTCTTTTCTTAGGATTTTTAGTCTTGGCCTTAATATCAATAGGGGATACCAACAACCGATGCGCATGCCAAATCTCTCAAAGTAGTAAAGCATAGAAATAATATTTCTAGGTATAAAAGCATAGCCCAGTCTTTATTAGTCCTTATAGGCTTCTAAAGTATGGACTTAGGCTTTTATAGATAAAAATACCTCATGGCAAAATTCATAAGGAATTTAGGTAAATCCTAAGGCAAGTTACCAAGCCACTAAATGAGCTAAGTCTGATGAAAAAGGTCAAGGTTTCCTTAGCAAGATGCCCTCCTTTAAGACTTGAGTCACAAGCTAAGGTCAAAGGGACCCAACATCCTTTGTAAACTTGATAAAAGACTACCCCCCTTTAAGACTTGGGTTATAGACTCTGGTCAGATGAGTCTGGCAATCTCTCTTGAACCTAGTTAAGGCTAAGAGTGATGGTTAGCCAATTTATAATCTCATGAAGCTAGTGGAATCATAGAACTATAAACCAATGGCATTGGTTAATCAGAACATACAGAATGAATGCAAGAATAAAATAATCATTAATAAAATAATTCTAAAGAACATAAGTAGAATCAGTATCTCTAATCCGCAGAGGAGTCACCACTATAGATAGCGGGATTTAGCGTGCACCCAAGATCTTAGCAACCGTGACACTGTTTGAGCTCAGGAGTCTAGAGAACACACTAACCACTATCACAAAGACATGGCGTGGAGATGAGGAGTCGCCACCTAGGGTAGTAACTGGGACAAATTGAAAGATAGTGGTACTCGATTCTCTAAAAGAAAGCTGGCACCATAACTAGAAGATTTTAGGTACGGAATACCAACTACTTTCAGTTTTGTGTTCATTTAGAATTATTTTGTGAATTACTATCTTACCCTCTATTTACATGCAATTTCATATAAACTCTTATTAAAACAATCAACTCCAGGCATACATGTAAACAATGCATTCATTTAAATTTGCAATCCCTAAGTTAGTTTAATCTACATTGATTTTAATTAAATGAGCTTAATCTACATATTTTAATTTACAAGTGAGCCTAAAACTAATGGGTCTAATTCTACATGTTTTAATAAAGTGAACTTAAGTCTATTTATTTTAATTCTAAAAATGAGCCTAAATCTATAAATTATGAAGTATTTAAATTAGTGGGTCTAGTTTTGCATATTTTATTTTTAAAGTGATCTTAAATCTAAAAATAATGGAAAATTCTTAAATTAAATGGGCTAAGTCTAAATTAATTAAATTAAACTAAAGTGGGCCTATATCTAATTAACTAAATGGGCCTAAGTTGTCTCTAACTTAAATCTAATTAATTCTAGGCCTAAAAATGCATTTTTATTAATTAACCCTACAAAACCTAAATTTATTTAAATGGGTTAAAGTCTAATGTGGGCTTAGAGCTCAAAACACATAAACCTAAACAAACAAGCCCAAAAACAATAAAAAATATCAAATAAAAAATCCAATAAAAGATCAATCAAATTTATTCTAAAAACCCTAATTTAATTAAATTGACTTTAAAAAAAATTAATAAATAAAATAATTAACAAGCAACCCTAGTTCTATCCACTTAAATCTAATTCAATTTTAATTAAACAACCTAACGATTTCTATAGCCATTAATTTTAATTAATTACCTAATTAAAACCCTAATTTTACTAACCAATTAATAAAATAAAACACACAATCACACACACATAATTTCATTATTCCCACTATTGGGGTAATTACAACGAGCTATTGAAAATAATAAGAAAAGAAAAATTAATACAATCCCAAAAATAAATAAAAATAAAACAATAATAAAGAATTAAATAAAAAAAACCTAGAAACTATATTTAACTACAAGGTTCAATCCATGACATTCTATGGACCTTTAAGGATTTTGTTCTTTAAGTAAACCCATCAAGTGATCCTCTCCATAATTACCAACACAAAAGTAAACAATGGTTAGTGAATAAACAAAATAAAAAAATTAATTAAAGCTAAAATTCAATAGAAACAAAATAATAAAATAAAAAATAATAGAAAGTAAAGGAGATTATGATTATGGATACAATGTGGGTTAACCCCTCAGACTAGTAAGATCACCATTATTTGTTAAATAAATCTTCAAAAAAACTTGTTATTCTTCTTCTCAAAAGTTTATTGCTCTTTGCTTCAAAATAAAATAAATCACAGAAAAGCATTTTTTGTGTACTACCTAGAAAAAGAAAAGTCTTCAGGAAGAGAGAAAGCTTCAAGAAAAAGAGAGGTCCCCCCCTACAAAAGAGCTTTAGCTAGGTTTTTTATAGAAAAACCTAAAAAACCCTAGCTCATACACGTACTAAAGAGTTTCAATTTTAAAAGGATTTTATTTCCTAAAAGTCTAGATAAATCCTAAAATAAATTTAAGAAAATTTTTAGCCAATCAAAATTCAAGAAACATATTTTTGTTTTCTGTAAAAATACAAAAAAAAAGAACAAAAAATGTATAATTCTGATTGGAATTACATAATTCCAGTCAAAATTATAGAATTCTAATCGAAATTGTGTAATTCCGATGGGAATTACACAATTCCAATCCTTTTTTTTAACTTTTAATTACAAAAAGATCCCTGAAATAATTTAAATTTTTCAATTAAGTGCTAAACAATATTACAATTAGGTCCTTAAAAAATAATTAAACTCTTTTTGAAAATGCATTCAGACTTTTGAGGTTCCAAACTTCAAGTGTTGAAAACCTATTTGTAACATTTCATCATTGGAGTCTTTTGTCACATACATACTTTATTATCCCGAAATTGGGTGTGTACAATGTTCTCCCTTATTTTATCAAAAATAAGCCTCAAATGTGACAAATGGTCTTCCACTAATTTTTTATATATCAAAATATCATAAAAATAAATAAATTTTCATAGGTAATGTTTGAAAAACATTATTTATTAGACATTGTAAGGTTGATGGGGCATTGATCAAGCTGAATAGAATGACAAGAAACTCCTAATTCCCATCATAAGATCTAAAGGTAGTTTTATGAACATCATTAAAAAAATATTCTAATTTAATAATATCTTAATCATAAGTTTATTTTGGGAAAAATAATTACACCATACAACTCATCCAATAATTCCACAATGTGTGTGATTGAGAATCTATCTTTAATAAGTTGATTGTTTATCTCTCTGTAATCAATACACAATCACCAACTATTGTCCTTCTTTTAAATTAAAACAATAGGTGAGGGAAAAAGGTTGACATTAGGCTGAAAGACTCCTTTCACTAACAACTCTTGAATTATTTTTTCAATAACATTTTTGAATTAGGGAGTGTTTGTAGAGTCTAACATGAAATGGTTTAGCATCAGACTTAAGAAGAATTTAATGATCATGCTTTATATGGGGAGGTAATGTAGTGGGTTTAAGAAATAAATCAGCATAATCATCAAACAATGACTGAATTATAGAAGGAGCAGGGTTAGAGGATGATACCTGAGCTGCTTTTAAGAGTGCTTATGTATAATTATAGAAGAAAAATTGGCATTAAGATGACAACATTGCATTTGATGAGTGACAACTAATTTTTATAGTTTGGAGCCATGAGTTTCTTAAATTTCTATGCCTTGCAACCCCTTCAAAAAATGCATTGTTGCCCATTATTATCAAATTCCATATGCATAGTTTTGAAGTTCCAAACAATATCTTCCAGAGTTCTCAGCCATTGAACTCATAATAGTACTTCACAACTACTTAATGGCATGCATAAAAAATCAGTAGTAACTTGATAAGACTGCATTACCCCTATGAAATCATTATAAAATTTAGAGCACCAAAGTCTACCTATTTGTTATTTTTAAAACCATAGAAGTCATCGGTTTAGTGGCACAATTTAAGTTCTTTACCAAGTTAGTGTTTAGAAAATTATGGATATTGCTTGAGTCTATAAGAATGTGAAACTTCCTTTTCTTATATTCTCATTCAATCCATATAGTTCTAGTGAAAGGACCTTAGAAATGGGGTGAATAAGGCTAATAAAGGATTTATAAAAATTAAAATGAATTTAAGGAATGAACAAGAATTGAAAAAGAATAGAGTAAGAAGAACAATGAACATAAGAATTTAAGGAGTTCGAATTCTCAACAATCTTATATCTCCTCCTAAATTATCCCTAAGTTAGGATTTTCAATACCCATAATCTTATTCGCAAGATTGAGATTACAAGAGTTTGAAGCTCACTCTTCAACCTTACAAAAATAAGAGTTTTAAGGCTAACTCTTTAACCAACCAAATAAGAGTTTTTAAGCTCACTCTTAAACAATTCCCAAGCATTTTAATGGCTAAATACTTAAACCAATTCCACTAGAAATGCACCTCACTTTCCTTGTAATCTATCCTAAAAATTAGATAAAGATGAAGTCCTATTTTTAACACACAACCAATTCTCACAAGAGTTAATCAATACAATGAATATTGATAAAAAGAAAAATGAAGCTTAATGAATGCTTAGTGAGTTTTTGATAATCAAAGATTAATGTAATGTATTTTTTTTGTTATCACAACTCTAAAGCACATATATATAGATTAAGCTTTAAAAATATGGTTGTTAGAGCAATTGATTATGTCTCCAACATCTCTTTCCTTTAATAAATAAATATTTGACTTTTGCAGGATTTTTGACGCTCATGGTTGTGAGTATAGGCTCAGGGGTATGAGCATTTGAAAAATATGATTGTTACTTGCAAAAATGACCATTAGCAATGCTTATGGTCTGGTCATGGTCGTGAGTGTAGACCGTGAGCATATCAGCCATTTTTCTCATGGACACTCATAGTCAAGTCATGCTCATGGTCTGGTCATGGTTGTGAGCATAGACCATGAGTGTATCAGCCATTTTTCTCATAGACACTCATGGTTAGGTCAAGGTCATGAGCGTAGACCATGAGCGTAGGTTGACCTTACTAAAACTTATTCATTTTGCCTCTGAACGCACTCCTTTGCATTCGGTTCATTTCCCATGCCTTAAGGGACATGTGTAGGAGTATCTGAAGACTTCAAATGTCTTCAAGCATGTTTGAAAGGTCAGTCAATTGACTTGGCTTTCATTAAAAGTAATATATTAGCTCTGCTTATAATTATACTTAAACAAAGAACATTAGTGACCTAAAAATGTTTGTTAAAGCCAAAATAGGAATGGATTAACACTTGATCATGCAAATTTTCAAAAATCTCCCCCTTTTTTACTTTGATAAACAATTTTGAATGATAAAACTAATTCATAAGTGCAAGTGTGTGTAACTTTGCACAATGGCTCCCCCTCAACATATACTAAGGGTTTTAAGAATTTTTAATATACGCCTCGTCAATATATGCTTGAATGGTTAAAAAGAATGAGAATTTAAAGACATAAAGCATAAATTTAACTATCGAGTATCCAAATATTCTAATGTACATACAAAAAAAATATTTAAGAGTGCACATTAATTTAAATATTGAATATCCAAGTCAGTGCACATTAATTTATGTAATTATTCAAAATCTCATCTTTCTCCCCCTTTTGTCAAAGGAAACAAAAAAATATAAAACATAAAATAACTAGAGAAGATGAAATTTTTAATGAACATAGGAAATGTAATCCATGAGATGCAATATGTGAAAATAATTTGCTCACCCTTAATATATGCATGATTTTAATACAAAAAGTATAACTTATTTTATCATGTATTAGAGCATAATAAAAAATTATCATAGCATATATATATAGATTTGGAAAACAATAAAAAAAAATAATCATAAAGGAGATGGTTTTAAAAAAATTCCAATTGAAAATAGAAAAAAATAATCACAAAGGAGATGGTTTAAAAAAATACCAATTGAAAATAAATAAAAAATTCTCCCCCTTAAAAAATGTATAATATATTTCTTTATTTCTCCCCCTTAGGATATGATAAGAAATATAAATTTATAAATTATTCCCTTTGAAAAAAATAGAAATAACATAAAATATATCATGAGAGAAATAAAAACATTGTAACATAATCATTAACAATAATGCTTAGGCAACATGAAGGAAATAATTTCAAATATAAAAAAAATTAGTAGCACTTACAATGCAAGTAGTACTATTTAACACATCACCAATGCAAGTAGTACATATTTCATATGATCATGTAGTGCTTAGAGAGACATAAATTAGAAAGAAACCAAAAGGAAACAAAAGACCAAGAACTAAAACAATGAAAATAATGATAGACCAAATCTAAGAAAGTTTAAGTCCATCTTGCCAAGTATCACACATATAAACAAAACAAGGCCTTTCATAAAATCATGATAATAAGATTATTATTAAATATGACAAAACTAGTCACATTTACAATGTTTAATGCATGCATAAACAAAATTATATAAAATAAATTCAAATAATTATGCATTAAAAAATCAAATAGTCAAACTCAAATATTTCTCCCCTTTTGTCAAAATGCAAAAAGATAATTAAAAAAATGCATTAATAAAAAGGATAGAGTTACAAAGATATTAAAATACCAATTGTAAACTAAAGAGAAACATAACATAAACAAGACACAAACTAACAACCTATGGCCTAAAGTAAACAGAAAGTAAACTAAACATAAACTGATAGAATATAAACTTAAATGTCATCAATATTAATGTCGTAGTCCTTAAGTTATTATTTTTTCCATAGTACTTATGAGCAACAATAACTAGCTGCTACATATTCTACTTTGACGGTGGATAAGGCAACCAAAACATATTTCTTACTATGCCAAGAAACTAAAACTTGCCTAAAATTTGACAAGTTCCAGAAGTGTTTTTTTTATCTAGAAAACTACCGAAAAAGTCTACATCTGAATAACTAATCAAGTCAAAGAAAGAACTCCTAGGATACCAAAGTCCTAAATGCATTGTTCCATAAAGATATTTGAAAATTCTTTTGATTACATTCAAATGAGACTCCCTAAGACTAGATTGAAACCTACCACATAAGTAAGTAGAAAATATAATATCCGGTCTACTTACAGTTAAATAAAGAAAGGATCCGATCATACCTCTAAATTGCTTTTCATCAACCGGTTTACCATTCTCATCTTTGTTGAGTTTGGTGGTGGTACTCATAGGAGTCTTGCTTGATTTAGCTTCATCCATGCCAAACTTATTGATAATGTCCCTAGCATATATATTTTGATTGATGAAAATTCCATCTTTTCATTGCTTCATTTGAAGTCTAAGAAAGAATTTAAGCTCCCCAATCATGCTCACCTCAAATTCTCTTTGCATCAGCTTAGAAAATTCCTTATACAAGTAATGGTTAATAGCACCGAAAATAATGTCATCAACACATATTTGCAGAATAAGTAAATCATACTTATATTTCTTTATGAAAAGAGTTATGTCAACTGTTCCTTTAGAGAAACCTTTTTGTAATGAAAAGTTACTTAATCTTTCATACCAAGCTCTTAGAGCTTATTTCAATCCATATAATTCTTTTCAAAGTTTGAACACATGATTAGGAAAATAAAAAATTTTAAAATCAGAGGTTATTCAACATACACCTCCTCTTTAATAAAACCATTTAAAAATGCACTTTTAACATCCATTTGATAAAGTTTAAAATCCATGAATGATGTAAATGATTCTACTGGCTTCTAACCTTACAACTAGGGTAAATGTTTCATCATAATCAATGTTTTCCTCTTGATTATAACATTTAGCTACTAATATAGCTTTTTTCCTAGTTATGACACCTTGTTCATTCATTTTATTTCTAAACACCCATTTGGTGCTTATAATAGGATGATGTTTAGGTCTAAAAACTAAGGTCCAAACCATATTTCTCTTGAATTAATTTAATTCTTTTTGCATAGCAAGGACCCAAAATTCATCACTTAAAACATCATTAACATTTTTGGGTTCAATTTTGAGATATAAAGGTTAAATTAACAATAGACTTGAGTTGAGATATAATAGTTACCCACTTTATAGTGTCACCTATAATGAGGTCTTGAGGATGTGCTTTTTTAAATTGTCAATCCATTAGAAATTCATCTTTTAAGGTATGTTGAGACATCTCCTTATTGTCCTTTTTGCATAAACCTTCAAGTTCCAAAGGCTTACTAGCATTTTCTTTTTAAGTGTTCACATCCACATACTCATCTACAAAATCATCAACACTACAAACATCCTTTCTAGGATCAAGTGAGTTTGATTCATCAAATACAACATGCATTGATTCTTCAACTACTAATGTTCTTTTATTAAAAACTCTATATGCTTTACTAGAGGTGAAATAGCCTAGGAAAACTCCTTCATTGGCTTTAGAGTCAAATTTTCCAAGATTATCCTTGGTATTTAATATAAAGCATTTGTATCCAAATACTATAAGATATGAAATTTTGGGTTTTCTATTGTTCCAAAGCTCATAAGAAGTTTTTTTTAAAATTGGTCTTTTAAATACTGTATTTGCAATATAGCAAGACATGTTAACAGCATTGTTCTAGCCATTTCCACTAGAGTTCTATTTTTCCTTTCAACTCCTTCATTTTGTTAAAGAGTTCTTAAAGAAGAAAAAGTATCTAAAATACCATTTTCATTGCAAAAGGTTTTGAAGAATTCACTTTCAAATTCAGTTCCATAATTACTTCTAATAAATGAAATGTAAAAACCTTTTTTCTCTTTGAACTTTTTTTGAAAAACTTTCAAATGCTTTAAAAGCATCGTTCTTATGAGCAAGGAAACACACCCAAGTGTATCTAGAGTAATCTTTAACCAATACATATGTATAGTGTATTCCACCTAGACTAGCAACTCTAGTTGGTCCAAACCAATCCATATATATAAGTTCAAGTGGCCTAGAGGTTAACACTACATTCTTTAGCTTAAATGAAGACTTGAATTATTTTCCTTTTTGATAAGCATCACAAGGTTTATCCTTAGTGAAATCAAGTTTGGGTAATCCAATCATAAGTTCATGTTTACAAAGGTCATTTAAGAGCTCAAAATTTACATGTCCTAACCTTTTATTCCATGTCCATGTATCATGAGAAATAAACATTAAGAATTTGATGTCTTTGTTATCAATCTTATTTAAATCAATAACATAAACATTGTCTACTCTTTCACCACTAAAAATTACTTTGTCTTCATAAAACTACTAACAAAGCAATTTCTAGGATAGAAAGTCACCTTATTTCCCATATCACATAGTTGACTTATACTTAGCAAATTATGTTTAAGATCATCAATAAGCAACACATTATGTATAGATAAGGATTGAGTATTATTGATTTCTCTAATGCCTATAATTCTTCCTTTGGCATTGTCTCCAAATGTGACATGTCCTACATCCTTAGCATCAAGCTTGTTGAATTACTTCTTATCTCTTATCATATGTCTTGAACATCCACTATCAAGATGTCATTTGCTTTTTGTTCTTATGGATTTTAATCACACCTACACAAAATAATTTAAGTATTCATTTGAACCCAAACCAAAGGAATCAAATTCATGTGTAGTCTTCTATAGAAGCACATACTGTTGATGTGTCCTTTGATCATGCAATATGAACATTCCATATTTTTAAATTTATTTCTTCTAAGATGATATGGTTTCCTAATGTATGAAACATGCCTTTTGCGTTGTGGTGGTATATATCTCCTCAAATTATTTTAAGTTATAGTGTCATAGATACATTGATATTAATAATGTGTATTTTGATAGGTTTGTGCTACATGTTCATGAGTATTATTCTGTGTAGCGTGCTTAAGAGTGTTATGTCTAGTGCAAATGTAATCATGTTTGGGTTGTGCTTTCCAAGCATGAAACTTACGTCTTTGTGTCTGGCATACCTCAAATTTGAATGTCCCCAAAAAAGGTCCAATGATTAAATAAATCTTCAAAAAGACTAAAGTATGCTTGTTCATAACACCTCTAAAGTGTACAACCCTAAAACCCTAACCATTCCCACCAATGCATGAAATCAATCATTAAGTCATTAAGTTACGCTCCAATCTTATAAAATATGAATTATCATAACAATAAGAGGCTTATTTCAAGAATCTCCTCTCAAAACACGTAGCTTGTTAAGCCGGTGTTCATTTCATCAAATCGGGACCTAACTTTATGAAAAAACATAAATCAATTTTAATAAAACAGACTTTAAAAACACATCCAGAAGGCTCCAAAACCTCTGAAATTGGTCCCAGAATAGTCTAAAATAACCTAAGGATTAGAGCGCATCGCTTAGAAGTGCGCGTATAGCAACGAACACCCCTAGGTGTCACACGCTAAATTTGAAGCCAAATTAAAAAAAAAAAAAACTTTAGGAACGCATCCAAAAGACTCTAAAACCTCAAGAAGTGGTCCCAGAATAGTCCAAAACAACCTAAGAATTAGTGCACAATGCTTATAAGTGCGCGTATACACCCCTAGGTGTCACGCACTAAAATTAAGGCCGAATTAGATAAAATGGACTTCAAAAATGAGTTTTAAAGGCTTAAAAACACTAGGAAACAACCTCCAAATAGCATGAAAAAGCCCCAAATTGAGTGAATAACATGCAAAAGTGCACGTAACCATGCTCCAAATGTGCAATCATGTGCACTTCGCATGGCTATGCGCTCTGTCCTAGGGATGCGCATGTGACCACGCCTATACTGTTAGGATTCATGATTCCATATGTAGTGAAAAAATTAAATTTTAATCATAGACCCAAACCTATATCCAAGTAAATCGATTAATTAATTAAATCTGGGGTTTTCAAAATCTTACCACAAATGCATAAGGGCAAGATTTCTAGAAGGAAGAGAGGAGGTTCACTCTAGTAACACCCTACCTTAAGCTTTTAATTTGTCAGTTCGGATTGAGACATCTCTAAAAGAATCCATCCTCCACAAATTTCCACATAAACAACCCTTGATTTGAAAATGAATACTTGTGTGCTAACACCTTCTCTTTATTTCTTATAAATCAAAAATTAAAAGAACTCTGTGTTTTTATTTTCTAAAAGGAGAGAAAACAAATTTGGTGGTAGAATAATAAGAGTGTTTAAAACCCTAGAGAATATAACATATCTATAGACATTTAAATTATGGTTTCACTTACCAAACGACCTTTTGATAATTTCTGACTTATTCTTATTCTTATTTTATTTAAAATTAAATCAGAAATAATACTCTATTTATTTAAGATAACCTTTACCTTAAATACATAAATAAGTAAATATTTTATTTATTTATTTCCATAGAGTTTATTTAGGCATGTTAAACCCATATTCATTTTGGGATTGTTCAAAGTGTATGACCTTGTAGGTTCACATGACATTGGCAGTAGGCCTTAAATCTCTATTTAGGCCTACAAGTCATAAGTGGCCTCTAGCAAGACATTATGACTACCCAACTCATGTGAAGTCAATAATCTGACATAACCTACTATACAATGAATATTCTAGTGCCTTTGTCACATGATATCTTGATTGAATATAAGGCATAGATTATGTCATCCCTATAGAATTCAATCATATAATTTCTTAATTCCAGGTAGACTGAGAATGATGACTCTTTATCAATTTACCTCAGTCTATCTTATCAAAGGGCCTATAGATATCTTACTTATATTAAATGAGGGACAAATTCCTTCTCAATCACTCACATTACTCACACAACTCATTTTATACCCAACAACAACCTATTTTATCATCCGATTAAAGATAATGTAAGATTGTGTCAAAATACAATATAGTTATGTAGAAATCTATGGTGAATTCAAAGTCAAAGGACTAAGCCAATATTACTATGATGAGAACTACTTATGAAAATTATCTATGTAGTATTCTCATTATGGGTCAATCCAGAACTTTATTTCTCAAATAAGTACCTGTGAGTTGACTTAATATCTCATATTCATGATTAGTAAAACATAATCATCAATCAATGCCATAATAGCCATAATACATTGTAATGACTAGGGATAGTTTGAATAGAACTTATATTTAATCTAAAGGTTTTACTATCAAGTCACATACTTGATGACCTTAATAAGAATTGATTATTCAAGTAATTATCATAACACAAAATGATAATGAAAAATGTCTCTTTATTAAATAAAATGATAAAGTCAAAATATGGTCATATATGATTGACCTAGCGCATATCACTAATATATACTCCCCTCTTACTCAAATTTTGCACTATAAATAGGTGTCTCCACACCCTATTTTAAGGGGGGAGAAAAGAGGAAATACATACACACTCAAAAATTTATCTGCTCGAAGGCACTGGAAACCCGCTTCCAAATAGTTTTAGCTCTCCCACTGCATTTTTCTTAGGTTATTAGTTCTCCCTTCCATCAAACCTAGCCTTATCTTTGTCAAAGTATGCTTCAAATGTATACAAACTAGCATCATTATAAAAGTCATTTCGAACCTCTCAACTAGGAAAGCTTGATAATCCCTAAAAGCTAAAGCTTCAAAACTCACACAAGCTCAATCGAATCTAAGGATCATACAATTATTTTAGCACATTTATTTTATCATACTATAATTTATTTTATCATTGCCAACATTTGTGAATATTATTGTGCTTGCATGATGAGACTAGCAATTTGTATGCTATATGAATAATTTAGACTCTATTTTTGCTCATCTCATGTCATCATTTTGCATCCTCTAGTTTTAAAACGTGCAATCACATTGTAAATGTCAATAATGTGAAAAGTTCATATTCCATACTAGAGTCATCATGTTCACGGTCCAGTGATGTCACCATGCATCCCCTATATTGTCATTACATATCATCATGGCATGAATAATCACTACAAACATGCATGATGGTGTACATTTTGCTTACTCTTTTAAGTGATTAAGTGTCCATGGCTTATTCCATCATTCATGTGATCGAGCAAGCTACGTACACAATTGTGTTAACCTTGCAGGTTCATTATATCTAAGCTAGATTTACTTTTCCACAATCCTTTTTTTCTTTTACGTGTATTTTATTAGGAAAGAAATGTAATAATGATATTTTAGCTTTATTATCTTCCATTATCTGATGTATTGTATGAATGCTATACAAATTTTCATTATCGAAACTAGGGTGTCGCGATAGCTATACATTGAATATCGTATAATGAGAAATAGTCAAAAAGTATATGCAATCCCCTGAACCCAAAAAAATTTATTAAGGGCAATACTCATTGAGTGACCTGATGTTGTCCCTTTTCCTTTTCCTGATTTTCTAAAAATTAGGTGACGACTCCAAAAAAAAAGGTATCTCGTCCCTCCTGAGACCAATCATTTATCCCTATTCGATAAAGTTACCATGTCCCTCATAAACCAACCAGTTTCTCACAATGGTGACTCCACTGGGAATTTCTAAGAGAGATCAACTTGAAAACTACTATTTCTCATTATGCAATACTCAATCATACAGAGCCCCTCACCACTGTATTTATACTATACATCACACGTGCACCACTGGTCCCTAAAACCTCGATAATACTAAATAACATTGCCATGATGATTCCACTCAAGTCATTGGGCGATGAAAATAGGTATTATCACCTTTAGTCTTTACTTATGCATTCATTGGACTCATCTGACTAGAGTTTGTAACCCCAATCCTAAAAGGGGGCGACCGAGTTATCAAAAGAATGCTAAACTCAATAACTAGAGTCTGTAACCCTAGTCATATGGGTCCATTCTCACTAAAGGAACCCTTAGCCTTTCACCCTGACTCAACTCATGTAGATAAGCCAATAGTAACATCCATTAGGATTCCACCAAGTTGTGCATGTTGTCCTTGTCCCAACGTTGTCCATTTGACCTAATATTCATAAATGACATGACTCTCCAACGTTTTCCATTTGACCTAATATTCATAAATGACATGACTCTCTAAGTGTCTGTCATTGAATGACGTTGTAATGTTAATTTTCATAGAATTTTTATACTCAGATCCACATGATTCTCATTTACTTTGTGTAAGCCCAAAGCATGAGGGATGATACAAATCATGTACCTCAGTTTGAATAATTTATGCAAACTAACAAATAATGACATCCCTCAATGACAGAACCTATGAAACATTGTCCATTTATTCTTATCAGAATTAATAAATGGGTTAGGAATTCAACTAGATTGTTGACCTTCATATTGACAAAATCAAATTGTAAATTATGGAACGATACTTTCACGACTCCCGATAAATATATCAAATATCGATATGGGGGCAAGAACCCCTTCTGATTGACCTTAGCCCTATGCATATAGGCATTGGACATCATTTGAAACCTGACAATTGACCCTTACATTGACATCATGTGATTACCTTAAGTACATTTGAGTAATGTTCCTCATTTTACCCTTTGGTTCTAATCCATATAAATCAAAATAGCCTAGTTCTGAGAGTGGAACCATAGTCCCTTGATGACTACAAGTTCAAAACCAATATAGGAAAGAGATTGAACAACCCCGTGGAGAAATAAGATTAGAAGAGAAAGCTTGTTTGTGATTGGTTTGTTCACTGTGCAGGAAATACTAACCAACTTTCTAGGATTAATCATGCATACATAACATATATGTAGATAGCATGAACTATCCACTATTTCTTGCAGTAATTATCATCTTTCATTATAGGGTTTTGCATCCACCCATGCATACATGCTCACCCTTTTCTTTTGTAGGCATACATCATGCATCATTCATTTAGCTAACCTTGATAAATGTATAGGAATACAATGTTAAAACATGAATGATCACGAAGCTTAATCTACTCATCGAAGCAATGGAAAACTAAGAGTTGGGATCCAAGACCTACTTGAAGATGGCATCATGGTCGAAAATCGACAAACCCAAACAAGCATCACTAGATATTTCCTTTATAACCTTGATAAGGTCAACTGGAAGAGTTTGCAACCATACAGAATGTTATGCATCAAGACATTCTAGCATGTGTACCTCAACCGTTAACTTTTGAATGCTATTATTTCATTCTAGGACCCTTAAGAGCATGTATTCCGATTCAACACCATAGAACTATGCCCATTATATAAAGAATTTAGTGCCATAGTGTTGGGTTTCGTGATATAAACACAACGAAAAAATTAAAAATTTATCACGTTTCCAAACCTGGATCCATGTAATTCGACTACTTGATTAAATATAGGATTTCAAGAATCTCACCAAGACGTAGAAGAGGCAAGATTTTCTGGAAGGATGAGAGGAGGTTCACACCGGTGACACCTTACCTCGAGCTTTTTACTTTGGTTGTTTGGATCAAGACGTCTCCAAAAGGATGTGTCCTCTATAGGTATCCACATGAACAGCCCTTCACAAAATGAATTGGAGTGTGTGCTAGCAACTTTTTTTATTGTCTCACAAATCAAGAACAAAAGAAAAACTCTATGTTTGTTTTCTAAGAAGAGAGAAAACCATTTTTGGAGGCAAAGAAAAAACAAAATTGTATTAAACCCTAGAGAATATAACATATTTATAGACTCCAAATTAGGGTTTCACCTACCAATGACCTTTTGGTAATTTCCCATTTATTATATTCTGATTTTGTTTTAAAAACAAATCAGAAATAATATCTTATTTATTTATTTATTTTAAATAACATTTATCTTAAATAAATAAACAAATAAATAAAATAAATAAATAAAACACTTTAATTATTTATTTCCATAGAGTTTATTTTGGGCTTATTAAACCCATAATCATTTTAGGCTTGTTCTAAGTGCGTGACCCTATAGGTTCACATAACATTGGCAGTGGGCCTAAATCTCTATTTAGGCCTACAAGTCATAAGTGGCCTCTAGCAAGACATTATGACTACCCAAGTCATGTGAAGTCAATAATCTGACATAACCTAATTATAGTGAATTTTATCGTCCCTTTATCACATGATATCTTAATTGAACATAAGGCATAGAATGTCATCCTTATATAGTTCAATATTATGACTTGATTCTAAGTAGACTGAAAATGATAACTCTTTATCAATTCATTTCAGCATGGCCATGCATTTTCCTTCAGTCTATCTCATCAAAGGGCCCATAGATATCTTTCTCATATTAATGAGGGATAAATTCCTTCTGAATCACTCATATTCCTCACATAACTAATTTCATATGCAACAACATCCTATTTAATCATCCGATTAAAGATAATGTTAGAATGTGTCAAAACATAAAATAGCTATGTAGAAATCCATGATGATTTCAATGTCAAAGGACTGAAATAAAATTACTGTTATGAGAAATACTTATAACAATAATCTATGTAGTATTCTCATAGTGGGTCAATCCAGTAATGATCTCTCATCATGTTCCTATGAGTTGACTTAATATCTCATATTCATGATTAGTAAAACATAACCATCAGTCAACATCATACTAGTCTTAATACTTTAATATTTATATAATGAATAAATGGCTAAGGATAATTAGAATAGAACTCTTATTTTAATCTAAGGGTTTTACTATCAAGTCACATACTTGATGGCCTTAGTAAGAATTAACCATTCATATAATTATCAGAAAATCAAATGATAATGAAATACCTCTTTATTAATAACATAATATAATCAAATGATTGACCTAGTGCATATCACTAACACATAGCAGGGAAAATCCCCACCAAGACTAAAAAAGCAATCTTTACTAGCCAAGATATCAAATACCCAGGACTTAAAGCTGATTTTCTTAATCTAAGCTCATAAAAGCTTGACAAATTAGTCACTGAGCACAAATGACCAATCCCATACAAGTCTTATTTGCTTGCACCACCAAGAAGACTAGTACCTTAATTTGGGCATGCCTCCTTGCGTATTACCTCTTTATGAAGTATTTCACCCTCTCTAATGATGGGCTAGGAGATTATAAGATACTCTAAGTCATCAAAGGAATAGAATGCGAAATGGCTCCCTTCCTACTAATTTTAACAAAGACTATTCAAGGTTTAGATGACCTCAAAAATGGGAAAAGTCCAAACTTCACTAGGAGCTCCCTATTACTTCAAATATGGTTCCAAGAAAAGCTAAGTCTACTCGATAAACCTACAGGTAACTAGATTAGATACCAACCCAAGAATCACCTAGAGAGACACTACAAGGATGTTCATAGATGCTCAGCCTATATCACAGCCTAAGAATGGGTCGAATGCATAAAGGATACACCAGAATACCAAATGAGATGGATGTGTCCATGGTGGAAGTTAGAACATGTGACTCTCTGCACATATATTAACTGTGTGCTAATCTCAAGATTCAGGTCATGCAACCACTATTATCCAACACTAGTAAAGAGACAGTTTGGTGAGAAACAACATGTACCTTCTGAGCTTGTAGATTTCTCTGGCAGTAGGATATAACAAAGGTTTGTGGATCACTTCAAAATGACATGGAGGAAGAGAATCATCCACCATTTTACTACTAGTGGTGGGGATAATGTTATTGATAAGACATATAAATAATGGGTGATCCGAAGATAAAGCCATTTATTAAGTAATTGATCCAGAGAAAGTTTGCTTCCTTAATATCTGCACTTTTTCTTTGTTTGAAACTAATGATGTAATGAACTCTAAAGTTAATGCAATCAAATCAAATTTGCTTACTAGTTTGATGTCTTTCCTGATGGTAGTGTACATTGCATTGATAAAAATATTAGCATAGTTGACATTCATTCTATATGTACTGAATCATTTAACATTGGCACATAATCTGAACCACGCATTCTATATATTTTAAAAGATGTTACCCCTGAAAAGAGGAGGGAAATTGAAAATATTATATATATATATATATATATATCAAAAGTATTTTCCTGGACGTATGACGAGATACCTGGTATTCATATAGACATTACTCAAACACTTCATCCCTACCAAAGATGGGTGCAAACTAGTAAAGTAAAAACTAAGACGGCTCAGAATGGAATAGGCCTAACTAATGAAAGAAGATATCAAAAAGCATATTAAGGAAAAATTCCTAGAAGTAGTAGACTATCTAGAATGGTTAGCAAATGTAGTGCCAATACCAAAGAAAGATGGAAGGGTTAGAACTTACATTGACTACAGAGATTTGAACAAGGCTTACCCGAAAGATGATTTGCTACTACCTCACATAGGCATACTAGTTGACAGTACCACCACTTGTGTAATGTACTCCTTCATGGATGGATTCTCTAGGCATAATCATATCTTAATGGCCATCATCGACAAAGTAAAGATAGCTTTTATAACATAATGGAACACTTATTGCTACAAAGTAATACCCTTTTGATTTAAAGAATGTAAAAACAACTTACTAGAGAATGGAAACTACAATGCTCTATGACATGATATATAAAGAAGTGGAAGTGTACTTCAATGATATGATGGTTAATTCAAAAATAAGGGAGGAATACTTGTCCGATCTCAAAAAATTCCTTAAAAGAGTCAAAAAGTACAACCTCATGCTTAATTTGAAGAAATGCATATTCAGGGTCACTTCAGGAAAGATGCTCGGGTATATTATTAGTAATAATGGGATTGAAATGGATCCAGACAAAGTAAAAACAGTCATAAAGAAGCCAGTGCCAAAATAGAAAAAGAAATCTACGGATTTCTGGGGAAGCTATAATTCATCTGCAGATTCATCACCAAGTTAACAGCAATATATGAACCAATCTTCAAGCTACTCAAAAAAGATCAACCAGTTAAGTGGAATAAACAGTGTTAGTTAGCATTCGACAAGATCAGAAACTACCTAGCTAACCCATCAATTCTAAAACCACCTAAACTAGGGATACCTTTATCCCTATATCTGGCTATCAAAGGAAATGCAATCGATGCAATGTTAGCCCAAGAGGGAGAAATGAAAGTAGAACATACAGTCTACTACTTAAGTAAAAAGATGCTACTGTATGAGGAAAAGTACAACCAAGTCGAGCATATATGTTTGGCAATGGTATGGGCAATAAAGAAACTCAAACATTACTTTTAATCTTATGGAATTCAAGTCAGGTCTAAAATGGATCCAGTGAAGTACCTCTATAAATCTCCCTCCCTGATGGGAAAACTTGTCAAGTGGCTCATACTATTAATAGAATTTGATGCGCAATACCTAACTAAAAAGGTAGTAAAGGGAAGAGTAGTGGCTGAATTTCTAACTCTAACCCTATTCTAGACTTGGAAGAAATCCAACTAAACTTCTTGAATGACCTCAGTTTAGCCATCGAGATTTAAGGATGGTGGATGTATTTTGATGGAGCAGTTAATCAATTTAGCGCAGGAGTTAATGTCATATTACAATCACTAGAATTCAAAGTAGTACTGATTGCCAAAAAGCTTGAGTTCAAAGTCATAAATAACGAAGCAGAATATGAGGCATGCATACTCAAAATAGAAGCACTGATAGCCCTAGATGTTATAGAAGTCAAAATCTTCAGAGATTCCATGCTAGTAATCAATCATGCCATAGAGGAGTAGGAATTGAAAGAGCAACACTTAAAACCTTACCTGGATCACTTAAAGTTGCTCACCATGTCCTTCCAAAAATATAGATTCATTTATCTCTTAAGAACCATAATCAAATGGTAGATGCACATGCTTCCCTAGCATCAGTGTAGGATGGACCATTCAAAGTGCCCATAAAGCCTTTAATCCTACTCAGATTGGGACAACCTTCTCATAATAATTGTAGAATAGCAAAGATAAAAATAGCTAAAAAAACCTAGTTCTATAACATCTAGAGATATCTGAAGGAATGAGCCTATCCCGATCAAGCAAGTGAAAAAGATAAGCATTCAATGATTAACATCAAAATTCACATCACACCAAGGTGTGTTATAGAGAAGAACTTCATGTCTAGATGAAACTGAGGCTGCAAGAGCAATAGAAGAGCTACATGAAGGTATTTATGGTCCACACATAAATGAAGAAATCCTAGCTAAGTAGCTAATCAGATAAGGGTTCTTCTAGATGACGATGATAGAAGACTGTATTAAATTTGTAAGGGAATGCCATAAGTGTCAAATCCATATAAATGTCAGCCACCTTTCCCTAACAGAATTACACTACATCTCCTCTCCATGGCTCTTCTCAGCATGAGGACTAGACATAATTAGCGAAATCCACTCGACAGCCTCAAACAAACACAAGTTCATCTTAGTAGCAGTAGATTACTCCACAAAGTGGGTCGAAAAAGAATCATTCACAAAGATAGGAGCCAAGTAAGTGGCTAAGTTCATTAAAAGAAATCTATTATGTTGATATGGGATCCCCCATCATATCATCTCTGACAACGGTGTCTAATTCTAAAGGGAAGTTAGAGAACTACTAAGGAGTTATAAGGTGGAACATCATAAATCTTCTCCTTACCAACCACAAGCAAATGGGGCTATTGAAGCTGCAAACAAGAACATCATGAAGATTTTATCAAAGATGACTCAAACTTACCGAGAGTGGGCAGATAGATTGTCATATGCCTTATAGGGATACCAAACAATAGTTAGAACTTCAAACGAAGCAACTCTTTTTTCACTAGTGTATGGGTCAGAAGAAGTAATTATAATTGAAACATAAAACAAGTCTCTTCAGGTAGTAATCAAATCTAAATTGCCAGAAGTACAATGGGTTCAATAGAGGCACAAAAATCTCACTCTCTAAGACATTCGGAGGCTCAAGGCTCTATACCACACATAGTAGTATCATGCTCGGCTACCTTAAACCTTCAACAAAAAAGGTGAAACACAAAAGTGTGAAAGTAGGAGACTAGGTGTTAAAGCAAGCAAAGCAAAACATTCCAGACCCTAAAGGGAAATTCATACCAAATTGGGAAAGCCCGTACTTGGTCAAACATGTCCTATCAAAAGGAACAATCAAGTTGATGGATTCTAAAGGCAATAAATTCTTTAAACTTGTCAATACAAACCACCTGAAGAAGTATTATGTCTAGGGCAAAAAAAACTACTGAGTTGAAAACCTCTAAAAGGGCTGCTCGAGCAAAAATTAAGGACTTCCTGTTAGGTTGAAAACCTTACATGGGCAACCTAGGCAAAAATTAAAGAAAGAGAGAAAATACTTAAATAGAAAACCCAAGAAGGCTAGTTAGGGACAAGGGTAACCTCAAGTTCAAAATTTGTATGAATGCACATGTGCTCTTTTTAAATGGTTTCAGTGAAAAGATAATGATTGCCAATTTATGTGAAATGTCTTTGAAAAAGTGTAACACATTTTATCATCATGAATTGCATCAAATATGCTTTGCATTTTCTTTCATTACATGACCACAGTTTTTGCTATCTTCTTTGAACTCTATCCTTGAGATTAGCAACTATCGTTGAAGCCTCAAAAAAAATCCGGCTAGGTGTAAAGAGCTCCAAAAGGAGACACCCTAGGCAATAAAGGGGAAAAAAACCCAGCTAAATGCAAAATGCTCCAAAATGAGACGACTTAGGCAAAAAGGGAAAAATAAAAGAGGCAGATAATAGCAATGGAAAACATCATCAGGCATAGCAATGGTAAGAAGTAATATACTATAATCATCATCATACATATGTTGTACAACACATGCGGGATAAATACCCAGATACAACTCCTAGAGTCCATAACCTCGAAAAAATTATACAATAAAGTAACTGCAAGCTAAAAAGCCTACAACTAGCTCTTAAAATAACTACATTGGTCATGGCTACCATCAGAAGCAAGGATCAATCCCGCTCAAGCATCCTCATCATCTGATCCAGGCTCCTTGTCGTTCATCACGAAGGATGCTAGTCGTTACTCTAACTCACCAAAATGATCATAATAAGCCATGCACTCCTGCTCCCATTCATGGCTAGCATAAAGATGTTGAACCTACATTACATGAAAATTGCATATCATGCATGCATATATAAAAAATGTGCATAAATAAACAAGTACAATAAAGAAGGCACACCTTTGATTACTCGTAAACTCCATAAAGTGTTATTGTGCACACCCTACAATAGTATACCAGTACTGGCAAAAGAAATAGGGATCTACAAAAAAAAAAAGCAAATAAATCAAGCACTAGTCATTAAATAGGCAAAATAAGTGAAATAAAGCATGAACATGGGAAGCGTTAAAAGGGATAACATCTAACTAAGGAAAGCCAGAATGAGGAAAATTAAGATGCACTCCTCCACTAAAGATGTCCATCTCAAATAAAACTAAAGATGACCTAACTGCCAAGTCCCTAAGAATAGAACCACCAGAAGCCACACTGTTAGCATGTGCAATCATCTCAGTATGGAACGTGCCCTTAGCCTCCTCGAAACGGGATCCTAATCTCTTCAGGCAAGATCCCCGTCACTGTAGGTAAGTCCTCATAACCATGTCAATTACATTTTATTACTAAAAAAATTTATTACATGCTTGCGCAAAATAAAAATAAAAGCCTACCATATCAGAAGAAGCAACTCTTGATAATCTATGCTAGCCCAGTCCTCGAATCTGAAAGATGAGCCCCATCCACCTAAGGAGGTGGAGGTGGAAGAAAGGTGCCACCAGCCACAATATTAATCAGCTACAAGATCAATACATCGATATAAAAAGATCCTGCACCCTCTAGGAGACTCTTAAAAGGATGTCCTATCATGGTTGTAGCAAGCTTGTACACACTAAGCTCATAACTCCAAAACATGTCACCAAAGGGAGGAATAAGGACTCTCCTTGCAAACGAACCATCCCCACAATGCTGGACTTACTCACCTAGATACTACACCTTACTAGTAAGGCCAGGGAGCAGCACTCGTCTCTCCATTAACTGCCATATTGTCACCATCTCTACTGACCAATTTGACTTCACCGCCCACCAGCGAAGGATAATCTACTTAAAAAGTAAAAGTGAATAAAAAATCTCCAAAAAATGAAACAACCAACATAGCAGGAATCAGGCATACCTGTCCAAGGGGTAGCCTAACCATATAATCTTAGGCCTCTATGCAATCCTCAACCAAATCAGTAGTCTTCCTAATCCAACTAGAATAATGAGGAAAACCATCCTCCAAGAGATAATCGACGGTCAGACAAAGAAGAATCCTAAACTCATAAGCCCAGATCTTTCAAATCAGAACTTAGAAAATTAAGGAAAATATAAGTAAAAAATAAAAAGAAAAAGGACATATACAAGAAATCTTACTCATATCCAGCACAAATAAGCATCTGCAAATCCTCAAGCCACCTCGACATGCCACATCCAGACCCAAATACATGTAGGCAAAAGTGATAGTACCTTGATAAGTTGTCTAGGTCTCTCAGGATAAGCAAAAACTGTAGACTACCCATACCCTAAGGATTCAAGAAGATGATGACACTCAATAAGTAGAATAAGAAGCAATGAGCCAGCTACTCCATGGAAATAAGATCAACATCATACATCATCCGTATGGTAGAGAAAAACTCAGTGTAACGAGTGAGGTATGGATAACTAGACTTCATAGGGGTAAGCACCCCAAGCAACTCCATGGTAAGGTGCCTCCTCACCATCGCAAAAGAACACTACTCCTCACTGAAGCGAATAGGCTCCCTAGAAAAGCTCAAGCCCGTGATAACGACAAAGTCTGAAGGAGTGATGGTTATCTCGCCAATGGGCAAGTGAAAAGCATGAGTCATGTTCATCCACCGCTCAATCAATGTGTACATAGCCATCTAACTCGTTAAAGCCCTGATAATCCCATTAAAGTGCAATGATAATCCCATTAAAGCCCTTTCAGGCAACCATCTGCTTTACACACAATGGAAGACACTAATAGTATGTGCTGACCTTGTTGAAACTACCAGGCAACATAGTAACAAACCTACGAGGCTACAAATAATAGGTATACTATCAAGAATCTACACAATGAATAAATGTTGATACATCTTTTTTTTCTCTAATATTTAATAAGATCAAGAAGAGTCAAAAAGAAGCATCATGGCAAGCACTAGCAGACAATCAAAACCGAAATAAAGCAAGAGTTATCAAGTTATCAACACTCATAATAAAATTACATATTAATAGTCACAACAAGAGCTATAAAACTACAGCTGCGACAACCTTAAATTAAAAAACATAACAAATACAACAAGGGCTAACAAACAACAAAGCAACACAGACAACTAAGTAACTTTAATAAAGACATGGGACAAAGGAGGACCTACCTGGTGATGATGATGAACCTTAGCATGAGTCTGCAGACTATGAACCATGGGGATCAAGTCTCCTCGAGAAAGTCTAGATGACTAAGAACCCTAAGCACCATCAACACTAGTCCTTACAGTAGAAGTCCTAACTCCAATGGCCTTTGTGAAGTCACCCTCGACATCCAAAAGGATATCCTCCAAACCCTAAGGAATGTTGGGGAATTCCATCTTATGCAAAGAAAAATAAAAATTTAAAAGCAAAAATAGAGCAGAAAATACCTGAAACTCGAAAAAGGTCTAGAAAAGATGAAAAACACTCAAAGAAGACCAGAAGAAGCTTCCCTAAACCATAAAAAATGACATATTAAATAGAATATAGAGGGGAAGGTGTGTGACCATGTGCTAGGTGTGCCCATATGCACTTCTCCCTCCACGAGCTCCCGTATAGTTATACGCACACCCCGAGACTTTGCACACTCACTTCTCTAGTCCTAAACCTCTATTTGAGTATAAAATATACACCAAACTCAAATAAAAGTACACTGATATGGACTGCATTTGTCTAAGTGGCCTTAGCATTTTTAAGAACTTAACACCTCTTAAAAGAAGAAAAATAAAGAAGAATCACTGAAAGGATATCCTACTCAAAATCATCAAAATAACATCTATAATATGACAAGTGATGACATCATTATTACTACATCATCACCGACCAAAAAGAGAAGGACTGTGAACTGACAAAATTCAAAAGTTATCATCATAAATCAAGATCAAGAAGCACCAACAACCAAGCAAAATAGGTAGAGAGAACACATTACATCAATCACAACAATTACAATAATCTGTTTGCTTAACATTGAAAGATTTTATAATGGCAATATTTATTTGCCTTAAACCAAAAGAGGTTATAATGGCAATATTTATTTGCCTGACATTGAAAGAGGTTATATTGGTAGTATCTATTCACCTGACAGCTGAAGAGGTTATAACGGCAGTATATGTTCGCCTGACACTCGAAGAGGTTATAATGGTAGTATCTATCTATTTGCCTAACACTCGAAAAGGTTATAATGGCAGTATCTATTTGTTCGCCTGACATTAGAAAAGGTTATAGTGGCAGTATTTATTTGCCTAACACCCAAAGAAGTTATAGCGATAATACCTATCTATTCGCCTAACACCCGAAGAGGTTATAGTGGCAGTATATATTTGTTTACCTAACACCCGAAAAGGTTATAGTGGCAATATATATTTGTTCACCTGACATCTAAAAAGGTTATAGTGGCAGTACCTATTCACCTATAGTGGCAGTATCTATTCACTTATAGTGGCAGTATCTTTTTGCCTATAGTGGCAGTATCTTTTTGCCTATGGTGGCAATATCTATTTGCCTATAGTGGCAATATATTTTCACCTATAATAGCAATATCTTTTTACCTATAATGGTAGTATCTATTTGCCTAGAATGACAATATCTATTCTCCTAGAGTAGCAGCATCCATTTGCCTATAATGGCAGTATCTATTCACTTATAGTGGCAATATCTTTTCGCCTATAGTGGTAGTATCTTTCCACCTATGGTGGCAGTATCTATTCACCTACAGTGGCAATATCTTTTTACCTATAGTGGCAGTATGTTTTCACCTAGAGTGGCAGTATCTATTCACCGATTATGGCAATATCTATTCGCCTGACACCCAAAGAGGTTATAGTAGCAGTATCCAAACAATTAAATCACGACAATGCAGCACTCAGGTAAGTGCCTCTCTCCTCAAAAAATGATTTTTTTTGCATCCTTCCATTTGCTTCTCATGTATTAACACTAGTGCTAGGTGGTTGTGGAACATACGTGAAGCAGGAGACAATTGTCATACCTCAAATTTGACTGTCCCCAAAAAATGGTCCAATGATGAAATGAATATTTAAAAAGTCTAGAGTCTACTCATTCGTAACACCTTTGAAGTGTGCAACCCTAAAACCCTAAACAATCACAACAGTGTATGAAATCAATCACCAAGCCATTAAGTTGCGCTCCAATCTTATGAAATGCAAATTATCAGAACAATAAGAGTCTTATTTCGAGAATCTTCTCTCAGAACACGCAACTTGTTAAGTCAGTGTTCATTTCATCAAATCAGGACCCAAATTTATGAAAAAATGGAAATCGATTTTGATAAAATGAACTTTGAAAACACATCTGAAAGGCTCCAAAATGTTTAGAAGTGGTCCTAAACTAGTCCAAAATAACTTGAGGATTAGTGCACGTCGCCTAGAAGTACACATATAGCCACGAACACCCCTAGGTGTCACGCGTTAAAATTAAATCTAAATTAGAGAAAATAGACTTTAGGAACACATCTGAAAGACTTTAAAACCTTTGCAAATGGTCCTAAAATAGTCCAAAATAACCCAAGAATTAGGACACATTGCTTATAAGTGTGCGTAAACACCCTTAGGTGTTACATGCTAAAATTGAGGTTGAATTAGACAAAACAAACTTCAGTCTTAGGAACCAACCTCATAATAGCCCGAAAAAGCCCTAAATTGAGTGCGCAAATTCACAAAAGTGCACATAACCACGCGCACTTTGCATGGCCACACACTCCATCCTAGGGACGCACGCATGACCACGCCTATACCTCCCTCTTACTCACATTTTACACTATAAATATGTGTCTCCACACCCTATTTTGAGAGGGGAGAGAAAAGAGGAAACATACACACTCAAAAATTTATCCACTCAAAGGCATTGGAAACTCGCTTCCAAACAGTTTTAGTTCTCCTACTACGTTTTTCTTAAGTTATTAGGTCTCCCTTCCACCAAACCTAGCCTTATCTTTGTTAAAGCGCACTTAAAAAGTATACAAACTATCATCATTCTACACATCATTTTGAACCTCTCGATGAGGAAAGCTTAATAATCTCTTGAAGCTAAAGCTTCAAAACTCACATAAGCTCAGTCAAATCTGAGGACCACATAATCATTTTAGCACATTTATTTTATTGTACTACATTTTATTTTATGATCGCTAGCATTTATGAATATTATTGTGCTTGCATGATGAGACTAGCAATTTGCATGTTATATGAATAATTTAGACTCTATTTTTTCTCGTCTCAAGTCATCATTTTGCATCCTCTAATTTCAAAATGTGAAATCACACTGTAAATATCAATAATGTGAAAAGTTCATATTTCGGACTAGAGTCATCATGTTCACAATCTAGTAATGTCACCATGCATCTCTTATATTGTCATCACATATCATCATAGCATAAATAATCACTGCAAACATGCATGATTGTGTACATTTTGTTTACTCTTTCCAGTGATTGAGTGTCCATTGCTTATCCCATCATTCATGTGTTCGAGCAAGCTATGTGCACAGTTGTGTTAACCTTGAAAATTCATTATATCTAAGCTAGATTTACTTTTTCGCAATCATTTTTTTCTTTTATATGTATTTTAATAGGAAAGCATGTAATATTGATATTTCAACTTTATTATCTTCCACTATTTGATGTACTATGTTAATGCTATACAAAATGTCATTACCAAAACTAAGGTGTCGTGGTAGCTATACATTGAATATCGTATAATGAGAAATATTCAAAAAGTATATGTGATCCCCCGAACTCAAAAAACTCTATTGGGGGCAATACTCATTAAGTGACCCGATGTTGTCCCTTTTCTTTTTTTCAATTTTCTAAAAATCAGGTGACGGCATCTCATCCCTCTCGAGACTAATCATTTGTCCCCATTCGGTAAAGTTGCAATATCCCTTGGAAACCAATTGATCGCTCATAGTGTCATATAAGATTGAGTCTTATGAGACTTTCCACTAATATTTGGCACATGAGCCTTATTATCTTTAAAAGTTTAAGTCTCAATCAGTTTAGAGTAAAAGGAGTGGAATTATGTGATGCTTTAACAAAATTAATATTTGATGATGAGGAGGATGAAGGCATTCCATTTACATATCCTATTCTATGAGTATTTCTATGGAGTTTTTGAGAGTCAAGTAAATTATCTAAACCCTCTTTTCCTCTTTTAAATTTGAAAATGAAATTCTTTAGCTTTAATATCTTATTTTAAAGTTTATGATTCTTATCATTTACTTTCTTGATTGCTCTTTTAAGGAATTTGAAGATTTTAAATCATTAGCAACAAGTTTAGAAAATTCATTTCATAAATTTTTGAATTCCTTAGTTAAGCTAGTTAGCTCATGCTTATAATGCTTCTTTTTATAAAGTAAGATTTTGCTCATAATAAAGCTCTCATCATCATCATCATCATCATCATCATCATCATCATCATCATCATCATCATCATCATTGTCATCATCATCATCATCATCATAATCATAATAATCATCAGAAAAGGAGTTAGAAGTATATGGTACCTCATTTCATCTTCAAGAGCCATGAAGCAAAGGTTGGCTACTTCTTATTGTTCCTTTTCCTCTTCGAATTCAGAGGAGTCATCCTAAGTAGCTTTAAAGGGATTTTTTCATCCTTTGCTCCTTTATTCTTAAATTTTAGTTTAGGGCACTCACTTTGAATGTGACTCAATTTTTTACATTTATAATAAGTAACTTCTTTGGTTTCTTTCTTACCTTTTCCTTTGAAATTTTTGTTAAAGTTCCTTGTTCTTGAAGAATTTTTCTTTTTCAAAAACTTTTTAACATTTCTAGTGAGTATGGTAATATCACCATCTTCATCACTAGAATCATTAATGCTTTCCTCTTTACTATCTTCTTGAAGAGCTTTTAATGTTATAATCTTTTTCTTCTCTTCCTTCTCTTCTTGCTCTTCACCTTTTTGCTTAATTGTAAGCTCATGTGTTAAGAGATTTTCAATAAGCACATCAGTTGAAAGGGTAGTAAGGTCTTGAGCTTCCTTAATTAAAATGACCTAAGATTCTTAATGATTCTTAGGTATGATTCTTAGAATCTTATTATTCACCTCTTCCTTTAAGAAATGCTTTCTAAGTTTCTTGAGGGTCGTGAGAAGAACATTGAGTCAATTAGTCATCTCCATGATTGACTAATGAGGCTTCATCTTAAAGAGTTCATATTCATAAATGTGAAGTTGAACTTTTTCGCTTCTAACTTACACGTTGCCTTCATAATAGTTTTTCAAGGTCTCCCACATTTCCTTGGCCAAAATGCAATGTTGAAACTTGTCTCTTTCTTCTCTTGCTATAAAAGAGAGTAAATTGATCATAGCCTTTTTATTCACGTATTTGTCTTCCTTTTGTTCATTGCTCCATTCACTTCTTAATATAATTGTTCGCACACCATCAATGATAGATTTAGATGGTTTCCAACCTTTGAGAGCAACTTCCCAAAGTCTAATAGAATCATAATCTAAATATAGTTCCATTTTGAACTTCCAATAAGGATAGTCACTATCGTCAAAGAATAGTCTAAGTGAAGAAACATTTTAAGATTCACTCCCCATGATCTTGTATTCTAATAATAAAGTACTTAGAATTCAAGTTTTGATACCAATTGAAAGTGCCTTAGAATGGGGGTGAATAAGGCTAATTAAGGATTTTTAAAAAATTAAAATGAATTTAAGGAATGAACAAAAATTTAAAGAGAATATAGTAGGAAGAATAATAAACATAAGAATTTAAGGAGTTCAAATTCTCAACAATCCTACATCTCCACCTAACTTATCCCTAAGTTAGGATTTTCAATACCCACAATCTTATTCATAAAAGTTTAAGGCTCACTCTTCAACCTTACATAAACAAGAGTTTTTAGGTGACTCTAAACAAACAAAAGTTTCTAGGCTCACTCTTAAACCAATTCTCAAGTGTTTTAATGGCTAAACACTTAAACCAATTCCACTAGAAATATATCTCACTTCCCTTCTAATATATCCCAAGAATTAGATGAAGATGAAGTCTTATTTCTAACACACAACCAACTCTCATAAGATTTAATCAATACAATAAATATTAATAGAAAGAAAAATGAAGCTTAATGAATGCTTAGAGATTTTTTTATAATCAAAGAGTAATATAATGTAATTTTTTTTGTTATCACAACTTTAGAACACATATATATAGATTAAGCTTTAAAAATATGGATGTTAGAGCCATTTAATAAATGAAAATTTGACTTTTTTCAGGACTTCTGACACTCATAGTCATGAGCGTAGGCTCATGATTATAAGCATTTGAAAAATATAACTATTACTTATAAAAGTGACCATTGGTGATGCTTATGGTTTGGCCATAGTCATAAGCGTAAACTATGAGCGTATCAGCCATTTTTCTCATGGACACTCATAGTCAAGTCATGCTTATGGTCTAATCATGGTTATGAATGTAGACCGTGAACATATTAGCCATTTTTCTCTTGGACACTCATGGTCAAGTTAGGGTCGTGCACGTATGCTGACCTTACTAAAACTTGTTCATTTTGCCTCTGAACACACTCCTTTGCATATAGTTCATTTCCCATGCCTTAGGGGACATAAGTAGGAGTATTTGAAGACTTCAAATGTAATTCAAATGTCTTCAAGCATGTTCGAAAGGTCGGTCAATTAACTTGGCTTTCATTAAGAGTAATAATATACTTATGCTTATAATCACACTTAAACAAAGAATACTAGTGATCTAAAAATGTTTGTTAAAGTCAATATAGGAATAGATTAACACTTGATAATACAAAAATTCAACATCTAGTGTTTATAGTCTTGCAAATGCCATTAATAGCACTAATAAAAAGTTGTGGCACTCCTTCTAGCTCAATAGTTTGTTGTAAAGTCGCTACAACCTTATGGAATTCTTCTTCCTCCTCTTCAGGTTCATGTATAAAAATAGTGTAATTGATTATTTTTGCACTTATAACCTGGCATAAAATTCTCCTCATACCAAAAGCATTAACCTTTAACTCGTTTTTCATGAATCTCAGTATATGTTAAAACCTTATGCCCCTTTGTAAATGTATGGGCGTTATTGGGTTTAAAGGTGGAAGAGGGGTAGGAATGGATAATTTCTAGAATGTTAGTAGTAATGATGGTTACTGTAGGTAATAACGGTAATATAATATTTACTAATAAGGGTGTTTTTAGGTGGGTTTTATATAAAATTAGAGTAGCAGCAAGGGTTTTTTCTATAAAATGAGCTAGATAATAACCTTGTTGTAGGGTCCCAGGAGTGAACTGTCACGACCCGAACCCAGGGGCACGTGACCGGCACTAGGGAATGGGAAAGCATAAAGCTACCGAAACTCATAGTAGGCCTTAAAAAAAATCGCGAAATATTTAAACTTTAAAACCTTATAATAAATAATTAAATCACAATGCACATTATCAAACTGATTTTTCTCAGTATTATTTAAACCATAATATCAGTGCATAAATTAAATAAACATTAGTTATACAAATAGTATCTCAGTACATAAATTATAAATACATGAAATCTTAAATAAAGTATACAGTTATACAATTTTCTCTATTGCGGTACACGAAAGTAAATACAACACAACTAAGTAGACCTACATAGAATAGCCGGTGATGAACCTACACGACAAAGAGAAGTAGGCCTAACAGAAAAATCTCAAACTCCTGAAAAAATTAAATTGAGTGGAGTTAGACCTCACTAAGTAAGATAATAAAGAAAGGAAAGCGATTTGAAAACCTCATTAAAAATAAATTTTTATGGAAATGTAATATAATATAATTTTATTCAAACCATTTGATATACATATAATAAATCCATTTTTAAAAGACAAGAAATAGATATTTAAATGTCTTTTTAAAATGTTCAGTACAAAAATTTGGTAGAACCTGATTTATAAATTTTTAACAATCATATGACTCACTTATATCCAAGACTGTCGGATCCTGAGAGCAAGGCATCATCAGGATACACAACTGCAGTCATATCTCTTAATTTAATATCACTGGCGATGTCCGAGAGCAAAACATCACTAGACCATCGGCCCCAGTGATTTAATAAATATTAATCAAAATTATACTGACGGTGTCCGAAAGCAAAGCATCACTAGACCTTCGGCCCCAGTATTTATTAAATAAACAAATGTTATACTACTGGTGGTGTCCTAGAGCAAAGCATCACCAGACCATCGGCTCCAGTAATATAATTAAATAATCACATATTTTACCGGTGTGCACACAGTCCTGATGATACCTATCAGGTAGCTTGTTTTACCGTAATTTATTTGAAATAATTGCAAATAAATAAAATAGGAAAAATTATAATAAATAATAATAAAATAAATCAACTATAAATTAAATCATGCAATATCAAATGAGGAAATGTTGACTAGAATCTCATAAAATTAAATTCATAAGAATTTAATATGATTTAAATTAAAAATCCAACACTCAAATCAAATTTTAACTTACAGGATAAAGACACTCCTCTGACACGTTGTGTCCGACCTCGACTGGTAGACGCGACTAAAGGGGTGGCTAAAAGATAGAAAAGGAAAACGACAATCAGAAAATAGAAACCTAACTTCTAGAGTTTCTAAGGAAGATTCGATTCGAACTCAGAATAAAACTTTTAAGATTGACCCGATGTCACGTTTTACAAGAAATCTACCAAAAATTCGGTAGAGCTTTCTTTGTAAAATGGACATCCCTCTACCAAAGTAGAGTCAATCCTACAAATAAACACACTTCAAATTTTCACAGTGGTACAATACCTCAAGTTGAGACCCCAAACTACACAATTTTCAACCGAGATTCATCAAAAATACAATTAAGCAAATATTAAATATTACTATAGTAAATCACCAAAAACTATAAAAATTAATAATAAATCACAATATAATTTATTAAAATTTTAAAACACTCAATAAAATTATTTTCCACCATAATTTAATAAAATTTCAATTAATAATATAATATTAATAAAAACTCAACTTTCCAAATATTCAACATAATATAGTCAAATTCAAACTATAATTGCCCAAATAGTTTAAATATACTATAATATTAATTAAAAACTCATTTAAACCATAAAAAAATAAATAATTTAATTTTGAATAAATTTTCAAAAATAGTTAGTATTAATTAACTAAAAATAATAAATAATTTATAAAAATTATTTTAATACCACATTTTATCTCAAAATTAATTAAAACATAGTATTTAATTATAATATCAACAAAAACACACCATTTACCTATTATTTCAAAATTTACATAATAATAATAATTTCTAAAAAAATTAAATAAATTATCAAAAATTATTTTATCACTACTAAAATTACTAACATTAATTAACTCAAATATTCAACCAAAAATAATTAATTAACCACATTAACAAAATATACATAAAACTTAAAATACCTAAATAAATATACAAAAATTCCATAAAAATCAATTTAATTAATCTAAATTAAATTTGAGATACTCTTAACCAAAATTAACTGTAATTAATTTAGATCCACTAATATAAGTATAGATCAACTCAAAAATTAACCACATAATTAAAATAAAATTCTAAGTAATTAGTAAATATAATAAAAATCAACAAAAATATTAAATCAACTAACAACAGCCCTAAACAACTAAAAATCAACCTGACAACTAACTAAAATCAACTTGACCACTAACTGAAATCAACCAGAAATCAACTAAAATCAACTAAAAATCAACTACAACAATTCTAACTAACTAACTTAAAACTCACTTACAATAGAAATCTAGATGCAAAAAAGAGCTGCTAGAGGAACTAGAGCTATTGATCTGTTGCTGCCTCACGCTGCCAAACCTACTACTGCTTCCGTTGCTGCTGTTTGGAGCTGCTTCACTACACGCTGCTGCTACTGCTAGCGAGAGAGGCTGTTGTTGTGCAGGGACAGCAAGGAGGAGAAGAAGCAGCTGTGGAAGATGGCAAAGCAAGGAGATGGCTACTGCTGGTAGAAGAAAAAGAGGTAGCAGTAGGGGAAGAAAAGAAAAAAAAACCAGCAAGGAAGGGAAAGAAATTTTTGTCCTAAGAAAAAAAAAGTTTTTTGAACCAACTTTTTCGTCTGAAAAGTATAATATATATACATATATTTAGAGTTGTTAAAGTAATATATATAGATATATATATACAACAACAATAATAATATTAACTCTAGTAAAATAATGCTATAAATAAATATTTGGACAATTAAATAATAAAGTTAGTGCATAAATTAAAATGATGTAAAAATAATAATATCATTAGTTCTCGAATAAAATTTTAAATTTAGTACTTAAACATAATAATTTTAATCTCACAATTATAAAAATATAAAATTAAGATAATTAATATCGTTAAAACCTCAATATATATATATATATATATATATATATATATATATATGTATAGTTTAAAAATATTCGGGTTGTTACAGTCTTCCCCCCTTATAGAAATTCGTCCTCCAATTTCAAAGAAAAGCTAGGAATTACAATGTCTATAGATGAAAAAGATAGGGATAGACGGCTTGCATCTCAGATTCTGCCTCCCACATACAGTCTTCTGCTGTGTGGTTACTCCAAAGCACTTTCACCATTAGAATCTCCCGAGAGTGAAGCTGGCGAACCTGGCGATCCACAATCACTACTGGATACTCCTCACAAGACAGATCTTCACTGAGCTCCACTGCTTGAGGCTGAAGTACTTGAGAAGGATCAGGAATATACTTCCTCAACATAGACACATGGAACATTGGGTGGATTCAAGATAACTTAGGTGGCAACACTAGTCTATAGGCCACTTCCCCAACTCGTGGTCATATCTCGAAAGGTCCAATGTATCTCGAAGCTAACTTACCCTTCTTATCGAACCTCATAAATCCCTTCATTGGAGATACCTTCAAAAACACCATATCTTAAACTAAAAAGGAAACATCCTTCCTTTTAGGATCAGCATAACTCTTCTGCCTACTGAATGTTATCCTCAACCTCTGCTAAATGATAGGAACTTTTTCAGAAGTAATCTACACCAACTCTAGACCTGTCAGCTATCTCTCACCAATTTCCCAACATAGAGGTGATCTACACTTCTTACTATACAGTGCTTTATACAGAGCCATCTCAATACTTAAATGATAATAATTGTCATATGTGAATTCAATCAGTGGCAAATGATTATCCCATTGACCTCCAAAGTCCATCATGCACATTCGGAGCATATCCTCTAAAGTCTGAATGGTCCTCTCAGACTGACCATCAGTTTGAGGATGAAATATTGTGCTGAAGTCAAGTCTAGTACCCAATGCCTTATGTAATTCTTGCTAGAAAACTGATGTAAAAGTGGCTCCTTTATAAGATATTATGGTCACTAGAACTCCATGAAGATAAATAATTTTGTTGACATACAACCATGTCAACCTGTCAGTGGAGTATGTCTTTTTAACTAACAGAAAGTGAGCTGAATTAGTTAACCTGTCAATGGTCACCCAAAATAGCATCAAACCCACCTATTGTCCGAGGTAAACCAGTCATAAAATCCATAGCAATCATATCCCACTTCCACTCTGGGATAGGCATGGACTGTAACAATTCTGAGGGCCTCTAATGCTCTAATTTCATCTATTGACATGTAAGACACTTGGACACAAATTCTGCAACATCCTTCTTCATTCCATTCCACTAGTATGTATCCTTTAAATTATGATACATCTTAGTAGAACCTGGATGAATACTGTAAGTAGAAAAATGTGCCTCTTCTAAAATCTCTTTCCTTAGATCATCAACATCTGGCACACACAACCGAATACCCAAGTGTAGAACTCCCTAACGATCAATCACAAACTCTTTGGATTGACCCTGTTGCACCTCAAACATAATTCTCTACAACTGTGGGTCCCTTCTTTAAGCTGCCTTAACTCTATCGAAGTACACAAACCGTACTCTGAACTAAGCTAAAAGGCATTTCTTAGTCAATTTCCACTGCAAACCCTGATCAATCAGCTCATGCAACTCCTGAATAATTGGTCTCCTCTCAAAACTAATATGGGTAAGACTACCTACTAATTTTTTGCTCAACGCATCAGCTACTACATTCACTTTGCCTGGATGGTAAAGAATCGAACAATCGTAGTGTTTCAGAAGTTCCATCCATCTTTTTTGCCTTAAGTTCAAATCCCTCTGCTCGAAGATATACTTTAAGCTCTTGTGGTCGGTGTAGATCTCACAAGTGACACCATACAGATAATGCCTCCAGATCTTCTTTGAGAATACAACTGTTGTCGTCTCTAGATCATGAGTGGGATAATTCTGCTCATACTTCTTCAACTGCCTCAAAGCATAAGCAACCACTTTGCCATTCTGCATTAGCACACATCCCAAACCTACACAAGAAGCGTCATAATACATTGTGTATCCATCATTACCAGAAGGTAATGTCAGTACTAGAGTTGAAGTCAATAAATCCTTAAGCAAATAGAAATGCTCCTTACATCTATCAGTCCACACAAATCTAACATTTTTCTAGGTTAGTATAGTCAAAGGCGCAATAATCTTAGAGAAATCCTTCACAAATCTCCTATAATAGCTTGCTAAACCTAAAAAACTTCATACTTCAGTAATCGTTGTAGGTCTTAGCCATTCAATGATCGCCTCTATCTTCCTGGGATCCACCTAAATGTCATTTTTAGACACCACATGGCCTAAGAATGCCACTTGGTCTAACCAAAACTCACATTTTGAAAACTTAGCATACAGCTAGTGCTCTCTTAAAGTCTACAGCACCAATCTCAGATGCATTGCATGCTCTGCCTTATTCTTGGAATAGTCCAGAATATCATTAATAAACACAATCACAAATTGATCTAAGTATGGCCTAAACACCCTGTTCATCAAGTCCATAAAGGCTGCTGGGGCATTAGTCAACCCAAAGGACATCACTAAGAACTCATAGTGGCCATATCTAGTCCAAAATATTGACTTGGGTACATCCTCACTTCTAATCCTCAGCTGATGATACCTAGATCTTAAGTTAATCTTAGAGAAATTTTGAGCTCCTTATAACTGATTGAGCAAATCATCAATCCTGGGGGGTGGATACTTATTCTTGATGGTAACCTTATTCAGTTGTCTATAGTCAATACAAAGTCGAAGACTACTATCCTTCTTCTTTATAAAGAGAACCGGAGCACCCCAAGGAGATGTACTAGGCCGAATGAACCCTTTATCAAATAATTCCTACAATTGCTCTTTTAACTCCTTCAGCATTGCAGGTGCCATCCTATAAGGTGGCATAGAGATAGGATATGTACCTGGTACAACATTAATACATAATTTTATCTCTCTATCCGGCGATAATCTAGGTAACTCCTCTAGAAAAACATCTACAAATTCACGTACTACTGGTACCCTCTCCACTGATCCCATTTCTGCTTGAACATCTCTAACTACAGCTAGATAGCCCTGACATCCTCTACTAAGCATCTTCCTAGCTATAATGGCAGAAATAAGAATACAGGACATGGAACTCTCAGTACCTCTGAATCTGAATTCCTCATCACCAAGAATTCTAAAAATTACTTCCTTTGCTCGATAATCCACTGAAGCATAATACTAGGATAACCAATCCATTCCTAGAATCACATCAAACTCAATCACATCCAATAGGACTAAATTTGCCAATAATTCTCTACCCTCTACTAACACGGGACAAGATGGAAAGAAAATGTTTGTCTCTAACTCGTCACTAAGCGTAGTCAAAACAGACAAAGGAAAACTCATCTTAAAAGGAAGACAAGCCACTTTCAAAGCAAACAAAGGAGATACAAATGAACATGTAGCACCCAGATCAAATAAGACTCTAGCCTCAAAGCAACTAAATGGAATAATACCTGCTACCACAGCATTGGATGCCTGCGCATCCTAAGGAGTCAAAGTGAAGACCCTAGCCTGACCATGTCCTGGTTGTTATGAGGTGAATGGCTAAGTCTGTCCTCTACCTCGGCGCTGCTGACTCGCATACTGCATCGATCGTTGCTAAGGGTACATGGGTGCCTGATACTGCTGAGGCACCTGTTGTAATGGTTGAACAACAGTAGGTGAAAATCCCTGAGCAAAAGATGTCTAGAATCTATAGTTCGAACAAGCTCTAATGAAATGTCCAAACTGACCACATCTAAAACATGCTCCTGACATCAAGTGACAAGGACCCTAATGCACTCGTCCATAAATGGCACACGCATTAGCTCTAGACCCAAAACTGCTATGCCCAGAGCTCTGCCCACTACTACTGCTAGTGCTACCACTAAATCTAGTGACCCTACTACTCCTGCGATCCTAAGTAAGGCAGTGCCTACTAGTCCGATGTGCCCTAAACTGTCTGCTCTGCTGAGAAGGGCCTGTTGACTAAGAACTTGAGCTGCCTATCTGAAATACTACTTGCTGCACCCTCTGGACAGGTTTGAAAATGCCACTATCATATGGGTCAGGTATGGTGCCGTGTCAGATGTGTCTACGCTCCAGCTGCCTTGCCTCCTCTACCACACTCTCAAGACTACGACCCTCTGGTCGAATACCGATACAAGCTGGGCCTAATCCAGTCACATATAGCTCCACTGCCCTGGCAACATCCTGTCTCACATCCTCAACATGCCTCATCAGTCTGTAGAACTCCTGAGTATAGTCCTCTATTGATCGATCTCTCCTATCAATGTTAAGCAGCTGCCATCTATAGTTCTCTAGTATAGACGAAGGATAGAAGAATCTCATAAACTGCTCCTTAAATCCTAACCATGTCATCGTCATAATGAAAGGCTGAATGGACTGCATAAACCAGTCCTGAGCTGCTGCTGAAACTAATAGCTCCACTATTATAATCCTCTGGTAGTTAGAATACCCAGATTTGGTCCTAGACTCGATGGTATTAATGAAATCCAACGCGTCCCCAGTACCATTAAAAAGAACTTGCCCCACTCTGGAGTATAATAAGGTTGCATCAGCATCTGACATCTCCTGAGTTTATCGCTGAAGCATTTGTTGCACAATGGGCATCGCCTGATTAAGAGCTGCCAAGCCCTGGTTAATACCCGCCATACAAACTGCAAAGACTACAAGATCCTCTACTGGAATCTGAGGCTCTATCGAAGGTTGATCCTGCCTCTGAGCTGCTGCCACTCTAGCTCTACCCCTACCTCTAGGTCGAGGGGCAGGAGGGAGAATCTCATTCTAAAATGACTACTCCCCGTCATCAGGTTCTGCATCTATAGCAAGGGCATTCCGAGCACGCCTCATTCTGAAAAGATAAGAAAACTAAGATTCAAAACAAGACAAGAATACAGACTCAGATGCTAAAACCAAAAGACAAGAGATCAACAAACGACGTTTAACAACCTAAGTGTTGCAATATTATGAGAAAAAGACAGACATCGACAATCAAAAGCATGAAAAATAAGCCAAAGCTCTGATACCAACTTTGTCATGACCCGAACCCAAGGGCACATGACTGGCACTAGGGAATGAGAAAGCATAAAGGTACCAAAACCCATAGTAAGCCTTAAAAAAATCATGAAATATTTAAACTTTAAAACCTTATAATAAATAGTTAAATCACAATGCACATTATCAAACTAATTTTTCTCAATATTATTTAAACCATAATATCAGTGCATAAAATAAATAAACATTAGTTATACAAATAGTATCTAAGTACATAAATTATAAATACATGAAATCCCAAATAAAGTATGCAGTTATACAATTTTCTCTATTGTGATACACGAAAGTAAATACAATACAACTAAGTAGACCTACATAGAATAGCCAGAGATGAAGCTACACGGCGAAAAGAAGTAGGCCTAACAGAAAACTCTCAAACTCCTGAAAAAATTAAATTGAGGGGAGTCAGACCTCACTGAGTAAGTTAATAAAGAAATGAATGCGATTTGAAATCGTCATTAAAAATAAATTTTTATGGAAATAAATTAATATAATTTTATTCAAACCATTTGATATACATATAATAAATCCATTTTCAAAAGACAAGAAATAGATATTTAAATGTCTTTTTAAAACGTTTTAGTATAAAAATTTGGTAGAATCTGATTTATAAATTTTTAGCAGTCATATGACTCACTTATATCCAAGACTGCCGGATCCCGAGAGCAAGGCATCACCAAGATACACAGCTGCAGTCATATCTCTTAATCCAATATCACTGGCGGTGTCCGAGAGCAAAGCATCACCAGACCATCAGCCCCATTGATTTAATAATATTAATCAAAATTATACAGGCAGTGTCTGAGAGCAAAGCATCACCAGACTTTCAGCCCCAATATTTATTAAATAAACAAATGTTATACTACTGGCGGTGTCCGAAAGCAAAGCATCACTAGACCATCGACCCCAGTAATATAATAAAATAATCACATATTTTACCGGTGCGCACACGGTCCTGATGAAACCTATCAGATAGCCCGTTTTACCGTAATTTATTTGAAATAATTGCAAATAAATAAAATAGGAAAAATTATAATAAATAACAATAAAATAAATCAACTATAAATTAAATCATGCAATATCAAACGAGGAAATGTCAACTAGAATCTCATAAAATTAAATTCATAAGAATTTAATATGATTTAAATTAAAAACCCGATACTCAAATCAAATATTAACTTACAGGATAAAGGCGTTCCTCTGACACGTTGTGTCTGACCTCGACTGGTAGACGCGACTAGAGGGGTGGCTAAAAGACAGAAAATGAAAACGACAATCAGAAAATAGAAACCTAACTTCTAGAGTTTCTTCAGAATATTCGATTCGAACTTAGAATAAAAATTTTAGGATTGACCCGGTGTCACATTTTACGAGAAATCTACCAAAAATTCGATAGAGTTTTCTCTATAAAACGGACATCCCACTACTAAAGTAGAGTCAATCCTACAAATAAACACACTTCAAAATTTTACAGTGGTACAACACCTCGGATTAGGATCCCAAACTACACAATTCACAACCGAAGTTCACCAAAAATACAATTAAGCAAATATTAAATATTACTATAGTAAATCACCAAAAACTATAAAAATTAATAATAAATCACAATATAATTTATTAAATTTGTAAAACACTCAATAAAATTATTTTCCACCATAATTTAATAAAATTTCAATTAATAATATAATATTAATAAAAACTCAACTTTCCAAATATTCAACATAATATAGTCAAATTCAAACTATAATTGCCCAAATAGTTTAAATATACTATAATATTAATTAAAAACTCATTTAAACCATAAAAAAATAAATAATTTAATTTTGAATAAATTTTCAAAAATAGTTAGTATTAATTAACTAAAAATAATAAATTATTTATAAAAATTATTTTAATACCACATTTTATCTCAAAATTAACTAAAACATAGTATTTAATTATAATATCAACAAAAACACACCATTTACCTATTATTTCAAAATTTACATAATAATAATAATTTCTAAAAAAATTAAATAAATTATCAAAAATTATTTTATCACTACTAAAATTACTAACACTAATTAACTCAAATATTCAATCAAAAATAATTAATTAACCACATTAATAAAATATACATAAAACTTAAAATACCTAAATAAATATATAAAAATTCCATAAAAATCAATTTAATTAATCTAAATTAATTTTGAGATACTCTTAACCAAAATTAACTGCAATTAATTTAGATCCACTAATATAAGTATAGATCAACTCAAAAATTAACCACATAATTAAAATAAAATTCTAGGTAATTAGTAAATATAATAAAAATCAACAAAAATATTAAATCAACACAAAATCAACTAAATCAACTAACAACAACCCTAAAAAACTAAAAATCAATCTGACAACTAACTAAAATCAACCAGAAACTAACTGAAATCAACCAAAAATCAACTAAAATCAACCAAAAATCAACTACAACAATTCTAACTAACTAACCTAAAACTCACTTACAACAGAAATCTAGATGCAAAAAAGAGCTGCTGGAGGAACCAGAGCTGCTGATTTGCTACTGCCTCACGCTGCCAGACCTACTGCTGCTTCCATTGCTGTTGTTGCTGCTGCTGGCAAGAGAGGTTGTTGTTGTGCAGGGATAGCAAGGAGGAGAAGAAGCAGCTGAGGAAGATAGCAAAGCAGGGAGATGGCTGCTGCTAGCGGAAGAAAATGAGGTAGCAGCAGGGGAAGAAAAGAAAAAAACCAGCAAGGAAGGGAAAAAAAATTTTGTCCCAAGAAAAAAAAAAACTTTTTTGACCAACTTTTTGGTCTGAAAAGTACAATATATATACATATATTTAGAGTTGTTAAAGTAATATATATATATATATATATATATATATATATATATATATATATATATATATATATATACAACAACAATAATAATATTAACTCTAGTAAAATAATGCTATAAATAAATATTTGGACAATTAAATAATAAAATAAGTGCATAAATTAAAATGATGTAAAAATAATCATTAGTTCTAAAATAAAATTTTAAATTTAGAACTTAAACATAATAATTTTAATCTCATAATTATAACAATATAAAATAAAGATAATTAATATCGTTGAAACCTCAAAATATATATATATATATATATATATATATATATATATATATATATATATATAGTTTAAAAATATTCGGGTTGTTACATGAACATCTTCACTAATGATTGAATTTCGGTTTGAAGCCCACTAAAAAAATAATTAACAAAGTATTATTAAAAAAGATCAAGCTTCTGCAAAATAACATCAAATTCCTCCAAATAATCATTGAGTTCCCCCTTTTAGTGTAAATTCATTAAATCTGACATAGGATTTTCAAAGACATGGTTGCGATGTAATCATGCCACTCAGGTAAAAGAGACTCACCTCTATTCTTCAAAAACAATTGGTGCCACTATAAAGCCTTCATTTTAGATGAATTAAAGCTAATTTAACCCTTATATCCATGGGAGTTTCATTAATTTCAAAAGAAACTCTCACAATGAAAAATTCATCCATCCATATCGTCACCATCAAATCGAGGGAAATTAATCTTTATAAATGTAGTTGCTACCTGATAATGTGTTTGGTTACTGAGATTTATCTGTGAGTTGTTAGTGAATGGGCATATTGTCGTTGTTGACCAGGTGGAGATGAAGAAGAAGAGGTGTTATGTCCTTACATAGTAGAGAGCATTGTTTTCAATTTCTCCATCGATCTTGCCTTCTATTAATTTCATGAAGATCAGTGTCATATTTCTTAGAGTCTTTGAAGTGATTTCTCTAGTTTTTTATTCTTTTCTTAAAACTTCATTTGGCTCATTAAACATAAGGACTCCTCTAACTTTTTATACTCTTGTGATCGAGAGTGATCTGTCATAGCCATGGAAGAAATCAAGATCACGATAATATGCAATTCACAATATCAGATGCTCTGATACCAAAATGATACCATGAAATTTGAAGTTATTTGTTAGAAAGAAAATAAATGGACCCTTCTTGTTTCCTTGCAAGCTGAGGTCCATTTTCTTGTTGTAGAATTGCTCTAAATGAAAATATGAAGAGAACTTCTTGTGTCAGTTGGCTTAACTTTTGTTGTAAGGGTGCAACTTCATTACTTTGAAGAGTAGAGTCTACCGTTCCTATTCTAACCAATGACTCTTATGAGAATATTTGAATATAATTGATAAGATGTTTTTCTTTTTATTAACAAAATATTAAATTATTTAAACATATAATAAAAATATATTCTCTAAATAAAATAAAATTAATTCTAAATATTAATGTTAATAAAATTTAAAATTTATATTTTAAGATGTATATTTTTTTAAAAATAGTTACTTCAGCCAAATAATTGATAAAATATAAATAATTTCTATTAATTATTTTAATAACATATAAATTAAAATAATAAATTATTATTTATTACTATATATTATTTTTAAATAATTTATATAATTTAAAATATTAAAAAGAGATATGTAAAATTATATTTACAAATAAATTATATATTTAATGATCATTTGACAAACTAACATCAACAATTAATAAAATTTTATCAAACAGCTCAAATTTATCATCAAATAAATATCAATTATCAGTTATCCACAGTTACTATTAGCTATTATAAACAATTCAACCAAATAAACCCTTAGTATTTTTCTCTAAAAAAAAAGTCAAATGTTGCTCAAATTTGACGCCTTTTAACAACTTCACTATTGAAATGTTAACTACAAGAAGGTAATTTTCTGACTTTATCAACCGAGAAGATACTGTGCTTTAGTCTTTTCTTTTAAAATAAATTTCAGTTTATATATTTTCTTATAGAAGAGTTTTATAATAGTACAAAATTCGTTTTGAATTCTACATTTATAGTGAAATCAAAAATTTATTTGCTATTTAAAAAAAACATTTATTATTGATTGAATTTAAGAAATGAGAAATGTGAAAATAAATAATATTGAAATTAAAAGTAATTAATCCCATATCGGTTTAATAAGCTAGATTAAGTGGAATTATATAGTAATTAGATATATCCAATTTAAAACTTTGAACTTTTAAGATGAACAAATACCTAATTGGTGTATTTTTCCATTTTCATACATGATATTAGAGTTGCTGGGAATGTTGGAAATGTAGGACATATAAGCCTTTTGTTATTTTATCATTTTTTAAGCCTTCTATTATTATATCACTTTTAATATACATGATATACTATAAAATTCTGACACTTCAATTAGGGTAGAATATCCGTATTCAACACTTTTTTGGACACCGACACTTATTCAATACAGTGCGACACTTGTTTGATATATGTCCTTTTTATTTTAAAAACATGACTAAAACATGTGTAGAACACAGTATGTCACTTTTTAGGACATGATTTTTTTTTTTCACTTTTTATACATGTCATGTATATGGTATTATTAGCTATATTATTGGCTAAATGATTATGGTCAATTTTTAAATCATTTAGAGATTCTCTTTGTAATAGTAACTCTATTTTTTGTACAAATAATATATATTGGCTACTTTTTATATATGTCTTATATATGACAATAATAGATAATTAATTAAATGATTATCGGTAAGTATTTAAATCTTATGGAGTTTCTGTTTTATCACACTAACTTTATTTTTTTATAATACAAAATAATACACATTTTTTTTTGGAATATATATGGTCAACATGTGTTCTTATGTATCATTATATTTTATTATCATTTTTATTTTAAAAATACATCTAAAACACCTTTGAAATTTTTTAATACATAGGACAAATTTTAACATTTTATAAAATCAATTTAAATCTAATGTCTATTGTGTAAGATAAATAAATTTTAAATCTATTGTTTATTGTCTAAGATAAACTAATGTGCTTTAAATATGTTGAGAAAATTAATACAAATATCTAACGCTAAATATCTTACATTTTGTTTAAAATATTCCATATATGACCACTAAAGAAGTTAGTTATATTAAAATGATATGTATAAATTGAATATATAGTGTAAGTAGCATAAAAGTACAAACATATAAAATTTGTTTACAATACTATTTATTGCATACATTTGTAATAATTATAATAAAAAGAAATTCTAACAAATTTTTCAATTCTATAAAATTTTTAAAAGAAAATAAATAAAATAAAACAAAAAATTAATAAACTATAAATTATAAAATAAATAAATAAATTTTAAAAAAATCAAAATTCACTCTTTTTTTATTTTTATATTTTTTTAGTACTCCGAACAACATCATAATTTTCCTAAATGGTTTTAAATGTTATAAATTTATATGTGTATTAGTCATAGATCTTGACGTTTTGCGGTTATTATTATATTTTTAAAATTAGTATACACAAGAATACATTATTATAGAGTTCTCAATTTAAATATTTTTTGTATTAATTTTTAAAACTATTGATTTTAGTCTCTAGTTAACTTATATTTAATATATATCTATATATATTAAATACTGAGTTCTAAAATTATTAAAACCAAAATTTGACAAGTATCTATTTTCATATTTGAATATTTACTCTAAAAACTATGTGTTAAACTATTAAAAATAAAACAAGTCGTAGTTTCGCACAATGTGCGAACTGTGAAATAAAAGAATCATACAAATAATTTGAATTGAATAATAACTAAATAAATTAAAAATAAAATAAATCACATTAATTTTATTTCCTTTAATTTTTGTTGCCATAAGTTTATAACTATACTAAGATTTGTTTTTAAAATTATTAGATTAGTAATGAAGTATATATAATAGTGTTTTAGTTAAAAAATAAAATTAAGTAATTACTTTAATTTTTTTAATGGTTAAAAAAAAGTAATTTAAGTTAAAAAATACGTAATATGTAAATAATTTTAGAATTTGAGTAGTATTGAAATATGCATAATAGTGTTTTAGTTAAAAAATTAATAATAAATAATTATTAAAAATATTTTATTTTTAATAAAAAATTAAGATTTTTAATAGTTTGACACATTAGTTTTTCAAGTAAATATTTAAATATAAAGGTAGATACTTATCAAATTTTTGGCTTAATGATTTTAGGGCTAAACATTTAATATATATAGACTATTCATGAATTCATGTGTTGCGCAAAATTTAAATAATATATATATTTTAATATAATTATTAAATAATTTTAATAAATTTAAAAATACAAATTAATTAAATATAAAAGTACAAATTTAGAAAGTTATTCTAACAATTTTATTTAATAATGTTTTATTAAAAGTACATATAATAATAATTATAATAATTATAATAATAATAATAATAATAATATAATTGGAGAAATAAAATAAAAATAGAAAATAATTGATAAGTTATATATTTTTACTTGCATTAAATAAAAAGAAAAATATGTTTTTAATTGAATAAAAGGTGAATGTTTAATTAAAGTAAAAGAAAAAATTTCTAATGAAAAATAAAAGTAGTATTTTAGATGTACTATAATTAAAATGTTTTATATTGTATAAAACATATGTATTTTAAAATAAGAATTTTTATAAAGAGAAAAAGGTAACTGAATAAATTTAAAAAAAAACATATTACATTAATTTTCTTGTCACGACCCGAACCCGAGGGCACGTGACCGGCACTAGGGAATGGGTAAACATAAGGCCCCCGAAACCCGTAGTAAGCCTAAAGGAAAAAGAAAATAAAACCATTCACATATTAAACTTTACTTTAAAATAAAACACATTATCAAACTGATTTTTCTCAGAATACACAAATTCAACTGCTTAAATAACAATGTATTTCAACATCTCATATTATAAATCAGATTGAATCTTATACGCAAGCGTGGTTTACACAAATAAATTACATAATTATGTTTAAACCATACAAATCTTTAATACATATACTACTGCAGCAACCTAGATTAGTACACAGTACAGCTTATAATGACCTACATAAAATAGTCGGTGAAGAAGAAATCCGGCGTAGAGGTAGTCTGAGGTCGAACTCCCAAGCTCTTGAAAAAAATAAATTGAGGGGAATCAGACCTCACTGAGTAAGTCAATAAAAGAGTTGTACGGTTTGAAAACCTTTTTGAAAACTATATATATTTATAGTGAAAATAATTTATAATATATAAGTATAGCTTTTGGAAAATCTCGGTAGAACCCTACACCCAAGTCTAAACGGTCAACTGGGCCCACTTATTCCAACTAGACTACCGATCCCCGAGAGCAAGGGCATCAACCGAGGCACCAAGCCGTAGTCATTCACTTAATCCAAATATATGGCACTAGCGGTCCCCGAGAGCAATGGCATCGACCGAGGCACCCATCCCAGTCCATTAATAACCTTACAATCACTGGCGGTCCCCGAGAGCAATGGCTTCCACCGAGGCACCCGTCCCAGTTTAACATTCATCAATCATATATATCACGGATCCATCTCTCAATCTCTACCATGTGCACATAGTCCTGGTGAAGCCCATCAGGTAGCTCGTTCTACCAAAATTTCTAAAATCGATTTTAAATAAATAATTTGCATTTAAATCGTAAATGATAGTATTAAATTAAATAAATCATATAATCAATATAATAGAAATACGAGCGCATGCATTCTTTAAACAAACACACGCACATATCATTTTATCGACTTACAAGATGAATGCGAAGGCTGACGACCACGCGTCTGCCTCGGTCTCACAGCTTCTGCTCCGAGATGATCTAGAAGGAAATAATAATAATCGACTTTTAAAATATGACTAAGGAATCGAAATCAGAAATCAATAAAATAATAAAATTTCAGATTGACTCAAGGAAAACCGGACAAGACTCGACAGACAGGATTTAACCTGACTAACGGTAGGAATTTTTACGGATATCACGTTTTACGAGAAATCTACCGAAATTTCGACAGAATCTCCTCTGTAAAATGGACATCTCTCTACCAAAGGTAGAGCCAGACCTGCATAGAAAATGCACTTCCAATATACACAACCATTCACACTCGAGTCGGACTCTCAAAACTACAATTTGCCCCGACCGAGATCACAACTCAATTATTCAAAAGTAAACAATTAAATTTGTATTCCATCCCCAACAATTATAATTATAATTATTATCCAAAATAAAACCTTTGTAATGTATTATATATATATATATATATATACATTATTTGAAATTCAATATCTAAAATTTACTCTACTTAAGTGATTATGTCAATTTAATTTATAAAAATTATCTAAACCCTTTAAATATTAATAAAACTAATTAAAATATATATTTATCATATTTAGTGTAAAATTACATTTTTACCCCTAGCATATATATAAATTACATAATGTGCTATATATATACAAAAATAATTCCTTAAAATTATCTAATCATTCCAAAAATTATTTTTCTCAAAATAAATCTTCCTACTATAATTAAAACATACAATCAACCAACAATTTTTCCAAATATTATTATTTAACCTAAAAATCAAATTTGGCATACACTCAAAAATATTTATAAAAATAGTATGAAAATCTCAAAAATTATAATTTGAGTTCTAAAATTAATAACATTTAATAATAACCTCAATTATTAAAATTTCATAATTTTTAATCAAAATTTTCGAAATTAGCCTAATTACCCATTAAATACTTAAAATTTACGTAACCCTCTAATTAACACTAAAAACTCTAAAATCTTACATAAAATTAATATACTAAAACAATTAACTATAATCACTTTGATTTCACTAACTAAACCAAATAAACCCAATAAATCAACTAAAAAAAAATTAAAATAAATAAATAAATATTATAAAAAAAATTCTGTAAATTAAGAAAAATTAGGAAAAATATTTAAAAATCCAAATTGAAGCAATTTATGGGCATAATCCAACATATACTCAAAAACAACCTAAAATCAACATTAAAAATCTAGCAACAACCAGAAAACAACTTGTCAACAACCTAAGAACAACTCTGCGCAACTCACCTTCAACCTTCAATTCCGGCGCCGGTGGTGAGTTGCAGCGGCGGCTCTTGGCTTGGACGGACACCTAAGACGATGAGGGAAGTTGGGGAAGCTTGGGTGGTGTTGGATCAGCTTGGATCAAAGCTGACAGAGGAAAGAAATGAGGAATGGCAGCAGTAGCTCTTCCCTTGGCAGCTTGGTGCGACAGCAATGGTGATTCTGATGGTGGCAGGACGAACGGCGCAGTGAAGGAGGAGGGAGAGATGGTGAGGGATGAAGTGGGAGAGGGTACAGGGCTTGGGAGCTTCTATTTCTCTTCTCCCTATTTTTTTTTACTTCACGCTGTTTATTTGCTTTCTTTCTGTGTTCTTTGATTTTTTTTTTTCTTTGGTCCACTTCCCATCACTTATATATATATATATATATATATATATAAAATACTATAAACTATTAATATATAATAATATATTATTATACATATAGGTGTGTCTAGGTAATTATTAGTGTGTATATATATATATACATACACTACATGCACTTATATAAATACAAGTTATTTTAATATACACACATCTTAAATAATATTTAACCCTAAATATAATATATATATATATAAAATACCTCCATTAGATATAAAAAAAAAATAATCTTTTATATAATATAACCTAAAAGTATTTATTAAAGATTTAAATATAAAATTACATATTTAATTAAAACATAGGGTATTACATTTCTTTTCTTTAATTTATATTGCCATTATTTTTAAATATAATAGAATTTATTTTGAAACTATTAAATTATAATAGTTAAGAAAATTTTTAAAAATAAAATTTCTAATGGTTTAGGAAAAATTATTGAGTTATTTAAAATTAAAAAATACATATTATATGAAAAAAATTTAGAATTTGAGTAGTATTAGAATATGTATAATAGTGTTTTAGTTAAAAATAATACTAAAAAATTATAATAAATATTTTATTTTTAAGAATTTGACACATCTATATATATATATATATTAAATCCTAAAACTTAAAGTTATTAAACCAAAAATTTGACAAATGTTTATTTTCATTTTTGAGTATTCACTTTAAAATTTAATATGTCAAATTCTTAAAAATCTTGATTTTTATTAAAAATGCAACAATTTAATGTAAAATATATCAAATTCTAATATAAAAACACTTTAATTTTTATATTTACAAAAAATTATGTTACTTTGCAAAAAAAAAAAAAAAACATAGAGAAAATTACTTTTGCCTCCTGAAATATACCATAATTCACACTTTTTTTTGTTCGAAAATTAAACACTTACCTCCTCAATTTTTGTTCTGTCAACATTTTGCTCATTCTAACAAAATTTCTGACAATTCTTTTATATAAAAAAACATTTAACCCTATATTTTAATAAAATTAATCATTTTAATTTTTTGTATTTTTGAATCATTTTAATTTTAAATTTTAATTATACTTCGATATTTATTTCATTTTCTTTTGAAATATACATTGATTCCAGAACAAATATTTTATTCTTGCAAATTAATTCTAATATTATTGTGTAATAAACTCAGCAGTTATGTTTTTTTTTGAATTTTGAAGAAGCTACAATTAACAACATATAAACAAATTAACTGTAACAATATATTGTAATAAACTCATTAGTTAGCTATTTACAAATCCAACAACTTGACAATATTAATAAGCAATGAAGCTAGCTCATATTTGAACAATGTGGAATACTTTGGAAATAATCATAACAATATTCACTAATTAATGTGTTTTATGTAAATTTCTAATTTTAATAAATAAAATATTAATTATTTAATATTGATTAAATAGTATATTAAAATTATGTTTTTATTATATTAATAATATATTGAGAGATTTAAAGTGTTTATTTTTAAAATATAGGATTTAAAATGATTATTTTTATAAATTAGAGGGAATAAATATTTTTTAATATAAAAGAGTTATCGAAAAGTTAGTTATAATAGATAAAATGTTGACAGAATAAAAACTGAAAATGTAAGTGTTCAATTTTCAAATAAAAAATGAAAAGTGTGAATTATGGTATATTTTATTAAAGCAAAAGTAATTTATTAAAAAATACAATAATTTTTAATTTTTTATAAATTTAAATAAACTTTTTAAATAAATTATATTATTTTATTTTAAAACAAAGTACGTATAGAAATCACATTTAATTTTATACACTCTAGGCTAATCAGTTGATTGGAAGGGCTTATTAATTCTGGCTCAGACCTTCGACCTGTGAATTATTAAACGCGCCGAATGCGTTTGATAAACCAAATTCAAAATTGAAAACCAAGCAGAAATCGAGCAAAAATGGTAACATTTTGATGAACCAAAAGCGAAATTCTTCACTACGTTTCCTCTATCACTATATGAAGTTAGTAACTTTGATCGATTTGTTGATCTGGGTATCTTCTTTTTTCTCTTTTTCTTGTTGGATCCATCTTCTTTTAGCTACCAATGTCTACACAAGCAGAGAGTTCTTTAATTCTTGGCAATGGAATACACTATGCAACTCCAGTCATATCCTCAACAAGAACAAGTGAATTGGAGGTTGTACGTTGTGTTCTTAGAATGATGCAGGGGTTCTCGAGTTCACTTTTTTTTTGGGATCAAAAGGGGCAGAGTTTTTGTGTTCTCAAAAATGGGTTTTTTGTCACTCACCTTTCTTATACTAGCCTCAGCAACATTGTTACCCAGTTTGTATATTCTGCTACTTGTTTGCAACTTGTTCAAGTTTATGTTGATAGATTGAATTTGGAGAAGAATATGCCTACTTTGAGAGCTTTTGCTTCTTCTGCTTCTCAGTGGCTTAAGGTATGAATGTATGTAAATTGTGTAAATCTTTTAATATTTGACGATGCTAATGATGTGTTTAATTGGGTCTGATTTCTTTTTTCTTTTCAAATTGTTTGATTTTTTTTAGAGGTTGAGAGATATTGCTTTGAAGGAAGAAATGAAGATATGTAATTCTTATGTTGGAATTACTCCTACCCTTTTGGGATTGTCAAGTTCCTTATCAAGGTTTGTGTGTTTAGAGTTCTTCAATTTTGGATTTCATAGGGTTTGTTTTATCATGTTCTTTCAAACAGCATTCCTATCATGTTCTATTCGTCGTTAAGATTGTTGTGGTGGTTTTTCCTTTTCATGCAATTTTGCTGATGAATTTTATTGATATTAGCCTTTGCTCAGGTGCTGAATGTTTATTGCAAATAGTGCAAGGATCCATTCCTCAGGTTTATTTTCAGCTTAATCCATCTATTTCAGCATCTGAAGTTGCCGTTCATATCCTGGACTATCTTTACTTGAAATTGGATGAAGTGTGTCTTGTGCAAGGCAGTGAGGTCGTGACTATGTCCTTGGCATCTGTTTTACTTTGCTTATTCTTGCAGGCTCTTCTGGTTTATATTTTTGAAGCATATGTCTCGTGCTAATTTCAGGAGGAAGCTTACTTGATGGTACTTCATATTCTTGTTGGAAGTTTATTACCTTACATTGAGGGTCTAGATTCATGGCTTTTTAAAGGAATGCTTGATGATCCTTTTGAGGAGGTAGTTCAAATTGTAACCTTTTTATTACACTACAACATGGTTCGGTCTGTTAGTATCTATTATCTAGGTTGTAACTTTTTGTTACACTGAAAATCATTTAATCTGGTTAGTATCTGTCTCCTCTAAGATTTTACATGAAGCATTTCTTTCCAGAAATCAATGCAACAATGAGGATTTGAGGTTTTACACACTGACTCATTTATGCAAACATTTAACCTTCTTGGTTCTTAAGTAAATTACTTTCATTCAATTTGTTCAATAGATTTTTTATATTTTTGTCATCTTTAGGGCAGTACATTTCCTCTGATGGATAGTTATATATATCTTGATTGTGCATTAAACTAAAAGCAAAGTTAAAAAATATATATGAAGTGACACTGATCTGTTCATCTTTCTTCTCTTTATAGATGTTCTTTTATGCTAACAAAGGAATCTCAGTAGAGGAGTCTGAGTTCTGGGAGAAGAGCTATCAACTGAGACAAATGAAAATTCAGAAGTTTGATGTGAAGGTAAAGGAGCAGAACAGCAAGGGATTTCAAGTATGTCCTTTGTTTATTCAGAACATTGCAAAGTCTATTGTCTCTGCTGGAAAATCATTGCAGCTAATCCGCCATGCTCCAGTCTCACTGGTATCTGGGAAAAGAATTGACAGTGAGATTGATGGTTTTGAAGGTTCACGAGATGATAATGATTTAGGTAGCCAGCAACAGAGCATATCAAGGTTAACCTTATCAGAGGTTTTTTGTGTGTCAGTAGCAGGTCTCATAGGCCATGGTGATCATGTATCTAGAAACCTCTTACAAGGTGATCCATGCATATCTGATGTTGCCCATTCTTTGGTGTCTGATATGTTCAGGAAAAACATGGGGAAAGGGAATAGTGAAAGCTTGCCAGCTTTCGCATGCTCACAGAATATGAGTTGTAAGGTCTTGGACAATGAACTGTCACATGAAAATGTGCTTGATGAGCAATCTACAAGTAAGGATGGGATTGACTTTCGTGGCACAAAGGAAGGGCACAAAACTGCAGATTTTGCAGATCAATTGCCCCTTCAAAGATCATTCTGTCCAGAAAATCCAGTTATGACTGTGTGCCAATTTTTACTTGATAAGCATAAAGATTCCTGGAAAATGCTGAATATATCTAAAAATTTTCATCTACCCCCTTTGAATGATGAGGATTTACGAGAGACTGTATTCGGCGGTCAGAGTTGGTTGTCTTCTTCAGTGAAAGGAACAGATTATACTTATGGTTTTCAGTTTTGTAAAACTGAATATCTTTATTCACGGGATAGCTCAAAACTGCTAGAAGCCTTATTTCCTTTTCCCACTGTTCTTCCTTTTTTTCAGGTACTTCTAGATTGGTAAGTTTCTAGATTGTAAGGATTTTGATTTGTGCTTCTGAATAGTGCTCGCAATTTGGAAACAGGATGACATCTCTATGTCAGAGCTCTTGCCTCTCCAGAAGAATAGCACCCTTGCATCAAAAGCTCTTAGCTGGATTCTAAGTATTGAACCAAGATCAACACCTCTTCCACTGGTTATTGTACAGGAATGCCTAAATATCTACATCAAGAAGCAGGTAAATTTCTGAAATCTATCAGATGAATTTTGCTTTTTTTTTTTCTCCCTTTTTGGTGTGTCATTGAATGTCAGATTCTGCACTCATTACACATTACAGGTGGATTATATTGGCCATCTTATATTGTCAAAGTTGATGAAAGATTGGAAATTGATGGATGAGCTTGCAGTTTTGCGTGCCATATACTTACTAGGTTCAGGTAGGTTTTGGTATGTTAAAATGCCTGAATGATATCTGGTATCTGTTTGTCAGTAAACATCTGAAGTTGCCACTGACCTGTATGCTGATTACATGCTATCTTCAGGTGATCTGCTGCAGCACTTTTTGACTGTGATTTTTTGTAAACTGGACAAGGGAGAAACCTGGGATGATGACTTTGAGCTAAACTTAATATTACAGGTAGTTACTGAAATAATATATGAATTTTCCTTGCTATTTGACTAAATTGATTCAACTTTCCAAATTTACTTCCTATAGTGGTTTTACACTGAAATTTTATTGTTGTGTTTTACTTGAAGAGACCTTTGACCTCTACTGAATGCATAGAACCACTTTTTGGCCTCTACTTTTTTACATTAAGAGATACCTATGTTTAGTAAATTTTTCTTCCTAAACAATCATGATGTGGTGTCACTCTGCCTAACAGGAATCCATCAGGAACTCTGCTGATAGCGTGCTGCTAAGTGCTCCAGATTCATTATTTGTGTCCATCACCAAGGATCATGGTGTTGATAATGACGACCAACCTAGTACACCAACCTTCACCTCAACACCTCGGAAGAGTCGTTCGCACAACTTTGGAATTGATGGTCTTGATTCTTTGAAATTAACATACAAGGTTCTGGTACAAAGTCAAGGATTCTTGAATTTGTTTCAAAATCCATGTCTTCACTTTTAAAATCACTTCCAATTTGCCACAGGTCTCCTGGCCGCTCGAACTTATTTTTAATATAGAGGCAATTAACAAGTACAACCAGGTATTTCTTTTAACGTGGCTTTTATTGAAGGTGTTATTTTAAACTTTTCTTGTTCTTTAAGTGTTCTATTCATATTGTAGGTGATGAGGTTTCTGTTGAAGGTCAAGCGAGCCAAATTTGTGCTTGGCCAAGTTCGGAGGTGGATGTGGAAGGTTCTTTCCTTTTTCTGGTTCACTACTTCTTTCTTGAAATGTTATTTGGGTTTATCCATTTATTTAATTGGCTAGCACACAACCTTATGCAGTTTTGTTGCTTACCAATGTGAAAAATATGAATGGGCATTAATTGGAATGCCACTGTTTCTCTAAGTTGCAATTTGGCCATCTGTTATTGTCTCTTCCAGGGTAGAAGCACTATGGCAACCAGCTGCAAGCGTCACTGGTTAGTGGAGCAGAAACTACTTCATTTTGTGGATGCCTTTCACCAGTATGTAATGGATAGGGTAAGAATTTTCCGAATGATAAAATGAAGCACTTTAACATCTTGTCAGTTGTCACTGTGGTCAATGGACATGGATGATAGTATGACAAATATGGATGTTAAGACAAACATTGTTAACTGTTAGAATTAGGACCACTATTGGATTTTCTTAATGATTTTATTTTTGGAACTTTTTACTTGATCACTGTTGGCTGGTGCATGGGTAAGAATTTCAAACTTGTATATCTTAGATCTGAGGCCTCACAGTTGCCAAGTTAAAAGACAGTTGACAACGAGCATTACTGTGTGACTGCTTCCATAGTTACCTTATTTGGATTTTACTTTGTTGGGGCCACAATGTTGACCCTTGTATTTTCAGAACTTTCTGCATGCTAGCCTACTTTAATAAGTCATTGTTGAGGAATGGCTCATGCAATAAAGAGCAAATGAAAATCAGGCCTTGGAGATGGGCAATGTTCATTGAACAAACAAGGTAGAGTGAGATTTGATTCAGATCAACAAATAAAGCTTTTGGTCTTGACAGCAAGATCTTATGTTGGAGGCATGGACTCCAGTTTGTCTTCTGAATGAAAATTGAATTGCTGTCTCTATTATCTTGTCTTAGTTTTGAATCATGGTTAAAATTAGATAAATAAATATGTACAGTCCAGTTCATAAACTTTTGCATTGTGCATTTATTGTTATAGTCTGGTTTGCACTGCATAGTTGCCCGAAGACAAAATTATACAGTATGAAGTATCATTTGAGCAATGCAAAACTCAAAGCTGGCTTTCTACTATGATTCAAATGAGACTGCTTCATAATTCTCTTCTACCACTAAATTTAACCATGAAAACACCTGGATGTACGAGGCATGCAAACGAAAAGAAGCATTATTTCTTAGGTTCAAGTTTAGTAGATGCTCATCCTTCCATTAATTCTTATTTCCTGTATTCAGATCTTCAGAGCACTTTTGCCTAACTTTTTGAACTCATTTATAGTTTAATGTCAAGATGTAAATGCAGAATTTCAGGAAGCTTTTTTTTTTTTTAAATTCGGATGATGCATTGTGAAAGCGTTAATGCCTTGCAGTTCTTTAACTAGGATTTCTAAGCAGGTGTATCACAGCGCATGGCATGAACTTTGTGAAGGTATGGCAACAGCTGGATCTCTGGATGAAGTCATTGAAGTACATGAAGCCTACTTATTATCCATTCAGCGGCAGTGCTTTGTTGTTCCAGATAAGCTGGTTATTATCTGCCTCTCTCTTATTTTTGGAGTTTTCAATCCTCTCAAATTGATTTTCTTTTTAGAAAGCTATCATTGTGAAGAAGACTCACCATTGTCTAATGTTTTCAATTGGATTTAGTGGGCCTTGATTGCAAGTCGAATCAATAGCATTCTTGGGTTAGCTCTGGATTTCTACTCCATACAGCAGACATTAAGTAGTGGCGGAGCAACTTCTGCAATGAAGGCCAGATGTGAAATGGAAGTGGATAGGATTGAGAAACGCTTTGATGATTGCATTGGTTTTCTGCTCAGAGTACTCTTCTTTTTGTTCTCTTTTCTCACTCTCTCCCTACCCTAGATCCTCTTTCTATACATTTCTGTTGGCTTCCTTTCTTAGCATGCTAAATAAATTTGTTCCCATGTGTAAGATAAACTCAAGCTTTAGGAATAAATCGGTGTGCGTTCACTTACAATTTTTGTCCTGGTCATGCAGATCTTGTCTTTCAAACTCAATGTGGGGCACTTTCCTCATTTGGCTGATCTAGTTACAAGAATTAATTATAACTATTTCTACATGTCTGATAATGGGAACTTGATGACTGCCGCTAGCTCTGAATCTGTCATTTCAAGACCGGGGAAAGCCTTTGGTCCTAGTTAGAACAGACTTATTGCTGTGGGAAATTTGGATGAGAATTTGCATGAAAATTCCTTTAATTGGTCTGTCGAGAAACTATCGGAGCATGATTTGCTTTTCATCATGAAGTAAATTCCTTGAATCAGTCTGTCAAGAAAGTAGTCAGCACGGAATTGGTACATTGCCTAGTTCAATGCTAAAAGGTGCAAAACCAGGATTCTTGAGCTGCACTAATGGAGTTGGGTGTTCCTTGATAGCTTAATATCTGATAATTGCTGGTTGTCGAAAATACTTAAGTTTAAATCAGACAAGGAAACATGACAGACATAAGGCCTGACACAAATGCAGAAGAGAGTTGAACTTATGTCATTATTGTGTTGCTAGTAGTCTCCTTTTTTTTCTCTTTTTTTTTTTTTTTTCCCTTAGGAATGTTATGTATATTGATGGCTGTGTAGTTGGTCAATTCAACAGTTGCTGTACCTGGCTGTTGCTTGTTGCAGTCTCAGCCTCTTGCTTTGCATGCTTGATGCAAATCTAGGAAATGCGCTTCCATGTACGCTGAACATGAAAAGGCAAAAGGCTCATCTTGCATTTGCAGCTGCAGCTGCAGCAGGCCCAGTTTCTGTCCCAGAATGAACTGCAAAGTGTTCAGTCTGAAATTGAGGAAGCAACCTTACTCATGTTTCTTTTTGTGTGGTAAAGAAAATTATAATGTAATAGCAGAGTGATAGTTGCTGCTGCCCGCAAGATGTGTGTAGTGGCTTTGTATAATTTCAGAGTCGTCAATCAATCAAAATATTTAATGAATCACTCAAGTTTGAAGTTTGAAATTTAACACAAAGTTACTCCTTTAATATTGTTTTCTTAATTGAACTCATCTATTTAGGGTAAATTGTATATATGATCATCAAACTCCCTGGTTGATTACCATTTGGTCATAAAATTTTCATTTGTATTTTTAAGTTACCAAATTTCTATTTTGATTTTGAATAGTCTTTATAATATTTTTAGTTCATATACGGTCTAATATTATCATTTTAGTCCAAAACTTGAAGATAGCATACGAATAACTTCATATTTTCTAAATTTATATAGAAATTAATGAAAAGTTTAAAAATTATCTTAAGGGATGAAAACCTCATTGCTAAAATAATGTAAAAATGTTATTTGATTAAAGTAGATATTAATATACATCTTCATTTCTTAATTCTTTTTAGATAAACGATAAATTATTAAAATATTTTTATATTATTATATTCAAATGATTCATAAATATAATTTTTATTCTATTGAAATTTTATTTTAATGTTTACATATAATAAACTATACAACTAAATAAGAATGTTAAATAAATTGTTAAAATAATGTAACAACATTTAGAGAATTTTCTTATTCCTTCAAATTCTCGCCTTATTGTAATATGATGGGTTTAAAATCAATTTATGAAAATATGAAAATTTTTGAAAATTATTAAGTCTATGTTTGAAATAAATTAATTTTATGAAATTAATTTTATTTCAACTTTTTAATTTTATAGAATTATGTATTATTAAATTAAATTTTAAAAAATTATTAAAATTTTCAAATGAATTTATTTTCTAAAATATTTATTTAAATCAAACATATTTTATTAATAAATTCTTGTATGCAAATGGATTTTATTTATAATTTATTTGAAAATAAAAAAAATTAATAGGATTGAATCAAACACATGTAAGTCGGATTAATTGCACTAGTGATAATCTAATTCTATGCTAAATTTAATTTTATATTTATTCATTACAAAGTTAGATGATAGCTAATTAGGTGAACAGGAGTTCAATAATCATTATTAAGATTCAGTTAAATTTTCAATTAATTTATTTTATTTTCTTAGGGGCCCAATGTACTTGACTTTAAATTCTATAATAATAATAATAATAGTAATAATGTCATCATAAGTAAAAATAATTAATTTAGCCCAAGAAAACTTGTTTCTTACGTTTTAGCCCATTAGTGGGCTACACTACACAGCAACAGACAGACAGAGAGACACAGTTGCTCTTTTTTTTTCCTCCATGTAATTCTGATACAGATTTCTTTTCTCTTTCGATCGGTACTTGGTTTTGTCGTAATGGGTATAGCTAGACGTGAGCATGCAGCTGCCCTTCTGCGATTTCCATTCTCTGTTATGGTTATTTACATATAAATATTGCTTCTTTTTCCTGGGTTTAATGATTGCTCCTTTTGCGGTTGTCTTCAGAAATTTTCATTACTATACGATTCAGGAATCATTTAATTGATTACCCTCTTGTGGTCTTGTAATACGTACAGTTTTGTGATGATCCTGCATCGAATTATGCCATCTCTTCGGCTTTCCAGGCCACTCAGGAGCTCCAGCGATTCATACCTGTGCTGTCATCAGTCACTGGTAGCTCGATTCCTCCATAATGACACAAAACAAGAAGGTGATACACTTGTAAATGCTATTTGTGATTCTTTGAGGAGAAGCTATAACTGGGACACTCTGAGTAGAAAATTTGGTTCCGTTGAGCTTAATCACTTGCTTGTAGAAAATGTACTGCTGGAATTGAAAGAACCAGTTGATGCAAAAAGAGCTCTAGGCTTTTTCCACTGGTCTGCACAAAGGAAGACCTTTTTGCATGAGGTTTGGTCTTACTGTCTGATGGTGAATATATTAGTTAGAGCACAACTACTCAGTGATGCTCAAGCATTGCTTGAATCTGTTTTGAAGAGAAATGTAGGGGATTGTTCAAAATTTTTTGTTGTAGATTCACTGCTTAGTAGTTATAAGATTATTATCCCGAGGCCATTGGTATTTAACCTGTTGGTCCAGGCATATGCTAAATTGAGACTGACTGAGATTGGGTTTGAAGTCTGCTGCTATTTGGAAGAACATGGGTTCTCTCTGAGCCTAACAAGTTACAATATTTTGGTTCATGTTGTTCAAAAATCTGATCAATACGTCCTAGTCTGGAAGATTTATGAGCACATGATTTGTAGAAGAATTTATCCAAATGAAGCAACAGTCAAAACCATGATCAATGGTTTATGCAAGGAAGGTAAATTACAAACTATTGTGAATATGTTGGATAGGATCAATGGAAAAAGATGCCCCCCATTAGTGATTATCAATACTTGTTTGGTTTTTAGGATTTTAGAGGAGGGCAGAACTGAAGATGGTATGGCTTTATTGAAGGGGTTGCTACAAAAGAATATGATACTTGACACCATTGCTTACTCTTTGATTGTCTATGCCAAAGTCAGGTTAGGAAATTTTGACTCAGCATTGGAGGTTTATGAGGAAATGCTCAAGCGAGGCTTCAATGCAAATTCTTTTGTTCATACCTCATTCATAAGGGCTTACTGTAATAGAGGAAAAGTTGAAGAGGCAAATCAGCTGTTTGACGAAATGGAATATATGGGTTTGGAGCCATATGATGAGACTTTTAACTTTCTTATTGAGGGCTGTGCTAAGGCAGGAAGAGTAGAGGAAAGTTTAGGTTACTGTGACAAAATGATTGAGAGAGGACTTGTTCCTAGCCTTTTGGCTTTCAACAATATGGCTGCAAAGCTATGTGAAACTGGAATTGTAAAGGAAGCAAATGCAATGCTAACTCGTCTATTAGATAAAGGGTTTTCACCTGACGAGATCACATACTCATATCTCATTGCTGGTTATGAGAGTGGCAATCAGATTCAGGAAGTTCTCAAACTCTACTATGAAATGGAGTATCGATCACTCTGTCCCAGATTGCTTGCTTTCACTTCCTTGATCAGGAGCCTGTGTCATTATGGAAAACTACAGCAAGCAGAAAAGTATTTTAGAACTATGAAAGATCGTTCACTAAATCCAAGTGAGGACATTTATGAGGCACTGATTGCTGGCTACCTTGAGAAGAGTGATAAGGCAAGAGCTCATCACCTTTACAATGAGATGATTTCTAAAGGATTGAAGCCTCGTTGCTTGTATGATTTTGGTGCCACTACATAGAACATGGGAATTGGAGGCAACTTTGAAATGAACATTTAATGGGGGAGAGCAAAATGCATTTAAAGGTTATATATGTTTTAGTTTTAAGTTGTACATTCTAGAAAAGTATTCTGTCTTGGCACTGAACCAGTTAGTTTTTAAAATCAATTTGAGTGACAACAATCTCATATGTGGATGACTGAAGTGTATAAGCTACTAAAGCATTTCTGTCTAATTTTGACAGTTGGAAGATGAAACTGAGCTAACAAGAAAAATGGCAATAAAAAGCATGAAGCAACTTTTACATAGTTGCTTGCTGCAAACAGTTGGGGCTGAATACTATACAATTTGGTAATGAATTTGTGAATGTCTGGGGTGCCTTTGGAATGTAGAAGAGTTTGGGTGCTTGATTATTTCTGCCTTTCTTCTCCAGGATTTACTTCTGGGGCAATTGAGGGTGAGGGTGATCAATTATGATTCTTTATTCTGCATTTGTGTTACTTCTTTCTTATTCCAGCTTCATTTATTTCATTTTTTCATCGTTGCAAATATATTGTTGGGGAAGGAATTTGTTACATCTTGATTTTATCTCATAAGTTTCAGCCTTTTTACCCCTGGCATGCTGATTTCCTCTGTCAATTTTATTGAAAAAGAAAAAAGCTGGGATTATTCTCTTGTAAATTTGCACATGCATTGGGCTTCTCTATTGTTTGTTGTTGTTTCTTCAATATGATAATCTGCTTTTTTCCCCCCTGATTGTGGGGTGACAAAAAGGTATTGGCTGCTAGTGAGTCATTCTTGAGCACTATCAGCAGGAGCAAACAGCTGGTAAAGACAATGAGGTAAATATATATAATAATTCTGAGTGGTTTAAAGAAGTTGACAATTTGTACTTTGCTAGGGTTAATTAGTTTTGTTGACTCTAGTTTATAGAAAAGAAGGCCGCTCATCCTTTCAGCTGTGATCTTGGGGCGGTGGCTTGTATTGGTGAACAACAGCAAAAGAGAGAAGCGGGGAACACTTACGTCGTTTCTTGTATGCAATGTAGAGCATTTCTGGTTACTTTTTGGTTCCAATTTCTTTTGAAATATAAAGTCAACATCAGTGGGCAGTGCTTAATTTTTTATTGTTATGGTATAGTTGTTGCATATGAGCCCCTATGGACTGCTATTGGTAGATAGGCTTTCTATACATATGCATGTAAATGTAAGTCTGGTTATCTAATTTGATTTGGAGTTGAGGTGGAAAAGCAATTCCCCTTTTCATATAAAACCAAATCTGTTAATTATTGATTGACCCCTTTGGTAAGAAAGCAGCGTAGATATTTACTGTTTCACCAATTTCTTAGAGGCAGTTGCAGGTTTGACTTATTGTGGCTGAATTATATTCCAGATTGTTAGTGTTGCACTTCTTCTAAAGGTCTTCCATGCTATGTTCATTGTCTTTGTTGGTTGATAAAAAATCTGCATTGTTTACAAATAAGGTCATCAATTGTGTTGTGGAAACTCTTATTGCAGGAAAACTGAAAAATAGCTGACATTGAACTGTGGATCAAGTTACCTACTGCATTGGCTGTGTGTATTACAGACCAGCATACAGTCACTTGCAAATACAAATATGAGGCTTTCTGTTACAGTCAACTAGAACTCTTTTTGTTTAATTGACTGTACCTTTGGCTTCACAACTGGCACAGCATTTTGTTTATGCTGCTGAAGTTTCGCTCTTTCCAGAAGAAGGGTCACTAGAACTGATAACTTCTAACACATTCACCTCTATAAAATCTGTTGGTTTTGGTACGGCGAGGAGCTTGTTTTACTGAGCTCTAGTTAGTTGGGATTTTTCTTCACCAATTCTGCAGTTAATTATAAACTTCCTTTTCCCTTTTGGGAACTCAAATGCAAATGAAGTTAAGGAAAATAGAAGAATGTCAATGTCATCACATGTCGATGCCACCAACAAATCCTGCATAAATTATTATGCGAATTGCTACAGAACATAAGCAATGCTCCTATAACTCCATTAAAAATTAAATAAATAAAAATAAACGTCATATTCATTGATTGAGTTCCTTTCAGTGATTACCGTTGCTGTAACTACAAGTAACTCAGAAAATGAATCCACATCACTCAGTCGAAAGGCGTAAACCTATTAAGATAGTATATAGTATAAAGATCATACAAGGTTCCACCATATAGAAGCAGAGTAAAATAGCAGGAAATGCAGCTGATGAATGAACTGTACATTACATGGTCATGACCTCAATTGGTAGGCTGGCATGAGGAATCAGTGGTTAAGTGATCCGCTCACATGAAATCTCTGTAGTGCTAGACTCTTCTGTTAGGTGACACTTGTCAAAGGAATTAGCTACTGTGTAGTCAAAATATAGGTTGTGTAGTCAAAATGTTAGACTGTATTCTGACAATCAGACTATATGACTTTGAATATAACCATATTAATTAATGAGGTGTCTCAACATACTAATTAATGTGGAGTGTCCTAAAACTTGTATATAAATATGTCTATGCACTAAATGAAAGAGATGAATTAACCATTTATTTCTTAAGTTTTCTATTCTGTTTTGTCATGGTATCAGACACTCAGTTATGAATTCTTTTATCTCTTCTTCTCAGTCATAGTTCAGTTCCTTATTCTTAGTTATTTTCATCAAGTTATCTCAGCCTCATATCTTCAGACAAGTATGATGTCTTCTTGATTCGTTTCAATGGCAAAAACTACTCAGCCTGGGCATTTCACTTCAAGATATTTGTCAAAGGCAAAGATCTATAGGGTCATATTGATGGCAACAAACTTGCAACTGACAAAGACAAAGACAAAGACAAGGATGAGCACTCTAAGTGGGAAGTCAAGGATGCTCATATCATGGCATGGATTTTAGGATTTGTGGACATCATCTTGAATCTTCAACCCTTCAAAACTACAGTTGAAATGTGGAATTATCTAAAAAAACTCTAATCAACAAAACACTGCTCGTTGGTTTCAGCTTGAACATGAGCTAGCAAGTCTCCAACAGGGCAACCTCTCTATCTATGATTTTTATCCTAGTTTCATGAATTTTTGGACTGAATATACTGATATTATCTCCCAAAGGTCTTAATTTTGTTCAATTTGCACATGAAACTACTAAAAGAGATCAATTTCTTATGAAACTAAGATTTGAATTTGAAAGCACTAGGTCTAATCTTATGAATTGAAACTGTCCCATCTTTGGATGTGTGTCTTAATGATTTATTTCGCGAGGAGCAACGACTTTTTACTCAAGCCACTATGGAACAACTTAAATCTACTTTTGTTCCTATGGCTTATACAACTCAAGGTAAGCCAAAATGTAGGGACATGAGTAACATTCAGTGTTTTGTTGCAAAGGATTTGGCCATTATGCTTCAAGTTGTTCAAAAAAAATTCTACAACTATTGCAAAAAGGATGGCCATATCATCAAGGAATGTCTTATTCAACCTCCCAAAAGGTCTAGAACAACATATATTGTCTCAGTTGGTCCTTCTAGTGCTGGTAGTTCTATGGACACAACAAATCTGACATAGAGTGCTCCTGCTCCTATTCAATCTGTGACACTTGAAATGATCATTTCTGCATTTTCTGCATTAGGACTCTCAAGTAAACCCTTGTCTAAACTTTCTCCTTGGTTCTTTGATTTCGAGGCTTCCCATCATATGACAAACAATGCTAAATTCCTCACCAATGTAAGTAAATATCTTAGAAATCTCAAGATTGATAAGCTGATGGCAACTCTTTGCCTGTTACTTCCCCTAATGATGTTTGCAAACTAAAACGCTCTTTGTATGGATTAAAGCAAGCACCGCGAGTATGGTTTGAAAAGTTTCGATCGACTCTCATTGGCTTTTCATTTACTCAAAGTCAGTATGACTCTTCACTTTTTCTCCAACAGACATCCAAAGGCATAGTTGTTCTCCTTATGTATGTGGATAATATTGCTATTACCAGTTCTGATATGGAGGCCATTTCTAAACTTCAGAATTTGTTGCACTCTGTTGTCCATATGAAAGATCTTGGCCCGCTCACTTATTTTTTTGGGTTAGAGGTACATCATTGGCCTCAAGGTATCTTCTTGAATTAGCATAAGTTCATTATGGATTTGGTTCCGCTAGTAGGACTTACAAACACTAATTTTGTTGACACCCCAGTGGAAATTAATGCGAAATATTGACGTGATGAATGGGAACTTCTTGAGGATCCTACTTTATATCGAAAGTTGGTTAGAAGTCTTATCTATCCAACTATCACCCGCCCAGACATCTCTTATGTTGTCCATATTGTCAACAAGTTCATGCAAGCCCCTTGACATCTCCACTTATCTGCAGTCCGCCGAATCATTAGATATCTCCTTGGCACACCTAGTTGTGGCTTATTCTTCCCTGTTGATTCTTCCCTCAAACTACAAGCCTATAGTGATGCAGATTGGGCCGACTACCCAAACACAAGAAAATCAACTACAGGACAATGTATGTTTCTTGATGATGCTTTTATCTCTTGGAAATGTAAGAAGCAAGACTTAATCTCCAAATCATCCACTGAGGTGGAGTACCGCTTCATGTCTACTGCATGCTCTTAAATCATTTGGTTACGTGATCTTCTAACAGCGCTTAGTTTCTCCCAAGATCAACCTACTCCCTTACATGCTAACAACACTAGTGCCATCCAAATTGCTGCTAATACTATGAACGCACAAAGCACATAAAGGTTGACTACCACTCTATCTAGGAGGCCTATGATCGTCAAGTTATCACTCTTCCACAAATCTCCACTACTCTACAGATTGCAGATATTTTCACCAAATCCATTACACGTATGTGACATAACTTTCTTGTTAGCAAATTGATGTTGGTTGACTTACCATCATCAATTTGAAAGGGGATGCCAAAGGAATTAACTGTTGTGTAGTTAGAATACAGGCTGTATAGTCTAAATATAGTCTAACAATTAGACTGCATTATGACAATCACACTGTATGGCTTTGAATATAACCATACTAATTAATGTGATGTCTCAACGATACTAATTAATGTAGTGTCTCCTAAAACTTGTATATAAATATGTCTATACAATGAATGAAAGAGATGAATTAAGCTTTTATTTCTTAAGTTTTTGTCAATACTGAGTACCCATATCTTTACAAAACTCCTAACTAGTACTATCCAAAAATAAAGACAATTGTGGATCTAAGACATGTTCCATATTGAATGGAATACAGATCCCCAATCACATCAATTCAACGAAATTGGTTCACTGTAGGTTTTAGGAACAAAATGAAACCTAGACTATAATTCTATTGAGATAACAAAACTGATGACTTGAGGAAAGCTAAACGGTTCTTGGTAAGATTTATCTTCTCTTCTGCTTCCGTCGCTTTTTCTCGAACCCCATGGACAACATCCTCAGGAGCTCTCTCTACAAACTGCAGACAGATTACAAAATAAATTGTATAAGCGTACACCAGAGGGAAGTAATGCACCAATTCATAAACAAGAAAAGAATCAGGAAGTGTCAAAATAAGGCTCAGCAATCTCATGCAGGTGTTAAGGAACAGAAACATTTCCTTTGACAAAGAGCTGCAGCTTCAAAGCCTTAGTTGTTTCCAATGTTTTTTCAGAACATTTCTACTAAACAATGAAATGATCAAGAAAAATGTTGAATTAACTGAACCATGTTTTCTAGTTTTGGCACTGCAACTCATTCATTTACTCGTGCTAAATTTGCTTAAAATGCCGAAAGAAAAACTCTCTCATCAAGGACCACCAACAGATCTTAAATGAGAAAAACAAATAAGCCCTGAGAATTTATAAAGTGCAACAACCTCATATTCTAGTCCTTATTTATTTTTTGCCAAATCCTCTCAGTGGTTTGTCTGGACAACTACTCAATATCCAGATCAATTTTTGGTGAAAAGAATCAATAAGCCCCCCTGCAAATGCACTTCAATTGCCCAACTGGCAGGTCTATACATTTTATGAAAATTCAAGACTAATGTAAAGCATACCCCATAAAATCTTCTTTTTGGTGCATTTTTGTCTTAACTAGCTAGTGCACAGCAGACAATTGGCATTAGCAGCATAAACAATTAAACCTGCACTAACGTGCAATGTATGTGTACAGGTAGAACGAAATTCATACTTTTGGAGAATTGAGGCGAGCAACAAGCCCATCATACTCTGTTTGCATCTTGGAAAGGCGCTTTGAAAGGCGGTCAACTTCAGCAGATATATCAACCATATCAGCTAAGGGAAGATATGCCTCTAGTCCCTCACTGGCAACAAGGTGTACTGATTGGTTTGCATCACCTGAAGTGTGAGGGCAATGAGAACTACTAGAGTAAATAGCTCAACATCTCACAAGAACAAAACAATTGAAACATAGCAATCAACACATGCCAAAGGAATATATAAAAAAAATATATCTCTAGCCAATGCCCCAAAGAAATTAGAAGGAAATCCTGAACAATAAAAGGAAGAGAACGGAAAAAGTTATTTCAATGTAAACATACTTGGAGGAGAGTCCATGAAATGAACATTTTGTTGATCTAGCCTCGATAGAAGAGCTAATACTTCCTTCTCTCTCTGCAATGTAAGCATGTTATAACATAAGCATACAAACAGCAATGAAGAGATGTAGCATTATATTTATATTATTATACTACTTACAAAATAAAGACACTGAAAATAGCCTAATAATATAAATAAATAAAGGGAAATGCTACTGACATTCTTCACTCTGGCTTTGCCAGCATCAAAAGTGTGGGATCAAACAAAACTGTGCTTGGAAAAAGAAATTATAAAACTAGAAATAAAGACTACAGGCTGACATGAAATAAAGGATACTGAGTCACACAGAGATCATAATGTACACTCAAATGCATGTTTTTCAGGCCAAGCATATTCTTTTAAGACTATCAATGGGCTTCTACATAACCCAAAATTCAATTTATTTGGCCTAAAAATTTCAGGGTGAGGCTCCTGTGAACTTAGATACTGGACTCCAGGAAATGAGTTTTAACTGAAATACATAAAACACAGGTATATTATTTATCCTTTGTTTATGGGAAGGTAGGCAGTTTAAGGGGTAGAAAGAATAAGACTTTTTAATGAAATTCCTTAGCAGGGATACGAGGGTTTGGAGGAAATTTGCAAATAAATGGAGGTTAATTAACTAATTTCGAAAGCTTCTTACCGTGTTGTGGTTTTAATCCAACAGTCCGAATAGAAGTAGCAGGTGCTGAAGTATCAAGAGTATTTGGGAGTCTCAGTTAAGGGATTATGTTTGTTCATGCTTTACCAGTGCTTCATATAGAACTATATTTGTTTGGGATACCACATTTCGTCACTTCCATAACAAATTACTAATCAAGCAAGCAAGTTTACATTAATAATACATTATTGAATTCAGACGTCCATTCAAATAAAACATGCTTGTGTGGCCATGTTCACTGGCAAGAATAGAAGATGAATGAACTTACAGATATATACTGTGTGACCTCCTCATTTGCAACTATACACACAGATATACGTTTAGCTGGCTCAACAGAGTACTCAGCTCTAGCATTCCGGATTGCTCTAGTCTAATCAAGATATGAACAGGAATTTTTTTATTTAATTATGAAACAGAAAAAATCACAAAATGACAGGTTGTGCAGAGTTGTCAAGAAGCAAAAAAAGACAATTGTTGTGAACTCACCAAAGCTTGGAAATTTTCAAATTTTTTTATTGAGTTCATGTTCCGGGGAAGTGAAATCTGGGGCCAAGAGGATACTATAAGCGCTTCTTTCCTTTGGGGGAGAGCCTGCATGAAATTTAGCCAATGGTGAGTCTATATCCATTATTATAATATAAAATAAAGCAATCATGAACAAACCTCAAAGTAAATTTATGATACGGATATGCTCTGAAAGCACTAAAAAAAAAGGGCAGGGCAAGGGGGGAGAAATAAGAGATGTATAACACTTCTTGTAATAGAAAAAGTAATAAGAAAATGCTCTCAACAAACTTCGATGAAAAGATTTACGGACCAGCCTATACAACTTACTATATGGAAATATTAGGAAATATTTACCTGCCAGAGTTCTTCGGTGACAAAAGGCATGAAAGGATGTAGCAGCTTCAATACATTTTCGAAAACATATAATAGAACTGCCTGTGCCAATGATGCATCTGAATTGTCACCAGATTGGTAAAGGCGAGCTTTACTGGCTTCTATATACCTGTTAAAAAGTAAAAGCATTTACCATAGCAAAAACTTTTTTCAGGGGGAAAACAAGGAAGAGAGAGATTCAGAAGCATGTTCACTTGGGTGGCTGGAGGGTGGATATTCAAATTGACTTTTAGGCTGACATTCTATTTTTTGTCTAAAATAATTGTGTTGAGTAAAATGTTTTATGTCAAAGGGCAAATAGCCATTTTAACCAAAAAAGAATAGGTTTGTTGCACCATTGGTATCATAACTTTGGGCCATGTTTCACTTTGGTATCAAAATTTTAATTTTTTTCTTTTTAGTCCCAAAAATTCTATTTTTGTTTCAAGTTGAATTACCTCGAGCATATCCAATCAAATTTAACATATATGGCAGTCGGAATAAACATATTTTTAGTATATTTATCTTGTAAGCATCCTATTAAACAGTTTAATCATCTTATTCGCCCCATAAAACAAAATTTGTTTGTGGACCCCAAAAATAAAATTTTAGTAAAATTTATTTTATGAAGCCCATAAGGTGATTAGACCGTTTAATGTGATGCTTATTTAGTGAATATATTAAAAATATATTTATTTCGGTTGTCATGTATACTAAATTTGATTGGATATGTTTGAAGTACTTTAACTTGAAACAAAAATAGAATTTTTGGGACCGAAAAGAAAAAAATTGAAAATTTGATACCAAAGTGAAACATGGCCCAAAATTATAATACCAACGGTGCGCTAAACCCAAAAAGGAAGATGAGAAAAAGAGTTCAAATTAAAACAAAAGTCATTTGGTTTTGTTTTTAGAAGGCCCATATTTGAACAAGACATAGGATCTAAAACCAATACAATGATCTGTTAAGCATTTATACAAAGACCATCTGATGCTCTTTCAAACTCCACTCCAGTGTAAATAAATCAGACATCATACATTTATATAACTTCAAGAAATGATATCAATATGAGGAAAAAAATGGACACAGAAACACAAGAAAGAGTTTGTGGCACCATTAAGGATAAATCAGCAAATGGTCATCTGGTAAAAAACAGCAAGGCTCAAATATCAAATGGATGAACCAAGGAGAACAAATGAGTAGATCCAGTTAGTAGGATTCAAGATGAAAGGCTGGCAAAAAATAAAGTGGCCAAAATGATCAAAAGACTTAGCATTTTCTGCAACTCCCACAAAGCTTGGCTCTAATCAGAACAAAATGGACAAAAAAAAAGGATTTAATGTACACAACTGGCTAAACTAGGATTGAGAATTCACTGAGTTAGCAAACAAATAAAAATCCCAAAATTAAATAGCAGGTAAAGGGAAAAAAGCGAAGAGAAGGAGAGAGCAAACTTAGTTTAAAATCCAGAAGGTATGTGGTGACAAAATCATAGTTTAATCCAAGCAATTCAAAACAGTTATTGGAGCATCATTATCAAGCCAGAGAAATTTAAACATGTGGACAGATAATTAGAACAATTTGTATTTGACAATAAAATACCAATCAGCAAAATCGCTCCAGAAAAAATCATAGGTTTCTCTTCCAACATCTCCAAAGTAGTACTTATCATAGCTTCTAGTGACCATGTCTATAAGTAGATGAAGTTTTGAGACCTGCAAAATAAAAGAATTATTTGATTGATTACAAGGGAACATGGATTGGCAACACAGACCATGAATTAAAAATATGCATTATCTCACCACCCAGCATTCTGTTAAAGGTAGCTTATGCAAGGACTCCTCTTCATCAAACTGAAAAAGAAATAAGTTTTTTAGTTTAAACAACAGGCTATGCAATTTTGAAGCACAGAAACATGACAATCAAAAAACTCTAATCCTATCTAAATAGAAAAGATAAAGAAACCTTATATGCCAGCATAGTTTCCCAAGAAGATATATCAGTTTGACTAGGCAGATTTTGCAAAACAAACTTCCCAGCATTCCACAGCTTATTGGTGAAGGCTTTGTTGGCAGTCAACCTCTCAGTAGACAAGTTAAGGTCCTGATAACAGACAATGTACATTAACCTATAAAAAGACATCTTATGTAAGCCAAAAACCATCTACATGCAAAAGGAGGCAAGCTCTCCTTGTGAAGGCACTGTTATGTAGTCTTTAGGTGACAGCTTTAAGGATTACAAGGAAAGGAAGAGAAGGAAGGAGAAGAGAGAGGGGAAAAAAACCTGCCCAGCAGTCCCCAAAGCAAGAGTAAATCGTAAAGCATCAGTTCCAAAGTCCTTGATTGTGTCAAGGGGATCTATTACATTCCCCAGTGTTTTAGACATTTTCCGTCCCTGAAAATATAGCACAGGATTCACCATCAGTTTACAAGGAACAAAAACATTCTTAAAATATTTATACCCGTTGTACATGGGCTGTTGGACATATGCACGGAACTTAATGCGAATATTTAAGAAAATAGAAGCATGTATACAAATTTACACAAGCACTTAACTCACTTGTGAATCCCGGATAAGTCCGTGAAGGTAAATATTTGAAAATGGAACAGTACCAGTGAACTCAATTCCCATCATGACCATCCTTGCGACCCAAAAGAACAATATGTCATGCCTGTCCAAACAAAGCATCAACACCATAAATCGTCAAATGCATGTAATTGCAATTCAGATTGAGTTAAGCAAAACAGCTTTCCCAACACAATCCTATACGACATAGACAATGCACTCATCGCTAAACTGGGGACTATGATGCATCCTAAAATGGATGAATCAACCTCTAATATCTTGTGGTCCTCCCATAACACCACAAGATTTCCATACTGCAAAGGAGTGCCAGCTAGGCAGCAACAAATTTTATTTTAAACTTTGACCAAGCATAGATTAAGGCTGGATGGAATGGAAGAAGATTAGTCAGGGCAGCCTTAGAATAACTAATCCATGTAGAATCCACATTAACTAGTAATTGGGAGAGACAGGCCCATCATATATATGAAAGTCAAATGTAAAATTTACTCAGAAAATAATCAGGACAAAAAGTCTCTGATACTGTAGTCCAATGTGCTCTAAACCAAATACCGGTCATGTTTTATAAATCCATCCCAACCCTGATAAGGGATATCAACACCATCAAATGTTTTAAGTATGGGTCCCTTCCACATCAATTGACTAAACAGCAGCAAGATATAAATGTAAGAGAGAATAAATGAAAAAGTCATTATAGCAGGATTTGCGAGCCAGGGAAAAAAGTACATACCCAGTTTCAAGCACTGTTGTCGGATAAAACTTCTTAAAATCCTCAGATGATATATCAGGCCATCCAAGAGTACTAAAAGGCCATAAAGCACTGGAGGGGGAAACAAAACATGTAAAGAATGAGGGACAGGAAACTAAATTCAATTTCATTTCCAAGTGGTGTATCATGGTTTAAGTGTTACTACCATTGTTTATGTAACAAAGTAATTATAGTGAAGCACAGGCCATAAAATTATGTTCTCCAAAATTGATAGATGATCTTAACGTCTCAACAGCTCATACATCTAATGATAGAAGATTCACGAGAAAATACAGAGCAGATACAAACTATGTACATGAGCTGTAGATTATAAAATCAAGGCTTCCACAACAAACAGAAATGGAATGTTGGCACAACCTTTTGCATTCTTAATCAATTCAAGTGTTTGCTATTTATCTTGACCCTCATCATGAATCATTTCCCACTGTAGGCATTAGTATGAGTTACAAGTACTTGCTTAGCCTCTTCCATCTTTTAGTCTATAATTAAAGTGCAGTATTCATGAAATGACATACCTTGAAAACCATGTGTCAAGAACATCTGGATCTTGATATATTTTTACATCTTTTCCAAACTTCTCTTGAGCTTTCTCAAGGGCTTCATCAGCATTCCTAGCAACTACATAATCTTCTTCACAGTTCTTTCCCTCAATATACCAAACAGGTATGCGGTGTCCCCACCACAGTTGTCTGCTTATGCACCAATCCTTAATGTTTGATAGCCAATGATTATAAATCTGTCATCAACAAAAAGAAAAATGTATCAGGAGACTTTAAACACCGATACAAAGAAAGCAATACATTTGTCTCTAAGAGACAATAAGGGGTTGTTTACTTGTAAAGAATTAGAGTAGTTTTCCCAAAAACTTCCTACACAAAATGACAGTCAGAGTTTATTGTTCACATTAGATAGTTTTCTAAAATTTTTGAAAGAAAATAACTTTAAAGTGTTCTGAATTTTAAAAAGAATTTGGGGACCTAGTTTAAAAATGTCTTCCGTTGTTTGCTTTCTTAAAAAAAAGGTTTGTTTTCCAATTAGAAACAGAAAATTTGTTTTCAAATAATTATACAATCTTTCGAAGTTCCACAAAATACTTTTCCTATTTTTTAAATTTTTTTCTAACAATGTTATTCCAAAAGATATTTATCCAACATTAGTATACAATTTTTCCCATATTTTTGATGTTGTTCCATAATGTTTTCCTATCTTTTCTAGTTTTAATGTCACTTTCATAATTTTTCTAATTTCATCCTATTTTTTAGTTTAAATGCTACTAATTTATATTTATCACTTAAACAGTTACTTTATATTTGTTATTTTATTTGTGATGAATTTGAGTTGTGAATTATTGTATGTATTTGTATTTGTTAATAACTAAATTGATATTTCAGAAATTTATTACTGTTGTATTTGTGTTATACATCTATAAAATTAAATAATCAAAATAATTAAAAAAGCCATCTTATAATTTAATATAAAACTATACATCAAATATTTTGGTGTAAATTGGAAAACAGTTTTTTAAAAATTTAACAAATGAACATAAAAATTCATAATTTCTAAACTTTTCCATAGAAAATGAAAGCTTCAAATTTTCTAAGAATACTAGAATTAGAAAACAGAAAACAAATTTCCACAAGTAAATAAGCCCTAAAGGTGGGTTGATAACAGATAACCCCCCATCATGAAGGTCCTCAATTTATATAATTTTTTGTTCAATAAAAATAAGTATGAGAAAGCAGGTCAACTTGCAGTCCTTAGGAGTCAAAAGGAAAAACAACATAATAAAGCATTCTTCTTTGTCTCATACCTTCTCAAATCTTTCAGGCATAATGGTTAATTCTCCTGTTTCAACAGCGCGAAGGGCCTTCTCAGCCAGGGGTTCCATGGTTACAAACCACTGCTTACTCACCAGTGGTTCAATTACCTAAAAACAGGAGGAAAACCATCAAATTCCTAGTGGAAGATGCAATCATTCATAAATGTTCAACAATAAATATGGCTGAAGGACACATGAACAACAATATTTACGCACTTCTCCACCACGCTGTGATCTGGGAACTCGTAACTTGTGTGGCTCCTTTTTAACTGCTAACCCTGTTTCCTCAAGATCTGACCATAGTTTCTTCCGTGCTTCGAACCGATCAAGACCACTAAAATTCCAACAATTGATGCCACGTGTTAAACAGCTCAAAAATATTCTCTGCAATGCAATAATTCTTCAACATCGTAATGATAACACACAGAACACCTACCAGTACAGTCCAGCAACCTCATTAAGGGTCCCATCTTTATTCATCACATTAAGTATTGGAAGACCCAGCTTCCTAGCAAGAAGGTAATCATTATGGTCATGTCCAGGGCTTATCTTCAACACACCAGTCCCAAAGTCTTTATCAACATGCTGCCAAAATATAAATCTAGTTATTTTCCTGAAATTATTTTCTATGGATCAGAGGAAACTAAATGATAGAAATACAGAATGCACACAAGAACTCACAAAAGAATAAAAACTAAAAATTTTGGTCCTTGGAAGGAAGCGGATTTTAAATTAGCACCAAGATGATAGAATATTTCATTCTGCATATTATTGGTCAAGTGAAACTTGATCTGGGATCTTTTGAACACGTGCAATATTTGCAAAATTTTGCTATGAATCAAAAACACTGCATTACATTTTCCTTGGGCTATTCAGGTCAATACAACATGTCAGCATATGGGGAAAAATTGCAGACTGGGGCAAGCTTCGTGAAAGGCAAGAACTGCCTCTCAAATTGTGGAAATTGGAAATGGAAGCCCTAAGCAGAGAGATTACGATTGGGAAGAAGGGCAAAATTGGAGCAATTATTTGTCCATTAAAACTCTCCTGTCTGACTTTGTTAGGTCACATGGGCTTTGCCAATGACTTAGGCAGCAACTGCTACTACAGGTGAATTCAAATGACTTACTGAAATTTAATACAGTAACAGCTATCTTGTGATTATTCATTAACGTTGATAAATAAATACTAGCTTAAAATTTCTAGCTTATCTAAAGATAGAGCCAAGTTTAAACAAGATTGAGTAAGTTTGGCCCCTCTTTTTCAAAAAACAAAAAAAATCCCAATGATAAGCTTGTAATGTTCTGATTCAGTTGGGATATTTAATTTTCAATATTAAAGTATTGATTCAATTGGACTGTTTTCACCATTCAACCTGGGAGAAAATATGGATATTTGCCTATATAAAATTTCTTCCCCAATATTTTATGAAATTTTATGGAAATGCAAATTGGATAGCAGCTCAAAATAAAATAACAGTAAAGAAGGCAGAAAAATTTTTCTGAGCGCAATCTAGAAATGACTGACTGAGCATTATATTTACAAATTACAACTTAGAAAAGTATGAAGTGAAGAAAGTACAAACTAAATTTGGCTTTGAGTGAGGAAAAGTTGCCAAGCAATTCCAAAGTAGGTTACAATAATACCTAAATCTATTGCACAGATGAAGATCCTATGTGGAATCATATCCTGCTGCACATATGATATATATCATGAAAATTCTTGTTTAAATGTTTGGTAAAACTCCTGTTTATCTAAAAACTTAGTAGGGCTTGTTGTTAACCTTGTATAAAGGTTCTCTGTGCAAAAAATATGGAAATTCTTTGAAGATGCAGTATGTATGCTGTTGTTTGAAAAATATATCAGTAGTTTTAAGGACTATCAACCTAGCACCCTGTCGCTACATTGGAACAGGATGTTTCTGTTCTGGAGTTCTACATTTATATAATTAAAAGCTTCTTTGGTTGTGTTGGAGAATATATCCCACATTGAAAATGTGCAAAGTAATAAACGGCTTATAAGTAGTGTAGATTGGACCTTAACACAAGCCAATTGGTTTTGTATTACATGGGCTCAACCCCATTTATAAGTCCACATGTATATACGTGGGCAACACTCTCAAGACCCATGGATTTGTTTAACAGGTTGATATCCAACAAGGCGGAGAAGCCCTTCACTAAGAATTTTTTCTCTGTTGAACTGCATTTTCAATTCTTTTAGAAGAAAGCTTTCATCTACCTTTTCTAGATGAAATGATCTTTTATCAAACAATTTTAGAACTAGTTGAATGCTAAAATAATCAATTGTTTCTTGATATCTAATTATCTATAATATTTTTTTATATCAGGCCCCTACTTTATGGCTTATTCATTAGCACCTTGTCTAATTTGATTGCTCAAAATTTTGACCTCCTGTGTCATTTCTATGCAAACAGGCAGTTCAAAAAAGGTCTGAAACACAATAAAACTGAAACAAAAAGTGAAATGAAACAAAGGTGGATGGTTTTACCCTGTCAGATATAATAGGAACATGGCGGCCATATGTCATAGGTACAATAGCCATCCTTCCAATATACTGAGAATAACGATCATCCTGCACACCATCAACGGCATCATAATTCAGTATTTAAATTGCAAAAATATTTTCTTCAGCCTCAAAGATCTTTATACAAGTAAGGAGTATGATACATAATTAAATCACAAGCAAACTTGACAACATCCAGTTAAGTTTCAAGCAGTTAAGACTGTGCAAGGTGCTTCCATACCTTCACCAGAAAGGAAATCCTATCAGAACTGTTTCAACTTTTTCTTCATATAATAATGTGATTAGAGCTCTACAATGTGAATGTGGCCCATGGAGTTTTCATATTTCCTTCATTTCAACGATACCAGTTTTAGGAAAAGAAGCAAAAGCTTTGTGGAAAGCATGCCAATGCAGAGGCAAAGGCTACCCAAACCAAACTGAGAAAATTTGGTTTATTTAGTTCTGCATTTTGAAAATTGTGTTTGGTTCAGTTATGCTGGTTAATCTGTTTTCAGTTCAATTTCTATCTTTTAGGAAAGAGTAGCCCAGATTTTATATTATTTGATACTTGAATTTGAATTTATATTTCAGAAATTTATATCTTATGATTCCAAACAAAAGTAATGTATTCGAATTACTTATCACAAAAAACTTCTAGCAAATATGTAAACGAAGTGCCCAATCGAACAAAAAATGGCAGCTGAAATTTTCACTTAAGGTAATATTTATACACAATTCATTTTTAAGTGTTTTTCAAAAATTTCAACCTGAAATTTTTTTAACATATTTTATTAATTTTCATGTGTAACATTAATTCAATTTGTGCAGCTGAACTAAACCTTGCCACAATATCCCAAATAACCAACCCTTATATTATTGAACTCCAGAATAAAAACACTAGAAAGAATAAATTTAAAATTTTTAACTGCTAGTTCAAAATGCTAACCTTTCTAATAAGTCTTTGTTTTCATAAATACATTAATGTAAACTGAAGTTAACAGTAGCATTAAGGAATTATTGTCCTGGTTATTGCACAAATTTGCATACCTTAGGATGCACTGCAATGGCTACATCTCCAAATAGTGTCTCAGGGCGTGTTGTTGCTACAATTAAAAACTCATCCCTACAGAAGAAACAATAACGATTATTACACATAATAAATCCTTAGTAGCTTGGAGACATATACAATATAAGACAAAAATATTGCGTATTTAAGAAAATGTTCTCTAAAGATATTGAAAAATCTAAAAGCACACAAGTCAGTAACACAGTCTGGGAAATGTGTTGCATAAATGGCCAATCCAACTAGATTTGGATATATTCATTTGATCTATCATGCATCATTTCCAGCTAAGAATACATCGTGAAAGTTCTTAAGATATCTGTACTTGAATGTAAACACTCCTATATTTCTTGTTTACTTCCCAAATTTCAGCAAGATATCATGCACACAGGATATACTATTACATACATTTCTTTCTCCTTTTATCCCTTTTCTAATTTTTAATAAACATTATAAATTTTGATTACATTTACTCCTATACCATGTCAAACATGCCACAATTTCCTTTATTCCTTTAGAAAGTCATCATTATTCTGGAAACAAACACAAGAATTTAACAGTGACTTACAAAATTAACTAAATCTTAAGTAACTGTAATTCCATTCCCAGGTAGAGAGACACCCATCAAAAAGTTATGAAATATGTCAACATTATTTCATCATATATTTGGACAACCTTTACAAAATCAAAAGACTGCTAAACCCATGCATATATATATTCCCACTAAATGAATGAAGAATCAAGAAGTTAAAACATTAGATAAATACTCTTATGATTGTACTTTGCTAATTATTGATTTCTCAATGATCCACCCATCTCTATCTCATGTAGTCATGTTCACATATTCAATTGGCACATCAAAGCCCTGACTTATTCAACAAAAAGGCTCATACTATTATATGTCTACAATTTCTATTTTGGTTTAAATGTCAATTTTCCCCTGAATTTGTGACAAAGCACAATTAACTAAAAAATTAACTTTTTGCCCAAATTAGCCCACAATCTCTAAATGTGACCAAAATATTAACTGTGGATTAATTTGAACAAAATATTAACTTTGAAGCTAATTATCCATACATGTTCAAGGGGCAAATTGATATTTAAGCATTTCTTTCTTGCAACGAAACTCATAAATTTTTGAAAGAGATTAAAGTTTTATCTCTAAAGTCTAATTATCTTTCTCAGAATGCAAAACATAGCAGATTGCATCAGGATGTCTTATAATTGTGTCTCTTTCTAGCTGTTTTGAAAATCGACTTGAATTGCAACAAGATACCAGGACAAAGCAGGCGTTTATCTTATGGACAATTCATCTGTGTGTTCATCTGATTCCTAAAGATTTTGACATCAAAGTTAAGGTCATGAACCAAAATATTTTCTCTCTTGTTATTAACTTATCAATTAAACAAGTCAAAGCCTGCAAAGTTGCTTTTGTCAAAGGCTAAACAAATGAGAGACGGAAGGCAGACAAGTTGTTTTTAAAGAAAAGTTTTCCTGTTCAGAGAAAGCCACTCTCCTCAACAACCAAAAAGCAAACTTAAAGCAATTGAATTGCAGATGAACATCATGTTATTGTCAAAGAAAGCAATATAAATTCAAAAGGGAAAAGAGCATGTCAAATTCCAAAAAACCACCTTGAACCTCCAGCAACTCGATACTTGATGTGATATAGAGTACCAGGTTCTTCAGAATATTCTACTTCCTATGCAGAAATCATTAAAAAATAACATTTAGGTTGAACTCCATCAACTTCAGTAAAAACTATAAGAGATTCACTTGCCAGCCTCATAAATCCAAAAGTAGTATATACCAAGTCAGAAACAGCAGTCTGTAGATTAGGAGACCAATTAACCAAGTAGGAGCCTGGAAGAAAGCATAAAATTTCTGAGCCAATAATCATCACTAAACAACTGCTAAATGTATTAAATGGCAAGATAAATGGCACCATGATTCATGAAAAGTACAAACTAGAAAACTTAGAAACAAAAGAAAAGACAAAGCAGAGCAAAGCACAATTACACTAGTTGAATATGATCAGACTGGACCAGGAAGGACAGACAACAATAGAACCAATGCCTCCCTCTCAACATAATAAAGGTAAAAGTGGGGAAAAGGCATAGGAAATTTCACAAATTTATATTAAATATGACAGGAAAAAAATTAAATGTATCTACAAAAATAATATTTAAGCTATAAGCTGGATACAGAAAGGTCTGACTGGAACTTAGGCTTATACCTTGATAGATCAGACCTTTATCATGAAGTCTGATAAAGGCCTCAATAACTGCTCCTGCAAAAAGTTTGAAGCTATGGTCTCAGAATACATCACATTAAAAAACACACTCAAACTAAAGAATGCAGCTAAGATAGTTTAAGGAGATACATTGAAGATTCATATCAGTCATTTGATATGTACGATTAATATTTAGAGGAAGAGAGTACAAAAAAAAAAAAAAAAAAGGAAAACAATGATAACATCCTTTGCACTTTAACACTTCAAGGATATACTATCTTATCGCCTGTCACAGACAATTTCTCAACAGGTCATTCTTGCACTCCTACTAGTTAGAAAACTGTCTTACGACTTAGCTGCTCATCAAGGGTAAAGTGCTCCCTTGTCCAATCACAGGAAGCACCAAGTCTCTTGATCTGATTTGTAATAGTTCCACCGTACCTGAAAAAATGACAAGTAAGAAAAACACAAAATGCTACAAAGTAATAAAAGAAGAAAGGGGAACTGCTCACAAAAATATCTCATCATCATGCACAAACAATTATACAATCTTCAAACCTTTTAATATTCTACAGTTCGATTTTTCTTTTACCCAGAAAAAAGAGACGCTAAACTAATAAAAGTTAATACAAATACTTACAAGAAAGAGGTCACAGAAATGATGAGAGGAATAAACAAAGATACATGTTATACAAAGTTTGAAACACATTTCCTGACTAGAAAAGGCCCATAGTAAGAATAAATCAATGAGAACATACATTACAAGAACATCAAGACAGGCTTAATAATAACCTGTTAGGCATTAAGATAGCAAACTCTTGTTCAAAAAGCACCATTTAGATGCTGTAAGAAGCAGCCGGAATTATTGTTTAGCTATCTTGAAGTTTTTATGAACACTATCTATCATGTCAATTTACCTTAATATTAGGTCTTAATAGCCTCTAATCCCATTCTCTGAAGAAGCTATATCTCTACAGTGTCTCCAAGAAAATGTAAATACATCCAAGTAAGTCTAGCAGCTAGTTCTAGTTTTATGTTGGGAAGAAAGTTAAAGAAAGATTAGGAGTTCAAGTACTTGTAGGCTTCAGATTACTAAAAATACTTGAGCCTTTAGTGCTTCAGTTTTACTTTTTCTAGTGAATATGAAAATAATAGCAATCATGCTTGACTTGTGAGTTCTTCTGTGTTACATAATTCAAATTCTGTGTGTGATTCCAAAGAAAACTCAGCTTTGGTCTTTTTTTCATGAAGCTCTTCTTAAATGCCCCATTCCCCCAGCCCAAGCCCAGAATCCTGCACCCATCCACCTCGCACCCCACCCAAAACTTAAAAGGCCCTCAGTAGATACCCTCATATTGAATGTTAAAAACAAATTATCTGAAACCACTCATTGTAGGCACTTCAATTAATTTCAAAACATATTTTCAAATAAATTAGACACCCATTTAACACCAAAATAATGCATCATTGCCTAGTTAAGCATTTTTCGAATGGCTTATTCTCTATGAAATTAAAGGATAAGGAGCATATAATAATCCACTGCCTGCTCATTAGTAATTACTCATCAACTCTTCGTTTCAATTCTCATATCCTTACCATCATAACTACCACAAAGAGCAAATGAAAAAAAGTATCAAAATTTTAACAAAACCAAAGCACAGCGAGAGAAAAAGAATCAGAGGAAGGGTAACAGGAAAAAAATAATGCAAGTTAATGTACATACTTCTCTTTCCACTCCCACACTCGTTTTATGAACTCTTCTCTAGCCAGATCGGTCCTTTTTATTCCTTCAGAAGCAAGCATTCTTTCTACAACCAACTGGTAAAAGATGCATATGCAATCAATAGGAGATTAAAGAACAAGAAAATCCTTAAGAAGTGATGCTTATGTGAACTTATTCCTGGTAATTTCTTATTAAAATGAAGTCAATGGCAGAATGCAAATATATTTAAGAAATTAAAAAAATCAATATAATATGCTTCAAAGATTGTAACAAAAATAATGAGACCAGATTGTAATTTTGTGATAATGTTGACACAGGAATGTTACCAAATATACTAATGTCAATACATACACACTACATCTGCAGACAAACCTGTGTTGCAATACCAGCATGGTCGGTCCCAGGAAGCCATAGTGTTGGTCTTCCCTTCATTCTGTTGTACCTAACCATAATATCCTGGCAAGGAAAATCATGGAGTTAGATAAAGAAAAATAAAACACAAATCAGAAAAATACAGAGAACTTCAAGAAAATTACATAGTATTCATGACATTAATAGGAGCACCATCATAATCATCCAACATCGTTTTTTAAATTGATAAGAAAAGAACCAAGATGCAGTTAAAATCTAAGTAAAATGGTAAGCCTCCTCTGGTACGTATACATAAAGATAAGCAATCAATAAATTTAATATCTATATTTTAATTGAAATAAAAGAAGAAGAAAGCCTCATTTTCACCGCTTCAAGAAACTAGAAAGAGTCATAATTACCAAAGCCATTTTGTGATAATGTAGCATATTGAACATTTGGCAATGATACAATATCACATGCTCAAAATTCTTCAGAAAAGAAGGAAGTGAAGAAGCAGGACAAGGAAAAAGATAATTCCAATCTATAAAAAAGGAAGAGGAGGAGGTTTAATCAGTATGTCACCCGGAACAGAAGCTGGCAAAAATGGAAAAAGTGCTAAGAATTAGCAGTGCCAGCATAAACCTTCAGCTGATAAATCAACAATATGTGCACCAAAATAGGTTTAACAGGTCTGGTGCAATGTAATGTGTGCCTACCATTCATAAATATGGCTCAAGGTCCAAAATCAAATCAAGAATGCAGAGGGAAAATTAAATAGAAAACAAATACACTATATTCATTTCCACAACCTCAAGAGTCACAAACATTGCATGCCCCATATGCAGTGAACCAGTAACATTAGGAGGTGGCATTGATATCACAAAAGGATCACTTCCCCGCTCAAAATTTGGCTTAAAACACCCTTGGGACTCCCACCTAACATACAAAAATAAATGAAAATGTCATTTGATAAAACTTAAGTTAAGAAGCAACTCCAGGAAAAAAAATTATCTGTTAGATATGAAAACTTGACCAAATCCATACTTTGCGAAATTAGAAATGCAGCATTGTCATATTCATCATATCTGGAACCATAAGGAGTAAGGGCATCCATATGAAAATGAATATATGCATGCCACAGGATTTCTTTTAATTCTCCGACTTTCATGTTTAAGACTCTTGTTTTGTAGTTTCAACAACAAAGTTGCAGTTCAATATCCAATGATATATTCATAAAAATATCAGTTAAAAAATATGGATTGTGCACTGTCAGTGCTACTAGAAAAGATTATTTTCAGCTTCAATTCAAAACATCTTACATTATTGATTAATCATCCAGCATTCTAGTAAAGTTTATAAATAGAAGGGACTACTATACATCTAATTATTCTTTGGTTCCAATTTCCGATATTTCATAAGCCACAACCAATTTCACATCATATTCTCTCCTCATTCTCAAAGTCATTTATTTCATGGACAACTTCAAGATGATGAAAAGGATTCATTAATTACTGAAAATTAAAAATATCTTCCTCATGATCCAAAATTTTTCCAAGGTGTTTATTGTTGAAGCAGAATGAAATACATATCCTTTCAGTTTCTGCTCAAGGAAAATTTTGGATTTCATGTTGACCCATGCAAAACACTCGAACTGGGACATCAGTAGAAACTCAATTAAACTCAAATAGCAAAAAATAAAATAAGAACCCCTGGCTAGGTAAGTTTAGGGACCTAACTTAAAGAAGATGGTGGATAACTACTGCAGACGCATTGGCAACCCAAAATGTTAATATTATACAATCAACAAAGCACATGGATAAAAGCCTCAATAAAACAATAAATGTACAAATTATATAAACTCTTAGCATCTACCAAACATACTTTAGAAGACAAAATTCTGTGTACAGAGAAGATTAAGAGGCTGTTTATTTGTGGAAGATTTTGTCTGTTCTTCAGAAAATTATTTCAAGAAAAATGAAAAGTGGAGTTTAAAGTTTGGTAGTGAAATTTTTCCAAATAGGAAACTTGAAAATAGTTTTTTAGATTTTTCCAAACTATATTAGGAGACTCCAATCTCCACTTATTCAGCCCTTATAAAATCCCAGAACAACAACTGAAGTATTGCTTTCTATATTCTTTTATTTGGAAAATGAAAAGTTAGAAAATAAGGAAATGAAAAAGAAAACATTTTCTCCAACTAAACAAGGCCTAAAAAGTCATAAGATCTACATAGTGTCCGCCATCAAGCCTAATGACATGGAGTCTGAATAACCTTCAGATCTTGAAATTAAACAGCATGTACAAAACTGCAACTTACACGCCCCCCATCACCGATCCTGTGATGACCCAAGAAATATACAAACACACCTAAGCTAGTTCCAACAGCTGTTTACTGAAACACTTTAGCCAAAAAAACAAAATGACCAGTTTTCTGTAGCTTTTGAGCATTATTGATAAAAGTTAACAGTTGTTATTCCTTCTTCTGCTTATGAAAGCCATTATCCAGTTATATGCTGACCAACTCAACCTACACCATGCAATTTGAAGCTCAATGTTTTTACCATTGCACCAGACCACGGCAACCTACATTATGGCCCACTCTCACATACTCAAGGAGGCTAATAAACATGAAATCCAGCTGCTTATACAATGTAGAGCTTCTTGTGCTGAATCAAGCACAAAAATTACATAAGAAACGAAAACAAGCAAAGGGTAAAATAAAACAAAATACCAATTGTATATCCGTTCCTCTGAAGAAAAATCAAAGGACTTGGCGATCTCCGGAGAAGTAAATACACCATTCTGTGATGCAGCAACTGAAATTACAATAACAGCAATAAAAATCCACTTCATTTTCAATTCTAAATGAAAATACAGCACAATTCTAAATCATATAAACAAATTACAGCTCCAACAAAATCCACTTCATTTTCAATAATAATAATAATAATAGTCCATTGTTAGAATGTTATAAAATCAGCTATGGAAAAAGAGCTCAAATTGCAAATAAACAGAAAAAAAAAATTGCTTTTTTTTATATTACACCTGCAAAAAACCGAGGCTTTTGAAGACAGAAACGGCGCCAATGAGAGAAAGCAAGGGAACGACGTCGTTTAGAGAAGAGAAGAGGATTGAGCCTATGAGCAGAGGAAGAAGATAGAAGAAATGGAGTGGAGAGACCCACTTGAATTGCCATTTGTAACTGTTATTTTCAGTATTTACACAGAAAAGAATAACAATAATATATTATCATGAATTGAAATGTAAAGCAAACGAATTTGAATTGACTTTAATTGAATTGATAAACCCTAGTAATGGAGGAGGAGGAGTTGATGCAGGGAATAAGGGTTTTAGTGGCAGAGAAAGAGCCTAGTTGGATTGGATGGCAATTGGATGATGGTTAAAAAAATTCATTACTTTTTTTTTCTGAATTATTATTAAAAACATGTTAGATATTTACAAAATTTTGCCTTTTATTTTCTTCGATTTTAAAATTACATGCTAATCGTGCAATGCTGCGGTATTTTAAAGATAAATTGATTATTTTTAATCAAAATTAAAATAACTTAAAATGTTAATTGAATTTAATTTTTACATATTTTATGAAATGTTAAAGTCGTGAAATTGAATTCTGTATTATTGCAGGTATTGTTGTAAACATTCTTACAGTAACTATTACACATATCAAAATTAGAATTTTTATTATGTTATCTTCGCATCTTATTCAACAATATGATAATATGATGTGTTTTGTATTATTGAAGAAAAATTATCAAAGATTTGACATAATTTACCTATAGATTGTGAAATCAAATAGCATCAAGTATAAACACTTTGTAGAGTTATAAAGTTGACCGAAAAGTAGAATACTTAACTTCTTTGCTCAATATATTTCTGCTAAAAATGATTTTTTACAATTAATTGTTAAATCAAATTACATGATCATTAATATTATCGGTATATACTATTGTCATATTTGTTAGCTCATTCATTAGATTAGTCATATAAACTTGTTGTGCATATTTAGGTATTGTTATCGGAGTTGTTATTGTGTAGATTGTTATTGCATATGAACTTTTCTATATATAAATGTTACAAATAAACTTACGTGTATGTAAAAAATTTATATAAGGGACACTTGTTGTTTTGTTATTTTTATCTTATTGTTGCGACAAGTTGTTTTATATTTTAAGTAATATAATGTTTAATTGAGTAAGTTGTTCTTTTACTTTTATATAATTATTGAATGACACTTGTCAAATTTTAAATTTTTTATTTGATGAGTAATATCATATTTAGCTGAGCAACTTATTTTTTTTATATTTATATGATTACTGAATAACATTTATTAAATTTAAAATTTTTTTACACATAAAATTATTTTGATTTTATTTTTTTGAAATTAAAAATTATTTGTATGTGATATTTTTACATATTTTTTATACTTATTTATTTGAATGTCATTTTATTTTAATATGATCCTTGAACATCTATTATGAAATAATATTTGATATATTAAAAATAATGGATATGGACGTATATATAATATTATTATAATTTTTTTGTTGTGTCTGAAATAAATAAATAAATATATATATATATAGAAGATAAAAAATTATTTTTATAAAAATTTGTATTTATATTTTTGATATACAATATTAAGAATTAAAATAAGTAAATTGTTTTATTATTGGTGAAAATTTTTAAAAATGATATAAGAGTTAAAAATTAATAAATGATGTAAATATTAGAAATATGAAATTTTAGAAACTAAAAAAAAATAATTTATGTTAGAAAATTACACAAATGGCAGAACTGATAGAAGAATTAATTAATGTAATAAAAATAAAATTTGATGATATTATAATATATTTCTGAACAATGAGGAATTGACTAATATATTTGAGTAAATTTTAAGAAATTGTAGTAGTTAATTATAGGACCATGTTGGAATTGTGATTCTAAAGAAATTTGGATTTTTATTTATTAAAAAAATTATTTATGTTTATACATTATAGTTTTACTGTACATAATTTAAAAAACATAAATATATAATTCTCATATTTAGTGTACATAATATAAAATGTTTCATTTCATCTTTTCTTTTCCTTGATAATTCTTGCTGCAACCAAAAAAAAAAAAATCATTGTACATTTTCAAAAAAAAAAATCATCATATAAATTAAAATATTCAAATACTTTTTTTTTTTTGGATATTGTTCTTCTATTGGTTTCAAAAGTAACATGTGTTGAGTTTAAGAAGTTGATAATTCTGATGATTCGATTTTTTCCACCTTTGTAATTCCAATAAAGGAAAATTATTTATTCTATTTTCAACTTTAAACCAATTATCAATTAAATTATATTTTAAAAATTATTTCAATTTACCCTTTCAACTTTATAAATTGTGTTAATTCTATCTAATTTTTTTTTAAATTGTATTTCTAAAAATTACTATTAACTCCCTATAAAATAAAATTTAACACTTATTTAATTATTATTGAAAATGTCATGATAAATTTTTTCATTCAGCAATCATATTATGTCACGCTAGCTGCTAGCTTTGATGTGGTTGCTTTTGTTTGTATATATCTATATAGCTAAAAAATTCCAATTTTTGTTGTCATTTGTAATTGTAATCGATTTTTTAATTTTGCCCTAATTCGGATGGTTTAATTTTAACCTAGATTTGCAATGCAGTAATAATATCTATCTATATATTAAATGTTAAGTTTCAAAGGCATTATATTAAAATAAAACTGTTGCAATAACTTTTTAAGTTGTTATTTTTATATTTGATTAATTTGTAGTTTTTATTTATTAAAATTATTTGGTTAATTATTTAAAATATATATATTATTTACAATCCGTATAAAAAGTTCAAATTTATGACTAGTTATATATAATTCTTCTCAACTTCTTAATATAATATTTTTTATAATTAAGTTTTATTCATTATCTATTAATAAATAAAATAAATGTTTTGAAAAAAAATGATAATATTACTTTTAAAATTTTAGTATAAAAAAATTGGAGTCTATATCTATTACTTCTTTATATCCATAGGAAAATATAAATATATAAAAATTTAATAATATGATTGTAAAACTATAATTTAATTTTTGTTCACACATAAAAATTATAATGTAACCAGTCCACAATTTGTAGTTTGCGTGGATTGTAAATAATATACACAATTAAATATTTTAAATAAGTAAAAAATTTCAAATTGATCAAATATAAAAGTGAGAACTTAAATAGTTATTGTAATAATTTTATTTGATTATTTTTTATTAAAAGTATATATATATATATATATATATATATATATATATATATATATATATATATATATATATATATATGCTTAGTAATAATAATAATTGAATAAATAAAATAAAAATAGAAAACGGTTGAGAAGTTACATAAAAGAAATGTGTTTTTAATTGAATTAAAGAAGGGGGTTTTAGTTATAATAAAAGACATAATTTTTTATTGAAAAAAGTGTAACGTTTTAAATATAATAGAATTAGAATAATTTATATAGAATAGAACATGTGTATTTTAATATAAGAATTTTGCAAATTTTTAAGAAAATAATAGAAAATAATTTTTTATAGAAAAACATTTTGAATTTTAATAATTTAATACATAACCCTTTTGAAGTGAATGATGAATTATAAAGAAGAATACTTGTTAGATTTTGAGTTTAATAACTTTTATTGTAGTACACATATATTAATTGAATAAAAATTATTATATTAATTTTATTCAATTATAAATATTACTTAATTTTTATATATCGATAGTTATAATTAATCTTAAAAATTATTTAGCCAAACTCTGTCTGCCAGTAGAATAATATGTATGAGAAAAAAATTAAAAAAAAATTGAGTCTTTTTCATAAATAACTTATAAAAGTAAAATATTTATAACATTATGGTTGAGCTAAATTTTTTCTCCAAAATGACAGTTTTTTAAAAAATGCAGAATTAATTTTTCAAAACTACAGTATTTTTCCTTCTTTCTTCTTCTACTACTTCCTATTATTCTTATTCTTCTTTTCATCTCTTTTTCTTTTTTCAGTTGGTTATTTTTAAAAATTTTTTATTTATTTTCAGCTTTCTGAGCTTGTTTTTGTTGTGATTTTATTTTATTTTATTTTTATTATTTTTCTGGTTATTTTGTTTGATTTTTTTTCTTGGTTTATTTTAAGTTTTTTGGTGTAATACCCTATATTTTTATTTAAATAAAGTAATTTCTGAATTTGTGTTATTAATAATTAATTTTAAATTATGTTATTCAATTGTTAATTATTTGCTATTTAATTGAGATATATTTATGTTAATATTATTTTAGGGTTTATTATTTGATGAAAGTATTATATGTGAGTATTACTCTATTGTTTAAAATGACATTGTTTATTTTTATCATTATTATTATTATTAAACTACATTATTTGCATGGTTATTTTATGTATTATTATGTATATATATATGTATACACACATATATAATTAGGGTTTAATTATTATTTTATGTGTGTATTAATTTATTATTGTGTATATATATGTATGTAGTATGCATGTGTGCATATATATATATATATATATATATATATATATATATATATATATATATATACATGAAAAGAAGAATGTAGAACTTACCAAGAAGAGAAAAACCTGAAACCACCCAATAGCTGCTGCCCCTCTCTGTCCATCACCATCACTGTCGTTTTCCCTCTCCCTCTGGCGTGCCTCAGTCCCCGGAGAAGCCATCACCGCTGCCAGCAACCTCCTCTTTCTCTTCTCTTCCTCCGGCTGCTTCCTCTTCCTCACGGTTTGAAGCTTCGTCACCTTTGCCGGAGCTAGATCGACGCCGCCATTGCTCCCTTAGCCTTCCTCACCTCCTCAGGCGTCGGTCGACGCCAAGCCTTGCCTCTGCCATCCATTTTCGGCGTCAGAAATTGAGGTTGAAGGTGAGTTGCGTAGAGTTGTTTTCAGGTTGTTCTAGGTTGTTTTCTAGTTGTCTGAGTTGATTTATGTGTTAATCTTCAATTATTTTAAGTTAGATGATGAATTCTGCTAAGTTAGAGGTTTAAATCTAATTTTTGTATATTATTTTGATTTTTCCTAATTTTACAGAATTTGATTTGATTTTTATTTTATTTATTTGGTTTTTCTTTGAGTTTAATTAGTAATTAGGGTAATTATTGTTAATTCTTTTTAGTATATTAATTTTATTTAAGATTTTAGAAAATTATTGTGTTAATTGTGAATTTTGAATATTTTATTAATATTTTATTAAATTTCAAAAATTAATTGTTAAAAATTATGAAATTTTGATAATTGGTATTATTATTAAATGTTAATAATTTTAGAACTTAATTTATGATTTTTGTGATTTTTATACTATTTTTATAATTATTTTAAGTTTATGTCAAATGTGGATAATTAGGTTAAATTTATATTTTGGAAGAAATTATAAGTTAATTTTATGTTTTTATTGATATTAAGAAATTTGATGTTGAGAAAATAATTCTTAGGTATTGGTATAATTTTTAAGGAATTTTTGAGTAATAATAATATATTATATAAATTCATGTATTATAGGGGTAAAAACGTAAATTTGTGTTAATTATAATTAAATTATAAATTGTGGTTGATTTTAATAATAATTAAGGAATTTAAAATGATTTTTACAAATTATTTACTATTTTAGACTAATTAACACTACATTTCAAAAATTTATTTTAAATAATGTATTAGGTATTATTTTGAGTATTATGTGTATTTTTCTAGTATATGGGTAAATATGTAATTTTATGCTAATTATAATTAAATATATATTTTAGTTAGTTTTATTTAATATTTAAGAGATTTAGAAGATTTTTATAAATTAATTGGTATTTTTAATTAAGTAATGTTAATTTTGAGTATTGTTTCCAAATATTATATATATATGTATAATATGTTATTTTGGTAACAAATATATATGGTTATATTAATTATGGATATTTATATGTAATGTGTATTTTTAGGAAATAAATGATTAATTTTGTGATGGTTGAGTTGTGATTTTGGTCGGGGCTAAGTGCAGTTCTGGAAGCCCAACTCGAGTGTGAATGTTTGTGAATACTAGAAGTGTATTTTCTATGCAGGAATGGCTCTACCTATGGTAGAGAGATGTCCGTTTTACAAAGGAGACTCTACCGAAATTTTAGTAGATTTTCTCGTAAAACATGACATTTTCCATAAATTTCTAGCGTTAATTAAGGTTTTCCCTATTTATCAAGTCCTATACAGGCTTCCTCGAGTCAGTCTAGAATTTTGCTATTTCTGTTGATTTTCAATTTTAATTCTATAGACGTGTTTTTAAAATAGGTCTGTTATTCTTTTTTAAAGAATACCGGAGTGGAAGTTATTGGATCGAGGCAGACACGCGGTCGTTAGCCTTCTCGCTCGTCCTGTAAGTTGATAAATTGATTTGTGCGTGTGTTTTATTTAAAGATGCATGTGCTCATATTTTTAGTATTTATTATATGATTTATTTAATTTAAATGCCACTATTTAAGATTTAAATGCATTTTATTTATTTAAACTTCATTTTGAGAAATTTTGGTAGAAGGGGCTACTTCATGGGTTTTACTAGGACCGTGTGCACATGGTAGAGATTGAGAGATGGATCCGATATATATGTATGACTTGTGGATATAAACTGGGACGGGTGCCTCAATGGAAGCCTTTGCTCTCGGGGACTGCCAGTGATTGGAAAGTTAATAATGGACTGGGATGGGTGCTTTAGCTCTCGGGGACTGCCAGTGCCATGTAATTGGATTAAGTGGATGACTGCAGCTTGGTGCCTCAGCTGATGCCTTTGCTCTTGGGGACCAGCAGTCTATGTGGATTAAGTGGGCCCAGTTGGCCATTTAGAAATTTGGGTTTAGGGTTCTACCGAGATTTTTCAAAAGCTATATATATATATATACGTTATAAATTATTTTCACTATAACTATATGGTTTTCAAAAAAAATTTTTAAATCGTACAACTTTTTTTATTGGCTTACTCAGTGAGGTCTAATTCCCCTCAATTTTTTTTAGGAGCTTGGGAGTTCAACCTCATATCGCCTCTACGTCGAATTTCTTCATCATCGGCTATATTGTGTAGGTTATTGTGAGTTGTACTGTAGTAGTGACTCCAGCATACTGCAGTAGTGTGTGTACTATAAGTTTGTCTAACTTAAATATATTTATGTAATGGAGTTTTCATGAATCACGCTTATATATAATGTTTAAGATTGATTTATGGTATTTGATGATGAAGAACATTTTAAAATGTGCACGATCTTGTTTATTTTTAGAAAAATCAGTTTGATAATGTGTTTTTGTATGAAGTAAGGTTTTAAATTTAAAGGTTTTATTTTTATTTTCTTAAAGGCTTACTACGGGTTTCAGGGGCCTTATGCCTACCCATTCCCTAGTGCCGGTCACATGCCCTTGGGTTTGGGTCGTGACAAAGTTGGTATCAGAGCATAAATTCAATTAATTATCTATGTTTGTCTTTTTGTGTAACTACTGCAGTAATTAGGATGATAATTGTCTTTGTGATATTCTTGTTTCTAATTCCGCGTTGTGTTAAATACTTTTACCCTGTTTTGAATTCGATTTTTTCTCTATCTTTTCATAATGAGGCATGTGCGAACAGACCCCGTTGCCAACCCGACTTTTGGACTTGATGAGCAGTCTGTGCATGATGAGGCTCTTACTCCTACTCCACGTCGTAAGGGCAGAGGTAGAGGTTGAGGTTAAGCTAGGGCAGCTGTAGTTGAGATTCCTGATCAGCAGCCAGTTGGGCCTGAAGCTCCAGCCGTAGACCCCATAGCTTTTGCAGCTAGACTAGCAGGAATTAATCAGAGTTTTGCAGCATTGAATCAGGTGATGCCCTTTTTATAGTAGATGCTACAGCAGAGAAATCAGGAGATGTCAGATACTGATGCAACACTTCTCTACTCCCGGATTGGTAGAGTTTCCTTTGATAGTACTGGGGACGCCTTAGATTTCATTAATGCGATTAAGGCACGTACCAGGACAGGACACATAGACTACCAGCGAATAATGATTATGGATTTGTCAGTCTAAGCGGTAGCTCAAGACTAGTTCATGCAGTCGATTCAGCCATCCATGCATGAGTTAACTTAGCTAGAGTCTAAGGACCGCTTCTTGAGATTTGTCTATCCTTCAGCCACCAGAGATGCTTACAGGTGGCAGTTGCTTCATATCACCAAAGAGGTTAGGTCAATGGAGGACCACACTAGGGAGTTTAACAGGTTATCCCGACATGCAGAAGACATCAAGAGAGACCCCTATAGAGCAGTAGAGTTGTATGTCACTGGTTTGGAGCCAGCTTGTATGGGTATGCTCACTGAGGACTGCACCCTGAAGAGTGTTATAGAGGAGGCTCATATGATTGAGAGGCGATACATCTGCCAGGGCACCATGTTAGATCCTTATATGGTTGGTGGTAGTGGATATGGTGTAGCTCCCAGGTACCAGCAACCAACATTTCACATTAATAGCACGAGTTAGCAGGCTACAAGTAGTTCACAGTATGGTGGTAGAAGGTCTAGGACTCACCGAGTTGGTCGACATGGTTATGCCAAAAATAGGAGAAGTGGTAAAGGTCACAGATTTAGTATTAGAGTTAGCAGCAATAGTAGTGGGTAGAGCTCCGGACAGAGTAGTTCTGGGTCTGGAGCCAGTGCATGTGCGAGTTGTGGTCAATTCCATCAAGGCCCATGTCATTTGTTATGGGGCGCTTGCTTCAGATGTGGATAGATCGGTCATCTGGCTAAAGCTTATCCTCACTCCAGATATCAACCACAATATACTCAGGGTTCATCTTCATCAATGGCTTAGCCTTTCTATCTGATGCCATCACAATACAGAGCACCAATATAGCCACAACAGAGACCATCATAGCTTATGGGCCAGCAGGGTCGAGGTTCAGTTGGTAGGCCTAATGGTCGTGGGTTTGTGCAGCCTTCGATATCTCAGTAGGCAGGTCATGGCCAGGCACGAGTTTTCACTCTGACACTGTAGGATGCTCAAACTTTTAATGTAGTAGTAACAGGTATTCTCTCAGTCTATGCATGTGATGCTAGAGTGTTATTTAACCCCGGCGCTTCGCATTCATTCATTTCTCCCGTGTTTGCTTCGAGAATCGAGTGGTAACCTTCCAGGTTGTCCTTTCCTCTATCTATATCGACTCCTCTTAGTGACGAGTTAAAGACAGATATCTTCTTTCCTTCGTGTCTGGCGTCAGTTGATGGTAGATAATTATTGGCGGACTTGGTGTTGCTTGATGTGTTGGAATTCGATGTCATTTTGGGTATGGATTGGTTGTCGAGGTATTATGCGTCAGTGAATTGTCGAGAGAAAGAAGTGGTGTTCAGAATTTCGAATGAAGAAGAGTTATGTTTTAAAGGTGAAAAGAGCTTCATGCCTCATAATCTCATTTCTGCCATTACAGCTCAGAAGATGCTTAGAAAGGGTTATCAAGATTACTTGGCAATAGTAAGAGATGTTGAAACAGAGAATGGGGCAATCGAATAGGTGCCAGTGGTGTGTGAATTTCTGGATGTCTTTCCTAAAGAATTACCAAGATTACCACTAGACAGAGAGATAAAGTTCTGTATCAATGTCATACCTGGTACAGATCCTATTTCTATGCCACTCTACAGAATGGCACCAGTTGAATTACAGGAGTTGAAGGAGCAGTTATAGGAGTTGCTTAATAAGGGTTTTATAAGACCCAATACATCGCCTGGGGGTGCTCCGGTGTTATTTGTAAAGAAGAAGGATGGTAGCCTTCGACTCTGTATTAATTACAAGCAGTTGAACAAGGTCACCATCAAGAATAAGTATCCACTTCCAAGGATCGATGACTTGTTTGATCAGCTTTAAGGTGCTACATGCTTCTCAAAAATAGACTTGAGATCTAGGTATCACCAGTTGAGAATCAGAAGTGGTGATGAGCCAAAGACAGCATTTCGAACGAGATATGGCCATTATAAGTTCTTAGTAATGTCCTTTGAGTTGACTAATGCTCTAGTAGCCCTTATGGACTTGATGAATCGGGTATTCAGGCCATACTTGGACTGGTTTGTAATAGTCTTCATTGATGACATCTTGGTTTATTCCAAAAGTGAAGTTGAGCATGTTATACATTTGAGAAGGGTGCTTCAGACTTTAAGGGAGCACAGGTTGTATGCCAAGTTTTTGAAGTGCGAGTTCTGGTTGAATCAAGTGGCATTTTTAGGCCACGTAGTTTCTAAGGATGGCATACAAATGAACCTTAAGAAGATAAAAGCTATCACAGAATGGATGAGGCCAACTACAGTCAGAGAAGTACGGAGTTTCCTGAGTCTAGCAAGCTACTACAGGAGATTTGTGAAGGACTTCTCTAAAATTATCGCACCTTTGACAAGGCTAACCCATAAGAGTGCTAAGTTTGCGTGGACAGACAGATGTGAAGAGCACTTCCAATTATTAAAGGATTTATTAATGTCAGCTCCAATTCTGACTTTAGTTTCTGGTAATGAAGGGTATACGGTGTATTGTGATGCTTCTAGAGTAGGACTAGGTTGTGTGTTGATGCAAAATGGCCAAGTAATTGCTTATGCTTTAAAGCATCTGAAGAATCATGAGCAAAACTATCCTACTCATGACTTGGAGATGGCAGCTATTGTGTTTGCTTTGAAGATATGGAGGCATTACTTGTATAGGGTTACATGTGAGATATACACCGATCATAAGAGCTTGAAGTATATCTTCCAGCAGAGGGACTTGAATTTGAGGCAAAAAATATGGATAGAACTTCTCAAGGATTATGATTGTTCCATCTTGTACCATCTAGACAAGGTGAATATTGTTGCTGATGGCTTGAGTAGGAAGTCAGTGGGCAGTCTTGCCTACATCAGCACAGAAAGGAGGCCTATTATCAAGGAGTTGCATGAATTGATTGATCAAGGGTTGCAGTTGAAGGTTATTAGAAAGTGCCTTTTAGCTCAATTCAAGGTACGATTAGTATACTTGGATCGAGTTAAGGTAGCTCAAAATAGAGACCCACAGTTGCAGAGGATTATATATGAAGTGTAACAAGGGCAGTTAAGAGACTTTATGGTTAACAAAGAAGGTGTATTACGGTTGGGCACTAGGATTTGTGTATCGGATGTTGATGACTTGAGAAAGGAAATTATGGAAGAGGCACATTTTTCTGCTTATAGTATTCATCCAAGTTCTACCAAGATGTATCATGACTTAAAAGATACATATTAGTGGAATGGAATGAAGAAGGATATTATAGAATTTATGTCTAGATGCTTGACTTATCAGCAAGTGAAGCTTGAACATCAGAGACCCTCGGGATTGTTGCAACCTATGCCAATTCCTAAATGGAAATGGGACATGATAGCCATGGACTTTGTGACTGGACTACCTCGGACTTCAGGAGGTTATGATGCTATTTGGGTGATTATTGACAGGCTAACCAAGTCAACACACTTTCTACCAATAAAGAAGACGTACTTTACTAATAGACTGACGAGACTTTATGTCAATAGGATTGTTTGTCTACATGGAGTACCAGTGAGTATAGTGTCAGACAGGGGGGCCATATTCACCTCAGTCTGTTGGCAAGAATTACATAAGGCCTTGGGCACCAGATTGGATTTCAGTATGGCTTTCCATCCTCAGACAGATGGTCAATTAGAGAGGACCATCCAGACGTTAGAAGATATGCTAAGGATGTGTGTGATTAATTTTAGAGGAAAGTGAGATTCATACTTACCATTGATTGAGTTTGCTTACAATAATAGCTATCATGCTAGCATTAAGATGGCTCCGTATGAGGCACTATACGGTAGGAAGAGCATATCATCATTATGTTGGGAGATTGGTGAAAGACAGTTAACAGGTCCAGAGTTAGTACAGGTAACTTCAAAGAAAGTCCCCATCATACAACAAAGATTGAAAATAACCTTTAGCAGATAAAAGAGCTATGCTGACCCTAAAAGGAAGGATGTATCCTTTATGGTTGGAGACATGGTGTTCTTGAAGGTGTCTCCAATGAAAGGAGTCATGAGATTTGGCAAGAAGGGTAAGCTAGCTCCTAGGTACATTGGACCATTTGAGATTCGGTTTAGAGTGGGTGAAGTGGCGTATAGGTTAGTGTTGCCACCAGAATTTTTGAGAATCCATCCTGTATTTTATGTGTCTATGCTGAGGAAATACATTCTTGATCTGTCTCACGTTTTGCAACCTCAAGCCGTATAGCTTAGCAATGATCTAACCTATAAGGAGTATCCAGTGGTGATTGTGGATTGCCAAATTCGACAGTTGCAGACTAAGGAGATACCGATGGTGAAGGTGCTATGGAGTAATCATTCTGCTGAGGATTGTACTTGGGAAACTGAAGCGGAGATGCGAGTTTCTTTCCCATATCTCTTTCCCTCTTAGTTTTGTAATTCTTCTTTTCTTGAATTCGGGGACAAATTCTTACAAGGAGGGAAGACTGTAATAACCTATATTTTTATTTAAATAAAGTAATTTCTGAATTTGTGTTATTAATAATTAATTTTAAATTATGTTATTCAATTGTTAATTATTTTGCTATTTAATTGAGATATATTTATGTTAATATTATGTTAGGGTTTATTATTTGATGTAAGTATTATATGTGAGTATTATTCTATTGTTTAAAATTACATTGTTTATTTTTGTCATTATTATTATTATTATTTTATTAAACTACATTATTTGCATGGTTATTTTATGTGTTATTATGTATATATATATGTATACACACATATATAATTAGGGTTTAATTATTATTTTATGTGTGTGTATTAATTTATTATTGTGTATATATATGTATATATGTATGTAGTATGCATGTGTGTGCATATATATATGTGTGTGTGTGTGTGGTGGAGAATTAATGTATAAAATTATAATATAATGTTTTAATATAAAGTAACAATTATAATATATATATATATACATGAAAAGAAGAATGTAGAACTTACCAAGAAGAGAAAAACCCGAAACCACCCAACAGCTGCTGCCCCTCTCCGTCCGTCACCATCACTGTCGTTTTCCCTCTCCCTTTGGCGCGCCTCAGTCCCCGGAGAAGCCATCATCGTCGCCAGCAACCTCCTGTTTCTCTTCTCTTCCTTCGGCTGCTTCCTCTTCCTCATGGTTTGAAGCTTCCTCACCTCTGCCGGAGCTAAATCGGCGCCGCCATTGCTCCCTCAGCCTTCCTCACCTCCTCAGGCGTCGGTCGACTCCAAGTCTCACCTCTACCATCCATTTCCGGCGTCAGAAATTGAGGTTGAAGGTGAGTTACGCAGAGTTGTTTTCAGGTTGTTTCTGAGTTTTTTTTCTAGTTATTTGAGTTGATTTATGTGTTAATCTTCATTTATTTTAAGTTAGATGATGAATTCTGCTAAGTTAAAGGTTTAAATCTAATTTTTGTATATTATTTTGATTTTTCCTAATTTTATAGAATTTGATTTGATTTTTATTTTATTTATTTGGTTTTTCTTTGAGTTTAGTTAGTAATTAGGGTAATTATTGTTAATTATTTTTAGTATATTAATTATTTTTAAGATTTTAGAAAATTATTGTGTTAATTGTGTTAATTGTGAATTTTGAATATTTTATTAATATTTTATTAAATTTCAAAAATTAATTGTTAAAAATTATGAAATTTTGATAATTGGTATTATTATTAAATGTTAATAATTTTAGAACTTAATTTATGATTTTTGTGATTTTTATACTACTTTTATAATTAATTTAAGTTTACGTCAAATGTGGATAATTAGGTTAAATTTATATTTTGGAAGAAATTATAAGTTAGTTTTATGTTTTTATTGATATTAAGAAATTTGATGTTGAGAAAATAATTCTTAGGTATTGGTATAATTTTTAGGGAGTTTTTGAGTAATAATAATATATTATATAAATTCATGTATTATAGGGGTAAAAACATAAATTTGTGTTAATTATAATTAAATAATAAATTGTGGTTGGTTTTAATAATAATTAAGGAATTTAAAAGGATTTTTACAAATTGTTTACTATTTTAGACTAATTAACACTAAAAAATTTATTTTAAATAATGTATTAGGTATTATTTTGAGTATTATGTGTATTTTTCTAGTATGTGGGTAACTATTTAATTTTATGCTAATTATAATTAAATATATATTTTAGTTAGTTTTATTTAATATTTAAGATGTTGAGAAGATTTTTATAAATTAATTGGTATTTTTAATTAAGTAATGTTAATTTTGAGTATTGTTTCCAAATATTATATATATATATATATATATATATATATATATATATATATGTATAATATGTTATTTTGGTAACAAATATATATGGTTATATTAACTATGGATATTTATATATAATGTGTATTTTTAGGAAATAAATGATTTAATTTTTTGATAGTTGAGTTGCGATCTCGGTCAGGGCTAAGTATAGTTTTGGAAGTCCGACTTGAGTGTGAATGTTTGTGAATACTAGAAGTGTATTTTCTATACATGAATGGCTCTACCTATGGTAGAGAGATGTCCGTTTTACAGAGGAGACTCTACTGAAATTTCGGTAGATTTTCTCGTAAAACATGACATTTTCCTTAAATTTTTAGCATTAATTAGGGTTTTCCCTATCTATCGAGTCCTATCCAGGCTTCCTCAAGTCAATCTAGAATTTCACTATTTCTGTTGATTTTCGATTTTAATTCCATAGACGTGTTTTTAAAATAGGTCTATTATTCTTTTTTAGAGAATACCGAAGCGGAAGCTGTTGAATCGAGGCAGACGCGCAGCTGTCAGCCTTCTCGCTCAGCCTGTAAATTAATAAATTGATCTATGCATGTGTTTTATTTAAAGATGCATGTGCTCATATTTTTAGTATTTATTATATGATTTATTTAATTTAAATGCCGCTATTTAAGATTTAAATGCATTTTATTTATTTAAACTTCATTTTGAGAATTTTTGGTAGAACAGGCTACCTAGTGGGTTTCACCAGGACCGTGTGCACATGGTAGAGATTGAGAGATGAATCCGATATATATGTATGACTTGTGGATATAAATTGGGACGGGTGCCTTGGTGGAAGCCTTTGCTCTCGGGGACCGTCAGTGATTGAAAAGTTAACAATGGACTGGGATGGGTGCCTCGGTGGATGCCTTAGCTCTCGAGGACCGCTAGTGCCATGTAATTAGATTAAGTGGATGACTGCGGCTTGGTGCCTCGGTTGATGCCTTTGCTCTCGGGGACTGGCAGTCTATGTGAATTAAGTGGGCCTAGTTGGCCGTTTAGAAATTTGGGTTTAGGGTTCTATCGAGATTTTTCAAAAGCTATATATATATATATATACACACACACACACACACACATTATAAATTATTTTCACTATGACTATATGGTTTTCAAAAAAAAATTTTAAATCGTACAACTCTTTTTTATTGACTTACTCAGTGAGGTCTGATTCCCCTCAATCTTTTTTTTTCAGGAGCTTGGAATTTCGACCTCAGACCGCCTCTACGCCGGATTTCTTTATCACCGACTATATTGTGTAGGTTATTATGAGCTGTACTGTAGTAGTGGCTCTAGCATACTGCAGTAGTGTGTGTACTATAAGTTTGTATAACTTAAATATATTTATGTAATGGAGTTTTCATGAATCACGCTTATGTATAATGTTTAAGATTGATTTATGGTATTTGATGATGAAGAACATTTTATAATGCACACGATCTTGTTTATTTTTAGAAAAATCAATTTGATAATGTGTTTTTGTATGAATTAAAGTTTTAAATTTAAAGGTTTTTTTTTTCTTTAAGGCTTACTACGGGTATCGGGAGCCTTATGCCTACCCATTCCCTAGTGCCGGTCACGTGCTCTCGGGTTCGGGTCATGACATTTTGAGCTTGTTTTTATTGTGGTTGCTTTTCATTTTTTTTTCTTGGTTCATTTTTCAAATTTATAGTGATTTTCTGGTTATTTTTTTTAATGATTGTTTCGAAAAAACCATATAAAAAAAAGAAAATAACTAGGAAAACAGGAAAAAAACCAAGAACCAAAAACAATTAGGAACCAAAAAAACTAGAAAGCAATAAAAAAAATGGTTGTTTTTGGTTATTTTTTCATTTTTTTCTTGGTTCATTTTTAGTTTTTTAAGCTTATTTTGTGATAATTTTCTAGTTATTTTCTTGGTTGTTTTGAAAAAAAAAAACCACAAAAAAAATTCTTGAAAACAACCATAATAAGACAACCTTATAAAATATAAATCTGAATCAATAAAAAAGTAAAAACAACTGTCAAAATAACCATAAAAATAATAAAAAAATATTGTATAAATAAAAAGAAAAAATAAAAAAAATAGAAAATAAGCCAAAAAATAATAAATAAATAAAATAAAATAAGCAAAGAAAGAAAAAATAAAAAGAAAGGAATGAATAATAATATTAAAATAAAATAGTTATAAAATAATAATAGTAATAATAATAATAGCTACTTGTCTACTTGATGGCTAGGTTCTCAGAACTCAAGGTAAATTATAGAGATATTTTCATTCATAGTCTAGGTGACTAAATTAATATCCTTCGTGACTTAAATTAATGTTTTGTTTGTTTTGTTTTACTTTTATTCTTTCGTCTTTCATTTCGGTCTAGTTTTGAGACATTTTTAAAATTATCTCACCAACTTCGATGCTTTACCCTTTTTTTTTTTTTGCTTTTTCTTTACTTGTTTATTATTTTTAAGTCATCTTTTAATTGTATATATTTTATTTAATTTATATATTTTAAATAATTTTAAATTTATATTCTAAATAATAATTTTTTTTTAATTTTAAAATTTACTATTATTTAGAATATAAAAATTAAGCTAATTAAATAAAAAATACTCATAATATACAATAATTATTTTTTTATAATTATTTAAAATTTCAAAATTAAACTAATTAAAGTAAAAATTACCTATAGTATTCAATAATTATTTTTTCAATAAAAATAACAAATAAATTATGAAATACATCAAATAAGTTATTATTTTTATTATTTATACTAATAAAATAAAAAATATATTTATGGTCTTAATTTTATTATTAATGATAAAAAAATTGAAAAAAACAAAAATCAACAACAATCAACAATTGTAAAATTTTGTTACTTTTGTTGGTTTTAGTTAGTTTTTGTTATTTTTATCATTTTAGTTGTAGGCTTCAATTGTTTTTGTTGTTTCTGTTTGTTTATATTTGTTTATTTTTGTTAAAAATAAAAATTAACAATAAAAATAATGAGATATATAAAAAAAATTATTGTTTTTATCATTAATACTAATAAAAGTAAAAATTTTATTTATGGCCTTAGCTTTGTCATTAATAATGAAAAAATAATTTAAAATATAGTAAAAAATCAACAAAAATTAACAAACATAAACAACATTCAACAACGTAAATTTTTGTTGTTTTATTGTTTCAATTGTTGTTTTTAGTTTCTTTTGTTGTCTCGGTTTGTTGATTTTTGTTGATTTTTTTTATTATTTCAGCTTTTTTTTTTGTTAATGTTACAAAAACATCACAAAAATTGTAAACTTGTTATATATTAATGATCAATAAGTATCAAATATTCTTTTTTTAGAAAAAAAAAGTTGTTAGACATTTTAATAAGCAAATTAAAGTGAAAATAAATAGAATCCTTATTCTTTAGACATATAAAAGTAGAAAATTTTGTTTATTTATTGTTGTTACAACAGTTGAAGACATTTATTGTGTGGTTTAACAACAATGGAAGATGTTTAGTTCATAATTATTCATTTGACAAAAAAAAAGGTTTTAAGTGAAAAAAATATATAACAAATAAAAGAGAGAAAAGGTTGAGAATAAAATGAAGACAATATCTTAAAAATTAAAAAAAAAATTGAGCAAAAAAAAAGTTGAGAAAAAAAGATGAAGACATTAGAAAAATAATGTTGAGAAAAAAAAATATAGTACTATAAAAATAGAAAAAAATGTTTAGCAAAAAAAATGTTGAGAAAAAACTGAAGACAGTAGTAGTTGAGTAAAAAAACACTGAGAAATAAATATATGAAAACAATAAAAAAATATTGAGAAAAAATAAATGAAAATAATATAAAGTGAAAAATTGTTGAAAAAAAAGAAGAAAACAAATAAAATGTTGAAAAAAAGTATAAAATAAAAAAAAAGTTGAAAAAAATAAGTAAAAAGGAAAAAAAAATGTTGAGAAAAAAAAGACAACTCTAAAAATAAAGTTGACAAGAGGAATGAGCTATATTTGAAAAAAATAATTTTGTAAAAACATTTTTGAAAGTTTTTGAGGTTAACAATTTTTTTTTTTTTGGTACATTTATATAAAAACTTCTAAATTATATCATAGAACCTTATTCAAATTGTAATATAGACTAGGAGTCCATATAACATGTGTTTTACACACCTCTTATTTTTCTTTTTACACTTCTAACCCTTTTTATTTTTTTTATGCTTTTAACCCTTTTGTTATTCTTTGTTTTATTCGTCAATGATGACATGAACAAGCACTATTTTGTGTCACAACAAATACAATTGATAGATTTTACAGCTATAAGCTCTGGCATAGAAGAAAAAATAGAATTGGAGATGGCTTTCAATGGTTTTTTTATTATTTCTTTCACACTTTTTCAAATACAAAAAAGCAGTATATATAATACAATTGTGGCTTGTGCTGTTCACGTAAAATTAGCCACAAAAAGCTAAGGAAAGAAATAAATCAAAGGTACAGCTTGATTATAGTTTCCACCATCAACTGAATTACCAAAAATATAGGAAGTTGTTGCTCCTATAAATCTTGAACACCAATCATATCCTTTGACTTTATATGGGAATAATTTTGAATGAGAACATCATTACTTATCTCTCCATTAAACATGGAATATGCCTTATGACTCCCAAAGCTCACTCAATTGAATCAGAGTTGCCAATACCCTCTCGTAAACTGAGTCGGGGATGAAGGCACAGTTTGGGAGGAAATCGAGCCAATGTGGCCTTTGGGATAGATTTGGTAAAAAGATTAGTAACCTGATGAGTCAAAGGAATATGCTTGGTGATAAGAAGTCCATGAGCAACGCATTCACAAACATAATGGTAATCCAATTCAATATGTTTATTACGAGCATGGAAAACTGGATTAATAGTGAGATAAAGAGCATTAATGTTATCACAATAGAGAGATGGAGAGGGTGAACCATAAATGTGAAGGTCACTAAGAAGATAGGAAAGCCAAGTGAGTTCAGCAGCGGTGTGAGTCATAGCTCGATACTCAGCTTCAGTGCTGGAACGTAAGATGGTATGTTTTTTTTTTCACACCAAGAGATGATATTGGACCCAAGAAAAGTACAGTAGCCAGTAGTAGAGCATCGGGTTGTAAGACAGGCAGCCCAGTCGGCATCAGAAAAACTAGATAAAGTAAGTGAGGTATTGGAGGTGAGATGTAAACCAATGGAGAGTATGCCTTTGAGATACCGAAGGATGCGGTGGATTAATTTTAAATGAGCAGTCATAAGGGCATGCATGAACTGAGAAACATAATTGACACTGTAGGAAAGGTTGGGTCGCGTAAGAGTAAGATACTGAAAAGCTCCAACAATTCCTCGATTATAACTGGGGTCTGCAAGAGAAGGAGCCGATACAGAAGGTTAAAGTTTGACATCCAATGGTGTAGACATGGGTTTGCAATTCACCATATGAGCCCGCTCAATAATTATGAGAGCATAGCGAGACTGAGAAAGATGGATACCATCAGATGTAGGGGAGATAACAACACTAAGAAAATGATGAACAGGGCCAAGATCCTTCATGGAAAATTCATGACTTAAAGTGTGAATAAAAGAGTTAACAAGTGTAGAGGAAGACCCTGTGAGGAGCATGTCATCCACATATAAAAGCAAGGCAAGTACACCTTGATCAAAGTGACATATAAAAAGAGAGGGATCGACAAGACTATAAAAAAATCCACAAGAAAGTAAAAAATCACTAAGTCTATCAAACCAAGCATGAGGTGCTTGTTTAAGCCCATACAAAGCATGTTGCAACTTACAAACATGATTTGGATCTGTCATACCTGGAGGTTGGGTCATGTATATATCTTCAACAATATGACCATGCAAGAAAGCATTTTTTATGTCCAGTTGACGAATAGGCCACTGCTTTACAAAAGCTATGGTTAGAATTAAATGAATCGTACCTGGACGAATGACGAGAGAGAAGGTCTCTGTGTAGTCAAGACCATTAATCTGGTGGTAGCCTTTTGTAATAAGGCGGGCTTTGAGTCGATCCAAGGTACCATCTGATTTCAGTTTTATTTTAAAGACCCATTTGGAGCCAATGACATGCATATCAGAAGTGCGAGGGATGAGTTTCCAAGTTTGATTGTGATAAAGAGCAGTGAGTTCATCAAGCATGGCATTTTTCCATCCAGGATGGGACAAGGCTGTTCAACTGTCTTGGGTTTATGAGGAATTATGGGAAAAGGAATTACAGTCAAAGCATATTTAAGATTAGGTTTGACAATACCAACCGGAGAGCAAGTAGTCATGGGGTGAGAAGTGGTTTGTGAAGATGGAGCAGGTATAGTAGCAAGAGACACATCATCAGGTGTGGTGGACACAGCCGGAGTGGGAAGTTCCACACCTGATGGTAGGACATCATAATGCAGTGGAGGTAGGGATAATTTAGAATCAGTGGGTGAAATGGGTAGTGAATGATCATCTGTAGTGAGCATAGATGAAGTGGTTGGTAAGGGGATGTCCGACAAAGAAAGAGAGCTGGACTCCGATGCGGGCAGACCTGATTCAAAATACTAGATGACAGCCAAGTATTAAAAATAGTTTCCACATAAGAACCCGAAGGAGAAGAGTTAGAGGATTTAAAAGGAAAGACAGTTTCATCAAAGATGACATGACATGAAATGATAAATTTTCAACTAGATGGATGAAAACACTTATAGTTATTGTGTTTTTCACTGTACCCTACAAAAATGTATAAAACAGTCTTAGGATCAAACTTGGTATATTTTGTATCCCATGTGTATGGGAAACATTTTGAACCAAACACTTGAAGAGATGCATAGTCGGGATGATGACCATGCAACATAAAATATAGAGTATTAAAATTAAGAGAAAAAGATGATAATCTATTGAGAAGAAAAAAAACAGTAAAAAAACTTCTAACCAGAGGTATAGAGATGCTTGACTATGAAATAACATGGTCATACCTAATTCTTTTATAATACAGTGTCGACGCTTAACCATACCTATTTGTTCGGGAGTATATGGGTATGAAATCTGATGAACAATGCCTGTGTTAAGAAAATGAGATGATAGGTGTGAATTAATAAATTCACCCCCACCATCAGAATGAAAAAAAATTATTTTCTTATTGAATTAGCGCTCAATATATTGTTCAAAAGCCAAAAAAGTAGTAAAGAAATCTGATTTATTAAGTAAAGGAACAATCTAAGTATACTTAGTGAAATCATCGACTAAACATGCATAATAACAAAATTTGCTAAGAGATAAAACTGGAGCAAGACCCCAAAGATCACAATGTATCTTATCAAAGGCATTAGAACTGGTGTGTGTAGATAAACCAAATGGAAGTTTACTCAATTTCCCTAATTGACAACTATCACATAGATAATTCATTTTAGAAGGGCCTATAACTTCAATCAAGCCTTTATTCTTCAATAGCTAAATTGTAAAAGATTGGGGATGACCTAAACATTGGTGCCATATTTCTGAATTGCCTGATTTGAATCGGTAAGAAAAATGTGCTTCTGGCACATTTGGCAAGACATATAAGTTACCCTTCTGTATTCCTGTTATGAGTGGATAACCTGTGTTCCTTGTCTTTATATAAAAATCAACATCAGAAAATTCACAATTAACAGGAAATTGAGAAGTGAGTTGACTTATAAAAAGTAAATTCTTCTTAAGGTTAGGCACTAAAGGAACATCATGAAGAGGTAACACATGGTTTTTTTGTTTGATAGAGGACTTTCCAATACCTGTTATGGGTAAGGAAGATCCATCTCCAATAAGGATGGAATTAGTTCCATTATATTGATGAATATGTGTTAACATACCTTGATGTCCAATCATGTGGTTTGATGCGCCAGTGTCCGATGTCCATTCTGTGTCAACGATCGAGTTATCCAGTGTAAGAGTTGCAAGTGCTTATGGTAGTTCATGATTTTGACCAATTTTCTTTGGTAACCACTAGCAAATCTTAGCAATATGTCCACGTTTATCATAAAATTGACAGATAGCATCCTTGTATAAATCCCATTCTGCAATAGTCATCCTTCATTCACCAAGTGGTGGAGGCCTACGTTATTGAGGATTAGTAGTATCAGAATTGGTTTTGAGCTGGTCACAAGATTGCTGAGCTTGAAACCCTGACCAGTTGAAGTGAAGGTATTGATTTGATTACGAGATATAAAGGATCGATTTGATTTTTGGTGATGCCCATAAAAGGCTAAGTGTGGAGAGAGATGAGAAATGTCAGGCTGATTTGAGAACCAGTTCTGACGATAATCTAGATTTTGTAATTGAGAGATCAGTTCTGAATATGTTGGTCTTAGAGGTTTTAACATTATTGTAGTGAAAGTTTCATATTGTGGACTAAGGCTAGTAAGTAGACAAAAAAAAAATTTCTTGATCTGGAATGGGTTTGCCAATGGTCACAAGATTATCGTATAAACATTTAAATGTCCGTATATGGTCTGTAATGGTTTTATTTTCATCTTTGCGCAGATAAGTGAGTTGTTGGCGAAGCGTGAACTCACGTTCTTAAGAGTCTTGGGCATATGCCTCTTTGAGTGCGTCCCAAACTGCAAACGTAGTGCCTAACCCAATAGCTAATCCGAGTGCTTCTTCAAAAAGAGTACCAATTATCCAGCCTCTAAAAAGCCTATCAGATTTTTGCCAGGCAATAAATTCTTTTGTTGGTGTTGATGAAGTAATGCTTGTGTCTGTGGTTTCTGAATTTGGTGAGGAATATTGTGGTGGAATGGGAGTTATTGCGTCAAAATGATGTATCAGATCTTGGCTTTCTGCTAAGCCTAAGACTTATTCTCTCCATAAAGGATAATTGGAAAGGGTGAGTTTCAGAGTAACAAAGTTACCCATATTGAGAGATAAAGAGGTCATGATAAATATAAGGAATGAGCAAGACAGAGATCGTCACTACTCTGATACCAAGAAGCAAAAAATAGAATTGGAGATGGCTTTCAATGGTTTTTTATTATTTCTTCCATACTTTTTAAATACAAAGAAGCAGTATATATAATACAATTGTGTCTTGTGCTTTTCACGTAAAATTAGCCATAAAAAGCTAAGGAAAGAAATAAATCAAAGGTACAGCTTGATTGTAGTTTCCACCATCAATTAAATTATCAAAAATGTAGGAAGTTGTTGCTCTTAGAAATCTTGAACACCAATCATATCCTTTGACTTTATATGGGAATAATTTTGAATGAGAGCATCATGCCTTATCTCTCCATTAAACATGGAATATGCCTTATGACTCCCAAAGCTCACTCAATTGAATCAGAGTTACTAATAATATTAAGTACAAAACTTGAATCTAATGAATATTATTCTTATGAAAGAAAGTTGCTTGTTCAAATTTTCTAGTACTTACACTTTGTATAAACCTTTTTTTCAACATGAAACTTGTTGGGAAGCTAAAACTTGTTGAATGAAATAAGCTTTTTAGGAGCTCTGTATCTTTGAAAATGTCAAGTTGATAAATAATTGATTATATTCTTGACAGTATTTTATGATAAAATTAATAATAGAGAGAACCAAATAGCTTATGTTTAAATCGCTCATGTTTAAAAGACTAATGAATTTACAGGTGAAAATAAATGAAATTACAAGTGAAAATTAATGAATTTATATATTTTATCTTATGAACTTAGCTCAAGTTCATTAATATTTGCCCACAGATTAATTAGTATTTGTCTACACGTTAATTAGTTTAATAATAAAATTAATTAATACTATTAATTTAATGTATTTATATTAAGTAAAAATTAATATTAATACTATAAAAACTAAGAGGTTAATTGGTCAAATAATATTGGTTCATTGATTAAATCATGAAAGTCCATTAGTTATCAATTATAGTTATATCACTTGTAATACTCTTGTTCATTATTCTATTTATGTTCAATAAAAGACTATGAGTTCATTGAATACAACATACAAATTTATTAATTATACACTTTAGGTTCATCAAAGAAAAAATGGAATAAAACTAATATATATATATATATATATATATATATATATATATAATTACGTGGTGCCATAACCATTGTTTGTTTGTGTTCTTGGTTTTCTTTTTTGAGAATAAAGATTATATTAGGAAAAAATAGCTAACGAGATGCACCATCCAAAATAAGCTGAGAAATGAGGGGAGGCACCTCTTCTATTAAGATACAATTCGCTTGAAGGTGCACAACCCATTCAACCAAACTATGAGCAACAGAATTGTTAAGTCCAAAAATATGAGAAAAAGAAAAAAAGGAACAACAAGTAGCTAGGGACTGAATGTCCAAAATAACAAAGCTTGAGACATCACGTTGCTTAGCAATACTATCCAAATAAAGATCAAGTAAGGTAGAATCAGATTAACTTCCAAATGCCTGAATCCTACATCAAGGGTAGCTTGAAGAGCAAATAATAAGGCTTGATCTTCCAATAAGAGAATAGAGTTGTTATTAACTTGTGGTGAGACACCTGACATTACAAGAGCTGCATTATGCAAGTGTGAGAGCACTTCACATAACAAAAAAAAAGTGAATTTTTTACACACGTGTGATAGACTCCTGATCCATGTTACATTAAGTTTTTGAGAATGAGAAACTTAATTTTATTCATAGAATTACTCACCTATATATACAAGGTTACAACCCAATTTACACCTAATTCAACCTAACTTTAACCTACTAATTGTTATAATTAATACAATACATACAGTTGTACATATGTTAACAAGTATACAGTTGTACATCTGTCAACAAGTATACAGTTGTACATCTATCAACAAGTATATAGTTGTACATCTGTCAACAAGTATACAGTTGTACATCTGTCAACACTCTCCCCTAAGATGGTGTATGTATATCTCTCATACCCATATTGCATACAAAATAATGAAATAATCTACTAAACAAACTTTTAGTAAACATATATGCTAGTTGAGTCCCTAAATTTGTATGGTTGATTTTTAGGCTTTGATCATCCAACTTTTCTTTGATAAAGAATCAATCAATCTCAATATGTTTAGTCTAATCATGTTGGACTGGATTGTTGGCAATGCTAATGGCTGCCTTATTATCACAATGTAGCAAAAAGGACTCCTTCTGAAGAAGATGAATATCTTGCATTAGCTTCTTAAGCCAAAGAAGTTCATAAACTCCTTGTGCCATAGCTCTATATTCTATTTCAATCCTTGACCTAACAACTGCACCTTGTTTTTTGCTTCTCCATGTCACGAAATTTCCACTAACAAAAGCATAAAAACCAAAAGTAGATCTTCTATCATTAGGAGATCCTGCCCAATCAGCATCCATAAATGCCTCAATTCCCAAGTGGTCATTATTTGAGAAGATTAATCCTTTCCTAGGATTAGATTTAAAATATCTCAAAATCTGAAAGACAACATCAAGATGTATAGTTTTCAGACTGTGCATAAATTGACTTGCTAGGCTCACTACATAAGTGATGTCAGGTCACGTGTATGAAATATAAATTAGTCTTCCAACCAACCTTTGATACCGTTCATTGTCAACCAATTCTCTAACATTTTCCTTTAAGTTATGATTGACCTCAATAGGGGTATTTACAAGTTTATATCCTAACATTCATATTTCCTTTAGCAAATTTAGAACATACTTTCTTTAAGAGAGAAATATGCCCTTCTCTGATTATGCAACTTCTATTCCAAGAAAATATTGAGTTTGCCTAAATCCTTAATCTCAAAATGAGTAGCCAAGTATTTCTTCAGCCTAGCCATTTCTTTATGGTTGTCACTTGTCACTACTATACCATCAACATATATAGTAAGAATAGTAGTTTTACCATTATGACATTTGATGAACATAGTGTGATCTGTATTATTTTGCTTATAACCAAAACTAATCATTGCTTTGCTAAATCTATCAAACCAAGCCTGAGGTGATTGCTTAAAACTGTATAGAGCTTTCTTTAAGTAATAAACTTTCCCTTCAGTCTTTGGACTAGAAAAACTAGATGGAATTTCCATATAAACTTCCTCTTCTAATTCACCATGTAGAAAGACATTTTTTGTATTGAAATGTTAAATATCCCACCCAAGATTAATTGCACAGGATAAGAGAACTCTTATTGAATTATTTTAGCAACATGAGTAAATGTTTCTTAGTAATTAATGTTGTAGATCTAGGTAAAACCCTTTGCCACCAACCGAGCTTTTAGTCTTTCAATGAGCCATCTGCCTTATGCTTCATTATGAATACCCCATTTACATCCCACGAGTATTTTGTTAAAAGGAAGAAGTTCCGTTTTTGGCCAAAGCTTTCATCTCCTCTACCATGGCATCTTTCCATTTTGGATCATTAATAGCTTCCTTCCACCCTTGTGGTATAGAAATTGAATTCAAAGAAGACAAAAAGGTTCTATAGGAAGGAGATAATGAGTCATAAGAAATAAATTTAGAAATGGGATATTGAGTACAATATCTAACTCCTATTCTAACAGTAATTGGAAGATTAAGATCAGGCATTTTAATAGGTATATCATGAGTTGAAATAGGAAGTGGATTACCTAAATTAGTAGAAATTGAGTCCGGGTCTGAAGTTGAGCTATGTAGAGTGTTGTCTTTCTTACAAACATACCTCAACAGATCAAGTTTATCTAGTCTCCCTATTTTTGCTTCAATTTATGTTCCTTTAACAGACTAAACTTGATCTATATTAGAACTTTTATCACTATTATCACTTTTTCATACTCCTCTTGACCACTATAGGTAGGTAGCTCAAGAATAGGTGTAATCGAGGAAGTCATCTCTTCCATATGACCATTCTCCCCCTAAAGAGATGATGATAGAGAAATATATACCTCTTCTTCTCTAAAAGTAACATCTATACTCATAAAAAATTTTCTAGTAAATGGATGATAAAATTTATATCCCTTTTGAGTAGTAGAGTATCCAATAAAAACACATTTCAAAGCTCTAGGATCAAGTTTGCCACCAACATATTTGTGTAAAAAACAAACACATCCAAATACCTTAGGAGGGATATTATAGGTACAACTACCTTAAATAAGTTTTATTGGACATCTGAAGTCTAAAGTCTGTAAAGGCATGCAATTAATAAGATATACAATAGTAAGTATTGCATCACCCCCAATAGACTTTAAGAACATTCATAGCAAACATGAGAGCCCTAATAACTTCTAAAAGATGCCTATTCTTACATTCAGATACACTATTCTAAGCAACAGTATAAACATAACTAGTTTAATGTGTAATCTCATGATTATCTAAATAGGAATGAAAGGTCTTTTCCATATATTCAGTACCACTATCTGTTCTTAAGATTTTTATCTTAGCACTAAACTGCGTATAACCATTTTATGGAAGGACTAAAAATAAGACAACACTTTATTTTTTTGTATGCATTAAATACACCCAAGTCATCTTACTATAGCAATCAATGAAAGTTATAAACCATTTATAACCAGATAAAGATGCCACATGACTAGGACCCCATACATAAGAATGAATCATCATAAAGAGAACTAAACTTTTATTATTAATGGAATGATAAGAAACTCTAGTATGCTTAGCAAGTTCACATGCATTGTAAACTAAGGTCTTCACATTAAAATGCTTAAATAAGTGGGGATAAAGTTTTGCTAAAACATAAAATAAAGGGTGTCCTAATCTCTTATGCCACTAAATGATTTGATGATGGGTAGATTTGGATTTTTGAAATACAACTTGACCTTTCAGAGGTCCTTCCACCAATTGGTATAGGCCATCATGCTCTTTACTATAACCAATCATTTTCTTGGTGCTCAACTCCTGTATAACAGAATGAGAAGGAAAGAATTCAATTTTACAATTCAAAATTTTTATGAGAGCACTAACAGATTAAAGATTATATGAAAAATAAGGAATATATAAGGCAAGAGAAAGAGTAATGGAAGGAGTGCAATTTTCAAAACATTTCCTAATAATAGGAGATAAAGATATGTCTGTTATACGGGCTTTATCATGACCTGAACAAGAAGAATAAGTAAAGAATTTTTTTCAAGCATTAGTCATATGGTCAGATGCACTAGAATATATAATCCATAAGTCGTCAGAAATAGTACAATTAGTATTGAAAGTTAAATAAGATATACTTAAAGATGCAAGATTAGAGGAAGAAGTGGAAGTAGAAGCTGGAGTACAAGGAGACTTAAGTCTGGCCATAAGATGTTAAAGAGTTTATAGTTCCCTATCTGAGAGTCCACTAGAGGTGCAGGTTTCTTTTGTTAGTTTAGCATTAAGAGTTTGAGACATATGAGCTCGAGGATGTGTACCACTAAATCTTTTACCACCTCGACAGTGCATTGGATGACTATGAAGTTTCCAATATGTGTCTCTGGTATGTTTTGGTTTCCCACAATAATCACACTTTCTATTATCTTATTTTGTTCCCCTTGCAGACTCAGTCTTGGCTACATCAAACTTTGTACTTATGGTGGATGAGTCAAATAATATACTTGTTCATTCAATAGAAGTAATTGGTAGCATGGCATTACATCTACTTTCTTCTTGCTGCAAATAGCTATATGCTTGTCGTAGAGAGAGAAAAGGATCACACCCGAGAACTTATACTCTAATCTGATCAAATATATCATTAAGTCTCATTAAGAAGTTATACACCTGTTCCTTTTCAATTAGTTTATGGAACTTTGTAGCGTCAATAATACAAGATGCTTGAAAATCCTGATAATAATCAAGTTCTTGCCGCAAGCTACTAAGTTTAGAAAAATATTGAGTAATAGTCATTTCACTTTGTTTGGTTTTATAAACCTTCTTTCGTAGTTCATACACTTGGGCATCATGACCTGATTAAGAGTAAGTTTGATTTATTGAATCCCAAATTTTTTTAGCTGTATCTAGGAGGAGATAGCCTTGTGCAAGTTGTGGTTGCATTGAATTAATTAACTATGACATGATGAGTGGGTTTTTTTAGTCCCATTTGTGAACTTCCGGATCAGTATCATTTGGTCTTCTTTTCCCATTATTGATGTAGCCTTGCAATCCTTTAGCTTGAATGAATAACAAGCATGACCGTGACCAAGCAAGATAATTTGTTCCATCTAGCTTAACTAGACTTATTTGCAGAGAGGGATTGTCATTAAAGGCAATTGAAAATTTTATGCTATCAAACTCAGTCATGACATTAGAGGATCCTTTCTTTTTTTTGTCAGACATATTCTAAAATTTCTATTGATGTAAAAAAATAGAAATTGCAAAAACAAAGGTAATAGACAAACAGTAGAAGAAAGAATCAGAAGCATTAGACACCAAAAAATAGTAGCAAACAACAGAAAAATGAGGTAGTAGACAATAGAAAACAGAAGTAGCAGACAACAGATAACAGAAATAGAGGATAGAAGTTACTAATGTCTAATTCAAACAGAAGTTGCTGATTTCTAAAGTATCAACGAAAAATACAGAGGTTATAGATTTCTGAAGTAGCACAGAAAATACAGAGGCTATTGATTTCTGAAGTAGTAGTAGAAAATACAGAGGCTGTTGATTTAAGAAGGCAGAAACAGAGGTTGATTTAAGGAGTTGTTGATTTAAGACAACAGAAACAGAGGCTAATTTAAGCAGGCTTTGATACCATGAAGTTTTTGAGAATGAAAAAACTTAATTTTATTCATAGAATAACTCACCTATATATACAAGGTTACAACCCAAATTTCAGCCTCAATTTACACTTAATTCAACCTAACTTTAACCTACTAATTGTCATAATTAATGCCATGATTAATGCAATGTATACAACTATACATTTGCCAAAAAATATACAATTGTACATCTATTAATATTACAATATGAATATGGGTCCATGGTATAACAATTGAGAACTCAAAGCCTCCCAATTTTAATTTTCTCCTTTTTTAAAAAAAAAATAAATTGAAAATACTTTCATTTTTTTAGTGGGTTATATCGAATTTTAAATTCTTTTATATTATTTTTCATCTTTTTTTTTTTTTCCTAAAGGCAAAGGGATGTGTATCTAAATTTTGATATGACTTTAATACATACATTTACTATCAATTAAACTTCGCAAGGTTTATCGATTTATCTCTTTCAAGTTATAAATTGATTACTTTAGCATCTTAATTTACTAAAAAATTAGTTGTAAATCCGCGCAACACAGACTTTAAATAATATATATATTTTAATATAAATAATTAAATAATTTTAATAAATTTAAAACTATAAATTAATTAAATATAAAAGTAAAAATTTAGAAAGTTATTATAACAATTTTAATTAATAATGTTTTTATTAAAAATAAATATATATATTTTTAATATATATAGTAATAATAATAATTGGAGAAATAAAATAAAAATAAAAAATAATAGATAAATTACACATTCTTACTTAAGTTAAATAAAAAGAAAAAATATGTTTTTAATTAAATAAAAGGTTGATGTTTTAACTTGAACAAAGGATGTAATTTCTAATAAAAAGAAAAGTAGTATTTTAGATGTAGTATAATTGAAATGTTTTTATATTGAATAAAACATATGTATTTTAAAATAAAAAAATTTTATAAAGAGAAAAAGGTAACTAAATAAATTAAAAATAAAATATATATATTCCATTAGTTTTATTTTCATTAATTTTTATAACCATTATTTTTAAATATAATATAATTAATTTTGAGAATATTAAATTACTATTGGAGTATGTATAGAATTTTTAAGAAAATTATAGTGTTAAGAAAGTTTTTAAAATAGAATTTTTAATGGTTTAGGAAATATAATTGAGTGATTTAAAATTAAAAAATACATATTGTATAAAAAATTTTAGAATTTGAGTAGTATTAGAATATGTAATGGTATTTTAGTTAAAAAATAATACTAAAAAATTATAATAAATATTTTATTTTTAATTAAAATCAGGATTTTTTAAAACTTGATATATTGGAGTTTACGATGAATGCTCAAATATAAAGATAGATATTTGTCAAAATTTTGGCTTAATAACTTTAAGGTTTAGCATTTAATATATATATATATATATATATATATATATATATATATATATATCACTTATAAATATTATTAATTTAGTTTAGATTTCTAAATAATTTTATTTTAACTTATAAAAAATTATTTACTATCTTATTTTTAACACATTTAAATATCTAAAGGTTATTTTATAAGTTGATAAGATAAAATAACAAAAATTACTAAATAGTATACCAGTGGAAGTTACAGATATGTTAGGCTTATTCTATTTGAGGTGATATAATTTTTTTAGAAAAAATTATACAAATAATTGAAGTAAGCAAAATGTTTTAAAAATATGGTTGCTTTTTTGAAAGTTGGAAGTCGCAAAGTGGAATTATTAACCAATGGCTTTGGAAGGGTTTAAAAGGAGGGAAGCAACTAAAGAAAGAGGCCAAATACCCAACACTATAAACAAAAACACACAACTTAATCAAATTTGAGCAATTAACAAACAACTTTCAATTCAGCAATTTGTTTACCTGTAAATTCCAATCTTTGTTCTCGCATTTTTAACCAACTTAATCTTGCTTTATTCTTTTATTTTTATTTAATTTTTTAAAAATTTCAACAGTTTTTTTTTTTTAATTCCAATCATTGGTGTGTTTTTCTTCAACATTCAATTACTTTAATCATTCAAATTTTCAGCTTGTTCATTCACATTTACAAGCTTTTCAAGTATTTAAGTAAATCGTCAAAATGAGCTTAAGAACTCCAAGTTTCTTAGGTCTTATTTAGCTTGCACAATCATTTGATCACAAAAGTTGAGTTAAATATAATGGTGGTCATTCAATTTTCCACTTAATGAAATTTGGATATTGAATTCTAATTTATTTCTTTTTAGTCGCCTAAATTTGATTTTATTTCAAAATAAGTGATGTTAAAAAAAATTTATCCTCTAAATTTTTCTTAAAAATCATTTTAATTTTTTTATCTTTTTAATTTAGTCCAAAAATTATAAAAAGTTTAAAAATTTACTTCTTCTAAGTTTTGGTACCTCTCATGAAGAGTTTGCTCTTACTAGATAGAATCAAAATGATTTTTAGATTTTTTCTTATTTTGTATAAATATATAGAAAATATGGACTTATTTGTACAAAAAAATTCTAGATTAAAATAGTAATTCTGAATTGTTCAAGTGCCAAAAAATTTTTGAATAACTATTATGAAATTAAATAAAAATTTATTATCTAAAAAAATATAAATTAAAATTTGATAACTAAAGTTGAAAACGTTTTATGCATGAAGTCAGTATATTTAATTCATTGAAATTAAGATTTTATATCTTTGATATGTCTCAGTTACTGATCTAATCAATTATACTGCAATTGCTAATTAAAAATTTAAGCAAACAAGTAATTATTGTTAAAGAATTAAATAATATTTTTTTGAGCAAATTTCACAATTGCATAATGTCAACAGTAATAATTTTTATTAAAAATATTATATTTAATTATAAAACAGAAATTTTTATTTTCTCAATTATTCCATCAAAAGAAAATTACATGGAAAATGTGCATCAATATTATAATTTGTCAAAAAAGCAAATATAAATTAAAGATATGGCAAAGTATTAGGCGCAGCCAGAAATGCAATGACTAATGACAAGTAGAATAATAAACTAAAGAAAACTTCTAAGAATTGACAACTGAAAGTTAATAATAAGAATGAATTATAATTAAACTACTGATTAGCAGGGACACATTTTTCAGTCAACAAAGTGCAGCATAGACTCGGCAGTCCATAATACAAATATAGAGAGAGAGTTTAATTTGACCAACTCTTATAATACAAAATCATCATAGAAAGAAAAAAAATAATAATTGTTATAATAATGAATTCTCACTTTGTTTTTCCTAAAATATATTAGACCTTTTTGGCCAAATTATTATTTTTTTTTTTTACAAAATCTTAACAAAATGGATCATATTTTTGTTTGTTTCCGGATAAAGTGAATCCACAAATTCCAAGGACCAACGGTGGATTCATCATTAATTTTTTTAAAAAGAACTACCAGTATCTGATATCGGTATACTTTCTCAATCTTAGGTTCATTTCCGGTCTCAATATCTCAGAAAAAATTCTTGATCGTAGCCATAGATCATTTCACCAAATGGACAGAGGTGGAAGTTGTCCCAACTATCACAAAAGTACATATTCAACACTTTTTCTAAAAAGAAGTTATCTACAGATTTAACATACTGCATACCTTGATAACAGATAATGAAAAGCAACTTGATAATGAGAAATTCATAAAGTTATGTTCATATCTTAACATAAAGTTCATATTCACTTCAGTAATTCATCCATAAATAAATGGTTAGAGAGGTCACCAACAGGATCATGCAAGGATTGAAGAAAAGGCTAGATGAGAAGAAGGAAAACTAGGTTGATGAACTCAACAATGTCATCTGGGCATATAGAACCACGCCCAAGACTTCCACAAGGGAAACACCTTTCAGGTTCACATACGGAAGGGATGCAGTAATTCCAGTGGAGATTGGATCATCGAGCTTCCAAGTAGCAGAGAATCTGGATCAAGAGGTTAATAACCTCAATGCTCAAGTATACCTAAACTTACTCGAGGAAATGAGAGAATGGGCGTCTATTGTGGCAAAAGCTCAGAAATTAAAGATAGTCAAATATCACAACAAACATGTCCGACCAAGGCAATTCAAGATCGGAGACCTACTACTGAGAAGAGCAGATGTGGGGAAAGGAAGCTTGGGAATGGGCAAATTTGGACCAAATTGGGAAGGTCCATATCAAGTTACAGATAAGACAACTAAAAGAGCCTACAAAATCAAAGATATGCGAGGAAAAAAGTTACCCTAATATTGGAACTCAGATAGTTTTAGAAAATATTATCAGTAAAGTAAATGTACTCAAAACAAAAATAATTTCTGATGAAATAAATTAGTTTCATTACTGATCATATTGATTTACAAGAAAAAAAGGAAAATACATTAGAATCTACAAATTAGGCTCGGTCTTAAAGGGAATAGCCCCAACATTAAATGGAGGCGCCTTATTTTCAGAGGCTTAAACCTTAAGCATAGAGATAATTGCTAACGAAGATGAAGCATCTTTAGAAGCCGTCTTTCTACTAATAGCCTTCAAATCCTTTGGTTGCTTAACATTAGACCTCACCGTAGCATCATCTTGGGTAACTAATCTTGCCAAGTCATTTGAAATGATTTTTTCAAGCTCGGAGAAGTCTAAGACGAAATGCTAAGCAAAAAGAATCCTCCAACACTTGAACTTGAAGGCTTTGAAGAATCCCTTTATTAATTTTTGGTAGTTGTTCTTATCATTTCCTTGGGATTTCCTTTCCTCAACTAACTCTTTCTTTAGAGTCCAAGCTCAACATGTTGTTGATCGAGCATAACGAAGATTGAGAATGCTCTCAAGCTCCTTAATTCTCTGCTGATGGGCCCCAACTTTAGACTTGGCTTTTGCATGCTTGATTTGATAAAGTTCGAGCACCTTTTTTGCTTTCTTTAACTTCTCTTCGTATTTAATGGAGATTGAACTCAGCTTCTCCTTTTTCATGCTGCACTCACTCTTTAGAAAGAAGTAATTATCTTTCGTTAGTATCAACCCTTAAGCCATCTGAAAAAGAAGTGTCAAAACCTACACAACCTATGGATAAAAATACAAAAAAAAAAAATTACATAAAGAGCATTGGTGATTAAGGCATTGCCCGACTCCTCCCTATCCACCTCTACCCACCTATTAGTGTCTACCAAGAAGCGCAACAACTCAAAGCATTGATCCCTAACTCAGGAATTTAGGATGCTCAAAGGACTCACCTTGGATATGATCCACTTCCTCTTTGGGGACACTGATATACAACCCACTCCCCTTAATCAGCTCTTCTTCATCTGCCCCATCATCCTGGGAACATTTTCTGGAAGACTTGGGGGCTTCCTTTTTTATAAGATGCACCATTAGATCTTTGTCAGCATTAATATGTGTATCTATTTGAATATCCGAGACATCCTTCTTTTGAGCCTAGTGGATGGTCTCTTGCACTTCCTCATGCTCATCATCTGAAAATAGTCCATTCACAAATGCAAAATATTTAGCCATTTACAAAGAAAAAAAAAGGAAATGTCATAAAAATACTGTTATGACTCGAACCTAAAGGGCACGTGACCAACACTAGGGAAAGGGAAAGCGTGAAGTTTCCAAAACACGTAGTAAGCTTTAGAAATTTTTTGCAAATAAAATTAACCAACTTTTTAAACTTTTAAAGAAAACCTAGCAAAGTTTTCTCTATACTGGGATAAAACCAAAACCTATAGGAAAGAAATAATACTTCTAAAATATTTTTCAATTAACAATACTCCAAAAATCCATATAAAATACATATCTCCAACACAATAAAATCCACAATATAAATTATACAAAACAATATACTATTGCGGTGTCTAGAATACAATTACACTTTACTTTTATTAAGTAAACCTACACAAAATAGCTGGAGAAGAAGAAACCCGACATATAAGATAACTATAATCAAACTGTTTGTGAGGTCTTGGAAAAATAAGATTGAGGGGAATTAAACCTCACTGAATGAATTAATCTCATAAAATGCATGATGGGTTTAAATTAGTTATTTAAACCATTAAATAATTTAAATATTTTAAACCCTTTTATTTTGATAAAAACCATCTTTATAAAAATACTTTTCCAAAATCAGAAATATCTTTATTACAAAATCTTTCATACAAAAATCATGTAAATTAAAATCTTTGTTGGAAAACATGGTAGAACCCTAAACTTTAATTCTAATAGTCTTTCGACTCTCTTTAATTCAAATGATTGTCATCCTGAAAGTAAGCTCAATCGAGTTATAACTGCAATCCATTCACTTATTCTATTATTGATGTCTCGAGAGCAAACTCAACTGAGTTATATCTCATTTTCGGCCCGAGAGCACTAGCTCTATTGAACTCAATCCATACACTGCCTGAGAGCACTCGCTCCACCGAGCTGCAACCCACATTTTTTTACTTGACATCTTAACTAGTGCGCACGTAGTCTTGGTGACACCCACTAAGTAGCACGTTTTACTGTTTTTCTTTAAAACATATTTATGGCATATACAAATAACATAAAATGCAATAAATTCAACTAAAATATCCTCTTAGAAATTATTCACAAGAATAAAATAAATAAATCATGCTTGTGGTAAAAATTCATGATCATAAATAAATCTTTATATAATCAACTTAAATATTATATTAACCACATGAAAATTCTAATTTAAATATTTTCAACAAACATTTTATAAAATTAACTCACAGCTAGAGCGTACTGGCCGACACGTCCTTAGCTATGCTGCACCTTTAGCTCTCGAACTCTCTGAATAATCAAATATTTATTAAATAAATAGCTTAAATAAATTCTTTAAAATCTTGGAAAAATTATAAAAATAAAAAATTGATCAAAACAACCTTAAAACACTAAAATGATAACTTTTGGGAGCTCAAAGAATATTTTCAATGAATTAAACCAATTTATAATAAAATAATTAATTTTCCCCATAACCATTCCAAAATTTTTATCTTATCATCTGTAAAGAATTGAACGTTTGGTCCAATTACAGAAATTGATCAACACAATATACTCTATTTATTAAAAATAAATCCAGAATTTTCTGGGTAGGTTATTGTTCATCACCAGAAATTTAGGTGGAACCGCCAGATTCTCACCAGAAAACACAATATCAAACCAAAAATTATATCAAAATGTTCCTCACAATTATAGAACACATATGAACCCTCAAACACACCAAAATACTTGTAGAATAAATATATCCAAAAATCAAAAGTAAAATACCTAAAAATTCACAAAATATCCCATGGGTAGAGATCGGATGTGAGATTAACTTCTATAGACTTTTGAGATAGTGAGAAACAAGATTGCACAATGGCTCTCACTGATTAGTAACGTGGTGAAAGTTCTGATGTTCACATTTTTTGGCATAATTTTCAAATTAAAACTGTATTTTATCTGGGCTAATTCTACTTAAACGAATGTCACCAATGTGTAGAGGATGTTAAGAAATAGTTGTCTGTAAAACTTTAGATCAATCAGAGCTCGTATGAATAATGAACAAAAAAGAGAAAGAAAAGAGAAAATATAAGGACTAAATTGGATATTTGCCACACCATAGCTCCATTCTTCCATGGTAGCCTCAATTCTGCATATATATATACACTCACTTGCCTTATTTTCAGCAATCCAAGTCAACTCAAGTCAATTCTTTAAGGGGGCATTTGTTTAGTAAAAAATGAGGGTGAGAATCAGAATCGGAATGAACGATTCCAATTCCTAGTATTTGGTTGACTAAAATTAATATGGGAATAGGAATATGATTCCTCTATCAATGAGAATCACCATTCCTCTCTTATTTTTAGGGAATGACTTTTGATTCCTTTGCAAATCAAGTTAAATCAATTATAAATTGGTCAAATATTTAAATATTAACATTTATTTTTAAAATGTATAAATGAAATATATAAATTAATAAAAATATGCATTAAATGTTTGAGTAAAAAATATTTATCAAAAGTAAATAATTTTTATACTCTTTTTAAAAAATTATAATAATATTTTTATAAATAAATATTTTATAATATATAATTATAATATAAATTTTTAATATATAAAAGTAATTACAATGTTACTTTTTATATATAAAAAAATAATTACAAAATTATTTTTTCATAAAAGAAATTTTAGTTGTTAAATGATATTTGATTCTCATTCCCATTACCATTCCGTAGTGAAACTAAACATCTTTTTCAAATTTTCATTCCCTTTCCCATTTCTTCACATTCTTATTCTGATTTTGAAGTACAATCCAAACGCCCCCTGAGTTAAGTTGACTTGACAACTCAAATCAACCAAAATCAAGTAACTTTAACCAACCATAAAATGACCCCAAAACAATAAGAAAACGACCAGCTGTTATACACTCAAAGCAACCCAAAACAACCTCAAGCAACCTTCCTCAACTAAGCCACTAACCCAAAGTTTATTCGAATATTTATGTCCGAGATTTCTGGATTTTCAAGAATAACTCTAAAAGATGACTTGTAACTCGGAAGGTGATTGATGTATTCCTATTTTCGTAAGACATTGATTTTTCTTGCAATCAAGTTTAATGGTGGAGAATGATCTGAGGTGGCCAACCTCAATCATTGAATATAAAGATGATTGATATACCAAGTCTTAATTCATAATGTTTGAGTGACATGAAACAACCTAAAGATGCTAGCTGGACTTAGATATTTAGAGTTGAGAGATGTCAAACGTTTCTTATACGATGCTTGGTATTATGAAATGACCTGAGTCTTTAACCCGTCAGTGTTATGAAATGACCTGAGGGGACCATCTTCAATTGTTGGAGTTTAATGCTCGGTGTTGTAAAATGACCTGAGTCTCGGAACCTCAATGTTATGAAATAACCTAAGGATGCCATCTTCAGTCATTAGACTTAGATGCTTGATATTATGAAATGACTCGAGTCTTGAAACCTCGGCGTTATGAAATGACCTAAAGGGACTAGCTTCAATTGCTAGATTTTAATGCTCAGTGTTATGAAATGACTCGAGTCTTAGAACCTCAATGTTATGAAACAACCTAAGAGTGCCTACTTCAGTCACTAGACTTAGATCTCGGTGTTATGAAATGACCCAAGTCCTAATGAAGATGGAGCCAACTGGTAATAATAAATGCAAGACTCTTAGATTCCATATCTTTTGATATCCTTTTGATTTTTGAATTGTATAACTGTCACATCTGTTCATATGTCAGAAGATGATACATTTTGGCTGCCATTATTATAACTGCTCGATTAATGGACCCTTAATGGATTTGAATGATTGCAAAGGTATTAATGGACTTTCTAGAGCCTTTGCTTTCCTTTAAATAATGCACCCTTATTGCTTATATTGCTCTTTTGCTTTCTCTGATTTTTTTTTATTTTCCTTCTTTAATTTCTGATTTCTTGCCTTTTAGACAATTACTTCCTTCTAAGAGCTCTAGTGACATTCCATTGAGGACTTGTTCCTTTGCAAGGTAAAACTTCGCCTTTTGTTTTTTTTTTCTATTCTTTTTATCTCTATAGCACCTCGGGAGGCAGTGAGTTTTGCTCTATTTGAATTGAGGGTGGATGACAATATGCTTAAATGGTATATGAGAGGATTTAACATCCCCGCAGAGTATATTCTACACACCATAGGTAATGAATTTAGGGCACATGATCCCATTTTAAAAATGAAAAAGATGGTGAAATATGCATATCAACCTGAGGGAAGGCTGATATTTCCTTTAGATCTTTTTGTAAAAGCCTTTCTAAATAAATTTAACATAGCACCTAGCCAACTCCACTCAATAGCTATTAGATCTTGACCATGTTTATAGAACTTGTACATAGGGAGGGTAGGGAGCCAAAATTAGATATGTCCCAGTACGTGTATAGCTTAACCAAGAAGAAGGGGGAGTTGACGTTCTCCTTGTTGGTTGTTCCTAATCACAATGTATTTATTAAGCTTCCAAACCTACTAAAATCCTAGAGGCATAGATTCTTTATTATTAAACACCTAATGGACTTTGTTGATGTCCAATATTTATGGGTTGAAGAGAACCACCGGGTGCACTGAACTTCCAAATGAAGATACAGACTTACTACTTAACCTTCATGTTCAAAATTTAACTGGGAACCCATTCACTGAAAATTTCTCTTAACTGTACTGGTGGAGGGTGTATCCAAGCAATAATGACCCGGATGTTAAGGGTAAGCTCTGAACTTATTAGAGGTATTTATAATACTTAAAAAAAAAAACTGGTGCAGGAAGTATGGTATAATCGAGTGAAAAAGAGGAAGGTGAGAAGGTGGAGAATGGTGGAAATGGGTTGGTTTGGAAATAAGAAAAGAAATATATATACATATATATATACATATATGTTTAGGTTGATGTAGATATGGGTTAATAGAGATGAATGTTAGTTGTTTTGTGTTGATTGGTTGTTTGGTGAAGGAAGATTAATTTAGGAATAAAGAGAATGAGTATATATGTATATTTATTTATAAAGGTTGAAGGAGGGTGTTTTGAATAAATATGGGTTGATATAAAGGAAGGTTGATTAAGTGGAAAATGGTGGAGGTTGGTTGATTAATGCATAAGGAATATTTATTATATATATAAATAAAGGAATATTTATTATATATATATATAAATAAGTTGATGTTAATATAAATTATTTTGGGTGGAGATTGGTTGATGGTCGTTTTGTAGTTGCTTTGTAGTTGTTTAGTTGATTGGAGGTTGTTTGAGTTATTTTAACTTCCTTTGATCCTAGTTTGAAAGGAAAGCGAACCCACTTTGGACAATAACTCATTAAAGGACCACTGATTCCAGTCAGGATGAGGAGCTAGGTCCCACTTTCAAACCAGGAACTGCTTTCTACCTGGCAGATCAATTAGCGATCAAAGAAGGAAAGAGATAAAGGTAACCCTTCCCTTCAAAGGCTTTCCAAAAATTGAATAAAGGTTCCTTTCCACAATGAAAGGACGTTAAACCATAGAGTGAAACTCTAGTGGTGAATTTTCGGGCCGCCTCTCCACTCCTGATGCCATTAGGCATTACCTCAATGTTGGAACTGGAAATCTCAAAGTCTATAAACATCATTGCCATGGCGCTGAAAAGAATGGAAAGAATCTAACCTACTATACATGGTAGACCCCATAAATAACTTACATTAAAAAATGAGAGTTGTTTCAAAGCTATTTTTTTTAAGGGCTTATACAAAAAAAAAAGTATGAAACGCATGTCCCCTACGCATTTCATTCTTTTCATGAGGGAAAAAAAAGTACCCTCCATCATGGTGAACCTCTCCTTGTGATCGAGATGAGGTAAATGCTTCCCAGTCGGGGGGCGGATCAAATTGGAGTTTCTTTAGGTAGCCACCAACCTACAGTTATTTTTAAACTTCCGTACTTGGTAAAGAAGAAGCGAACAAAGGTATGCTCGCTTGCTGTCTCGTTCTCTACTGCGCACGATGGGAACAACCTTAAGTTGGATGAGGGTATATGTATACCTACCCACCTAGATGACTCTCGATCATGTGACCTACTAATGGCCCCATGCTGGCCTTCTGCATCAACAGTGGACCCCGACGCACCAACATGAATCAAGGTCATAGTTAGTCCATAAGCACTCGCCTAAGTGGACCAGATCAAGTCTGATTCCCTTGGGGGATTTAACTCCTTGATAGATTCACCTTTAGATCATTTTAACTAGTAAGTTTCATCGATTGGTGAGTGTGATAACCTACCCGAATTTAGATATATCACTCTTTTATCTCTAACATACTAACAAATAGACTATTGTAATTGTTAAAAAATAAAAATAAAACAAAACAAAAGAAAAACCCCATAAAAGGAGAATCAAACAAATATTATAAAAGAATATTAATTCCATAAAAATTCAACAATTCCAAAAGAACAAACATGTCAAAGCTGATATGTATTTATTGATTAAAAAATAAAATAAAGTAAGTAAAATGAAATAAAAATTAAAATAAAGAACCATTGCTGATTTAAAAAAAATCAGTAACGGTAAAAAATGAAAATTTTTATGAAAAATTAAGAGAGAAAAAAGATTATTAGGGCCAAGGGGGATTAATTTAATTTCATACTTAATGCTAGTAAAATTGTTGTATTGAGATAAGATTCATATGTAAAAGTTTGACACGAAAACGCAATAAAATGTGCGCACTTGTTTGTCAATTTGCTTTTTCCATTGCCTGTTGTCAATATAATTCTAATTTTTTTTTAGATCTAGCACATCCATTCTGTTGAAGTTTGCTTGTTTTTCTTTTCCAATGAGTTTCTATTTATAAAAATAATTTAGATAAAAAACCATTAATTGACCATGTATTTGTTCTATGGATGTTTTTGCAAATTGCAGAGGGTTAGGGATTCATGATTCTCATGCCATATTGTTGGGTTGATTTCATATTTTTAAAATTTTGTCAGCTTGAAAATTCTTTCTTTCTGCAATTTTTTTTATCAACTTATCATTTTAATTAATTTCCAAAAAAAAAAAAAGTTGTCATTTTAATTCAAATATTAATAATGATTTCATATTTAATCAATAAGTTGTAAAACAACTTAGATCTAATGATAGTAGAATTAATACCTAATATTTTAATTAAGTAAAATAGTGTCTATATATGGTGTTAATGCAGATGAAATCAAGAGAAATGAAATTTAAATTAATGGTGGATAAATCAGTTTGTAAGTGTTGTTTTCGCCTAAACAAAATTTTAATACATATGATGTGTTAAATTAATTGTCAATAAATTTTTACTATTTTATAGTTCATTTTTATGATGTTTTACGTTAAATTAAATTAATTAAAATTTAATATTTTTTAAATACCGATAATTTGTTTGTGAGAAACCTTGAATCCTGCAAATAAATAATCAATAAGAGACAAAATGAGTGGTAAGAAGGATTCTTACAAATTCTTTAATGTCTAAATTAGAATGACAGAAAGATTTAGAGAAATAAAAAATGTAATGAATAAAGAGAAAATAGAGTGATGGATGTGAGAAGTATTTACAGAGAAAGTAATGCACCACCCAATTTACTCAGGATGTGGCTCCTTTTATAAAGTTTGAATGTCTTTTGGTCAGGAAATTTCTATATGTATTTCTATAATTAAACTCATTTAAAAATCAAAAAATCAATTTATGACTATTTAAAATTATTGAGTGGAGTATAAAAATTGTGGAGATGCACATCAAAAGGACTCTATCAACACAACTGAAAGTAATATACAATAAATTTTTTATTTTAATAGTTCTAAATTTTATTTGTTATTTTTATTATTCTTTAATTTAGTTTGACTTTTAATTTTCAACTAATAAATAAAAGATTCATCTCTTACCATAAAAAAAAAAATACAAAATTAAATTAAATTAGTGTGTTAAATCTGGAATATTTCCGGTATGGTATTTCTGATACATTTTGCAGATGTTTAATGTAAGGGATTCAATGCCAATTCTCTATTTCTTTCATTGTGTATTACCCGTCAATCACCTTTTATTCTTTCCCGGTTCCTTAATCAACAGGTCCAAATTTCAATATTTTATTATTTTCTTTAAAACACGAAAATTTACTTTATTTAATTTTTTTAGAGTAAATTACTATTTATTCCATGCATTTTGTTATATTATACTACTTGATCTTTAATATTTAAAATTATATTATCTTTCCCTTTCTTTTATAAAATTATACCATTTATCCTTTTCGTCAAATTTTTCATCATAATATCATTAATTAATATGAAAATTAATAAATAAATATTATTTACCTCTTGTATTTGAATGTATTATACTATTTGTCCCGTCTATTTGAATATATAATATTATTTGCCCCTAACATTTACAAAATATACCTTTATTATTAAACTAATTATTTAACAAAATATTGTTAAATTACATTATCATTAATTCACTATAAAAAAAAATTTTCCATTAGAAAAAAATTAATAATAAATATATGACTGTAATTGCAATCAAATTTGGAGTGAATGGAAAAAGAGAGTGTTACTGTTTTTAAGCTTATTTCTCCAATGTTTTGGAGAGTTTATAAATTGTAACGTTGCTTTCATTAACAGAGAGAAAGCCATTTTTTAGCATTTTTTTTGTAAGGATTTTTTTAGCATATTTCGTTAGGTACTGTGTGTGTATATATATATATATAAAGGATGAAGGAAAAAACATGACAAAATGGGATTTCAAATGTGATTCCCAAATGATATAACAAATAGGATCCCTGAGAAATGACTAATTAACTAATATGATCTCTTGGAGAGTGAAGATTTTTTCACTCTAATATTTTTATATTTGTATTTTATCATTCATATTTTTAAAATATAAATGGTACTAATATTTTCAAATTTTAATGTCTTGTTTTATTGCAATTTTTAATTAAAGTGTATCTATTTTTTAATTATTCCAATAAATTGTAATTCTTATGAAAAAAGAATCATCTTAATTTTTAAAATTTAAATATATTTTTGGATTAAAAAATTATTTTTGTTTAGTTAATTTACATATTTATAATTTTTTTTCAAAAGATAATATTTATACATTGTTTTATTGAAACAATGATGTATAAATTATCTTTTACTCTATGTTTGAAATGGTGGAAAATAAGAAAGGAAGGAAAATAAGAAGAGAAAATATAAGAGAAAAATAACTTTTTCATGTTTGGGGAAGCAAAGAAAAATAAAGGAGGAAAAAAAAAATTAAATGTAATTCAAAATTTAGAGATGAAAAACCAAAATAATAATTTAAAGTTTATTCAGTTTTCTTCCTCTAATACTTTTATTTTCCTTCTATACAAATATAAAAGAGGAAAATAAAAAAAAAAACATTATTTTCCTCTCTATTTTCCTCACTCTTCTTCATTCCTTAGTGCTAAATGTATTTTTTTTAATATTTATTCATATTTTTATGTAAATTTTTACAAGGCATTAGATACATAAATTATAATTTAATTCTAAAGTTTATAGTATATGATTTTATTTTAACAAGTATGTATTTTCCTACACAACTAAACTAATAAAAAATATAGAAAATTTTAGCAACTAAAATCAACATTAATTAATATAATATCTTTTTAAAGACAATATGGGAAATGTCAAAATTCAAATAAACTGATTAGTTTATTTTAATCTGTATGTATAAATAAAATTAAGAATTTTAATTAAATTTAAAACAACTAAATTGTTTAAGGCTCCTCAAAATAATCATTCTTGACACTTTAAAAATAAATTGTTGTGCTAATAAATATAAAATTTTATTTTTTAGAATAAAAATAAAGAACAAATTTATTAAGACCACAAAAACTTTTAACTTAATATGATTGCATACATTATCAATCGAATCCGAAATATTATTTAAATCAGAACAATCCTTAACAATTTTATAATATATTTATTTAACAATAATAATAATAAAAACCTCATATTTTGCCTAATAACTAAGCTAATCTCTAATTGTCCTTAATTAGAACATAAATATAGGGTTAATATTTTTATGGTAATTAACATCTCGTATTCTGTTTTTTTTTTTTTTCTTTTTCTTTTTTACAAAAGAAAAATGTAAAAATAAAAAATAAAAAATTGTAGTATTGTTGCTTTTCCACAGGCGCTGTTGTTCTTAATTTGACTAATACTAGATAAATGGACAACCCAGTCCAAATCCATGAGTACACTACAAGTCTCTTCATGATTTATAAATATATATATAATGGCCGCCGCCCATCTTCAACATTGACAGACAGGTGCTAACCTGTATTAATTTTTTTACAATGGTTAAATAATTAAGTGATATTTAGCATTAAAAATAATTAAAGTTCAACAAAAAATAATTAAGTAATTAATTAAAATACTTAAATGCATATCAATTTTTTTAAAAAATTTATTGTGATACATATATTGAGGTACATTAATTATTAACCTAATTTAGAATATTATATTTGTCACAACCCAAATCTAAAGAGGCACGTGAACGGTATCCGTGAATGAAAATACATAAAATACCTGAAACTCAAAGTAAGTCTTAACAAAAATTTAATAAAATAAAGACGATAATGAAATGATATAATTTAAATAATTTAAAAAGCAAAATGAATTAAAATTCAACACCAACTTAGTTAATATATATAATAATAATTTTTAATATACGTTTTTCATACATATATGATAATTCAAAATATATCATAATAATTAACCAATTCATTACTACTGTGATATTTTAGATTTAAATACACACTTTATAATAATATATGTATAGTAGACCTATATAAGACAGCCGGAGAAAAAAAAAACCCAGTGTAGAGTAGGCTGACCAACAGACGACCCTTGAGATTTTGAAAAATAATATTGAGAGGAGTCAAATCTCACTGAGCAAATTAATAAAAGAAATATATACATTATGAAAGCCTTCTTTAAAATATCTTTATGAAAATAAGAAATTTATAATTTATAATTTAAACTATTTAAATTTTTATTGGAAACATGCTTTTACTAAAATAAAGTATTGTAAAATCATAAAATACTTTATAAAACATAAATAAGTTTCTTAAATCATTTTATATATGTATACCAAAAATCTAATAGTCTTTCGACTCTCTTATTATCTAAAGACTGTCAGTTCCAGAGAGCAAAACATCAACCGAGTTATCAGTCACAGTCAATTCACTTAAACCAATATTTACTAGTTGTTCCCGAGAGCAAAGCATCTCTAAGCTACTGGCCCCAGTAATATATAATTCATGCCCGAGAGCAAAGTATTACCGAGCCCTACAACCACCAACACTCACTCTCAATCCTACTGGTGTACATACGATTTTAATGAAACTCATCTAGTAGCCCGTTCTACTGTAATTTCTTTTTTAAAAAAATATATAAATAAATAAAAATAAACAAGAAAGATTACAATAAATTAAAACAATATAAAATTTACTAAGCATGTGAAACTTAATATAAACATGCTTATATATATATATATATATATATATATATACTTTTTATATATATTTTATGTCACGACCCAAACTAGGAGTCATGACCGATGCTAGGAAATGAGAATTCTTTTGAATCCAGAACTCGTAACAAACTTTAAAAATAAAAAGCATGTAATAAATAAATAAAAATATACCATAATTAAAATCTTAAATCAATATAAAATAAAATACTTAATGTCATATCATAAAATAAAATATTTGCATACAATATTCAGAGAAACGTCTCTGACATTAAAACTATTCTACAGATACAAAGTACAGTTATTACAGCAGTTTTCTAGAGTACCATAGAAATCAGGTATGTAATTTACGTAAACCAGCCGGGGCTGAAAAAGTCCGATGGATGGGCCTACTATTAAGGTCTGAAAAAGAAAAATCTCTTGTAAAATGAACAACTAAGGAGAGTCAGACCTCATTAAGTAAATTATTATATTATATATACATGCATCTCCTAATGTCATATGCAATCAAACATATATATATATAGTAAATATATACAGATATTTCATACAGATGCTGAAATCACTTTTATATATATTAAGTGCTGAAAAATATTTATTTTAATGAAGGATTAAATAGAATCCTATTTAATCACAACCTTAATCAATAATACCGCTCTAGCCATACAGGCTCACTTAATTTCAAATTAATTCTTTTATTCCATATTGGACAGTAGACTGGCCTCGAGACATTAAGTCAACCGAGCTCCAACAGTCTCACTATCAGTGTGACTGGCCCCGAGACACTAAGCCAACCGAGCTCTTACAATCACACTACTCAATCACGTCAATCTCAGAATCAATCAATCAAATCAAAGTCACCTCAAGTGATTCACAACTCAAGCCTAAATCTATCGCACCGATACATACACGGTCCTAATGCTGCCCACTAGGTAGCACGTTCTATCGATATCCTTCAAATAAAATTGAATATACATATGGGAAATAAATAATGCATAATTAAACATAAATAACATTATTAATAACGAAATAAACCATATATATACCAAAAATATACCAAGTATATATATGCTAAATAAATCCAAAATTAACCATAAATATAATGAATATAAACCATGTATATACCAAAAATATATTAAGTATATATTGAAAATATATCATGATAACTCACAATGCTGAGCTCCACGAGACTGACTCAACGGGTCCGGTCCAATAGGCCTTGGTTTCGGTGCAACTAAAAAATAAAATAATAATAACAAATTAGAAATAATCTAACTTATACTTATAGGAATAAGAAACTCAGACAAATACGGAAACTTAGGATCGACCCGACATCACATTTTATGAGAATTATATCGAAAATTCGGCATAACCTCCTCTGTAAAATCGACATCTCTCTACTAAAAAAGTAGAGCCGATCCTACAAGAAAAATACATTTCTAACACAGATAACTCAACACCTCCGGTTGGAACCCTAAACTGCACAATTTCTCGACCAAGGTTTACAATTCACCAAAAATACATTTAAAATAATAAATATATTAAAAATAAATAAATTCCATAAATATACTCAAAATGTCAAAATATAATATATTTAAACAATGAAACACCAAATACCATTATTTTTACAATTATTAAATAAAATCCCAAATAATAATATAATATTAATAAAAATCTAATTTTTTAATAATTCAATATAAAATAGTAAAAATTCATTTTTATATATTCAAATAGCTTAAATAGCATAAATATATATTAAAAAGCCATTAAATCACCAAAATAGTAAATAATATATTATTTAAATATAATTTTCAAAAATTAGTATTAATTAGTTAAAAATAGTAAATAATTTATAAAAATTATTTAATACCATATATAATTCTAAAACCATCTAAAACATATTACTTAGCTATAATTATCACAAAATTACACAATTAACTCAATAATTCAAAATGTACATAATATTATTAATATTCTCAAAAATTATTTAAATTCACCAAAAATCATTTTAATAATTCTAAAATTATTAACTCACATTATAAACACAAATCCAACTAAATTCTCAATAAAAATAATGAATTAACATAATTACCAATAATTCAATATTTAATATTAAAATAACAAAAAATTAACAAAAATTCAAAAAAAATCATAAAAAATATATTTGAGAAGCTTGAGCTACAACAATCAACATTCCTTAAGCAAGATTCCATGAATCAACCTAAATCAAGTTCAAAAAATTCAAAAACCCTAAAATACATTAACTAAAAATTGGAGATATCTAAAAATCTAGAAGTTTAGAGCTAAAAGAGCTTAGAAATGAACTCAGCAAAGCTTGGTGGTTCAAACGAGACCGGTCTGATGTCAAATGGTGGCCAAAATCTTCATCGGCGACGAGAAGCTCAAGATTCGGTCACTATCAACTCCGGCGATGCAGGTGGCTTCCGAGTGTGCTGGTGACGACGGACGGCAGCTGGACGGAAGGGGAAGTAGCGGCAATCGGTGGTAGAGGGTGGGGCGGTCCAGACAATGCCAGTTGGAAGTGACTGAGAGTGGGAGAAGAAGAAGGTTTGATCTAAAAAGAAGAAGAAAAAGAAGAAGAGGGTTTGACCAAAAATCCTACTTTTGACTATTTTATTTTATATTTTATTTTTATTAATTTGAAAATTACTACAATGGCCTTCATATAATAATAATAATAATAATAATAATAATAATAATGTAACATTAATGTTAACAATAATAATCATATTAATAACAATAATAATAAATACAATAATATTAACAAAAATAATAATAATATTATTATTAATCTCACGTAAATTACATTATTTTTACATAAATAATTCTCATAATAAAATACATAAATTATTATTAGCAATTTAACAATCACAATATATGAATAAAATTTAAAATTATTAATACTGCATATCGTGAAATAATATTATTTAATTTAACATACAAGGTTATTATAGTTTAATTATTAACTTACAGTTGGAATACGCTCCTTTGCGCAGTCACACTCAACCACAACTAGTCGACTAGGTTGGAAGCACGACTAAAGAGAATAAATAAAAATGGAATTCTTATAAATTCTAGATTTCTGAGGAAAGAATCGATTAATATATGACTCTACTAAAATAGATTTGATTCCATATTTTACGAGAAACCTACAAAAAATTCGGCCAAATCTCTTCTGTAAAACGAACATCTCTCTATCAAAGTAAAGTCAATCCTATACAAAAAACACTTCAAAATAATTGCAACAACTTCAAATCTCGGGTTGGGCCCTCAAACTATAGTTTATACCCAACCGAGAACCAATTTTCACAAACTACAATATAATTTGATAAAATTCCATTTAAATATCAAAATTAATTTATTTACACAAATAAAGCATAAAAGACATTTATTTATAAAATAATTAAAAAAATTCACATAAAAATCAAATTTTGTTATAAAGGTCCTTATTCAAAAATTTTGAAATTAAATAGTATTTAATTATCAAAAATTAATTAAACTATTTAATTATATAATTAAGCAACCAAACTCATTTAAATCATAAAAATCATAAATACTAATTTATTCGAGTATTATTCTTATAATTACTAATAATTAGCTAAAACTAGGAATAAATTCAAAAAAAATTAACATTATTTATTACTCAAAAATTACCCAAAACATCATAATTCGCCATAATTTCAATTAAAACATAAAATTTATCAATTTATACTAATTTTCTCAGAAATTCATTTTTGACATAAATATTTGAAAATTCATAGTAAATAATCGGAACATAATTTCAATAAACTTCCTTAACAAAACTTGCTTAAAATAATTAATGGAATTTATTAAAAATATAAAAAATTTTGGCTTGGGAATAGTATCATGAACAGTAACTTAAGACCTCGGAAATTTGAAAATTTTCTAAAAATTTACAAAAATTATTTTGGGAATCCTTATAAGGCATAAAAAAATCAGTCCTAAAGAACATATATCAAATAAAATCAATTTTAGCTTCAATTTCTTAATTAAAAAAAATAACCAAATTTAAATTTTTGAAAAATTCGAGTTGTTACTGTTGTTAGAATTCAAAATTAATTAAGGATTAATAATGCTCGGACAGAGAGCTTCAATTCAAGCCCAAGAATGGCCGGTGAACTCACTTGAATTATTGTCGATCATCTTCTCCATTTCCTACTTAAAACGCACAGAGGAGGGAGGAGACGTTTGGCGATGCTACTGCTAGCATGGAGGAGGTCGTCTTGCATTACCAAAGGAGTTACCAGGCTGCCACCTAATAGAGAGATAGAATTTTGTATCGATTAATGCCTGGTACAAACCCTATCTCTATGCCACCATATAGAATGACTCCTGTAGAGTTAAAGGAGCTGAAAGAGCAATTACATGAATTGTTGGAAAAAAGGTTTATTTAGCCTAACACATCTCCTTTGTAACGACCTATATTTTTAAATTATTTTATTTTAAAACGGGATATACAGTGTTAATAAAATTTAAAGTTATATTTGATTATTTTGTGGTTAATATTTATTATTTAATGTTTAATCATAATTTTCTACGTAAATATTTATTTTAAAACTTATTATTTTGGAAGTTTATTTACTGTATATTTACTACTTTGAAAAGAAGTATTTTAATAATAATATTTAAGTTCTAATGTTATTTTATTTTTAAAATGATGTTTATTATTATTATTTGTCACGACCCAAAATAGGGGGCATGACCGGCGTTAGGGAATGGGAATTCTTTCGAATCCGGAACCCGTAGCAAGCCTAAAAATAAAATAAAATAAACATGCAATAATAATAACAATATATAATGCAGCGAAAATAAAAAAATCATAAATATAATAATAGCATATGCGCCAACTAGATTTAAATTAAATCCATATCATTTCATATATATAAATCTTTATACAAATCCAGTTCAAATATAATACAACATCTCTTTAAATATTTAATGACTACTGCAGTGTCTAGATAAAATAAACCCAAGACTCAGATAAGCAGTTTACACAAAGAAGCCGGGGCAGAAGAAATTCGACGTACAGGTCTGCTACTAAGGTCTGAAGATGATGATTCTCCTGAAAAAAATTAGTCAACGGAGGGGAGTCAGACCTCACTGAGTGAATTACTATAATATATATACATGCATACTAAATGACAATGCATGCAATCAACAGTATATATCTAATATATGTATAAATACAGACAAATACACACAGATGTAATAAAATTATTTTTTTATATATTTTGTCTGAAAATCACTGGTTATGAAGGATCAAATAGAACCTTATAATATCGCAGCCTCAAAGTAGTGTTAGACAACACTCTAGCCATACAGGCTCACTTATTCCAAATATATTCACTTATTCCATTTGGACAGTAGACTGGCCCCGAGACACTAAGTCAACCGAGCTCCAGCAGTCTGACTGTCAATGTGATTGGCCCCGAGACACTAGGTCAACCGAGCTCCAACAATCACACCCAAATCACATCTCACACATCAAATAATCATAACCAATTAATATCCATAAATAGGTTAGTAATATAGCCTAATTGCTATAAGCGCACCGGTACGTACTCGGTCCTAGTGCTGCCCACTAGGTAGCACGTTCTATTGATATCCTTCATTAATAATATAAAACATTCATTCACAAATAAATGACGCATGAATTTAAATAAAATAACAATATAAACCATATATATACTGGAAATATACCAAAAGTAAACCAGGTATATTTCGAGTATATATACGTCAGATAAATCCAATCAAATTACAAATTTAGCTAGAAATATATTTAAAAATATTTTAAATATAATTTATTGATAAAACATGCATATAATTTAAAATATACAGGAAATAAACCAAAATAAACTAAAAATAAACTTAGGTAATAATTGAATTATTCATGCATAGATAATCAAAATAAAACATATTTTTCTAAATCATGCACCCTAAACATATATATATAATATAGTAACTCACACTTAGTGCGCTCCACGAGATGGGTCCGACGGGCCTGATCCACTAGGCCTCGGTCTCGGCGTAACTAAACAAACAAAAATAACAGACATCAGAATAAACCTAACAGAAAATCCTAGAACTCGATCTAGAATATTAAACACATAAACAGGATTAGGAATCGACCGGACATCACGTTTTATGAGAATTCTACCGAAAATTCGACAGAACCTCCCCTGTAAAACGGACATCTCTCTACTCAAAGAGTAGAGCCGACCCTGCAAAGAAACACACTTCAAAAAACAGGCTCAACCACTCATTCACAACCCCTCGGTCAGACTCCAAACTACAGTCTACCGACCGGGGTCCACAATCATAGAATAATTTTAGAAATACCAAAAATACCCTTATAACATAGAAATTCATTTTATACATAGAAATTACATAATTAACCTTTAAACACAGTAAAAACCGATAAAAACTCATTTTATTAATAAAATCGTATATTATATATATAATTGAAAATAATTCACGAAAAATAGTTTTAATTAGTTAAAAATACTAAATAATTTGTGGAAATCATTTTTATACCTTAAATAACTATTAAAACCAATTAAATTACATTTTTAGCCAATTTTGTATAAAATTACCAAAATACCCCTATATATATAAATATACTAAAATTACTTCAAAAATTCACCAAAAATAGTATAATTATCCAAAATTAATTTTCTCAACATATTTATCAATAATATCAATAATTAAACTCAATTAACCAATTAATTTCAATTAAAAACACATTTAACCCTAATTTTCCAAAATTACATAAACTTAAATAATTCAAAATAAATACTTAGAAATTCATAAAAATTCCAAATAAATTCCTATAATTCATTTTAACGCCCATAATTATCATAAAACAAAATTTCATAATTTATTTAATTAATTTTCGAAAATTATAAAATAATATTAAAATATTCAAAAATACCCAAAAATCAAAATAATCTCCAAAAATTATACAAAAATTCATACATGTAGATTAAGCTAAAGGGAACAACATTTCTGAAGGAATTTTTCATGAATCAAACAATTCAAAGTTGAAAAAAATCAAAAACCCTAAAATGGTTGAATTCGAAAATTCAAAACCTAAGCAAATCAAGACCATTTCAGCTCAAACCAAAGCTAGAATCACACTCACCAGATCTCAAGGAGAAGAAAGAGACTGGCGGTGTCAAAAATGGTGGCCGGAATCGTCGTGATCGATGGTGGTTCAACTTTCGACTTCTCCGGCCAAAAATGGCTTCCAGACGCCGGAAACGGCTGCTACAGGCGGCGAAAGAGGCTGAGGAAGGTGGTGGTACGCCGGAAGGCACACCAACAGCAAGGAATCGACATGACAGATGGCGGACGGCGATGGGAATGGTGATCGGGGAAGAAGAGAGAAATCGGGGGCAAAAATGTAATTTTCCAAAAAACTTGATTTTTGACATATTATATGTATATATATATACTTTATACTATATAATAAAATAATATTAAATTACACACATTAAATATACACCACACACTTAATATTTAATATTTTAAAATTTAGTAATAAATAAAAATAATTAAATAACAATAAAACTAATAAATAAATAATAAAATATTAGGGTAATAAATTAAACCCTAATTAAATAAATATATACACGCATAGGCTTTATTTAGTAATTTAAAAATACGTATGAGTTCATGCAAGTCCGTAAATCTATTTAAAATAATTAATAATAAAATATTTACGTGAAAATTTCCCCGAAAATGCAAGTCCCGGGAAAATTTTACGTAAAGGACTTTAAATAATACATAATAATTAAAATAGGTTTTAAATACACATAAACTCGTAAAAATATCATAATATATATACAAAAATTATTAACACTGCATATCCCGATGCAGTATTAAAATATTTAAAAACACGGGATATTACATTATTATTATTATTATCATTTTTATTAAATTACATTATTTGCATGATTATTTTATGTGTTATTATATATATATATATACACACACACACATACACACACACATATATTAGGGTTTATTATTATTATTATTTTATGTGTGAGCATTAATTATTATTGTGTGTTATTATGTGTGTGTGTGCGTATATATATATATATATATATATATATATATATATATATATATATATATATATATATATATTTATGTATATATATTTGGTGGGTAATGTTTATGTATAAAGTTAAAATATTATCATAATATAATATTATATTATAATGTTTATATACTATATTATATGCATATTATACAGTTAAACATAAAACACATAAACTCATTTTCTTCTTCTCGTAAACTTGAACCTCCCCCTCCTTCGTCTGTCACGCCGATCCTCCACCATTAGAGTGCCTCCCCACCCTTCGCCGTCAGCCACCCCTTTCCTCTGCCAGTTCCGCCGTCCTCCTTTCCCTTCCCCGACACCGGCAGAGACTGAAACATCCATTTTCGTCGAAAGTTGATCTCACCAGCGTTCCAAGCTTTTCCGGCCACCTCTTCATGTGATTCCAATGTTGTTTGACTCCTAGAGCTCCAGGGAGGTCCAATCCTAGCTTGGTTCAAGTTCAATTCTCCTCATTTGTGAGTTTTGTTGATTTTTAGTTTTTGAACATTAGGGTTTCACAATTTTTTTTAGGTTGATGTAGCTTGATTCAGTCAATCCTCCTTAACAAATGTTGTTCATGGAAGCTCAAGCTACATCTATATATTTTTTTTTATTTTTAGAATTTATTTGATTTTTGGTGAATTTTTGAATATTTTATTATTATTTTATTAATTCTTGTAAATTAATTATATAAATTATGAAATTGTGATTTTTGGTGTTATTAGTAATTATTATTAATTTTAGAATTGATTTTATCATTTTTGTGATTTTTGTGTAATTTTTATAATTATTTTAGGTTTATGTCAATTTTGAAAAATATGGTTAAATATATATTTTGATAGAAATTATTGGTTAATTATATATTTTTGTTGGTAATAATGAGATATATGTTGAGAAAATAATTTTTATGTATTTATATAATTTTTATAGAATTTTTGAGCAATATTTGTATATAATGTGTATTTTTGTATATTAAGGTTAATTGTGTAATTTTGTGATAATTTTAGTTAAATATTATGTTTAATTGCTTTTAATATTAATTGAGAAAATTATTTTTACAAATTATTTACTATTTTTAACTAATTAAAACTAATTTTCAAAAATTATTTTCAAATAATATATTATAAAATTATTTTGGTAATAAAATGGATTGTTATAACTTTTTGCTATATATTTGGGTTAATTAAGTTATTTGGATTTATAAAATAAATTTTTATTATTATTTGTGTAATTAATGGAAAATTAGTTTTTAATAATATTATAATATTATTTGGGATTTTAATTAATTATTGAGAAAATAATTATTTTTGGTGTTTTAATGTTAAATATGTAACATTTTGATATTTTGATGATAATTGTGGAAATATTTGATTTTTTAATATATTTATTTATTATTGGAATTTTTGGTGAATTGTAAACTTCGGTTGGGAAAACTGTGTAGTTTGGGATCTCAAACGAGGGTTATGTGAATTTCTATATCCGAAGTGTATTTTTCTTGTAAGACGGACTCTACTTTTTAGTAGAGAGATGCCCATTTTACAGAGGAGGTTCTGCCAAATTTTTGGTAGAATTCTCGTAAAATGTGACATCGGGTCAATTCTGTATCTATCTGTGTTTAGTAATTCTAGATCGAGTCTCTAGAAGTCTAAGTTAGATTTATTTTGATTTTTTTGTGATTATTTTTACTGTTTAATTGCGTCGAGACCAAGGCCTAGCGGACCAGACCCGTCGGATTAGTCTCGTGGAGCACACACCTATGAGTTGTTATTCTATATAAACATTGCATTTAGATTGTATGTTTAGAAATTCATGTTTTAATTGAATTTATTCATAAATTGTTTTAATAAATGATTAGTACACTTTAGGTATATTTTTAGTATATTTTTAATATATTTCTAAATAAATGCATGTTTTATCTTCAATAAATATACTTAGCATGTTTTAGTATATTAATGGTTTATTTTTGGTATATTTTATAATTGATTTGAATTTATCTGACATAGATATACTTGAAATATATTTAGTTTATTTTAGGTATATTTCTAGTATATATATGGTTTATATTGCCATTTGAATTGATATCATGCATCATTTATTTTTTGAATGAATGATTTATTTTAATGAAGGATACCGATAGAACGTGCTACCTAGTGGGCAACACTGAGATCAAGTACGTACCGGTACGATAGATTGTAGGGTTGAATTACTAACTTATTTGTGAAAATTATGATTTGATTGAGATGTAGTGTGATTGATGGTATGAATGCTCGAGCTTGGTTGACCAAGTGTCTCGGGGCCAATCACATATTAGACTGTTGGAGTTTGGTCGACATATTGTCTCGGGGCTAGTCTATTGTCTCAATGGAGTAAGTGAATTTATTTGGAATTAAGTGAGCTTATATGGCTAGAGAGTTATTGTTGATTAAGGTTACGATCATTTAGGGTTCTATTTGATCCTTCATAAATTGATATTTTTTTTCAGTATTATATATAAAGTGGTTTTTAGCATCTATGTGAATTGCTTGCATATATATATATATATATATATATATATATATATATATATATATATATATATATATATATATATATATATATATTTATTATATACATATGATTGATTGCATTTGTCATATAAGAGATGCGTGTATATATATTATAACATTTCGCTCAGTGAGGTCTGAATCCTCTCAATTGATATTTTTACAGGAGAGTCTTCTTCTTTAGACCTCAACAATAGGTCTATCCGCCAGATTTCTTCCGCCCTGACTTTATTATGTAAATTGTCTACTTCTATATTTTATATTGTACTCTAGAAAACTAATGCAGTCATAATTTGTATTAGTTGTGGGTTGTATTTATATTTGTTAATTGTGATTTTAATTCAGAGGCTTTTCTTTAAACATTTATTTTAAGATATTTTACTTTATGATATGAGAAATTTATTTTATCATATGGATTTGAGATTTAAATTTTGCTGCATATTTATTTTATTTTATTTTATTTATTGTATGTTTTTATTCTTTTTAGGCTTGCTACAGGTTTCGGATTCGAAAAAATTCCTGTTCTCTAGTGTTCTCTAGCGCTGGTCATGGCCCCTTGATTGGGTCATGACAAAGTTAGTATCAAAGCAGAATTTTGTATCAAGGCCTTAGTTGTTAGAGTTGTGACCCTAATTTTTGGTGCTATGTTTTATTTTTGAAACTACTACAATTAATTAGGTTTGATTATGTCTTTGATAAGTATTCCTTTATTTAGTTTTTTGTGTTATCCTTAGTTATTTATTTTATCTGAATCCTTCTGTTTGTCTTTTTAGAATGAGGAGGCGAGCATGTGTCACTCATCGATCGTTAAGGCCAAGGATGATGAGTCCTTCTAGGATGAGGTTTTACCTCCTGAGCCGCCAACTAGGTGTAGAGGTCAGGATAGAGGTAGACCTCAAGGAGCGATGGGTCATCGTAGATAACGAGAGCTACAGGATGAGGAACCTGTAGAGCCTAAGCATGAGGATATCCCAATACCTCCAGTTGCACCGCCTGTTCAGCTTGCTTATTAGTAAGGTATGTTTAACCCTGAGGTAGCACTATTCTATGCTAGAGTCGGCAAGATTGCATTCGATGGGACTTCTGACCCTTTAGACTTTCTGCATGCAATAGAGACGAGGACTCGGATTGCTCACATTAAGTACCAGCGGATCATGATAGTTGAGTTGTCAATAGAAGGACCAGCTTTGGATTGGTTTATCCAGATGATTCAACCATACATGATGATGATGACCTGGGCGTAGTTCAAAGAGCAATTTATGAGGAGATTCTGCCCAGAGCCACTTCGTATGAGCTCCAGAATTTGATTGACTAGCATTACCCGAGGTGATAGATTTATTGAGGACTACACCAAAGAGTTTCTTAAACTCGGCAAATATGCAGAGGACCTGATGAGGGATTAGTATTTCATAGTCACTACTTATGTCACTAGTTTAGGTTCTGTATTTGTTAGTATGCCTATAGCAGGCCTTACTCTAGAGTTAGTGATAGAGTTGGCCAAGGAGATTGAGCTGAGGCTAGTCAGGCAAGGAGCTATGCCTGATTACTACTAGTTAGGCATTCAGTTAGGTGGATTTTAGACTACTTTGTACTCGAGTTTTCAGATTGGTTCAAGTAGTTAGTAGAGAGGCCTAGCCCAGCAGAGCCAAAGACAGCAGCAGAGGGTACATCGGAGCAGTAGACATGGCCCTGGAGATCAGCGCAGACCATCCAAATTAAGGTCAGGTGCTTCAAACAGTAGTAGTAGTTGTAGTTTTTGGTCAATTGCAATGTTTGTCAGACTTATGGCAGAGCCCATCAGGGACCATGTCATATGACACCGTTGACTTATTTTTGATGCAGACAGACGGGACACTTTGCCAGATCATTCCCTATTCTGGTTATCATCAACCACATATTTTGCGATTTCCACAATAGTTGATTACTAGCACGACATCAGTTCCTTTTTAGTTGCCTCCAACTCAGCATCAGAGTTCTACTCAGATTGTTCCTTAGCAGGGTCATGGTAGAGGTACCAGAGGAGGTGCCAGAGGTTTTGGCCAGGCTTCTACCAATCAACAGGGAGATCAAGGTCAGGCTAGAGTTTTCCATCTCACTCAGTAGGATGCTCAGGCATCTAATGCAGTCGTGGCAAGTATTATTTCTATTTGTTACTTGGATGCATGGGTTTTGTTTGATTTGGGTGCCAAGCATTCGTTTGTTTCTCCTATTTTTGCTTTCAAGTATTGTTAGCAAGCTTCGAGGATGGCTTTTCCTTTGTCTGTTGCCACTCCTCTAAGCAATTCATTGGATATAGATATTGTTCTTTCTAGTTGTATAGTTCTTGTGGGAGGTAGAGAGTTGCCCACTAATTTGATTTTGTTGGATGTGATGGAGTTCGATGTAATTCTGGGTATGGATTGGTTATCTCAGCACTATGTTATGGTGGATTGTCAGAGCAAAGAGGTGACTTTCAAAATTCTTAGTGAAGAAGAATTTAAGTTTATGGGTGATAAGAGTTCTGCACCTCAGAATCTCATTTCCACTATTATGGTTAGGAAGTTATTGAGGAAGGGTTGTCAGGGTTATTTGGCATTAGTCAAGGATACTTCAGTGGAGAAGTTGTCACTCACAGATGTTCCTGTTGCCTGTGAGTTTCCTGATGTTTTTCCTAAGGAGTTACCAGGTTTACCACCTCATAGAGAGATTGAGTTCTGTATAGATGTGGTTCTAGGCACTACCCCTATTTTGATGCCACCCTATATAATGGCTCCTATAGAGTTGAAAGAGTTGAATGAGCAGTTGTAAAAATTATTGGATAAGGGTTTTTTAAACCCAGTATTTCTTCTTAGGGTCCACCAGTCCTATTTGTGAGGAAAAAAGATGGTGCCCTGAGACTGTGCATTAACTACAGAGAGCTGAATAAGGTGACAGTGAAGAATAAGTATCCTCTCCTAAGGATAGATGGCTTATTTGATTAGCTACAGGGTGCACAGTTCTTTTTCAAGATTGATTTAAGGTCGGGTTATCATCAGTTGTGGATCAGTGAAGCTGATGTTCCTAAAATAACATTTCACACTCGATATGGCCATTATGAGTTTCTAGTGATGTCTTTTGGCTTGACTAATGCACCAACAGTTTTTATGGATATGATGAACATGGTATTCAGACCATTTACGGATCAGTTTGTGGTAGTCTTCATTGATGATATATTGGTGTATTCGAGAAGTATGGAAAAATATGTATATCACTTGAGGACTGTACTGCAGACACTGACAGAACATCAGCTTTATGATAAATTCTCAAAGTACGATTTCTAGATGGAGAGTGTTGCTTTCCTTGGACACGTGGTGTCTAAAGATGGTATCTAGGTTGATCTATAGAAGATTGAGGCAGTGTTTGAGTGGCCTAGACCAACTTTAGTCATAGAGATTCGTAGTTTTTTGGGTTTAGCTGGGTATTATAGGAGATTTGTACAGGATTTTTTCAGAATTGTAGCTCCTATGACTCGCTTGACTCAGAAGAATATAAGGTTTGAGTGGTCAGAAGCTTGTGAGAATAGTTTCTAGTTGTTGAAGGAGAAGTTGACCACAACTCTAGTTTTGGCTTTGCCTAATGAAAAAGACAAGTTCACAGTATATTGTGATGCCTCTAGAGTTGGCTTAGGTTGTGTGTTGATGTAGAATGGTAGGGTGATAGCCTATGCTTTGAGACAGTTGAAGAAGCATGAACAGAATTATCCTTCCCACTACCTAGAGATACCTGCAGTGATCTTTGCTCTCAAGATCTGGAGACATTATCTGTATGGGGTGACTTATGAGATTTTTACTGATCACAAAAGCCTTAAGTACATTTTTCAGTAGAGAGATCTGAATTTGAGGTAGAGGAGATGGTTAGAATTTTTGAAAGATTATAACAATGAGATTGTATATCATCCAGGCAAGGTTAATATGGTAGCAGATGCCTTGAGTAGGAAGTCCTCAGGTAGTCTTGCTCGCATCAGTGTAGAGAGGAGACCGTTGATCTAAGAGTTGCATGAGTTAGTGGATCAAGGTCTGATGATGAAGGTGAGTAGATCAGGTAGACTCCTAGCTCAGTTTAAGGTGCGATTTGTGCTGAGGGATAGAATTAAGGCATCTCAGAGCCAAGATCCTATACTAGAAGAGCTTGCAGAGAATGTTCGAGCAGGGAAGTTCACTGATTTCACACTTAATAATGATGGTGTTTTATGGATCAGTGGTAGATTGTGTGTTCCTAATATGGATAATTCAAGAGAAGAGATCCTTAGGAAGCACATTCTACAGCCTACAACGTACATCTAGGTGTCACTAAGATGTACTATCGTATCAAAAATTTATACTAGTGGGATGGATTGAAGAAGGATGTAGCTGATTATGTTACTAAGTGTTTGATGTGTTAGCAGGTGAAAACTAAGCATCATAAGCCTTCTGGGAAGCTTCAGCATCTTCCTATTCCTAAGTGGAAGTGGAAAAGGATCGTTATGGATTTTATGGTTGGTTTACCTCATTCTAAGGATTGATACAATTCCATCTGGGAGATTATGGACAGGTTGACCAAGTCTGCACATTTCTTACTAGTGAAAGCCACTTATTGTGTAGCCAAATTAGCGAAGCTGTATGTGAAGCATATTGTGTGCCTTCATGGAGTACCTGTGTCCATTGTGTCAGATAGAGGTTCAGTATTTACCTCTCATTTTTAGTAGAAGCTGCAGGAAGCGATGGGCACCAGGTTAGATTTCAATACTGCTTTTCATCCTTAGACAGATGGTCAGTCTGAGAGGAAGATCCAAACACTGGAAGATATGTTATAGATGTGTGTTTTGGATCTAGGAGGTAGCTGGGATGATCATTTACCACTTGTAGAGTTTGCATATAATAACAACTACCATAGCAGTATTGGAATGGCACCATATGAGGCTTTATATAGAAGAAAGTGTAGATCCCTTCTAAGTTGGGACGAGATTAGAGAAAGAGCTTTGACTGGACCTGAGATGGTTCAGGATGTTGCAGAGAAGGTTGCTATAATTAAAAGGAGACTAGAGATCACAATTAATAGATAGAAGAGCTATGCAGATCTAAAACGCAGAGATGTGGAGTTCCAGGTAGGAGATTATGTATTTCTGAAGGTGTCTCCGATGAAGGGTGTGATGAGGTTTAGTAGGAAGTGCAAGCTAGCACTGAGATATATAGGACCGTTTGAGATTTTAGAGAGAGTAGGCATAGTTGCATATTGGTTGGCTTTGCCTCCAAATCTGTCTCAAGTGCATCCGGTGTTCCATATCTCGATGCTAAGGGAGTATGTTTCAGACCCTTTGCACGTGTTGCAGCTCGACAGTGTTGAAGTGAATGAAGACTTGATGTTCGAGGAGGAACCTGTTGCGATCGTAGATTATTAAGTTGGACAATTGCATTCAAAATAGATCTCGATGGTCAAGGTGTTGTGGCGAAGCAACAGAGTAGAAGAGCACACTTGGGAGACTGAAGCGGAGATGCGAGCTTCTTACCTATATCTCTTTCCTCCTTGACTCTTGTAATTATTCTTTTCTTGAAATTCGGGGACGAATTCTTGTAAGGAGGGGAGACTGTAACGACCTATATTTTTAAATTATTTTATTTTAAAACTGGATATGCAGTGTTAATAAAATCTAAAGTTATATTTGATTTTTTGATTATTTTATGGTTAATATTTATTATTTCATGTTTAATCATAATTTTCTACGTAAATATTTATTTTAAAACTTATTATTTTGGAAATTTATTTATGTTATATTTACTAATTTGAAAAGAAGTATTTTAATAATAATATTTAAGTACTAATGTTATTTTATTTTTAAAATGATGTTTATTATTATTATTATTATTATTATTATTATTATTATGTGTGTTATTTTAAATATATATTATTATTATTATTATTATTATTATTATTATTATTATTATTATTATTATTATTATTTTATGTGTGTGCATTAATTATTATTGTGTGTTATTATGTGTGTGTATATATATATATATTTGGTGGGTAATTTTTATGTATAAAGTTAAAATAATATCATAATATAATATTATATTATAATGTTTATATACTATATTATATACATATTATACATTAAAACATAAAACACATAAACACATTTTCTTTTTCCCGTAAACGCGAACCTCCCCCTCCTCCATCTGTCATGTCGATCCTTCAACGTTAGAGTGCCTTCCCACCCTTCGCCGTCAGCCACCCCTTTCCTTTGCTAGCTTCGCTGTCCTCCTCTCCCTTCTTTGACACCGGTAGTGACTGAAACATCCATTTTGGCCGAAAGTTGATCTCATCGGCGTTCCAAGCTTTTCTGGCCACCTCTTCACGTGATTCCAGTGCCGTTCGACTCCTAGAGCTCCAGGGAGGTCGAATCCTAGCTTGGTTCAAGTTCAATCCTCCTCATTTGTGAGTTTTGTTGATTTTTAGTTTTTGAACGTTAGGGTTTCACAATTTTTTTAGGTTGATGTAGCTTGATTCAGTCAATCTTCCTTAACAAATGTTGTTCATGGAAGCTCAATCTACATCTATATATTTTTGTTTTGATTTTTAGAATTTATTTGATTTTTGGTGAATTTTTGAATATTTTATTATTATTTTATTAATTTTTATAAATTAATTATATAAATTATGAAATTGTGATTTTTGGTGTTATTAGTAATTATTATTAATTTTAGAATTGAGTTTATCATTTTTGTGTACTTTTTATAATTATTTTAGGTTTATGTCAATTTTGAAAAATATGGTTAAATATATATTTTGATAGAAATTATTGGTTAATTATATATTTTTGTTGATAATAATGAGATATAGGTTGAGAAAATAATTTTTATGTATTTATAGAGTTTTTATAGAATTTTTGAGCAATATTTGTATATAATGTGTATTTTTGTATATTAAGGTTAATTGTGTAATTTTGTGATAATTTTAGTTAAATATTATGTTTAATTGATTTTAATATTAATTGAGGTATTAAAATCATTTTTACAAATTATTTACTATTTTTAACTAATTAAAACTAATTTTTGAAAATTATTTTCAAATAATATATTATAAAATTATTTTGGTAATAAAATGGATTGTTATAACTTTTTATTTTATATTTGGGTTAATTAAGTTATTTGGATTTATAAAATGAATTTTTATTATTATTTGTGCAATTAATGGAAAATTGGTTTTTAATAATATTATAATATTATTTGGGATTTTAATTAATTATTGAGAAAATAATTATTTTTGGTGTTTTAATGTTAAATATGTAATATTTTGATATTTTGATGATAATTGTGGAAAGATTTGATTTTTTTAATATATTTATTTATTGTTGGAATTTTTGGTGAATTGTGAACCTCGGTTGGAGAAATTGTATAGTTCGGGATCCCAACTGAGGGTTGTGTGAATTTCTGTATATGAAGTGTATTTTTGTTGCAGGACTGACTTTACTTTTTAGTAGAAAGATGTCCATTTTACAGAGGAGATTCTGCCGAATTTTTGGTATAATTCTAGTAAAATGTGACATCGGGTCAATTCTATATTTATATGTATTTAGTAATTATAGATCGAGTCTCTAGACATCTAAGTTAGATTTATTCTGATTTTTTCGTGATTATTTTTATTGTTTAGTTGTGCTGAGACCGAGGCCTAGCGAACCAGGCTTGTCAGACCAGTCTTGTGGAGCGCACACCTATGAGTTGTTATTCTATATATACATTGCATTTAGATTGTAAGTTTTAGAAATTCATGTTTTAATTGAATTTATTCATAAATTGCTTTAATAAATGATTAGTATACTTTAGGTATATTTTTATTATACTTTAATATATTTCTAAATAAATGCATGTTTTATCTTCAATAAATATACCTAGCATGTTTTAGTATATTAATGGTTTATTTTTGGTATATTTTATAATTGATTTGAATTTATCTGACATATATATACTCGAAATATATTTAGTTTATTTTATGTATATTTTTAGTATATATATGGTTTATATTACCATTTGTTGATATCATGCATCATTTATTTTCTGAATGAATGATTTATTTTAATGAAGGATACTAATAGAACGTGTTACCTAGTGGGCAGCACTAAGACCAAGTACGTACCAGTGCGATAGATTGTAGGGTTGAATTACTAACTTATTTATGGAAATTATGATTTGATTGATTTAATTAAGATGTGGTGTGATTGATGGTGTGATTGCTAGAGCTCGGTTGACCAAGTGTCTCGGGGCCAATCACATTGACAGTCAAACTGCTGGAGCTTGGTCGACTTAGTGTCTCAAGGCCAGTCTACTGTCTCGATGGATTAAGTGAATTTATTTAGAATTAAGTGAGCCTATATGCCTAGAGAGTTATTGTTGATTGAGGTTACGATCATTTAGGGTTCTATTTGATCCTTCATAAACTGATATTTTTTTCAGTATTATATATAAAGTGATTTTCAGCATCTGTATGAATTGCTTGCATATATATATATATATATATATACATATGATTGATTGCATTTGTCATATAGGAGATGCGTATATATATATTATAACAATTCACTCAGTGAGGTCTGACTCCCCTCAGTTGATATTTTTATAAGAGAGTCTTATTCTTCAGATCTCAACAGTAGACCTATCCGTCGGATTTCTTCCACCTTGGCTTCATTATGTAAATTGTCTACTTAATTATTTTATATTGTACTCTAGAAAACTACAGTAGTCATAATTTGTATTAGTTGTGGGTTGTATTTATATTTGCTGATTGTGATTTTAATTCAGAGGCTTTTCTTTAAAAATTTATTTTAGGATATTTACTTTATGATATGAGAAATTTATTTTATCATATGGATTTGAGATTTAAATTCTACTGCATATTTTTTTTATTTATTGCATATTTTTATTCTTTTTTGGCTTGCTATGGGTTGTGGATTTGAAAGAATTCCTGTTCTCTAGCGCCGGTCATGGCCCCCGGATTGGGTCGTGACATCCTTGGGGTGCTTCGGTTCTTTTTGTGAAAAAGAAGGATGGTCAGTTAGAAAGGACCATACACACCCTTGAGGATATGTTGAGGATGTGTATGATCGACTTTGATGGTCAGTGGGACGTACATTTACCATTGATAGAATTTGTATATAACAACAGTTATCATGCAAGTACTAAGATGGCTCCATATGAAGCATTGTATGGTAGGAAATATAGACCACCATTGTGTTAGGAAGGCGAAGAAAGGCAGCTGACAGGTCCAGAATTGGTGCAGATTATTTTTGAGAAGGTTCCTATTATTCAGCAGTGTTTGAGTACAGCCTTCAGCACACAAAAGAGCTATGGAGACCTGAAGAGGAAGGACGCACCTTTTTCCATTGGAGACATGGTGTTTCTAAAGGTGTCTCCAATAAAGGGGGTTATAAGGTTTGGTAAGAGAGGAAAATTAGTCCTGAGGTACATTGGGCCATACAAGATACATTCGAGAGTTGGAGAGGTGGCTTATAGATTCGTGTTGCCACCTGAACTATCTCGGATTCACCCGGTGTTTCATATTTCCATGTTGAAGAAATATATTCCTGATCCTTCTCATGTCCTTCAGCCTCAGACAGTGAAGATCGGTGAAGACCTGTCATTTGAGGAATATTCTATGGTGATTGTGGATCACCAAGTTCGTCAGCTTCGCACCAAAGAGATCCTGATGGTGAAGGTGTTATGGAGCAACCACATAGTTAAGGACTGCACGTGGGAGACGGAGGTAGCGATGATGGTGGCTTATTCCTATCTATTCCATTAGATTATGTATTTTATTATCGAAAATTTGAAGACGAATTTTATTATAAAGGGGAGAGATTGTAATGACCATTTATTTTAAATTATTAAAAATTATTTCGAGATATGCAGTGCTAATAATTATTTTTATTCTATATTATTATATTAATTGTAATTTTTGATTTTAGTAAAGCTTAAATTTAACTTTTGGGGTTAAATATTATTTTAATATTATTAATTTAATTTTATCATTTAATTGGAGTATTTATATACACTTAATAAATATTTGTGGATGGAATAATTGGGAATAATATTTTAATTTAATATACTATATTATCTTGTCTTTTATGTTTTTATTAATATATATACATATACAAAAAAAAAAAAATTGCCTTTCTTCTTTTCCCTCTCCCCCTTCCTTCCTTTCCTTCTTTCCCTTTTTCTTTCTTCTCCTCTTCTCTTGGTTTCCTGCACACAGCAGCTCCACCCCGCTGCCACCCACCATCACATGCGCCTCCAGCCACTAGCAGCACGCCACATGTCTCTTCCCTCCTCCATGTGTTTGAAGCCGGAAATGGAGAAGATGACCAACGATAATTCTGGCGAGTTCACCAGCTGTTCTTGGGCTTGAATCGAATCTTTCGGTCTGGGCATTGTTAATCCTCAATTAATTTTGGATTCTAACATTGGCAACAACTCCAATTTCTCAAAAAATTAAATTTAGGTATTTTTTTTTAATTGTGAAATTGAAGCTAAAATTGATTTTATTTGATATATGTTCTTCATGACTTATTATTGTATGCCTTATAGGGATTCTGAAAATAATTTTTGTAAATTTTTAGAAAATTTTTTAATTTCAGTGGTCTTGGGGTTACTGTTTATGACACTACTCTCGAGTCGAAATTTTTTTATATTTTTAATAAATTATATTAATTATTTTAAGCAAGTTTTGTTAAGAAAGTTTATTGAAATTATATTCCGATTATTTATTATAAATTTTTGAATATTTATGTCAAAAATGAATTTTTGAGAAAATTAGTATAAATTGGTAAATTTTATGTTTTAATTGAAATTATGGTGAATTATGATATTTTGGGTAATTTTTGAGTAATAAATAATATTAAAAAAATTAACCCCAAAAGTTAAATTTAATTTTTACTAAAATCAAATATTACAATTTAATATAAAAATATAGAATAAAAATAATTATTAATATTATATATTTTAAAATAATTTTTAATAATTTAAAATAAAGGGTCATTACAATTATTCAAATTAATATATTAATTAGTTTAATTAGAAAAATTGGTGTGTTAGTGTGATTAAAAGATTGCTTTGGATCTGATTAGTTTGATTTAAAAAAAAATCTTTTGCTATTCTTTTGTTCTTGAATTCTGAACGCACATTTTATTGATATTAACTTTTTTCGTAACTCATAATCATCTAAAATCTCTATCATTACTATGATTTTCAAATATTTCAATAAAGTTAAGTAAAAATTTTCAGAAAATATCACATATTCTATATTCAATATATGATATATGATATTAATGCCAAATTTTCTTGTGGAAATTGCGAGGAAAAATATTTAGTTTAATTATTAGCAGACAAGTCCTCACCCTGTGGTCGTCAAAGCTTAAGTAATGAGAATAAAAAAGAGCAGTACATAGTTGATAGTACTGGTCGAAAGAATTTTTTAATAATTTATAGATGTTGACCCATTAAATGGATCTTTATTAGGCATTAGCAGAATTAGAGCTTAGTCAAATACATAATGCACGAAAATTTACTATTTTATTTTGAGAAAAAATAAAAATAATTAAAAATTTTAATTTTGAAACGTAGAATTACATTCTTTATTTCCTATTGAAATTTGCAATTTTTATTGATAATTGAGTACCTATAATTTTATATTTATACTACTTCAATTATAAAATTTATTGCAACATGTGATTTCATTGTTCTTTAATATCTAAAAAATTTATTTTAAATTTTGGGCATTTTTCGTGAGTGTGCTTGGAAAGATCCTACACATGATTTCGTCATTTACATTTTGGAGCAACATTCTTATTCTAAACGAGATATCTAGTTATGGGATTCTGAACTTAGTTGGAATCTCTGTCTAGATTATCTTTTTTATGAATGACATTCTGCCTTCTATAATACATTCATCTGCCTTCTATAATACATTCATCTTCTTTCCTCGGTCTCATGTATGCTTTGTGTATAACTTCTTTAACCCTCTGAGTTAACTTTGAATCATTGAGAGCCGGAATTGTTGAACTAGATTCCTCTTCTAGAACTTTACTCTTCCCCTTATTCACTCAAGTATCTCCGGCGGTGTTGTGTTGTTGTCCACGTGAACCAGCCCAGGGTTGCTGTTTTGAACTAAGGTGTTCAATTGTTGTTGCATTAGAGCTATCTGAGCTTGGATGTTTTGTATCATTGCTTCCTTGTTGGTTGGGGTGAAGTTGAGTGTTTGGGTTACAGAGTTCAGGTTAGGCGTAGTTACAGCCAGTGTATCTGTTAAGCTTGGAAAAAGTAGTCAGTGATGGTGTTGCAATGGGGCATAATATGGAAAATCGGTGCCTAAAGCCAACCATCCTAAGTATTTCCAAGAGGAAAGTGAGTACTGCTAGATGAAGGTTCGGTATACTAGAATGTTGCTGGAGGTATTGTTGTTGGGAGAGGTGTTGACAGATTAATTGGAATAATGGGTGCTAAGAGGTTAATGTGAGTTTTAGAAGTCGAGATTGATAGTGGACTGAAAGTCATGGTGTCGATGTCTTAACTTGGCAGATATACGAATGACTTTTCACAAGAGTTCTTATAGACAGCGCTACTTGATAATTTATTTCTGGAACTCTTGAGCTTGGAACCCTGCAGATGATCAACAAAAGACAAGGTGAGAGGTGGAGAGGATCCCCATAAACATTTTGATACTTAAGTCAAAAAATAGGGAGAGAATCTAGAAAAAAAAAACAAGAGCAACTAGAATATGAGAGAATAAAATGAATGAAGATAAGTGATATGAGATCCTATTTATAATGATATTTAAATCTTAAAGGAGTAGAATTCTTCCTTGGATAGGATTCCTCCTTGAATAGGATTCCTAGACTAAATATGAGAGTATTCTTTCTTCATTTGGGAGTTTTCTTGAAGCAGGAATCTTTTCTTAAATGGATTTGACTACCTTTTCTTTATGAGTAACTTGTATAGAAAATAAAGTTTTTTAATTTAAACAGAAATATATACATATGGGTATTAATAATTTAGATAAAAAACCATTAATTGACCATGTATTTGTTATATGGATGTTTTTGCAAGTTGCAGAGGGTTAGGGATTCATGATTCTCATGCCATATTGTTGGGTTGATTTCATATTTTTAAAATTTTGTCAGCTTGAAAATTCTTCCTTTCTGCAATTTTTTAATCAAATTATCATTTTAATAAATTTCCAAAAAAAAAGTTGTCATTTTAATTCAAATATTAGTAATGATTTAATATTTGTGCGATAAGTTGTAAAACAACTTAGATCTAATGATAGTAGAATTAATACCTAATATTTTAATTAAATAAAATAGTATCTATATATGGTGTTAATGCATATGAAATCAAGAGAAATGAAATTTAAATTAATGGTGGATAAATCGGTTTATAAAAGTTGTTTTTGTCTAAACAAAATTTTAATACATATGATGTGTTAAATTAATTGTCAATAAATTTTTACTATTTTATAGTTCATTTTTATGATGTTACATTAAATTAAACTAATTAAAATTTAATATTTTTTAGATACCGATAATTTATTTGTGAGAATTCTTAAATCCTGCAAGTAAATAATCAATAAGAGGCAAGATGGGCGGTGAGATGATCCCCATAAACTCTTCAATGCCTAAATTAGAATGGACAGGGAGATTTAAAAAAATAAAAATGTAATGAATAAATAGAAAATAGAATGATTAAAATGATAGATGTGAGAAATATTTATAAAGAAAGTAATGCACCACCCAATCTATTCAGGATGTGGCTCCTTTTATGAAGTTTGAATGTGTTTTCGTCAATAAAATTCTATATATATTTCTACAATTAAAATCATTTAAAAATTAAAAATTAATTTATAGCTATTTAAAATTATTGAGTAGAGCATAAAAATTATAGAGATGTACATAAAAATAACTCTATTAACAAAATTGAAAATGTGGGGTTTATCAGAAATCATATAACATTCTATTATAAAAAAAAAAAGTACCACATTTTCGGTCGAGTAAGAATTCATTTTCTTTTAATGGAGGCAAGGACACACAATATGCAACAATTATTCTTTTTTGACACCGGCATAAAGGTGATAAATTTTTATCAATATTCACCAACAGTGACGCTAAAAATTTAAATTTAGTACCTGCATCATTCTCTTATAAGTGAAACACAAATCAGACTATTCTTGATAGAGGTGAGCACAAATTAGAAAAATTTAGGAATTTAAAATTTTTGAAACTATATCATATTTTGAGGATTTTAAAAATAAATTTTATAGTATCAGTATCTAATTTAAAAATCTTCATACTACTATCATTTTATTTTTTGCGATTGTTCATTATAGAAATTCAGTTATATAGGAACGGATCGATATGATACGGTTCAAAATAGAAATTTGGTAATTTATATAATAAATAAATTTATATTATAAATTAAAATTATATTTATTATCTACAAATTAAAACGATATATGGATATATATCTTTTTTTGTCATTATATTGTATGGATATATGTAAATATATACACACAATAATAATAATAATTCTAATAATATCATTTACCTCATTACTTTTAAATGAAATCAATATGATTAAATCATTCAATAATAATAATAATTATTAAATTATTAAATGCAATAATAGCAATATATTTTAATTAATAAAAATAATTTATATTCTCTAATATTTGTTATAAGATTACTACTTACCTTAATTAAAAGTCAAAACAACATAGCTTTAGGTAAAATTATATCATTTTAGTTATCTATAATATATGTCTATATATTATTATATAGCAAAATAATAATTATAACAATATTATTTAGCTCATTAATTTTAAATAATATCAATAAGATTATATTACTTAATAATAATAATTAATAAGTTATTAAATATAATAATATTATTAGTTCATTAATTTTAAATAACATTAATAAGATTAGATTACTTACTAAAAATAATAATTAATACGTTATCAAATATGATAATAACAACATATTTTAATTAAAAATTAATAAAATTTGAAATTGTACAATGTTAATTTTCTTATTTAAATATTTTAGGTTAGATTGAAATATAATGGGCATTCAACATTTTTACTTATTGTTGATAATAATAATAATAATAATAATAATAATAATAATAATAATAATAATAATAATTTTATTATTTCTCATATTTTAAGTTTAAAGCATGATGTAATGGATATGTCATATTTTTATTTCTTAATTAAATTATTTGAAACTAATGCAATGTTAATTTTTCATTTTTATATCTTAAGTTTAAATTATAATATAATAGACATTTTATATTTGACTTGTTAATTCAATAGTAGTAGTAGTAGCAATATCAATGATAATGATATTAATAATAATAAAATTACTAAAAATATTTTGTTAATAATTTATTTATTATATTTTAATCACAAAATATATTAATTTTTATTATATATTATTATAAATATGTATATTACTTAACGATATAATCATAAGTATATAATTAAGTTACTACTTAATACTATTTATTAATATCTATATATTACTTATTAAATTAATTTTTGGTACTATATTAAGTTTTAGGTTCAGTATGGTTCTCGGTTCAGTTTTTTATAAATATATAGTACCATACCAAATTAATCCTAAAATCCGGTTTGATTTGGTATGGTTGTAATGCCTTTTGGTTCGGTTTGATATTTTCTCCATCCCGTACTTAGCCCTAATACTTGATTGGTTAAATTTACTTTTCTTATATATATATATATATATATATATATATATATATATATATTACTAAAATTGTTATATAAATCAATAATTGTTAAAATTGGATGGTAAGAACTATCTTGTTTAAGTGACATTTCATCATCATAAAATTAGTTATTATAAAATATTTATCAATCTTGCAATTCTACTTAAATCAAATTAATTAAAATTTAATAATTCTGAAAATCCTTATTTGGTTCAATTCCATCAAAACTTCCATTTTATTTACAAATAAATTTTATATAAAATTCATTTAAAAAAACATAATTCATTAATAAAACTTGATTTAATTTCAAAAAATTTATCAAAATTAAAAAGTTAGAATTTTAAATAAATTTTACAAAATTTTCATTTAAACCAAACATCTTAATTTGGATTTACTTATAAATTTTACAATTTTTTTATGAAATTCATTTCAACTAAACTAGATAAATCCTCAAAAAAAAAAAAAAAAAAGACATAGCACTCCAATTTTCAGAACGTATGCCCACGTTTTCAATTTTCGTAGTAAAAAATAAATTACCCCCATATAAGAGAGTTAATTTTATCCAAATAATAATAATAAAATATACATACCGCTGCATTGTACCCGCAATATCTATCAGCTCTGAAAAATATTATTTTAATTTGGGAAACAATTGATAGATTTAATTAATAATAAAAACGAAACCAGGCGAAAACCTACACTAGAGTCAAAAACCATATAAAGAGGAATAATCAATAGCAAGAGTCTTCGCACCCTAACGTCGAATTGTTTTCTAATGTGTTTTGCTTATAAATACCATCATCACCACCTCCATCCCTGCCACCACCAGCAAGTAGTGATCCTTTAATCCAACACCCATCTCAAAAACACCAAGAAATGGCCTTCTCAGCTACCGTCTCTGGCTGTGACACTTCACTTCTTATCAAGAAGTCACCCTTTAATGGCCTCAAGAACCAGTACTCTAAACTCCCTACAAACCTCAAGTTTGTTGTTCCAGTCAAACTGAAACCAGCAACCAGGATAATGGCGGTTTCCAGCTCCTCGTCTGCCGCCGCCGCGGCTCCGCCTCAAGAATCCATCAACACAATCACACCAAAGATACCTCTGCCTGTATTCCCATTTGAAGATTACATGGCAACTAAAGCAAAACATGTCAACAAGGCACTAGATGAGGCAATTCCAGTGCAACATCCTGTAAAAATCCATGATGCAATGAGATACTCGCTTCTTGCTGGAGGCAAACGTGTTAGGCCAGTTCTATGTATAGCTGCCTGTGAACTAGTAGGAGGGGATGAATCAACAGCTATGCCAGCAGCATGTGCAGTGGAAATAATCCACACCATGTCACTAATCCACGACGACCTTCCATGTATGGACAACGATGATCTTCGACGAGGAAAACCCAGCAATCACAAGAAGTTTGGTGAAGAAACAGCGATTCTAGCTGGTGATGCACTTCTATCTTTTTCATTTGAACATATTGCTAAAGCAACCAAGCATGTTTCGCCGGACCGAGTTGTTAGAGCTATAGCTGAGCTCGGATCAGCTGTTGGATCAGAAGGGCTAGTAGCAGGGCAAATAATGGACATGGACAGTGAAGGAAAAGAGGTGAGTGTCAATGATTTAGAGTACATTCACATACACAAGACCGCCAAGCTTTTGGAAGCTGCGGTCGTTTGTGGGGCGATACTGGGTGGAGCTGATGATGAGTGTGTGGAAAGTTTGAGGAAATATGCAAGGTGTATTGGGCTGCTATTTCAAGTTGTTGATGATATATTGGACGTGACAAAGTCATCGGAGGAGCTCGGAAAGACCGCCGGCAAGGATCTGATCGCCGATAAAGCTACGTATCCGAAGCTGATGGGAATTGATGAGGCAAGGAAGCTGGCTGCTAAGTTGGTGGATCAAGCTAATCAAGAACTTTCTTTTTTTGATTCCGCTAAGGCTGCACCGTTATACCATTTCGCTCACTTCATTGCTAGCCGACAAAATTAATTTTTTATATAAATACAAATATGGCCATTGGTCTGTAATTTTCTTATTTTGTAGCAATCGTTTCTTTAATATGATCAATCTTAATCTTTTATAAGTACTGTAAGTGATTAAGTTTTCAGTTTTTCTTTTTAAAATTTTCATGTACAATGTATTATGTTCAAATATTAATAATAAATTTTCTTTATATATATATATATATTAAAAAGGACAAAATCAACTAATAATTACTTTTAAGGGTGTAGAGTTTGAATTTAAAAGAAAAGTATTATTATCTATTGTGTAGTTTATCGATATTTAAATTATATAATTTTTTTATTAAAAAAAATTAATAATAAATATATGACTGTAATTGCAATCAATTTTGGAGTGAATGGAAAAAGAGAGTGTCACTGTTTTTAAGCTTATTTCTCCAATGTTTTGGAGAGTTTATAAATTGTAACGTTGCTTTCATTAACAGAGATAAAGCCATTTTTTAGCATTTTTTTTGTAAGGATTTTTTTAGCATATTTTGTTAGGTACTGTGTGTATATATATATTCATTTATTTATATATTTATATGTAAAAAGGATGAAGGAAAAAAGATACATTCCATTAAGATAAATGATAATGTAACCTAATAACATAACAAAATGGTATTTCAAATATGATTCCCAAATGATATGACAAATAGGATCCCTGACAAATGACTAATTAACTAATATGATAGCATGGATAGTGAAGATTTTTGCACTCTAATATTTTTATTTTCGTATTTTATCATTCATATTTTTAAAATATAAATGGTACTAATATTTTCAAATTTTAATGTCTCGTTTTATTGTAATTTTTAATTAAATTGTCTCCATTTTTTAATTATTCCAATAAATTGTAATTCTTATGAAAAAAGAATCATCTTAATTTTTAAAATTTAAATATATTTTTGGATTAAAAAATTATTTTTGTTTAATTAATTTACATATTTATAATTTTTTTTTCAAAAAATATTATTTATACATTTTTTTATTGAAACAATTACTATATATGTATAAATTAATTTTTACTTGATGTTCAAAATGGTGGAAAATAAGGAAGTAAGGAAAAGAAGAAGAGAAAAAATAAGAGGAAAATAACTTTTTCATATTTGGGGAAGCAAAGAAAAATAAGGGAGGAAAAAAAATATAGTTAAATATAATTTAAAATTTAGAAATGGAAAATTGAAATAATAATTTAAAGTTTATTCACTTTTCTTCCTTTTATACTTTTATTTTCCTTCTAGAGGAAAATAAATAAAGAAAAATAACATTATTTTCTTCACTTTTCTTCATTCCTAAACATAGTGTCAATGTTAAATGATTGCATGTATTTTTTTTATATTTATTCATATTTTTATATAAATTTTTACAAGGCATTAGATACATAAATTATAATTTAATCCTAAAGTTTATAGTATATGATTTTATTTTAACAAGTATGTATTTTCCTACACAACTAAACTAATAAAAAATATAGAAAATTTTAGCAACTAAAATCAACATTAATTATTATAATATCTTTTTAAAGACAATATGGGAAATATCAAAATCCAAATAAACTTATTAGTTTAAATTATATTCTAATCTGTATGTATAAATAAAATTAAGAATTTTAATTAAATTTAAAACAACTAAATTGTTTAAGGCTCCTCAAAATAATCATTCTTGACGCTTTAAAAATAAATTGTTGTGCTAATAAATATAAAATTTTTTTTTTTAGATTAAAAATAAAGAATAAATTTATTAAGACTACAAAAACTTTTAACTTAATATAATTTCATACATTATGAATCGAATCCGAAATATTATTTAAACTAGAACATTCCCAATTTCATCCAACTATTATTGGTTGGAATAATATATTTATTTAACAATAATAATAAAAAAAAAACCTCACATTTTGCCAAATAACTAAGCTAATCTCTAATTGTCCTTAATTAGAATATAAATATAGGGTTAATATTTTTATGGTAATCAACATCTCGTATTCTGTTTTTTTTTTTCTTTTTTTTCTTTTTTACAAAAGAAAAATGTAAAAATAAAAAATAAAAAATTGTAGTATTGTTGCCGTTCCACAGGCACTGTTGTTATTAATTTGAATAATATTAGATAAATGTACAACCCAGTCCAAATCCATGAGTACACTAAAAGTCTCTTCATGATTTATAAATATAAATATAGTAGCCGCCACCCATCTTCAACATTGATAGACAGGTGCTACCCTGTATTAATTTGTTTACAATGGTTAAATAATTATGTGATATTTAGCGTTAAAAATAATTAAAATTCAACAAAAAATAAGTAAGTAATTAATTAAAATACTTAAATGCTTATTAGTTTTTTTAAAAAATTTATTGTGATACATATATTGGGGTATATTAATTATTAACCTAATTTAGAATATTAGATTTGTCATGATGCGAACTTAAAGAGGCACATGATCTACATATATAAAGTATTTAAAACTCAAATTAAGTTTTAACAAAAATTAAATAAAATAAAGACGATAATAAAATGATATAATTTAAATAAATATAAAAAGCAAAATGAATTAAAATCCAACACAAACTTAGTTAATATATATAATAATAATCTTTAATATACGTTCTTCATATATATGGTAATTCAAAATACATCATTATAATTAACTAATTCATTACTACTGCGATATTCTAAATTTAAATACATACTTTATAATAATATATATATCAAGTAGACCTACATAAGACATCCGGAGAAGAAGAAACCCGACGTAGAGTAGATTGACCGATAGACGACCCTCGAAATTTTGAAAAATAATATTGAAATGAGTTAAAACTTACTAAGTAAATTAATAAAAGAAATGTATACATTATGAAAGCTTTCTTTAAAATATCTTTATAAAAATAAGAAATTTGTAATTTATAATTTAAACTATTTAAATTTTTATTGGAAACATACTTTACTGAAATAAAGAATTTTAAAATCATAAAATACTTTATAAAATACAAATAAGTTTCTTAAATTATTTTATATATATAAAAACTAGGTAGAACTCTAAACCATAAATATAATAGTTTTTTAGTTCTCTTATAATTCAAAAACTGTCGGTTTCCGAGAGCAAAACATCAATCGAGCTACCAGTCACAGTCAATTTACTTAAACCAATATTTACTGGCGGTTCTCATGAGCAAAGTATCACCGAGCTACCGGCTCCAGTAATATATAATTCACGCCCAAGAGCAAAACATCACCGAGCCTTATAACCACCAACACTCACTCTCACTTCTATCAGTGCGCACACGGTTTTGATGAAACCTATTAGGTAGCTCATTTTATCGTAGTTTCTTTCTTTTAAAAAAAATATCAATAAATAAAAATAAATAAGGAAAATTACAATAAATTAAAACAATATAAAATTTGCTAAGCATGTGAAACTTAATATGAACATGCTAATATATATATTTCTATATACTTTCTATATACAATTCATGTCACGATCCAAACCGGGAGTCATGACCAGCGCTAGGAAATGGGAATTCTTTCAAATTCAGAACCCGTAGCAAGCCTTAAAAATAAAAAGCATGCAATAAATAAATAAAAATACACTAGAATTAAAATCTTAAATGGATATAAAATTAAACACTTAATGTCATATCATAAAATAAAATATTTGCATACAATATTCAGAGAAAGGTCTCTGACATTAAAACCGTTCTATAGATACAAAATAAAACTACTACTGCAGTTTTCTAGAGTACAATAGAAATCAGGTAAGTAATTTACATAGACTAGCCAGGGTTGAAAATGTCACGACCCAAAACAGGGGCTATGATTGGCGCTAGGGAACGAGAATTCTTTCGAATCCGAAACCCATAGCAAACCTTAAAAATAAAATAAAACATGCAATAGTAATAATAACAACACAATTAAATAAAATATTATGCAGCGGAATAAAATCATAAATATCAAACTAGTATTTCCACCAAATGAAATTAAATCAAATCCTCATCTCATACATAAATAAACTTTTAATACAAGTTTCAGTTTAAATATTTAAAGTACATATCTTATATAATTATAATACAACAATCTCATAATCAACCATAACTACTGCAGTGTCTAGATTATAAAATAAAACTCAGATAAGCAGTTTACATAAAGAAGCCGGAGCGGAAGAAATTTGGCGTACAGGCCTACTATTGAGGTCTAATGCAAATGACTCTCCTAAAAAATAGTCAATGGAGGGGAGTCAGACCTCATTGAGTAAATTACTATAATATATATACATGCATACTAAATGCCAATGCACATAGTCAAAAGTATATATAATATGTATGTATACAAGCAAATACACACAGATGCAATAAAAATTATTTTCATATATTTTTATTTAAAATCACAGTTTATGAAGGATCGAATAGAACCCTAGAAAATGGCAACCTCAAAACAGTGTTAGACAACACTCTAGCCATACAGGCTCACTTATTCCAAATATATTCACTTATTCCATTTGGACAGTAGACTGGTCCCGAGACACTAAGTCAATCAAGCTCCAGAAGTCTGACTGTCAGTGTGATTGGCCCCGAGACACTTGGTCAACCGAGCTCCAGCAATCATACTCCCAATTCATATCTCACACATCAAATAATCATATCCAATCAATATCCACAAGTGGTTAGTAATATAGCCTAAATGCTATCAGCGTACTGGTACGTACTCGGTCCTAGTGCTGCCCACTAGGTAGCATGTTCTATTGATATCCTTCATTATTAAATATAAAACATACATTCACAAATAAATGATGCATGAATTTAAATAAAATAACAACATAAACCATATATATACTAGAAATATACCAAAAGTAAACCATATATATTTCGAGTATATATACGTCAAATAAATACAATTAAATTGCAAAATAAACTAGAAATATACTTAAAAACATTTTAGACATGATTCATTAATAAAACATGCATATAGTTTAAAATATACCAAAAATAAACCAAAAATAAATCAAAAGTAAACTAAAATAAACTCAAGTACTAATTAATACCATTATGCATTTTTAGTCAAAATAAAACATAGATTTCTAAAATCATGCACCCTAGAGCATATATATATAGAATAGTAACTCATAAATTATTGCGCTCCTCGAGATGGGTCTGATGGGCTTAGTCCACTAGGCCTCGGTCTCGACGCAACTAAGCAAACAAAAATGATAGGAATCAGAAAAAATCTAATGGAAACTCCTAGAAATTTGATCTAGAATGCTAGATATAGAATTAGAATTAGAGTTCGACCGGACATTACATTTTACGAGAATTCTACCAAAAATTCGGCAGAACCTCCCCTGTAAAACGAACATCTCTCTACTCAAAGAGTAGAGCCGGTCCTGCAAAGAAACACACTTCAAAAATAAACACAGAACACAATCACAATCTCTCGGTCGGACTCCAAACTATAAATCACCGACCGAGGTCCACAATTCACAGAATGCTACAGAAATACCAAAATTGCCATTATATAATAAAAATATATTTTATAAGTAGAAATTACGTAATTAACCCTAAAACACAGTGAAAACTGATAAAAACTTATTTATTTAGAAAAATCGTATATTATATATATAATTTGAAAAAAATTTATGAAAAATAGTTTTAATTAGTTAAAAATACTAAATAATTTGTGGAAATCATTTTTATACCCTAAATAAATATTAAAACCAATTTAATTACATTTTTAGTCAATTTAATGTAAAATTACCAAAATACCCCTATATATAAATATACTAAAATAAATCCAAAAATTCACCAAAAATAATATAATTGCACAAAATTAATTTTCTCAACATATATTTCAATAATATCAATAAATATACCCAATTAATCAATAAATTTCAATTAAACACATAATTAACCCTAATTATCAAAATTACATAAACTATATAAATTCAAAATAAATACATAAAAATCCAAATAAATTCCAAATAAATTTCTATAATTCATTTCAACACCTATATTTATCATAAAACACAATTTCATAATTTAATTAATTAATTTTCGAAAATTAGAAAATAATAATAAAATAGTCAAAAATAACCAAAAATTAAAATAAATTCCAAAAATTCTACAAAAATTTCAAAATGAAGATTACACTAAGGGGATATAAATTTGTGAAAGTAATTTTCATGAATCAATCAAATTGAATTTCAAAAAAATCAAGAACCCTAATAGCCCGAAATTGCAAAATCGAAACCTAGGCAAATCTAGACCATTTTAAGTGAAACAAAGCTTGGAATCACACTCAAAAGATCTCAAGGAGAAGATAGAGACTAGCGGTGTCGAAAACGGTGGCTGAAATCACGTCAATCGATGGTGAGGATTAGTTTCGGGTTTCCGACCAAAATGAGCTCCTCCGACGTCGGAAATAGCTGCTGCAGGTGGCGAGGAAGGCTGAGAAAGAAGGTGGCATGCCAGGAGGCACACCGATGGCAAGAAAACGGCATGACAGATGGTGGAACGGCGATGGGAGGTGATCAGGAAGAAGGAGAGGAAATCAGGGGTAAAACGGTAATTTGGCAAAATTTTTATTTTTTTGACAATATATTATGTATATATGTATATATATATATATACCCACACTATATATTAAAATAATATAAACTTTCACACACATAATTTAATATATTAAATAATTTATACATTTAAAAGTAATTAAATAATATTAAAACTAAATAATAAATAATAAAAAAATTAGAAAAATTAATTAAACCCTAGTTTAATTTAAATATATACACATATATATACTTTATTTTAGCACTTTAAAAATATATATGAGTTCATGCAAATTCATGAATTTGTTTAAAATAATTAATACTAAATTATTTACGTGTTATTTTTTCTGAAAATAAAATTATTGGGAAAATTTTACGTAAAGCACTTAAAATAACATAAAATAATTCAAATAAGCTTTAAATAAATATCAACTCATAAAAATATCATAATTATATATAAAATTATTAATACTGCATATCCCGATGCAGTTTAAAATATTTTAAAAACTCGGGATATTATAGAAAAAGCCCGGCGAATGGGCCTACTATTGAGGTTTGAGAAAGAAGAATCTCATGTAAAATGAAAAACTGAGGGAAGTCAGACCTCACCGAATGAATTATTATATTATATATATATATATATATATGCATCTCCTAATGTCATATACAATCAAGCATCAATATATATAGTAAATATATACAAGCAATTTACATAGATGCTGAAATCATTTTTATATATATTAAGTGCTGAAAAATATTTATTTTAATAAAGGAAAAAATAGTATTTTATTTAATCGTAACCTCAATTAATAATACTACTCTAGTCATACAGGCTCACTTAATTCCAAATTAATTCTCTTATTCAATATTGGACAGTAGACTGGCCCCTAGACACTAAGTCAACTAAGCTCTAGCAGTCTCACTGTCAGTGTGATTGACCCTGAGACACTAGGTCAACCGAGCTCCCACAATCATATTACTCAATCACGTCAATCTCAAAATCAATCAATGAAATCAAAGTCACCTCAAGTGATTTGCAACTCAAGCCTAAATCTATTGCACTGGTACGTACATGGCCTTAGTGCTACCCATTAGGTATCACGTTTTATCGATATCCTTCAAATAAAATTGAATATACATATGGGAAATAAATAATACATAATTAAACATAAATAACATTCATAATAATGAAATAAACCATATATATACCAGAAATATAGAAAAAATATACCCAGTATATTTCGAGTATGTATGCTAAATAAATCAAAAATCAACCATAAATATACCAAATATAAACCATGAATATACCAAAAATATATTAAGTGTATATTGAAAATATATCATGCATTTATATTGACATATACCAAAAATATACTAAAAATATACCTAACATATACTAAAACATTTAATAAAACAATTCATGGATAAATACATATTAAAAACATGAATATTCAATATCATGCATCCTATATGCGATATATATATATAAAATAATAACTCACAATGCTGCGCTCCACAAGACTGGCTTAACGGGCCCAGTCCAATGGGCCTTGCTCTTGGCGCAGCTAGAAAATAAAATAATAATAACAAATCAGAACAAATCTAACTTATACTTCTAAAAGAGACCCGATCTAGGAATTTGAAACTCAAACAAATACAGAAACTTAGGATGGACTCGATATCACGTTTTACGAGAATTCTATTGAAAATTCGGTAGAACCTCTTCTGTAAAACCGACATTTCTCTACTAAAAAAGTAGAGCCGATCTTGCAAGAAAAACATATTTCTAACACAACTCAACACCTCTGGTTGGGATCTTGAACTATACAATTTTTCAACTGAGATTCACAATTCACCAAAAATACATTTAAAATAATAAATATATTAAAATCAATAAATTCCATAAACATACTCAAAATGTCAAAATATAATATATTTAAACAATAAAACACCAAATACCATTATTTTCACAATTATTAAATAAAATCCCAAATAATAATATAATATTAATAAAAATCCAATTTTTCAATAATTCAATATAAAATAGTAAAAATTGATTTTTATATATTCAAATAGCATAAATATATATTAAAAGCTATTAAAAACCCATTAAATCACCAAAATAGTAAATAATATATTATTTAATATAATTTTCAAAAATTAGTATTAATTAGTTAAAAATAGTAAATAATTTATAAAAATCATTTTAATACCCTATATAATTCTAAAATCATCTAAAACATATTATTTAGCTATAATTATCACAAAATTACACAATTAATCATTTTAATACCCTATATAATTATAAAACCATCTAAAACATATTATTTAGCTATAATTATCGCAAAATTACACAATATACTCAATAATTCAAAATATACTTAATATTATAAATATTCTCAAAAATTATATGAATTCACCAAAAACCATTTTAATAATTCTAAAATTATTAACTCACATTATAAATTCAAATCCAACTAAATCCTCAATAAAAATAATTAATTAACATAATCACCAATAATTCAATATTTAATATTAAAATAATAAAACATTAACCAAAATTTAAAAAAATCACAAAAAATATATTTGAGAAGGTTGACCTACAACAAACAACATTCCTTAAGCAAGATTTCATGAATCAACCTAAATCAAGTTCAAAAAATTTAAAAATCCTAAAACACATAAACTAAAAATTGGAGATATCTAAAAATCTAGAGGTTTAGAGCTAAAAAGGAGCTTAGAAATGAACTCACTGGAGCTTGGTGGCTCAAATGAGACCGGTCTAATGTCAAATGGTGGCCAAAATCTTCCTCGGCGACAAGAAGCTCAAGATTCAGTTACCATTAACTTTGGCGATGTAGGCGGCTACGGGGCGTGCTAGTGATGGCGGACGACAACTAGAGGGAAGGGGAAGCAGCGATAGTCAGTGGCAGAGGGTGGGGCGGTTCGGACGGTGGCAATTGGAAGTGACCGAGAGTTGGAGAAAAAGAAGAAAAAAAAAAGAAAAAGAAGGAGAAGAGGAAGGTTTGACCGAAAATCCTGCTTTTGACTATTTTATTTTTTTATTAATTTGAAAATTATCAAAATGCCCTTCATATAATTTAATAATAATAATAATAATAATAATAATAATAATAATAATAATAATAATAATAATAATAATAATAATAATAATAATAATAATAATATCAATCTCACGTAAATTAAATTATTTAAATTATTTTTATGTAAATAATTCTTAGAATAAAATATGTAAATTATTATTAGCAATATAACAATAACAATATAAGAATAAAATTTAAAATTATTAATACTGCATATCCAATATTATTTAATTTAAAATACAGGGTCATTACAATCTTCCCTACTTATAAGAATTTGTCCTTGAATTCAAGGAAAAGAAAACAGAAACAAGAGTCATTGAGGAAAGAGATAAGGATAAGAAGCTCGCATTTCTGCTTCAGTCTCCTAAGTATGCTCCTCTACGTTGTTGCTTCGCCACAACACCTTGATCATCGAAATTTGTTTCAAACGCAATTGATGAACTTGATAATCTACAATCACAATAGGTTCTTCCTCAAACGTTAGGTCTTCATTCACTTCTACATTATCAGGCTGCAACACGTGTGAAGGGTCTAAAATATACTTTCTCAACATCGAGATATGGAACACTGGATGCACTTGACACAAAATTGAAGGCAAAGCCAACTGATATGCAACTGTGCCCACTCTTTCCAGGATCTTGAACGATCCAATATCTTAGTGCTAGCTTACCCTTCTTGCCAAATCTCATCACACCCTTCATAGGAGACACCTTCAGGAACATATAATTTCCTACTTGGAACTCCACATCTCTACGTCTCGGATCCGAATAGCTCCTTTGTTTACTAACTGTGGTCTTTAGTCTCTTCTTAATCACAACAACCTTCTCAGCAGCATCCTGAACCACCTTAGGTCCAATCAACACTCTCTCCCCAATCTCATCTTAACTCAGAGGTGATCTACACTTTCTTCCATACAAAGCCTCATATGGTACCATCCCAGTACTGTTATAGTAGCTATTATTATATGCAAACTCTATAAGTGGCAAATGATCATCCCAGCTACCTCCCAAATCCAATACACACATCCTCAATATATCTTCCATTATCTGGATCATCCTCTCAGACTGACCATCTATTTGAGGATGAAAAACAGTACTAAAATCAAGCCTAGTGCCCATTGCTTCTTGCAACTTCTATAAAAAATGAAAGGTAAACACAAAACCTCTATTAGATACAATAGACACAGGTATTCCGTGAAGGCACACAATATGCTTAATATACAGTTTCGCCAATCTAGCTATAGAATAAATGGTTTTCATAGGCAAGAAATGAGTAGACTTGGTCAACCTGTTCACAATCACCTAGATGGAATCGTATCCATCCTTAGAATGAGGTAAACTAACCACAAAAGTCATAACAATTCTCTCCTATTTCCACTCAAGAATCAGAAGTGGCTGAAGCTTCCCATAAAGCTTCTGATGTTCATCTTTCACCTGCTAACATGCCAAAAACTTAGCAACAAAATCAATTACATCCTTCTTCAGTCCGTCCCACTAGTATAAGTCTTTGATACTGTAGTACATCTTAGTAACTCTTAGACGTATGTTGTAAGCTGTAGAATGTGCTTCGTCAAGGATCTTTTCTCTCAAATTATCCATATCAGGAACGCATAACCTACCACTAATCCACAAAACACCTTCATTATCAAGTGTGAAATCAGTGAACTTTCCTACATAAATATTCTTGGCAAGCTCTGCTAGAATAGGATCTCAGCCTTGAGCTACCTTAATCCTATCTCTCAGCATAGATTGAATTCTAAATTAAGTTAACACTCCACTAGATCTACTCATCTTTAACATCATACCTTGATCCACTAACTGATACAACTCTTAGATCAACAGTCTCCTCTCCACACTAATATGAGCAAGACTACCTGAGGACTTCCTACTTAAGGCATCTGCTACCACATTAGCCTTGCTTGGATGATAAAAAAAATCTTATAGTCATAGTCCTTCAAGAGTTCTAACCATCTCCTCTGCCTTAAATTCAGATCTTTTTACTGAAAAATGTACTTAAGGCTCTTGTGATCAATGAAAATCTCACAAGTCACCCCGTACAGATAATGTCTCCAAATCTTGAGAGCAAAGATCACTGCAGCCATCTCTAAGTCGTGAGTAGGATAATTCTGTTCATGCTTCTTCAACTGCCTCAAAACAAAAGCTATCACCTTACCATTTTGCATCAACATATAACCTAGGCCAACCTTAGAGGCATCATAATACATCGTGAACTTATCTACTCCATTAGGCAAAGCCAAAACTAGAGTTGTGGTTAACTTCTCTTTCAGCAACTGAAAACTGTTCTCACAAGCATTTGACCACTCAAACTTCATATTTTTCTGAGTCAAGCAAGTCATAGGAGCTGCAATTCTAGAAAAATCTTACACAAATCTCCTATAATACCTAGCTAAACCTAAAAAACTTTAAATATTCATGACTGTAGTCGGTCTAGGCCACTCAGACACTACTGTGGATCAACTTAGATACCATCTTTAGACACCACATGTCCAAGGAATATAACACTCTCTAACCAGAAATCACACTTCAAGAATTTAGCATAAAGTTTATGTTCTCTTAGTGTTTGCAGTACAATCCTTAAGTGATATACATGCTCATTCATACTCTTTGAATACACTAATATATCATCAATGAAGACTACCATAAACTGATCCATAAATGGTCTGAATACCCTGCTTATCAGATCCATAAAAGCAGCTGGTGCATTAGTCAACCCAAATGACATTACCAGAAACTTATAGTGGCTATATCGAGTGCAGAATGTTGTTTTAGGAATATCGGCTTCATTGATCTATAACTGATGATAACCCGACCTCAAGTCAATCTTAGAAAAGAACTGTGTACCTTGAAGCTGATCAAATAGATCATCTATCCTCGAAAGAGGATACTTGTTCTTCACGGTCACCTTATTCAGCTCTCTGTAGTCTATGCACATTCTTAGGGTACCATCCTTCATCCTCACAAACAGGACTGGTGCACCCCAAGGAGAAATACTAAGTCTGATAAAACTCTTATCCAATAATTCCTGTAACTGCTCCTTCAACTCTTTCAACTTTGCAGGAGCTATTCTGTAGGGCAACATCAAAATAGGAGTAGTGCCTGGAACCATATCTATACAGAACTCAATCTCTCTGTGAGGTGGTAAACCTAGCAACTCCTCAGGAAAAACATTAGGAAACTCACAGGCAACAGGAACATCTGTGAGTGATAACTTCTCCATTGAAGTATCCTTGACTAATGCCAAATATCCTTGAAAACCTTTCCTCAACATCTTCCTAGTCGTGATAGCGAAGATGAGATTATGAGGTGCATAACTCTTATCACCCATAAACTTAAACTTTACTTTATCAAGAATTTTGAAAATCACCTCTTTACTCTGACAATCCATAACTGCATAGTACTGAGAACACTAATCCATGCCCAGAATCACATCGAATTCCATTACATCCACTTATACTAAATTTGTTGGCAATTCTCTACCTCTGACAAAAAATTGGACAACCAAAAAGAACAACGTCAGTGTCCAATAAATCGCTTAGAGGAGTGGCGACAGATAAAGGAAAAGTCATTCTCGAAGCTTGCCAACACGACTTTGAAGTAAAACAGGAGATATAAAGCAATGTGTAACATCCAAGAAATAAATAGGAATAATACCTGCCACAATGGCATTAGATGCCTGAGCATCCTACTGAGTGAGGTGGAAAACCCTGGCCTGACCTCGACCTCCCTACGACTGGTAAAAGCCTGGACAAATCCTCCGGCACCTCCTCCGGTACCTTTACCACGTCCCTGTTGAGCAACAATCTGAGTTGAACTCGAGTACTGCACTGGAGGCAACTGAAAAGGAACTGATGTTGTAATGGCAATTAACTGTAAAATTTATTATGGCTGATATCCATAATAGGGACATGATATAGCAAGATGTCCCGTCTGTCCGTATTAAAAATAAGTCAGTGGCGCCATATAACATAGTCCCTGATGGACTCTACCACACGTCTAACAGACGCTGGTTACTAATCCTGAACTTTAACCACTACTGCTACTGGAAGCACTTGACCTAAATTTAATTGGTCTATGCTATCCCCCACGACCATGTTTGCTACTCCTATGCACTCTCTACTGCTACCTTTGGCTCTACTGTATTGTGCCTCTCTGCTGACTACTCGAATCAATATGAAAAATTGAATACGAAGTAGTTTGAAATCCTCCTGACTAAGTGCCCAACTGGTAAAAATCAGGTATAGCTCCTTGCCTGACTAGTCTAAGCTCAATCTCATTAGCCAACTCTATCACTGACTCCAGAGTAAGGCCCGCTATAAGCATCCCAGTAAAAGCAGAATCTAGACCAGTGATGTATATAGTAACCATAAATTACTTATCTCTCATCAGATCCTTTACATATTTTCTAAGTCAGAGAAACTCTTTGGTGTAGTCCTCGACAGATCTATCTCCTATGGTGATGCTCGTTAATCTGAGTCTATATCTCATATGAAGTGGCTCTAGGCAGAATCTCCTCATAAATCTCTTTTTGAACTGAGCCCAAGTCATTGTCGTTATGTATGGCTGAATCATATGAATAAACCAATCCAAGGCTGGTCCCTCAATTGATAACTCAACGATCATGATCCGCCGGTACTCAGTGTGAGTAGTCTGAGTCTTTGTCTCAACCGCATGCAGAAAATTTAACGGATCCAATGTCCCATCAAAAGCTATCTGACCAACTCTGGCATAGAACAGTGCTATCTCAGGGTCAGATATAACCTGCTGATAGGTAGGCTATAACGATAGTACAATTAGAGGTATCATAGCTTCTTCGTACTCTAGTTCTATAGGTTCCTCATCCTGTAGCTCTCACTATTTACGGCGACCTATCACTCCTCAAAGTCTACCTCTACCTCAACCTTTGCACCTCACTGACAGCTCAGGAGATAAAACCTTATCCTGAAAGGACTCATCATCCTCACCTCCTCATTTTGAAAAGACAAACCATAAAGATATTCAGACAAAATAGACAATTTAAAGATTACGTGGAATACTAAATCAAGAAAAACTTAACAAAGACATACTCGAACCTAATTAAACTATAATAGTTACAAAGAAAACACAACTCAAAAAACCTAGGGCTTTAATACAAACTTCGCTCTGATACCAACTTTGTCATGACCCAAACCAGGAGTCTTGATTGGTGCTAAGAAACGAGAATTCTTTCGAATCTAGAACCTGTAGCAAACCTTAAAGATAAAAAGTATGCAATAAATAAATAAAAATACACCAATATTAAAATCTTAAATCGATATAAAATAAAATACTTAATGTCATATCATAAAATGAAATATTTGCATACAATATTTAGAGAAAGGTCTCTGACATTAAAACCATTTTAAAAATACAAAGTACAACTACTACTATAGTTTTCTAGAGTACAATAGAAATAGGTAAGTAATTTACATAAACTAGCTAGGGCTGAAGAAGTCCGACGGATGAGCCTACTACTGAGGTCTGAGAAAGAAGAATTTCTTGTAAATGAACAACTGAGGGGAGTCAGACCCCACTGAGTGAATTATTATATTATATATACATGCATCTCTTAATGTCATATGCAATCAAGCATAAATATATATAGTAAATATATACAGACATTTTACACAGATGCTGAAATCACTTTTATATATATTAAGTGCTGAAAAATATTTATTTTAATGAATGATCAAATAGAACCCTATTTAATCGCAACCTCAATCAATAATACCGCTTTAGCCATTCAGGCTCACTTAATTCCAAATTAATTCTCTTATTCCATATTGGATAGTAGACTAGCCCCGAGATACTAAGTCAACCGAGCTCCAACAGTCTCATTGTCAGTATGACTGATCCTGAAATACTAAGTCAATTGAGCTCCCGCAATCACACTACTAAATCACGTCAATCTCAAAATCAATCAATCAATCAAATCAAAGTCACCTCAAATGATTCACAACTCAAGCTTAAATCTATCGCACCGGTATGTACACGGTTCTAGTGCTGCCTACTAGGTAGCACGTTCTATCGATATCCTTCAAATAAAATTGAATATACATATGGGAAATAAATAATACATAATTAAACATAAATAACATTCATAATAATGAAATAAACCATATATATACCAGCAATATATCAAGTACAGTTCAAGTATATATACGCTAAATAAATCCAAAATCAACCATAAATATACCAAATATAAACCATGAATATACGAAAAATATATTAAGTATATATTGAAAATATATCATGCATTATTTATATTGACATATACTAAAAGTATACTTAACATATAATAAAACATTTAATAAAACAATTCATTGATAAATACATATTAAAAACATGAATATTCAATATCATGCATCTTATATACGATGTATATATAAAATAATAACTCACAATGCTGCACTCTACGGGATTGGCTCAACGAGCCCGGTTCAATAAGTCTCGGTCTCGATGCAACTAGAAAATAAAATAATAATAACATATCATAACAAATCTAACTTATACTTCTAAAAGAGACTTGATCTAGGAATATGAAACTCAGACAAATATGAAAAGTTAAAATCGACTCGACATCACGTTTTATGAGAATTCTACTGAAAATTCAGTAAAACTTCCTCTGTACAACCGACATCTCTCTACTAAAAAACTAGAGCCGATCCTGCAAGAAAAACACACTTCTAACACAGATAACTCAACACCTTTGGTTGGGACCCCAAAGTACATAATTTCCTAGCCGAGGTTCACAATTCACCAAAAATACATTTAAAATAATAAATATATTAAAAATCAATAAATTCCATAAATATGCTCAAAATGTCAAAATATAATATACTTAAACAATAAAACACCAAATACCATTATTTTCACAATTATTAAATAAAATCCCAAATAATAATATAATATTAATAAAAATCCAATTTTTCAATAATTCAATATAAAATAGTAAAATTCATTTTTATATATTCAAATAGCATAAATATATATTAAAAGTTATTAAAAACCCATTAAATCACCAAAACAGTAAATAATATATTATTTAAATATAATTTTCAAAAATTAGTATTAATTAGTTAAAAATAGTAAATAATTTATAAAAATCATTTTAATACCCTATATAATTCTAAAATCATCTAAAACATATTATTTAGCTATAATTATCACAAAATTACACAACTAATCATTTTAATACCCTATATAATTCTAAAACCATCTAAAACATATTATTTAGCTATATTTATCACAAAATTATACAATTAACTCAATAATTTAAAATATACATAATATTATTAATATTCTAAAAAGTTATATAAATTCACCAAAAATCATTTTAATAATTCTAAAATTATTAACTCAAGTTATAAACACAAATCCAAATAAATTCTCAATAAAAATAATTAATTAACATAATTACCAATAATTCAATATTTAATATTAAAATAATAAAACATTAACCAAAATTCAAAAAATTCACAAAAAATATATTTGAGAAGCTTGAGCTACAAAAAAACAACATTCCTTAAGCAAGATTTCATGAATCAACCTAAATCAAGTTCAAAAAATTCAAAAATCCTAAAACACATAAACTAAAAATTGGAGATATCTAAAAATCTAGAGGTTTAGAGCTAACAAAGAGCTTAGAAAATGAACTCATAGGAGCTTGGTGGTTCAAACGAGACCGGTTCGATGTTAAATGGTGGCCAAAATCTTCACCGGCGATGAGAAGTTCAGGATTTGGTCTCCATCAACTCTGGCAATGCAGGCGGCTTCCGAGCGTGCTAGTGATAGCGGACGACAGCTGGAGGGAAGGGGAAGTAGCGACAGTCAGTGGCAAAGGGTGGGGTGGTCTGAACAATGGCAGTTGGAAGTGATCGAGAGTGGGAGAAGAAGAAGAAGAAGAAGAAGAAAAAGAAAAAGAAAAAGAAGAAAGAGAAGAGGAAGGTTTGACCGAAAATCCTGCTTTTGACTATTTTATTTTTATTAATTTGAAAAATTACCAAAATGCTCTTCATATAATAATAATAATAATAATAATAATAATAATAATAATAATAATAATAATAATAATAATAATAATAATAATAATAATAATAATGTAACATTAATGTTAACAATAATAATAATATTAATAACAATAATAATAAATACAATAATATTAACAAAAACAATAATAATATTAATCTCATGTAAATTACATTATTTTTATATGAATAATTCTCATAATAAAATACGTAAATTATTATTAGCAATTTAACAATTACAATATACGAATAAAATTTAAAATTAGTAATACTACATATCCCAAAATAATATTATTTAATTTTAAATACTAGGTCATTACAGTTCAATTATTAACTTATAGTTGGAATGCACTCTTCTGTGCAGTCATGCTCGACCCTAACCAATCAACTCGGTTGGAGGCGTGGCTAAAGAGAATAAATAAAAATGGAATTCCTACAAATTTTAGATTTCTAATGAAAGAATCGATTAATATACGACTCTACTAAAGTAGACTCAATGTCACATTTTACAAGAAATCTACCAAAAATGTGGTCAAGTCTCCTTTGTAAAACAGACATCTTTGTACCGAAGTAGAGCCAATCGTATATAGAAAACACTTTAAAATAACTGCAACAACTCTAAATCTCGGGTTAGGCCCTCAAACTACAGCTTATGCCCAATCGAGAATCAATTTTCACAAACTACACTATAATTCGATAAAATTCCATTTAAATATCAAAATTAATTTATTTACACAAATAAAACATAAAAAATATTTATTTATAAAATAATTAATAAAAATCACATAAAAATCAATTTTTGTTATAAAGGTTCTTATTCAAAAATTTTGAAATTAAATAGTATTTAATTATCAAAAATTAATTAAATTATTCAATTATATAATTAAGCAATCGAACTCATTTAAATCATAAAAATCACAAACATTGTTTTATTCGAGTATTATTCTAATAATTACTGATAATTACTAGTATAGGAATAAATTCAAAAAAAATTTTAATATTATTTCTTACTCAAAAATTACCCAAAACATTATAATTCACCATAATTTCAATTAAAACATAAAATTTACCAATTTATACTAATTTTCTCAAAAATTCATTTTTGACATAAATATTCAAAAATTCATAATAAATAATCGAAACATAATTTCAAGAAACATCCATAACAAAACTTGCTTAAAATAATTAATAGAATTTGTTAAAAATATAAAAAATTTTCAGTTCGGGAATAATGTCATGAACAGTAACCCCAATACCCCGGAAATTCAAAAATTTTCTAAAAATTTAAATAAATTATTTTTAGAATTCTTATAAGGCATACAATAATTAGTCCTAAAGAACATATATCAAATAAAATCAATTTTAGCTTCAATTTCACAATTAATCAAAAATACCTAAATTTAAATTTTTGAGAAATTGGAGTTGTTACTGTTGTTAGAATCCAAAATGAATTGAGGATTAATAATGCCTGGACCGAGAGCTTTGATTCAAGCCTAAGAACGACCGGTGAACTAACCAAAATTATCGCCGGTCATCTTCTCCATTTTCGACTTGAAACGTGCGGAGAAGGGAGAAGACGTCTGATGGTGCTACTATTGGCGTGGAGGAGGTCATGTTGCATTACCAGAGGAGTTACCAGGCTTGCAGCCTAATAGAGAGATAGAATTTTGTATCGATATAGGGCCTGGTATAGACCCTATCTCTATGCTACCATATAGAATGGCTCCTACAGAGTTAAAGGAGCTGAAAGGGCAATTGCAAGAATTATTGGATAAAAGGTTTATTCGGCCTAGCACATCTCCTTAGGGTGCTCCAGTTTTTTTGGGAAAAAAAAGGATGGTCAGTCAGAAAGGACCATATAGACCTTTAAGGATATGTTGAGGATGTGTGTGATCAACTTTGGTGGTCAATGGGACATATATTTACCATTGATAGAATTTGCATATAACAACAATTATCATGCAAGTATTGAGATGACTCCATATGAAGCACTGTATGGTAGGAAATATAGATCACCATTGTGTTGGAAAGTTAGAGAGAGGCAATTGATAGGTCCAGAATTAGTGCAGATTACTTCTTAAAAAGTTCATATCATTCAGCAGCACTTGAGGACAACCTTCAACATATAAAAGAGCTATGCAAACCTGAAGAGGAAGGACGCATCTTTTTCCATTAGAGACATGGTGTTTCTAAGGTGTCTCTAATAGGGGGTTATGAGGTTTGGTAAGAGAGGAAAATTAGCCCTAAGGTACATTGGGCCATACGAGATACGTTCGAGAGTTAGAGAGGTGGCTTATAGACTGGTGTTGCCACCTGAACTATCTTGGATTCACCCGGTGTTTCATATTTTCATGCTGAGGAAATATATTCCTGATCCTTCTAACATCCTTCAGCCTCAGGCAGTGGAGCTTAGTGAAGACCTGTCATAAGAGGAATATTTTATGGCGATTGTGGATCGCCAAGTTCGTCAACTTTACACCAAAGAGATCCGATAGTGAAGGTGTTATGGAGTAACCACACAGCTGAGGACTGCACGTAATGGTGGCTTATCCCTATCTTTTCCATTTGATTCTGTATTTTATTATCGAAAATTTGAAGACGAATTTTTTTGTAAGGGGGAAGATTATAATGACCCTTTATTTTAAATTATTAAAAATTATTTCGAGATATGCAGTATTAATAATTATTTTTATTCTATATTATTATATTAAATTGTGATATTTGATTTTAGTAAAGATTAAATTTAACTTTTGGGGTTAAATATTATTAATTTAATTTTAGAATTTAATTGGAGTATTTATATACACTTAATAAATATTTGTGGATGGAATAATTGGGAATAATATTTTAATTTAATATACTATATTGTTTTGTCTTTTTTGTTTTTATTAATATATATATATATATACAAAAAAAAATTGCCTTTCTTCTTTTCCCTCTTCCCCTTCCTTCCTTTCCTTCTTTCCCTTCTTCTTTCTTCTCCTCTTCTCTCGATTCCCTACACGCAGCAGCTCCACCCCGTTGCCACCCACCACCACGCGCGTCACCTACCACCAACAGCACCCCAGACGTCTTCTCCCTCCTCCACGCGTTTGAAGTCGGAAATGGAGAAGACGACCAATAACAATTCCAGCGAGTTCACTAGCCGTTCTTAGGCTTGAATCGAAGCTTTCAGTCTGGGCATTGTTAATCCTCAATTAATTTTGGATTATAACACCAGCAACAACTCTAATTTCTCAAAAAATTAAATTTGGGTATTTTTGTTTAATTGTGAAATTGAAGCTAAAATTGATTTTATTTGATATATGTTCTTTAGGATTGATTGTTGTATGCCCTATAAGGATTTCGAAAATAATTTTTGTAAATTTTTAGAAAATTTTCTAATTTCTGGGGTGATCTTGGGTTACTGTTCATGATACTATTCCCAAGCCGAAAAATTTTTATATTTTTAATAAATTCTATTAATTATTTTAAGTTTTGTTAAGAAAATTTATTGAAATTATGTTTCGATTATTTATTATGAATTTTTGAAAAAATTAGTATAAATTGGTAAATTATATGTTTTAATTGAAATTATGGTGAATTATGATGTTTTGGGTAATTTTTGAGTAATAAATAATATAACCCCAAGTTAAATTTAATCTTTACTAAAATCAAATATTACAATTTAATATAAAAATATAGAATAAAAATAATTATTAATACTATATATTTTGAAATAATTTTTAATAATTTAAAATGAAAGTTCATTACCATTACTCTAATTAACATATTAATTAGTTTAATTAGAAAAATTGGTGTGTTAGTATGATTAAAAGATTGCTTTGTATCTGATTAGTTTGATTTTAAAAAAAATCTTTTGTTATTTTTTTCTTCTTGAATTCTGAACGCACATTTTATTGATATTAACTTTTTTCGTAACTTATAATCATCTACAATCTTCTATCAGTACTCTAATTTTCAAATATTTCAATAAAATTAAATAAAAATTTTCAGAAAATATCACATATTCTATATTCAATATATGATATTAATGCCAAATTTTCTTGTGGAAATTGCGAGGAAAAATATTTGGTTTAATTATTAGCAGACAAGTCCTCACCCTGTGGTCGTCAAAGCTTAAGTAATGAGAATAAAAAAGAGCAGTACATAGTTGATAGTACTAGTCCAAAGATTTTTTATTAATTTATAGATGTTGACCCATTAAATGGATCTTTATTAGGCATTAGCTGAATTTGAGCTTAGTCAAATACATAATGCACGAAAATTTTACTATTTTATTTTCAGAAAAAATAAAAATAATTAAAAATTTTAATTTTGAGATGTAGAATTACATTCTTTACTTCCTATTGAAATTTGCAATTTTTATTGATAATTGAGTACCTATAATTTTATATTTATACTACTTCAATAATAAAATTTATTGCAACATGTGATTTTCCTGTTCTTTAATATCTAAAAGATTTATTTTAAATTTTTGGGCGTTTTTCATAAGTGTGATTAGAAAGATCCTGCATATGATTTCGTCATTTACGTTCTAGAATAATATTTTTGTTCTAAACAAAGATATGTGGTTGATGAGATCTCCAGTCCCATCATATTGATCTAGTTGTGGAATTCTAAACTTAGTTGGGATCTCTGTCTAGATTATCCTTTTTATGAATGGCATTCTGCCTTCTATAATACATTCATCTTCCTTCTTTGGTCTTGTGCGGGCTTTTTGTATAACCTCTTCAACCCTCTGAGTTAACTTCGAATCGTTGAGAGTCGGAATTGTTGAACTAGATTCCCCTTCTGGAACTTCACTCTTCCCTTTGTTCACTCAAGTGTCTCCGAAGGTGTTGTGTTATTGTCCGTGTGAACCGGCCTAGGGTTGCCGTTTTGATCTAAAGTGTTTAATTGTTGTTGAATTAGGGTTATCTGAGCTTGGAGTTTTGTATCATTGCTTCCTTATTGGTTGGGATGAGGTTGAGTGTTTGGGTTACAGTGTTCAGGTTAGGCGTAGTTACAACCAGTGTATTTGTTAGGCTTGGAAAAGGTACGAAAGGTATTAGTCAGTGATAGTGTTGTAATGGGGCATAATATGGAAAGTCAGTGCCTAAAGCTGACCACCACTAAGTATTTTTAAGAGGAAAGTGCATACTGCTAGATGAAGGTTCAACATACTGGAACGTTTCTGGAGGTACTATTATTGGGAGAGGTGATGGCAAATTGATTGGAGAATGGGTGTCGAGAGGTTAATGTGAGTTTTAGGAGTCGAGATTAGCGGTGGACTGGAAGTCACGGTGTCGATGTCTTAACTTGGCAGATATACGAATGGCTTTTTCCAAGAGTTCCCACAGATAGCGCCACTTGATAAATTATTTTCGGAACTCTTGAGCTTGGAACCCTACAAGTGATCAACAAAAGGCAAGGTGAGAGGTGGGGAGGATCCCCACAAATATTCTAATGCTTAAGTCAGAAAATAGGGAGAGAATCTAGAAAGAGAAAATAAGAGCAACTAGAATATGAGAGAATATAATGAATGAAAATGAGGGATATAGGGTTTCATTTATAGTGATACTTAAACCTGAAAGGAGTAGGGTTACTCCTTGGATAGGAATCCTATACCAAATATGAGAGTGTTCCTTTCTCATTTGGGAGTCTTCTTGAGGCAAAAACCTTTTCTTACATTGATTTAACTACCTTTCCTTTCTGAGTAACCTGTATAGAAAATAAAGTTTTTTTAATTTAAATAGAAATATATGCATGTGGAGTATCAATTATTTAGATAAAAACCCATTAATTGACCATGTATTTGTTCTATGGATGTTTTTGCAAGTTGCAGAGGGTTAGGGTTTCATGATTCTCATGCCATATTATTGGGTTGATTTCATATTTTTAAAATTTTGTCAGCCTGAAAATTCTTCCTTTCTACAATTTTTTAATCAACTTATCATTTTAATTAATTTCCAAAAAAAAAAAGTTGTCATTTTAATTCAAATATTAGTAATGATTTCATATTTGTGCAATAAGTTGTAAAACAACTTAGATCTAATGATAGTAGAATTAATACCTAATATTTTAATTAAGTAAAATAGTGTCTATATATGGTGTTAATGCATATGAAATCAAGAGAAATGAAATTTAAATTAATGGTGGATAAATCAGTTTGTAAGAGTTATTTTCATCTAAATAAAATTTTAATACATATGATGTGTTAAATTAATTGTCAACCAATTTTTACTATTTTATAGTTCATTTTTATGATGTTTTGCGTTAAATTAAATTAATTAAAATTTAATATTTTTTAGATACCAATAATTTGTTTGTGAGAATTCTTGAATCATGCAAGCAAATAATCAACAAGAGGCAAGATGAGCAATGGGGAGAATCCCCACAAACCCTTCAATTCCTAAATTAGAATGGGTAGAGAGGTTTAGAGAAAAAAAATGTAATGAATAAAGAGAAAATAGAATGAATAGAATGATGGATGTGAGAAATATTTATAGAGAAAGTAATGCACCATCCAATCGACCCAGAATGTGGCTCCTTTTATGAATTTTAAATGTCTTTTCGCTAGGAAAATTCTATATGTATTTCTACAATCATTTAAAAATCAAAAAATCAATTTATGGCTATTTAAAACTATTGAGTGGAGCATAAAAATTGTGGAAATGCACGTCAAAAGAACTCTATCAACACAACTGAAAAGTAATAAAAAAAATTTACAATAAATTTTTATTTTAACACTTTTAAATTTTATTTGTTATTTTTATTATTCTCTAATTTAGTTTGACTTTTAATTTTCAACTAATAAATAAAAGATTCATCTTTTACCATAAAAAATACAAATTAAATTAAATTAGTATGTTAAATCTGGAATATTTCCAGTATGGTATTTCTGATACATTTTGCAGTTGTTTGATGTAAGGGATTCATGGCCAATTCTCTCTTTCCTTCATTGTATATTAGCCGTCAATCATCTAACATATATATATATATATCTCTGTAGGTAATGAATTTAGGGCACACGATCCCATTTTAGAAAAAAAATGGTGATATATGCAAATCAATTGGAGGGAAGGTTGAGATTTCCTTTAGATCCTTTTGTAAAATCCTTTCTAAATAGATTTAACATAGCTCCTAGCCAACTCCATCCCAATAACTATTAAATCTTGACCATGTTTATAGAACTTGCACATAGGGAGGGTAGGGAGCTGGAATTAGATATGTCCTAGTATGTGTATAACTTAACCAAGAAGAAGGGGGAGTTGATGTTCTCTTTATCGGTTGTTCCCAATCATAGCATATTTGTTAAGCTTCCATACCTGCTAAAATCCTGGAGGCACAGATTCTTTATTATTGAACACCTAATGGACTTTGTTGATGTCCAACATTTATGGGTTGAAGAGAGCCACCGGGTGCATTAAACTTCTAAATAAAGATACGAACTTACTACTTAACCTTTGTGTTCAAAGTCTAGCTAGGAACCCATTCATTGAAAATTTCTCTCGACTATACTATCGAAGGGTGTATCCAAGTAATAATGACTTGAATGTTGAGGGTAAGCTCTAAACTTATTGGAGGCATTTGTAATACTCGAAAAAAATTGGCGCAGGAAGTATGGTATAATCAAGTGAAGAAGAGGAAGGTGAAAAGGTGGAGAATGGTGGAAACGGGTTGATTTGGAAATAAGAAAAAAAAATACATATATACATACATACATACATACATACATACATACATACATACATACATACATACATACATATATATATATATATATATATATATGAGTTGATGTAGATATGGGTTAATGGAGATGGATATTAGTTGTTTTGTGTTGATTGGTTGTTTAGTGAAGGAAGGTTAATTTAGGAATAATGAGAACGTGTATATATGTATATTTATTTATAAAGGTTGAAGGAGGTTATTTTGAATAAATGTGGGTTGATATGGAGGAAGGTTGATTAAGTGGAAAATGGTACAGGTTGGTTGACTAAATGCATAAGGAATATTTATTATATATATAAATAAAGGAATATTTATTAAATATATATAAATAAGTTGATGTTGATATAAGTTGTTTTGGGTGGAGATTGGTTGATGGTTGTTTTATAGTTGCTTTGTAGTTGTTTAGTTGATTGGAGGTTGTTTGAGTTATTTTAACTTCTCTTAAGCCCGGTTTGAAAGGAAAGCAAACCCACTTCAAACAATAACTCATTAAAAGACCGTTGATTCCTGACAGGATGAGGAGCTAGGTCCCACTTTCAAACCAGGGACTGCTTCCTACCTGGCAGATAAATTAGCGATCAAAAAAGGAAAGAGATAAAGGTAACCCTTCCCTTCAAAGGCTTTCCCAAAATTGAATAAAGGTTCCTTTCCACTTTGAAAGAACATTAGACCATATAGTGAAACTTGAGTGGTGAATTGTTGGGCCGCCTCTCCACTCCTGATGCCATTAGGCATTACCTTAATGTTGGAACTAGAAATCTCAGAGTTTATAAACATCGTTGTCATGGCGCTAAAAAGAATGGAAAGAATCTAACCTACTATCCATGGTAGAGCCCATAAATAACCTATATAAAAAAATGAGAGTTGTTTCAAAGCTATTTTTTTAAGGACTTATACAAAAAAAAAGGTATGAAACTCATGTCCCCTACGCATTTCATTCTTTCCAGAAGGGAAAAAAAGGTACCCTCCATCATGGTGTTCCTCTCCTTGTGATCGAGATGAGGTAAATGCCTCCCAGTCGGGGGGTAGATCGAATCGGAGTTTCTTTAGGTAGCCACCAACCTATAGTTATTCTTAAACTTTTGTGCTTGGTGAAGAAGAAGCGAACAAAGGTATGCTTGCTTGCTGTCTCGTTCTCTACTGCGAACGATGGGAACAACCTTAAGTTGGATAAGGGTATATGTATACCTACCCACCTAGACGACTCTCGATCATGTGACCTACTAATGGCCCCATGCTGGCCTTCTGCATCAACAGTGGACCCCGACACACCAACATGAATCAAGGTCATAGTTAGTCCATAAGCACTCGCCTAAGTGGACCAGATCAAGTTTGATTCCCTTGGGGGATTTAACCCCTTGATAGATTCACCTTTAGATCATTTAACTAGTAAGTTTCATTGATTGGTGAGTGTGATGACCTACCCGAATTTAGATATATCACTCTTTTATCTCTAACATACTAACAAACAGAATATTGTAATTGTTAAAAAAATAAAAATAAAACAAAACAAAAGAAAAACTCCATAAAAGGAAAAACAAACAAATATTATAAAAGAATATTAATTCCATAAAAATTCAACAATTCCAAAAGAACAACATATCAAAGCTGATATGTATGTATTGATTAAAAAATAAAATAAAGTAAGTAAAATGAAATAAAAATTAAAAAAAAAAAAACCATTGCTGATTTAAAAAAAAATCAGTAACGGTAAATAATGAAAATTTTTATGAAAAATTAAGAGAGAAAAAAGATTATTAGGGCCAAGGGGGATTAATTTAATTTCATACTTAATGGTAGTAAAATTGTTGTATTGAGATAAGATTCATATGTAGAAGTTTGACACGAAAACGCAATAAAATGTGCGCACTTGTTTGTCAATTTGCTTTTTCCATTGTCTGTTGTTAATATAATTCTATTTTTTTTTAGATCCATTCTGTTGAAGTTTGCTTGTTTTTCTTTTCCAATGAGTTTCTATTTATAAAAATAATTTAGATAAAAAACCATTAATTGACCATGTATTTGTTCTATGGATGTTTTTGCAAGTTGCAAAGGGTTAGGGATTCATGATTCTCATGCCATATTGTTGGGTTGATTTCATATTTTTAAAATTTTGTCAGCTTGAAAATTCTTTCTTTCTGCAATTTTTTTTATCAACTTATCATTTTAATTAATTTCCAAAAAAAAAAAATGTTGTCATTTTAATTCAAATATTAGTAATGATTTCATATTTAATCGATAAGTTGTAAAACAACTTAGATCTAATGATAGTAGAATTAATACCTAATATTTTAATTAAATAAAATAGTGTCTATATATGGTGTTAATGCAGATGAAATCAAGAGAAATGAAATTTAAATCAATGGTGGATAAATCAGTTTGTAAGTGTTGTTTTCGCCTAAATAAAATTTTAATACATATGATGTGTTAAATTAATTGTCAATAAATTCTTACTATTTTATAATTCTTTTTTATGATGTTTTACATTAAATTAAATTAATTAAAATTTAATATTTTTTAGATATCGATAATTTGTTTGTGAGAATTTTTGAATCCTACAAGTAAATAATCAATAAGTGGCAAGATGAGCGGTGGAAAGGATTTATACAAATCCTTCAATGCCTAAATTAGAATGGGCATTGAGATTTAAAAAAATAAAACATGTAATGAATAAAGAGAAAATAGAATGGTGGATGTGAGAAGTATTTATAAAGAAAGTAATGCACCACCCGATTTACCCAGGATATGACTCCTTTTATGAAGTTTGAATGTCTCTTCGTCAGTAAAATTTTATATGTATTTCTACAATTGAACTCATTCAAAAATTAACAAATCAATTTATGGCTATTTAAAATTATTGAGTGGAGTATAAAAATTATGGAGATGCAAGTTAAAAGAACTCTATTAACACAATTGAAAAGTAATAAAAAAAATTTACAGTAAATTTTTATTTTAATACTTTTAAATTTTATTTGTTATTTTTATTATTCTTTAATTTAGTTTGACTTTAAATATCTCGGTTAAATGTATTCAGATCCATGTATATATATATATATATGAAGTTTTTTTTTTTTAAATTATAGTTATTTGGTTAATCATGGATCCAATATATATATTGTTAATAATTCTAGTAGAGTTCTCGTAGATTTTTTTCCTGTCCCTTAATCAACAGGTCCAATTTTCAATATTTTATTATTTTCTTTTAAATATGAAAATTTACTTTATTTAATTTTTTAGAATGAATTATTATTTACCCCATATATTTTTCTATATTATACTACTTGATCCTTAACATTTAAAAATTATATTATCTTCCCCTTTTTTTTTTTGCAAAATTATATTATTTATCTATTTCGTCAAATTTTCCGTCATAATATCATTAATTGATATGATAATTATGAAATAAATACTATTTACCCTTGTATTTGAATGTATTATACTATTTATCCCGTCTATTTGAATATATAATAGTATTTGCCCCTAACATTTACAAAATATACCTTTATTATTAAATTAATTATTTAACAAAATATATTTTAAATTACATTATCATTAATTCATTATAAAAATGATAATTTTATTAAAATATTTTAATAAAAAAATAAAATAACAATTTTTTTGTTTAATCTAATCAAAATTTTAATCAAATAAAAATTAATTATTTCCAATGTTAAAATATCTTTACTTAAATATTAACTTAAAATATTTTATATTATATAAAAATATTAATCATATAATTTCTCTTTTTCATTGCAAAATTTTATTTTTATTTGAATTGTTAATGCAAATAAATTATATTTATGAATAAAATTAATAATTTTAAATAATTTCATTTTTGAGCCCAACTATTGAAACTAACAATTCAAATAAAAAATCAAAATTAAACAGAGTTGATTTGATTCAATTTTTTAGCGCAAGGTAAATATTTTAAGTTATTATTTAAGTGGAAATATTTGAAAACTAATATTAAGTAATTGGTATTTAATTAAAATTTTAATTATATAAATTAAAATTAAGTATTTTTATATTTATATGTAAATGATATAATTATAATTTTAAAGTTAAATTCTAAGAAAATTAGTTTAACACTAAAAATATAAATTTTAAATATTAGGGACAAATAATAAAAGATAGTCATATAGTGAGGGTAAATAGTATAATACATTTAAATATAGGAGGTAAATAGTATTTACCTTAATAATTATTATGTCAATTAATGATATTTAAAATAGAAAATCCGACAGAAAGGATAAATACTATAATTTTGTAAAATACAAAAGGGAGATAATAAAAATTTTAAATGTCTAGAACCAAATAGTACAATATAGTAAACCATAGATAGCAAATAGTGTAATTTACCCTTATTTTTTAATACACAGCGCAAACTTTTGCCAATGTGTAAGAATGTGCAGAAGCTGTATAATTCATAACTTCATATATATTTGCTATAAACTAGTTAACTATATCAAACTTTTTTTTTTTTTTTTTTTTTTTTTTTTTTGAAAGGAATCAAATTTACTAATGATCAAAGTTCAAATATATTTGCCATAGGAATCAAATTTCTATATCAAACTTGCTTTATTTACATGTTTTGGTATGACGACTTTGCCTACCTCCTATAAATTCGCCACTCAATTAATAATATTAAAGAATAGTGTTATTACGCTAGTAAAAAAATAGTTAAATGATAAATATCTTTAAAAATATTTTAAGATATAGAGTTTAAATTTTACTATTATTAATTTAAAAAAATTATCATATATTATGTAGTTCATTAAAATTTAAATCATATAACATTTTATTATATAAAAAAAAAAGTCTTATTGTTCCATATTATGGTTCCACATTTTTGGTCGAGTAAGAATTCATTTCCTTTTAATGGAGGCAAGGCTACACAATATGCAATAATTATTCTTTTTTGACACCGGCATAAAGCTGATAAAATTTAAATTTAGTACCTGCATCATTCTCATAACTCATAAGTGAAACACAAATCAGACTTCTTGATAGAGATGAACACGAGTTGGAAAAATATAGAAATTTAAAATTTTTGAAACCATATCATATTTTGAGACTTTTAAAAATAAAATCTCTAATATTAACGTCTAATTTAAAAATATCTATATTAGTACCATTCTATTTTTTGGGACGGTTCAGTATGGAAATTCAGTTATATAGGAACGGATCGGTATAGTACAGTACAAAACAGAAATTTGAAATTTATATAATAAATAAATTTATATTATAGATTAAAATTATATTTATTATCCACAAATTAAAACTATATATGGATATATATCATTTTTTGTTATTATATCATTTTTGTTATTATATGGATATATGTAAATATATAAACACAATAATAATAATAATTCTAACAATATTATTTACCTCATTGCTTTTAAATAATATCAATATCATTAAATCACTCAATAACAATGATAATTATTAAATTATTAAATACAATAATAGCAATATATTTTAATTAATAAAAATACTTAGGCAAAATTATGTCGTTTTAGTTATCTATAATATATGTCTATATATTATTATATAACAAAATAATAATTATAACAATATTATTTAGCTCATTAATTTTAAATAATATCAACAAGATTATATTACTTAATAACAATAATAATTAATAAGTTATTAAATATAATAATATTATTAGCTCATTAATTTTAAATAACATCAATAAGAATATATTACTTACTAAAAATAATAATGAATACGTTATCAAATATGATAATAACAATATATTTTAATTAAAAATTAATAAAATTTGAAATTGTACAATGTTAATTTTCTTATTTAAATATTTTAGGTTAGATTGAAATATAATGGGCATTCAACATTTTTACTTCTTGTTGATAATAATAATAATAATTTTATTATTTCTCATATTTTAATTTTAAAGCGTGACGTAATGGATATGTCATATTTTTTTTTGTTAATTAAATTATTTGAAACTAATGCAATGTTAATTTTTCATTTTTATATCTTAAGTTCAAATTGTAATATAATAGACATTTTATATTTGACTTATTAATTCAATAGTAGTAGTAGTAACAATGAAAATGATATTAATAATAATAAAATTAATAAAAATATTTTTTTAACAATCTATTTATTATATTTTAATCACAAAACATATTAATTTTTATTATATATTATTGTACATATGTATATTACTTAATAATATAATCATAAGTATATAATTAAGTTATTACTTAATTCTATTTATTAATATCTATGTATTACTTATTAAATTAATTTTCAGTACTATATTAAGTTTTAGGTTTAGTATGGTTCTCGATTCAGTTTTTTATAAATTTACAGTACTATACCAAATTAATCCTAAAATTTGGTTTGGTTTGGTATGGTTGTAATGCTTTTTGATTCAAAATTTCAGTTCGGTTTGATATTTTCTCCATCTCGTACTTAACCCTAATTCTTGATTGGTTAAATTTACTTTTCTTTTATATATATATATATATATTACTAAAATTGTTATATAAATCAATAATTGTTAAAATTGGATGGTAAGAACTATCTCGTTTATTCAATAATTATGAAAATCCTCATTTAATCCCTTATTTGTTTCAATTCCATCAAAACTTTCATTTTATTTACAAATAAATTCCATATAAAATTCATTTAAAAAAAAAATACTTCATTGATAAAACTTGATTTAGTTTTAAAAAATTTATTAAAATTAAAAAATTAGAATTTTAAATAAATTTTATAAAATTTTTATTTAAACCAAACATTTTAATTTTAATTTATTTATAAATTTCACAAATTTTTTTATGAATAAATAAATAAATCAACTAAATAAATCCTCAAAAAAAAAAAGATATGGCACTCCAATTTTCAGAACATATGCCCACGTTTTCAATTTTCGTAGTAAAAAATAAATTACCCCCATATAAGAGAGTTAATTTTATCCAAAAAATAATAATAAAATATACACACCGCTGCATTGTACCCGCAATATCTATCAGCTCTGAAAAATATTATTTTAATTTGGGAAACAATGGATAGATTTAATTAATAATAAAAGCGAAACCAGGCGAAAATCTACACTAGAGTCAAAAACCATATAAAGAGGAATACTCAATAGCAAGAGTCTTCGCACCCTAACTTCGAATTGTTTTCTAATGTGTTTTGCTTATAAATACCATCATCACCACCTCCATCCCCGCCACCACCAGCAAGTAGTGATCCTTTAATCCAACACCCATCTCAAAAACACCAAGAAATGGCCTTCTCAGCTACCGTCTCTGGCTGTGACACTTCACTTCTTATCAAGAAGTCACCCTTTAATGGCCTCAAGAACCAGTACTCTAAACTCCCTACAAACCTCAAGTTTGTTGTTCCAGTCAAACTGAAACCAGCAACCAGGATAATGGCGGTTTCCAGCTCCTCGTCTGCCGCCGCCGCGGCTCCGCCTCAAGAATCCATCAACACAATCACACCAAAGATACCTCTCCCTGTATTCCCATTTGAAGATTACATGGCAACTAAAGCAAAACATGTCAACAAGGCACTAGATGAGGCAATTCCAGTGCAACATCCTGTAAAAATCCATGATGCAATGAGATACTCGGTTCTTGCTGGAGGCAAACGTGTTAGGCCAGCTCTATGTATAGCTGCCTGTGAACTAGTAGGAGGGGATGAATCAACAGCTATGCCAGCAGCATGTGCAGTGGAAATGATCCACACCATGTCACTAATCCACGACGACCTTCCATGTATGGACAACGATGATCTTCGACGAGGAAAACCCAGCAATCACAAGAAGTTTGGGGAAGAAACAGCGATTCTAGCTGGTGATGCACTTCTATCTTTTTCATTTGAACATATTGCTAAAGCAACCAAGCATGTTTCGCCGGACCGAGTTGTTAGAGCTATAGCTGAGCTCGGATCAGCTGTTGGATCAGAAGGGCTAGTAGCAGGGCAAATAATGGACATGGACAGTGAAGGAAAAGAGGTGAGTGTCAATGATTTAGAGTACATTCACATACACAAGACCGCCAAGCTTTTGGAAGCTGCGGTCGTTTGTGGGGCGATACTGGGTGGAGCTGATGATGAGTGTGTGGAAAGTTTGAGGAAATATGCAAGGTGTATTGGGCTGCTATTTCAAGTTGTTGATGATATATTGGACGTGACAAAGTCATCGGAGGAGCTCGGAAAGACCGCCGGCAAGGATCTGATCGCCGATAAAGCTACGTATCCGAAGCTGATGGGAATTGATGAGGCAAGGAAGCTGGCTGCTAAGTTGGTGGATCAAGCTAATCAAGAACTTTCTTATTTTGATTCCGCTAAGGCTGCACCGTTATACCATTTCGCTCACTTCATTGCTAGCCGACAAAATTAATTTTTTATATAAATACAAATATGGCCATTGGTCTGTAATTTTCTTATTTTCTAGCAATCGTTTCTTTAATATGATCAATCTTAATCTTTTATAAGTACTGTAAGTGATTAAGTTTTCAGTTTTTCTTTTTAAAATTTTCATGTACAATGTATTATGTTCAAATATTAATAATAAATTTTCTTTATATATATATATATATTAAAAAGGACAAAATCAAATAGTAATTACTTTTAAGGGTGTAGAGTTTGAATTTTAATCAAATAAAAATTAATTATTTCCAATGTTAAAATATCTTTACTTAAATATTAACTTAAAATATTTTTATATTACATGAAAATATTAATCATATAATTTCTCTTTTTCATTGTAAAAATTTATTTTTATTTGAATTGTTAATGTAAATAAATAATATTTATAAATAAAATTAATAATTTTAAATAATTTCATTTTTGAGCCCAACTATTGAAACTAAAAATTCAAATAAAAAATCAAAATTAAACAGAGTTGATTTGATTCAATTTTTTAGTGCAAGGTAAATATTTTAAGTTATTATTTAAGTGGAAATATTTTAAAATTAATATTAAGTAATTGGTATTTAATTAAAATTTTAATTATATAAATTAAAATTAAGTATTTTTATATTTATATGTAAATGATATAATTATAATTTTAAAGTTAAATTCTAAGAAGATTAGTTTAACACTAAAAATATAAATTTTAAATATTAGGGGTAAATAATAAAATATATTCATATAAAGGGGTAAATAGTATAATATATTCAAATATAGGGGTAAATAGTATTTACCTTAATAATTATTATGTCAATTAATGATATTTACGACAGAAAATCTGACAAAGAGGATAAATACTATAATTTTATAGAATAGAAAAGGGAGATAATAAAAATTTTAAATGTTTAGAACCAAATAATAGTATAATATAGTAAACCATAGGTGACAAATAGTGTAATTTACCCTTATTTTTTAATACACAGCGCAAACTTTTGCCAATGTGTAAGAATGTGCAGAAGCTGTATAATTCATAACTTCATATATATTTGCTATAAACTAGTTAACTATATCAAACTTTTTTTTTTTTTTTTTTTTTTTTTTGAAAGGAATCAAATTTACTAATGATCAAAGTTCAAATATTTTTGCCATAGGAATCAAATTTCTATATCAAACTTTCTTTATTTACATGTTTTGGTATGACCACTTTGCCTACCTCCTACAAATTCGCCACTCAATTTATCATATTAAAGAGTGTGTTGTTGCGCTAGTGAAAAAGTAGTAAAATAGTAATTGTTTCTAAAAATATTTTGAGGTATAAAATTTAAATTTTATTATTATTAATTTAAAAAAAATTATCTTCTATTATGTAGTACGTGATATAACATTTTATTATGAAAAAAAAAAAGAGTAGTATTGTTCCATATTATGGTTACCAAAAACAAAGGCTCCACATTTTTGGTCGAGTAAGAATTCATTTTCTTTTAATGGAGGCAAGGCTACACAATATGCAATAATTATTCTTTTTTGACACCGGCATAAAGCTGATAAATTTTTATCAATATTCACCGACAGTGACGGTAAAATTTTAAATTTAGTACCTGCGTCATTCTCGTAACTCATAAGTGAAGCACAAATCAGACTATTCTTGATAGAGGTGAGTACGGATTGAAAAAATTTAAGGATTTAAAATTTCTGAAACCATATTATATTTTGAGGATTTTAAAAATGAAATTTTTAACATCTGTATCTAATTTAAAAATTTTCATATTAAAATTATTCTATTTTTTGAGACGGTTTGATATAGAAATTCTGTTACACATGAATAAATCAGTATGGTACAGTTCAAAACAGAAATTTGATAATTTATATAATAAACAAATTTATATTATAAATTAAAATTATATTTATTATCTACAAATTAAAACGATATAAGTTTAGGTAAAAATATATCATTTTTGTTATTATATGGATATATATAATAATAATAATAATAATAATAATAATAATAATTCTAATAATATTATTTACCTCATTACTTTTAAATAATATCAATAAGATTAAATTGCTTAATAATAATAATAATTATTAAATTATTAGATACAATAAAAGTAATATATTTTAATTAATAAAAATAACTTATATTCTCTTATTTTTGTTTATAAGATTACTACTTACCTTAATTTAAAGTCAAAGCAATTTAGTTTTAGGTAAAATTATGTCGTTTTGGTTATCTATAATACATTTCTATATATTATTATATAGCAAAATAATAATTATAACAATATTATTTAGCTCATTAATTTTAAATAATATCAATAAGATTATATTACTTAATAACAATAATAATTAATAAGTTATTAAATATAATAATATTATTAGCTCATTAATTTTAAATAACATTGATAAGATTAGATTACTTACTAAAAATAATAATTAATAAGTTATCAAATATGATAATAACAACATATTTTAATTAAAAATTAATATTATTTGAAATTATACAATGTTAATTTTCTTATTTAAATATTTTAGGTTAGATTGAAATATAATGGGCATTCAACATTTTTACTTGTTGTTGATAATAATAATAATAATAGTTTTATTATTTCTCATATGTTAAGTTTAAAGCGTGATGTAATGGACACTTCAAATTCTTATTTATTAATTAAATTATTTGAAACTATGTTAATTTTTCATTTTTATATATTAAGTTCAAATTGTAATATAATAAACATTTCATATTTGACTTGTTAATTAAATAGTAGTAGTAGTATCAATGATAATAATAATAATAATAAAATTAATAAAAATATTTTGTTAACAATTTATTTATTATATTTTAATCACAAAACATATTAATTTTTATTATATATTATTATACATATGTATGTTACTTAACAATATAATTATAAGTATACAATTAAGTTACTACTTAATTGTAATACCCTATATATTACTTTAAAAAAAAAAAGGGGTATTTTTTTTTATCAAATCATATTAGTAATAAATATTTCTTCATCATATTATATTTTATTTATGCTTATATTATTTTAGGGCCGTTAATATATGTGAGTATTATTTAATTATTGTTTAAAATTTCATTATCTATCTTATTGTTATTATTATTATTATTATTATTAAATTATATTGAATATTATGTCTATATGGGTGTTTATAACCAAATGTATATAATATATATATATATATATACACTAATACTCACTTAGACACCCAAGTATATATATATATATATATATATATATATATATATATATACATACACTAATACTCACTTAGACACCCAAGTATGTATAATAAATATTATATATATATATACATATATTAATAGTATACACTAATACTCACTTAGACACCCAAGTATGTATAATAAATATATTATATATATATACATATATTAATAGTTTATAGTATAGTATAGTATATATATATATATATATTAAGGAAGAAAAAAACAGGAGCCGAAGCTCACCTCCCTCCCCCACCGCGCGACGCCCTCAACTGCCACCCTCATTGCGCCTCCCCCATCTCCGACCACCATCTGCTGCTTCCTCCTCCTTCTCCCTCACCTCCAGTCGCCTGCAGAGCCGCCGGAAACCGCTGGAAGGGAAGAAGCCGAAAGTTGCTCCAAAACTCGCCCAAGCTTCGTCCGACCACCATTTCCCTCCATTCTGGTGCCAATCTCCTCCCCTTGCACTGGTGAGACACATTCCAAGCTTAGTTTAAGCTTTAATCTCGTTTTTGGTTGAGTTTTGAGGATTGTTGGTTTTTTGAACTCTAGGGTTTTGAATTTTTTTAACTTTCTCTAGCTTGACTCATGCAAATTTCCTTTTCAAATGTGATTCCTAGTAGCTCAATCTATCTCTAGGAATTTTTGTATAATTTTTGGAATTTATTTTGATTTTTGGTGAATTATTGAATATTTTAATATTATTTTAGGAATTTTCGGGAATTAATTATAAAAATAATAAATAATAATAATATTTGGTATTTTGGTGTTATTATTGAGTTGATATTAATTTTAGGGTAAGAAAATAAATTTTTTTGAATATTATGCAATTTTTAGGAATTTTTATACTTTATGTCAAAATTTAATTATTAGGCTAATTATATTTTTTAGAAGAAATTAAAAATCCATTAATATGTTTTAATTATATTAAGAATTTAACATTGAGAAAATAAGTTTTGGATGATTAAATAATTTTAAGGAATTTTTTTTAGTATATATATAGCACATTATGTAATTTATATATTCTAGGGGAAAAAATGTAATTTTACACTAAGTATGATATATATATATATATTTTTTAATTAGTTTTATTACTATTTAAAAAGGGTTTAGACAATTTTATAAATTAATTGATATAATTTTCTAAGTAGTGTAAAATTTTAAATGTCAAATTCCCAATATATATATATATATATATATATATATTCATATAATACATTACCAAGGTTTTAATTTGGATAATAATTATATTTATATTGTTGGTGATGGAATACAAATTGAATTGTTTAATTTTGAATAATTAAGATTTTATATATGTTATTTATTTTTAGTATATGTGTATGTAAAATATATATATTTTTTTGAGAAATAAATATTATTAATTTTTGATATTTGTTTGAGCTATGATCTCGGTCGGGGCAAATTATAGCTTTGAAAGCCCGACTCGAGTGTGGGTGGTTGTGGCTATTAGAAGTGCATTTTTCTATGCAGGTCTGGCTCTACCTTCGGTAGAGAGATGTCCATTTTACAGAGGAGACTCTGCCGAAATTTCGATAGATTTTCTCGTAAAACGTGATACTCGTAAAATTTCTATCGTTAGTTAGGTTAAATCCTGTCTGTCGAGTCTTGTCCGATTTTCCTCGAGTCAGTATGAAATTTCATTATTCTGTTGATTTCTGATTCCGATTCCTTAGTCATGTTTTAAAGATCGATTTATTATTTTTCTTTTAGATCATATTGGAGCAGAAGCTGTGAGACCGAGGCAGACGCGTGGTTGTCAACCTTCGCATTCATCCTGTAAGTCGATAGAATGATCTGTGCATGTGTTTTAATTAACAAATGTGTGCGCTCATATTTTAGTATTGATTATATGGTTTATTTAAATTAATGTTGCTATTTAAGATTTATATGCGTTTTATTTATTTAAAATCGATTTTAAGAAATTTTGGTAGAACGGGCTACCTGGTGGACTTCATCAGGACTATGTGCACATGGTAGAGATTGAGAGATGGATCCGATAATTGTATGATTGATAAATGTTAAACTGGGACGGGTGCCTCGGTAGAAGCCTTTGCTCTCGGGGACCGCCAGTGAGTGGAAAGTCAATAATGGACTGGGATAGGTGCCTCGGTTGATGTCTTAGCTCTCGAGGACCGCCAGTGCCATTTATTTGGATTAAGTGAAGGACTACGACTTGGTGCCTCGGTTGATGCCTTTGCTCCCGGGGACCGGTAGTCTAGTTGGAATAAGTGGGACCGGTTGGCCATTTAGATTTTGGGTTTAGGGTTCTACCGAGATTTTTTTTCAAAAGCTATACTTATATATTATAAATTATTTTCACTATAACATATATAGTTTTAAAAGGTTTTCAAACCGTACAACTCTTTTATTGACTTACTCAGTGAGGTCTGATTCCCCTCAATTTATTTTTTTCAGGAGCTTGGGAGTTCGACCTCAGACTTCCTCCACGCTGGATTTCTTCTTCACCGGCTATTTTATGTAGGTCATTGTAAGCTGTACTATGTGTTAATCTAGGTTGTTGCAGTAGTGTATGTACTAAGGATTTGTATGATTTAAACATAATTATGTAGTTTATTTGTACGAAATACGCTTATGTATAAGATTTATATTCGATTTATAATATGAGACGTTGAAACACATTATTATTTAAACAGTTGAATTTGTGTAATTTGAGAAAAATCAGTTTGATAATATGTTTTGTTATTAATTAAAGTTTAAAATATGAATGGTTTTATTTTCTTTTCCTTTAGGCTTACTACGGGTTTCAGGGGCCTTATGTCTACCCATTCCCTAGTGTCGATCACGTGTCCTCGGGTTTGGGTCGTGACATTAATACTATTTATTAATATCTATATATTACTTATTAAATTAATATTCGGTATACATTTAGTTTTTGATTTGGTACGGTTTTGGTATGGTTCTTGGTTCAATTTTTTATAAATATCCAATACCATATCAAATTTGTTATAAAATTCGGTTCGGTTTTAAAATTTCGATTCAGTTTGGTATTTTCTCCATCCCATGCTTAGCCTTAATTCTTGATTGGCTGAATTTATTTTCCTTATATATATGTAGACTAAAATTGTTATATAAATCAATAATTGTTAAAATCGGATGGTAAGAACTATCCCGCATAAGTGACATTTCATTATCATTAAATTAGTTATTATAAAATATTAATCAATCTCGCAATTTTACTTAAATCGAATTAATTAAAATTTAATAATTAAAAAAATCCATATTTAACCCTTATTTAGTTCAATTCTATCAAAAATTTTATTTTATTTGCAAATGAATTCCATATAAAATTTATTTCCAAATCAATTTCAAATACATTTAAACTAAACATATTTTATTGATAAAACTTGATTTAGTTTTAAACAATTTCACAAAATTAAAAAGTTAAAATTTTAAATGAATTTCACAAAATTTTCATTTAAATCAAACATATTAATTTGGACTTACTTATGAATTCCACAATTTTTTTTATAAAATTCATTTCAACCAAATAAATCCTAAAAAAAAAATAGCACTCCAATTTTCAGAACATATGCCCACGTTTTCAATTTTCATAGTTCCTTGTAAAACTTTCTTTATTTATGCTTTTTTTTTTTCCAAAGTAAACTGTAAAGAAAAATCAAATAGTCTTCATGAATCGATTCATTGAAAAGTAAGAAATAAATAAGGAAAAATAAAGCCACCATGAAGCCAACCATATAAAAAAATTATTTTAATTAAGGAAAAAATTGGTAGATTTAATTAATAATAAAAGCGAGACCAGGCCAAAACCTACACTAGAGTCCAAAACCATATCAAGAGGAATAATCAATAGCAAGAGTCTTCGCACCCTAACTTTGAATTGCTTTCTAATGTGTTTTGCTTATAAATACCATCCATCATCACCACCCCGCCACCACCAGCAAGTAGTGATCCTTTAATCCAACACCCATCTCAAAAACACCAAGAAATGGCCTTCTCAGCTACCATCTCCGGCTGTGACACTTCACTTCTTATCAAGAAGTCACCCTTTAATGGCCTCAGGAATCAGTACTCTAAACTCCCTACAACCCTCAAGTTTGTTGTTCCAGTCAAACTGAAACCGGCAACCAGGATAATGGCGGTTTCCAGCTCCTCCACCACCGCCGCCGCCGCCGCCGCTCCGCCTCAAGAATCCATCAACACAATCACACCAAAGATACCTCTCCCTGTATTCCCATTTGAAGATTACATGGCAACTAAAGCCAAACATGTCAACAAGGCACTAGATGAGGCAATTCCAGTGCAACATCCTGTAAAAATCCATGATGCAATGAGATACTCGCTTCTTGCTGGAGGCAAACGTGTTAGGCCAGTTCTATGTATAGCCGCCTGTGAACTAGTAGGAGGGGATGAATCAACAGCTATGCCAGCAGCATGTGCAATGGAAATGATCCACACAATGTCACTAATCCACGACGACCTTCCATGTATGGACAACGATGATCTTCGACGAGGAAAACCCACCAATCACAAGAAGTTTGGTGAAGAAACAGCGATTCTAGCTGGTGATGCACTTCTATCTTTTTCATTTGAACATATTGCTAGAGCAACCAAGCATGTTTCGCCGGACCGAGTTGTTAGAGCTATAGCTGAGCTCGGATCAGCTGTTGGATCAGAAGGGCTAGTAGCAGGGCAAATAGTGGACATTGACAGTGAAGGAAAAGAGGTGAGTGTCAATGATTTAGAGTACATTCACATACACAAGACCGCCAAGCTTTTGGAAGCTGCGGTTGTTTGTGGGGCGATATTGGGTGGAGCTGATGATGAGTGTGTGGAAAGAGTGAGGAAATATGCAAGGTGTATTGGGCTGCTATTTCAAGTTGTTGATGATATATTGGACGTGACAAAGTCATCGGAGGAGCTCGGAAAGACCGCCGGCAAGGATCTGATCACCGATAAAGCTACGTATCCGAAGCTGATGGGAATTGATGAGGCAAGGAAGCTGGCTGCTAAGTTGGTGGATCAAGCTAATCAAGAACTTTCTTATTTTGATTCCGCTAAGGCTGCACCGTTATACCATTTCGCTAACTATATTGCTAGCCGACAAAATTAATTTTTTATATAAATATATATTTGGCCATTGGTCTGTAATTTTCTTATTTTGTAGCAAATGTTTCTTTAATATGATCAATCTTTCTTATTTAATAATTTTTTTTAATTTTATATCCATATATAATAATAACTAATGGTGAAATCTTTTATAAGTATTGTAAGTGATTAAGTTTTCAGTTTTTCTTTTTAAATTTTTCATGTACAATGTATTATGTTCAAATATTAATAATAAATTTTAAAATATATATATATATATATATATATTAATAATAAATATATATATCATTGAGGAAAAAGTCAATAAGTGTCTAGTTTAAAGTTAACTATTGATGTCAGAGTGTTATCATCTATTATATAGTTCATCAATATTTAAATTATATGATCTTTCAATTAATAAAAAATAATAATAATAAATATATGGCTGTAATTGCAATCAAATTTGGAGTGAATGGAAAAAGAGAGTGTCACTGTTTTTAAGCTTATTTCTCCAATGTTTTCGAGAGTTTATAAATTGTGATGTTGCTTTAACATAGAGAAAGCCATTGTTTAGCATTTTTTTTTTTGTAATATATATATATGTGTGTGTAAAAATGATGAAGGAAAAAACATACATTCCTTTAAGATAAATGATAATTATAAATGATAATGTAACCTAATAACATGACAAAATGGTATTTCAAATATGATTCCCAAATGATATGGCAAATAGGATCCCTGAAAAATGACTAATTAACTAATATGATCGCATGAATAGTGAAAATTTTTGCACTCTAATATTTTTATATTCGTATTTTATCATTCATATTTTTAAAATATAAATGGTACTAATATTTTCAAATTTTAATGTCTTGTTTTATTGTAATTTTTAATTAAAGTGTCCCTATTTTTTAATTATTCCAATAAATTGTAATTCTTATGAAAAATGAATCATCTTAATTTTTAAAATTTAAATATATTTTTGGATTAAAAAATTATTTTTGTTTAATTAATTTAAATCTTTATATTTTTTTTTTCAAAAAATATTATTTATACATTGTTTTATTGAAACAATGACTATATATGTATAAATTAGCTTTTACCTATGTTTGGAATAGTAGAAAATAAGGAAGGAAGAAAAATAAGAAGAGAAAATAAGGGAGGAAAATAAATTTTTCATGTTTGGGAAGCAAAGAAAAATAAGGGAGGAAAAAAATATAAATAATAATAATAATAATTAAATGTAATTCAAAATTTAGAGATGAAAAACTAAAATAATAATTTAAAGTTTATTCACTTTTCTTCCTTTCATACTTTTATTTTCCTTCTACACAAATATAAAAAAGGAAAATAAAAAAAAAACATTATTTTTTTCTCTATTTTCTTCTTTTTCCTTCATTCCCAAACATAGTGTTAGTGATAAATGATTGCATGCATTTTTTTTTATATATTTATTCGTATTTTTATATAAATTTTTACAAGCAATTAGTTACATAAATTATAATTTAATTCTAAAGTTTATAGTATATGATTTTATTTTAATAAATATGTATTTTCCTACACAACTAAAATCAACATTAATTATTATAATATCTTTTTAAAGAGAATATGGAAAATATCAAATTCAAATAAACTTATTAGTTTAAATTATATTTTAATCTGTATGTATAAATAAAATTAAGAATTTTAATTAAATTTAAAAAAACTAAATTATTTAAAGCTCCTCAAAATAATCATTCTTGACGCTTTAAAAATAAATTGTTGTACAAATAAATATAAAATTTTATTTTTTAGAATAAAAATAAAGAATAAATTTATTAAGACCGTAAAAATTTTCCAATATGATTGCATATATTATCAATCAAATCCGAAATATTATTTAAACTATAACAATTTAGGATAATTTCATCCAACAATTATTGGTTGGAATAATATATTTATTTAACAATAACTAAAAAAAACCCTCATAACTGAGCTAACCTCTATTTGTCCTTAATTAGAATATAAATACAGGGTTAATATTTTTATGCTAATCAACATCTCCTTTTTTTTTTTTTTTTTTTTACAAAAGAAAAATGTAAAAAAAAAAAAAAAAATTGTAGTATAGTTGCCGTTCCACAGGCGCTGTTGTTCCAAGTCCATGAGTACACTACAAGTCTCTTCATGATTTATAAGCACATATCTAACAGCCGCCACCCATCTTCAACATTGACAGACAGGTGCTTCCGTTTATTAATTTTTTTACAATGGTTAAATAATTATGTGATATTTAGCATTAAAAATAATTAAAATTCAACAAAAATAATTAAGTAATTAAAATACTTAAATGCATATCAGTTTTTTTAAAAAATTTATTGTGATACATATATTAAGTTATATTAATTATTAACTTAATTTAGAATATTACATTACTCTAATTAATATATTGATTAGTTTAATTAGAAAAATTGGTGTGTTAGTATGATTAAAAGATTGCTTTGGATCTGATTAGTTTGATTTAAAAAAAAAAATCTTTTGCTATTTTTTTATTCTTGAATTCTGAACGCACATTTTATTGATATTAACTTTTTTTCGTAACTTATAATCATCTAATATCTTCTATCAGTACAATAATTTTCAAATATTTGAATAAAGTTAAATAAAAATTTTCAGAAAATATCACATATTCTATATTCAATTTATGATATTAATGCCAAATTTTCTTGCGGAAATTGCGAGGAAACATATTTAGTTTAATTATTAGCAGACAAGTCCTCACCCTATGGCCGTCAAAGCTTAAGTAATGAGAATAAAAAAGAGCAGTACATAGTTGATAGCACTAGTCCAAAGAATTTTTGAAGTTCAACATTAATTTATAGATGTTGACCCATTAAATGGATCTTTATTAAACATTAGCAGAATTAGAGCTTAGTCAAATATATAATGCATGAAAATTTTACTATTTTATTTTCAGAAAAAATAAAATCAATTATAAATTTTAATTTTGAGATGTAGAAATTCATTCTTTGGTTCCTATTGAAATTTGCAATTTTTATTCGAATAAGCCTAAATTAAAATTTTAAATTTAAATAGGTTTATCATAAATAATTAATACATAAAGTTACAATTTTATGCTTAATTTATGCAATTTAAAAGAGAATTTTCACATTCAAATTTTACCAATATTAATATTTTTGTCCCTCATGTAATTTATGTTTTAAAATTAAAAAATATTTTTTTTTGGATAAATAACTTTAACTTAAATGTTTTATTGTCAGGGGTCTATAATTTTTTTGATAATTGAGTACCTATAATTTTATATTTATACTACTTCAATTATAAAATTTATTGTAACCTGTGATTTCACTTTTCTTTAATATCTAAAAAATTTATTTTAAATTTTATTGTCTATAGTGTTTAAAAAAATTATATATTTTTTTGTTATTGTTACCACATAAAACTATAATTATATATTTATTTTTGCTCCTCTATTAAATTGTGTCAAAATATTTGAATGTTTGAGTAAGGAGAAATTAGAAATCATAAAGAATTTTGTTATTTAAATAGTAAAACTATGAAATTATAAACTATTAAATTATTAAAAAAATCATTAACTCCTAATGATAAAACACCTAAATCACAAAGAATTTATTTTTACTTATTCCTATTTTTTTTCTTTACGTAATGGTATATTGACTAACAACTACATAAATTTAATATACATCGAATCTATGGTAAATTTATATATACATATATATACATATCATGTATGGACCCACATAATTTCAGTCCAAAGAAATTTTCTTGATACATATATTTCTATTTGTTTTTTTTTTTTAAAGATATGATGCATGGGTGCATATAATTCAACTATTATATAGCCATTAACTTGGAAAAATCACTTCCTTTCAGAATAAAAATATTGGTCCGACTTCCACCATCACCAAATATATCAGTGTGTTGGCGGTCAAAAACAGCACACTCATGAGCTTTGGAAAATTGGGGACATTTGAATATATGGTGGTCATTGAAGAAAATTTTGTTTTGTTGAAGATGCACACTATAGAAAGTTTTAAATATTATTAAAAAAATGAAAAATTTTCATCTAAATTATACTAATTTAAATTCAATTTATGTGTATAGTAAAATTTACTGCGCCTGAGTACAAGTTCATACAAGTCTGATTTAAGAAAGGGTGAATATTAGTTAGGTTAAAATTAAATTAATTAAAAAAATTGAATCTAATCAATTAAGAATTCGTTGTATACGTAAATAAATCCCACATTGAAAATATATATAAATTTTAAGTGACGTAAGAGTGGTGTAAAGTAATTTTAAGAAAAAAAAAAGATTAATTAATTTTATATCATATGGGTTGAAATTGAATCCCGTTATATATCACTAGAACAAGACCATAAAATTTCTATAAAATCTAATTAAACTAATTTTAAAACCAAAATAAATAAATATATTAACTTAAATAAAATTATATACAAATCATAAATTTATGAATAAAATATATGTTTTAGTTATATTATTAATGAAATATACCTTTAAAATGTTAAAAATAAATAAAAATTTAGAGAACTTTTTAAAAATTAAAAGCATCAAACAATTAATTAAACTGAACAGAACTTAATAGACACAGTAAGTCCGTTTAAAATTTTCAAATATTCAGCTAATGACCGATTTGGTTTGATTTTTAACGAAACCCATGCCCACCTTTACTTCTAATTAGTATTTTCTAATAGATTTTAATCTTAAAAAATCCTTTAAAATAATTTGTTACTCTATTATTTTATTAGAAAATGATCGTTTTATTTTTTTTACAAATTAAATTTTATTTTGCAAATTATTATTATTGAATGTGTGAAATAAATCTCTAATTGAATTGTGATAGGACAAAAATATAAGTAGTAGAAAGACAATTTTGATAGAAAATGTCTTTCTTTTTAACATTATCTTATTAATTCTATTTCTTAAATTTAACTTTTTAAAATATAAATATTGTACTTTTAATTTTTTTTCTCTTAAATTTTCAAAAATTATATCTCCTTATTTTTTTTATTTTTTTCTCTAAAGAAAAATATTTGTTGATAATTTTTTTCAACTTTAATTGTTCTCTATATTTTGAGTTTGAATAAAAATTTTAAAAAATTCATTATGTGTTAATATTATATTATTTTCTATATGATTTAAGTGGCATTTTATTTTAAAAAATAATGATATCTAAAAGAAAAATTTATTAGTGATTGTACATCTTGAAGTCACAAATACTCATAAGCCGGTCCTTCTCTCTCTTTTCCTGTGTACACATGTCTCCTTCTGTTATGGGTTCTAATTTGCAAAACGTGCACTTTTACATTTGTTTGAAATTTCTCATTTTGATCAGACGCCAGGCGGTCTGCAAATAGTTGGACTAAATTTTTATGTTCACTTTTTCCAACTATATTTATCACTATTCTAGGAGGAAGATTTGACTCCTCCAAAATAAGGATTTGTTACACTGTACCATAACTTTGAATGATATTTTACTTCAATTCCAAAATTTTAATTTATTTTTTTCCAATTTTAAAAATTTTATTTTTATTTAAAGTTAAAATATCTCGAACAGATCCAATCAAATTTAATATATATAGCGGTCAGAATAAATATTTTTACTATATTTACCTTGTAAGTATCTTATTAAACAATTTAATCATCTTATTGACCCTATAAAATAAAATTTGCTTGTGGTCCCATAAAATAAAATTTTAGCAAAATTTATTTTATAAAGCCCACAAGATAATTAAACTGTTTGATGAAATACTTACATAGTGAATATATTAAAAATATACTTATTCCGACTAACATGTACGTTAAATTTGATCAGATATATTTGAGATACTTTAATTTGAAACGAAAATAGAATTTTTGAGACAAAAAAAAATTAAAAATTTAGTATCAAAGTAAAATATGATCTAAAGTTATAATATCAACAATGCAATAAATCCCCAAAATAAGGAAAGTATAGAGAAGGGAACATTTGACTGCTCCAATATAAGGAAATTATAGAGAAGGGAAAATACAAAAAATACAAGACAGAAGAGTTAATGAGTGAGCAATCAAATAGTAACTCTTATTTAAGGGTATTTTGAAATGCAATATTTAAATTATGCTACCATCGTTTAAAAAAGAAAAAATTATTTAATATTGTGCAGTCCATTGATACTTATATCATATAACTTTACTATTAAAAAATACAATATAGTCGAAAATTTAGTAGTCAAGTGGTATAATTGCCTTCAGATATCAATAAATTAAAAATTTGATCCTTATCTTTTTATTCCCTTTGCAAAAAAAAAAAAATACAAAATACAAAAGGGCTAATGATTAAAAACAATAAAAGAATGTTGAGAAAATAAGTGTGTTTGAATGCATTTGTGCAATTTATGAAGGAATTTAGATAAATAGTGTGACAACCCGAATCCGAGAGTATGTGACCGGCACTAGAGAATGGGCAGGCATAGGGGCCCCAAAACCCATAGTAAGCCTTAAAGAAAAGAAAAATAAAACCTTCAAATTTAAAACTTTATTTCATGAAAGAACAAATTATCAAACTCATTTTTTTTAAAAAAAAAAATATAATCGTGCGTAACATAAAATATTCTTCATCATCAAATATCATAAATCAATCTTAAAATATTATATATAAGCGTGGTTCATTAAAATGCAATACACAAGTATACTTAAGTTTTACAAACTCATAGTACAAACATTATTGCAATATTCTAGAGTTACTACTACAATACAGCTCATAATGACTTATATAATATAGTCGGTGATGAAGAAATCTCACGTAGAGGCAGTCTGAGGTCAAACTCCCAAGCTCTTGAAAAAAAATAGATTAAGAGGAATCATACCTCACTGAGTAAACTAATAAATGGGCCTAGTTGGCCATTTAGAAATTTGGATTTAGGGTTCTACCGAGATTTTTCAAAAGCTATATACGTGATAAATTATTTTCACAATAACTATATGGTTTTCAAACCATACAGTTCTTTTCATTAACTTACTCAATGAAGTTTGATTCCCCTCAATCTATTGTTTTTCAGGAGCTTGGGAGTTCGACATTAAACCGCCTCTACGCTGGATTTCTTCATCACCGGCTATATTGTATAGGTCACTATGAGCTATACTGTAGTGGTAACTCTAGAATACTCTAGTAGTGTTTGTATTATGAGTTTGTATAACTTAAGTATACTTAGGAATTGCATTTTAATGAACCACGTTTATGTATAACGCTTTAAAATTGAATTATGATATTTGATGACGGAGAATATTTTGTGTTACGCACGATTATGTTTATTTTTAGAAAATCAGTTTGATAATGTGTTCTTGCATGAAATAAAGTTTTAAATTTGAAGGTTTTATTTTTCTTTAAGGCTTACTATGGGTTTCGGGGGCTTTATGCCTACCCATTCCCTAGTGCCGGTCATGTGCCCTCGAATTCAGGTTGTAACAAAGTTAGTATCATAACATAAGTTCGATTAATTGTCTATGTCTATCTTTCTGTGTAATTACTGCAATGATTAGGTTGATAATTGTCTTTGTGATATTCTTGTTTTTAATTCTGCGTTACGTTAAATACTCGTCTTGAATTCGATTTTTCTCTATCTTTTTTAGAATGAGGCGTGTGCGAACAGACTTCGTTGTCGATCCGACTTTTGGTCTTGATGAGCAGTCTGTGCATGATGAGGCTCTTCCTCCTGCTCCACATTGTAGGGGCAGAGGTAGAGCTAGGGCAGATGAGATTCCTAATCAGCAGCCATTTGGGCCTGAAGCTCCAGCCACAGACCCCACAGCTTTTGCAGCTGAACTAGCAGGAATTAATCAGGGTCTTGTAGCTTTGAATCAGGCGATGCCCCTTGTGCAGCAGAGGAATTAGGAGATGTCAGATATTGATGCAGCACTCCTGAATTGGTAAAGTTTCCTTTGATGGTACGGGTGACGTTTTGGACTTTATTAATGCGATTGAGGCATGTACTAGGACAGGACATACAGACTACCAGCGGATAATGATTGTGGTTATTAGTCCAAGCGGCAACTCAAGACTGGTTCATGCAGTCGATTCAACCGTCCATGCATGAGTTAACTTGGCTAAAGTTTAAGGATCGCTTCCTGAGATTCTTCTGTCCTCCAGCCACCAGAGATGCTTACAAGTGGCAGTAGCTTCACATCACCAGAGGGGATAAGTCAATGGAGGACTACACTAGGGAGTTTAACAGGCTATCCTGACATGCAGAGGACATCAGGAGAGATCCCTACAGAGCAGTACAATTGTATGTCTAGTTTAGGGCAAACTTTCGTGGATATGAGTACTGAGGACCACACCCTGAAGAGTGTTATAGAGGAGACCCGTCTGATTGAGAGGCGACAGATTCAAAAATTAATTGTTACTGGTGCCCTGACGGATCTATCGCCTCTCAATCAGACGGGCCTCCTCTATAACACTCTTCAGGGTACGATCCTCAGTACTCATACCTACGAAAGTTTGCCTTAAACCAGTGACATACAACTGTACTGCTCTGTAGGGATCTCTCCTAATATCCTCTGCATGTCGAGATAGCCTGTTAAACTCCCTAGTGTAGTCCTCCACTGACCTATCCCCTCTGGTGATGTGGAGCAACTGCCACTTGTAAGCATCTCTGATGGCTAGAGGACAGAAGAATCTCAGGAAGCGGTCCTTAAACTTTAGCCAAGTCAACTCATGCATGGACGGCTAAATCGACTGCATGAACCAATCTTGAGTTGCCGCTTGGACTGACAACTCCACAATCATTATCTGCTGGTAGTCTGTATGTCATGTCCTGGTACATGCCTCAATTGCATTAATAAAGTCCAAAACGTCACTCGTACCATCAAAGGAAACTTTACCAATTCAGGAGTAGAGGAGTGTTGCATCAGTATCTGACATCTCTTGATTCCTCTGCTGCACAAGTGGCATCGCCTGATTCAAAGCTGCAAGACCCTGATTAATTCCGGCTAGTCCAGCTGTAAAAGTTATGGGGTCTACGGCGGGAGCTTCAAGCCCAATTGGCTGTTGATCAGGAATCTCAGTTGCAGCTGCCCTAACTTGACCTCTACCTCTGCCCCTACGACGTAGAACGGGAGGAAGAGCCTTATCATGCACGAATTGCTCATCAAGCCCAAAAGTCGGATCGACGACGGGGTCTGTTTGCACACGCCTCATTCTAAAAAAGATAAAGAAAAACCGAATTCAAAACAAGACAAGAGTATTTAACGCAACGCGAAATTTGAAACAAGAATATCACAAAGACAATCATCAACCTAATCACTGCAGTAGTTACATAGAAAGACAGACATAGACAATTAATCGAACTTATGCTCTGATACCAACTTTGTCACAACCCGAACCCGAGGGCACATGACCGACACTAGGGAATGGTTAGACATAAGGCCCCTGAAACCCATAGTAAGCCTTAAAAAAAAAGAAAAATAAAACCTTCAAATTGAAAACTTTATTTCATGAAAAAACACATTATTAAACTGATTTTTCTAAAAATAACAAATAAAAAACATAATCGTGCGCAACATAAAATATTCTCCATCATCAAATATCATAAATCAATCTTAAAACGTTATACATAAGCATGGTTCATTAAAATGCAATACACAAGTATACTTAAATTTTACAAACTCATAGTACAAACACTATTGTAATATTCTAGAGTTACTACTACAATACAACTCATAATAACCTACATAATATAGCCGATGATGAAGAAATCCGACGTAGAGGCGATCTAAGGTCAAACTCCCAAGCTCTTGAAAAAAAAAATAGATTGAGGGGAATCAGATCTCACTGAGTAAGCTAATAAAAAAGAGTTGTACAGTTTGAAAACCTTTTTTGAAAACCGTTTAGATGTATCAAAAATAATTTATAAAAGATATACATATACAACTTTTGAAAAATCTCGGTAAAACCCCAAACTCAAATTTCTACATGGTCAACTGGGCCCACTTAATCCACATAGACTGTCAGTCCCCGAGAGCAAAAGCATCAACCGAGGCACCAAGTTGCAGTCATCCACTTAATCCAAATACATGGTACTGGCGATCTCCGAGAGCTAAGGCACCCATCCCAATCCATTATTAATTTTTCAATCATTGGCGGTTCCCGAGAGTAAAGGCTTCCACCGAGACACTCGTTTTAGTTTATATCCACAAGTCATACATACATCGGATCCATCTCTCAATCTCTACCATGTGCACACGGTCCTGGTGAAACCCACCAGGTAGCCCGTTCTACCAAAATTTCTCAAAACTAATTTTAAATAATTAAAATGCACTTAAATCTTGAATAACAGCATTTAAATTAAATAAATCATATAATAAATACTAAAAATATGAGCGCACGCATCTTTAAATGAAACACACGCACAGATCAATTTATCAACTTACAAGACGAACAAGAAGGCTGATGAACGCGCGTCTGCCTCAATCCAAAAACTCCCGCTCTGGTACTCTCTAGGAAAAAAATACCATACCTATTTTAAAAACACGTTTATGGAATTAAAGTCGAAAGTCGACAGAAATAGCAAAATTCTAGACTGACTCGAGGAAGACCAGATAAGACTCGATAGATAGGGAAAAACCCTAATTAACGCTAGAAATTTACGAAAGATGTCACGTTTTACGAGAAAATCTATCAAAATTTTGACATAATCTCCTTTGTAAAACGAACATCTCTCTACCATAGATACAGTCATTCCTGCACAGAAAACGCACTTCTAAAAATTTGCACACAATCTACACTCAGATCAACTCTCTAACACAATATTAGTCCGACCGAGTTCACAATTCAACAAAACATCACAACTTAATTCTAACTAATAAAATTCATGAAAATATTACTTTCATAAATAAACATTAAAATCATACTTAAAATAACATAACACTTGATTAAATTTAATTAGACATAAATATATAAAAACCCATAATATACATTATTCTTAAAATATGTATATATAATCCATAATTAATATAACTATCAACAAATACCTTAATTAAAACCATTATACCAAATATGTTAAATATAACCATATATATATTTTTGTTACCAAAATAATATATTATACATATATATAAAATATTTGGAAACAATATTCAAAATTAACATTACTTAATTAAAAATACCAATTAATTTATAAAAATCCTCTAAACCTCTTAAATATTAATAAAACCAACTAAAATATATATCTAACTATAATTAGCATAAAATTACATATTTATCCATATAATAGAAAAATACACATACTGTATCCATATTACTCAAAAATTATATAAATACATAAAAATTATTTTCTCAACATAAAATTTCTTAATATCAATAAAAACATATAATTAACTAACAATTTCTTCCAAAATATAAATTTAACCTAATTATCCACATTTGACATAAACTTAAAATAATTATAAAAATAGTATAAAAATCACAAAAACTATAAATTAAGTTCTAAAATTAATAACATTTAATGATAATACCAATTATCACAATTTAATAATTTTTAACAATTAATTTTTGGAAGTTAATAAAATATCCAAAATCCACAAAATTCATAATTAACACAATAATTTTCTATAATCTTAAATAAAATCAATATACTAAAAATAAATAACAATAATTACTCCAATTTACTAATTAAACTCAAATAAAATCAAATAAAAATAAAATAAAATTCTGTAAAATAAAAAAAAATCCAAATAATATACCAAAATTATATTTAAACAACTAACTAGCATAATTAACCAATTAACTTGGGACAATTAAAGTTTAACACCTAAATCAACCTAAACAACTTGAAAACGACCTAAAAACAACTCAAAGCAACAAGCTGCCTACCTCAATTTCCGTCGCCGAAAATGGTTGCAATGGTTAGGCAAGGTGTCAACCGTCGCCTGAGGAGGCAATGCAGGCAGAGGGAGCAACGGATGGCGTCGATCTGGTTCGGACAGTGGAGGAGCTTGAACCGAGAGAGAGAGCAAGGGAGACACCGGAGGGAAGAAAAGAGAAGGCGGCTAAGGGAGGGAGAAGACATCAGAGAAGGGTGGCGGTCCGACAGAAGGCTGGGAGGCACAGTGAGGGTGGTGGTCCAGCAATGCGATGGGGAGAGAGGAAGGGGATGATATTCTTTGGGTGTTTTGGGTGTATATGTATGTATATATATTCATGTGTATAGATATATATATATATATATACATGTATGTATACTATCCCCTCATTATGCATACTTTATATGTATTCACACGTACATGTATATATATTTATATACATGTATATATATATACACACTCCTATATATATACATGCTCATACTACTATGATAAACATATATTTAATATAAACCCTAATAATATATAATATATATTACATATAATAGCCTTGAAAATAATAAAGGTAATATAAAATAAATTATACCTATAAAATATTTATATAATATTTAATATTATAGAAAATATAATTTCTTAAAATAATAATAACATAATCCTAACATAATAAAATAGCTAGATAATTAACAATTATATAATATAATTTAAAATTATTTATTAATACTGCAAATTCGAAAATTACTTTATTTAAATTAAAATATAGGGTATTACAAATAGAGACACTTGAAACAAATTTTAAGAATAGAATTATTTTAATTTATATGTATTTTTTTCCTTTTTTTTGAAAAAATGGGTGTTTTGTGACTTTCAAAAATGTTATTGCTCTACATATGTATTGTGAAACATATAGGATTAAGGAAAGGCAAAAGCTGGTAAAATAATTTTAATATTCTTTTGCTTACATATAATTTTCACTTGTTATATGATATATATATATATATATATATATATATATAAGATCTCACAAGTAACACTTCCAAAATTTTCAAATGGACCATTAACTTTTCTATTTTTCAAACATTTCTTTTATTTTCTGTCCAGCTGCATTACCATGCCATATCAATATCAGCTCAATTTTGCGCACATATAAAATTCTTTTAAGGGATGTTTAGACCAAACAAAGAAATCAACCACGGAAAGAAAGGAGTAGAAACTCAGAATACTGAGAAAATTCATGTTCGGCTGCTATGCTTAGAGATGCAAAAGTGTTAGTTGAAATACACATGATACAGAGCTCCTGATAGTTTCATAATATTGACATATACTGTGGGGATAAATGTCATGTATTATTTTAAGCTTAAGTTCATGTCAAGGAGCTATATAGGATTTTGATCTATTTTGAAAAAGTAAGATAGATACCAAAAGATTTACTCAGAGTGAAGCAGTAGTAGAGAAACATCAGCCCCTGACCTTCGAGTGCCAACCGGCAATGACATCTTCTGGAAGAGCATGTGTTTTAATGAATGAATTCACTGAGAAAATTGCCTGTGACAGTAATTTAACAATGTCAGAAGCAAAAATTTACACATATTACTAGACTCTGATCTGCAGAAAAAAATTTATATAGACTCCAAACTAATATAATGCCAAAAATTATTGGGTAAAGTAATGAAATCATAAATCATATCTAGCAAGGCCTGCCCCAGGGAGTGCCACATTTCCTAGATGCAAAACTACTGTTGCATTTCTGGCAGGTAACATAGTCTTGTGTATATTATTTGATAATAGCAACTACATGCATCTGGATGAATAGCATATGCATAACACATTAAGGTATAGCATTATCATAAAGGATCGAGGTATGATGAGTAGAATTTGCCTTCAGAAAAAGGATTCTGCTTCAAATCCTTCACTCATTAGGTAAAATATTTTAACAGAAATCCCACTACCTTTTCTTCATTCTATCTAGAAGTCTAGAACAATGAATATTGACAAGGGGTACGAACATGGAAGACTCAAACCGCCATCAACCGAGAGAAAACACTGCAAAGAACAATGTTTATAAATACGATCCCCATTGGACATACCTTCATGTAAGATTTGACGGAGGGGAGTGAATCTGGAACTGACCATTCTTATAATGCCCCAAAGCAATCTCTAGATGGTACAACTTCGGTCTGACGGCCAAATCGACTGCAGAAACATTTGCTCCATTGATGTAAGGACCTTTCAAACAACAGCAACAACAACAAAGAGAGATTAGAATGATCATAAAAATTTGCAAATTATAAATTCCTAAAATTGACTTATGTGATATATCTTTAAACAAAATTACATGTATTAAGATTTTAAGCCAAAAGGCCCATCTATTAGTCATTATCAGCCCCAATATAAAAAAATTGGATAAGGATTTAGAAATTAAATGTTCCTAAGATAGGGTATGGCTTAATGTATAAGGATTATGGGATAGTTATCATGTGACAAAGGAATGGAAATTAATAACTTTGAACACAACATTGAAGAAAAAATTTCCACCAAGTTAAAGAGACAAGAAGTAAAAAAATAATAAAAGAAGGAAGAAGTTCACCATGAAAAATGAGGGAGGGAGAAAAAGATAAAAGCAAACTAGGCATGCAGGCTATTTAAAGCAATCTTGGAAACCTTGCTATACCATTACAAAGAGCCTATATTTTAATTAGAATTTGACTCTTGACACTTCCACCCATCCTAAATGGAATATAATCTTATTCAAGAAACAACTTCATAGACATTAAAATAACTGTAGCTTGGACTTGAATATAAACCTCAAACTCTTAAAAAACTTTCAATTCTAGAAGAAACTTCGCATGCATCAGGCTGAAGCAGTTCTTGCATATGGTCGACCTAATGAGTAAATTACCATCCAAAAAAATGCAGGAATTTACATGTGCCTAAGCTTTCAAAAGCCCCAACTCAAAAAACAAAAATTCAAATAAACAATTTACTTCTGTAGACTAACAAGGACTCAATCTAATAAAGTGGTCAGGTTCCGCGCAAGCAAATCCTTGCTAAACAGTATCAGATGATCACTCCCAAAATATTTTTTCCTTATCAGCATTTATGTCTCTCTCACATTACTCATGATGAAAGAGCACATAACTAATTGCATTTTAATATGTAGGATTAAAAAAACAAGGCAACAAGCTATCTATGGTCAATTGTCAACAAGCTATCAATGGACAATTGTTATTCTTCTCAGTTCACCCAGGTACAATTATTCAAGGCTTCAGTACAGAGTTTAAACTAGTCAGAACCAACTACATGATCCTTTTTGTTTGTTTGACTTTGTTTAATGCCAAACTTTTTATTAGCTGACCCTTATTCAAGTTTGAGAACCAAAAATTCTCGTATAAATGCATATATAAGAAGTTAATCTCATTTTGCATTATTTTACTTAAACTGTTTATCGAAAAAAGAAGATTAATCGGTGTACAGTACCACCTAGAATATCCTCAAAGTTGTCAAAAGAAGATTCTAAGTGCAAGTATGAGAAGAAGAGATGCCTAAGCAACAATTATGGGCCAAATTTAAATGTTCAGAATGAGTAAAATGCAAATAGGACTTGCAAAGTCATCGCCATCATTGCGGTACTGTCCTTATCATTTATCCACTATTATCAGAATTCTTGATAGCTTCAACAATGGAGACTTGATGATTGATTACATTACTAGCTCATCTTCGTGTAACAGGGAAATGATTGCTAACTTTGGTTGCTTGTGATTATATATTCCATGCATCTGAAGTTGCTATTTAGGAAAAGAATTTGTTGCAGCATCAAAAGGAGTAGCATATCAAACGAAACTAACGCAGGATTCAAAAATATGGAGTTCTGAGAATGTAGGTAGAATCTGGGCAACATTATTATCTAACATGCATGTGTCATAAATACAAGAATTAATGAATTCAATAGGATATGAAACCTAATTTTGCAAGGAAAAAAGATCTGAAGGTGGAAATAATAGAGCAATAAGGAAGGGGCGGGACAGTTGAAAAACTTTGGATGCTACAGGTGAAGTTTAGAGAATGCAATATATGAAAAAATGTGCATGCGTTGGAATCAATGGTCAAACTAATAATCACCACAAATGAATTCTAGACCATCTGACACCAGAACAACACTGCAATATCAAGAATTCAAAATATTTTTCTTCAAAAAGGATAGGTTACATTGGTCTTCCAAATGCACTATATCTAATGATAAAATTAAAACAAAAAAAATGTCCCTTTGAATAAACTAAACCTATGTGGCTGATACTAGTATGTTGACAATGAACTTCCACATCACGACAATGAAATTTTCTTTAGAGGCCGGCTAAACCATTTTGTGAAAACATAGTTTCCATGCCATAAACCTTATTTATAGAACAAAAATTAGGATATCATGATATAGAAAATCTTTATTTATAACTCATGATAAAATTGTAGGAACAATATATGAAATTCTCTCTACAAAAACAAATTACTGAACCCAAAAACGAGTATGATGAAACTCACATTTTCTTTGACTTAATCATTGGAAGCACTTAGCTCATTGAGAGTGCCTGTTCTGTCCCATCACTAGCATCCTTGCTTTTAAGAAAACCAATAAATGTGGAGAAGATTTTTGAGCCATTACATCAAGAAACATAAGTAGATGAACCAAATAATTTCCTCTTAAAATATCAAGGCATGAAACTTGCGACAACTATGCATCCATGTACAACGAGCAGAAATAAATTATTAAATTCATTAAACCCAAATTCATTATTTAAAGTGCCTTTATAATAGCTAGAAAAAATAAAATGCTTTTCAAAAAATAATTCACGAAACAAAATCAAAATTAAGATCAAGACATTTTTAGAAAGCATCTAGCTCCTAAACAACATTTTTCTACAAATGGAAAAGGACAGTGGAGAATTAGATGGATAGTCAAAAAATAGTGGCAGCAATTTAAGCATTTTGCATCACTAAAAAAATTATGAGAATTTCCATTAACAAAAAATAGTTAATGTTAGTTCAAGTGTTGAAAGTCTTTGACAATGTCTATGATATTTGTCAAAAACTACCAAAAAACTTAAATTAAAAAGGATTGTGTGTGTCTCAACTCAGACGATTTGTTTAATAACAACTAGATACACTTTAAATTCTGAAGAATTTGTAACTCATAATTTACAGCATTAACACCAGGAACTTTCAGAATAATGGAAGCACAAAAATATTGCTTGATTGTTATGGCCCTGCAAAAAGGATCTCGTCACGGGTCAATGAACTACAAAATCCTCCTCAAACTTCTTGTTCACATTCGTATTCTTCTTTAAAGAACCTATTTTGAAAATAAAATGGTGTTTGTTCTTAAGAGAACACCAAACTCTCCTTAAACTTTTTGACTAAAATTTTCCATGCTTTATTCAATATCGATTACCCCTTATATAATGAAGGTTTTGAGTACAAGAATCCTAAAAACCCCTAGAATATTAAAATCTTAGAACTTCAAACTTCCTATTTAAGACAGATAACCTATTTAACAAAATAAAAATATTATAGGAAACTTATAGCTCATACCTAGTTGAGTTGTAACTTATTCTAATTTGACTTAATTAAATAAAAGGTAAACACTTGCTAATAATTAAGACTCAGTAAGGAAAAATATAGGTCTACCATATTGTTTCCCAATGAACCACAACATTACTCTCCCCTTGGAAATTCAGCTTGTCCTCAAGTTCACAATTGGGATAAGCTTCATGGATTAATTTTGAACCCCTGAAGGGATATTTCAGGATCCATATTAGTTATGTGTTCTGTCTCATCATCTGAATCTTCCATCATTAAATAAAATATTTGTTTGCAACGATGTCCTGCTGAATAATACTCATCACAATTAAAACATAGCCACTTTGCTCGCCTTTCCGTCATTTATGCTCGAGAGAGCTTTTTAATGAAGGGTGCTGATGTACTTTCAATGCTTGACGTTGTAGTTGCAAGCCCTCCTAATTTTTGTTCTTGGTTGTTTGGAGTTGGCTGAATGTAATTCAAGTTTGAAAGATTGGAACCTGTAGTTATAGTTGTAGTTTTAGGGGTTGCCCGTGTAGAGAGAGAGCAGTGCACTCCTACCCCCTTATTGATCTGCATTTTCCTCTCAAAGGCCCATGCTAAATTCATGGTTGTCACTAAATTTGGCGGGTTTTGCATTTCCACATCTACCAGAAGAGCGTCTATTAATCCGGCAGTGAACATATCCACTTGTTGGTCTTGTCTGACTGAAGCTGCTCTAGCCAAAAGGGTTTCGAATTGGCATTGGTAATCTTCCACAGTCCCCATTTGTTTGAGGTTAATCAATTCGCCTAAAGGGTTACTACTGAATGGGGGTCCAAACCTCAAAAGACAATATGATTTGAACTACTCCTATGAAAGGCCTAGCTCTTCTTGCTCGAGTCTATAAAACCACAGTTGAGCCACACCCGTCATGTGGAATGCAACTAACCCCACTTTGTCCCTATCACCAGTCCTTTGGTTGAGAAAGAATTGCTCACAACAATATATCCACCCCAAAGGATCTCCTATCCCGTTGTAAGATGGGAAATCTAACATGAAATATTTTGGTACCACCATTGATCCAAGATTTCCCCCTTGCTGCTCAATAGAAGTTTCAGACCGGTGCTAGTTGTTGCTTCCTGACAGAGCCTCTTCATGAATTTTTTCCTTTCCATGAAATTGCGACTCCATCATCAATTGCATCGCCTTAATACTGTCACGTAATTCTCTAATCTCTTGACTCAGTCGTTGATTAGATTCCGTCACCTTCTACTCTAAGACGTGCACTCTCTTCACCAATCGATCGGAATCCCCCATGACGACCAGCTCTAATACCAAGCTATTATGGCCTTGCGAATAGGATCTCATCACGGGTCCATGAACTACAAAATCCTCCTTTAACTTCTTGTTCACGTTCCTGTTCTTCTTTAAAGAACCTATTTTGAAAATAAAATGGTGTTTGTTCTTAAGAAAACACCAAACTCTCCTTAAACTTTTTGACTAAAATTTTCTATGCTTTATTCAATATTGATTACCCCTTATATAATGAAGGGTTTGAGTACAAGAATCCTAAAAACTCCTAGAATCCTAAAATCTCAGGACTTCAAACTTCCTATTTAAGACATATAACCAATTTAAGAAAATAAAAATACTATAGGAAACTTACAGTTCATATCTAGTTGGGTTGTAACTTATTCTAATTTGACTTAATTAAATAAAAGGTAAAAACTTGCTAATAATTAAGACTCAGTAAGGAAAAATACAGGTCTATGATATTGTTTCCCAATGAACCACAACATTGATCAGTAATTAAGGTTAATCATTGGTTTTATCATAATGCACAATAAGACTTTTTTCAGGTGGTGTTCCCAATGGGGATCAGGAAACTTTTCTTCTAGTGACTGAGTGATAATATTCGAGTCTGGAACCCACTTATCCTTAAATTTCATTACAGGAACTTCACCTTTTGAGCTTATTTTCAAGAACATGGACAAAAGAAAGTAATAATAAGAATGGCAAAGACTACACAATTGATCGCTTATCAGTTATCACTATTAACAAAAAATTAATAGTCACCATTCTGACCTGTTAGCCAAATCAACCAACTTCATATAATAAGGTAGATGCTTTTCCTCCATAGTTAACGACACCCTTTGGCAAAATGGGTCTGAAAAAGGAAATCTAAACATTACTAATTGAGATCCATTACTGAACAACCACTACACTACACCACACTACACTACACGATAACACAACACGTTGTGCTGTTGAATGAACACACCCAGATGGGTAGTAGTAGTAGATTATTCTACAGTCGTTCAATGCACAATTAAAGCTACGAAATTCAGTGCAATTAGTGATTGGTTTTATTTAATTTCAAAACTGAATTGAATTCTGGTGCAAATATAAATTGCTCATTGCAATCTAAATAACAAATAATTAAAAAAAGAGAGAGAAAAGAAATTTTTTTACAGTCGCCGAGCTTGTTTGGGACAGTGATGGAGGCTTTGGCACAGACTTCCAGAATATGAGAAACAGCAGAGGTGGAAATTTTCAGACTCAGTTGCGTTGTCTTAAAATGGAATTGTTTTGATAAGGACAACAAGCACTGGAGAAACCAAGGTGTTGCTATAATGCTGTAGAAGATAAACTGCAAGCAGCGAGTGCCAGTGCCGGTGCCGGCGACGTGGTCTGATTCTTGCCGTCGGCGTTTCTCTCTCATAATAGTTACAGACACGCCACAGCGCAGACAGACACAACGACAGATGAGGTTGTTTTGTTTGAGTGTGCTCGAGGAGTGTTAATTTTTCGATTTTTTTAGTGCAAATATGTTTATATGTAGAAATAAAATTAGGAAAAATTATAAATTTAGCGTATGTATATTTTAATTTTTTTAATTTAAGTATCTTATTATTATTTTATTTTTTTTTGGGCAATCGAGTTTTCGAAAAAAGGCTAATAATTCAGTGTTTTCGGCTAATGAACTGATACTTTGTGATTAGGTGGACAAATCAGGCTTCACTTTATGCCGATTTATCTTACATATTACTGACAATATTGGATATTATTTGAGGTTTAGTTCACTATTATAATTTTGGATTATATTTTATTTTGATACTAAATTTTTTAATTTTTTTTTTCAAAAATTATATTTTTATTTTAAGTTAAAGTTACTCGAACATATACAATCAAATTTAGCATACATAACAGTAGAAATTAATATAATTTTAGTATATTAACTGTATAAATATTCTATTAAACAATCTAATGACATTGTGAACTTTATAAAATAAATTTTGCTAAAATTTTATTTTATAAGATCCATAAGAAAATTTTATTTTATAAAACTAACAAGATAATTAAACTATTTAATGGAATGTTTACAAGATAAATATATTAAAAATATATTTATTTCGGCTGATATGTATATTAAATTTAATTGAATATATTCGAGATATTTCAACTTAAAATAAAATTAGAATTTTTGGGACTAAAAAGAAAATAATTAAAATTTTGATATTAAAGTGAAACATGGTTTAAAGTTATGGTATAAACAGTGAAACAAATCCTTATTATTTGACTTGACAAAATTACCCTCAACTTTTGGATATAATTAAATTGAATTAGGGTTCTAAAGAAAAAAGAAATCATAGAAAAATGAAGTAGATAAAAGAAGAACAAGAAGAAGCATAACAAAGGAGATCAAAGAAGAAGAAGAACGATGGAGATTAATGAAGAAATAGAACGAAGATAAAGAATAAGAAGGAGTAGATCGAAGGAGATTGAAGAAGCAGAAGAAGAATAAGAACAAAGGAGACTGACAAAGAAAAAGGAGAAGCAGAATAATGAAGGAGTTGCCAATAACACCACTAACCCCAATTCCTAATGTCATTATCTTATCATGCGCGACTATAATAACTCTAGTTTTTAAATTATTTTATTTTAAAATAGAATATGCTGTGTTAATAAAATTCAAAGTTATATGTGATTATTTTATTATCATGTGATTAATATTTATTATTTTATATTTAATTATAATTTTCTACGTAAATATTCATCTTAAAACTTATTATTTTGAAATTTATTTACGTTATACTTACTACATTGAAAAGAAGTATTTTAATAATAATATTTAAGTACTTATGTTATTTTATTTTTAAAATAATGTTTATTATTATTATTATTATTATTATTATTATTATTAAAATGCATTACTGCATGGTTATTTTATGTATATATATATATATATATATATATATATATATATATATATATATATATATATTAAAAACAAAAACCATCTTCTTCTTCCTTCCCGTAACCAACCCGAGCCATCTCCTCCCCATCGCCTGTCACGCCGTTCCCCTACTGTCGGTGTGTCGTCCCGCCTTCCAGCTCCACCAGCAGCTCCGCCGCCCTCCTCTCTCTTCCCTGGCGTTGGCAGCAGCTCTTGCATCAAGGAGAAGCCGAAAGTTGACCTTCTGAGGTTCCTCCTTCGTCCGGCCACTGTTTCGAGCTATTCCGGTGTCCTTGAGCTCCTCAAGCTTCGGTGAACTCAATCCTAGCTCTGGTTTGAGCTCTAATCCCTCCATTTTTGTTGTTTCTTGAATTTTTAGTTTCGATCACTTAGGGTTTTTTATTTTTATTTTTAGGGTGTTAATGGTTGATTCATGAAAAATTTCTTTACAAATGTTGATTCTACTAGCTTAATCTACTCCCATGAATTTTTGTGTGCTTTTTAGAAATTATTTTGATTTTTGTGAATTTTTTAATATTTTATTAATTTTCGTAAATTAATTATTTAAATTATGAAATTGTAATTTTTGGTGTTATTAGTAGTTATTATTAATTTTAGAGTTGAGTTTATAATTTTTATGATTTTTGTGTAATTTTTATAATTTTTTTAGGTTTATGTCAATTTTGGAAAATTAGGTTATATATATATATATATATATATATATATATATATATATATATATATATATATATATATATATATATATATATATTGTTAGAAATAATTGGTTAATTATATTTTTTGTTGATATTATTAAGATATATGTTGATAAAATAATTTTTGTGTATTTATATAATTTTTATTGAATTTTTTAGTATTATTAGTACTTTATGTATATTTTTTAATAATAGGGTTAATTGTGTAATTTATTGATAATTTTAGTTAGATATTATGTTTAATTGGTTTTAATAATATTTGAGGTATAAAAATGATTTTTACAAATTATTTACTATTTTTAACTAATTAATACTAATTTTCAAAAATTATTTTTAAATAATATATTATATATTATTTTTGTACTAAAATGGGTTTTTAGTAATTTTTAAAATGTATTTGGACTAATTAAGTTATTTGGATTAGTAAAGTGAGTTTTTATTTAATTATATTGAATTATCGAGAAAAATGGATTTTTAATAATATTATATTATTATTTAGGGTTTTAAGTAATTATTGAGAATAATAATTATTTTGATATTTTAATGTTAAATATACTATATTTTGATGTTTTTGAGGGTATTTATTGATTTTTAATATATTTTACTGTATTATTTAAATTTTGATGAATTGTGAACCTCGATTGGAGAATTTTGTAGTTCGGGATCCCGACCGAGGGTTGTGTGGATTTTTATGTTAGAAGTTTATTTTTTTTTGCAGGACCAACTCTACTTTTTAGTAGAGAGATGTCCGTTTTATAGAGGAGGTTCTGTCGAATTTTCAATAGAATTCTCGTAAAATGTGACATCGGGTCTAATTCTAATTCTGTGTCTGTTTGTATTTTGTAATCTTAGATCAAGTCTCTAGAAGTCTAAGTTAGATTTATTTTGATTTCGTGATTGTTTTTATTGTTTAGTTGCACCGATACCAAGGTCTAGCGGACCAAACCCATCAGACCAGTCTCGTAGAACGCATCCCTGTGAGTTGCTATTTTATATGTACATTGCATTTAGGTTGCATTTTTAGAATTATATGTTTTAAATGTATAATTTTGCATAATTGTTTTATTAAATGCTTAAGTATATTTTAGGTATATTTTGAAATAAATGCATGTTTTATTTTTGAATCATACCTAAATTAATTTTAAGTATGTTATAGATTTAATTTAGTATATTTCATGATTTGTTTGAATTTATTTTTACATATATATATTTAAAATATACTTAGTTTATTTTATGTATATTTCTAGTATTTATATAGTTTATTTGATCATTTTGAATGTCATTTTACATTATTTATTTTCGAATGTATGATTATTTTTAAATGAAAGATATCGATAGAACGTGCTTCCTAGTGGGCAGCACTAGGACCGAGTACGTGCCGGTGTGATAAATTGTAGGTTAAATTACTAACTTATTTGTTGATTATGACTTGATTGATTTGATTAATGTGTGATGTGATCGATGATGTGATTGTTGGAGCTTGGTTGACCAAGTTTCTCGGGGCCAATCACACTGACAGTCAGACTGTTGGAGCTCAGTCAACTTAGTGTCTCAGGGCCAGTCTACTGTCCAGTTGGATTAAGAGAATTTACTTGTAATTAAATGAGCCAGTATGGCTAGAATGTTTTCTATTGATAATTGAGGTGGCGGTCATTAGGGTTCTATTTGATCCTTCATAAACTAATGTTTTTTAGTATTATATATAAAGTGATTTTCATCATCTGCGTGTACATGCATGTATATATATTTATTTTATACATATGATTGTTTGCATTTGTCATTTAGTAATGCGTGTATATATATTATAACAATTCACTCAGTGAAATCTGACTCCCCTCAGTTGATATTTTTACAGTAGAGTCTTCTTCTTCAGACCTCAGCAGTAGGCCTATCCGTTGGATTTCTTCCGCCCCAACCCTATTATATAATTTATCTACTTAACTATTTATTATTGTACTCTAGAAAACTGCAGTAGTTGTATTTGTAACAGTAATGAGTTTTATTTTACTTTGCTCTATGAGATTTTAATTCAAATATTTGTTCTGAATATTGTATTAATACATATCGTGATATGAAAGAGTTTTATTATATCATATTAAAATGAAATTTTTAATTATGGTATATTTAATTTATTTTATTTGTTGTATATTTTTTTTATTATTTTAAGGCTTACTACAGGTTCCGGATTTGAAAAAATTCCCATTCCCTAGCCCCGGTCATAGCCCCCGGTTTGGGTCGTGATAGCGACTTAAGAGTCAATTTCGATCGGCGCTGGTGTGAATAATCCTCTTGATGTTCTAGTAATTGGCGGTGGCACCACTAATTCTAATGTGGCACTTAATGCTGTGACATGTGGACTTCGTGCTGGTCTTGTTAAAAGAGAGGATTTCTCTTCTGGTACCTCTTCTAGGTCAACGAAGTTTATTTTCTTTTGTTGACGTCATGTGGTACTGCGTCACATTCTCGACTACTGTTGGTAACCAGCCTTACCAACCCAACATCACTGATCTTAGACACATAGTTGTCGTCTAGCAGTATGTTTGCTGGCTTGAGGTCGCGGTGCACCAGTGGTTCTGGCTTGGTCTCTGTGAGCCTGATGGATTACTCATTGGTTTTATGCCCTGTAGTCCTAATCAGCCTTGTAATCTGTTTTCTCTACTTTTGTAAAGCTTTTCTCTGCTAGAAAACATGAATTAAAAATTAGCAATAAGTTTGTTTCTAGGATGATAAATTGTTTGGAAGATATATCAGTTATCATCTTCTGCTCCTTCGTTGGTCTTTAAATATCTATATCATATTTGCAGGCAGAGCATAAGATTCAATCAGCATATGGCCCTCTAGACAAGTGACTCATGTAAGTGCCAAAAATGCTCTTTATTTTGAGGAAACAATGGGCTTCCATGGCCTTCTGCATATATATATATATATATATAGTTCAGTCTATTTTTTAATCTTAAGCTGAAGTGTGTAGTTGATAAATATATATGTTGTGTTCAATGAATTTATAATTTTTTGTTGATGAACCTATGTAAAATAATGAAATAGAGTGTATTAATTAAAAATGGTAAATCTATAGTTGATAACTAATGGATTTTCATGATTTAATCAATGAACTTAATTATACTATTTGACCAATTAACCTATTAATTTTTACTTAATATTAATATATTAAATTAATAATATTATTGAGTAATGAACTTTATTATTAATAATTTTTTAATAAATAAAGAAATTATTTTTTATTTATCAAAACAAATTAATTATTATTATTAATTAATTAATGATCAAATGAACTTACAAGTAAAAATCAATGAGTCTGATACAAGTTCATTAGCATTTACTTGCAGGTTCATTGATTATTACATATAGATTCATTAGTCTTTACCTAGAGTTTTTTGACTTTTTAACTTACAAGTCCGAAATTAATCAATTTTGCATGAGTGAAATTGCAGATGGACACAATATCTAAACCTTTAATGTTTATTAGAGTACTGTACCAAAAATCATAATGAACATTGAATATGCCATTGTAATCAACGGAAGATAGAATGCATCAAGTACCCGAGATATTATTTTCTTTTCCACCACATCTTTAAACAAAGAGGTAGTGGCAAATCTAGTCCAAGCATTAAGAATGGAATTCTAAATGTTTATGTGACATCATCATGTTCATTCCCATTGTTTGTACTTTTCTGGTTATTGTTCTGGTCATCACCATTTTCTTTCTTCTTAGCAATAGCTTTGCTAGGAATCTCCTCATGTCTATATCTCCGTTATTTGTACTTATGTATTATAGTTAGCCTCTCTCACTTTGTTTTTAATAGAACTATAGTTCTTTTCACATAATCAATCTTCTTTTATTTTTTTTGTTAACATTCTTTAATTGTTATTTAATATTCTACTGCATCATGCATCAAAGATTTTTCTGCTTGATGGTTTCTTGTCATCGATATCTCATGTATTTTCTTGTCATCTGTATATGTTTTCTTTAAAAGAGAAAGAAAACAACCTGAAAACACTCATAAATTATGTTGTTATTTCTATTTGGAGTCCGAAGATCAATGTGTAGCATATTACGAAGTCATGCCATAACTGAGAAATAAAAGCGTTAACAAAAACGTGTCACACATGTGAATGGACCCTTGGTCCATATTGTAATATAAACATGGGTCCATGATATAATTTATTATTCTTGACTAGTTAATTGAGAAATGAAATGGGTTTTGGTTACACAGTAACTATGAATAAGTCCATTACAATAAATGGATGTTCCATTTCTCCCATGGGTGCATTACATTTTGGAGACTTTGCTCCTGACTTCCATTTTTATGTTCATATATGTGTGTGTGTGTGTGTGTGTGTGTGTGTGTGTGTGTGTATCATAAAATGTTATGTGGTTGATTATTCACCATAACTTGATTGAAGTGGGGTCTAATTTTTTGAAGAAAATCATCATGGTGATATACTATAGTGAAGCTCTTTTTACGTGATTTAACAATTGGATTTCCATGTTTAGTTTTTATGCATATCTTTAGCCAAAAAATTTTCTTTTTTTCTATTTTGAATTTAATTGTGGACAACCAAGTTCTTAGTTTTGTTTCTTCTTCGATCTCCTTCGTTCTTTTTCTTTTTCTTTAATCTCCTTAAACCTACTTCTTTTTCTTCTTTTATCTACTTTATTTTTCTTTTTTTTTCTATGATTTCTTTTCTCTTTAGAACCCTAATTCCAAATTCAATTTCATTATATCCAAAAGTTAAGGATAATTTTGTCAAGTCAAATAATAACCTATATGGTTGGTGACATGTAAGATGAGTCAATAGGAAATGGAACTCGATTTGTCCACCTAATCACATAGTCATCAGTTCATCAGTTAGAAACACTGAATTAGTAGTCTTTTTAAAGTTCGGACACTCAATTGTAAAAAAAAAATGATTAGACACTTAAATAAAAAAAATTTAAAAGTTCAAATACTAAATTTGTAATTTTTCCATAAAATTATAACCATTAGATTAATGTTTTTTAATAATAGTCATTAATGTATATTATAGGTATTGATACATAAAAATAATCAATGGTTGTAATTAAATAAAAAGTAATCTAATAGTCATAATTTCATTTGTATATATATACAAACGATTATACTGTAGCAGAAGCCCAATTTTTCACATCATAAAATACACCCAAAAAAAGGGCAAAGGTGCCCTATGTTTAGCTTGAGGTTCAAATAAGCCCTCTTTCTTTTTTATTGGCCAAATCAATTAGGTCTCCCTTGAAATTAGCTTTTTAAGCCCCTTTCAAATGGTACATACATCTAAACTATAACAGTCGTTATCTCCTTAATGATGTGCTCAATACCCATAGATGTTATCTGATTTAATGCACACTTTTCTCAATCTAAGATCGTAAGTCAATCTCACACTTTAAAAAATGATCCATAACTTTGTTCTTATAGCTAATAATCTACTAATATTTGCCACAAAACCGCTATACATTAACCTGAATGATCTCGAATAGCCACTTATCGTCGTTTCCAATGATGAGATGGTACAAGCTCTATCACTTTTAATGGTCCAAAAAAATTGAGAGTGCCAATTTTGTTCATGTTATAATAAACCTCTACTGCTTTAACTTTGATGTCTATTACCTTATCACTAATCCAATAATCGTTTCCAAATAGGTAGCAATTATGCCAATACCAAATCCTTTAAACTTTACATTAAATATTATAGTTTTGGTTATGGCAGTTCAGGATCAGCAGCCAGCACCTATCAGACTTGTGGTAAAGTCTATTAAGGGTTGGTGCTGCTGACATGTTTTCGATGCAAACAGATAGGGCATTTTGTTAGATCATGCCCATATTCTGGTTTTCAGCCATAACACTTTATTACTAATGCAGCTCCAGTACCTTTTCAATTATCGCCAACTTAGTATCCGAGTTTGACTCAGATTATTACCTAGTAGAGGTGTGGCAGAGGTACTAGAGGGGGTGCTAGAGGTTTTGGCCAAGCTTCCACCAGTCAGCAAGGAGGTTGAGGTCAGGCCAGAGTTTTTCACCTCACTTAATAGGATGCTCAGGCATCCAATGTCATTGTTGCAGGTATTATTCCAGTCTGTTACTTGGATGCTTTGGTTTTGATTGATTCAGGTGCTACACACTCTTTTATGTCCTCAGTTTTTACTTCGAAGTCATGTTGGCAAGCTTCGAGGATGGCTTTTCCTTTGTCTGTCACCACTCCTCTAAGTAATTCAATGGACACCAATGTTGTTCTTTCTGATTGTCCGGTGTTAGTCGGGTAGAGAACTGCTAGCAGAATTGGCGTTGTTGGATGTGATAGAGTTCGATGTGATCCTTAGTATGGATTGGTTGTCTCAATACTATGCTGTTATGGATTGTCGAACTAAAGAGGTGATTTTCAGAATTCCAGATGAAGAAGAATTTAAGTTTATGGGTGATAAGAGTTCTGCACCTTAGAATTTCATCTCCACTATCATGGCTAGGAAGATGCTGAGGAAGGGTTATCAAGGATACTTAGAACTTGTCAGAGATACTTTTATAGAGAAGTTGTCACTTACAGATGTTCCTATTGCCTGTGAGTTTCCTGATGTTTTTCTTGAGGAGTTGCCATGTTTACCACCTCACAGAGAGATTAAGTTCTGTACTGATGTGGTTCCAAGCACCACTCCTATTTTGATGTCGCCTTACAGAATGGCTCCTGCAAAGTTGAAAGAGTTGAAGGAGCAGTTGTAGGATTTGTTAGATAAGGGTGGGTTTCATCAGACTTAGTATTTCTCCTTGGGGTACACCAGTCCTGTTTGTGAAGAAGAAGGATGGTACCCTGAGACTGTGCATTGATTCTCAAGAGCTGAATAAGGTGATAATGAAGAACAAGTATTCTCTTCCGAGGATAGATGATCTGTTTGATTAGCTTTAGGGTGCATATTTCTTTTCTAAGATTAATTTAAGGTCAGGTTATTATAAGTTACGGATCAGTGAGGCCGATGTTCTTAAAATGACATTCTGCACTTGATATGGCCATTATAAGTTTTTGGTGATATCATTCGGGTTAACTAATGCACAAACTACTTTTATGGATATGATGAATAAAGTATTCAAACCATTAATGGATCAGTTTATGATAATTTTCATTGATGATATACTGGTGTATTCGAAGAGTATAAAGGAGCACATACATCATTTAAGGACAGTACTATAGACACTGAGAGAACATTAGCTTTATGCTAAATTCTTATGGTGTGATTTTTGGTTGGAGAGTGTTGCATTCCATGGACACGTAGTGTCTAAAAATGGTATCCAGGTTAATCCACAGAAGATAGAGGTAGTGTCTGAGTGGCCCAGACCAACAACAATCATGGAGATTCAGAGTTTTATAGGTTTGGCTAGGTACTATAGGAGGTTTGTGCAGGATTTCTTAAGAATTACAACTCCTATTACTCGCCTAACTCAGAAGAATGTGAAGTTTGTGTAGTCATATGCTTGTGAGACCAATTTCTAATTACTGAATGAGAAGTTAACCACAGCTCCAGTTTTGGCTTTGACTAATGGAGTAAATAAGTTCACTGTGTATTGTGATGCCTCCAGAGTTAGCCTAGGTTGTATATTGATGCAGAATGGTAAGGTGATAGCTTATGCTTCGAGGAAGTTGAAGAAGCATGAATAGAATTATCCTACTCATGCCCTAGAGATAGTTGTAGTGATCGTTGCTCTCAAGATTTGGAGACATTATTTGTACAAGGTGACTTATGAGATTTTCACAGATCATAAGAGCTTTAGGTACATTTTTCAGCAGAGAGATCTGAACTTGAGGCAGAGGAGATGGTTAGAACTCTTGAAAGATTATGACTATGAGATTCTTTATCATCCAAGCAAGGCTAATGTAGTAGCAAATGCCTTGAGTAGGAAGTCCTCGAGTAGTCTTACTCACATTAGTGTGGAGAGGAGACCTTTAATCCAAAAGTTGCACCAGTTGATGGATCAAGGTTTGATGGTGAAGATTAGAAGATCATGAGGACTATTAGCTCAGTTCAGAGTCTGATCAGTGTTGAGAGATAGGATTAAGGTAGCTCAGAATTGAGATCCTATTCCAGCAGAGCTTGCAGAGAAGTTCATTAATTTCACACTTAACGATGAAGGTGTTTTATGGATCAGTGGTAGATTATTCATTCCTGATATGGATAATTTGAGAGAAGAGATCCTTAAGAAACCGTATTCTATAGCCTACAACATATATCCAGGTGTCACTAAGATGTACCATAGTATCAGAGATTTGTACTGGTGGAATGGACTGAAAAAGGGCGTAGCCAATTATATTTCTAAGTGCTTGACATGTCAGTAGGTGAAAGCTAAACATGTCAGTAGGTGAAAGCTAAACCCCAGAAGCCTTTTGGGAAGCTTCTGCCACTTCCTATTCCTAACTGGAAATGGAAGAGAATTGCTATGAATTTTATGGTAGGGTTACCTCGTTCTAACGATGGATATGATTCCATCTGGGTGATTATGGACAGGTTGACCAAGTCTACTCATTTTTTACCTGTTAAAGCCACATAGTCTATAGCTAAATTGGCGAAGCTGTATGTTAAGCATATTGTATGCCTTCATGGAGTACCTGTGTCCATTGTATCTGATAGAGGTTTAGTATTTACCTCTCGATTTTGGTAAAAGTTGTAAGAAGCAATGGGCACCAGACTTGATTTCAGTATTGCTTTTCGCCCTTAGACAGATAATCAGTCTGAGAGAATGATCCAGAAACTTAAGGATGTGTTGAGGATGTGTGTATTGGATCTTGGAGGTATTTGGGATTATCATTTGCCACTCGTTGAGTTTGCATATAATAACAGCTACCATAGCACTATTGGGATGGCACTATATGAGGCTTTGTATGGAAGGAAGTGTAGATTCCCTCTAAGTTGGGATAAGATTGGAGAGAGAGCATTGACTAGACCTGAGATGTTTCAGGATGTCATTTTTGAAAGTTATTATGATTAAAAGGAGATTAGAGACTGCAGCTAGCAAACAGAAGAGTTATGCGAACCCGAGACGCAAAGATGTGAAGTTCCAAGTTAAAGACTATGTGTTTTTGAAGGTGTCTCCGACGAAGGGTATGATGAGGTTTGGTAAGAAAGGGAAGTTAGTACTGAGATATATTGGAATGTTTGAGATTCTGGAGAGAGTGGGCATGGTTGCATATCAGTTGGCTTTGCCTTCGAATTTGTCTCAAGTGCATCCAGTGTTCCATATCTAGATGCTGAAGAAGTATATTTCGGACCCTTCGCACATGTTGCAACCTGATAGTATGGAAATGAATAAAGATATGATGTACGAGGAGGAACCAGTCATGATAATGGACCGTCAAGTTTGACAATTGCGTTTGAAGCAGATTCTGATAGTTAAGGTGTTGTGGCGGAGCAACAACATGGAGGAGCATACTTGGGAGATAGAAGCTGACATGCGAATTGCCTATCCCTACCTCTTTCCTCGATGATTTCTTGTTTTCTATTCTTTTATTGGAATTTAAGGACAAATTCTTATAAGGAGGAAATATTGTAATGACCCGATATTTTAAATAATATAAAATTATTTTGAGATATGCAGTGTTAATAAAATTTTAAATTTTATTTATATATTATCATTATTGGTGCATATTATTTATTTATTTTATTCTAAAATTTTTATTTACATAAAATAATTTATTTGGGAGTTTATTATTTAAAAACATTAAGTCATTTTCATTACTATTATGTTAATAACAACAATAATAATAATAATAATAGAAAAATAAAATTATTATTATTATTATTATTATCTTTACTTTTTTTTATTGTTATTATTATTATTATTATCTTTACTGTTTTTTTATTGTTATTATTATTATTATTATTATTATTATTATTATTATTATTATTATTATTAGTAGTAGTAGTAGTAGTAGTAGTAGTGCTAGTATCATTATTATTTGTTATTATCATTATTAGGGTTATTATTTGTTAATGTATCATTATTATTATTATTATTTGCTATTATTCTTGTTATTATGTGCATGTGTTATGAGGTATTTATATAGATGTGTGTGTGTGTGTGTGTGTATAAGTCAAGATTCTTTTCTTCTTTTCCCTTTTTTTTCTTCCTCTCTCCCTTATTCTTGCCGAAATATGCAGACCTCCCCTCACCCACGCTAGACCGCTACCTACGCCACCACTCTCAGCCATCACCTTCCCTCTTCCTCTCCTTCCTTTTCCGCCGTCTACAGACTATCTAAAGCTCATCGGAGCGCCAGAAATAGCAGCAGCAACGTTAGAGCTCTATTTTTACCGACGACAATTTTGATCAAGAGAGCTCTCCATTTCGGTCTCTTTTGGAAGCTCTAACACCGATAGGTCTAGTTCTAAGCTTTGTTTGAGCTTAATCTTGTTTAAGTGACATTAGGGTTTTGAATTTTTTTCTCATTATTGTGTTTGATCTATGGTTTTTCTCTTTGATAATGTGATTATGGGTAGCTCAATCTACTTAAATATAATTTTTTGTATATGTTTTTAAATTAATTTGGATAATGGGTATTTTTGAATATTTTAATAATTTAAATTGAATTTTTGTTAATCATGTTAATTATTTATTTTGGATGGAAATTTGATTAAATTAGTGTTATTAATTTAAGTTAGTAATTTAGTATTGATAAAATAATTTTTAGTGATTTTATATAATTTTTGGGAATATTTTTAATATTATGTGAATTTTGGATATATAGGTTAATTGTGTCTTTTTATTGAAATTATAGTTAAATAATATGTTTTAAATGATTTTAGAATTTTATAGGGTATTAAAATAATTTATTTACTATTTTTAACTAATTAATACTAATTTTCAAAAATTACATTCAAATAATAAATTATTTACTATTTTTGTGATTAAATGGGTTTTAACTACTTTTATAATATATTTAAACTATTTGAATAATTAAATGTGAATTTGACTATTCTATTTTGAATATTTGAAAATTTGGGATTTTATTTATATTATATAATTATTTGAGATTTTTTTTTAATTATTGTGAAAATAATTATATTTAGTGTTTTGATATTTAAATATATTATATTGTGATTTATGAATTTTAAGGATTCTAATGATTTAATATATTATTATTTAATATTTATTTTATTTTGAATTATGAACTTCAATTCAAAATTTGTGCAGTTCGGGGTCCCAACCCGAAGTGTTGAGCTTTATGGTATTAGAAATGTGTTTTTTTGCAGGATCGGCTCTAGTTTTCAATGGAGAGATGTCCGTTTTACATATAAGATTCTACCGAATTTTTGGTAAAATTCTCGTAAAATGTGACATTGGGTCAATCCTGAGTCTCTAGTTTTTAATTGAGTTTTAATTCCTAGATCGAGTCTTCCTTTAGAATTCTTAGAAGTATAGTTACGAATTTATTTTGATTTTATTATTATTTATTTTTCTAACTGCACCAAGACCAAGGCCTATCAGATCAAGCCCATCGAGTCAGTCTCGAGGAGTGCAAAATTGTGAGTTCTATATATGCATTGCATATAAGATGCATGAATAAGGATTTTCACATTTTCATTATATGTTTAAACATGATTTATTTTAGTATATTTTTGGTATATTTGGATATATATGCAATAATTATGTATGTTGTAATTTTTAGTATATACCCAGTATATTTTTGGTATATTCATGGTTTATTCGGGTATATTTGTGGTATATATATCTGGTATATGTTTAATATACATTTAATATATTTTCAGTATACTTTTAGTATATAATTGGTATATTCTTCTTTAAATGAATGCTATCATGTTTATATCATGCATTTTATTATTTTTAATAATTATAAGAATGATTTGAAGGATAGCAGTAGAATGTACTACCTAGTGGACTATGCTAAGACTGTTGCGCGATAGTCCGATAAAATTAGGTTGAATATGATAATTGTTATTGAGATGTTGGTTTTGGGAAAGGCTGACTATGAATCCTTGATTAACCTAGTGTACTCGGGGTCAATCATGCCAGTAGTGAAATTGTGGAACCTCGGTTGACCTAGTATACTCGAAGCTAGTCTACTACCTTAAGTTGGATAATGAATACTTGAAGTTGTGGTTAAGCCTGTTGGCTATTAATTATTATGATTGAGGTTCCAAACTGTTAGAGTTCTACTCCGGTCCTTCAACTAAAATAATTTTATGCATTTATTATATATAAAAATGAATTTCAGCATATGTGTGAAATGTGTGTGTGTGTGTATATATATATATATATATATATTATACTGATGCTTGAATGTATATGAATTTAGGTTACATGTATATATATTATAATAATTCACTTAGTGAGGTCTGACTCCCCCTCAATAATTTTTTTACAGGATCTTCATCTTCTTCAGACCTCACCAGTAGTACGTTACGTCGGTCTTCTTTAGCCCTGGCTAGACTATGTAATTTATTTATCTGAACTTTTATTGTACTATAAAAAACTACAGTAGTAGCGTATTGTATCAACGTTATGTTATTTTGAATTTGAGACCTATCTCTGAATATTGTATGAATATTTTTATTTTATGAAATAAAATTTGAGTATTTATTTTATATCGATTTAAAATTTTAATTTTGGCATATTTTTATATTATTATTGCATGTGTTTTTATTTTTAAGACTTGCTACAGGTTCCGGATTCGAAAGAATTCTCGTTCCTTAGCACTGGTCATAACTCCCGGTTTAGGTTGTGACAGTGAGTGAGCAATAGGTTGTGGTTATTATGTGAGTGATTAATGATGGTTGCTCTATAAAGATTAAGAAGAAGATGTAGGAAAGGACAGAGAAAATAATGGAAGGAGAAGAGATTGCCATGTCATCCATTCAATTTAACGAAAGTGACTACTATTTTTGAAAAGTGAGTGACAGGGGCTTGAAAAGCTTATTTTGATGGAAACCTAATTTATTTGGTCAAAAAATAAGAAAGAGGGTTTATCTAGACCTCGAGTTAAACATAAGGGACAAAAAATGCAACTTTGCCCAAAAAAAACTTTTATTTCACATCGTGAAAGCTTGAGGCGTAACTCAACTACTAAGAGGCTTTACTATAATTTTAAGACATTTTAGTTCAATTTTTCTACTGTTTATTAGATATGTAATGTTGATTTATATTGGTGGCTCACAAAAATATACTTAAAAATTATTATTAACTTTTTTGTCTAAAACTCGTATCAAATAAAAAAATAGAAGGTTTTTTTTTAGTATAAAAAGTTATATTTTTTTAATAATTTTAAACAATGAATAATAACTCTATATTGGAAAAATATTAAGAAATATATAAATGCAAATAATTTAAAGATTTTGGATTTAGAAATGATGTCTGATCTATAGTTGTAATTGCCAGATTGGTTAGGCTCCTTTTTTTAACAATAATTACTTTCATTAACTTAAAAGCCTTTAGACATCAGAGTATAGAATAGCAACATGTGTTGTTGTGACATTCACAATCTAAGAAAAATTCAATAAAAGCTCGCTAGCATGTTTAACTACCCAATCAGCAGCTTTGTTAGTTTTCTTTTCACAAAAGAGAACTTAAAGAATTGTTCATTAGAAGCTAGTTCCCTAATATTATGAATAAAAGCTTCTACGTCCCAAGGAACTCCTTTGTTAGGCTAATTGATTGTTTCAATTAATTGCTTTGAGTCTGATTCAAAAATAGCCTTCCTAATACCTTTTGCTTTTGCAATTGTGACTCCAACAAGCATGGCTAGAGCTTTTCCAGACAGAGTAGAACTGATAAGCCTTAAGAAGCAAAATCCATCCAAAAGAGTTCCTTTTTCATCTCTAATGAGAGTTGCCATTTTTGTTGTACCCTTGTCACTAACGAAGCTAAAATTAGAATTGAACTTCATGAATCCTAGTGAAGGATGTAATATCCCGTAATTTTAAAAATATTTTTACACTGTACCGGGATATGCAGTGTCAGTGATTTTTGTATTTTATACGATATTTTTATGAGTTGATATGTATTTTAAACCTATTTTAATTACTGTCTATTATTTTCAGTATTTTACGTAAAATTTTCCCGGGACTTTCATTTTCGGGGAAATTTCCACGTAAACAATGTATTAGTAATTATTTTAAATGTATTTACGGGTTTGCATGAACTCATACATATTTTTAAATTATTAAATAAAGCCTGTGTGTGTATATTTAATTAGGGTTTATTATTACCCTAATATTTTATTATTTATTTATTATTATTTGATTATTTTATTTATTATTAAATTATTAAAATTTATTATTTTTTTTCTTTTTTCTTTTTTTTCTTTTTCTTTTCCTTTTTCTTTCTTTTTCTTTTCTTTTCTCTTTCCTTTTCTTTCTTTTTCTTTTTCTTCTTCTTCTTCTTTCTTCTCCCGTGGGTGCCGCCGGACCACTACATTTTGCCACCGTCGTTTCTCCCTCCTCCGGCCACCGTTTTCGACACCGCCGGTCTCTATCTTCTCCTTGAGCTCCGGTGAGTGTTATTCTAGCTTTTGTTTGAGCTAAAATGGTCTAGAATTGCTTAGGTTTTGAGTTGAATATTTCGGCCACTTTTGGTTTTCGATTTTTTTGAGCTTCAATTTGGATGATTCATGGAAACTTCCTTCACAAATGTTGTTCCTGGTAGCTTAATCTTCATGTATGAATTTTTACAGAATTTTTGGAGGTTGTTTGGATTTTTGGGTATTTTTGAATATTTTAATATTATTTTCGAATTTTCGGAAATTAATTATTTAAATTATGAAATTGGAGTTTATGGTTGAATTAGGTGTTGAAATGAATTATAGGAATTTATTTGGAATTTTTATGAATTTCTAAGTATTTATTTTTAATTATTGAAGTTTATGTGATTTTGTAAAATTAAGTTAATTGTGTTTTAAATTGAATTTAATTGGTTAATTGAGTTTAATTATTGATATTATTGATAAATATGTTGAGAAAATTAATTTTGGATAATTGTATGATTTTTGGTGAATTTTTGAAGTAAATTAGGTATATATGTATATATAGGGGTATTTTGGTAATTTTACCCTAAATTGTCTAAAAATGTAATTTAATTGGTTTTAATATTTATTTAAGGTATAAAAATGATTTCTACAAAATATTTGGTATTTTTAACTAATTAAAACTATTTTTCGTGAATTATTTTCAATTATATATATAATATACGGTTTTTCAAATAAAATGAGTTTTAATCGATTTTTTATAGTGTTTCAAGGTCAATTATGTAATTTTTATTTATAAAATGTATTTTTACGACTTAAGGATATTTTTGGTATATTTGAATATATTTTCTGTGTTTGTGGACCCCGGTCGACAGATTGTAGTCTGGAGTTCGACCGAGGGGTTGTGATTGTTTATGGTGTTATTTTCGAAGTGTATTTTCTTTGCAGGGTCGGCTCTACTCTTTTGAGTAGAGAGATGTCCGTTTTACAGGGGAGGTTCTGCCGAATTTCCGGTAGAATTCTCGTAAAACGTGATATCCAGTCGAACCCTAATTTCCGATTCTGTGTTGAATACTCTAGATTGAATTCTAGGATTTCTGTTAGGGTTATTCTGATGTCGATTAATTATTTCTTGTTTAGTTGCGCCGAGACCGAGGGTTAGTGGACCAGGCCCGTCGGACCTGTCTCGTGGAGCGCATTAGGTGAGTTACTATATTATATATATATGCTTAGGATGCATGATTTAGAAAATGCATGTTTTATTTTGACTAATTATGCATAAATAATATGATTTATATTCAAGTATATTTTTGGTATATAATAAATTATATACATGTTTTATTAATAAAATATATTTAAAATGTTTTTAAATATATTTTTAGTTTAATTCATGATTTGATTGAATTTATTTGACGTATATATACTCAAAATATACTTGGTTTATGTTTGGTATATTTTCGGTATATATATGGTTTATATTGTTGATTTATTTAAATTCATGCATCATGTATTTGTGAATGAATGTTTTATTATTTATTACTGAAGGATATGAATAGAACGTGCTACCTAGTGGGCAGCACTAGGACCGAGTACGTACCGGTACGCCTATAGTATTTAGGCTTTATTACTAACTATTTGTGGATATTGATTTGATTATGATTATTGATATGTGAGATGTGGTTTGTGGGTGTGATTGCTGGAGCTCGGTTGACCAAGTGTCTCGGGGCCAATCACACTGGCAGTCAGACTGCTGGAGCTCGGTTGACTTAGTGTCTCGGGGCCAGTCTACTGTCCATATGGATTAAGTGGATATATTTGGAATTAGTGAGCCTATATGGCTAGAGTGTTGTTTAACACTATTTTTCTGAGGTTGCGATATTCTAGGGTTCTATGTGATCCTTCATAAAAGTTGATTTTCAAACAAAATATATAAAATGATTTTTCTGCATCTGTATGAACTTGCCTGTATATATACATATTACTCATATACTGTTGACTGTTTGCATTATCACTTAGAGTGTATGTATATATACTATAGTAATTCACTTAGTGAGGTCTGACTCCCCTCCGTTGACTATTTTTCAGGAGAGTCAACTTCCTCAGACCTCAGTAGCAGGTCGATACGCCGGATTTCTTCCGCCCCGGCTTCTTTATGTAAATTGTCTACTTGAGTCTTATTTATTTTATCTAGACACTGCAGTAGCTGTAAATTACAGTATTGGATTTTATGTACTTTATTTTAAAGAGATGTATTATGTTAAAACTGGATTTGTATAAGATTATACATTTATGAGATTATATATGCGATGTGATGAGTTTTGAATTATATCCAGTTGTTATGGATGATATTGTAATATTTATGATTTTATTTTCCGCTGCACATATATATATTATATGGTTATTGTTATTGCATGATTTTTTATTTTATTTTTAGGCTTGCTACGGGTTCCGGATTCGAAAGAATTCCCGTTCCCTAGCGCCGGTCATGGCCCCTGTTTTGGGTCGTGACAAAGTTGGTATCAGAGCGAGGTTCGTTTCTGAGTGGAGTTCTGTGTCAGGGCTTAGTTATGTGAGTTGTGGCCCTAGTTTTAAAGTTGTGTTTTCTGTTGGACTACTGCAGTGTATTAGGTTCGAGTATGTCTTGATGAGTATTCCTTGCTGTAGTTTTCAGCGTTATTCCTCCGTTGTCTGTTTTGTCTGAATCTTTCCGTTTGTCTTTTCAGAATGAGGAGGCGAGCGCGTGTCGCTCCACCGGTCGTTGAGGCCGAGGATGATGAGTCTTTTCAGGATGAGGTTTTACCTCCTGAGCCGCCAGTTAGACGTAGAGGTCGTGGCAGGGGTAGACCTCGAGGAGCGGCAGGTCGCCGTAGGCAGAGAGAGTTACAGGACGAGGAGCCTGTTGAGCCTGATTTTGATGTTCCTGTTCCTCCAGTTGTTCAGCCTGTTCAGCCTGCCTATCAGCAGGGTATGTCTGACCCTGAGGCAGCTTTGTTCTATGCCAGAGTTGGCAGGATTGCTTTTGATGGTACTTCTGATCCTTTAGATTTTCTGCATGCGATTGAGACTAGGACTCGGACTGCTCATACCGAGTACCAGAGGATCATGATTGTTGAGTTGTCTGTCGAGGCGTTGGCCAGGCTTCTACCAGTCAGTAGGGAGGTCGAGGCCAGGCCAGAGTTTTTCATCTGACTCAGCAGGATGCTCAGGCATCTAATGCAGTCGTGGCAGGTATTCTTTCTGTTTGTTACCTGGATGCTTTGGTTTTGTTTGATCCGGGTGCCACGCATTCGTTTGTTTCTCCTATTTTTGCTTCTAAATCTTGTTGGCAAGCTTCGAGGATGGCTTTTCCTTTGTCTGTTGCCACTCCTCTGAGTGATTCTTTGGACACCGATATTGTTCTTTCTGGTTGTCCAGTTCTCGTGGGAGATAGAGAATTACCCGCTGATTTGATTTTGTTGGATGTGATGGAGTTTGATGTTATTTTGGGAATGGATTGGTTGTCTCAGTACTATGCCGTGGTTGATTGCAGGAATAAGGAGGTGATTTTTAGAATTCCTGGTGAAGAAGATTTTAAGTTTGTTGGTGACAGGAGTTCAGCACCTCAGAATCTTATTTCTGTTATTTCAGCTAGGAAGTTGTTGAGGAAAGGTTGTCAGGGGTTTTTGGCATTGGTTAGGGATACGTCAGTGGAGAAGTTGTCACTCACAGATGTTCCTGTTGCTTGTGAGTTTCCTGATGTTTTTCCCGAGGAGTTGCCAGGTTTACCACCTCATAGAGAGATTGAGTTCTGTATTGATGTGGTTCCAGGTATTACTCCTATATCTATGACACCCTATCGTATGGCTCCTGCAGAGTTGAGAGAGTTGAAGGAGCAATTGCAAGAGTTATTGGATAAGGGTTTTATCAGACCTAGTGTTTCTCCTTGGGGTGCACCAATCCTGTTTGTGAAGAAGAAGGATGGTACCCTGAGACTGTGCATTGACTACAGAGAGTTGAATAAGGTGACAGTGAAGAACAAGTATCCTCTCCCGAGGATAGATGATTTGTTTGATCAGCTCCAGGGTGCACAATTCTTTTCTAAGGTTGACTTGAGGTCGGGTTATCATCAGCTGCGGATCAGTGAAGCTGATATTCCTAAGACAGCTTTCCGCACTCGTTATGGTCATTATGAGTTTCTGGTGATGTCTTTTGGTTTGACTAATGCACCAGCAGCTTTTATGGATCTGATGAACAGAGTATTCCGACCGTATGTGGATCAGTTTGTGGTAGTCTTCATTGATGATATACTGGTATATTCAAGGAGTATGGAAGAGCATGTATATCACTTGAGGATTGTACTGCAGACACTGAGAGATCATCAGCTTTATGCTAAATTCTCGAAGTGTGATTTCTGGATGGAGAGTGTTTCTTTTCTTGGACACGTAGTGTCTAAAGAAGGTATTCAGGTTGATCCACAGAAGATTGAAGCAGTATCTGAGTGGCCTAGACCTACTTCAGTTACTGAGATTCGGAGTTTTCTGGGTTTAGCCGGGTATTATAGGCGGTTTGTGTAGGATTTTTCCAGGATTGCAGCCCCTATGACTCGCTTGACTCAGAAGAATGTTAGATTCGAGTGGTCAGAAGCTTGTGAGAATAGTTTTCAGTTGTTGAAGGAGAAGTTGACCACAGCGCCAGTATTAGCTTTGCCTAATAGTGTGGATAAGTTCACAGTTTACTGTGATGCCTCTAGAATTGGTCTTGGTTGTGTGTTGATGCAGAATGGAAGGGTGATAGCCTATGCTTCGAGGCAGTTGAAGAAGCATGAGCAGAACTATCCTACACATGATCTGGAGATGGCTGCAGTGATCTTTGCTTTGAAGATTTGGAGACATTATTTGTACGGGGTGACTTGTGAGATATTTACTGATCACAAGAGCCTTAAGTACATTTTCCAGCAGCGAGATTTGAATTTGAGGCAGAGAAGATGGTTGGAACTGTTGAAGGATTATGATTGTGAGATTCTTTACCATCCGGGTAAAGCTAATGTGGTAGCAGATGCCTTGAGTAGGAAGTCCTCAGGTAGTCTTGCTCACATTGGTGTGGAAAGGAGACCATTGATCCAGGAGTTGCATCTGATGGTGGATCAAGGTCTGATGATGAAGATCAGTAGATCAGGTGGACTGTTAGCTCAATTTAAAGTACGATCTGTGCTAAGGGATAGGATTAAAGCAGCTCAGAGCCGAGATCCTATTCTGGAAGAGCTTGCAGAGAATGTCAGAGCAGGGAAGTTCACTGATTTCACACTCGATGATGATGGTGTGTTGTGGATCAGTGGTAGATTGTGTGTTCCTGATGTGGATGATTTGAGAGAAAAGATCCTAGAGGAAGCACATTCTACAGCCTACAGCATTCATCCTGGTGTTACTAAGATGTACCACAGTATCAGAGATTTATACTGGTGGGATGGATTGAAGAAGGATGTTGCTGATTATGTTGCTAAGTGCTTGACGTGTCAGCAAGTGAAAGCCGAACATCAGAAGCCTTCTGGGAAGCTTCAGCCTCTTCCTATTCCCGAGTGGAAGTGGGAAAGGATAGCCATGGATTTTGTAGTCGGTTTACCTCGTTCGAAGGATGGATACGATTCCATCTGGGTGATTGTAGACAGATTGACGAAGTCTGCACATTTCTTGCCTGTGAAAGCCACATATTCAGTTGCTAGATTGGCGAAGTTGTATGTGAAGCATATTGTGTGCCTTCATGGAGTACCTGTGTCCATTGTGTCAGATAGAGGTTCAGTGTTTACTTCTCGTTTCTGGCAGAAGTTGCAAGAAGCGATGGGCACTAGGTTGGATTTCAGTACTGCTTTTCATCCTCAGACAGATGGCCAGTCTGAGAGGACGATCCAGACACTGGAAGATATGTTGAGGATGTGTGTCTTGGATTTGGGAGGTAGCTGGGATGATCATTTGTCGCTTGTGGAGTTTGCATATAATAACAGCTACCATAGCAGTATTGGCATGGCACCATATGAGGCGTTGTATGGAAGGAAGTGTAGATCCCCGTTGAGTTGGGATGAGATTGGTGAGAGAGCTTTGACTGGACCAGAGATGGTTCAGGATGCTGCAGAGAAAGTCGCCGTGATCAAGCGCAGGTTAGAGACCGCAGTTAGCAGACAGAAGAGTTATGCGGATCCTAGGCGCAGAGATGTGGAGTTTCAGGTTGGAGATTTCGTTTTTCTGAAAGTATCTCCGATGAAGGGTGTGATGAGATTTGGTAGGAAGGGTAAGTTAGCACCGAGATATATTGGACCGTTTGAGATTCTGGAGAGAATTGGCACTGTTGCATATCGGTTGGATTTGCCTCCGAGTATGTCACAGGTGCATCCAGTATTTCATATCTCGATGTTGAGGAAGTATATCTCAGATCCTTCACATGTGATGCAACCTGACAGTGTGGAAGTGAGTGAAGATTTGACGTTTGTGGAAGAACCTGTGGCGATCGTTGATTTTCAAGTTCGACAGTTGAGATCGAAGCAGATTCCGATGGTCAAGGTGTTGTGGCGTAGCGACAGAGTTGAAGAGCATACGTGGGAGACTGAAGCTGAGATGTGAGCTTCTTACCCGTATCTCTTTCCTTCCTGATTCTGTAATCTTGTTTTTAGAATTCGGGGACGAATTCCTGTAAGGGGGGAAGACTGTAATATCCCGTAATTTTAAAAATATTTTTACACTGTACCGGGATATGCAGTGTCAGTGATTTTTGTATTTTATACGATATTTTTATGAGTTGATATGTATTTTAAACCTATTTTAATTACTGTCTATTATTTTCAGTATTTTACGTAAAATTTTCCCGGGACTTTCATTTTCGGGGAAATTTCCACGTAAACAATGTATTAGTAATTATTTTAAATGTATTTACGGGTTTGCATGAACTCATACATATTTTTAAATTATTAAATAAAGCCTGTGTGTGTATATTTAATTAGGGTTTATTATTACCCTAATATTTTATTATTTATTTATTATTATTTGATTATTTTATTTATTATTAAATTATTAAAATTTATTATTTTTTTTCTTTTTTCTTTTTTTTCTTTTTCTTTTCCTTTTTCTTTTCTTTTCTCTTTCCTTTTCTTTCTTTTTCTTTTTCTTCTTCTTCTTCTTTCTTCTCCCGTGGGTGCCGCCGGACCACTACATTTTGCCACCGTCGTTTCTCCCTCCTCCGGCCACCGTTTTCGACACCGCCGGTCTCTATCTTCTCCTTGAGCTCCGGTGAGTGTTATTCTAGCTTTTGTTTGAGCTAAAATGGTCTAGAATTGCTTAGGTTTTGAGTTGAATATTTCGGCCACTTTTGGTTTTCGATTTTTTTGAGCTTCAATTTGGATGATTCATGGAAACTTCCTTCACAAATGTTGTTCCTGGTAGCTTAATCTTCATGTATGAATTTTTACAGAATTTTTGGAGGTTGTTTGGATTTTTGGGTATTTTTGAATATTTTAATATTATTTTCGAATTTTCGGAAATTAATTATTTAAATTATGAAATTGGAGTTTATGGTTGAATTAGGTGTTGAAATGAATTATAGGAATTTATTTGGAATTTTTATGAATTTCTAAGTATTTATTTTTAATTATTGAAGTTTATGTGATTTTGTAAAATTAAGTTAATTGTGTTTTAAATTGAATTTAATTGGTTAATTGAGTTTAATTATTGATATTATTGATAAATATGTTGAGAAAATTAATTTTGGATAATTGTATGATTTTTGGTGAATTTTTGAAGTAAATTAGGTATATATGTATATATAGGGGTATTTTGGTAATTTTACCCTAAATTGTCTAAAAATGTAATTTAATTGGTTTTAATATTTATTTAAGGTATAAAAATGATTTCTACAAAATATTTGGTATTTTTAACTAATTAAAACTATTTTTCGTGAATTATTTTCAATTATATATATAATATACGGTTTTTCAAATAAAATGAGTTTTAATCGATTTTTTATAGTGTTTCAAGGTCAATTATGTAATTTTTATTTATAAAATGTATTTTTACGACTTAAGGATATTTTTGGTATATTTGAATATATTTTCTGTGTTTGTGGACCCCGGTCGACAGATTGTAGTCTGGAGTCCGACCGAGGGGTTGTGATTGTTTATGGTGTTATTTTCGAAGTGTATTTTCTTTGCAGGGTCGGCTCTACTCTTTTGAGTAGAGAGATGTCCGTTTTACAGGGGAGGTTCTGCCGAATTTCCGGTAGAATTCTCGTAAAACGTGATATCCAGTCGAACCCTAATTTCCGATTCTGTGTTGAATACTCTAGATTGAATTCTAGGATTTCTGTTAGGGTTATTCTGATGTCGATTAATTATTTCTTGTTTAGTTGCGCCGAGACCGAGGGTTAGTGGACCAGGCCCGTCGGACCTGTCTCGTGGAGCGCATTAGGTGAGTTACTATATTATATATATATGCTTAGGATGCATGATTTAGAAAATGCATGTTTTATTTTGACTAATTATGCATAAATAATATGATTTATATTCAAGTATATTTTTGGTATATTTTTGGTATATAATAAATTATATACATGTTTTATTAATAAAATATATTTAAAATGTTTTTAAATATATTTTTAGTTTAATTCATGATTTGATTGAATTTATTTGACGTATATATACTCAAAATATACTTGGTTTATGTTTGGTATATTTTCGGTATATATATGGTTTATATTGTTGATTTATTTAAATTCATGCATCATGTATTTGTGAATGAATGTTTTATTATTTATTACTGAAGGATATGAATAGAACGTGCTACCTAGTGGGCAGCACTAGGACCGAGTACGTACCGGTACGCCTATAGTATTTAGGCTTTATTACTAACTATTTGTGGATATTGATTTGATTATGATTATTGATATGTGAGATGTGGTTTGTGGGTGTGATTGCTGGAGCTCGGTTGACCAAGTGTCTCGGGGCCAATCACACTGGCAGTCAGACTGCTGGAGCTCGGTTGACTTAGTGTCTCGGGGCCAGTCTACTGTCCATATGGATTAAGTGGATATATTTGGAATTAGTGAGCCTATATGGCTAGAGTGTTGTTTAACACTATTTTTCTGAGGTTGCGATATTCTAGGGTTCTATGTGATCCTTCATAAAAGTTGATTTTCAAACAAAATATATAAAATGATTTTTCTGCATCTGTATGAACTTGCCTGTATATATACATATTACTCATATACTGTTGACTGTTTGCATTATCACTTAGAGTGTATGTATATATACTATAGTAATTCACTCAGTGAGGTCTGACTCCCCTCCGTTGACTATTTTTCAGGAGAGTCAACTTCCTCAGACCTCAGTAGCAGGTCGATACGCCGGATTTCTTCCGCCCCGGCTTCTTTATGTAAATTGTCTACTTGAGTCTTATTTATTTTATCTAGACACTGCAGTAGCTGTAAATTACAGTATTGGATTTTATGTACTTTATTTTAAAGAGATGTATTATGTTAAAACTGGATTTGTATAAGATTATACATTTATGAGATTATATATGCGATGTGATGAGTTTTGAATTATATCCAGTTGTTATGGATGATATTGTAATATTTATGATTTTATTTTCCGCTGCACATATATATATTATATGGTTATTGTTATTGCATGATTTTTTATTTTATTTTTAGGCTTGCTACGGGTTCCGGATTCGAAAGAATTCCCGTTCCCTAGCGCCGGTCATGGCCCCTGTTTTGGGTCGTGACAAAGGAGGACTCCAAATAGATTGTTGTTCACAATCAGCTATGAACTTTCTCGATTCTCAATCTGTATAAGGAATGTCCTTCATTTGAGACCAATAGTTTTTTGCTTTGAAATCACTTCCAGGGGAGAGCTTTCCTTACCTGGAAAATTTTTATCATTCCTATTCTTCCAAATATACTAACATATAAAAATGATTAAATCAAGACTTGTACATGCCCAGAAACATAAAAAGATTCACAAATTTCACAACACCATTTCTTGATAAAAGGAAAACCATTTTCATCAGGTGTGAAATCCAATAGAGGTAAGAACCAAGTTTTTTTTGGCATGGAGCATAAAAAGAAAACATGTTTAACAGATTCCTCTTGCTCTTGACAACAAGGACATAGAGGAAAAATTATTAAATGCCTCATATATAGATTATGTTTAGTAGCCAGTGAATTTAACATCATTCTCCAAAGGAAAGCAAATAATTTAGTGGGAGCATTTCGTTTCCATATAGAAAACCAACAAGATTAATAAATCATTAAAGAAGAGGATGCACCAAAGTTCCTATTGGATTCCTGAGATACCAACAAATGATACCCCAATTTAATAATAAAGTTTCCATTACGATCAAAATGCCACACCCATCTGTCTTTTTGTCTAGATATGCATAAAGGAATATGTGCAATAGAATTAATTTTTTATGTTGTTAGGAGAGTATACAGACTATGAAGATTCTATGTTTTAGTATTAGGATCTATCACATCTACAACTTTATGTATTCAAGTATGCATAGGCTTAGGGGTTTGAATTTTAAAAGAAGGCAGATTTGGAATCCATGGATCATTCTAAAAATCTTTATCTTCCCCATTCATCACATTCCTCCTCATACCCTTCTTTATTAAATCCATATCCTCTAGAAAACTATTCCAACCCTATAATGCCCTTTTTTATTTTCCCACATCCCAAAGACTCGCTCCTCTACAATACTTCCCTTTGAGAACCTTTACTAACATATATTTTATGTTATTTAAAACTCTCTATACATTTTTACCCAAAAGAGCTATATTAAAGAAATCCAAATTTCTAATACCACACCTTCTTATGACTTTTGACTTAGCTAAAGCATCCTATCTACAATAATTTATTCCCTTCCCATCCTCACTACCTTTCCACCAAAAGTTATTCAACACTTGTTAAGCTTTTTGCATTTTGGAAATTTAAAACATGAGAAAGCATATAATGGAGTGGCAGTTAAAATAGATTTAACTATGACCTCCTTTCCCCTAAAAGATAAGGTCCTGTGCTTCCAGGGTTATGCTTTCTCCTTCATTATAATTAATATAAACTTAGAAGCTTGAATTTTTTATCTACCCTATTCCAAAGGCAAACCTAAGTATTTCTCACTCATAATCATCTCTCTCATTTCAAAAATTTTCCTAATTTCTGATTTCAAATCCTGGAGAACCATTTTACCAAAAATAATGATGGATTTAGTCCTATTTATTTTCTAGCCTTCATACACCAATCAAGAATGATATTCCATTTATAAGCTTCTTGGAGGCTAGCTTGGCTATAAACTACTGTATCATCCACAAAAAGGATAGATGTGATCACAAGGCATCTTAAATTTTTTCTAAAACCCTTAATCTTTCCACTTCTAATAGCATCATCAAGCATGCTAGGAAGAATTTTGGTGATAAAAGGTACAGGTATGAGGATAATGGGTCCTTTTGCCTTAAACCTCTGGAAGGTTTAAACCACTCGGATTGCTTTTCATTAATTAAGACAGCATATTGAATAGAAGTAACATATTTCATCACTCGAACTACCCAAAAAGGATGAAACCCCATTTTAAATAAAATTCTCCTAAAAAAACTTTAATGGACTCTATCATAAGCTTTTCCCATGTCTAATTTTAAAGCCATACCCATAGACTTTTTTGCGTTTGAGGTTTTTAAGGTATGTAGGATTTCATGGGTAATAAAGATATTACCCTGTATATATTTACCCAACACAAAAGCACCTTAGGAATTATGGGCAAAGTTATGCAAAAATAGGTTTTAATCTATTTACTATGACTTTTAAAATTATTTTATAAATAAAATTGCACAAGCTAATAGGTTTGTATTGGGTCAATTCCTCAGGGTTTTTAATTTTGGGGATCAACACTATAAAAAGTCTAATTCATATGTGTATACATAGTCCTCGTAGCCTTCAATTCAATAACAAAATTATATACATCATTTTTTATAAAATTCCAGTGGTTTTAATATAAAGTAACTTGAAATCCATCTGGCCCTGGACTTTTAAGACTACCAAGCTAAAAAATTGCATTTTTCACTTCCTCAATTGAGATGGGCTTGATCAAACTGTCATTTATCAAATTTATCACCACTCTCTGCTTGCATCAAAGTGCCCTATTTGAGTTAAATACTGGTTCTTAAGCAAAAAGTCTTTTATAATGCCTAAAGATATTTGCTTCTATACATTTCTTATCTTTTATCCATAGGCCCCTTTTTAATTTTTTATCTTCAAAATCATATTACGCTGTTTATGTTATATTGTTGTAAGTTGGAAAAATCTAGTATTGCGATGAATCCAATGTCTACTACTTACCCTTATTTATAGATCAACCCATTTTTACCATTATAAACACAAACCACCAGATAACCCCTCTGGGTTTATATAGAAACCATACTTAAATCCCACTTTCCTTTTTATTCATTCATAAAAGGATCTTATATTTTTGGACTTCGTTATAAAAATCATGGAGGGACTATATTTTCTTTTAAGCTCCTAAAGAGCTCTAATTGTCAGGGATTGTCCAAGTCCCTAACAATTTCAAGATAATAAACTCATAGTTGCTTTAATGGCTTTTGGTGAGCCACCGATGCCTCTTCTGAATTAGTATTATTACCCCCCTTATTGTCTCTCATATTACAATCTTACTACTCATTTTTATCAGTTATTTTCTCAATGATTACTCCTCTATTTCTACAAGCACCTCTCATTCATCTCTTTCTTTAAGGAACATGTCTTGTAATATCCATTTCAGTTTGCTCTTCCTCTTCTTCCTCTATCATTGTCTCTATGGCTTGGAACTCCATGCCAGACGGCGCATCCATAATACTAGGAAATCAAAAGTCTTCGCTTTTTATTTTTTTATCTTTCTGGAAACTCTCTCACTAATATTTCTTATACATTTTTTATTTTAAGAAGTATGGATGTTGAGCTCAGTGGTATTGAGAGGGAGGGAGATTATTGAGTATATCTAGGCTTTATAGGTGGGTTATTTAGGTAATGTTTATTAAGGATTCTAAAACATTTGGGTCTATGTTTTATAACTGTGGTATTTGAGTAATTGGATCAGATGTATTAAGTTGGGTATGGAATGCTCTGAGCTTTGAATTATGGGTTGTATAGTAGAGTTATTAACATCCTCCAATTCCTTATTAACCCTTCTTCTCTCTTGAATCTCAAGAAATTTGCTTGGCAGATACATTTCCAAACTTATGGCATTTAATGCTCCTATTATTGTGCTGAAATAATCTAACATTTATGCTCTTCCTTCTTCTTGATGCTGATAATTATGATATAACATTGTTCTTCCTTGCATAGCTTTCTAAGGAAGCTCATTGGGTTTCGTAATGTCCTTTCCCTTTATAATCAAGAACAACGTCTCCTTTTCCTTTTCTAATTCTAGGTTTTTCTCCTTTTGATTTGCTTTATTCTTATTAACTGATTGTAAAATGATCTAGGGTCAAATTATATTACCCTAGTCTCTAGGACTTAGTACAGAGCAAGTAGGGTGTCGATCCACAGGGAATTCGGGGTAAATATTGTATTAATCGAATAGGTACTAAGATGGATAGGCAAATAAAATCATAATAATAATCAAGTAAATAAATTATAATCAAAACAACTACTCTAATACTAAAACTACAATTACTATAAGTTCTTATTAAAACACATAGAAGAATTACAGTGATAATCAATAAGGATATGTAAATTAATTATTCTTGACTTAATGACTAGAAATTAGTGCGTATAATCTTTAAAAGCAACTCTCGTTGTCAGATTCAAGTAAAGTTCCTAAAAGCAACTCTCATTGTCAATTAAAAGTGTTCCCTCATAGAGTCTACAAGTCCTCTCGGTTCATTTTAGAGATAAAAAGAAACCATAAATGACATTACACTAAAAAAATCCTAAAAAGCAACTCTCGTTGTCAGATTAGGATATTCCTGTCTAGAGTCTACAAGTCCTCTTGGTTCATTGTAGAGATAAACAAGGAAACATAAGTAAAACTACTAAATATCCCTTAAGATGAATTCATTGTCTCCAAGTGAATTCAATTAAAGTTCCACCAAATTATTCCTACTCTCGTTATAAATAAACTGATTTACAAGTTACATATGGTGATTAAGCATACATAATAAAATTCTATACTAATTGAATTCAAATCAAACAAGCAAGTATGAGTATGTAATCCTTATTCAATCAACATTGCAATTCCTTCAAATACTTAGCCACTATGCATGGTTAATTAAATCAAGAGACAATTAAAAACAATATAGAAGAGAAGAGATTGAGTTTATACAACCCTTTTAATTTGTCTTCTAGCCGAAAATGATCTCTCTTGCATAAATGATCTGCTTCCTTCTTTTTGAATAATAGACAAGATAATAGAAAAGAAGAATGAACTCTCCTGAATTCTATCTTGAATTCTATATTGAATTCTATATGAATTCTATCTTGAATTCTATATGAATTCTATCTCTGTTCTATATCTATTCTATATTTGTGTACAAGGCACTAATGACCTATATATATATAGGCCTTAGAAGTGGTTATAAGAGGTTACAAAATAGAAAGGTATCCTTTGACATGAAGGGTTACAACCCTATGCAGAATACATAACTTTCAGGGCATTTTTGTCCATCTAAATTACTCTATCTCTGTAAAGTCTCTTCATTAAAGTTCTAGATCTTTGAGTCATCTTTCTAATGCAACTTGAATTACCTCATTTAAATGTCTGTAGAGAAAATTATGACTGAAATACAAAAACTGCTTAATCCAGAATCTTCTAGGCCTTTTGTCCCTGTGCCGAGTCATTCTAGGATGCCGACTCATTACGAAAACTTTCTGTAACGAGTCATCCTATGTGTAATGACTCATGACAGTCTTGAATCCTTCAAGAGTAAGTCTTTTTGCCTTCCAACTTGTTTTAACCAAATCCAAGCCTTTTCTAATGATCATTAGACCTAAAAATACATCAAAACATACAAACAAACCTAAAATGCATTTGAAAGATAGAAATCATATAATAATAACATAAAAACACAAAATCATAAGCAAAATAAACAACATAATTACTAAAATACTCCTAAATAAGTATGCATATTTACGCTATATCATAAAACATATTCAAGTACCTTCTTTTGATTGTAGAAGCTTTTAACTAATTTCCATCTTTCATTAGTAATAAAGTTGGTTTCCCTAAGTTATCATCCTACCTTCTTTTATTGCAATCTCTCTATACATGACCTATAATTCCATAGTAGTGGTGGAAATTATGTAGTTTTTTATATTTTATATTAATCCATTCAACCTTACCATCAAATCGTTGGTCTTGAAAACCCTAAACAAGCGGCTTATTAACGTTAACATTAACTTGAATTCTAAGAAAAAGATGCTATTCTATAACATTATCTTGAGTTAAGTCCACCTCTATGAAGCTTTCAAAAAGGCTTATTATAATAATTGCATTCTCCTTATTCATTTAATTAGGAGGTAAGCCATGACACTGAATCTATAATAGAGAAAGTGAGAAATCAACCTTCTCTAGTGAAACATGTGCAAGCCATGGTTTTAAGATAAGCAGTTGGTTAAAGACCCACCATGGTATTTAATTCAAAACTATAGCTCTATCCACCTTATACTAAAATATAAATTTGAAAAGATTAACATCTAACTTTTGGACTGTAAAATCATAATACAACCTCCAGGACTTACTTATTACTTGTTTAATAACAAGAGCACTGTGACTTCTTCTACTTAATAACTTAACAATAAGGATCAACTGCTCCCCATTATTTACTTGATCTAAAGTTGTTTTGAGCTCTAACAATGGTGAATCTTGTTGCTTCTACTCTCGATAACTTATATTTCTTGCCTTCTAGATGATTAGCTCCATATCACTTTAATTATAATCCATAGTGGTTTTGTAGTAACCACTAAAAAGGACCACTAAAATGTTCTAAAAGAAAAGAACAAAACCACTAAAAGTAGTAAATAAAAGACAAATGAGCGATTTTATTGAAAAGGACCTTCCTATAAACAAACTACTGTAATTTTTTAAAAGAGGACTTAGAGATTCAAGTTTTTAAAGCAGTATTAAAGAGTTAAAAGAGGTTAGTGAAAAGTTAGGGTATTAAATAAAGATGATTCTCAAGGAAAAAAGATATGGCAAGACCATGATAAGTTAACAAGAGAAGACAATAGTCATAGTGTTTACAACACAAGGTAATATAAGCATAAGGCTACCTATCTTAGCTCTACAAGAGAGAGTTTCAAGACTAGGATAGGTTGATTGGTTAAGCTCCTTTAGCCATAAAAAATGAAATTTAATTAATATGAATAAATTTAATGTAGAAATAATAGTAATGAAACTAGCCATAAGCTTTTTTTTTAGTGAAAAGGTAAGAAAAACCACCCCTGATGTTATACCCTAACTTTACATTCGCCACTAACTTTTTTGAGGTACAAATATACCATTATTGTTTTGAAAATCTTATGTTGAACCCCTCTTTTAAACAATGTTAATTCTCACCGTTATTGGGGTTCACTAGTACTGATATGCACAAAAAAATTATTAGATTAAGGTACATTTTAGCCCTTAACATTTATAATAAGAAACAAATTTACCCTTAAAGAAAATTTAAGAATATTTTAACACAAAAATTTTTGAAAAATTTAAATTTTTATCTAATAAAAATATTAAATAACTTTTTGTTTTTATACTCATGAAATCTAATGATGCTAATAGAATATTCAAATAATTTACATCTAATTCTTTTATAGAATTTTTTAAAATTTTGTGCCTTTTAAAAAATTTAGAAATATTTCAATAAAAATTCATTTCATTCTATATAAATTTTTCCTTTTTTCTTCACTCTTAAAATAAAAATTAATAAATTTTTTTAAAATGTAACAAATTAGGATGAGATGGATATATATATATATATATATATATATATATATATATATAAAAGGAGTCAAAAAAGTAAAATTTTATATAAGATGAGATGAATTTAATTTCTTGAAATATTCCTTATTTTTTGAAATAATATGTAATGAATTTATATTATATTTTTTTAAATATTATATAATATTTTTTTTAAATTTTCTTTAGGGTAAATTTGTTTCTTATTACAAACGTTAAAAGAAAAAATATATCTTAATCTAAAAAATTTTTAAGCATATTAGTAATAGTAGATCTCATTAACGGTAAGAATTAATACTGTTTGTAAAAGGGATTTAAACAAATACTTTTCAAAATTATAAAAGTGTATTTATATCTTGAAAAACGTTAATGATAGATGTGAGATTAGGGCAGAACGTTCAACGTGTTTTTTACCATATCCTTTTTTTTTAAGCATGGTATTTATATGAACTGTCCAATTGTTTAAAACATATAGTTTATCATCATATTTGTAGGACAAAATATTAATGGACATCATGTATTTAAATTTGCATGGATCCTCAAAGCCCAAGGAATGATGAACATGGACTCACCTCGAAAAGCCTTCTCCCCTCCCAAGGCCACAGATGACTAAGTTGGGCCCTGCAATTATGAAAAGGAAAGAATATCAGTCCATTCCACTTATCCTTTTTTACACTGCTATGGAGGAGAAGAGGGATTCAAACCCCTCACCTTTCATACTTCATCCTGCGGATGGGTAGGCAAGAAGCCAGCCCATCCCTAGGCGAGGAAGCTATTTTTAATGGTTTAACTATATGATATTGGCATAAATTATAATAAAAATTTTATATTTATAAATACACTACATTTTTTTTGGACAGGAGAGGAGAAGGATTTGAACCTCTCACCTCAACATTGCTGGATTTAAGCCAGCTCCAGGCGGGTGGTGGGTGAAATAATACACTACATTAGTAGGAATAATATAATGTGTTATTGATATCAGTCTAATATTTAGTTGTATGTATATTTATCTTTACTTTTAGTTAGTGATAATGAAAGCAATATTTAATGTAGTTTAAAGTTGTAATAACTATCTTCTATGTTTCTGAATTAAAATTTAATAATTTTTTAATTAATCTGGTTCAGTAGCCTAATTATTTTTAATTCCACAATATTTTGTTGTAATGTTGTTAGTAATATAGCTAAATCAATGAATTTAAATGAAAAATTATCGCAAGCTGGACCTTTAGCCTTTAGTTCAGTTAAGCAAGGCTGGGCTTGTGTTAAGGGTTTAAATAAGGGACCCTTTTAAGAAATGTATAAAGAAAAAGAAAAAATATTCAAAAATACAAAACACTGGAAATTTTTTAAAAATACGAAAAAATGGTAAAATTTTTTAAAAAATTATAGAACGATGGTGAAATTTTTTAAAAAATACTGTCTTTTTTTTTTCATCATCCACACCTAATCTATATTAAAACAAAATCAAAATATGGTGAATCCATTCAACAACATCAACTATTTCTTTGAATTTCTTTTTTAAATCCCATTAATATACTTAAAAAAAATCTGAATCGTATATGGTGGATGAGAAACAAAGCTTGCCTTATGACATGATAAAAGCATCTTTATGGTTGTTTTCATGATTGTTTTTGGTTATTTTTTATTTTTTTATTTTTTGCTCTGTTTAAATTATTTTTTTGAGCTTTTTTTTTTTTAGTGGTTTTTTAAGTTTTTTTTACTTGGTTCATTTTTAGCTTTTTGACCAACAACAACAAGAAAAATAATTAAAAAAACAACTAAAAAACAACCAGAAACAAAAAACTAGAAAAACAACCAGAAACCCAAAAAAAAAAAAAACCAGGAACCAGAAAAATAGTCAAAAAAACTTCTAAAACAACCTAAAAAATACAAAACAATTTCACAAAACTAAAAAAATAAAAAATAAATAAAAGAAAGAAAATAAGGATAGAAAAAATAACTAAAAAGAAAAAACATAGTACAAATAAAAAGATAAAAAAATTAAAAATAAATAAATAAAAGTAAATAGAAATTAAAAATAAAAAAGAAGGGAAAAAAAAGTAAATACGTTAAATAACCATTATAAAAATGTAAAAATAAAAATAAAAAAACCCAAAACAACCAAAAAATACTGTAAAAAAAAAAAGAGAAAAAATGCACGGCTAAGAAAAAAGGACCATAAACTTGAAAAAGTTTTGGTCAAATGCTGTGTAAAATGTAAGTTTCCCTTTTAATAAGCTTTCAACCATACACCAACCAACTTTGATTGGACTTATAGATAGGGCTGAACAAGTTCTGGAAAAAATATCTAATTGAAGCAAAAAATATTAAAATTATACTGAATTGAATAATTTTAATTATGAATCGAGCTGAACCAAATTTTATAATTAATTTGGTATGATAATAAATATTTATAAAAAAATAGAATTGAGAACCATGAGGAACTATACCGAATATGGTACTAAAATTAATAAATAATATATAAATATGAATAATAGTTGTGAATTTAATTATATATTTTTCATTGTATCATTAAGTAGTTTGTATTAAGTAGCATATGTATAAGAATGTATGATAAAAATTAATATATTCTGTCTTTAAAATATGATAAAAAAATTATTAAAAAAAAAAATTATTATTATTATTATTCAATTGACAAGTAAAAATTTATGAAATGTCTATTATATTACAATATAAATTTAAAATATGATAATAAAAAAATTCATATAGTTTTAAATAATTCAATAAATAAATAAAAATATGAAATATCCATTAATTTAAACTTAAAATATGAGAAATAAGAGAATTGTTATTATTATAAAAAATAAATAAAAATGTGGAAAGCTCATTATATTTCAATTTAAACTACAAATATAAAAATAAAAAAATTAACATTATATGATTTCAAATTGTATAATTTATTAGTTAAGATTTATTATTATTATTATTATTATTATTATTACTACATTTGATAACTTATTTATAATTTTTAGTAAGTAATATAATTATATTGATATTATTTAAAATTAATTAGCGAAATAATATAATTATAATTATTATTTTTTATTGTATATTAATATATAGAGATATATTAAAGATAACCGAAACCACATAGTCATTTTGATTAAAGTAATGATATTATAAAAATAAAAAGAGAAGGGTCATTTTTATTAATTAAAATATATTGTTATTATTATATTTATAACTTATTAGTTATTATTATTATTAATAAGTAATCTAATCTTATTTATATTATTTAAAATTAATGAGGTAAATAGTATTGTTTTAATTACTATTTTTATTGTATACTAATATATATAGACATATATTATAGATAACTAAGAGCACATAATTTTGCCTAATACTATGTTATTTTGATTAAGATAAGTAGTGATCTTATAAATAAAAACAATAGAAATTAGGCCATTTTAATTAATTAAAATATAATATAATCTTATTATATTTAATAACTTATTAGTATATATACATTGCTAAAAATAAATATATATATATATATATATATATATATATATATATATATATATATATATATATATATGTGTGTGTGTGTGTGTGTGTGTGTGTGTGTGTGTGTGTGTGTGTGTGTGGCTAAGCATACATAATAATTTTGTCGAAAATATGTATTAGATATTTGTTTATACAAAGATGTATAAACATGCACAAACTTTTACTATTTATTTGTTGATAATAAATATAAATTTAATTAATGATATAGATTGGTGCAAAACATAAATTCTTAAAATTCGTTTTGAACCGTACCATATCAATTCATTCTAAAAAAACCAAATCTCTGTATTGAACAGTCTCAAAAAGTGGAGTGGTACTGATATAGAGATTTTAAAATTTGGAACTAGTTTTGGAGATTTAATTTTTAAAATTCTCAAAATTTGATATGGTTCTAAAAATTTTAAATTGTCAACTTTTTCTAACCCGTAATCATAAAGGTGGCCATGACTTGAACCGACTCATAAAAAATTGGCCCAAAATAGGCCTAAACTAGATGAAGACTGGTTTAGGGTCAATTTAAATTTTTTAAAACATATATATATATATATTGTTAGATTTTATTTTTTTAAGACACAATCATTTAATTTAATTTTTATATATAATCAATTATTTAATGAAAATGTTAGAAAATAAATATAGATAAAATAATTTTAATAAAATGAAAATTATAAATTATTTATAAAAAATAAAAATTTATATATAATTTATATATAATCAAATTTCAATATAACAATATGACATTCAAATATCTATAACTATAAGGTAATAAGTAATAAATATATATATATATAATAAAGGCCCGTTGTGGCCAACAAAGTGGTCAGTATTGGCCACAGCAATTTTTTTTTCAAAAATTTTGGTGATTGTTTGAGCCAACAGTCACCTATTTTTTTAATTAAATTATATATAAATAAATAATACAAAATGGCTAAATTGACTCTAATAACATTTATATTTTTAGAATAATATAGTCATTTTAAGATAATTTTTTTCTGTAAATATCTTCCCCCCACTTATAATTTTTTTCACAATTATTCATATACATACTCTCTCATTCATTTGTCTCAATTTTCATTTTCAATCTTCTCTTATAATCTTATTATTATTATTATTACTCTCTAATTATTATTGTTGTTATTTCTTCAATTTTTTATTAAAAATTTTGTATTTTCTCCATAAATCAAATGATAAGTTCAGGTAGAAGAAGAATAAATGAATTTAAGAATCAACCATCTATTATTGATTTAGACAATATGATGAATTATTTAGAAGATGAATTTGTGGACATCGGAAAAAATTGTGGAAGAAATCGCTACCAATATTAATTCACAAGAACAAATGCAACCCTCACAAATTAAAGGTGAAGGTCAAGGACGAGGAGGATCCAATATTTTTCAAGTGCATTTTAAGAAATCTCAACAACCAAATGCAAATGGCTTGTATGAAGTAACTTATAACTATTGCCCAAAAAAATACACATTCAAAGCTGGAAGTGGATACAGAACACTTCAATGACATTTAATTGTCAAACATCCAAACCAAATTGGAGTGAAAAAACAACAAACGCAAATTTCCAGGTATATGGGTTCTTCTTCTACTCCATCTCAATTATTTAAATATTTGGATGAAACTAATAAAATTGAATTAGCTAAAATGATTTCTATGGAACATTTATCCTTTAATTTTGTGAGAAAGTAGGATTTGTTAATAATTGTCAAAATGCATTAAATCTATATGCAAAACATATACCTAGAAAAACTTTAAAACATACTTTTTTTATAAATTATATTTAAAAGAAAAAAAATTGCATAAAATATTTTTAAATTTGGATGGACATAGATCAACTTGTTCCGATATATGGAGTGATCATTGACAAAAGCACTCATATATGGGAATAACATATTGTTAGATTGACAATGAATGACAAATATAATAGGTTTTGATAATGTGACTGCAAATGTTACATTTATAGTTGAACTTAAAAATATTTGTCAACCAAATATTGGAAGAATTTTTTTTCATATTAGATGTGTTTGTCATGTTTAAATTTATGTGTACAAGATAGATTAAGGTCATTGGTTGTATGTTTACAACAAATAAAAAAAAGCAATTGCATTTTTGTGGACACATCCACAAGTAATGAAAATGCAGACAAAATTTTGTAAAAAAATGGAAAAAAACTAAAAAGATTTCCAATAGATATTCCGATTCATTGGAATTCAACATATCAATGATTAAATGAGTCTTTTTCATATAAAGAATTATTGTGTATGTTTATCAATAATAAAGTTTCACAAGTTAATTTATTTCCACAAAATTGGGAAGTTCGTCAAAAAAATTATAGATCTTTTAAAAGTTTTTAATGATGCAACATACACATTAAGTGGAGTTTATTACTCAACATCTCATTTATTATTAATTGAATGTATTAATATTATTGGTGCTATGCAAGAGAATAAGACTGACTTAGTTTTAAGAGAATCAATATTATTAATGAAAAATAAATGGTTAAATTATTTTAGAACAATTCCACTAATTAATCTTGTTAATGTGTTTTTTATCCAAAAATTTAAATAGATGGTTTAGCCGATTATGTTAATATGTATTATGGATGTTTAAATATTGATCAATTTGAAATTGATATTGATAATATTATTAATGATGTTAGAAGAGTTTTAGGAGAATTATTTAATGATTATAAAATGCAATATGGTGATGTTTCATCGTCTTCTCAATCTACATGTCAAGTTCAAAGAGTTGAAACTGGTAAACTTAGTATGGGGGATTGTATATTACTTAAACGACAAAAAATCCTCGAGGATAAACTAAAGCACCTGAAATTGACATTTATCTAACAACTTCTTTTGAGTTTGGTGATAGCAAAATAGGTAAAGAATTTCTAGTTTTTAAATGATGGAGCTAACATCAATATACATACCCAATATTAGCCAAAATTGCTAAACAAATTCTATCCTGTCTCAATAATTGTTGTTAAGCAAACTTTTATTGTGGGAGGGAATATTTTGGATGAAACACACTCGAACATGACTTCCGAATCACTTGAAATTCAAACACATGTTGATGATTGGACAAGATACGGAATCAAGAAATTAAGAGGGATGATGATGACGATGAATTTGTAGAAATGACAATGACCTGAACTAAGGGAATTTCAACTTCCATATTGGTAGCAACTAAGTTAATAAGATAAAGGGGTATCAAAATTTTTTTCAAAAATAAGAGAACTATGTTGGCTTTAATTCCTCTAAACCCCAAGAAAATACGTAGACAACTCAATTTTTGGTAAGAAAATTAATTTTAAGCCCTTTAATTTTTCTATTATTTTCATTATTAGTTTTAATTCATTATTTAGAATTTATTCACTTTAATTTTTAATTGCATTAGTGTTTTTTACGTAATTTAAATTATTTTAAAAATATTCCAATATTTTAAATATAATTATAAAATTAAAAAATAATAAAAAAATTTAGAACCAAAATCTAGTTTAGAATTGGAATCGGCCGATCCTAAACCATCCTGTATATGGATCAAGTTCAGTTTCATAAACTTTCGAACTGAAACCGTTCAGTTCCGAACCGTAGTCATCCCTACATACTCACCCCTACTTATAGATTATATAATGACAATTAGGCTTAGGCTACAAATTTTTATTAAGTTAAATTTCAAATAAAGCAAAATTAAACACTATATATATATATATATATGTTTGTATGCACGCGCCTTTTCATGCCTATATCATACTTCATTAAACCGTCGATTCCAATTGGATTGGAATTGGTTTCATTCTGACTTACGAAAAACCTCATTTTAACCCTTCAAACATTTCAGTATTGTTTCCAAGGGGCTAAAGCGAACCTGACCAAATGAAGTCAAATGTTCCCACCCAATTCTTCTTGGCTTGACTCAAATCCACTATTATTTGACATGGATTTCCCGTAATGCTAAAACTATGCCAAATGTAGCCTTTTGAATTAAATCTTAAGGAGTTTACCGGTGGCCCTTCTGATTGGATCTCATAGGCAGATGCATATAAACTCATTTTCGGATTCAATTGAAATTACCGTAAGGCCTAAGCATACTTTTTTTGGATCCAAACTTCTTTATTCTTTCAAAGTCTTCTTCTTGCCCTTATTAAATTAAAGGAAAAATGCACATTTTTTTACTTGATTGGTTTAAGTCTGGTTCTGATTTGGTCCATTCTAATTTTGATCCGATTTTGATTTAGTTTATCGGTTCAATCGGTTGATTTTTAAAAAAAATGAACCAGTCATTCTTCAATTTTAGAACGATTCAAGGTTAGTTTTAGATTTGATCAATTTCAATTTCAATTTTAACCGGTTCAATTCTGATCTAATTCCAAATTCTAACAGGCCGTGGGGAGCCCTACAGCTATTATTGTTTGATCCATTTATATGCTACTAAATATCCAAGTGGGTTGTTGCAAAACACATTTAATTTGTCAAATCTTGTGATTGTGAGATTGAAATAAAGGTGAAGTCTCTCAATTATGGTCTTGTTTACCAAAAATTATCTAATAAATCATCATTTTCATACCTAACCTTTTGTTTCTTGGTGCTAATTTTTTCCTTCTCCACTGTTAATTAAGCTACAACAGCTTCTGGCATTGTATCTTAGGACATTTCTGGAGTTCATTTCTTGATTTGAAGAGACGGGCCAACTTCATTATCCTGTTCTACAAACAAAGCATGTGATTGATTATTATGTCAATAATTATAATATAATGTGATAACAAATTATGTTTGCATCGATTTAATGTCAATAGCAAGATATATATATATATACAATAGTGTATATTAGGCAAGAATTTTAACTTATGTGGATAATTTCATACAATTCTAATATCAAAAAGAAAATGCAATATAAACTATTTTTTTTATGGACTTCTACTTTTACCATTTACACTAGATTTCATTCGTAATATAAACTAAATTTTATGGTGTGCACCAAAGTGCTAATTTGATAAATACTTTGGATATGGGGAAGATTTTTTTCGTCCTCTTTTTTTTATTATTATTATTTTTAATGATTGCCGTTTGGACTCCATGGAAATGACATCACTTTCGTTAGCTATCCCATCCATTGTACAAGCACCCATAAATAATTTACCTCTCCGGCACTTTAAAAACCAGTGGGACGAAAACTACATTAAAGGGTGTGGGGGCTATGACTCCCCCTCCAAATAATTTTTCAATTTTAGAAAATTATTAGATAATTTATGAAAAAATTAATATTTATTTCTCAAATATTTATACATTTTTTATTTTACATCCTTTATTTTATTAAAATTTCTGTTATAATTTAATTATGATTTTTTTAAAAAATTTACGAATTTGTATATATTTTCACTTTAACTCTTTTATTTTTATTAAAAGTTCTACTGTAGTTTTTTTTTTTTTTCATATATATCAGTTCCGCCCCTGTTTAAGAACAGTGCTACAAGTTGGAATTATCGAACCTATGAAACTATAAAGAAGCCAAATTGAAGATATGTTCGAATTTTTTACCATTGCTTTCATTTTTTTTCACGACTTTCTTTCATATCATTTACTATGCATTTCACTTGCTTTATCCTTTGCAAATTGCAATAATTGTACCATATGTTTCACATTTCCTACCGGTATAGATATATATATATATATATTGTTGGCACATGTGCTCAAATAATGCTAGTAGTGCCAATAGCCCCTACACCAATTAATTTAGGGTAAGCTCATGGTTCAAGTTCTACGTATATAAAAATTAAGACTCTTAATTATGATTCATCTTTTAGGTAAAAAAATTTCAATACTCTATATTATAACAATAATAATAATCATAATTTATATATATAGTGATATTTTAAAATAAATAATGTTAGTGGCATATAGGGTATGTTTAGGGCTCAAAGCCTTCATTTGTTGACCCATAAGTTAAATCCTTGCCCTCTTTGATGGGCACATAAGGGGATAACTTATTAGTTAGGTAATTTCCCCTTTGGGCCTACATCATCACCATTAGTAGGACTTTTGGTGTCCCAACATCACATGCAATTGCATGTGGGGGATTGTTTAAATGTAGGACTATTCATCACCTATTTCACTTATTTCCATTGCCTCAAAAAAATAAAAAATAAAAAAAAACGCATTGACATATCTAAGCTTTCCGAATTTTTGGCTTTAAGTCCCTCAAATTTCGTTTTATATACTTAAATCATTAAGCTTTACAGATTTAAAATTTTAAAATTTTAAATTTTTATGTCAATTTTTTAAAATAAATTACTCTATTTTGATTTTTGAAGTTTTATATTTGTAATATTCATATAATTTTTTACTTTTTAACACTTATATTACTTTCAAAATCTTTTCTCCTAGGAAACATAAATTTACTTATTTTAATTTTTAATATTTTAAATTATTATATACATATTTATATAATTTTTTTTAAATAAACAAATAAATTAATGTTAAGATAAAAAAAATTATAATATACTACTGTTCTTCATCATATTTTAAATTATTGTAAATAAATTTTTATAATATAAATATTTTTTATGTACATAAAAAGCATAATATTAAAATTAAGGTTAAGATAACAGTTATAAAAAGTTTGAGTTGCTTGAAAAATCTATCACTATTTTTGGTGATGTACATGCATACATTGGTATTCATTATTTATAAAATTTATATTATAAAAATTTATTCACAATAATTTAATTAAAATTTTGTACAAAAAAACTAAAAAATATATTAAAAATATAAAATTTAAATTTTAAAGAATTATAAAATATTTTTTATCATGATCTCTTTTAATTATGGTATTCTTTTTTATCATAATATTTTATTTTGAAAATATAAATTTCACTGAAAATGAAACTAGTATAATTTTAAAAAAAAGTAGTTTTATTATAATTTTTTTTATCTTAACAATAACTTGTTTATTTAATTTTTAAATTTAAAATTATTTAAAAATGTATATAAATTTATGCTTTTAATTTAAAATATTGAAAATTAAAATAAGTAAATTTATCGGTAAAAAATTTTGAAAAGTAATAAAAGTGTTAAAAGGTAAAATTAATATATATGTTAGAAATATAAAATTTTAAACATCAAAAGTAAATAATTTATATTAAAAAATTAATAAAATAATTTAAAACTTCAAATATGTAAAATTTAAAAATTTAAATATACAAAATGAAATTTAAAAAGTTTAAAATTAAAAAATTAATAAATATAGATTTCTCATAATATGTTTGAAAAAAAAAAAAGTTCATGACCTTCCATTGTGGAATTGGGTCCCCAAAGTTATAGATACGTAAATGGAAAAACAGGATTTCTGATTGGAATTGATGCTTTTGTACCTTGAGAGTGTATTGGGAAACATTGTGCACATGGCAGAAGATCTTATTGAACCTTTTCTTTTCTTAATTATAAATTTTTTTTGGCCCTAAAAAATTGCGTGTTTATGCTTTAAAGAGGCTGGGCAGATGGGTGACAGGCAAGTCCACGTTTGGTGTACGTGTTCATATTTTTAAATGGAGAAATTTTTTCCTTTTAATGAGTGAAAGAAAAAGAATGTTATTTGCCTATCTTACCAACAAATATAAAAATTGGAAAATTTTGACATATAGTTTCTTGACATGTGGACATTTTAAGGCAAACTAGAGCATGGCTCAAAGAGTTGGGATTTTTTTAAAAAAGAATTAATCTCCAAAATCTTAGTAATTTTAAGGAATAATTATTTTTAGCATTAAATAGATGGATTTTATTAATGGAACTCACAAAAATCTTTTTTTTTTTTTAACAACAATACTACTTTCATTAAAAAAAGAGTGATTACAATTAAGCCTAGTATATTGACGAAAGAAAATATATTCACATTGTAATATTTTGGGTTTTTTAAATATTTTAATACTGTATTAGAATATGCAGTATTAATAATTTTGTATATAATTATAATATTTTTACGAGTTGATATGTATTTAAAACTTATTTTAATTACTGTATATTATTTTAAGTGCTTTACGTAAAATTTTTCAGAAAATACTATTTTTGAAAAAATTTTCACGTAAATTATTTATTATTAATTATATTAAATAGATTTTCGAACTTGCATGAACTCATATATATTTTTGAAGTACTAAATAACGTATATATGTGTATTTATTTATTTAATTAGGGTTTAATTAATTACCCTAATACTTTATTATTTATTAATTATTTTTATTGTTATTTAATTATTTTTATTTAGTATTAAATTTTAAAATATTAAATTATATGTGTGTGGTGTATATTTAATGTGTGTGATTTTATATTATTTTAATATATAGTGTAAAGTATATATATATATACATATTATAGTGTTAAAAATCAAAATTTTTAGCAAATTACCATTTCGCCCCTGACTCCTCCTCCTTCTTCCCCGATCACCTCTCATCGCCAACCACCATCTGTCACGCCATTCTCTTGCCATCAGTGTGTCTCCCGGCGTGCCACCTCCTTCCCCAGCCTTCCCCGCCGCCTGCTGTAGCTGTTTCAGGCATTGGGAAGCCCGTTTTTGGCCGGAAAATCGAAAGTGGAAGCTAACGTCGATCGATGTGATTCCGGCCACCGTTTTCAACACCGCCATTCTCTTTATTCTCCTTGAGCTCCGGTGAGTGTGATTCCAAGCTTTGTTTCACTTAAAATGGTCTAGATTTGCTTAGATTTCGATTTTGGTAATTCAGCCATTTTAGGGTTCTTGATTTTTTTGAACTTTGAATTGATTGATTCATGAAAAATTCCTTCACAAATGTTGATACTAGTAGCTTAATCTACATGTGTGAATTTTTGTAGAATTTTTGGGAATTATTTTGATTTTTGGGTATTTTTGAATATTTTAATATTATTTTCTAATTTTCGAAAATTAATTAATTAAATTATGAAATTGTGTTTTATGATAAATATAGGTGTTAAAATGAATTATAGGAATTTATTTGGAATTTTTATGAATTTCTATGTATTTATTTTGAATTTAATTAGTTTATATAATTTTGAGAAAATTAGGTTAATTGTGTTTTTAATTGAAATTAATTATTTAATTGAGTTTAATTATTGATATTATTGATAAATATGTTGATAAAATTAATTTTGTGCAATTATATGATTTTTGGTGAATTTTTGGAGTATATTTATATATGTGGGGGTATTTTGGTAATTTTACCATAAATTGACTAAAAATGTAATTAAATTGGTTTTAATAGTTATTTAAGGTATAAAAATGATTTCTACAAATTATTTAGTATTTTTAACTAATTAAAACTATTTTTCGTGAATTATTTTCAATTATATATATAATATACGATTTTTCTAAATAAAATGAGTTTTATCGGTTTTTAATGTGTTTGGGGTTAATTATGTAATTTCTACTTATTAAATGTATTTCTGTGATACAAGGGCATTTTTGGTATTTGCATAATTGTTCTGTGATTGTGGACCCCGGTCGGTAGACTGTAGTTTGAAGTCCGACCGAGGGGTTGTGGTTGTGTTTCTATGTCTATTCCTCGAAGTGTGTTTATTTGCAGGGTCAGCTCTACTCTATGAGTAGAGATATGTCAGTTTTACAGGGGAGGTTCTACCGAATTTTTGATAGAATTCTCGTAAAACGTGATGTCCGGTCGAACCCTAATTCTAATTCTGTGTCTAATATTCTAAATCGAGCTTCTAGAATTTTCTGTTAGGTTTATTCTGATGTCTGTTATTTATTATTTGTTTAGTTGCGTCAAGATCGAGGCCTAGTGGACTAGGCCCATCGGACCCATCTCGAGGAGCGCACTAAGTGTGAGTTACTATTCTATATATATATGCTTAGGGTGCATGATTTAGAAATGTATGTTTTATTTGGATTAAATATGCATAAATAATTTAATCAACACTTAAGTTTATTTTTAGTTTTTTTTTTATATATTTCGAATTATATGCATGCTTTATTAGACATTTATGTTCAAAATATTTTTAAATATATATTTAGTTTATTTTACGATTTAATTGGATTTATTTGACATATATACTCGGAATATACCTGGTTTATTTTTTATATATTTTTAGTATATATATGGTTTATGTTGCTATTTTATTCAATTCATGCATCATTTATTTTTATGAATGTATGTTTTATATTTCAATGAAGGATATCAATAGAACGTGCTACCTAGTGGGCAGCACTAGGACCGAGTACGTACTGGTACGCTTATAGCATTTAGGCTATATTACTAATCTGTTTGAGGATATTGATGAGATTTGATTATTTGATATGTGAGAAATGATTTGGGAGTGTGATTGCTGGAGCTCGATTGACCAAGTGTCTCGGGGCCAATCACACTGACAGTCAGACTGCTGGAGCTCGGTTGACTTAGTGTCTCGAGGCCAGTCTACTGTCTAAATGGATCAAGTGATTATATTTGGAATAAGTGAGTCTGTATGGCTAGAGTGTTGTCTAACACTGTTTTGAGGTTGCGATATTCTAGGGTTCTATTTGATCCTTCATAAATTGTGATTTTCAATAAAAATATATTAAATGATTTTTATTGCATTTGTGTGTAATTGCTTGTATACATACATACTATATATACTTTTGACTGTGTGCGTTGGCATTTAGTATGCATGTATATATATTATAGTAATTCACTCAGTGAGGTCTGACTCCCCTTCGTTGACTATTTTTCAGGAGAGTCATCTTCATCAGACCTCAATAGCAGGCTTGTACGCCGGATTTCTTCCGCTCCGCCTTCTCTATGTAAACTGCTTATCTGAGTCTTGAGTTTTATTTTTATAATCTAGACACTACAGTAGTTGTAAATAAATTGAGGGTTTTATGTATTATATTTGTGTGAGTTATGTATTTTAAGAATTTTAACTGAAACTTGTATCAAAGGATTTATATATATGAGATGAGGATTTGATATAAATTCATTTGGTGTAAATGTTATTTTTGATATTTATGATCTTATTTCCGCTGCATTAAATACTGTTATTATTACTATTGTATGTTTTATTTTATTTTTAGGCTTGCTACAAGTTCCGAATTCGAAAGAATTCTCGTTCCTTAGCGCCGGTCATGACCCCTGTTTTGGGTCATGACACACATCAACACTGGCCCAAATACTATTATTATAAGCTAATTTCCATTAATCATCTTCTTCACAAACACAAACCCTAGATTTAGTAAGGGTGAGAGACGGTAACAACACAGACGCCACCAATAGCCAAGGCAATGGAGAGAGTTGCTCGATGAGGTTTGGGGAACTCATCAAACCAACAACAGTATTAAATGATCCGCTCTTGTTGGAGAGCAAACAGAATATAGAGGAATCATGGAAATTGAGGTAGAAAGTATGAGCTTCTTTTTTTAAGCTTATTTCCTTAATATAATATATTTTCAAGAGCTATCAGATCGCCCTATCAAAAGCTATAAGAGAATATATTAGAACACTATAAATATTAAGCTATGAGGAATAAAATTATTTATTTACAAGAGAAAAACACAAAGGAACTAAATATACCAATGGATTTGAAAATAATAAAAAACCACCCAAATCCTATTAAACACAGTATATGGAGGTTGTGGATAGAAGCAAACGAAAACAAAGGAAGTTATTTTTTCTTCTGTAAGGTTAGCATACATAATATATACTACCAACATCCAAAACAAACAATTAAGGAGGTGTTTGGTCTGTACTCTGGAATGGAATTGGGAATGAGAAAAAGAATTAAAATTTAAAAATGGTGTTGATTTTATTAGGAAATGATAATAGAAATGATAATTAAATATCATTTAACAATTAAAATTTTTTTTATGAAAAAATATTTTTTAATATAAAAATTAACATTAAAATTATGTATTATAAAATATTTATTTATAAAAATATTATTATAATTTTTTTAAAAAAGTATAAAAATTATTTACTTTTGATAAATATTTTTTCTTTAAACATTTAATGCATATTTTTATTAATTTATATGTATCATTTATAAATTTTAAAAAATAAATGTTAATATTTAAATATTTAATAAATTTATAATTGATTTGACTTAATTTATAAGAGAATTAAAAATTATTTCCTAAAAATAAAAAGAAAATAATAATTTTCATTAATTGAAAAATCACATTTTCATTCACATATCAATTTTAGTTAACTAAATATTAGTAATTAAAATCATTATTCTCATTTTTTACAAAACAATTGTCCCTAAATGATATTTAATTATAATGATTGAGATTCTGTAGAAATTTTGATTTTATGTAAAATCAATTATATTCAAAGGCTATCGATATAGCTAGTATTAGCTTAACTTTTTTTTTTTTGGAAGAAGCGTAACACTCTCATGTTCTATAAAATTTTATATTATATTAGAGCTACAAATGATTAAATATTTAAAAGATTGAGCCCATCAAAGAGAAAAATTACAAAATTATTCTATCTAATAACTATGCAAAAAATGACATTTCTAATATATGTTAGACAGAAAACCTCCATAGCAACTAATCATCTCCTTCCACATCTACCTTAGCTGCTGTCCAAAAATCACCTTAAAATCTTAATAGTCTACTTTATTAATACTAGATCTACATAATTTGAGCTTATATCTCAAATCTATATAGGTTTTTAACCCATTTTATCAATAATTTTTTGGTGATATTTATAATATTTTGGTGATATTTTGATTTGCTAGATCACACCTAAAAAAGATCTAAATAGTTCTTGAAGAATCGATTAAGAAACTGACTTATCCATTCAAGGAGTTGTTGATATGCTTGGTGAGTATAGCTTAATGAACAAATGCTTTGATTTTGGTTTGCCGATCTGTTCATCATCATATCTCTATCGGAGCTGTTGATCTGTTGGTGCTGCTCATCATCATAGTTTCTTCTCCACATATTTTCTTGTGTTATCCTCCTTATCAAATCTATGCAATTTAGGATTTCACTAGAAGGATTTCATGTGCTTTTCTTACCATCTTCTCAATCACAAGCTCCTTAAGATTATTTACTACCAAGCCATAAAGCCATTAGGAATAAGTGAATTCTTAAAATTAAACATAAGGCAAATGGTTCCATTAATAAATATAAAGCTCAACTTATCGTGAAAGGTTGTATACAACAAGAGAGTATAAATTATGAGGAAACTTTTTCACTTATTATCAAGTTTACCTCTATTTGCCTTATCGTGGTTGTTGTAGTTTATATGGATTTAGAATTGCATCAAATGAATGTGAAAAACTTTTTTCAATGGAGAAATAGATGAAGGTATCTATTTGGAGCAACCTATAGGTTTTATCATTAAAAGCCAAGGGCACAAAGTATGCAAGCTAAGAAGATCTATTTATGATCTTAAACAGTCATCCAAATAATGGTACCTTAAATTTCATAAGGCAATTATAACTTATGATTTCAAGATTATTAATAAGAACTACTATGTTTATGCTAAAATATCTTATGACAAATTTGCAATTCTATCTCTTTGTGTCAATGATATATTAATAGTTGGAAACAAAAGGAGTATGTAATGGATATCAAAAATCAGTTGTCTACAAATTTTGACATAAAAGATATGGAAACTGATTACATATTGGGGGTTAAAATTAAAAGAGATCGTTCAAAAAAATATTTGACTCTGTCACAAGAGAATTATATTCAAAAGATTTTAGAGCACTTCAATATGAGTTGTTGTAAACCTCTAACAATCAATCAAGTTAATAGTTGGAAATTTTCATTTTTGTTGTTATGGACCAAGAAAAATGAAATAAACCTTATTGTATCCCTTTAGATCAAAACAAAATTTTAGTTTAAAAATTGTATTTTTTAATCAATTAAAGTGATTTATTTATTTATTATTATTCATATTAATATAATAAACAAATGTTATACTTTATAATTTTATATAAATTAGCTCTTAAATCGCCAAATTCTCTTATTTAACTTTATTCCAATCAAATCAATTTTAAAGATTATATTAGAAACCAATAAAAGAAAAAGTAAGTGGACCTACCAGAAGGAACAGAACAAGCAAACAAATAAACTTCCATGGGTTGGAACCATTCTTTGAGTCTAGCGGAAAGGAAAGAAAGTAGTATGCATGTAGCAAAGATGACTTAGCAAGCCAAGCAAAACGCCTGGAGAGAGAAGTAAGGGAGCTACTTGGATACTCCTATGTCAAAATGTGAGGCTTTGAGTCTGAAAATTATCTTAATAATCTAAAAGAACAAAGAGAAATGGCCATTGTACCATATTCCAATGTTATGGAAGTTTTATGTATTCTATGTTGCATACTTGTCTCAATGTTTATTTTGCTATTAGATTAGTTAGTTAACATCAATAGAATTATATTGGACGAGAGCGTTGGAAAGTTATTAAAAGGATTTTGAGGTATCTAAAGGCACTATGAATTATTGCTTATATTATCAAGGATCAAACTTGCATCTAACTTAATATTCAGATGCTAATTGGGGAGAAGACCTTGATCAATACAAATCTACCTTTGGCTATATTTTCTTACTAAAGGTGTCATCTCATGGAGTATTAAGAAACAAACATGTATAGTTTTGTCAATTATGGAAGCTGAATTTATTGCATGTTCGCTACAGTGCAAGAGGCTTTTTGGTTAAGAAGACTTTTTATGAATTTAGAAATTAAAAATGATTGTGAGGGAGCCATTACTATTCATTGTAATAATCAAGTAGCTAATGCCTTTACTCCTAAATAGTATAGTAGAACAAAACATATACATACAAAGTATAATCATGTTAGAGACATTATCGTCAAATGAGAAGTGGTTGTAGAATATATATCTACGCATAGTATAGTGGTTGATCCCTTAACCAAGCCAATTCCAAGAGATATATTTCTTACACATGTGAATTCTCTTGGATTGTATAGAATATATGATATGTTATTGAGCTCATGTATTGAATTATTTGAATAAATGCAATGATTGAAATGTTTACTTAATTGTATATTTACCTTATACACATCACATATATCATAGGGGTGTCAAAATGGGTAATGACATATGAATACGATTTGCCTAACATGCAAAATTAGTGAATTAGTTTTGAGGTTAAATAAGTCAACCCATTTATAATATGGTTTAGCCAAATCGTGTCGCGGGTTAACAAGTGAATCCGTTTAATTATACGTATCATGTTGGATTGTGTCAACCTAACACAACACGACAATGACCCATTAAAAATATATATAGTTTATTATGATTTTAAATAGTAAATTAGTCATTTACTATAAATTTTTTTATAAAAATAATATTTTTATAATTGCATTATATAAATTACTAAATTATAAACATCAATTTAATTTTTTACATAATATTTTTATATATTTATAAATGTTAAACAGGTTAAATGGTTCATATTAAATTTTATAACACACTTGAATCATTTAAATAAATAGATTAAATATGTCGTATTTGTGTAACTATTTAATATTTGTGCCATTTTAATATTGAAATTTTTCACATGATTAATAAATGTGTTGTATTCATGTTAACCTTAATCATATTATCAAAGTAAATCAACCCAAAACGAACACGATCCACCAACCCATTTTGACAACACTAACACATATATTGTTAAATGCTCAATAAAGAGATGTCACACAAATTTTATGTTGGCTTACACACCCTTATAATTAAAAATTCAAATAATCTATTTTTTTTATTCTTTAAAAAATTAAAAGGGACTATTGGAAAACATAGGATACCTTGAATTATGGTTGTAATTTTTGTATATAAAATTTCAAATGTCAAACTGTGAGAGTCACAAAACCAAGCAACCATTCCATATGATGTCAAACTGTGAGGACCGAAAGGTCCCATTTTGCAGTACCAACTTTAAGGTTCTGATTTTACTCTCCACTTGCTACTCATGTCTACGAAACAGTTCCAAGCACCAATCTTGCAATCAAAGTTCTTATCCCTTCAATCTTTACGCTCTTTTTTTTTTATTATTATTATTAAATGTATAGTTTCATCCATAAATATTTATGAATTTTCTTTTTCACAATTAATATTTACATAGAACAATCATTACCGATGAATTCACTGAATTAGACCTTATAAATGTTCAACTCACAAATTGAAACGTGGATAATTGCATGCAATATTGCCTTGTTTTTGTCCATTAATGCAGAGTGCAATGATTAAATATGCTTTTTTCCAGTATTAATTTATACCCACAATTGTTATTTTACTATTCAAAAGCATAAATATAAATTGGGTCAAAAAAAAAAAAAAAGAAAGAAAGCATAAATATAAAAAATTACCATTGAAAAGGATCATTTCATTGTCATCAATTTCTAATAAAAATTATTTTCTACAAATAAAGATAGACTGAATGCTCAAGTGTCTTAGGATTTTATACATGTATACTGAAAGTATGATAAAAAAAATACTAAATTTAAAAATTTTTATTATGAAAAATATATAAGTAATAGAAATAATTAAGGATGAAAAATTATTTGTATCTTTGACATATGTAATACATAAAAAAAAGGGTTAATCTTAGCTCAATGTAATGCTATATATTTTTCATATTAAATTATTTTTTAAGTTTTTATCAACGAAAATGATTTTTTTTTTTATTAAAAAGAGAGTTTCTTTTTTTTTTTTTTAATGATGGTCCATATATTTTTTTAACTGCAATGATAAAAAAAATTGAATTTATAACTTTAAATATTGTGAAAGAAATCTTGATCACGGAAAATGACTTCTTCACTTCGAGCAGCAGAAAGACTTTCACTATCTCAAAAGATTAAAAAGGGAAGCAGCAGTTTGAGTACCTTTCTTCCCATTGTGCACTACAAACTTTCACATGTGGCCCCTAACATAATAAACAAAAAGTCTTCTATGAGATGATAATTGTTTCAGCTTATTGATTACATAACGAAGGAAAAAGGAAGCATCCTAAATTTAGGATATGTCCCTTAACTCTAAATTTAGGCAAAACTTGTATATATAACTTTTTCAAGTATGAATGAGTTAATTTGAAATTCTTTCAGTTTAATTAGAAATTTTAGATTCGAACTCTTGATATATAAATATTTTAAAACTTTTGAGATAGATTCTTACCATTTTTCAAGGTCTTTTTCGGATCAAATTTAAATTATTCAGATTTTACGGAACATCGAATACTGAATATTCTGATGCAAAAAAAATTATATAACTCATGACTAATTTATTAATTATATTTTAAGAAATTCAAAAAAAATTTCCACACTTTTGGTTCATACATTCAAAACTTAATTAAATCAGTGCAAATCACATAAATAAATTAAGTAAAAAAAAAATAATAGACTGAAAAGTAACATATATTAATAACTTAACATATATTATTAAGATCACTTGCTAAGGACACAAGTGGTTATATACTTAAATGAAGTTTAGATTAAGATATATATTAAGTTAATTAATTCTTAATCAAATGTTGGGATGTAATTTGTTCGTATCGCTTGCTGCCGGCATGAAATAATTAATTAAAGAACATCAATCTAAGAAAATATTAACTAGTTAACGCGATTAACAAAAACTTTAATTACCATATTAATAAAAATAATCATTCTACACACCGAGATCGGCAATTAATTACATTTAATTACTAAATAATTGAAGGGATTAGTGTAATTGGACAACATGGTATCATGCAATCTGATACGATCTTAATTTAGAGCTAAGGAATCATATGTTAGTATTGACTTGTATTTGAACAAGGAAATGTTCTTGTTTCAAAAAGATTCAAATGAGAAGTGAAAAATTAAGGGAAAAAAAAAAAGAAAAAGAAAAATTAAAGGAAGGAACATTGCATGTGTAGGAAATGGACAGCCATGTGATGTTGGTTTGGATTGAGGTGGACAAGTGCTGGATTTTTTATGGTTTTGACCACACCAAGGTTGATCAATTCTTTCTATATACTATTTAATTAATTTAATTTAATTTAATTCAATTCAATTTAATTTAAAACATAAGCTTTTCATTTGATCAATGTGATCGATGAGTTTGATGATCGAGATGGGTATGTTTATTATATTTCATTAATGAGTCATTTTCGGATTATAATTGGGACCAACAGAAGATCACATCACGAATATCAAAAGATAAAGGAAATGGTCCACAAGAAAATAATAGAGCAAATTACAATCATCTCTTTGAAGTTAGATTGCAATTATATTTACATCTTTTTTATTTGAAAATTAAACATTTTTTTCTTCCAATTTTAATTCCATTGGTATCTTAGTTATTCATTCATTAATATTTTATATCAAAACATATTTGGTTCTTTCTATTTTATAAACGTAAAACAATTTAATTTCTTAATTTTATAAGATAAAATAATTAAAACTTTTATTATTTTAAATTTAAAATTTTAATGCTAACTAAACTTTGAAAACCTATACATATATTTTTATCAATACATTAAACTAAAAAACAATTAGGAATTTTTTAAAAAAATCATAAATTTTCATTATTTTATTTGATATTCAATTTTTTTATTTAATTTATCAATTGTTTTTAGTTCCAAAGTTATACATTAAAATTAAAAGAATATTAAAAAATAAATTACTTCAGAAGAAAATACAATTGATAAAATTAATATAAAAAATGAATGTAAAATGAAATTGATAAAACCTAATATATTAATCAAAATTATAATTTTATTTTATTTTGAAGTATTGATAAAGGTATATACAAGTTTTGAAAGTTTAGTATTTAAGTATTGCAATTTTAAATTTTAAATAATTTAAATATCTTATTGACCAAATCACAAATTAAAAATTTAATGAAAGGATTAAGATGTTGACCAAATTTAATTTTGAATAAAAGACACTAAAGTATAAATTATAACATATTTACAAATATATAATTTACTCAAAATAATCCGAATATCATTTAACTTTAAGTCTTTCATCATGAAATTATATATATTAAATTAATCCTTATTTAATTATGTTTATTAATTAATTCATGTGTATTTATACATATAATATATATCAAGTATGTAACCATAAATTAAGACATGAGATTAAGCATTAATGTTAGGCTTGTTTAGTTCAACTTTAAAATCAAAATTAAAATCAAAATTGAAAGGGATTGAAAAATGAAATGAAAATTTTAATAAAATATTTGGTTTAAAAAAATTGAAATTAGAATTGGAAATAATATTATTTATATATGAAAAATATTAAATAATCATTTTTGTTAATTAATATATTTTAATTCATTATTTCAAAAACATATTTTGTTTCATATATTTTAATAATATATAACAATATGTAAACATTAGACTAATTTATAATTAGTTTGACTTAATTTTTGTTCAAATGAGAATTTATTCCTTACTCCCCCTATAAAGAAAATAGGTAATTCAATTGATGAGCCCCACAAATAATTCAAATAGCCTCCTTACTCTCCCATTAACACTTAAACTCTATCATTAGAAAAAATTTCTATTCATGAAAAAAATTATTTTTATTCTCATATAAAATATTAATTAATCAAATATAAAAAATCAAAATCATTTATTTCAATTCTAATTCTTCTCCATTTTTTTAAAGCAACAAATTACCCTCTTTTAGTGCAAAAAGAGTTTTGGATCTCGGAGAGGATTTGTTCTACCTCATGCTATGACTACGCAATTAATCAAAATTTTTATTTCATTGCATTCAATTTGTTCTTCCTCCTATTATATGGTCTATTAAACAAGTACCAAAATCCTGCAGTGTATTTTGGACTGCTTCTTTGCTTATTGTTATTATTATAATTTATAGTTTTTTTTTTTATCAGGTATTATAATCTAAGTATAGAATGGAAAAAATGCCAAATCGAAATTTTAAATTGAAAAACATTAAAATCATATCGAACTGAATAATTTTAATTCTAAACCGAACCAAACTAAATTTTATGACTAATTTGATACGGTACTAGATATTTATAAAAAAATTGAACCGAAAACAATACTCAAATCATACTCAACTGAAAACCAAATATAGTACCGAATATTAATTTAATAAGTAATACATAGATATTAATAAATAGTAGTAAATAGTAACTTAATTATATATTTTTTATTATATTATCAAGTACTATATATATTTATAATAATATACGATAAAAATTAATATATTTTGTGATTAAAAAATATAATAAATAAATTGGTAACAAAATATTTTTATTAATTTTATTATTATTAATAATATTATCATTGTTAATACTAGTACTACTACTACTAGTGTTATTATTATTATTCAAATTAACAAATAAAATATAAAATGTCTATTATATCACAATTTGAACTTAAAATATAAAAATAAAAAAATTCACACTGTATTGTTTCAAATAATTTAATTAACAAATAATAATGTAAAATATCCATTACAAGATACTTTAAACTTAAAATATGAGAAATAAAAAAATTATTATTATTATTATTATTATTATTATTATTATTATTATCAACAACAAGTAAAATTATTGGAATGCCTATTATATCTAATCTTATTAAATTTTAATTAAAATATGTTGTTATTATTATATTTAATAACTTATTAATTATTATTGTTATTAAGTAATATAATTTTATTGATATTATTTAAAATTGATGAGCTAAATAATATTATTATAATTATTATTTTGCTACATAATAATATAGAGACATACATTATAGATAATTAAAACGACATAGTTTTGATTAAAGTAAGTAGTGATTTTACAAATAAAAATAAGAGAAAATAAGTTATTTTTGTTAATTAAAATATATTACTATTATTATATTTAATAATTTAATCATTTTGATATTATTTAAAAGTAACGAGGTAAATAATGTTATTAAAATTATTATTATTATTGTGTGTATATATATATAAATATAATAACCAAAATATCATAATTTTATCTAAAATTATGTCGTTTTGATTTATGGATAATAAATATAATATTAATTTATTTGTGGATAATAAATGTAATGTTAATTAATAATATAAATTTATCTATTACATAAATTCATGAATTTCCGTTATGAACCGTATCATACTAATTTATTCTGATAGAACTGGATCTTCCTATCAAACTGTCCTGAAAAAATGAAATGATACCGATATAGATATTTTAAATTAATACTAATACTAATAATTTTATTTTTAAAATTTTCAAAATATGTTATAATTTCAGAAATTTTAATTCCTGAATTTTTCCAACCGTGTTCACCTATAATGTATGTCTATTTTTTTTTTCTTTTTGCCAACAACTATTATAATCTATGGTTTTTTTGAACAACCATTGGAGAGTACACACACACTCTCTCTCTCACTCTGTATATATATGATCTATCTATCATATTATATCTATCCAATTTCATATTATATATGATAGATTGTATTATGTATCATACTGATATGCTCGTGGGTGTATTTTTACATGCATGCATTGGAAGATGAGCACCATGTTGGCTTTATATATCACGGAATAAGGGCTATTTTGGCCCTTGAACTTTAGGCCAGGGCCAGATTAGCTCCTTTTAACCTCTTTTTGAACGGATTTAACCCATGAACTTTATGATAAGGCAAAGTTGAGTAAAAACTATACTTATATTCTTCGTTTTTGACAGTTCAAAGAAAGTTTACTTACCGAAAAATTTAAAATTTTTCAATAAGTTAATCAATTTATAAATTAATTATTATAAATAACTGATTGGAAAAATATTTTAATATTACAATTTGAAAATATGATTAATATTGTAATGAAATTTTAATATTTATTATAAATTTTTAATATGAAAATTAAAAAGATAATAATAAACCAAAATTATAAAATAAAAAGTATTTCTCCATCATTATTAACATTAGAGACCAACTTTTAAACTAAATGAAATATTAGAGAGATTTTTGTAATTTTAATAAAAAACTGTTTAACTATAAAATTAAAATGTTAAGTAATTTTTATGATCAGTTTCACCTAGACTATAAAATTTTTAAGTCAATATTCGGCCGTGAACGAAAAAGTGAAGGGCCAAATCGACTTTTACACGTAAGTAGCATATAGTAAGGAGATGGGGCTCAAACCCCACTCGTCCACCCCCTTTTTCATTTACTTTATTTTCTAAATATTTTGTTTCTTACTTTAAATAAAATAAATTTTATTTTGTAAACCATAAAATGCATTCATTTAAATTTTTAGAAATAAAAAAATAAATATAAATTATTAGATCAATTTTTATTATTTCATTTCTTTTTAATAAATTTTATTGGAATTTTTTTATAAATACATTGATATCTTTTGGTGTGAGTAGAAAATTTTTTAGAAAAAATACATTTGCATATTTCTTAATTGTTATTTTTATAATTATAATTATACTTATATATTTTTATTTTTAAGTAAATAAAAAATTCATGGTTGCTATGAAAAAATCTTTTTCATTGATTTGCTATAAAAAAACTATATTGGTAAAACATATACTATAAATATACTTTAGAGTATCATTGGGATAAAGTGCCCTAAGTTTCTCTCGGTAGGTTTCTTTTGCTTATAGCAAACATAATCCATAATTCCACATGAGTATGTATGCAAAATATATATATAATTATATTATTTAAACCGAAAATTGAGTGTTTAAATGATAATTTTTTTTTAAAAAATAAAAAGATTATGGATCATGAAATGTTAGTGGTAAAACTTAATTATAATATTACAAAAATTCAACTATATCCAAATCAAAAAAATAGTGCTTTTATAACTTCAAGCAACTAAGAGTTGGGTAGGTATCCAATACCAATGAGTTGAAAAGTCGGGTAAAAAAATCAATTTGAGAAAAATTTCAAAAATAAAATCCAAAAATAGTATATGTTTTACTATAAATTTATTCAACGAGCTCCTCCATGAAAACCCAAAAATACCGATAAAAATATTTTTATTCCTTTTTATTCTTTGTAAATAAAGTAAAATAGAAAAATAAAAAAATTGTGTTTACTATAAATTATAAAATAACTGATTATATATCTTACACAAAATTGCGTTAAATTTTTATGTTTAAGAATCTATTTAGTATCCAGTACATCATTTATTTCTTATTTTCAAACTAAATTATAATAATAAAATAATTTTTTTTTTTAAACAAGAATTAGATTGTTATATCTTGAAAAAACCATATAATTAATTTTTGAAATTTTCCGAATTATATTGTTTAAATTTGACAGACAAAAATTAAACTGATGACAATCATATGTAGACCCCAATTATATATGTCAACAATAATTTTGCAATCTTTCACTAAAAAAGGAATTATTTTTTTTCCCCTAAAGAACAAAGAAGTGGTTTTTCAATTGTACAAAACATATATTATGTTATAGATACGAGACACTATTTTACAAAGCTATAATAATTTTATAAAAATATACTAATTATATAACCCAAATACATACACGTTCTACGATTAATGTAAAATTTCGAAGAAACAATATATTTTTTAATTCATATGAATGGGAAACAACACATTATATATACTATAAATATATATATTTTTTTAAATTGTACATAACGCATAGCATAGCACTGAGACAAAGAAGTGATTAACACATGGAAACAAAAAAAAAAAAAAATCTTTGTTGAATTTAGGCGTGCGTGATAGTGCTCTACTAAATTTGGTAAAAGAGAAGGCATAAAATTGATTGATAATTTTGCAATTGTAGGTTCATTTTCGGAACAGGGTAACTGGATAAGGCTTTTGGGTTATATTTTTAGAGTGGGGTTGAAATATTTTTTGTGAAAATTGGCAAAATCACCTAATATTTTGAGGGTAGTGTAATTTAATTGGATATTACTTATGGTAATAATCACATTCAATATTGAAAATTGAGTCTCTCATAAGTTCGCAAAATATGTCAACTGTCTGTTAAAAAGATGAGGAATTAAATCTTTATTCGCCTCTTTTCTTTTTTATAGTGTTGTAATTTAACTATTTACTTCTTATTTAGTTTAATTACACACATAAATTCATTTTATTTTCAAATTCATTTAAACCAAATATATTTTATTAGTAAGAATTGATTTAGTTTCAAATAATTTAATAAAATTAAAAAGTTAGAATTTGAAATGAATTTCACAAAATTTTCGTTTAAACCAAATATACTAATTTAAATTTATAAATTAATTCTATAAAATTTTATGAAATTAATGTGAATTAAATTTTTTTTAATCTAATTGTTAAAAAAAACCAAAAATTAAGAAGTAAAAAAGGTAAAGTTTTTTTTTAGAGTTTTTTTTTTTTTTTTTTTTTTTTTTTCCAATAGAACTCTCTCACTTGTTTAAAAGAAAAAAAAAAAAAAAACATTCAACCATAGCCAAATTAATTCATAGTGGTATGGGGAGGGACTGTAACTTATAGATGGAGATGCAAATGAAATTAAAAAAAGTCTAACTTTGGCTAGCCATTAATTGTTGTAAGTGTACGGAAAATATTGTTCTATTTTTCTTATACTGAAGTTAATTTTATGCATATATTCCCTCGGAAAAAAAAAATTAATTTTATACATATAGGAACCAATATTTGGATAAGAAAATGAAAATTTTTCCAATAATAATCACACCAATATTTGGACAAGAAAATGAAAATTATTCCAGTAATAATCTAGTGATGGGTGTATTTTCATCAAACTATAAAGGAGTTAATTTTGAATTGGGGATGATATCAATCGAGACATTTTTTTTTTTAAATTGATTCAAAATAAGTTTTATTTTTTACATAAATTATTTTAAAGTTCAATTGTTTTTATAAATATTTTATATCAAAAAATCAGTAATTCTTACATTTTTCTTTTTGTTTTTAAAAATGAAAACTACTATAAAATTTTTATTTTTAAATATCTAAAATATGGCTTAATTGCTTGATTTATGTTTATTTTTTTTAATTTAAACCATTAATATTCAAAACATATTAAATTATAATTAATTCAGTTTGATTCAGATAAAATTATAAGGTCGATAAATGCTTTACAATAATTTATTGAATATAATTGCATATAACATGACTCAAATTTAAAATATCATCTAAGTAAAAATAGTTTCATACCAATTAATTCTAAAATTTTTTTTAGTAAGAAAAATTCTAGCAGACGTTGGTAGCTTAATTTACTTGTTATAAATAAAACTATAATAATTTAGTATTATACAAGATAAAAATCCATGGTATTTAAAGAAATTGATAACTAAATAATTTGATTGAAATAGGATTATATTTTCCTTAAAATAATTATAATTTAGAAAATAGAAATAATTTTCAAGAAAAGTATTTTTATAAATAAAATTTCACTATTTTTTTTTTAATTGATAGCTATAGATGAAAAATAAAATAAAATATTTTATGTTTTGCTCCTTTTTTGAGATGAGAAAGAACAAGGTGATAGATGAGGAGGGGACCAAAGTGAAGATGAGAATCTGGGCAACGTGGCAGAATCACATGGTGATGGCCCAAACATCAGAACTCGAATGGTGTCAGTGCTGTTTCTCCTGCTTTTGATGTTCCCTTTCTTTTTTTTTTTTTTTTTTTTTTCTTTTCACCAAAGAAAATTCCAACAATACCATAACGTCATCTCTAACATCTCCGTTTAATACAATCACCGATCGAGTCGTTTTCCCATTTATGGAAACTGAATTAAAAGAAATAATTGAGTTCATTAAGAACAAAATATAATTTTAAAATCGATTAAAAAATGTTTCTTTTAATTCAATATTAATTCATATTTATTTAATAAAATATTTAAATTAATTACCTATAGCAGCTAGTTAATTAATATGATATATATTACTATTAATATGTTAAAGGATCATTAAAATAATAATTTATCTTTAAAAACAATTTTATGTATTCTTTATAATATTTATTCTTTATATAAATTATTTAAAAATCATAAATTATACTAATTAATTTAAAATGCACATAATTTATATTTATTACTCGTGAATGCATATTTAATGTAGACTTTAAATAATATATATTTTAAAATTATTTTTAAATAATTAATTAAATAATTTTTATAATTTAAATTAAAAATTAATTAAATATAAAAAATAAGAACTTAAAAACTAATTACAATAAATTTATTTTTTATTTAAAGTGTATATATATTTTAATCAATTACATTCTATGTTTATTTTAATTTTTATAAAGTAAGATATACTTTATTAATAAGTACCATTGGATCATAAAATACATTCTCATTCAATAGTAATTAAAATAAATTAATATAAAATTTTTGTTTTAAATAGAAAAGAAAAAAGTGTTTTTAATTGAATAAAAAAATATCTTAAATAGTATAAAAGACAATTTTTTAGAATAGAAGAGCGATATTTTAAATATAATAAAATTAGAGTGTTTTAAATAAAATATAATATGTGCATTTTAAAATAAAAAAATTTATAAAAAATAAAAATTCAATAATTTTATATATAATATTTTAAAAATGAATGCTAAAATATAAAAGGGACGCTTATTAAATTTTGTATTTAATGATCATCTTATATATATAGATTTAAACTCTTCATATATTTAAATTTAATTTGATTATTATTAAATCTAATTTGGATTCAAATAATTTAAATAATAAGTTAGTATGATTTTTAACATATTATTACAGAATTTTAATCAACTACTTAATAAATTAGTATATTTATTTTTCTTTAATATATATAAATATATCTACAGAAATTTAATTTTAATTTAAGTCTAAAATTTGATTTTTTTTACCAAAAAAATTAATAATAATAAGAATACACATAATTAGGAAAAAATTTACGGCGAGGAGGCATTCCTTTTAACGGCGTTATCTTTTAGGCCTGAATATCCGTAACTTTAGAGATGGGAGGAGGGTCCCATAAGTCGTGATGGTCCTAAAATCGATGTCGACGTCTGAATCCCTCACTTTTATCTCATCTTTCCACTCTTCTTCCGGGGCCCCATTTCCTATAAATACCCATTATAATACCACACACAGTTTTGTGCTTTTTTCATGCTCCGCAGTCAATATGCGTGTAATACACGTGCTCTCTTCTAGTGTCATGTGGCCGTTTTTGGACACTCAGCTTCCGCTAATTGGGTGTTGCTCTTCAATCCTACTATTGACGCGTTTTGATCTAAAGTTGACCATCAATCACCTTCATGTGGTCATGTGGCAACTGAAAATGCCTCTTCCCCACTCTCATTGAGCAGGAGCGTGGATGACACTCTAATTCTCAGCCTTGTTATTATTATAACGGATAATTAACTATTACTCATGACGGTTCGATCCGGATAACTACTCTGTGTCTCTGTCCTTCCCTTTTTTAAAAAGAAAAAAAAAAAATCTAAAAATTCCTTTACATTTTAGTTGCCTTAACTATTTCCTTCTCACGTTAAAAAAAATTAAATAATATAAGAAGACATTCTTACCCTCAATATATTATTATAAATCATTTTATATTCTTTTTATTTTTTAAATTTCAATAAGCATTTTATATTACCAGAAATAAGGATAAATTACAATAAAATTGAATACAACTTTGACAGCTACTCAATTAAATTTTGCCAAATACTTTAGTGGTGCTGCGAATTACAAAAATTAGAAAATTAGTGAATGATATTTGCTAAAATTAAAAAACGTGTGAAATTTATCAAAAGTGCTAAAATTCATTTTTTTTTTTTTCTAATTTGCCCTTCGAAATAATAAGAACTCCAAATTATGTTTTAATTAAATTAAATCAAATTGAATTTAAAATATATTGCAATCTCAACAAAAATATTCTTATTTTTATAATTGATATCTAAAATTATTAAAAATATACTTTCTGTAAGTGTTAATATAAATTTTTTTATATTTTTATATCATTTATATAATTTTGCAATGCTATTCTCCCAAATAAAAAAAAAAAAAAAAAAAAAAAAAACCTTTGCAGTGCCACAAGTTTCTAAGAGTCATGCTTTCTTTTCACATCCTTCTTCCTTCTTCTCCTCTTGGAGTTTAACTTATTGTTCTAAGGGGGAGTTTGATTTGTGCATTGGAATTGGAATAGAAAGAAACAAGAAAGAGAATGAAAATTTAAAGAGAGTTTGTTTCTATAGAAAATGAAATTTAATATTGTTAGCTATAAAAAATATTTTTATAATTATTTCATATATATAAAAATTAACATTATAAGTATTTTTATATATTAAAAATAATATTATAATTATCTATTATAAAATATTTATTTATCAAAATATTATTATAATTTTTAAAATTATTATAAAATTATTTATTTTTATACATATTTTTATTTAAATATTTAATACATATTAATTTATATATTTTAAAAAAATTAATGTTAATATTTGAATGTTTCACTGATTTATAATTTATTTAATTTAATTTTTAAAATAATTGAAAATCATTTCTTAAAAATAAAAGAGGAATAATACTTCGCATTAATAAAAGAATCACATTCTCATTCTCATTTCGATATTGAAATTTGGCAAACTAAATACTAAAAATCTGAATAATTCATTTTAATTATAATTTTTATCTTTATTTTTTACCAATCGACTGATCTTAAATCTTTTCAAGTCACTCTTCTGACTTTCTTCAGTATGAAACGAATTCACGATGGAGGTTAGTTTATTCTATTTTCTTATAGTTATGGTGGCTACGTGAGGTATGTAAAAAAATTTAAGATAGTGGCACATGTGCAAATTGTTGTGGTGACAAAATGATATTTTTGATATAACTAAACTTTTGGTTAACCCTTATACTATTATATAAACACCAATCAAGTCAAAATTAGCAAATTTTTTAGGGTAATTTTGAAATTTTATATAATCATTACCATTTTCATCTTTGATAATATAATAATTTTTGTACATCCTTACCTTTTTTTTTTAACAGGAGGAGGAAAGAAATTGACGAAATTAAAATGTAAAGGAATTTTTTTTAGATATTTGAGGAATGGAATTGTAATACCCTATATATTTACTTAAATAAAAGAGATACTTATCAAATAGTATTATTAATAATTAATTACTCATGCATTATATTATATGAATGTTAATAACATTTAGAGTTATTAATACATGTGAGTATTACTTACTTATTGTATATATATATATATACCCATCAGTACAAAAAAAAAAAAAAAAAACCCCTCCCCACTTCTTCCCGTCACCATCTCTGCCTCTCCTCTCCCTGTGCAGCTCCCTCCATCGCTCGAGACACCATCTCCGCCGTGCTTCAGGAGCTCCCCAAGCCTGGCAGCTGCTGTTGCACTTCTACTTCTTCTTCTTCTTCATCTCCTTCGCCTGACAGCTCTGGTTCTCTGCGCGCGTGCGACAGCAACTCCCCCCCCAGCTCGTCTCCCTCTGCCTGTCATTGCTGTTGCCTTGCCTGAGCTGCTCCATCCTCCCTATTCTCCCGATGGCAGTGAGCCCCTTCTTCCTCCTCCGTCTCGACAGCTTGGAGGTGAGTAATGCTCACCCGATCTCTTCCTTTTCTTCCTTCAATTTTCTGCTCGATCTTGGCAATTCTAGGGAGATTAATGTTAGTCTACATGCATTTGAGTTAGAAGTAATTTTCTTGAATTTTTGGTAATTAAATTGGATTTTCAGAATTTATTTAATGTTTATTTGGTTATTTAGATAGTTATTTAGCTATAATTAGTAATTAGGGAGATTATTATTAATTATTTTGAGCAAAAATAAAATTTATTGAAATTTTTGGTATTTATTTTGATTTTTAGTGAATGTTGAAAATTTTGATACTATTTTAGGGATTTTCGAAAATTAATTATAAAAATAGCAAATAATAATAATAATTGGCATTTTGGTGTTATTATTTGTTGATTTAGATTTTAGGTTAAGGAAGATAATTTTTTTTTTAGAATGTTATACAATTTTTAGAAATTTTTATACTTTATGTCAAAAATTAAATAATTAGGCTAATTTTGAAGATTTTGGGTTAAAAAGGGTATGAAATTTGATAAAAGAGGTTATTAGTGAATAATATGAATTTTAGGACTCAAATTGTAATTTTTGAGATTTTTATACTATTTTCATAACTATATTTGAGTTTATGCCAAATTTGATTTTTAGGGTAAATAATATTTTTGGGAGAAAATTTGTTGGTTAATTAAATGTTTTAATTATATTAAGAAAAATTTATCTTGAGAAAATGAATTTTTGGCATGATTAAATAATTTTAAGGAATTATTTTCAGTATTAAAAGCTCATTATGTAAATTATGTATTTTAGGGAGGTAAAAATGTAATTTTACACTAAATATGATAAATATATATATTTTAATTAGTTTTATTAATAATTATAGGGTTTAGATAATTTTTATTAACATAATTTCCTAAGTAGTGTAAATTTTGAATATCAAATTTCCAATATATATATATATACATATAATACATTGCACTAGTTTTAATTTGGGCTATAATTATAATTTTAATATGATTGGAATACAAATTTAATTGCTCAATTTTGAATAATGGAGATTTTGTATAATTTTCATCTATTCTAGTATGTATGTATGTGATATATGTATTTAAGAAACAAATATGATTAAATTTTGATATTTTATTTGAATTGTGATCTCGGTTGGGGCAAATTGTAGTCTTGGGAGCCCGACTCGAGTGTGAATGGTTGTGTATATTAGAAGTGCATTTTCTATGCAGGTCTGGCTCTACCTTTGGTAGAGAGATGTCCGTTTTACAGAGGAGACTCTGTCGAAATTTCGAAAGATTTTCTCGTAAAACGTGATATCCGTAAAATTCCTACCGTTAGTTAGATTAAATCCTGTCTGTCGAGTCTCATCCGGTTTTCATCGAGTCAGTCTGGAATTTTATTATTTTGTTGATTCCTGATTTCGATTCCTTAGTCATGTTTTAAAAAGTCGATTCATTGTTTTCTTTCAGAGCATATCGGAGCAGAAGCTGTGAGACCGAGGCAGACGCGTGGTCGTCAGCCTTCCCATTCATCCTGTAAGTCGATAAAATGATCTGTGCGTGGGTTTTAATTAGCCAATGCGTGCGCTCATATTTTAATATTGATTATATGGCTTATTTAATTAACGTTGTTATTTAAGCTTTAAACGCATTTTATTTATTTTAAATAGATTTTGAGAAATTTTGATAGAACGGGCTACCTGGTGGGCTTCACCAGGACTATGTGCACATGGTAGAGATTGAGAGATGGATCCATAATATATATGTTTGGTGAATGTTAAACTGGGACGGGTGCCTCGGTGGAAGCCTACGCTATCGGGGACCACCAGTGATTTGTAAGGTTAAAATGGACTGGGATGGGTGCCTCGGTTGATGCCTTTGCTCTCGGGGACCGCCAGTGCCATATATTTGGATTAAGTGAATGACTACGGCTTGGTGCCTCGGTTGATGCCCTTGCTCTCGGGGACCGGTAGTCTAGTTGGAATAAGTGGGCCCGGTTGGCCATTTAGATTTTGGGTTTAGGGTTCTACCGAGATTTTTCAAAAGCCATACTTATATATTATGAATTATTTTCACTATAAACATATATAGTTTTCAAAAAGGTTTTCAAACCGTACAGTTCTTTTATTGACTTACTCAGTGAGGTCTGATTCCCCTCAATTTATTTTTTTTCAGGAGCTTGGGAGTTCGACCTCAGACTACCTCTACGCCGGATTTCTTCTTCACCGGCTATTTTACGTAGGTCATTATAAGCTGTACTGTGTACTAATCTAGGTTGCTGCAGTAGTATATGTATTAAAGATTTGTATGGTTTAAACATAATTATGTAATGTATTTGTGTAAACCACGCTTGCGTATGAGATTCAATCTGATTTATAATATGAGATGTTGAAATACATTATTATTTAAGCAGTTGAATTTGTGTATTATGAGAAAAATCAGTTTGATAATGTGTTTTTTTTTAAAGTAAAGTTTAATATGTGAATGGTTTTATTTTCTTTTTCCTTTAGGCTTACTACGGGTTTCGGGGGCCTTATGCTTACCCATTCCCTAGTGTCGGTCACGTGCCCTCGAGTTCGGGTCGTGACAAAGTTGGTATCAGAGCATAAGTTCGATTAATTGTCTATGTCTGTCTTTCTATGTAACTACTGCAGCTTTAGGATCGATAATTGTCTTTGAGATGTTCTTGTATCTAATTCCGCGTTGCTTTAAATATTCCTACCCCGTTTTGAATTCAGTTTTTCCTTGTCTTCCTTTCAGAATGAGGTGTGTGCGTACCGACCCTGATGTTAATCCGACCCTTAGGCTAGATGAGCAGTCTGTGCATGATGAGGCTCCCCTTCCTGCTCCACATCGTAGGGGTAGAGGTAGAGGTAGAGGTCGAGCCAGGGTAGCCGCAGCTGAGATTCCTAATCAGCAACCAGTCGAGCCTGAAGCCCCAACTGTTGACCCTACAGCCTTTGCAGCTGGACTGGCAGGGATTAATCAAGGTCTAGCAGCATTGAATCAGGCGATGCCCCTTGTACAGCAGATGCTTCAGTAAAGGAACCAGGGGATGTCAGACACTGAAGTAGCCCTTCTTTACTCTCGGATCGGTAGAGTTTCTTTCGACGGTACGGGTGATGCCTTAGATTTCATTAATGCGATTGAGGCACGCACCAGAACTGGGCACACGGATTATCAGAGGATTATGATTGTGGAGTTGTCGGTACAGGCGGCTGCTCAGGATTGGTTTATGCAGTCGATTCAGCCATCGATGCACGAGCTGACTTGGCCAGAATTTAAGGATTGCTTTTTGAGATTTTTCTGTCCTCCAGCCACCAGAGATGCCTACAGGTGGCAGCTACTCCACATCACTAGAGGCGATAGGTCAGTGGAGGATTATACCAGAGAGTTTAATAGACTGTCCCGACATGCAGAAGATATCAGGAGGGACCCTTATAGAGCAGTGGAGCTGTATATTACGGGATTGGGACCCGCTTTTATTGGTATACGTACCGAGGACCGGACCTTAGAAAGTGTGATTGAGGAGGCCCGTTTGATAGAGAGGCGACATATCCGCCAGGGCACTATGATAGATCCTTATATGGTCGGGGGCAGTGGATATGGTGTAGCTCCCAGGTACCAGCAGCCAGCATTTCACCTCGGCAGTTCGAGTCAGCAGGCTGCGGGTGGTTCTCAGCAGAGTGGTAGGAGGTCCAGGACTCATAGAGTTGGCCGACATGGATATGCTTCAAACAGGAGAACCGACAGGAGTCACAGATTCGGTGCAGGAGTTAGTAGTAGCAGTAGTGGGTAGAGTTCCGGGCAGAGTAGTTCTGGGTCTGGAGCTAGTGCTTGTGTGAGTTGTGGACGATTTCATCAAGGCCCGTGTCATATGTTGACGGGCGCTTGCTTTAGGTGTGGGCAGGTTGGACATCTTGCCAAAGCTTGTCGCCACTCCGGATACCAGCCACAGTATGTTCAGGGTTCGTCTTCCTCAGTGGCTCAGCCCTACTATCCGATGCCTCAGTAGTATCGAGCACCTACACAGCCACAGCGGAGACCGCCTCAGCCTATAAGTCAGCAGGGTCGAGGTTCAGTTGGTAGACCTAGCGGACGTGGTTTTGCGCAGCCTTCGACTTCTCAGCAGGCAGGTCGTGGTCAGGCTCGAGTGTTCACTTTGACACCACAGGATGCTCAGACTTCGAATGCAGTGGTAGCAGGTATTCTCTCAGTCTGTGCATGCGATGCTAGAGTGTTGTTTGATCCCGGTGCTTCACATTCCTTCATTTCTCCTGTGTTCGCTTCGAGAATCGAGTGGCAGCCTTCTAGGTTGTCCTTTCCTCTATCTGTTTTGACTCCTCTTAGTGATGAGTTAGAGACAGATGTTTTCTTTCCTTCGTGTCTGGTGACAGTTGATGGTAGAGAACTATTGGCAGACTTAGTATTGCTCGACGTACTGGAATTCGATGTCATTTTGGGCATGGATTGGTTGTCGAGGTATTATGCCTTTGTGAATTGTAGAGAGAAAGAAGTGGTGTTCAGGATTCCAGGTGAAGAAGAATTCTGTTTCAAAGGTGAAAGGAGCTCCATGCCTCATAATCTCATTTCTGCCATTACAGCCCGGAAGATGCTTAGAAGGGGTTGTCAGGGTTACTTGGCAGTAGTAAGAGATGTTGAGAAGGAGAATGTGGCAATTGATCAGGTGCCAGTGGTGTGTGAATTTCTGGATGTCTTTCCTGAAGAATTACCAGGATTACCACCAGACAGAGAGATAGAGTTCTGTATCGATGTCATACATGGTACGGATCCTATTTCTATGCCACCTTACAGAATGATACCAGCTGAACTGTAGGAGCTGAAAGAGCAGTTGCAGGAGTTGCTTGATAAGGGTTTCATCAGACCCAGTACATCGCCTTGGGGTGCTCCTGTATTGTTCGTGAAGAAGAAAGATGGTAGCCTACGACTTTGTATCGACTACAGGCAGTTGAATAAGGTCACCATCAAGAACAAGTACCCACTTCCGAGGATCGATGATCTGTTTGATCAACGTCAAGGTGCTACCTGCTTCTCTAAAATAGATCTGAGATCTGGGTATCATCAGTTGAGAATCAGAAGAGGTGATGAGCCCAAGACAGCCTTTCGAACAAGATATGACCATTACGAGTTTTTAGTAATGTCTTTTGGGTTGACTAATGCTCCAGCAGCCTTTATGGACTTGATGAATCGGGTATTCAGGCCATACTTGGATCGATTTGTGATAGTTTTCATTGATGATATCTTGGTTTATTCCAAGAGTGAAGCTGAACATGTGATGCATCTGAGAAGAGTACTTCAGACTTTAAGGGAGCACAGGTTGTATGCCAAATTCTCAAAGTACGAGTTCTGGTTGTATCAAGTGGCATTTCTAGGCCACGTGGTTTCTCAAGATGGCATACAGGTGGACCCTAAGAAGATAGAGGCTATTATAGAGTGGTCAAGGCCGACTACAGTTAAGGAAGTATGGAGTTTCCTGGGTCTAGCAGGTTATTACAGAAGATTTGTGAAGGACTTCTCTAGAATTGCTGCACCTTTGACAAGGTTGACCCAAAAGAATGTTAAGTTTGTATGGACGGACAAATGCGAAAAGCATTTTCAATTATTGAAGAACTTGTTGACGTCGGCACCAATTCTAACTTTACCCTCTGGGAATGAAGGTTATACAGTGTATTGTGATGCTTCCAGAGTAGGATTGGGCTGTGTGTTGATGCAAAATGGCCAAGTGATTGCTTATGCTTCGAGGCAGTTGAAGAAGCATGAACAGAACTATCCTACTCATGACTTAGAGATGGCAGCCGTGGTATTTGCTTTGAAAATATGGAGGCATTACTTGTACGGAGTGACGTGTGAGATATACACAGATCATAAGAGCTTGAAACATATTTTCCAGCAGAGGGATTTGAATTTGAGGCAGAGGAGATGGATGGAACTCCTTAAGGATTATGATTGCTCTATTTTATACCATCCAGGCAAGGCGAATGTTGTTGCGGATGCCTTGAGTAGAAAATCTGCAGGCAGCCTTGCCCATAGTAGCACAGAGAGAAAGCCCATTATTAAAGAGTTACATGGATTGATTGACCAGGGGTTGCAGATGGAAGTTACCCGAAAGTGCCTTTTTGCTCAATTCAATGTACGATCAGTATACTTGGATCGGGTTAAGGCAGCTCAGAGCAGAGACCCCCAGTTGCAGAGGATCATGTATGAAGTGCAACAAGGGCAGTCACGGGACTTTGTAATTGACAGGGAAGGTATATTGCGGTTGGGCACTAGGATTTGTGTGCCAGATGTTGATGACTTGAGGAAGGAGATTATGGAAGAAGCACATTTTTCTGCATATAGTGTTCATCCGAGTTCTACCAAGATGTATCATAACTTGAAGGATACATACTGGTGGAATGGAATGAAGAAGGATATTACAGATTTTGTATCTAGGTGCTTGACTTGCCAGCAAGTAAAGCTTGAACATCAGAGACCCTCGAGACTGTTGCAACCTATGCCAATTCCTGAATGGAAATGGGATATGATAGCCATGGATTTCGTGACTGGACTACCTCGAACTACTGGAGGTTATGACGCTATTTGGGTGATTGTTGACAGGTTAACTAAATCGGCACACTTTCTGCCTATAAAGAAGACGTACTCTACTGATAGACTGGCAAGACTTTATGTCAATAGAATTGTTTGTCTACATGGAGTACCTGTGAGCATAGTGTCGGATAGAGGAGCCACCTTTACCTCAGTCTTTTGGCAAGAATTACCCAAGGCCTTGGGTACCAGATTGGATTTCAGTACGGCCTTCCATCCTCAGACAGATGGTCAGTCAGAGAGGACCATCCAGACGTTAGAAGATATGTTGAGGATGTGTGTAATGGATTTTGGAGGACAATGGGATTCACACTTGCCACTGATTGAGTTTGATTATAATAACAGCTATCATGCTAGCATAGAGATGGCTCCGTATGAGGCACTATATGGTAGGAAGTGTAGATCACCTTTGTGTTAGGAGATTGGTGAGAGGCAGTTAACGGGACCAGAGTTAGTGCAGATCATTTCAGAGAAAGTCCCCATTATATAGCAGCGATTGAAGACAGCCTTTAGTAGGTAGAAGAGCTACGCTGACCCCAGGAGGAAGGATGTATCCTTCATGGTTGGAGACATGGTGTTCCTGAAGGTGTCTCCAATGAAAGGAGTTATGAGATTTGGCAAGAAGGGTAAGCTAGCTCCCAGATACATTGGACCGTTTGAGATTCGGTCTAGAGTGGGTGAAGTGGCATATAGGCTAGTGTTACCACCAGAGCTATCAAGAATCCATCCTGTGTTTCATGTGTCCATGTTGAGGAAATACGTCCCTGATCCGTCTCACGTGTTGCAACCTCAAGCCGTAGAGCTTAGCGACGACTTGACTTACGAGGAATACCCGGTGGCGATTGTGGATCGCCAAATCCGACAGCTGCAGACTAAGGAGATACCGATGGTAAAGGTGTTGTGGAGTAATCATTCTGCTGAAGATTGCACTTGCGAAACTGAAGCCGAGATGCGAGTTTCGTTTCCGTATCTCTTCCCTCCTTAGCTTTGTAATTCCTCTTTTCTTTCTTTTCTTGAATTCAAGGACGAATTCCTGTAAGGAGGAGAGACTGTAATACCCTATATATTTACTTAAATAAAAGAAATACTTATCAAATAGTATTATTAATAATTAATTACTCATGCATTATATTATATGAATGTTAATAACATTTAGAGTTATTAATACATGTGAGTATTACTTACTTATTGTCTAGGGTTTCAATGTCTATTATTATTATTATTATTATTATTGCTATTTATATTATATTAAATTTTATGGCTATGAATGTGTTTCCATGTACATGCACATGTACATAATTACAAATAAATAAATAAATAAATAAATATATATATATATATATATATATATATATATATATATATATATATATATATATATATATATATATATATATGGGTGTATGTGTGCCTATAAATAAGCATATATATATATGTATATATGTGTGTTTCTAAATATATATGAGTAGGGTTTAGTTATTATATGTGTATGTATATTGGTAAGTTGTATAATGCATATGTATGTATGTATATATATATATATATATATATATATATATATATATATATATATATATATATATACATAAATATATACATATATATATATATATATACCCATCAGTACAAAAAAAAAAAAAAAAACCCCTCCCCACTTCTTCCCGTTACCATCTCTGCCTCTCCTCTCCCTGTGCAGCTCCCTCCATCGCTCGAGACACCATCTCCGCCGTGCTTCAGGAGCTCCCCAAGCCTGGCAGCTGCTGTTGCACTTCTACTTCTTCTTCTTCTTCATCTCCTTCGCCTGGCAGCTCTGGTTCTCTGCGCGCGTGCGACAGCAACTCCCCCCCCAGCTCGTCTCCCTCTGCCTGTCATTGTTGTTGCCTTGCCTGAGCTGCTCCATCCTCCCTATTCTCCCGATGGCAGTGAGCCCCTTCTTCCTCCTCCGTCTCGACAGCTTGGAGGTGAGTAATGCTCACCCGATCTCTTCCTTTTCTTCCTTCAATTTTCTGCTCGATCTTGGCAATTCTAGGGAGATTAATGTTAGTCTACATGCATTTGAGTTAGAAGTAATTTTCTTGAATTTTTGGTAATTAAATTGGATTTTCAGAATTTATTTAATGTTTATTTGGTTATTTAGATAGTTATTTAGCTATAATTAGTAATTAGGGAGATTATTATTAATTATTTTGAGCAAAAATAAAATTTATTGAAATTTTTGGTATTTATTTTGATTTTTAGTGAATGTTGAAAATTTTGATACTATTTTAGGGATTTTCGAAAATTAATTATAAAAATAGCAAATAATAATAATAATTGGCATTTTGGTGTTATTATTTGTTGATTTAGATTTTAGGTTAAGGAAGATAATTTTTTTTTTAGAATGTTATACAATTTTTAGAAATTTTTATACTTTATGTCAAAAATTAAATAATTAGGCTAATTTTGAAGATTTTGGGTTAAAAAGGGTATGAAATTTGATAAAAGAGGTTATTAGTGAATAATATGAATTTTAGGACTCAAATTGTAATTTTTGAGATTTTTATACTATTTTCATAACTATATTTGAGTTTATGCCAAATTTGATTTTTAGGGTAAATAATATTTTTGGGAGAAAATTTGTTGGTTAATTAAATGTTTTAATTATATTAAGAAAAATTTATCTTGAGAAAATGAATTTTTGGCATGATTAAATAATTTTAAGGAATTATTTTCAGTATTAAAAGCTCATTATGTAAATTATGTATTTTAGGGAGGTAAAAATGTAATTTTACACTAAATATGATAAATATATATATTTTAATTAGTTTTATTAATAATTATAGGGTTTAGATAATTTTTATTAACATAATTTCCTAAGTAGTGTAAATTTTGAATATCAAATTTCCAATATATATATATATACATATAATACATTGCACTAGTTTTAATTTGGGCTATAATTATAATTTTAATATGATTGGAATACAAATTTAATTGCTCAATTTTGAATAATGGAGATTTTGTATAATTTTCATCTATTCTAGTATGTATGTATGTGATATATGTATTTAAGAAACAAATATGATTAAATTTTGATATTTTATTTGAATTGTGATCTCGGTTGGGGCAAATTGTAGTCTTGGGAGCCCGACTCGAGTGTGAATGGTTGTGTATATTAGAAGTGCATTTTCTATGCAGGTCTGGCTCTACCTTTGGTAGAGAGATGTCCGTTTTACAGAGGAGACTCTGTCGAAATTTCGAAAGATTTTCTCGTAAAACGTGATATCCGTAAAATTCCTACCGTTAGTTAGATTAAATCCTGTCTGTCGAGTCTCATCCGGTTTTCATCGAGTCAGTCTGGAATTTTATTATTTTGTTGATTCCTGATTTCGATTCCTTAGTCATGTTTTAAAAAGTCGATTCATTGTTTTCTTTCAGAGCATATCGGAGCAGAAGCTGTGAGACCGAGGCAGACGCGTGGTCGTCAGCCTTCCCATTCATCCTGTAAGTCGATAAAATGATCTGTGCGTGGGTTTTAATTAGCCAATGCGTGCGCTCATATTTTAATATTGATTATATGGCTTATTTAATTAACGTTGTTATTTAAGCTTTAAACGCATTTTATTTATTTTAAATCGATTTTGAGAAATTTTGATAGAACGGGCTACCTGGTGGGCTTCACCAGGACTATGTGCACATGGTAGAGATTGAGAGATGGATCCATAATATATATGTTTGGTGAATGTTAAACTGGGACGGGTGCCTCGGTGGAAGCCTACGCTATCGGGGACCACCAGTGATTTGTAAGGTTAAAATGGACTGGGATGGGTGCCTCGGTTGATGCCTTTGCTCTCGGGGACCGCCAGTGCCATATATTTGGATTAAGTGAATGACTACGGCTTGGTGCCTCGGTTGATGCCCTTGCTCTCGGGGACCGGTAGTCTAGTTGGAATAAGTGGGCCCGGTTGGCCATTTAGATTTTGGGTTTAGGGTTCTACCGAGATTTTTCAAAAGCCATACTTATATATTATGAATTATTTTCACTATAAACATATATAGTTTTCAAAAAGGTTTTCAAACCGTACAGTTCTTTTATTGACTTACTCAGTGAGGTCTGATTCCCCTCAATTTATTTTTTTTTAGGAGCTTGGGAGTTCGACCTCAGACTACCTCTACGCCGGATTTCTTCTTCACCGGCTATTTTACGTAGGTCATTATAAGCTGTACTGTGTACTAATCTAGGTTGCTGCAGTAGTATATGCATTAAAGATTTGTATGGTTTAAACATAATTATGTAATGTATTTGTGTAAACCACGCTTGCGTATGAGATTCAATCTGATTTATAATATGAGATGTTGAAATACATTATTATTTAAGCAGTTGAATTTGTGTATTATGAGAAAAATCAGTTTGATAATGTGTTTTGTTTTAAAGTAAAGTTTAATATGTGAATGGTTTTATTTTCTTTTTCCTTTAGGCTTACTACGGGTTTCGGGGGCCTTATGCTTACCCATTCCCTAGTGCCGGTCACGTGCCCTCGAGTTCGGGTCGTGACAATCGTAAGTATGATTAAATTTGAGGGGATAATAGTAACTATCCTAAATTAAATAATATTTATATTTAATTTTTATCTAAATTAAAATCCAATTAATATAATTTTTTGAACAACTGAGAGGTCAATAGGAGTGAAAGATCGAACTCATGACCTTATTTTAAAATATCCATCACTTGAGCTATTAGTCTACAAAGGGAAACACAACTAATATAATTAAATTGTAGAAAATTAATATATTTTTATTTAATATTAAATAACTCATAATATTTTAATAAAATTAAAATATTCTAAATAACAACATATTAAATAAAAATTTCTTAAAAAATAATCTATAATCTATAATTATTCCATATAATGTAGTTTAATAATTCATTAATTTTCTCTGATTAATTAAATATCAACTCAATTTCAATTATCATAAAACTAGATCACAAATAAAATAATATAATATGATCAAAATACCTATTTCAAAACAAATAATTTTGAAATTTAAGATATGGTTTCACATCATATTAGATTTTAGATCAATAACATTATAATTTCCCTATAAATTTGAATTATGGTTGAAACTTAGTCAAGAAATTAAAGTTTTTTCATCATTTAATACAAGACAAATTGCACACAATGAGTTTTTTTAATTATTTTATTGAAAAAAAAAAACAGAAAGAATGATCCATAGTTGGATATTAAAAAGAAAAATTATATTCATTTTTTTATTCAAATTGATAACTTTTAAGAGATATATATATATATATATATATATATATATCAGAAAACCAAAAAAATAAAATCAATTCCCAAAGTAGCAACTTGCAAGCATTTAAATATTAATAATTTTATAAAAACAAAAATCTCAAAACATTAAGAAATGTAGATTCCCTTTACAGTTTGTTATTTTTTTTGGCCAGTACCAATTAAAGGGTCGAACTGAAATCCCTTAAGGCTATATTTGAAAAGGGAGGAAAAAAATAAAGAGAAAAATGATTATTTTTCTTTATTTATTTTTTTCTATTATATTTAGACTGAGTAAAAGAAAAAAAAGAAAAAAAAAAGATAGTTTTTAAATTATTATTTTAATTTTTTTACTTTAAAATTTGAATTACATTTAGTTATTATTATTTTTTTACATTTTTCCTCTACTCTTTTCATTTTGAAGAGATAGTTTTGAATAAAATATATATATATATATATATTTATTTATTCTGTTTGCATTTTTCCTTCTTTAAAAATGATTTTTTTCCTTCATTTTCTTTCCCACCACCTCTTCCTCCATTCCAAGCATGGCCTTTAGTAACTGAACCGAAATTGAAACTGGCCTGATCAAAATTAGATTGGAACTGATTAAATTTAAAATTGGGGCTGAATTAGCTTGAAACTGTAGGAGAAGCGGTTCAGGGTAGGTTTTTTTCTAAATGAAACTGTAAACCGACAGTTCAAATTTCAATTCGTCTAGTAATTTTAATATATATATATATATTCATTTAATTTTTTTAAAATTTTTTAATTTCAAGTTACAGTCAGTTATAAGTTTTAATTTATTTTCTATCTTTTAGAATTTTTTATGTAAAATTAATTAGTTAATTCATTTTTAGTTAACTACTCAAACTAAAATATAATTTTTTATATTTTATATTTTATTTTTAATTAAAAATAACTTATTAAAATATTATAATAAATTTTTACTTCAACTTTATGCCATAAAAAATTTATATCAAATTAAATTGGTTCAAAATAGGAACCGCCCAATTGAAATTGAAATTGAAATTGAAGCCGTTCAGTCCTTAAACTGATCCTATTTTCAATTTCAATCCAATTCTACTTATTCTAAAACTATAAACCAACAATTCATGAACCGAAACTTAGAGTTTATGAATTGTGACCAGGCCTAGCCTTTAGGCTAAAACTGCATCAATAATTATTTTAATTTTTTTGGTGGATACGCAGCGCAGCAGTGCGAGTTATTTTAATTTTAAAAATGAGTATCTGTGTAATTTAAAAAAATTACGACAAATCTCTGTGAAATATTATTGTTATTTTATTTTAAGAAACAGAGAGCGTGCACACGCGCCACTTAAAAACAGCTTCTGTTTTACCCATTTTGCAGGTGGGAAACAAATCTGCAAATTGACAGTATTGTACGGCTTTTAAAAAATATATATATATCAATTTTTTACCATTTTTATAAAAAATTTTAAGGTGAATTTAATTTATTTTTATTTTATATTTAAATGATAATTATTAATAAAATAAAATTTATTTTATAAAAAATAAAATAATAATAAACTATACTTATTTTTATTTATCAAAATTAATTTATTTAAATAATTATAAAATATATAATATTTTTTGTTAAAATTAATAATTAATATTAATTTTTAAAAAATTTAATTAAATAAAATTTAAAAATAATTTTTTAATTTAAATTACTGATATTTAAAATCTAGAATAATTAAATTATAAAAATAATAAAAATCTTCAAATAATTCATTATAAAAATGTTTAATAAAATTTTACACCATTCAAATAATTTAGATTTTTTTTTCTGGGGGAGGGGGAATAGTCGAATACGGAGAAGTAGCTGTGTACACAATTACCCAATAAGGCATCTTTTCAGCTTTGCGGTGCTGCCACGGCTCTTTTCCATAACCTGTAAGTACTGGCCGGATCCTAATTTTCATACATTAACTGGAACAATTATAATATTATCCTGCCAGCCTATAATTTTTAAACTTAAACATTATAAAATAATATTAACTTGAAAAAATAAAAATAAAATTATTAACTATGTAAATAAATAGACATTTTATTTGATAAAAATGAAAATATAATTACTAAAAAATAATTAATTTTTAAAGTAACACATAAATTAGAGATACACTTTTTTTTTTAAAATGAAAGTATTTTTGTACAATTTTTTTATTTGTTAAAATTGATTGACATGTTAATTTTTACATAAAATGATAAAAAATATTTTACATAGGAATTATTTAAGAATCATATAGAAAAGAATAATTATTTTATAGTTTTATTCATATTAATTAAAAAAAATATTAATTTAAAAATTTGAATTTTTTACACAATAAATGTGAAAAATTAACCAAATCATAATAAAATGTTTATAAAATTTGTTTAGTATTTATTTTACAATTGAAAATACTACACTTAATGAAGATTATATTGAATATGAGAAAAAAATATATTACACATCAATTTGTGGGTTTTATTATTTATCATAATTTTATTTATTTTAATTAATAGAAAGATTTTATAATTTAAATTTTAATCAAGGTACAAAAAAATTTAAAAAAATTTTTTTTTTTATAAATTGACGACTATAAAAGTAAAATATTAAAAGTAAAATTTTTTTAAAAGTAAAATTATTGTGGTTTGTGGACTTGCTTCTCCCTTATCTCTTCCACTCCCAACTCTCCTCCTCCTATTTCTCTATTGGACCTCACACCCATCTCTCCATTTTTTTTATTATTTTTTTTGCTATTTTCTATTATTATTATTTGCTTTAACGAGTCATGAAATTTGTTATCTAAGGCAAACCCAATAAAACCCTGTGTTGCCTTCATTGATTCTTTTCTTTTTTTGTATTCAAGAAGGGGAAAAAAAATTGAACAAACATGAAGAGAGAATATCAAGAAAGCAAAGGAATTGGAGTAGGAGGAGATTCATCTTCCTCTTCTACTACTTCTGCCGCAGCTGCTGGTGGTGGTGGTGGTGGTTGTTCATCAATGGGGAAAGGAAAATTATGGCAAGAAGAAGAAGAACAAGATGCTGGTGGCATGGATGAATTGCTTGCTGTATTGGGTTACAAAGTTAAATCATCTGATATGGCTGATGTTGCTCAAAAACTAGAACAGCTTGAGATGGTTATGGGTAGTGCTCAAGAAGATGGCATCTCTCATCTTTCTGATACTGTACATTATAATCCTTCAGATCTATCTGGTTGGGTTCAAAGTATGCTTTCTGAACTCAATAACCCACTTCTTCCATTATCTCAATCTGATTCCATTTCAACTCAACATGACCCTTCTGTTTTTGGGTCTTGTGGCTCTATCATTTCTTTTGGCAATTCTTCATCTGGAATTTTCAATGACGATTCTGAATATGATCTCAGAGCTATTCCAGGTGTTGCTGCCTACCCACAACCTGAACCATCTCCGGCAAAAGAAAATACCTCCGCCACCAGCAACAGCAGAAAAAGATTGAAACTTTCACCACCTGCTTCTGATTCTGCTAATAATCCAATTTCAATTTCGAATTCGATCTCTACCCCACAGCCATCAACCATCACTAATCTATCGGAACCAAGCCGCCCAATGGTCTTAATCGACTCGCAGGAGACTGGAGTGTGTCTAGTCCACACACTCTTAGCTTGTGCAGAAGCAGTACAGCAGGAGAATTTTAAGCTCGCAGAAGCATTCGTCAAGGACATAGGTTTGCTCGCAGCATCCCAAGCGAGTTCTATGAGAAAAGTCGCAACGTACTTCGCCGAAGCATTAGCTCGTCGAATCTACAAAATTTACCCTCAAGAGTGTCTCGATCCTTCATATTCTGATACTCTAGAGACGCATTTTTATGAGACTTGTCCTTATCTCAAATTCGCACACTTCACTGCAAATCAAGCAATTCTTGAAGCTTTTGGCACTGCAAATAGAGTCCACGTTATTGATTTTGGATTAAAGCAGGGTATGCAATGGCCGGCACTAATGCAAGCTCTCGCTCTCCGCCCAGGTGGGCCGCCGGCGTTCCGGTTAACCGGAATTGGCCCGCCGCAGTCTGACAATACTGATGCTTTGCAGCAAGTGGGTTGGAAGCTTGCACAATTAGCTGATACTATTGGGGTCGAATTCGAATTTCGCGGATTCGTGGCTAATAGTTTAGCTGATCTCCAGCCGGAAATGCTCGACCTCCGCCCTCCGGAGGTGGAAACCGTCGCCGTCAATTCGGTGTTCGAGCTCCACCGCCTTCTAGCTCGTCCAGGTGGGATCGATAAAGTTCTTTCCAATATCAAAGCAATGAAGCCTAAAATTGTGACTATTGTTGAGCAAGAAGCGAACCACAACGGTCCGGTTTTTCTAGACCGCTTCACAGAAGCATTACATTACTACTCGAGTTTGTTTGACTCGTTAGAAGGTTGCGGTTTGAATGTTTCGAGTCAAGAACTTGTCATGTCCGAATTGTATTTAGGGAGGCAAATATGTAATGTTGTAGCTTGTGAAGGGTCTGACCGGGTTGAGCGGCACGAGACATTGACTCATTGGCAGACTCGGATTCAATCAGCTGGATTCGATCGAGTTCATCTCGGTTCGAATGCGTTTAAACAAGCTAGTATGCTATTGGCGTTATTTGATGGCGGTGACGGGTATAGAGTAGAGGAGAATAATGGTTGTTTAATGCTTGGTTGGCATACCAGACCACTTATAGCTACCTCGGCTTGGCAACTCAGTAACACCCCAAAATGAGTTGACTCATCAAAGCTGATGAGTTCATATAAACGAGTCTGTGAATCTCTTGAAAAACTCCCTTTTGAGATCCAAAAGGGTGTAAGTGAGTGAGACTTGACACGAGAGTGTAAAAAGCAATCCAAGTGTGTAATTCTAGTCTTGTTTTACCCTCTTGTTTTTTTTTTTTCAACTCTTTGTAATTTTTTTGTTTTATTTTGTGTTTTTATCAGTGAGGTTTTGTGTTTATATCTTAACTTAAGATAATAAATTTGGAGTCCTTTTCTTAGAAGAAAAAAATAAAATTTGGAACATATTCTCAATTAGAGTTTTTTTTTTGGCTGCAAATTTTGGACGCTAATTCATGACATCTTTAGAAAGGAAACATAGGCCTACACATGTGATATTGAACTTTTCTTGATGTCACTTTTTTGGTGAAATATAGTTTACATGTTAATTGTAAATAATTTAATATTAACTAATATGTATATATATAGGCCAAAGTGCCGAATTGGACATGAACGTTTTAATCTAATTATAAATTGGAATTGAAAGACGCAGCAAATTAGATCTCATCGTCAATTTGCACATAACATACATTAAATAGTGCCTATGTGGACGAAGTGATTCCCACCAATTGCTGATGTTGTAGACGTGGCAAAAGCCAATATTGCCTCCAAAATTGCCTCTAACATGGCAAAAGGACAAAAAAAAAAAAAAAAAGAAGAAGAGAGGATTTGGTAGCAAAATTGCCTCAAAAAATAGGGTTTTATTGAGCCATTTGCCAACTAACATCAAGTGGATTAATGGAAGTTAATATATGTGATATTAATCACTTGGATGCTTATGTCCTTTTGCCTCCTTAGAAGCACTTGCTTGTTGGATTTAAGAAACATAACTCTAATGGTGATGATGCTTTCCTCTCCCTCCTCGGCATCTCTTTCTTCGTCAACTCCTCCTTTTCCATCTCCATTTCCTCCTTTGGAGACTCTTTTGTCTTCATCTTTAAGTGAATTTCACACCTATCTCAGCAATCTTTTGTGTTATCATTATAATTATAAAAATCTTAATCTTTCACTTGAGCATATTGTAGAGGCCTTAAAATTAGTAGATAGTGTTGCGTTTAGGATTGCTGAAGCTTTTAAAGCTGTAGCTCAGGAGAAGGCTATTATTGTAGCTAAAGCTTTAACAGCTGCTAAGAGTGCTTTAGCTATAGTTGCATCCTTTATTGAAGACGCAGCCATTAAGGAGAGGTGCTTGAAAAAGAATAAGATGAAGAAGCATGTCCAGGTGCAGCTTTTGTATAAAAAAACTAACCTATCAAGAATTATAAAAATGATGAAGAGTTAGCTTGTAAGTAGCCTCAAGTTATGAATAGCTCTCTTAGAATTTCAAAGAACTTTTCTATTTTTGAATTGAAGGGTCATAAAAATAAGAAGCTTAAATGCTTACCAACTTCTAAGAGAACTTGGATTTCTTATAAAATTGCATCTCTAGGAGGAATTCCATTTTATATGGGCAATGGACATGCTATAGCAGGTGAATTGGATTCTGAAGGCTCCATTGGTGAGGTATGCACAAGCATGGTAAATGAGAAGATATCAAAAGATGAAAAGCCACCCAGTTAGAAATGGATAATGGAGAAGTAGAATCAAGTCACTGAGGGAAAGTTTGGGGTGATGTTGGTTCACCTAATAAAGATTTGATAAAAAGAGCCAAATCCTTTTTTTTTATTGTCCATTTTTCATATTAAAGGTAGTGTTGGCTTTTGTCATGTCTGCGATAACATCAGCAATTGATGGGAACCACTTCGTCCATATAGACAATATTTAACGTTTGTTATGTGCAAATTGACGACAGGATCCAAATGTGTAACGTCTTGCATCTTTCAGTTCTAATTTGGCTAAAAAAAAAAAAAAAAGGTCCAATTTGTAATTAGGATGAAATGTTAGGATCCAATTTGTCACTTAGCATATATATATATATATATATTTCAAATTATTGAACTACCAATGTATAAGATAAATAGATATATAAAAAATAAGTGTTTATTTATGTGGATTCAACTTGTAATAAAATTAGTTCCATGATTTCTTAATAATATTTAACATGTAATTTACAACTTTTTATATTTAATAAATAATTTTTTATAATAAAATATTTATATAATATTAATTTTTAATAATATATTTATTTTATATGTGATATTCCTCATCAACATAAATATTTAGATGATCGTGTTTTTTGAACATGAGAACCCTTCTCGATGATGATTTCTTACATCTCAGAATTTGAAATACACCCCTTATGTGATCTTCACTCGGATTATGCATGAATTGCCTCATAAGACTCATGACATAAGCAATATTCGATCTAGTATGGGACAATTATAGTAACTTATCCACCGGTTATTAATACCTCTCTCTGTTAATCGATGTTTGATTTTCATGGATAATCAGTTCATAATTTTGAGCTATAGGTGTGTCTGCTTACTTACAATTAAACATTTCAATTTCTGTAAGTAGGTTTAGTATATATTTTCTCTAAGATAAAAATAAACACTGACTTGACCGAGCTACTTAAATGTCTAGAAATACTTCAATCCTCTAAGATTCTTCATTTCAAATTCACTTTCCAAGTGTCCTTGTAAGTTAGAATTTTCCTCCTTATCATCCTATATAATTATCATATCGTTAACAAAACTAATAAGAGTTGTTGTCTTTTTGTCCTGATGTTTCAAGAACACAGTATGTTTTAAGTTACTATATTTGAACCTATGCTTTTTTATAGCTAGAATAAACCAATCAAATCAAGCTCTAAGAGATTATTTTAGGTTGTATAGTGCCTTTTATAACTTACTTGCTTTTATTTTCTAATAATATGATGAAGCCTGATGGAATATCCATGTACACTTCTTCTTCAAAATCTCTATATAAAAATTCATTCTTTACATCGAATTGATGAAAAGTTAGTATAAATTTGCTACAAGAGATAACAAAACTCTAACTGTATTTAGGTTAGCAACATAGGAGAATGTTTCTTGGTAATGAATACCATGAGTCTGAATATACCTTTTTTAATGAGTTATGCTTTGTATCTTTCTATTGATCCATCTGCATTGTGCTTTATGGAGAATACCCACTTACATTCCATAATTCTCTTTCCCTTTAGTAATAGAATAACAGTCAAAGTGTCATTCTTCTTAAGTGTTGTCATCTTATCAATTATTTCTTGGGTCCGTTTTGGGTCTTTTAAGGCTTTTTGTACTATATAAGGGACACACTCGACAAATAGCTTATGCACAAATATGTTCAAAGGCTCTAAGAGTTTTTGGGTGGTTACATAATGAACTATAGGATACTTCCTCACCTTTCCTTCATGATCTTATGAGTACTCGGTGGCTTCCCTTGGTTACGTCTGACAGGTACTTTATAACAACAGAGTCATATGTAATTTTTTAAATAAGAAGAGTTCAAATTTTGTACCTTAAAAGTATTCTCAAGAGATAGGTAGCTTTGTACTAAGGTGTGGGGGTTGTCTGGATGTTCATACTTGGTATCATTATGTTTCGAATGTTGAGGATGCTTATCTGGATGGTCATGCTTGATATCATCATATTTTGAATGCTTAGGGATGCTTGTCTAAATTTTCACTCTCTTTTGAGTCCCTATCCAACTTGGTACTAATTTTACTCTATTCAAATGACAATTGGACATGACAAGAAAGATTTTGAATTAGAGTTTCAAAGTCCAAGAAATGAGAGGGCATTCAGTTTAAAAAATAAACTATAGTGCATATAACATCAGTTTAGTATTGTTGTGGTGCATGAGCCATAGTTAAGAGAGCTTAAGCTATTTCAAATATATGCTTGTTCTTTCATTTCACAAATCCATTTTATTGCGGTGTTTGAGAACATGTAGTCTTATGATATAAGCCATTGGTTTAAAAGTATTATTGGAACTAATGGTTGACACATTCTCCTTCATTGTTAGATCAAAGAACTTGAAGCTGAGTTGAGAATTGTGTCTTTATTATATTGTAAAAGGATTAGAGGATACCAAACACTTCATGCTTATGTTTCATAAGATAAAGCCATGCCATACATGTACAATTATCAATTAAGGTTATAAACCATTTAACACTGGATACATGTGAATTGAGAGCATGTCTCCATACATTGGAATAAATTAAATTCAATGATGTTTTATATTTATTTAGACTTTTTGAGAATAACACGCGATGAATTTTTGTTTGGATACAAGTTTCACATTTAAATGTTGCCTCATCGAACTGTGAAAACATACTCGAAAATAAGTGCTTCAAATAAGAGAATGAAGGATGTCCCAAAAGTTAGTGCCATAATCAAATCTATTGCTATTTATTGCTTATATGGTGCATAGAGTTCATTTTACCAAGGCTAAAATCATCCATGTAGTATAGTCCCCTTTTTAGTACCACGACCAATAATCTTTTTTGTGAAGAATATCTTAAAATAATTAGAATTTTGGATACATTAGTGCTATAAACAATCATTTATTTGAAGGAGAGGGAACTAATAAAGTATTTAGTAAGGATGAATGAGCAAGAGCCACATTTTTCGCTCCTCTAACCATATATGTCACAGTATTAGCATTAGCGATGCATGTTCATTTTGGTGGTGTAGATTCCACTATGTCTTTTGGATCAAAGGTCATATGTTTCCCCTAAATTGATAATCCAACAAGTTGAGGTCCTCTGTTTAGAGCAATATAAACCACAACCATTGTTATATGGACCATTAGGTGTCACGACCCAAATCGGAGAGTCATGATCGACGCTAGGAAATGGGAATTCTTTCGAATTCAGAACTTGTAGCAAGCCTTAAAAATAAAAATACATGCAATAATAATATAAAAGTACACCAGAATTAAAACTTTAATTAATATAAAAGAAAATTTTATTTTATAACATAATAAAAATATTTTCATATAACATTAAGGTACAAGGTTGTTAATAATGCAACACACTACTACTATAATAACACTATTACTGCAGTGATTACTAAAATATAAGAAAATGATAGTTCAATGTTTACATAAATCAACCGGGGAGGAAATAGTCTGATGAATAATACTACGAGGAAGGTATGATGTAGAAGATCCTGAAAAAAAATATTGAGGGGAGTCAGACCTCACTGAGTGAATTATTATACTATATATACATACAACCTAAAGTCATATACAATCAAGCATCAATATAATAATATACATATACATGCATTTCATATAGATGCTAAAATCCACTTTTATATAATAATAAATGTAGAAAATTTTATTTTAGGTGAATGATTGGAGCAAAACCCTAAATAGTTTACAACCTCGATCACTGAATCTCACTAGCCCACAAGCTCACTTAATTTCAAAATATTTCTTTTTTCCATTTTTGGACAGTAGACTGACCCTAAGACACTCAGTCAACCAAGCTCTTGCGATCTCATTATTAGTGTGATTGGCCCTAAGACACTAGGTTAACTGAGCTCCAGCAATCACACTACTCTCTCACCAAAATTCTCAATAATCAAATAATCAAGTCTCACATTAAATAAATTCATAATCTCAACTCTAGAATCTAAGCACTGGTACGTATATAGTCCTGGTGTAGCCCACTAGATAGCATGTCCTATTTCTATCCTTCAAATAAATCGTATAATTATTAAAAATAATAAAATGCATAATTTAAACATGATGACATCCATTTTAAAAGAAATATATCAAAAATATATCGAATATATACCAAAATATAACAAACATATATTTCACATATATACCAAATGTATACCATAAATATATCAAATAAATGCTGAGTATATACTAAAAATATACCGAATATATACCGAAGTATACCAAACATATATATCACACATATACCAAATGTATACAAAAAATATACCAAACATATACATAATCATTTAGTAAAATAATTCTTATTTAAATACATTATAAAAATATGGATGCTCATAATTATGTATTCTACAGGCAATGCATATATAAGATAATAACTCACAGTTGTACGCTTTTCTAAAAGAGATAGACTAGCCTAGTTTGGTAGGCCTCGGTCTCAGCGCAACTATAGAAAATAAATAAATAATCATAATATTAGAATTGAACTCCTAATTTTATACTTCTAGGAATTTTAAAAGTCAACTAGATCTAAGATATGACTCGACCAAAATTAAAAATTCAGGGATTGACCCGATGCCATGTTTTATGAGAATTCTATTGAAAATTCGGCAGAATCTCCTATGTAAAACTGACGTCTCTCTTCTAAAAGTAGAGTTGATCCAGTAAGCAAATACACTTTAATATACACAAATGCACAACTTCTCGGGTTGGGCCCCTGAACTACAAAATTTGCCCAACTGAGAACCAAAATACACAAAAAGTCAATAATTTAATAATAAATATTAAAAATCATTAAAATCCATAAAAATCGATAAAATACCTCAATACAATTTATCTAAATAACAAAAACATTAAATATAATTTATTTTTAAATTAATTTAGTAAAATCTCAAATAGAGTTAAATAATATTAGTAAAAATTACATTTTTCAAATACTCGAAATTAAATAGCATAAAGTACAATTAATTATTTAAATTATACAATTATGTAATAAAAATAGCTAAAAATCCATTTAATCATAAAAATAATAAATAAAATTATTATTCGAATGTATATTCGGAAATTATTATTAATTAGCTAAAATTAGTAAATAATTCATAAAAATTATTTTAGTACTATTTATTATTCAAAAAATATCCAAAACACACTAATTAACAATAAATTCAATTAAAATAACAAATGTACTAATTTCATAATAATAAATATTTCCAAAAATTACCCAAAATTACTATAAATTAGTAAAAATTTATTTTCTCATTTCTAAAGTTTATTATTTAAATTAACTATACTAATTAACATAATTTTCAATACAAAACATATAATTAATAAAATTCATTTTATTTATCAAAAATACAATTTTTTATACATAAACTAAATAAATTCAGAAAAATAAAATAAAAATATATTTGAGTAGCTATTGATACATACAACAACAATTCTATTGGAATTAAGCAAGAATTAAACTAAATCAAGCTCAAAAAAATAAAAAAACTCAAATAGATCTAAATTAAAACTTGAACATAATTCACTAACCGGACATTATAAGCTTAAACCAAGTTGAGAATCTACTAGCCCGGACCGAGAGGAGTCAAACGAGCCTAGGATCGCGAGCTATCTCCACTAGAAAGTTGCCTGCATTATTGTAGTTGCTGCTATGTTCTGTTCTTGCTGAAAAAATGAGAAGGGAGGGCTGCAGATGGTGGCGGAAGGAAAGAAGTGAAGTTGGTGAAGCTTGGTGGTGGCTGGCGTTGCATAGAATCGGAGAATAAGAAGAAGAAGAAAAAAAAAAGAAAGAAAAGGAAAAAGAAAAAAAAAAGAGAGGAGAGAAAGAAACCCAAATTTTTTTTATGTTTTATTTTTTTATTTAATTAGGAAAGGACAAAATACAACATCACATATATCAATAAAAATATAATATTAAAAATTAAGTCATTACTTTTAAATTAAATCCACCACTTATATTAAAATGTTTAAAATAAAATAATGTAATACTATTCACAAATAATAATAATAAAATATTAATAGATAAATAAATAATCATATACAACACTAAAATTAAATTACACACAATAATTATAATATATAAAAATTTAAAAAATTTATTAACACTGCATATCCCAAAATAAATATAATAATTTAAAATATCTGATTATAACATTAGGGGACTTGGTTGTATTTTTAGTATGAGAATATTTGCTCAACATGAGTGACTTTTGAGGTTTGGTGCTAATTAATACTACTCAACTAGTACTTCAAGATACCTGTGCAGCTTAAAGTATATTTCATATTCTGCAGTGGGTACACCCTCCTTCATTGGCTTTTCCTTTTCCTTTCGTCTTTCTATTGTTCATTGATGATGGGCTAGCGTTAAATATTTACAAGCTAGAAAGTTAAACCTTCTACCTTTTAGAAATCATTGTGCATATAACAACTTCTTAGATATCTTCTTTTTGAACTTGAGCATAAGCTTGCTCGATCGTTGGGAATGCTCATATTTATAGTACATCATTTTGAACTTTGTCTAGTCAGTTATTTAAACCATGCAGGAGGGTATGGACCTTATCTTCCTGTATGTTAGCATTACAGAGTTATATATCTTTGGCTCACTTCTTTAGTTTTGGTCGCCATAAGTCAATCTCTTTCCATAACCCATGAAGGATATTGTAATGTGACTCGATGGATCCTCCAGCCTATCTTATTTGAGTTACACATCTTTTTAGCTTATACACCTGTGAGGTATCCAATCCATAAAAGAAGGTTATAGTAATTGAATCTCATACCTATTTTGTAGTGGGATATCAAATGAAATTGTCAATCAATAATGAATCTATAGAGTTTATAAGTCATCCCTTCATAATAGCATTCTTGATTCTCCACTTTTGAAAGGTTGAATTTGTTAGCTCGAGTTGTAAAATGTCTCTAGCAATATACTCATATCTATCATTGCCAGTTGTGTACATTTCCATCACTTGAGATCATAGAGTATAGTTGGTCCCATCTAATCCTATATTGATCTAAGTATTAAAGGCAACATGCCATGTGGTCATTGGGGTTTGAATCATGTTTTAGCTTAATGCTTGTTGCATCTTGGTTGTTAAGTTATTTAAGATAGCAGTAGCGGATATTTCTTTGGATGCCACTAGGCCTATTTATTCTGCCATCTTTTCTGGTTTTTAGTATCTAGGATTATTGTTCTAATACCATCATAGCAATATCTAGTGAGAAAAGAGAAGAATTCTCGTCTTTTTGTTCTATATATATCCTCAAGACAATATTAGTATTTGCATAAACTATTTTTGGATACAAAATCACTAATATACACTAATCAAGGCTAAAGATACTCCTTCAAATATTCATTGATTTTCCTCCTATAATTACTCATTTTAACATAATTCTATTATTATATATTTATATTATTTTAATATCATACCATAAATTTATAACAATATTACTAAATAAAAATATTAAAACATAAAATATATAAATATCATAAGAAATCATATAACTAATTTTTTTTAGCACAAGATAAAATTACATATCAAAATGATATTTTCCACGAAAAAAAAATCTATGCAAAAATTAGCTCTTAAATTGAATATCACGTTAACAACACTAAGCATGACGAGGGATAAATTTTGTGGTCAACTTTGACGATAATTAAAGTAGTTAGAGTGAAAATTACTTCATTACTTGCATCTAATTATAAGCCACAAGCCATAATTAATTAACTGATTCAAATCATGTTCAATGCATGAAAGTATTAGGTTGTAGTAGAATACATAAATAAAACACAAATAATTGAGGTTTTATTTGGTTAATCACATTTTTACTTAGATGTTTTTCAAATACAGTCAAATTAAATAATATTTTGAAAGATATATCTAAACTCAATTTGATACAAAGTTGATGCAATCTTTCACACCTACAATGATAGAACTTCATGTCTATTGACTATAATTTGTATAAACTTTAGGCGCCATAGATTTTCAATTAATACAGAAATAAAAATGATTTTTTTTAAGACTACCATTTAGTTAACAGCAAAGACCAGTGGCAAATCCATAAAAAATTCTTATTTCTCTTACTGTGTATGTTGATCTACTTATTGTTGCTTATTTAAATTTTATATTATATAAGTATTTCTAACTTTAACCTCATTTTCTCTTTTTTTTTTTCCTAGCCATTCATCTTTCTAGGGGTATTTTTAGTCATTCTTGGCCTAAAATTACTTTTATACACTTCTTTTGATTAATTTATTTTTTAAATAAGTGGTTATTTCACATAAATCTAAATTTTATTTTGCTTTTCATGATTTTCTAGTTTTGTTACGATATTTGGTTTTTTTTGTCCTATTACGACGTTTTGTTTTCCATCATCTTTGTGCGGTGTTTTATTTGTGCATGGGTGATTCAGATGGGTAAAAAATATTCAATCAAATAGAGATAACAAATTATATTATGGTTATTAGTATGTTGCAGAACTAAAGTCACTAGTCACTATAGTATTATCAAATTTTTAGATTTTGAGCCAATTTAATGTTGTTTTATCCTCCATAGTTTTTAGCGACTTTATCTATGTATTTTTATCGATATATTTTTAATTTAAATCAATAGAATTATTTTTCTTTTCAAAAAAATTTCTAACTTTATAATTTCATCTTATTTGAATTTTGATCTATTTAATATTAAATTTTTTAAGGATATGTTTCCGTGAATTTGTCTTCATAATTTTCAGTGTTAAATGTTAAAATTATTATTATGATTTTTTTTAAAAAAAATTTGTAAAGGTTGTTAAGCTTCTAATTTTAGATCTCCTTTTGTGGGTAGATGTCTTTGTGATTGGTTAGAGATTATAGCATACAAAATTTGAACAATTCTTAGAGTGGTTTACTCAATATTTAAGTAGAATTATAGAGATAATCAAATCGATTTTAAAGTGACCATCATTCTCTGTGAAATTTTAGGTGCACACAATTTTAGAAACTATTAAAAATTTGATAATTGGTTATTAGATTTTCTCAACTCAATTTGTAACATTCCTATATGCTTATCTTCTATTTCTCAAGTAGTAGTATGTACGATTGTACAAATTTTAGTAATTAAATGCACAGGGACTTTTTTATTTTTTATTTTTTATTTTTTTATGGAGGTCATTTAATTTTAAGTTGTTTATTTTATGAAAAATAAGGGTGAAAATCGAAATTGAAATGAGTAATTCTAATTTCTAGTGTTAAACTTACTAAAATTTTATATGGAAATGAGAATGGATTTCCCGTCAATGTGAATCATCCATTTCTCTTGTAGGGGTAAGAAATGATTTTTTATTCCCATGAAATCAAGTCAAATTAATTATAAATTAGTCAAAATTTTAAATATTATCATATATTAGTTAAATTTATGAAATATAGAACTATAAACTAATTAAATGGAAAAATGGGAAACTTTTTGAGGTTTGGTCAAGGCTAATTTTGTGCTTCTAAGAAAAACATTTGCTGTAGTGGTTGCTAATCCCTCCATACCTCATGTTGTTTCTAAATAACGGCAGTTTTATGTCCATTAAAATCAATCAGGACCTCTATAATAAATATTTATTGTTGTGCAAAAATGCTTTGATAGGACAAATAGTGCTGCTAAAGGGGGATTCTCTATGGAAAGTCTCAAACTTAAAAGGAGAAATTGTCAACAGTTTAGGGTTTATCTAGTCCTTGGAAGTTAATTTCTCTATAAAGGGGGTTCTATCAAATTATTTTAACATCCAAAGAAGAGAAGAATCTAGTATGGGGGAGTGGTTCAATGTCTCTCAAGCTTGGTAGCATGCATTTGCAACATTGGTCGTCGAATTTTGATCCCTATAAGCAGAAGTCTACTATTATTTAGCTTTGGGTGCGATTTTATAAATTGTTATAGGAATATTGGCATCACCAAATTCTTGCAGATATTGCTAGAGGAATTGGCACACCTCTTCGCATTGACAATAACACTCTCAATGGTGCTTTTGGACACTATGCAAGAGTGTTGGTGGAAGTAAATCTTTCAAATAAACTTCATGATTCTCTTATGATTGAACGAATAGGGACAAGTTTCTTTGTTGATGTTGTATATGAGAATCTTCCTAATTTTTATTCATTATGTTCAAACATTGGTCACCTTCTAGCTAATTGCCATTTTAACAAGAATAATTCAAGAAGGGAGGAGAGTAAAAGAAACAACCAAAGGCACCCAAGAAACTATGGAACCAAAAGAACCCATATTAGTCGTTCCAGAATAGAATAATGGCGGTGATGATTAACCTCCTGTGATGGATGATAATGCACATAATAGGATTGGTTCAAGTTTATAAGATGGACATGAGGCAAATACAACCTTGAAGCAACATTGTCTTGCCATCCTTGATGTTATGCAGTGGGACATAATGGTTGAAGTAGATACAATTTTTCATAGCAATTTAAATGGTGAAATTGATATAGTGGCGGGTGCAACTGGAGGGCTAAATATTACAACTGTTCGGAGAGAAAAAAATGGTGATAATACTATAGTGGTGGGTGCTACATTAGGTTTGAATCATACTTTATGGGCTGATTAGATGGAAAATGATGAAGAGAATTGGACTATAGTTACACATAAAAAAAAAGCACACTCTTAAAAAGTTTTAAGGTACATATCAGGTTACTCTCACTAAGAGGGCTATTAAGTAACCTGTTCGACTTAATTTATGAAGCTTCTTTATTGGAATTGCCATAGGATTGGAAATTCCAATACGCAAAGAACTCTATTTCAATATTGTAGGTAGCATAAACTTGATTTGCTTTGTATTGCAGAACCCATGGTTTAATTTCAATCTATTTCATCTAGATTTTGGAATTCTTTGGGTTTGTTCTTTATTGCTTTTAATAACAACTCTCTTCCTTCTATTTGGATTTCTGGAAGTTTAATTAATTTGATTCTTTATTAGATTTTTATTCATTCTTAACATCTTAGCATGGATTTGTGTTTTAATAATTAAATTCAGCATATTAACTTTGTTTATGGTAGTGTGTGGAGTAACAAAAGGGTTGAGCTTTGGAGTGATTTGCTTTCTATAACAGCTTTTACTCCTAATTATTGGAAAGTAATAGGGGATTTTAATGCTATTTTAGGTTCTCATAAAAAAAATGAGAAGAGCTCCTGCTGCTCGGCCTTGTAGAGAGTTTAAATCTTTTATTAATTCTAGTCATTTGAGTGTTATTCCTATGCGTGGAGCTCATTATACTTGGTACAATGGTTTTTTGGGTATGGACATAGTGGAAAGTCTTCTTGATAAATCACTTGCTTCTCTTGGGTTCTTCTCATTTTAGTAATCCATTTAGTATTTAGCTCTTCTTAGACATCATTTAGATCATGCTCCATTATTGTTGACTTGTTCTTCTAGGATGGTTAGGTAGCCTAGGTTCAGGTTTCACGTTAAGTGGATTACTCATAATTATTTGTAGAATGTTGTGGCTATGAACTGGTCTTAAGGTCTTTTCAGCTTTCCTCCTATGTAGGTTTTATCTATCAAGCTTAAATATATTTGTTAGCATATGAGGCACCAAAATAAAATTGTTTTTGGTAATCTCAGTCAGAATATTTCCAAAGCTTAAGATAATCTTTCAGATGTGTAGAATTCTATTTATTCACATGGAATTTTGGATGCTCTTCATTAACAAGAGTTGGAAGCTTATGCTGATTTAGAAACTTATGCTGATTTAGAAACTTATCTTACTCAACAAGAAATTTTTCTTAAAGAAAAGAGTAAAGTTTGGTGGCTGGAAGCAAGGGATATGTGTTAACATATATGTGCCTTAGTGCCATTCTTTTAATGTATAATGACATTGTAAATTATCCCAATGACAATAAAAGAATATTCTATTATTTAAAGTATTTATTTAATTGAATATTTATGCATTAGCATTATGTTAAATATATTCATTATCAAGAGTTGATAATATGAGCTACGAATTTAATTAGTACATATGCTATAAAATGTTCATAGTTATATAATTGATATTTAGGTAATATTAATTAGACTATCACCTTTGTCTATTTTCCTTTATTAGTATGTGATACTAATAGTGGGAGATAGTGAGTCTCATGCTACTTGATATGAGATATCAGAATAGACATGATACTTATATGATGGGTGGATCGAACAATGACGTTAGATACATGATCGTATGGATATTCACTTATAGTCAATGATCACAATCTAGGTCATAATGGTGCACATAATCCTTTGACCTGAGGTGACACGGTCATCAACATTTAAGTGGTTAGAGTTTGTTACCGCTTATATACTTGTGTTACTCACATATAGGTATATGGCATGTGGTGACTTTAGTTAGTTAAATGTAGGGGTTAGTGTTTGACCAAAATGGAATTCATTACTTGGAGTGAACCAGGATAAGATCCTATGATATCTAAGTCTTTTCTTGATGAAAGAGTTCCTGACTAGGACAAACATAACAATCTAAAAGAGTTTTTAGTATTTATTGTGTTTTATCAAGAGATAGAACTTGAGATGAGATAATACGATATAATTATTAGAGTTTGACTTATCCTTGACTATAGGCTATATTAGGATCTTTTAATGAAGGTATTTTAGTGCACGATAATTATGACCAAAAGGGTTCATGCGAATTAATAAATACATTCATATCTAATTGGGTAGTTGTGATACTGATGCTAGGGGTCACTCACAACTTATGAGAACTAAATATGAATAATTGAGATTTTCATATTTAGACTTGAAAGGAGTTTCAAATAATATCAAGTGTTGATATTATCTTCTCATTGCCGATTAGATATGAACCTAGTAAGTCATACCTAAAAGGTTTTACCAAATCTTTATTTATATTAATCTAATTATTGATTATAGAGTTTAATCAATTAATTAAGATTAATGAAATTAGATTTTTGCTTAAAGTAATGATTCTAGCATATCATGAAATCTAATTTTAAAGAAGGGTTTAATTATTAATTTGTGCTTAATTAATATGAGATATTAATTAAGATATTAAATTAATAATAGATATATGTTGTTTTTATTGGATTTAGATTAATGGCCCAAGTGTATGGACCTAGGCTTAAAAGAGTTTTGGACTAAAGATTAATCCAAATCCTAAGAATCTTATTTAGACCTATTTGGTTAATGGATTGGGTTAGGACTAAAAGTTGGTCCAATAACCAAGCCTATGTCTATTAAATAAATGTAGTAAGATTTATCTTACTTGACATTGTTGACTTTGACTAGATTAAAGATGACATCACATAGACATTGTGAGAATGGATGTAGAGAATTATATGGGATATATTTTCTATATAATTCTTAATGCAATTTGTCATCATCCTACGTTAGTGCGTATATGTATGCCAAGTGGATGAATATGATCTAATGGGTTATGTAACTAGAAGCCTCATTTTCTCTACACTTATAACTTATCATGTATATCTTTAAGGGTTAATAGATATTAATTGGTGAGAAGATAATATATAAGAATGAATGTAAAGAAAGTGTAGAGATATAAGAGACAAAAAGAAAAAGAAACATATATATACAAAACTCAAGAGTTCTTGCAAGGATCATCTAGCGTAAGTATCACAAGGGTTATTGAGAGAGAGTTCTTGCTACTACTTGATCAAAACAAGAAGGAGATTTGTTGAAGCTTAGTGTTCCAAGCTAGAGGTCTCACAATTGAGAGACTTAAAGAGTTGATTTAAGAGTTGAATCAAAGGAGCCAACTATTTTAGTAAATTAATTGTGGTTTACACTAACCTAAGTATTTGTGATGGTTTGTGTATTAGCTATATGTTAAATGTAGATTGGATCCTAGGGATTGGAATTCTTGATGAGATTAAGGGTTATGTTTAGCAAAATTTTAAATGCCCTATTTAGCATTTGATGTCTAAGTAGCATAATCGATTCCTAACAATAGGAACTCTTCATTTTTTCATAATCTTTTAGCTAAACGTTAGCCTCTTTAAGGTATTTATGCTCTGAAAATTGATGATTCTATTTTTGAATATTCAGTTGCCATTAAATCTCATGTGGTGAATTTTTATAACAAGCTTTTTGGCTCTAATCTAGGTGTGTCTTCTAATTTGACTTTCATTAAAGATATCATTACATTTTTGGTATCTAAAAATGATAATATTGAGCTCATTAGATGTCCTTCTTTTAAGGAGATTAAATCGTGTGTTTTCTTAATGGATTCAGATAGTGCTCTAGGTCCAAATGGATTTATTGGATTATTTTCAAAACTTATTGGGATATAGTTGGGGTTGATGTCTATAATGTGGTTCAAAGTTTTTTTATTGTTAGGAAAATTATTCTTAGTTTTAATTCTAATTTTATGGTTCTTTTTCCTAAGGTGAAAAAGGCTATTATGATTGAGCAATATAGTCCCATCATCCTTAGTAATTTTTGTTACAAAATTATTACTAAGATTATTATTGATCAAATTTCTCTAATTACTAGAAATATTATTTCTCCTAACCAATTTGGTTTTGTTAAAAATTAGAATATTTCTCACTACATTGCTACAACTTCGGAAGGTATTAATTTGCTTGACAATTATTGTTTTGGTGGAAACATGGCTCTAAAAATTAACATTTAAGAGGCTTTTGATACTATAATTTGAATTCTATCCTTGATGTGTTAGGGACGTTTGGTTTTTCTTTTCAGTTTAGGGATTAGAGTCTTAAGATTCTTTCTTCTGCTAGAATCTATATTATGCTTAATGATATCCCTAAAGGCTATTTTGCTTGCTCTAGGGTTGTAAGACAGGAAGATCCTTTGTCTCCACTTTTGTTTTTCCTATCTGAAGACTTTTTTAGTAGATGTCTTTTTAAGGCTGCTAGTGAAAATCTTTTTAATAATATGCATTACTCTAGACAATTTTTTTTTCCTTCTTATTTACTTTATGCTGATGATGTCCTTATTTTTTTGGTAAGGCTTCCACTAAAAATATTAATTTATTGGCTTATATTTTTTTAGAGTTATTGGAATCTTTCAGGCCAAAAAGTTAATTGGTGCAAGTCTAATATTTCTTTGGAAAAGCAGTTACTTTTCGAAGAGCTCAAATGTTAAAGACAGCTATTAGGATTAATAGTGGATCTCTTCCCCTTCATGATCTTGGCATTTGGCTTTTTCAGGGTGCTGTTAGAAGAATGTGGTTGCAACCTATTACTGACAAGATTATCAGTAAATTTGCTAATTGGAAAGGTTCATTTTTATCAAACGTTGGAAGGTTAATATTGATCAATTATGTGATTTTGAGTTGTTTTTTGCACTGTTTCTCTGTTTATAAATGGCCTATAAGCTTATTAACCTATTTAAAGAAATGCATTAGGAATTTCCTATAGATTGGCTTTATTGACAATAGGAAATTGGTGGTTGTTCCTTAGTCCATTTACTACTTAAATAAAAAGCATAGTGGTTTGGGGATTAAAGATCTACATCATTTTAATTTGGCTCTTTTTAGGAAATTATCTTGGAGCTTGATTTCTCAGAATGTGTTCCTTATGTCCCTTTTATGTAGTCAATTTCTTATAGCTTTGGGTGTTCATAAGGTTACTCCTATTTCTTCTTTAGTTTGGAATTCTATAAAATCCTTGTTCTTGACTATGAAAGCTTCTATTAAGTGGTTGATTGGCTCTTCTCTTCTATGATTTTGGACTGATGAGTGGATTCAACCTTCATTAGTTTCTAGACTTAATATTCCTTATGTTTAACAAGCTAAGTTAGATGCCTTAGTTTTAGAGTTCCTAGTCAATGGTGTTTGGCAACTTCTAATTGGTCTCCCATTAGATGTTAAAGATGAAATTCTGTAAATTCAGCCTTTTAAGGACAACTCTAATATTTGCATTTAGCTTTTTTCGATTGATAGGATTTATTCTATAAAAAATTTTATTGCTTTGCATTCTAATCCTATGGATTCTCGGTATAGGTTCTTTTGGAAAGAATTTTTTAGAGTTCCTAGTCAATGGTGTTTGGTAACTTCTAATTGATCTCCCATTAGATGTTAAAGATGAAATTCTGCAAATTCAGCCTCTTAAGGACAACTCTGATATTTGCATTTAGCTTTTTTCAGTTGATAGGATTTATTCTATAAAAAATTTTATTGCTTTGCATTCTAACCCTATGGATTCTTGGTGTTGGTTCTTTTAGAAAGAATTTTTTCCGCCTTCACATTCTTTTTTTTTAGGTTGGCATGCTTATCTTGGGTATATGCCAACTGAGGATAATTTATCAAAGAAAGGCTTTCATCTAGCATCTCGATGTTGTTTGTGTGATTCTGCCTTATAATCTGTGGATCACACTTTCATTCATTGCAAATTTGCCAAAGAGATTTGGAAGGTTATTGGTGATATGTTTCAACGGCCTCTCTTAGCTTTGGGATCTCTTGTATCCTTAATGACAATGCTTTAAGTTGTCATTTAGTTCATAAGTTTAGGGTCTTTGGGTTTTGGCTATTTTTAGTGCTCTTTGGTTAATTTGGAGATGTTGGAATTCTATTATTTTTGAAGATGCCAAGCCTGATATTTTCCTTTCTCTTCAATGTCTATGGATTATGATAAAAGAAAGTGCTTTCTTTTATCTTGGGTTGATGTCCAATTCCATTAGTGAATTGCAAACCCTCTCTCTTCTCAATATAGCGGCTATTCCTCCTAAAGCTCCCAAGATAATCAGTGTGACTTGGTATTCTCCCATTTTAAGTTGGATTAAAGTGAACACTGATGGCTTGACAATTAGTGCTCCAGAATGTTCCAGTGCAGGTGGGGTCTTTAAGAATTTGAGAGGTTTTGTAACTGGCGCTTTTGCTTTTAATACCGGCATTGGATTTGCTTATGTAGCTGAGCTGTATGTTGCTATGTTTACGGTTATAAAAGCTAAGGAATTAGGTTAGCATAACTTATGGCTAGAGTGTGATTCTTCTTGGGTTGTGCATTTGTTCAGTTCTCACTTTGTGAAGGTTCCTTAGCTATTCGTCTTCAATGGGATTCTTATTTGGATGATTCGAAAAGTTTGAATCTTGTAGTCTCTCATATTTTTCGGAAGGATTTTAGTCGACAGCTTAGAAAAATATGGTGCTCAACATGCTGCTTCTCATTGGTGGAGCTCTTGTCTAGCTTTTTGTTCTCATCTTCTGTTTGAGGATTTTAGCTTTGTTGAGCATTTTTGTTTTTGTTAATTTTGGGTTTTTTTTTTGCTCTTTTCTTTTTATTAATAAGATTTTGAGTCCTATTATATGATGAGGGTGCTAAGATTGTACCAACCTAGTTGGGATAATTGGTGTACCTTCTGATTGTAGGCCTCAACTTTTAATTTTTTTTATGAAATATAATATTGTTTAAAGTAATGAAATAAAATATATAAATTCATAATAATAATTATTTAATATATTTTTATATATAAAATAAGATCGATTCCAGTTCTGATTCCTTTATAAACCAAACATTTTATTAAAATTTTCATTTCATTTCCGATTTTTCTTTATTTCAATTTTAATACCAATTTCGATTCCAAAGTGTGAATCAAATGATCTCTAAATTTTAATGAGATGTACAATAGATGACAATTCTTTCCTTTTAAATCGACAACGATATAAATTGAATTTTACACCCAAAAATACTTTTGGAGATGAGATACCACTTAATTACTTCCTCTTGGTGTATAGATATCTATTAATAGAGAAATTTTTCTTCCTACTAAATTAGAAAATTCTGTTCTTACTAAATTAGAAATTCTCATAGTTATAAGATGGTAAATGTATTTCCAAAATATATTTTATATGTTGTATGTAATTTGTGACTAAATAAAAAATTGGTATAAATTATGCTTTAGTTGATGAATAATGAAAATAGTCATTTTTTAATAATTTAAATAATCCTTATAAATAATTTAATTCTTTTGATATATCAAAAACTTAACGCATGAAATTTGTGTAGTGTGAATAGATTGATCAAACAAAACCGAATTGTTATAAATAATTCAATTTTATTCTACCAATAATTATCAACACATATATTCATTTTGGCAATATATTAATTATATGTTTTTTTATCAAAAGATTTTATCCTTATTTAATGTGAATGTTTTAATTCAACTCTATTTTTCTTTCTTCCAATGAAACAAATGATTAAACAATGAGATGGACCTTTGTATATTTTGTTTAATATGATGTGATCACACATTTTTTTAGTGAATATATGTATATATTAATTACCATGAAAAGCGTTGAAGCTAAGTAGGTGATAAGATGATTATGATAATGATTGATCATAATCATATGGTTATATTATTTAACAAAATTTAATAAATATGAAAGAAATATAGTTTATTTATTTAATTTAATTAATGTGGAGAGACAATCAGACAAGTGGCTTGCTTTTTCAAATGGTTCCTTTATTTTATTGCCATGGCCGGTCCGTCAACCTAATGTGCACATTGTCTCTTTAACTTCCAAGTGAGAGCGACCCAAAATCTATTTATGTCATCCCTATTATTCTGTCTTGCACTTAGTGTTTTTTTTTTTCCAAGTATTTATTGCGATTTTTTTTTTAATGATAGATTTCAAGTATTTTAATTCCTTATCACCATGAAAAAACAGGAAGAATGAAGTTCCAACACTATTCACTACATCTAAAGTTTGATAGATTTTACAAGTTGAAGTACTTATAAAAAACAAATTTATTGTGGGGTTAATGATAATTAATTTTTATACATAATTTATTAATTTCCAGATAAATAATCCGTCTTTAGTCGTGGCTTTATTTTCCAACAACTAAGAAAATATCCATTAATATATACAAGGATTACAATTGTAAGACTCATAACATAAATTCAGGTTTAGAAGTCCAAGAGACAATATTAAACAATTCCGTTCAACAAACATGTTTACAATTTGATAAGTAACAGAAACTCTAACGACATGTTTGGTTCGTGAAATGAACTATCTGTGGAATACAATTGTAATTCTTAAAAAACAACATATGTATTCTTAGAATAATTATTTCTAAATAATTATCATTTTATACTTTGGTTTATGATCTATAATTACTAATTAATAAGTAGATTTAAATATAAATGACATTGATACTCTTATTAACGAATTTTATTAGTATTATCAAAATTAAATAGTCATACAATTGGTAAAAAGATCACAATTGTGTTTGACTAATGTTTTTATTTTTAAATGAAACTAACTATTATAAATATGTAAAATCAAATTTTAGTTTTAAATTAATTATAATCGTTAGATGACTTTCATTTTTAAATTCAAAAAATTATAAAGTATATATATAATAATGTATGCACATATAAATTCTAAAATGAACGTAAATATGTCATTACACAATAATAAAACTATATATTATATCATTGTGGTTAATTTATTTTAGGTTGTATCTCACTTTAATTATTAAAAATATTTTTTAGAAATTTTAATATATTAAAAAATTAAAATTATTAATTCCATCTTGCTAAATTAATTTTAGAAAATTGAAAAATAAAAATATTTTTTTACAAAATTAAAATAACATAAAGTGTTTAAAAAGAAAAGGAAAAAGAAAAAAAATATAAAAGGTAAATTTATTTTATAAGTAGTGGACCATTGTAAATTGGTAAAAAAAAAAAAATGTCAATTTATCCAAAAGGGGTAAAAAGAAAAAAAATTCAAAATGTAAAAAATTATTAAATTTTTGATGGAGTATCTCCGTGAGTTCCTTACTTTTGTCTTTGATCATAAATTTTATAAAGGTAAAAGTGAAAATAACCTATTTTAAAGGTAAAAAATATCTATTTTTTTACTTTTTAGAAGAATAATTATTTTTTAAAAATTGTAAAATTGCTCAATTCTATGAAATTGATATTTCATACCAAAATTTGAATCAAAGTAAAAAACAGTTATTTCATAAAAAATAACTATTATATTTTTAATTTATTTCGTGAATCAAACATGAACTAAATTATTGGAAGTTAGAATAATCAAAAGGAGCTCAAACAAACAACTATGGTTGATTTCCAAATACTAACCAAAATCGTTAATTCCAATTGATGAGTGATCAGCGGGCTAAAAGTCATCCACATCGTAAAGCAAAAGTACTGAATATTAGACACTAATCATGGTGGTGACGATGATCAAGGCAGCATTGTAGAAGATTTGAGATTGCCGATCATCGCATAATGGAAGGGGTTTATGATCCAAACTCACAAAATCATAGCAATATTAAAACATTAGTTACACAAAGTCCACGAGACAAGAAACACTACAAACATATCATAGATAAAAGCAGTGAAAGGGGCTAAGAGGAGGCGATTGCTGGTCGAAAGATCGACTACACCCCTTGAAAGGATGAAACAACAATGGACTGTGCACAAGGAGAAAACAAAGAGAAAAGGGATAAAGATAATCTTGGTGGTTAGAGTTATAAATACATATTCTAACTTATTAGTTCCGTAAGTATATCGTTATTATATCTTTAATTTTTATTCATGAATATAATATTTGTTATATCAAAAATAATATAATGTATTATATTAATCCAAAATTTATGCATAACAATTTGTATTTATTTTTAGTTGTAATAAGAAAAAATTAAAGAGAAAAAAAGTATTATGTAAAGACTCATTATTAATGAATTTTCAATTTAACTAATTGAAGTTTTTTCTTTAAATTTTATTGTTAGTATCTTTTATATTAATTTTTGTTAAGTTATAATTTTAGTAAATTATTATTTACTATTTAGACATGTATTGAAATTGTATACCTTTTAATTGGGTCCAAAAAAACTCTAGTCGCCTTTATTTACTTTTTTTTTTTTCTCTTTATCACCAATCTTTTGGATCATAGAAATCTCTTATTATATCTTTTTATTTTCTTTACTTATTTTGCTTCTTGCATTTAATAAGTATAGATCTCTAATCTACTTATTTTATTGAATTTTTGTAAAACTTTAAATCTTCTTTTATGGAGTTATTTTTATCCTTTTTAGGATTTGACACCTTTATAGGATTTGAATATTTCTCTATTGTAAAAATTATGTTGATTTTTCTGCAATTGAAATAATTTAAAGATCAAAGAGTTGATTTTCAATTAATTAAAGCTACTAAATGAAGTATATGGATCTTCGAGTAACAAATTAAAAAAATTATGTAAGACTTTATTATAATATTTTTTAATTGTACTTTTATTTTATATTATATTTTCATAAAAATGTATTTTTGATTTTTATGAACGAATGACTTGTCTTTTCTCTCAAAAAAATTATTATTTACTATTTAAGATATAAATTATTATTTACTATTTAGACACGTACCAAAATTGCACATCTTTTACTTCGGTCCAGAAAACAAAACCTATCTGCCTTTGTTCTCTCTTGGTTTTTCTTCAAAATTTTTCATTTTCAGCCATTGTAAATAATCTTTTAGATTAGCAGTGATTTCTTATTATATTCTTTTATTTTCTTTGTTTTATTTTTTCTTACATTTAATAAATACAAATCTCTTATATGTTTATTTTGTTTGATTTTTATGAAATTTTGGATTTTCCTTTTTTGGAGTCATTTTTATCCTTTATGAGATTTGATTCCTTCATGAAATTTGAATATTTATCCGTCATGAAAATTTTGTTAATTTTTCTACCATTGAATTCATTTAAAGATCAGAGAGTCGATTTGTGACTAATTAAAGCACAAAATGAAGTGTACGGATTGCGAGTTGCAAACTAAAATAGCTATTTATCAATGTGATTGAATAATAATGACAAAATATTTTACAATAGTGAAATTTTATTTTGATGCTTTTTAATAATGCTCTTATTTTATATCATTATTTTTATCAAAATGTATTTTTAATTTTCGTGAATGAATAATTCATCTTTTCTCTAAAAAAAATTATTATTCACTATTTAAGATTAAACTAATATTTCAAAAAATACAAGGTAGAGAAATTTATACTTAAATATGGATAAAAAGCTCCAAATGACTAAGCCAAATACATCTTACATTTATATATGTTGCTCCCTTGAGTTTATTTTAATTCATCTAATTCAAATACAAGTGGGAAACGTTTGAATTATTTGACTTTAGAACTTTTTTAATTATGGACCTTATTTTTAACATTTATGACATTTTTTTAATGTTAAATAGTAAACAATAATTTTTTTTATCTTGACAATTTTTTTATTTGAATTATCGGTATCCAAAATCCATTAGACTCTAACTAATCCGATTCGATCTCGACATAATTATTAAGATGGTAAAAATCTTCTAACTACTAATTTAAACTTGAGACCTCACTTAAGCGAGAAAAAACTCTTACCAGTTAATCCCAACATTGAATATAATACTCTGAATATAGATAAAGATCTTCCATTTATATATGCGCCAACCTCTTAAAACTACTTAAGCTGGTTGGTTTCCTATGCTCATCAATCCAAATCTGATTAGATGTTGAAATTATTTCTGGCTTGATAATAAAGTTAAAGAAAAGTAAAAGTTAATTTAATCTGTTGAATTCAATAATGATCAAGGATAAGGGTGAGCTTAATGTAGATTAATAAAGTAGGATCATGAAAAAGGTGAGATAGGATTAGAGTTTATGTTCATTTTTCTTATAAAGACATGAAAGAAAGTGATTAGCCACCACCTCAGTCTCTCTTTCACTAAAAATCCTATTTTGTGAATTCAGATGTTGCAATGCGAATGTTTATTTGAAATGATTTTTTTTTTCCAGAATATTATGTTCTTTTCAGTATTTCTTCTTTGTGGCTGTGGGTACATACAGGGAAGGAGAGAGTCCCAGTAAAAGATGTCAATGGAGCTTTCACAATTGGTTGATTTTTATGGCACCAAGGCATTAAGAAGAAGCCAAGTCAAACATAAGATTGATGATGTACAACTACAATAATAATAATAATTGATTTTAGATAATATTATATAATCTACAGAACTCTTAATTGATTGGTTTATAGGCCAAAATTTTCTATCCAATAAAAGCAAGCAAACCATATTTATGGTATTTGGCAGTTTGATATTGGCTAGAGGTTCAATTGATTTTGACAAGCACTTGTGCTTGAGCTTAAAAGGAAAAAGAAAGAGAAAAACATAAGGGGCCTCCATCTCAAGTGCCTTCTTTTTTTTTGGAGACTTTTTCAACATCTACTTCTAAATTCTTCCTTTTAGCTTGAGTGCCTAGTGCAGTGAAAACCCTTTCCTCCTATCAAAAGATTTAGGAAGGAAAACATTTTTATTTTTTTATTAATGGAAAAATTAAATGCACAACAAAATAATTTTTCTATCATATAAAAATTAACTTTATAAATTAAAAATAGTCAAATTTAAATTTTAAAATATTTTTTAAAAATAATTATTATGTCACTTTTTGATAATAAAATATTTTTATTATTTTTTCACATTTGATTTTTCCAATTTTCGATTCAAATAAGTGGATTACATAAAAATTTTCTCAACATTTATTATTATTTTTTTTTACATATAAAGTTCAACTTAGTATCTCATTTAAAAATTTTAAATTTTTTAATATTTGTTCGAATAGATAATGATAAAATACTTTTCATCTTAGTTACTAAAAAGATGGGACTATGGTCTTCCATATATATACTCCTCCACCATTGGAAAGCTCTGCCATCATTACTATCAGAACCCATTTGTTATCATGAGATACCTTAGAAGTGTGTAGGACTGTATCTCCTGTTTATTGATATTTGATTGGTATAATTATAGTTGATTATGACAATATAGTCAAATTCAATAATTTAGCTTAAATTCCCTTCCAAGAAAGATAGTTTCACTGAATTTGGTTAAACAATCCATTGAAGTTGACTTGGAATTCATCATATTTTTGGGCTTTTAAAACTAATTCCAGAAGGTTATTTTATAAGTTATCTTTGAATTGAGGTCTTAAAAAATTATCTAATTTCATAAAAATAATTTGATGTTGAACAATCAATATATCTTTCTTTTTGTTAACAAATTGAGTAACAAAAATAATATAATTTAATGTCAGAGCCATTTGAATGTAGAGGATAACATTAAAGTCAGAAATTTACAAATTTTATAAAGTTTTCAGAATTTATTAATGATTAAATTTCTTTTCATAAGGTGAAGTAAATTTATCAACCCATTCACACCGGCCATGGTCGCATGCTTGTAGGCCGGCTATTGCTTAAGAAAAGGCAAGCACAACTAAATAACTAGATTTGGCAGCTTTCTTGTATCTCTTTCGTACCTTTTTGTGGTCGACCTTTACTATGCTTAGTCCAAAGATGCTTTTTTAGCAAGAATTTCAAGCTACAGCAGGAATGTTCACAAAAATTTAATTCTGAAAGGTATAGAAAGATTTCTCAATTTTCTATTATCTTTTCAGAAAAAAATATTCTTTATTTTTTCTTCAATCATTCGTTTAAATAGACTTATCTTGATTGAATATATATAATTACAAGTATATAAAAACTATATAATTAATTTTTTTTTCCCCAAAAGTTGAGTAATCAAACAAGAGATTTTACTTTAAAAGATTGAACTCAAAATTTGAAAATAAAATTAAAATCCATGTTGTATTAGACCATCACCTTAGTAATGCTTCCAACAAAGATTTGGTTTTAAAAATTTTTCATCTAATTTCATCTTCTTGTATTTCAGGTAGTTTATGTACTTGAAATTGAAGTTAGGTATGAGGTTGTGATATGTTTTCGTATAAATTTAGTTATGATTCTACACATATATTTTTGTCATGCTCTTTTTAATAAACTAAAAGTTCATGTTATTCAAATAATTTAAATGAAAAAAAAATGTGATAATAGAGAAATAAAATGAATTATATATATATATTTTTTATAAGACCGACAAAATTAAAGGCACACTTAACAGTTGATAACTGATAGCGGTTGTGTATAGCTGATAGTTGATAGTTGGTAAATATGAATTGTTTAGTAAAATTTTGTTGGTTCTTGGTTTTAGTATGTCAAATGACCATTAAAAGTGTAGTTTATTTTTAAATATAATTTTATATATTTCTTATAATATTTTTTAGTTATGTAAATTATTTAAAATAGTATATACTTATAAATAAGGATTTATTTTCTTTGTTTTATATACTATTAAAATTATTAATAGAAATTATTTAAAATGAATTTTAAAATATAAATAATTTTTGTTTAATTTTTCAACAAATAATTATAAGTATAAATATTATAGTTATTTAATTATTAATTATAACTTAAAATAATATTTATTTTATTATTAACTATAAAAATTAATTACATACACTTAATATCAATGAAATTATTTATTATTAATTATTTTTATTAAGGGTAAAATAATCTAAATAAAACTTAAATACATATAAGTTATCAGCTAATAGAAAAAATATTTCAAATAGTGTTTATCAAATGTGTAGGTTTTATTTAAAATAGCCTTCTTTGAAATTTTAAATCAACACACTTCATAAATTATTAAAAAATTGTAAGAATTAAGAGAAAAAAAAGAAAACAATATAGCGGTACAATTCGATGTTCTAAATTCTAATTTCAAAAGCTTCAAAACACAAATTCAAGTTCCATTACCAATATTTCATCTTGCTTATCTTACATAAGTATTTGCATGAGTTATTGAGTAAATTAATAATACAAATTAAACTTAAAAAATTAAGATAATATAAATTTAAATCCTGGTAAATAATATTTTAAAAAAGTAATAATAGCAAAATTTTAATTTTTTATTTTAATATTTTTTTGGGAAGAAAAATAACGGTTACACTGCTCACTCACTAACAACAATATTTTTAAATGAAGCCTATACATGGGCTAACAAAACATAACCCAGTAATATCTCACATATTGGACAAGAGTCTACACTCTTTGTAGATTTTGGAGCAAGTTAAAGGACTTGGGCTATCATAAGCTTTAAATATAGGCAAGGAAATTTAAGCTTCAATAAAAATTAAACCCATCTCACAAAATGAACATTTGTACTTAAAATCAAGGTTCTTTACATAAATATATTAAAAATTAAAAAAACTTTCAAAAATGTTATTTATTTTAAAAACTATTTTTTCTAACTTTTTTTTTTATTTCTAATATAATCCATTTCCATTGACATTCTTATTTTTAGGTTGTCTTTTTTTTAATATTTTTTCATTTTAATTGATTTTTCAACTTTTTTTACTTTACACTTTTTTTTTCAACATTTTATTTGTTTTCTTTTTTTTTTAAATCAATTGTTTTTGCTTTATACTGTTTTCATTTATTTTTTCTCAATATTTATTTATTTTTTCCTCAATATGTTTTTGCTCAATATTTGTTTCTATTGTCTTCATTTTTTCTCAATATTTTTGTGCTAAACATTTTTTTTCTATTTTTATAGTACTATATTTATTTTTTTCTCAACATTTTTTTCTAATGTTTTCATCTTTTTTTTCTCTATGTTTTTATTTTTATTTTTAAGGTACTGTTTTCATTTTATTATAAACATTTTCTCTTTTTTTTACTCAATATTTTTTTTTCTCTTAAAACCTTTTTTTTTTAAAATGAATAACTATGAACTAAACATCTTTAATTCTTGTTAAACTAATCAATAAATATCTTCAACTGTTATAATAACAATAAATAAACAAAATTTTCTATCTTTTATATTCTTAAAAAATAAGGATTTTATTTTATTTTTACATTAATTTATTTATTAAAATGTCTAATAACTTCTTTTTTTTTAAAATTATTTAATACTTATTGATCATCAATATATAACAAGTTTACAATTTTTATGATGTATGTGTAACATCAACAAAAAAAAAGCTGAAAAAAAATTCAACAAATCAAAACAACAAAAAAATTAAAAACAACAACTGAAATAACAAAACAACAAAATTTTATGTCGTTAATTGTCAATTGTTGATTGTTATTTATTTTTGTTAATTTTTAAATTATATTTTCATTATTAATGAAAAATTAAGCCTTTTACTTTTATAATATTAATGATAAAAATAATAATGTTTTATATATCTCATAATTTTTACTTTTTTATTGTTAATTTTTTTATTTTTAACAAAAATCAACAAATGTAAAAAAAAAAAGCAAACAACAAAGACAATTGAAAGCAACAACTGAAATAATAAAATCAATAAAAATCAACAAAAGCAACAAAAAAATTGCAATTGTTGATTTATATTGTTGTTGTTGTGTTTTTAGTTTTTTCATCATTAATAATAAAATTAAGACCATCAATATAATTTTTAATTTTATTAGTATCAGTAATAAAAATAATAATTTATTTGATATATTTCATAATTTTTTTGTGCTATTTTTACTGAAAAAATAATTATTGAATGCTATGGGTAATTATTACTTTAATTAGTTTAATTTCAAAATTCTTAATAATTATGAAAAAAATAATTATTGAAGACTATGGGTAATTTTTTGTTTAATTAACTTAATTTTTATATTCTAAATAATAGTAAATTTCAAAATTTTAAAAAATTGTTATTTATAATATAAAATTAAGTTATTTAAAATATACGAATAAAATAAATACATACAATAAAATTAAATGAAAGATGACTTTAAGAATAATAAATACATAAAAAATTATAGAAAAAATTGAAAAAAAGAAAAAAGGAAAAAAAATAAAACACGCGAAACGTTGAAATGGTTCACAATCTTTCAAAAGTGTACAAAAACATGAACAAAATTGAAAAGTGCAAAAATAGAATTGAAATGGTTGTGTAGTTTTGACATGGTTGTGTGCAGTTTTGACATGACTGTGTTTGTAAGTAAATAGTTCAGGATAACAGATGCACATGGTTGTGCGTCTTTTCAACATAATTGTAAATCATGAATAGTTGCTTTTAGTTTTGAATTTATTGATTTATTTTGTTATTTGAGATAATTATTTAAATAGGGATAATTTTGTATATATTTAGAGTTTTTATTTTATTCTTATTTTAGTTTCCTGCTTTAGTTAGAATTTAGTTTAGGATGGTGGCTTATATTTCCTATAAATATTTACTTTAGGGTTTTGTTTAAGGAGGCTATTCAATAATTTAAAATCAAATTAAAGTTTTTTCTTTGTCTATCCTTTGGATTGAGAATTGGTCTTTGGATTGAGGCTTGTTTCTTTGAATCTCTAAATTGAGATTTATTTTTCTTCAATAATTAATCATGTGTTAATTATGTCATGCCACAAGCTATATCATGTGGTATCAGAGCGGATTACTCCTAATCGATGGCTAACATTAGTAGTAGTAGTGATAACCAATCTCAAGACGGTGATAGAGAATTATAGGCTACTTGGAGAGCAATCAAAGAGCAGTGATAATTGTTTGAACAATCAACCTAAAATATGACGCAATAATTAGATTTAATGTAAAACCTAATGTAAGAGTTGTTGAGGGTTAAAGAATATAGAAATGATGATGTTGAACAAAGCAGAGGAGTTAACCTTATTGTACCCATCATTAATCCCATTCCTAATAATCAAAGGAGCCTAGTAGTGAATGATGATGAAGATACTTTGGATAAGGAAGCTGACCAGTGGTTATTTTCAATTCAACTTAGGAAGGAAGAGGATGAAGAACGAGGTAATTTTAGTGTTTCAAGAAAATAAAGAGGAAATTAATATTGATATTGAGGAGGAGATTGATGTTGGAATTAAAGAGGAGATTGATAGTGAGGTCAAAAATAAAAAAATTCACTGTGAATTAAAAATTCAAAAATCTTAAAATTTCTGTGATGAGTTTGAATATGTTGATTTTCTAGGAGACACATATTTTGACCATATTATTATTAATCCTCTTTCTAAAATTATTGGTGTTATAAGATCTTGAATTAAAGTATTTATTTTGAGTTGTTTCTTAAAGGCACTAAGGTATTTAAAGTGTTTAATTCTTTGGCATGGATGATTTCAATTCTCATGTATAAACTCAAGGATCAGTTTTTTACAAGTAGAGGTGAATGACATAAGGGGTTTTATAAATGCATGAAAGTCATACATGACTGTGCCTAAGGTGAATCAATAATATGTAGTCTACAAGTATACAGAGTTGTCCAAGTAGTAAAAATATCAATCCCACAACGATTGCAAATTGAATATTGTATTGCTTAATGTGTTTGTTTGTTTAAACACCAAAAAATGATTTTTGAAATAAAGTAAACTAAACAATTGAAAGCTAATGTAAAGAATCATAATCCAAGAAAATGCTAGGGTTCTTAAACTCAATTCAACCTTTTAAATATGTAATTAATGTTTAAGTTAATTCAAACAATAGTTCATTATTCAAGCAATCTTAAGAATCATAGATCTTTTTCTCAAATAAACCTATAATTAATTGAATACAAATAACTTAGTTTTACAACTCTTACTTACTAAGTGTTTCATCATATTCAATCTAAAGCTCAGCTCTTTAACATTTTTAACCATCTAGGTGTCTTTGAACTAAATAGATAATTAATAGGTTATTGCTTATTTTCTTAATGAAACTTATCTCTCAATCAACTCTCATTGTCTAGATTCAAATAGTGGCCAATCCATTAAAAATATTAAGCACAATAATAACCAATGAATTATGTTTATTAACATAGATTAAAACCTATTGATCACATGATTGAATTGTTTTAAGAACCCTAACTAGAAAATCTAGCCACACATATTAAGAAGAATAAAAGACGATGAATAAAGAGAAAAGTAAATCATTATTGCTGAATTAAAATTGAAATAACAAAATAAAACAAAATAAGAAAAACCCCCTTTAATGGAAGCCTCTTATCTTCAGCCTTTAAATAACCCTATTATAATTAAATGAAAAGAACTGGAGGATTCTAGCTTTGATTCTTGGAAAATGATGTAAAAACTAAAACAAAGAGTATACATTCTTGTTTCTCTGGTGGTTTTTTTTTTATAAAACCCTAGTCTTTAGCCTCGCTAAGTTATTTCCATTTAAAAATAATCAAATCCCCATAAATTAGCAACTCAAATTTTGAATTTCCAAAGTTTATTACAAGTGACATGGCTGTGTCCAATTGGCACATGGTAATTCACCTAGACTCTTCTTAAATCGTCGTTGCAGGCATGGTTGTGAGCACCTAGGTGCACTACCATACGACTTGAGACTTTATCCCTTTAATATGATTGAATCAACTAAATCTTCCTTCATAAAAATTGTATATATTTTTCTTATCTTTCCATATAAATTTGAATCACCTTAATTAGGCTTCTGTAACTCAAGATATTATTGAAATACTAAGAGTAGTGAAACTTGAAATAAAAGATGCAAATGCTAACTTTGACTCATAATTTGAAAACACAAACAAACTTGGATTTTAATAAGTAAATAAAATTTAGAAATATTAAGATGTCTACTTCAAATTTCTAGAAGATCACTTTCTCATTATAAGATTCTAAGGATGTCAAAAACTTCATAGAATCTCAGAGGTCGAATAAGCCCCTCTTCTATTTGCTTTAATTCTTTTTCCTTTCTTTGGCTAGATTAGCTCTGAGCTTTAAGTCCTCATTGCTTCATTTCCAAAATGAGTTCCAAGCAGTATAGAAATTACAAAATCAATAGAAAAAGCAATGTAATAAGTATAATTATAAACCAAAACTGCATAAAATGAAAAAATGATTAATATTTTAGCTCCCAATGCAAAATAACCTCAAATCATGCTTTTAAATGATAAAATCTATAATTCTAATAATGAAATGCAACATTATAGTGCTCAAAATCCATCATTTTAGGCACTTATGAATCAACTTAATGTGGAAAGTTTAAAACCAAACATGACTATGTCTAAGATCAAACATGGTTGTGTGCAATTTTTATATGGCTATATTTATGAGTGAATAGTTTTCGGATAACAGATGCACACAACTATGCATCTTTTTAACAAACCATGCATCCTAAATAGTTGCTTTTAGTTTTGAATTTATTTATTTATTTGAGATAATTATTTAAATAAGGATAATATTGTATTTAACTATAATTTTTATTTTATTCTTATTTTACTTTCCTACTTTAGTTAGATTTTTATTTAGGGCTGATGGCTTGTAATTTTTTTATAAATATGTACTTTAGGTTTTTGTTTAGGAAGGCTATTGATTTCTTTTGAAACAAATTAAAGCTTTTGCTTCGTTTATTCTTTAGATTGAGAATTGGTCTATAGACTGAGGCTTATTTCTTTAAATCTCTAGATTGAGATTTATTTTTCTTTAATAATCAATCATGTGTTGATTATTTTAGGCTAAATGATGTACCAGGTGGTATCAAAGTAGGCTTCTCCTAATAAATAACTAACATTAGTAGTAGTGGTGGTAATTAATCCCAATATGGTGATAGGGGATTGCAATCTATTTACAAAGCAATCAAAGAGCAATTATAGTCATTTGTACAATCAACCCAAAATATAACACAATAATTAGATTTGATTCAAAACCTAATACAAGAGTTGTTGAGGGTTAAAGGGTATAGGAATGATGGTGTTGATCAAGGCAGAGGGGTTAGCACCATTGTATCCATCATTAATCCCATTCCCAATAATCAAAGGGGACAAGTAGTGAATAATGATGAAGATACTTTGGATGAGGAAGCTGACCAGTGGTTATTTGCAATTCAATTTGGGGAAAAAGAGGAAGAAGAGAATGAGGTAAGTTTAGTGTTTCAAGAAAATATAGAAGAAATTAATATTGATATTAATGAGGAGATTGGTGTTGGAATTGTATAGAAGATTCATAGTGAGGTTGAAAATGAAGAAATTCATGGTGAATTAATAATCCAAAAATCTTAGAATTTCTTTGATGAGTTTAACTATATTGATTTTTTTGGGAGTCATAAATTTTGACCATATTATTATTAATACTTTTTTTTTAAAATTATTGATGCCACAAAATCTCAAATTGAAGTATTTGTTTTGAGTTATTTCTCAAAGGCTCTAAGGTATTCAAAGTATCTAAGTCTTTGGAATGGACAACTTCAATTCTTAAGTATAAACTTGAGGATGAGTTTTTAATAAGTGGAGGTGATTGGTATGGGACATTTTATGGATGCATGGAAGTCGTACATGACTGTACCTAAGGTAGATCAACTTAATGAGGAAAAGTCTAAAATCAAACATGGTTGTATTTATGAGCGAATAATTTAGAATAATGGAAGCACATGGTTTTGTGTCTTTTCGACACATTCATGCATCATGAATAGCTACTTTAAATCAAATTAAAGCTTTTGCTTTGTTTGTTTCTTTGAATCTTTTAATTGAGATTTATTTTTCTTAAATAATTTGTCATGTGTTGATTATTTCATGCTACACATTGCATAAAAAATGATTGATGAGTTGGTGCTCTTTTAAAATAAATTTATACAATTTATGAATATTCTTAAAACTTATCATTATGGTGCTCTTTTCCTTAAATTTCAACACTTATTTAAAATTAAAGCAAAAATTACAATGCAATTAAAAACTCCTAGTGAACCAAATTAATAATATGCCAAGCATTTATGCCTTTTTGTGAATGGAATGCAATTAATTTCATATATTCATTTTAAAATAATTCTTAAATTTGTTTTTTGTTTACCTACTAATGATTTTAAATTATTTAGGTCCAACCAGCATCAAATGGGGGCAACTCTATCATAAGTTAACATTAAATAAATGATTATTTAAAGTGGGGCTGGGATTTTAAGCTAACACAAAATTGGGCACTACATTTAGTATAGAGGAAATTTCAAAAAATGGCATGTTTAACCAAACTTTTTTCTTTTATGGTCCAGCCCATTCCATTTTTTAAAATCTAGCTTTTGTCTTTTCTTTTTTAGGCTAGCTTCTTTTTAATTTTCATTTATAGTTTTCTTGCTTTAGGAGAGAAATATGCCTTTGCACATTCACAATGCCACATACAGCTTGCAAATCCAATCTCTCATTCTTTGGCCCTTTTTAAATTCCATTATTGATACCACCCATTGATGAGGGCTTATAACACCTAAAATGGATGGTTTCTAATTCACTGCTATTTGGATATGGGCTTAACCTCTGATATGTGGTTTAGTTTAGGTTTATGCTTTAATCTTTGATTAGTGATTTTTAGTGTAAGTCTTTTGATTGATTGATTTATTTATTTCTTGCTTTTTTTTGGGATTTTAGGTATTTATGAAAATGTCTGTGTGATATGGTAGTTATTTTTAGTGATAGTGTTTTCATTTTAAGTAATAATGGATGTTGTTAGATCTTTTTAGTTTGGGTCTTAGTGAATTGTTGAGAGATTATTCCTTTGTTTTTATTACTTTCTTGGAATTAAAATATGGTAGTGGTAAGTAATAATAGTTTTAACAATATAAATTGAAATAATATGAACAAAGAAAAGGAGAAAAATATGAAGCTTTGTTATTTAAGTGACATAAGTGAAGTTATGGATATGGTTTTGGGATTTTTTAATGGGAATGTAATGATCATTATTTTAGAGCATACTAAAGGATTTATAGTTGTGTGTTTTACTATTGCAGCTTAAAGAACTATATGAAGTGAATGAAATTTATTGCTGTGTTTTGAATTTGTGACATAATTGAGCCAACTTATCGTCATCTCCACTTGGATGTGGAATAAATAATACCATAAATAAGTAAGCTTGAGCTTTGTTTTCTTGGATTGTCATTTTCTAATCTTGGGTTTTTATTTTTTCCTATTTTTTTTAATCTATTTTTGCTGATATTGATGTAGAGCGTGTGTTTCGTGGCTTAGAGATTGCCTATTGTATGGAGCTGACATTGAGAAGTTTGAAGTTGATTCAAATCTTCAGGTTACTATTAATTAGTTCATTGAGGGCAAAAGTTATATATGAGGATATGTCTTTAGACAGAGGTGCCTTTTTGGTCCAACATGCTATGAGGGTGAGTTTGTTATCCTGCCACTGATAAGCTATTTTTTGTATTCATTTTCCATTTGAAAAGTATCATTATTAAGTTAACCTTTTGAAGTGAAATGCTTAAATAAGCCTTTTTACATTGCAAATAAACACTTTACTTCAATGATTATCTACTATATTTTTTGTTGAATTCATGTAACTTTTGTGTTATATATTTGTTCATTTCTTATTTCTTATTTTTTTATTATTGTTTTTTATTTTTATGATTATTGCTTTTTTTTTGCTTCCATTTTTTAGTATTGTTGCTTTTATTTTTCAGTGTTGTTTCTTTTTATTGCTTATATTTTTTTTGGTCTGGTGTCCTTTTTATTTTCATTTATATCCTTTCTCTCTTTAGCGGTTTCTTGTTAAGAAGTAATAACTAACACTGTTCCTCTAATAGACATAAATAAGCGCATATGCAAACACACCATAACAATTGTACATCCACCTTAATCCCACTTTAATAAGTGATGAGGATGAGTTGAGGATGTTTAACCTTAGAGAAAACATAAATACAACATCAAGGATAAGATCACATGAGAGGCAGTCAATGAAGACGAGTTTTGATTTGCCATAACGCAGGAGGGTGGAGATCGTACTCGTGTCAAGACTAGTATTAATGTTATTGAGAACAACATCAGACATGGGCATGGAGAACTGAAGCTCGTACATGGGAGGAGTGTTGGGAGCGATGATGAAGATGATTTGGCCACGGGTGAAGCCGTTGGATAAAAAGGATGAAGCTACTGCTATTCTTACTGTTGTCTCATGGGCAAAACATTAGGGTGTTCATAGAGTAGTTTTTGAATCAAATGCCCAGCTTCTTATCCAAGCGATTAGGGACAATAGCAAATGTCCCTAGGACATCTAAGCTCTTGTCTATGATATTCATATGGTTACCCACTTAGAACCACATTTTGTTTATTTGTTTATTTTTTTTGTTATGTTCATAGGCAAGCCAATCACACTGTTGATTGGGTGGTGAAAAATATCAATGTTATTAGATATAACCCTCAGTGGTTTGTACACCCACCTGAGGCATTAGCTAAACTCTTGTACCAGTAAGTTTTTTTTTAATATTTTTTGGCCAATGTTTTTTTTAATATAGTTTATATGTTAAAAAAATGACATTGCATTTGCATAATTATTTATGTTCTTACCTTTAATGATTTTAAATAAAAATAAAAATATCATAAAATATTATTATTTTTGCATATAAAATGATTAGATTTATTATTATTACTCTTTGCATATTTTGTATTTTTTAGTGAAATTATTTTCAATTTGATATTCAATTAGAGAGGAGAAGGAATGTAAATGATACATGAGTGAAGGCTACTTTTGGAAGATTTACTTTTTGATTGTTGCTTTTTGTTGCTTCTTTTTTTAGTGTTGTTGCTTTTTGTCTTTCAATATAATTGCTTTTTGTTGTTTTTTTTCATTGTTGTTGTTTTTTTTTTCATCATTGTTGTTTTTTTCAGTGTTGTTACTTTTTGTTGGTTTTGTTTTTTTAGTGTTATGGCTTTTTTTTTTCAGTATTATTTCTTTTTGATGTGTGTAATATTTACATATTTCTGAGTTGAATTTTAATGTCTTTTAAATTAATAAATAATGTTAATTGGGTAGATTTTATGTTAATTAGGAAATATTTTTAGTTTAGAGTTTTATTTAGGATTTTATTATTTTTGTAATTAATTTGTTTCTATTAGGAATTTTATTCAAGTGTTCATAAATATTCTTTTTTTCCCTTAGGAAACTACTTTAGGATTCCAAAGAAATCAAGTATTTGCATGAGAAGATCATGTTAAGGGCAACACGGTTTGGCACACACCTGTGTCGTGCATATGTAGTCTACTAGAATGCAAGCTTCATGTCACACAAGCGTAATGCGGGTGTGTTGCTGCTGGTGCATCTTTCTATTCGAATTGAAGAAGTTCTAAAAGTGCGACATGGTTTCATGTATGACCGTGTTCGAAAGTGTGCAACCTTTTGAAATTTGAATCTGAGCTCATGTATGGTTGTGCTAAAGGCTGTGCCAAAAAGATTAACATCACACCAGCTCCCCATGGTCATACGGTGGGTGTGTCGAAGAAAAGGAGACTTTTCCTAAGTAAGAAGGGAAGAGGAATTTAAAGGCTAAAAGGTCTTTGACTAGGTTTGCCTATATAAAGGGATGTTAAGAGGTATTTGGGGGCATTCATTCACCATTTAAGAGGCAATAAACAAGGAGCTAAACTAGGATTGAAGACCATTGATTCAAGAATTCAAGAGCTTTATTTTCATTATTTCATTCTTAATCTTTAATCTTTTAATTATGTTTGTTTACTTTGCCACAAGTATGCATGGCTAAACTCCTTTAGGGATTAGGTTAGGAGTAATAATTTCATGATGTTATTGAATACAAGTTTATTTATTAATTGATTTTTAGTTAATTCTATGTGTTGAGCTTATTGTATGCTTTCATTCATGACCAGTTTGTTTGCATGTTTATGGGTAAATTCACCAGTAAGAGTTAGGGAAATTTGTTAGCTTTAAACTCATAGGACTTAGATCACTTGACCATAAGAGTAGGTGAGCTCTTCGGGGATAAAATAATTGTTAAAGACCTTAATGAGTTAGGATTAATTTCTTAATCATGAGAGTAGGTTAAATCTTAATCGTAGCATGCTAAATTGAACTCGAGAGAGTCTTCAGGTATTTTATAGCAATTACCCTTAACTGGATTCAATATTTAAATTTATTTAAAGCGTTCATGATTTGATTGGAATAGTGAAACTAAGACTAAGCTCTATGTTTTTATCATTTGATTTTAATTTAATTTAGATTTCTTTATTTATTTTTTATTACAAATTATCTTTTATTTAATTTACTAGATGAGATATATGTAAAGATATTAGTACTCAATATATAGTCTTCGTGAGAATGATAACTTCTTATACTTCAATCACGATTTATGCACTTGCACGTTTTGAATGCAACACTTTTTGTTGCTTTTATTTTTTCAGTGTTATTGCTTGCTTGTTGTTATTTGTTGTTGCTTTTTGATATAAAAGTGTCCAACGATTTATCTTTTGTTTAATACATGGCTAAGGGTGGGAAACAATTTTAAAATTATTATTATTATTATTATTATTATAAAAAATAATAAAATAAGAAATGAAAAATGCAACAACATTATAGAAATTTATGCCCTGCATTCACATGAAAGTAGCACTCAAAAGTCATTGGCTTTAATCGCAATATAAACCAATCAGTTTTGCACCACATTTTTGCCAAGAAAACATTATCCATAATAACTAATGTTGATAAAGTGATGTGATGGGCGATCAGAACAACTATAAAAAAGGGAAAAAGAAACAAAAATGCAACATATCCATAATTTTGGAAGAATGGCAGAACACAAACACGTTATCTGAGAAAGTACTAAATAAACATGAGGAATCAAAAAAATAAAAAATAAATGAGAGGGAGATTAGTTCATTTCTAAATGTTTCAACTTCTAGCCACAAGTAGATACTTTATTAAACTAAATTGTTCAGTTACAACCATTGCATTTCCTTGAAATGGAGCCTAATTGGAAGAAACAAAAATAAAGTACATACTTTATTCAAATAAATCATTTTTACCATCATAAATGATGATGGAATGGTTCTTTTGACATGCCATAACATGTTAATCTCTTTGATTTGTTGAATAAAATTGTTGCAGACTTGATTTTGTAGATCGAGAAATTGGAGTTGGAGATGACTGCTATCGTAAAAACAAGAAGAAAAAGTAATAAAAAATGAATGGACAAACAAAATGCGAGTTTAATATGTTCGCGATATATTGAGCTGATCAATTGGAGAAGGAGCTGATCGATTGAAAAAGAAGCTAATCGATTCATTAAGTAGATTGCCTTTTTTTAGATATCAGTGTTTGTTTAGGAATTAGTGATTGTTTAGGAATGTTTGTCTTTTACTTGAATAAGGTAAGCTTATATATGGTCTATATTTGAAAAAAAAAAAAAAACTTTCTTAAAGTTATTTTTGAACATGTTTTTAGTCAATGTGGCTTTTGATATTATTTTTGATTTTTGGTCTATTTATGAAAAAATTCCATTATTATTTTCACAATACCTTAAAAATATATTTATACTTTTAGTTAAAAATTAATAAAATAAAATTATTTTAATAACTTTTAAATTCTCCTTTTTAGATTTAATTAAATGGTAATTTTAATTTATTAAAATTAGTTATTTTAAAATATATATATTATTTACAGTTTGCGCTTTTGCATGGATTCATGACTGGTTTAAGAGTAATTTTTATAGATAATTATATGCATATAATGAAAGATAATTGATTTAAAATGGTAATAGTTAAGATTTGAAGTGATTATTTTAAAATACCAAAAGAATGAAAATATATTTATTTGAAAATATTATAAATTAAAGATAATAAAAAATCCAAGATAATTTCGCTTCAACAATAATAAATGATCTAGTTATAAATACAAATATCTATATCTGACTTTGAAATATGACGGTTATTTTAGTTATTTAAAATTTTTGAGTTTTTTGAGAATTTGGTTCAAATTTAAATTTAAATTAACGCAATTAATTCAAACAAAAGATTTAATTGAATTTTAAATCTATTGGCTCAAATTCAGTCATCCAAACACATCATAAAGTTTTGTTTGTCATTATACAAAAAACATATGTCTTTGTTTTTGTCCAAAAATATTTTTTCTCCATTCATATTTTTATACATCGTGTAGATATGGATATAAAAATTCGCGCCATGCTGAAATAAGATACAACTACTTGGTAATATATATATATCCAAGTAGTTAGAATTTATTAAGAGTTAGGTAATTTAAAAGTAATAATTCTTTAAAGATTTACTAAGGATTTTGCACTTTATGCTTTTTCATTCTTTAATACCGATGACTTGCACTTAAAGTTCAGATGGTGGCTGCGCTAGCTATAGTGCTTACTGTCTGTATTCCAAATGCTGCACTGACTTTGGTAATTGCTTCATCCTAACATATTAGCATATAAATTTATCGACTTTACTAAGGGAAAAATGGTAGGTTTATTGTTATCAGATCAGTAGATTTTAATTAATCTGTCGCTGCAATTGGTTCATGTATCAAAGCACAGCACGTTTAAAAGCACTAGTGCTTTTTTAATAAAAGAAAGCTAAGCCTTTCTGAGACCACTATGATCAAGTGCTGGGTGGTATCAAATCATGTTTATGCATGTACGTTAAGAATGTATTTTAGATTATAAGCTTTTCTGAAGCCACTTTGATATGGTGCTGGGTGATATGAAATTATACATGTTCATGCATGTGCATCAAGAATGTATTTTAGATTATAAATTTTGTCGGTCTTAGGGACGTTGATTGCTTAATTGGACATATGGTTTTGGGTTCGTCTTTTTGTTAATTTGATAATTGATCACTTACATTAGGAGGAGGTTAAATGCAATGATGTTGACTCAACTTTATACTTATTAAATTTTAATTTATCTTTTTTAGTCACATTTGATTTTGTTTCTAAAAAAATACTATTAAAAATTTTTAGTCATCTAAATTTCTCTTAAAAATCATTTTAATTTCTCAGTATCTTTATTTTTTTTACTTTAGCCTAGAAATTATAACAAATTTGATTGTTTATTTCTTTTAGACTTTGATATCTCTCTTAATGATTTTGCTCTTATTGGGTGGAATCAAAATAATTTTCAAATTTTTCCTTATTTCTTATAAATGTATAGAAAATATAGACTTACTTGTAAAAAGAAAAAAATCTTTAATTTTGGATTAAAATAATAATTCTAAATTATTTAGATAGCAAAATTTTTTTTTAGTGACTGCTATGAAATTAAATAGAATTTTTGACATCTAAAAAGATACAAATTAAAATTTGATAACTGAAATGAAATAAAGTTAAAGTTCGATATCATCTCATGCATTTAACCCCATTAGGAGGCTATATATTAATAAACTTTTAATACTCATAAATTTAGGAAAAGTTTTATCTAAATTCAAAATATTATTAAATTTATGATATGTATTTGAGTCTAGAGGAAGACAGAAAATTCGGTTTAAATTTTTAGAATTTTATGACATATATATATATAATTTCTTTTTTTTTTTAAATTTGAATCAAATTAAATTTTTAAGAAGAAAATAAGATCGAATCTATCATATTTTGTCAATTTATTTTAATTCAATCTAAATTTAGAAAAAAATATCATGTAAAAAATTGAAATTGTAGCTGGGATTTAATAAAATAAAAAGGATTATTTTAGTCTAGTCATAATTAGGTAAAACCACTTGACAAATAATAACAAATTGAAATCTTAAAGTTAAAATTTCCTCAATACCAAAAATAGGGACTTCTCTTGAATGTTGTTGTTGTTATTATTATTATTATTATAACAAGGGGAAGTGAGAATCTGATCTTTGATCATCCACAAACCAGTAGATGGGCTTCTCTTGAATGTTAACTGTGTATATGTGTGCAACAAAATAAAGATTTTGAGTTTAATTTTTTTTAATTGGGCAATTGGGGATTGGTTTGTTGTGGGTCCTTTTTAATGAAGTTCACAAATTTAAAAAAAAATCAAATTTTATAACACCGAATTGAAATTTTGGTTGAAAATTGGCCAAATGAAATGACTATATAAAGCTATGACATGGAGTGAAGAATTATATATAAGTAACAGGTAACAAGTGAGAAAAAAAAAAAAAGGTGAGGTGTGTACTTGTAAGGATAACCAAAACAATTTTGCTTTGATGAGTGTGAAAAAGTTTTAAGGGTTTGAGAAATTTTTCTCAAAGGGTAAGTAATACAATAGTGAGGTTATTATTTTTGAGGTGTTTGGGAAACACTTTGAGTGTCAATATTTTGGTGAGAACTCTTTTATTGTATACCTCTAGTGTTGATCTAGAGAAGACTCTCTCTTATACTTACTATTTTTATAGTGGAAGAAAATTTTAGATTTTTTCCCATGGACGTAGCCCAAGAATTAAGGGTGAATCATGTTAAAATATTGGTCTTTTTTTAATTATTTATATGGCAGGTTTTACTGCATATTTTACTCACTCATTGGCCGGTTTAACCACCTCCATTTATTCATTTGTTGATTATTTCTACAGTAATTTTATTTTGTCTCTATGAATATTATTCCGTTGCACCAACTCTGTTAATTTTCCCAAAAAGTAGTATCAGAGCTAGGTTGGTTTGTGTTCTGGAGGCATTATTAAATACTGCAACAATGGAAGTTAAGACTAGCAGGATGGTAAACTTAAATGGCACAAATTACCACATATGGAGAAGCAAGATAAAAGATCTCTTATTTGTGATGAAGTTGTATTTACCAGTTTTTGCTACAACAAAACCCGAAGGCAAGACGTATGAGGAATGGGCATTTGAGTATGAGCAAGCATGTGGCTACATCCGACATTTCATTGAAGATAATGTGTATAACCACATTTGTAATGAAAATCATACATGGACGTTGTGGAACAAGATTGAGGAGCTGTACATGTCACGACCCGAACCCGAGGGCACGTGACCGACACTAGGGAATGGGTAGGCATAAGGCCCCTGAAACCCGTAGTAAGCCTAAAAGAAAAGATAAACAACTCCTTACAATTTAAAACTTTATTTTTAAATGGAACACATTGTCAAACTGATTTTTCTTAGAAATAACAATTCAAGTGCTTAATAAAAGTGTGCTCCATCGTCCCATATTATAAATCAAACTTAAATCTTTATACATAAGCATGGTTTATACAAATAAATTACACAAATATACTTAAACCATACAATTCTTAGTACATATACTACTGCAGCAACCTAGATTAACACATAATACAGCTTACAATGACCTACATAAAATAGTCGGTGAAGAAGAAACCCGGCGTGGAGGTAGTCTGAGGTCGAACTCCCAAGCTCTTGAAAAAAAAATAAATTGAGGGGAATCAGACCTCACTGAGTAAGTCAATAAAAAGAGTTGTACGGTTTGAAAACCTTTTTGAAGACTATATATATATTTGTAGTGAAAATAATTTATAATGTATAAATATAGCTTTTGAAAAATCTTGATAAAACCCTAAACCCAAAATCTAAATGGCCAATTGAGCCCACTTATTCCAACTAGACTACCAGTCCCCGAGAGCAAAGGCATCAACCGAGGCACCAAGCCGTAGTCATTCACTTAATCCAAATATATGGCACTGGCGGTCCCCAAGGGCAAGGGCATCGACCGAGGCACCCATCCTAGTCCATTATTAACCTTACAATCACTGGCTGTCCCCGAGAGCAAAGGCTTCCACCGAGGCACCTGTCCCAGTTTAACATTCACCAATCATATATATATATATATCGGATCCATCTCTCAATCTCTACCATGTGCACATAGTCCTGGTGAAGCCCACCAGGTAGCCCGTTCTACCAAAATTTCTCAAATCGATTTTAAATAAATAAAATGCATTTAAATCATAAATAATAGCATTAAATTAAATAAATCATATAATCAATAAAATAAAAATACGAGCGCATGCATTCTTTAAATAAATACACGCACAGATCGTTCTATTGACTTACAAGATGAGTGTGAAGGCTGACGATCACGCATCTGCCTCGGTCTCACAGCTTCTGCTCCGATATGCTCTAAAAGAAAAATAATGAATCGACTTTTAAAACATGGTTATGGAATCGAAATCAACAATCAACAAAACAATGAAATTCCAGGCTGACTCGAGGAAAACCGGACAAGACTCGATAGACAGGACATAACCTAACTAACGGTAGAAATTTTACGAATATCACATTTTATGAGGAAATCTACTGAAATTTTGGCAGAGTCTCCTCTGTAAAACGGACATCTCTCTACCAAAAGTAGAGCCAGACCTGCATAAAATGCACTTCTAATATCCACACTCGAGTCGGGCTCCCAAATCTACATTTTACCCCGACTGAGATCACAACTCAATAAAATATCAAGAATTAAGAATATTTATTTCTCAAAATACATATTTCACATACACATATACTAAAAATATACAAAAACATATAAAATCTCAATTATTGAAAATTAACAACTAAATTTGTATTCCTTCGTCAAAACATAATTATAACCTAATTTTAAATCCATTAAAATGTAATATATATATATATATATATATATATATAATATTTGGGATTTAATATTTAAAATTTACACTATTTAGGTAAAAATACCAATTAATTTATAAAAATTGTCTAAACCCCTTAAATATTAATAAAACTAATTAAAATATATATTTAACTATGTTTATCATAAAATTATATTTTTACCCCCCTAAAATACATAAATTACATAATGTGCTATTAATACTAAAAATAATTCCTTAAAATTATTTAATCATGCCAAAAATTCATTTTCTCAAATTAAATCTTCCTAATATAATTAAAACATTTAATCAACCAACAATTTTCTCCCAAAAAATATTATTTAACCTAAAAATCACATTTGGCATAAACTCAAAAATATTTATAAAAATAGTATAAAAATCACAAAAATTATAATTTGAGTTCTAAAATTAATAACATTCACTAATAACCTCTATTATTAAAATTTCATAATTTTTTAACCATAATTTTCGAAATTAGCATAATTACCCATTAAATACCAAAATTTATATAATCCTCTAATTAACACCAAAAATTCTAAAACCTTAAATAAAATTAATATACCAAGAACAATTAACTATAATTACTCAAATTTTGCTAATTAAACCAAATAAAATCCAATAAATCAACTAAAAAATTTAAATAAAAATTATGCAAAATTTATGCATAACTAAAAAAAAAATCCACCATAAATCCATAAAAGCATCAAGACTAACATAATCATCAATAGCAATTACAGCATGATCGTGATCTACCGAAGCTTCAAGGAAATTGAGAAGAAAAGGGAAGAATGAGGGTTGTCACTCACCACACCGCTGGACAGAACAGAGGGAGGGGAAGGAGACCTGCTGCCACCGGAAAAGGGGGAAGGATGGAGGCAGCACAAGCAAAGCAGAAAGTAATGACAGGCGAAGGGACAAAGCTGGCAGGAGGTGCTGTCGCGCGCGCAGAGGACCAGAGCTGGGCTGTTGTGCGAGGAGAAGAAGATGCTGTCGTGCGAGGAAGAAGAAGACAGCAGCAGCAACACTCCTGGAAGCTCAATGCATGGCGGTGATGGAGTTCTTAGGAAAAGGGGAAGGCGGCACAGTGAGGAAGAAGGGAGAGATGGTGAGGGCGGAGAGGGAGGGGGGTCAGGGCTCGGGAAGCTTCTTTGCTTCCTATTTTCATTTTTTTTTTCTATTTTCTTGGTTGCTTTTTGTCTTCGGTTTGGTCCTTCTCTTCACACACACACACACACACACACACACACACACACACACACACACATATATATATATATATATATATATTATAAACTATTAATATATATATTAATATATTATTATACATATATGTGTGTCTAGGTAAATATTAGTGTATATATATATATATACATACACTACATGCACTTATATATACAAGTCATTTTAATATACACATCTAAAATGATATTTAACCCAATATATATATATATATATATACATGTTTATAGTAGCACATAATTAACCATAAAATTTAATATAGTTTAAAATAGCAATAATAATAATGATAATAATAGACAAATGGAATTTCTAGACATTAAGTAAATAATACTCACACATATTAATAACCCTAAATAATATTAACATACATATAATATAATGCATAAGTAATTATTAATAATACTATTTAAAAATCCATTTAATTAAATAAATATATAGGGTATTACAGTCTCTACTTTAAAAAGCCAGAGACTGCGTGAGTGAGGGTTAGGTCCTAACTGCGTAGAAACCTTAAAAATAATCACAGAGAGAAAAGAAAAAAAAGTTTTTCTTCACTTCACAAAAAAAATACGCTTGTTTTGTTTTCAATAGTCTAGAAATAAAAAAAATGCAGAGTCAATTCTCAAAATGATAACAATCTCGATCTGAGGGGCCATCCAAGAGCATATGCACAACATCTCATTTATATTTTCTCCTATCTTTTGATTTTCTTTTTAATTTAATTTCCTTTAATTATTATTTGATTTCCTTTTTAATTTAATTTCCTTTAATTGTTATTTTTTTTCATTTGGCTAATGTGATTTATGTGTTTTTTTTTTGTGTTTTCCTTTTGAAATCCAATTGGAGATTGATGAGGTTATTGCCAGATATCCAGAAATCAAATAGAAGATCCATGGAATGCCATGGATTCTAAAATGTGATTAGATTTTAGGTTTTGATGTTTTTACGTTTATTATTTTTTCTTGTGTTCTATATGTTAATTAATTTGGGTTTGTAATTAATTTTAATTTCTAGTACTTAGAATATTGTAATAACCCCAGTAGTGAGAATAGTAAAATTTTACTTTTATGCTTTTGAAATGAATTAGTAATTTAGGTTCAATTGGGTAAAAATCAATTAAAATCTATGATGGGTGTAGATTAATTTAGGGTTGCATGTAAATTGATTTAGATTTTTTTTTAGAAAATCATTAAAATGTATGTTTGATCTATTTTTTGTGTTTTATTTGTTTTGGGCTTGTTCTTTTATGTTTTTATTCTTTTGGGCTCCAAGCCCCCGATAGGTTCAAACCCACTAAATAAAATAGGCTTAAAATGATTTATGTTCAATTAATTTTAAAATTAATTTAGGCCTATTAGGTTAATCTAGACTTAGGCTCAAATTTTAACTAAAATTAATTTAGACTTAGCTCAGCCCATTTAATTTCATTTCCTTTAAAATAAATAGACTTAGGCCCATATTTCACTTAAAATAAAATCAAGTTAGATTAGGCCCACTTATAAAATCCAATTTCTTTAAAACTTATAGATTTAGGCCCACCTTTAAATGATTAAAGTCGATAGACTCAAGTTCACTAACTAATAAAAATGTAGGTCCACCTTTCGTCTATTTTCATTTATAAATAAAAAATTATAAATCTAGCTAACTTTAATAAAATTAACCTAATTTTAGACTTAGGGACGATGTACTTGAACACATTTTTTATGTGTGATTTTATTGACTATATGCCTTAGGGTTAAATGGAAGTTCGGATAGGGTTTAATAAAATGGCATGTAATTAAAGAATGAAGTAATAATTTATAAGCAATTATAAATGAACATGAGACTAAGAGAAGTTAGTATTCTGTTCCCAACATCTCTTGGTTGTATTGCTAACTTTCTTTTAGAGAATCAAGTACCATTTTTCGATTTGTCCCAGTTATTACCTTGGGTGGCGACTTCTCATCTCCATGCCATGTCTTTGTGATAATAATTAGTATGTTCTCTAGGGCTTTAAGCCCAAACAGTGTTGCAGTTACTAAAATCTTGGACATGCGCTAAACCCCGTAGTATACAATGGCAACTCCACTGGAGATAAAAGATACTGATTCTACTTGTGTTCTTTAGAATTATTTTATTGATTATTATTTCATTCTTGCATTCATTTTGCGTGTCCCTATTAAACCGATGGCATTGGTTTATGATTCCATGATTCCACTAACTTTATGGAGTTGTAAATTGGCTAACCATCACTCTTAGCCTTAACTCGGTTCAAGAGAGATTACCAAGCTCATTTGACCATAGTCTATAACCCAAGTTCTTAAGGGGGGGTAATCTTCTCTCGAGTTGGTAAAGGATGCTGGGCCCCTCTGACCTTGGCCTATAACTCAACATCCATAATAGAGGGCATCTTGCTAAGGGAACGTTGACCTTTTCACTAGACTCCAACCATATATAATGGCTTAGTTACTTCCCCTAGGAATCTACCCAAATTGCTTGTATGATTTTTGCCATGAGGTATTTCTATCTATAAAAGCCTAAGCCCATACTTTTGAAGCCCACTTGGGCCAATAAAAGAATAGGCTAGACCTTTATACTTAGAAATGTTGTTTCTATGCTTATTTATGTGAGGTATTTCTATTTATAAAAGCCCAGGCCTATACTTTTGAAGCCCCTTGGGGTAATGAAGATTGGGCTAGACTTTTATACCTAAAAATGCTATTTCACTGCTTTAAGAGAGATCTGGCTTGCACGTCGATCCTTGATATCCCCTGTTGATATTAAGACCAAGATAAAAAATCCTAGGACAAGAGACTCACCATTGAACACGTGTGTGGGAGGAATAAGGTTGGAAGGATGTATGTTGTACACTTGATTGATATTTGGTTGCTTGTTACTTGCTGCATAGCACGTGCATCATGCATAAATGCATATATGAATTCTACACATTATACCGACACCTTGTTTTGCAGCCATCATAGGTTCATTTGGGTCTTCTCATATCTAGGGACAGAAAGTGGCATATTAATCAAAACAAATCTAAGCCCTAAGTCAATAGCTTAAGAGATCCTTCAAGAATTGGAGAAGAGTCTTATTAACTCGCTTTACTTAGAAGCTGAACTGACTCAGACTAAACAGATAGAAATGGAACAACAACCATAGATGTGGACCTTAGAGGACATTAAGGGAGCTTTAATGGATGACATGAGAGCTATGATGCAAGATGGACTGAGGAAAGCTCTGGTAGGATTAGTGCAACCTGTTGTCGAACCACCGCTTACTATTGAACAACCACTTGCTATTACTATTGAACAACCACCTATTATAGGAGCTTTGCCTATTACTGCAACACCTCCCCCTATTGTTAATATTGCTGAGGGGAAATATATTATTAGAAACATACCTACTATTGATGTGAGACTTAAGGACGTCGAGAACTATATGGTAGAAAAGGCGAAGAGGGAGTCATTTGAATTGGTCCATGATCATGAGTCCAAGCAGATGCAAGCACTAACTCAGAAAATTTCCAAGATGGAAGAGCTGATTAGAGGATAAGGAATAGGGTACTCGTTTAACTTTGATGACATGTTGCAAATGGAGGGAGATAAGCTGCTTGAAAAATTCAAGATGCCTCAGTTGCAAAAATTTGATGGGAGAGGAGATCCGAGGATTCATCTTAGCTAGTGCACAACAACCATGAGCACTACTAAAGCACTATTAGAAGTTATCACTAGGTTATTTGTACTATCTTTAGAGGGAATGGCTATAAACTGGTATCACGGGCTAGGAAAATCTATAAGAAATGACTGGAAAGAATAATGTACTGCTTTTTTGAAATAATATGAATATAACACGAGATTGGAAGTGTCTATCAGAGACTTAGAAATGACAAAGAAGAAACCCAATGAATATTCCTTACCAGGTTCATGAACAAGGAAGGACTGATGAAGAACAAGTTGGTTGAGAAGGATCAGGTTAGGATGATAGTCTGTAATGTATCACCTAATATAGTCGAGAGATTGTAGATGATGAATGCCAAAACTTTCATAGACTTGTATGATGATGGTCTGCAAGCTGAAGAAATTGAGAGTACGAAAAAGAGAAATGCTAGAAGCACCGAAATCCAAAACTACCAAACTGGGGGCATACAATAAGGAAGTACTAGCCGAGCTGTGGAGGTGCGGGCAAGCCACCAACCTCGAAGATTCTCCAAATTTAACTAACCACTCTCTAAAGTCCTAGAATGACTAATCCAAAAAGGCCTACTTCAACCCTTAACCTTTTCTAATCCACCAAATCTAAATGTCCCCAGTTTTGACCCTCACAGTTACTACAAATTCCACCAAGCTGCTGGCCATTCCACAGACAACTGTATCTACCTAAAACATGAGATCCAAAACCTGATAGATTTTGAAAAAATTATAGACCTTGAAAAGTCCAGCTCTAACCCAAACATTAGAAATAACCCTTTCCTAGAAAACTGAAATGTTCCACCACTAGCCACCATGATGATCAATTCAGGGGTTAACGAGGAAGAAGTGCTAAACTCCTTTGAAAACCTAAACCCTATAGCCAATGGAGAATCCCTTGGACAGCCACAGAGAGGAGTGGAGGATTTACTGGGCTAGCACTTATGCAAGTTTGATTACAAGGTGTTTTACTTAAAATCACCCTCCACTGATATCCCATTAAATCAATCAAGCCCTCATGATAGGGTGATGAATTTGATGATAAGCCAATGAAAGAAGAGAAAGAACCTGAAACTCCCAAGCAGCTACCTAGAGGAGTTGAAGATCTATTGGGATAACCTTCGGGCAAGATCGATTATAGAGTATTTTACTCTAAGCCCACTTCAGCTGATATACCCATCAAAGAAATTATGCCTACAGGATGGGGTGATGAGTTTGAAGATGAACCTTTAGCTCTTGAATAGTCTCAAGAAGGAGTTGAAGATCTACTAAACAAACACTTAGGCAAGCACAATATGGAAGAGTTGAAAGGGAAAGAAACATGCACAATGGAAGTGTGGAAAGATGGGAAAAGAGATAAAATCATTGGAGTTGTTAACATCTAGTATGACTCTGATGATGAAAGTCCAGGTGGTCTCGATGTTTGGAGTAATGATCCTAAAGTGAATCATGTCACTAGAAGTGCAAAAAATTACAAAGTATCTAAAAAGAAAACTGAGAAAGTTGCAAAAAGAGAAGAAATGGAAGATACAAAAGTAGAGGAAGATCAGAAAGAGGATTTAATTCTAGAACAGTTAAAAAGGGTTAAGGCTAATGCCAAAATTTGGGATCTACTAATGCATTCAGGCAGCCACAGAAGAGCTCTTGTCAAAGCTTTGTCAAACATGAATATTGAAATAGTAGACACACCTGAGGCTATGGTAGCGAAGATTACATAAAAGAAACATGGGCTGATAACGTTCTCAGATGATAACCTGCTTGTCGAAGGAAGAAACCATAATAAGGCATTGTTTATCCTACTTAAGGTGAGGGGAAAGAGAACTAATTTTGCTATGGTTGATGATGGTTTTGTTATTAATGTGCGTCCCTTGAAAATCCTACTTAATTTAGGTTTGAAGGCTGATGACCTTATAGATTCAAATCTCATAATTAGTGCTTATAATGATAAAACTAGGAATATGGAGTGGACATTCCAAGCTCTAGTTAAATTAGGACCCATGGAATCAATTATTGAGTTTACTATGTTAGATATTCCAGTCATTTTTGCCTTATTATTGGGAAGGCCATTGTTTCATGCTTTAGGAGGGGTACCCTTAACTGTGCATCAAAAGATAAAACTCCCTCATGAGGGAGAGGTTATGACTATAGAAGTTGGGACCAATGCTGTTGTGGCAGCCATATTGGAAAAACAGAAGCAAATGTGTGCACCCCCTGGTTTCTAGATTGCTGGGATATTTGATGGAACTGAAATGGACTCGAGAATAGCAAAAATGATGGAGAGCATGGATTACCGGCTTTTGCAAGGGTTGGGGAGAATGAGCAAGGAAGTCCTAGTCTTCTAGAGTTCAAAAGTCAAGGCAATATAACTGGTTTAAGTTATGTTAAAGAAACAAAGCTGATAAGCATAAGAGACAAAAAGAGGTTCAATACTAAGCAAGGGAAGCTCTCAAAGAAAATTGGGCTGATAAATGAGAATTTATTAGGCCAGGGGAAGGCAAATACTATTTTGGAGCTAAGGAAACAATCAATGTTACTGGAGGAAATGTTCCTAGATTTGAGATCTTTAGGGAGTAGATTATGGAGAACCTGGTGAAAGACAACAAAGAGGAAGTGATGAAGCTGGTAGCTAAGAGGATAGCGATGCTACTATTAAGGAGCTGCTGTCATCTAAAGAGGAGCCACCCCAGGATTTAGCTATTGTCATTAATGGTAGCTTTATTGACATTTTCTATATGGAAACTAATGTAATAATGTTCGGTCTGTTTGAGGATGAAAACTCTATTTTTTCCATGATTGATGATATAAATTATGATCATGTTTACTTATATAATGTACTTCCTAATGGTAATGTGCTTTATGATATTGATTGCATATGCATGTTTGACATAGATTCAATTCAATTAGATTCATTCAGCATGGGCATAAATGCAAATTCAAAGAATATACATATATCACATGATGTAACTTTTGAAGATAGGAAATTTGAGGAGAAAATAAAAATGAAAAAAAAAGAGAAAAAAAGAGAAAAAAAAAAGAAAAAAGAACAGTAAGGTAAAAATTAGAGAGAAAAAATTCATGACTAGCTAATAATAGGAATTGTATCATATGAGGTAATAAATGTTCTCATTTTTGCCCTAATGAATGATTAAAACTGAACTTGAAATTTTTTTTCAAATATCGCATGTTCATCTTTATCATATTGCATAAGTATCTGAATGGAAAGACAATACATAATGAAAGCTAAATCAGAGCTATGAGATCACTATTTTAGTTTTTCTTGTAAGCCTAGCGTCCCCTTATACCTTAAGAATTCAAGTGGCTCAGTAACTTGCGTTGCAACCCATACTTTGTAACTGTCATCAATTATTGCATCAACATCAAGCATCATATTTTGCTCAAGAATTCTTTGAAGTGCGAGTCCAGTTGAGTTCATCATTAAGAACCCACTTTAATCAGTTTGCCCACTTCTTTACATCTTCAATACATGAGACTGCAACTAATAGGGTTAGTAAGACAAAGGGTCAATAATAGCAGTGACCAAACTAAGTCTCTTGCACACATGAAGAAAAAGACTACCAGGATGAATTCAAAATGAAGCTGGGGGCAAAATATAACTCTGGGGTAGCTTGGGGCAAAATAGTAAATACAACACTAGAACTTCAAAGTTAGTGAAAAAGATCTCAAGGTATAAAGGAGTAAACTACAAGTATATAAATACATCAGTTATCATACAACAAAAGCAGTAACAAAAAAGAAAAGTTCAATAGTGCATCGGTCAATCACGAGCTCCAGTGTAAAGCCATAGACCCCACTTGCTAGCATGGTCATCAGTCCGATGAGCTGTATTAGAAGCTCTGATATTAGAAGTATCAATAACGAAGCATTTTGTGCTTAAACCTATAAGCTGTTCATGAGGCACCTCATTCTCACACTCTAACTTGTGAATATAGCTCCGTTCCAAACAAAATACATGTTAGGATCATGCATGTCATGCATAACTTGCATACACTTGCGTACAATTATTATGAAATACGTACTTTGCATAATAAAGTCCTTAAGCCTCGATTATACAAATACTCTGCTACTAACATTCAAAATTAGTATTAGTACATAATGGTATTTAAAATGTTCACATGTGAAGCATCTAAAGGAAAAAAGGGTGACACTATTCAGGTGAACATGATGCTCAATGGGGCTATAGATCGCAGGAGCCTAATTAATTATGGGGCCATCCAGTAAAGGAATATCATCTACAGTGATATTTGCAAAAGTGTCATCCTGGTAACCTCAAAAGACTAGATAAGAGGTTCAAGCTCCTTAAATTCATTATCCATCTCCATAGTCTCATTAAGAGCATCATCTGGAATATCTCTCCATAATAGTTAGACTAGTATATGGTATGGAAAATGGTGATGAGAAGGTCCAACATTTCAACAATACATTTGTCGGCCTTATAAAAAAGAAAGAATGCACTCAATACTTAAAATGAATGTACTCTGGAAAATTATTTGATCATGAAATAAGATCTCTAACTCCTGAACCTTTTTTGCAGAAGATGTCAAGAAGAGGAATGAAGCCCTGTACCATAGTATTAATGGAATGGCAAAAAAGGTAAATTTAACCTTAGGCCATGACTTCAATGATGGAGTATCATAACCTCGTGATTAGAGGCATCATCATCATAATCAAAAGGGAAGAATGCAAAAGAATAACATTGCATTTTGACAAAATGTCTTCATTTACAAATAGACCATACTAACTTATGGTATTTTGTGTAGAGAAAAAAAAAATAAAGAAGGGGAAAGGAACTGATATGTTAGTAAGATCAAGAAAGATTACAAATGCTAATCATTCACTAGAGTATCACTTTGCATGACAAATGAGTTGCCAAACCCTCACTAAGATAATAAAGGGAAGTAATAGAACTCTATTTTGTAATAAAGTACCATCTTAATCATAAAATTCACAAATTGAAAGTAAATTCATCCACTTCATGAGATCGTGTACGAAAGCCTATCTTATGACCTTTAATCATAGTGGCTTTCTTTTATTAACCTTGCAAAATTCAGATGTTTAGTTAATAACTTTGTGTTGAGATTTTATAAAGTTTAATCAATCTAATGCTTGCTTTGCACCCAAATGAGGGAAAGAAAATACAAAAACAAAATATGTAGACATGAAGCATAAATTGCTTGAATTTTAGAGTATCTTTTTAGTTTTTTGAATAATAAATGTGCATTTAATCTACTCTAATTCTCAGAACTGAGTATGAGTATAAATCCCTCATTGGTATCCATGCTGAGTAATACGAAAAAAGGCGGGGGAGCACTAAGAGGAGAATCAAAATAAGAGCAAGCATAATTTACTCTAATGCTAATAAATGAGCAAGAGTATTAACGTGAACCTCTGGCGGTATCCACACTGAGTAATACGAGAAAGGCGAGGGAATACTAAAAGAGGACCATGTCAAAAGCTGCTCTATTTACTCCAATGCTCTAAAAGAGTATGAGTATTTGAATGACCTATCCAACGATATCCAGTTGAGTGATATGAGAAAAGCGGGAGAATAATCAGATAAGGAAGAAAAGCATAAAAATAATTCAAAGGTTGTTTTGATACTCAGAATTCAATCTTTTTATTCTCAATTTCCATAAGTTTTGTTTAGTGAATTCTCCCTAAAATTAGGTGTGGAAGTAAGCTCTTCACTTGGTAAAAGATATGTTTTCAACATAAGATGGTTAATGATACCTCTAACCTTTGTGAGTGGCAAATAAATGAGAGTCATAGAAATCAAAATTAATGAGATTCATTAGGTGCATGTTATCTTGTGATAAAGTGATGAATTTTCTCGTATTAAAAAATATAATGTACTTTGTTGTAATTATCATGCAGAAACTAACTTTAACAAGTTTTTAGGAACAGCAAGTCCAAAAAAAATAAACCCAACAAGTGGAATCAGCACTAGGTCCAAGACGTTAATCAAGGTCATCAAGTGATGAAGACGGTTGATCAGAGTCACAGTTGGTCAACATAAAATCTCAAAATCCTAATCAATATGAAATTCCAATGTGATGTCTACATTTTGCATACACTGCACTTCATCTCAGTTATATGCTACACAGTAGCTATAACACAATTCTCATATCTACTTTGTTATATGCTACATAGTAGTTATAACATAATTTTTAAGATCCACTTTGTTATATGCTACACAGTAGTTATAACAATCATAACTTGCCAGACACTACATGATAGTTATGGTGATGTCGCTAAACTTCCCACAATTAATATATCAGATTTTAATTGCTAGATGTTCCATAGGAACTATAGCACGCTTTTCATTATTCTCACTAGACATCCCATAGGGAATATAGTGTGCTTCGTTAGATGTCCCATTGGGAATATAACGAAATTCATCATTGCTAGATGTTCCATAGGAACTATAGCAGACTTTCAATTTATCATCATTAGACATCCCACAGCGAATATAACAAAAATCATTCTCATTAGACGTCCCATAGGGAATATAGTGTGCATCATTAGACGTCCCACAGGGAATATAACGAAACTCATTCTCATTAGATGTCCCCTAGCGAATATAATATGCATCGTTAGACGTCCTACAGGGAATATAACGAAACTCATTCTCAATAGACATCCCATGGGGAATATCGTGTGCATCGTTAGACATCCCACAACGAATATAATGAAACTCATTCTCATTAGACATCCCACAAGGAATATAGTGTGCATTGTTAAACGTCCCATATGGAATATAATGAAACTCATTATCACTAGACGTCCCATAAGGAATATGGTGTGCATCGTTAATGTAATATCCCGAGTTTTTAAATATTTTAATACTGCATCGGGATATGCAGTGTTAATAATTTTATACATATTTAGTGATATTTTATGAGTTGTTATTTAATTAAAGTTAATTAAATTTGTTTTACATTATTTTAAGTACATTACGTAAGATTTTCCCGAGAATTCTATTTTCGAGAAAATTGATACGTAAATTATTTAATATAGATTATTTTAAATATATTTATGCATTTTCATGAATCCATGCATGATTTTAAATGTCATATTAAAATACATATATATATATATATATATATATATATACACTTATAATTAAAAATTTTAGGGTTTAATAATTAATTTAATATTGAATGTATATATATATTATATAGTTATATTAAGTTATGTGTGTTATATATATGTATATGTATATAATATTAAGTTGATTTTTATTTATGTGGTGTGTGATTTTTCTAAATATTATATTAATATATTTTAAAATAAATTATTAAAGTTATTAATATATATATATATATATATATATATAAATTTTGCAAAATTACAAAACCTACCCTCCCCCTCCTTTTTCCTCCCGACGCCACCCCTCCTCCATCCCGCTGTAACTCCGGCCGACTACCATCGGTGTGCCTCCCGGACGTCCACCCTCTTCCTCCAGCAGCTCCGCCACTCCTTTCATACTCTCCGACGCCGGCGAGCTAAGGAAAACCATTTTTGGCTGAAAATTTCCATTTTCTTCACAACTCACTATTCCGGCCACCAAATTCCTTCATTCTAGTGTTGTTGGACTCCTATGAAGCCATAGAAGATGATTCTAAGCTTTTTTTAAGCTCAAAACTTGATTTGGTAAGGTTTTTATCAATTTTTCAATTCGGCCATCTTAGGGTTTTCAATTTTTTTGAGCTTTAAATGATTGATTCATGAAAAGTCCCTTAACAAATGTTGTTCCCCTTAGCTTAATCTACATGTGTGAATTTTTGTAGAATTTTTGGAATTTATTTTGATTTTTGGGTATTTTTGAATATTTTATTATTATTTTCTAATTTTCGAAAATTAATTAATTAAATTATGAAATTATGTTTTATGATAATTATAGGTGTTAAAATGAATTATAAAAATTTATTTGGAATTTTTATGAATTTCTATGTATTTATTTTGAATTTAATTAGTTTATGTAATTTTTGAAAAATTAGTTTAAATATGTTTTTAATTGAAATTAATTGTTTAATTAAGTTTATTTAGTGATATTATTGATAAATATGTTGAGAAAATTAATTTTGGATAATTATACTTTTTTTGGTGAATTTTTGGAGTAATTGTAGTATATTTATATATATAGGGGTATTTGGGTAATTTTATCCTAAATTGACTAAAAACGTAATTAAATTGGTTTTAATAGTTATTTAAGGTATAAAAATGATTTCTACAAATTGTTTAATATTTTTAACTAATTAAAACTATTTTTCGTGAATTATTGTTAATTACGTAATTTCTACTTATAAAATGTATTTCTGTGATATAAGGGTATTTTTGGTATTTTTATATTGTTTTGTGATTGTGAACCCCGGTCGGTAAACTGTAGTTTGGAGTCCGACCGAGGGGTTATGGATGTGTTTCTGTGTCTGTTTTTTGAAGTGTGTTTCTTTGTAGGGCCGGCTCTACTCTTTGAGTAGAGAGATGTCCGTTTTACAGGGGAGGTTCTGCCGAATTTTTGGTAGAATTCTCATTAAACGTGATGTCCGGTTGAACCCTAATTCTGTTTCGGTGTCTAATATTCTAGATCGAGTTTCTAGGATTTTCTGTTAGGTTTATTCTGATGTCCATTATTTATTGTTTGTTTAGTTGCATCGAGACCGAGGCCTAGTGGACCAGGCCCCTCTGACCTATCTCGAGGAGCGCACTAAGTGTGAGTTACTATTTTATATATATATGCTTTAGGGTGCATGATTTAGAAATGTATGTTTTATTTTGATTAAATATGCATAAATGGTTTAATTATTTCTTAAGTTTATTTTTAGTTTATTTTTGGTTTATTTTCTGTATATTTTGAACTATATGCATGTTTTATTTATGAATTATGTTTAAAATGTTTTTAAGTATATTTCTAGTTTATTTTGTAATTTAATTGGATTTATTTGACGTATATATACTCGAAATATACTTGGTTTACTTTTGGTATATTTCTAGTATATAAATGGTTTATGTTGCTATTTATTTCAAATTCATGCATCATTTATTTTTATGAATGTATGATTTATATTTTAATGAAGGATATCAATAGAACGTGCTAACTAGTGGGCAGCACTAGGACCGAGTACGTACCGGTACGCTTATAGCATTTAGGCTATATTACTACCCATTTTTGGATATTGATTGGATATGATTATTTGATGTGTGAGATATGGTTTGGAGGTGTGATTGCTGGAGCTCGGTTGATCAAGTGTCTCGGGGCCAATCACACTGACAGTCAGACTGCTGGAGCTCGGTTGACTTAGTGTCTCGGGGCCAGTCTACTGTCTAAATGGAATAAGTGACCATATTTGGATATAAGTGAGCCTGTGTGGCTAGAGTGTTATCTGACACTGATTTGAGGTTGCGATTTTCTAGGGTTCTATTTGATCCTTCATAAACGATGATTTTTAATAAAATATATAAAATGATTTTACTGCATCTGTGTGTATTTGCCTGTATATATACATATTAGATATATACTGTTGACTGTATGCATTGTCATTTAGTATGCATGTATATATATTATAGTAATTCACTCAGTGAGGTCTGACTCCCCTCTGTTGACCATTTTTTCAGGAGAGTCATCTTCTTCAGACCTCAGTAGCAGGCCTGTACGCCGGATTTCTTCCACCCCGGCTTCTTTGTGTAAACTGCTTATCTGAGTATTGAGTTTTATTTTATGATCTAGACACTGCAGTAGTTACGGTTGTTATGGAGATGTGGTGTATTGTATTTATATGAGATATGTATTTTAAGAATTTGAACTGAAACATGTATTAAAGGATTTATTTATATATGATATGAGAATTCCATTTAATTTCGTTTGACGGAATTATTATTTTGATATTTATGATTTTATTTCCGCTGCATTAAATACTATTGTTATTATTATTATTGCATGTTTTATTTTATTTTTAGGCTTGCTACGGGTTTCGGATTTGAAAGAATTCCCATTCCCTAGCACCGGTCATGGCCCCTATTTTGGGTCATGACAGTTAAACGTCCTACAGGGAATATAACAAAATTCATCATTGCTAGACGTTCCATAGGAACTATAGCAGACTTTCAATTTATCATCGCTAAACGTCCCATAGGGAATATAGCGAAACTCATTTGCATAAAGTTCATTAGTCGTTCTGCAAGAAATATAGTGAGACTTGATAAAAATTACATTCGCTTAAAATTGAACAGCAATTTAAGCATCAACCTATCAATTAGGATATAACTAGGTATCCTAGTTCTTTCCTTCCAAATTGTGTGCTTCTACTGCTTTACCGTGATTTGTCAAGTAAACAGCGATAAAGAGGGCAACTATAAGCACCTAATTTTGTGATGCAATTGTACACAATGTGACGAAAGCCTCTATGATGAAAAATTAATCGAGAAATTGATCTCTAGTGTTGAAATTTGAGATTTCAATGACTAATTTGTAATGTTTTTCGGACCTAATTGCAAATTTATGATTTTAGGAGTGTCCTTTTATTAAAATTTATCTTTTTCGAGCTGCATAAACAAAATGCTAGTTGGCATTAGCCAAATGCCGACTGACATTTGCCTATTGCCAATTGGCATTTGCTTAATGTTGATCGACATTAGCAAATTACCGATCGGTATTAAATAATATTTTTAGTTTTTTAAATTTTTTGGTCTTTTTTAGTATTTTTCTATTCACTGATTGGTTGAAAATTAATTTTGAATATTTTCTTAAAAGAGAATTTTGGTTTTATGTGTTCAAAATGCATAAAAATTTTAAAAAATAAGAGATAGTGTCTGTTCCTGGAATAGGGGAAAGTCCATTCGCAGGTCTCTGCTTTAAAAAGCCAGAGACTATGTGAGTGAGGGCTAGGTCTTGAGTGCGTAGAAACCCTAAAAATCACAAAGAGAAAAGAAAAAGAAGTTTTTCTTCACTGCGTAAAAAAATATGCTTTTTTTGTTTTCAATAGTCCATAAATTAAAAAAAAAATGTAGAGTCAATTCTTAAAACGGTGACAATCTCAATCTGAGGGGCCATCCAAAAGCATATGCACAACATTTTATTTCTATTTTCTCTTATCTTTTGATTTTCTTTTCTATATAATTTCCTTTAATTATTATTTGATTTCCTTTTTAATTTGATTTCCTTTAATTGTTATTTTGATCATTTGGCTAATGTGATTTCTGTGTTTTCCTTTTAAAATCCAATTAGAGATTGATGAGGTCACTGCCAAATATCCAGAAATAAAATAGAAGATCCATGGAATGCCATGGATTCTAAACTGTGAATAGATTTTAGGGTTTGATGTTTCTGCATTTATCATTTTTTCCTGTGTTCTTTGTGTTAATTAATTTGAGTTTGTAATTAATTTTAATTTCCAGTATGTAGAATATTATAATAACCTTAGTAGTGAGAATAATAAAATTTTACTTTTCTGCTTTTAAAATGAATTAGTAATTTAGGTTCAAGTGGGTAAAAATCAATTAAAATCAATGATGAGTGTAGATTAATTTGGGGTTGCATGTAAATTGATTTAGGTTTTTTTTTTTTTTAGAAAATCATTAAAATATATGTTTAATCTATTTTTTGTGTTTTATTTGTTTTGGGCTTGTTCTTTTATGTTTTTATTCTTTTGGGGCCCTAATCGGTTTAAACCCACTAAATAAAATGGGCTTAAAATGATTTATGTTCAATTAATTTTAAAATTAATTTAGGCCCATTAGGTTAATATAGATTTAGGCTCAATTTTTAACTTAATTTAGGCTTAGCTCAACCCATTTAATTTAATTTCCTTTAAAATAAATAGACTTAGGCCCACATTTCACTGAAAATAAAATCAAGTTAGATTAGGCCCACTTATAAAATCCAATTTCTTTAAAACTTATAGATTTAGGCCCACCTTTAAATGATTAAAATCAATAGACTCCAGTTCACTAACTATTAAAAATGTAGGTCCACCTTTAGTCTATTTTCATTTGTAAATAAAAAATTGTAAATGTAGCTAACTTTAATAAAATTAACCTAGTTTAGACTTAGGGATGATGTACTTGAATGCATTTTTTATGTGTGATTTTATTGACTAGATGCCTTATGGTTAGATGGATGTTCAAATAAGGTTTAATAAAATTGCATGTAATTAGATAATGAAATAATAATTTATAAAGCAATTATAAATGAACATGAGACTAAGAGAAGTTAGTATTTTATTCCCAGAATCTCCTGGTTGCGGTGCTAACTTTCATTTAAAGAATCGAGTACCACCTTTCGATTTGTCCTAATTATTACTCTGGGTGGTGACTCCTCATCTCCACGCTATGTCTTTATGACAATTGTTAGTGTGTTCTCTAAGGCCCTGAGCCCAAACAGTATTATGGTTGTTAAAATCTTGGACACGTGCTAAACCCCGCCATCTACAACCAGCTGGGTGATTGACAATGTTGCTTCCATTCAAGCTACATCTTAGAGAGAATTCTTCACATTTTACACTCTAAGAGATTTTGGATTTGTGAAGATGAGAAATGGTAATGAAATAAGAGTTGCTAGTGAAGGAGATGTGTTTTTAGAAACAGTGAATGACATAAGACTAATCTTGAAGAATGTCAAGCATGTTCCAGATATTTGCTTGAATTTGATCTTAACAAGCAAGCTTGATGATGAAGTTTCTACAACACCTTCCATAACAGCCAATGGAAACTTCCTAAAGGCTCTCTAGCGGTGGCTAGAGGTAAAAAGGACTCAGCATTGTACTTTATGCATGAAAATATCTTTAAAGACATGGTGAATGCTATGGAGAAAGACAATACAGTTAAGTTATGGCATAGAAGACTTAGCCACATGAGTGAGAAAGGGATGACAATGCTGGCCAAGAAAAATGTGCTATATGGAGTAAATCTTATACATATAGAGAAATGTGTCGATTGTCTTATAGAAAAGTAAAACAGGGTTGTTTTTAGGAAACAAGGTTGTTTTTAGGAGTTCTCCTCCTTCAAGAATGATGTGCTGGATTTAATTCATTCAAACTTATGTAGGCCAATGCCAAAGTCACTTGGTGGTTGTCAATACTTTATGACTTTCATTGATGAATATTCTCAAAAGACGTGGGCATACACCTTGATGTCAAAATATCAGGTGCTAAATGTCTTCAAGGAATTTCATATTTTGGTGAAGAGAAAAACTGGCAATAAGTTGAAGTGCATCCAAACAAATAATGGTGGAAAGTATTTTGGACCATTTGATGCTTAGTATATGACATCAAATGTCACTTCTAAAGACACTGCAATTGAATGGTTCAGCTAAGAGGATGAACAAGACTTTGATGGAGAGAGTCAAATCTTTGCTCTCATATTCAAAACTGCCTAAGACATTTTGAGGTAAAGCTCTATTTATAATAGTGCATGTTCTGAACCTTTCACCATGTGTTCCTCTATAATCTGACACTCCAGAAAGGGTGTGGTCAGGAAAAGATGTTTCCTATGGTCATCTGTAGGTTTTTGGGTGCAAAGCCTTTATGCATATTCTTAAGGATGAGAGGTCCAAGCTTAATGTCAAAACATAATAGTATGTTCATTGGCTATGGTCAAGATCAACTTGGCTATAAATTTTATGACCCAGTCCAAAAGAAGCTTGTCAAAAGTTGTGATGCTACGTTTATTGAAGATAAGACAATCGAAGATATTGCCAGAGTTGAGAAAAACATTCCCAGCTCTGAAGATGATTCAAATTTGAAGTTAGTTCCTCTAACAACAATGCCAAGGAAAGTTGGAGATGAAAATGAAGTTATTCCGCTAGATGTAGGTGATGAAGATGCTCTTATTGAGATTCCATATGAAAATGATGATGATGGTGTTCATGATCAACCACCGGTAGATGAGGCTTTTCTAGTGCCATTGAGAAGATTTGATAGAAATGGAAAACCTTCTACCATATATCATAGAGATCAATTTATGTTACTAACTGATGGGGAAGAGCTAGAAAGCTTTGAAGAAGCTATGAATGATTAACATAAGCAGAAATGGTTTGAAGCCATGCAGGATGAGATGATGTCTCTACATGAGAATAAGACGTTTGAGCTGGTGAAGTTGCCTGAAAGGAATAGAGCTTTGAAGAATAAGTGGGTGTTCAGGATCAAGCATGAAGAACATAGTCTCCAGCCATGATTCAAAGCTAGACTAGTTGTAAAAGGATTCAACCAAAGAAAGGGCATCGACTTTGATGAGATTTTTTCTCTAGTCGTGAAGATGACATCCATCCATACTATGCTGGGTTTTTAGCAACAAGTTTTAATTTTGCCTTCCTTCATGTTGATTTGGGAGAGAAAATATTTATGGAGTAGCCAGAGGGTTTCAAAGAAAAGGAAAAAAAGGACTATGTTTGTAAATTGAAGAAAAGCTGGTACGGCTTAAAACAGGCAACAAGACAATGGTATAAGAAGTTTGAGTCTATTATGGGGGAGCAAGGCTACAAGAACACCACTTCAAACTATTATGCATTTGTTCAGAAATCCTCTAATGATGACTTTATTGTGTTATTGCTCTATGTGGATGACATGTTGATTGTTGGTCGGAATGTTTCCAAAATGAACAGCTTAAAAAAGTAGTTAAGTAAGTCTTTTGCTATGAAAGACTTGGGACCAGCAAAGCAGATTCTTGGCATGAAGATTATTAGAGAAAGAGGCATCAAGAAGGTATGGTTGTCATAAGAGAAGTATATTAAGAAGGTTCTTTAGATGTTCAACATGTACAATGCTAAAGCGATTAGTTGTACTCTTGCTAATCACTTTATATTAACTTCTTAGCAATGGCCTTCCAATGCTCTATACAAGTATGAGTATCCAAAGGACTTTTTCAATAGTATCCATGCTGAGTAATATGAGAAAGACGCGGGAATACTCGGATAAGGAAGGAAAGCATAGAAATAACTCAAAGGCTATTTTGATACTCAGAATTTGATCTTTTTATGCTCAATTTCCATGAGTTTTGTTTAGCAAATTCTCCTTAAAATTAGGTGTGGAAGTAAGCTCTTCACTTGGTAAAAGATATTCTCTCAGCATAAGATGGTTAACGATGACTTTGACCTTTGAAAATGGCAAATAAATGATAGTCATAAAAATTAAAAATAGTGAGATTCACTGAGTGCATGCTATCTCGTGAAAAGTGATGAATTTTCTCATAAATTTTCAACACTATAAGGTACTTTTTTGCATTCATTATGATTGAAACTAACTTTAACAAGTCTGTAGGAATTTGCAAATCTAGAAGAAAGAGCACCTAACTTGTAGAGATGGTTAACATAGCGAAATTGAAATCAGTCAGCATAGAAATTCTAATCAGTTAGCACAGAAATTCTAATCAATCAACACAGAAAAATTCAAAGTTAGCCAACACAAAGAATTCAAAGCATTCAACTCAAACAACCAAAGATAAAAATTCACCGAGCAGTTATGGACTGTAGCATCAAAGGTGAGCAATAAAATGATTATAGCCAATTTACGAACAGTTATAGATTGTAGCATTATCAAAAGGTGAGCAATGAAAGGATTGCAGTCAATTTACAAGCAAATATGGATTGCAACATCAAAGTCGAGCAATGAGAGGGTTGCAGTTAATTAAAGTTAGTGAACAGTTATGGACTATAGCATTATCAAAGGTGAGCAATGAAAGGATTGCAGTCAATTTATAAGCAATTATGGATTACAGCATCAAAGGCGAGCAATGAAAGGATTGCAGTCAATTTGCAAGCAATTATGGGTTACAGCATTATCAGCGAGCAGTTAGGGACTGTAGCATTATCATTAGTGAGCAATGAAAGGGTTACAGCTAATTGTGAGCAATTATAGATTGTAACACCATTGGTGAGCAACGAAAGGGTTATAACTAATCGCGAGCAATTATGGACTGCAACATTATTGGTGAGCAACTAAAGGGTTGTAGCTAATTGTGAACAGTTATGGACTGCAACATAAACGTATAAAAGAATTCATACTATACGATCGAGTATAGTTAGCATCATATGACCGAGTGTGGTGTTTCTTTTTAATTTAGACTATACGATTGAGTGTAGTCAGTATTGTACGATAGAGTACAATGTATTTTCAATTAAGATTATACGACCGAGTTAATCGGCATCATATGACCAAGTGTGGTGTTTCTTTTCAATTTAGACTATACGATCGAGTGTAGTCGGCATTGTATGATCGAGTACAATGTATTTTCAACATCATATAACCGAGTGTGATGTTCTTTTTCAATTTAGACTATACGTCTAAGTATAGTTGACATTGTACGACTAAGTACAATGAGTCCCTTTCACCCAAGATTATATGACCGAGTATAGTCAATATCATACGACCGAGTATGATATGTCATTTCAAATCAATGTTGTACGTTTGAGTATAGCAAGTTCATAAGTAAAAGCTTCATAAAGCACAGGTAAGTATCCTAATTTTCAATTAAGAAATTGGGTGTTAGTTTGCTTTGTCGCAATTTGTCAAGCAAACAGCGACAAAGGGGGGCAATTGTAGACACCCAATTTTGGGATGATGAGTTATGGATGCGACAAAAAACTCTAATGATGAAAATGTCATGAATAGGTCTTCAATACTTAAACTTTGAAACTTTAGGGGTTTGATTGCATTTTTCAAAGAAAGTATTTTATGATTTTATGGACTAAATTGCAAAACTTAAATTCTTTTAAGGACCTTTTTATAATTAAAAGTTAAAAAATAGTGGTCGAAATTACATTAATTCCGATCAGAATTGTATAAGTCCGATCGGAATTACACAAATTATAATTGGAATTATACAAATTCTGATCGGAATTACATAATTTCGATCGAAATTAAACCTCTTCCGCCCAGGTTCTCAAATTTTCTAGGAAAAATTGAGTCCTAATTGGTATGAAATTCTCCTAAAATTATTTTAATAATGTTTTTAAAGAAATAAAAGTCTTTTAGAAATCAATTTATAACTAGGGTTTGAAGATGTCTCACTATGTAAAGAGTGTTTTGGCTCCTAAAAATAGGAGAGAGCAGAGGAAAATGAAAAAAAAAGAGAAGAGAGGAGAAAAAGAACAAAAGAAAAAGAAAAGAGAAAAAGAGGGGAAGAAAAGAGAAAAAAGAAATAATTAATTTATTATTATTTTCAATAGATTATTGTAATAGCCCAAATAGTAGGAATAGTAAAATTGTGTGTGGTTGTTTGTTTATTTTAATTAATTGGTTAGTAAAATTAGGGTTTCAATTGGGTTATTAATTAAAATAAATGGAGAAAGTAGATTAATTTAGGATTGCATGTTGATTAAAATTAGAGTTTTAGAAGGAATAATTAATTGGTTATTTGAACTTTTATTTAATTGTTTTAATGTGTTTTATTTGTTTTTGAGATTGTTTATTTATTTTTATATGTTTTGGGCCTTAAGCCCATATTAGATTCTAATTCATTCATTTAAACTTAGGTGTTTTTAGGTTTAATTAATTAAATGCATTTTAGACCCATAATTAATTAGATTTTAGGTTAGAGATAACTTAGACCCATTTAGTAAATTAGACATAGGCCACCTAATTTAATTTAATTAATTTAAACTTAGCCCACTTAATTGAAGTCTTTTTCATAATTTGTAGATTTAAGATTACCTTAGAATTAAAATATGTAGAATTAGGCCCATTAATTTAAATACTTCATAATTTGTAGATTTAGACCCATTTTTATAATTAAAATAAATAGGCCTAGGTTCATTTAATTAAAATTAAAAGGAATTAAGCCCTTTAGGCTCATTTATTAAAACATGTAAATTTAGCTCATTTAATTGAAATTAATGTAGATTAGACTAACTTAGGGATTATATGTTTAAATGAATGCATTATTTACTTGTATTTTCATGATTGGTTTGTATTGGAGTTAATTGTTAGAATAAGAGTTTATATGAAATTGCATGTACATAGAGGATAATTTAGTAATTCATAAAGTAATTCTAAAAGGATACGAGACTGAAAGAAGTTGGTATTTCGTACCCAGAATCTCCTAGTTATGGTGCTAACTTTCTTTTAGGAAATCAAGTACTACCTTTTCGATTTGTCCCAGTTATTACCCTGGGTAATAACTCATCATCTCCACGTCATATCTTTGTGATAGAGGTTAGTGTGTTCTTTAGAGCCCTGAGCTCAAATAGTGTTGTGGTTGCTAAAATCTTGGACACACGTTAAACCTCGCCGTCTACAATTGGGTTGCAATGAAATGGATTTTTAGGTATTTTTGTGGAACATCCAAAATATGTTTGTATTTTGGAGATGCCAAACCTATGTCAGCTAGATACATAGATGTAGATATGACGAGAGATGTTGATTCAAGAAAATAACCTCTGGTTACTTGATTACATTTGTAGGGGGAGCTGTGTCATGGTAGTCAAAATTACAAAAATGTGTTGTTTTGTCTACCACTGAAGTAGAGTTTATTGCAGCAACAGAAGCTTGTAAAGAGTTGCTATGGATGAAGAAGTTCTTAAATGAACTCAATTTTCAGCAAGACAAATACTAGTTATTTTGTGATAGTTAGAGTGCTATCCACCTTGGTAAGAATTTCTCCTTTCATTCAAGATCAAAGCACATTGATGTGAGATATTATTGGATACGAGATGTCTTGGAGAAGAAGCTATTGCAGCTAGAAAAGATCTATAATGATGAAAATGGATCAAACATATTGACGAAAACTTTACAAAGAGAGAAATTCGAATTCTGTCAATTGGCTACTAGAATGGTAATGACCTCCACATAGTCGAGAGAGGGAGAATTTTTGTGAGTTCCTCCTAGTGGAGCCCATAAATTTGAAAAAAAAAAAGAAGTCAAATTTTGCAGCACTGAATTCGTTGCTGCATTTTTTGAAATCTTGGTTGAAAATTGGCCAAATGAAATGGCTATATAAAACCATGGTATGGAGTGAAGGATTATATATAAGTAACAAGTAACGAGTGAGAAACAAAAAAAAGGTGAGGTGTGTGCTTGTGAGGGTAACCAAAACAATTTTTCTTTGATGACTGTGAAAGAGTTTTAAAAGTTTGAGAAATTTTTCTTAAATGGTGAGTGACAAAATAGTGAGGTAATTGTTTTTTAGGTGTTTGGTGCCACTATTTTGGTGAAAACTCTCTTATTGTGTACCTTTAGTGTTGATATAGAGAAAACTCTCTTTTGTACTTACTATTTTTATAGTAAAAGAAAATTTTAATTTTTATTCCGTGGACGTAATCCAAAAATTAAAGGTGAATCATATTAAAATATTATTTATACGACAGATTTTGCTATATATTTTGTTTACCCTTTGACCAATTTAACCGCCATCATTTATGTATTTGTTTAATTATTTCTACAGTAATTTTATTTTATTTCTATCAATATTATTCCGTTATATCAACTTTATTAATTTTCCCAACATGGTCTACATTTAATTCTGAACTGCTTGGAACCTGGCACTGAAATAAAAAAAAAATGGTTGTTTTCTAAAGAAAAAAAGCCTTTAATCCTATAAACCTTCACCAGCATGAATGATAAGGTATAGGTGCCTTCTGCAATTATATAATTCTTATTCTTATTGGATTTAGATATTAGAGATAAATAAATTAGTGCACCTTTGAACTTGAGCCTGTAATTTTAATAAAGATATATTCCCCAAGCAATGGCACACAACAATGCACATAATTTGCCCATATCACAACTGTCACACCATTTTCCTTTGGTGGATCGTCTCACAGTCTCTCTCAAATAATAATAATAATAATAAAAATATTTCTTAGACAAATAAAATTAAAACCCAATAAAACTAGTACTTTACATATATTGTATATAATACCACGTAAGTAGAAATGTGGTAAGCAAGTCATATCATATGTATATATGTATATTACAAGGTATTATTTAGGGAAATATTCTTCAAGTTATAAGCTTAAAGAACATATGTTTTTCCGTGTTATATATATATATAGATATACACATCCAAGCGTGCAAGGATGATTGTACTAAAATTTCATAGCAGAAAGCAAACTTATTATTATTATTGCTATTAATTTAATTTCCTTGTGTATTAAGGGGAGGAATATAGATATGGAAAAGTTAGATCATTTTAAATGATCAATGTTCCCTTACTCTATATATATATATATATATATATATATATATATATATATATATATATATATATATATATTTTAAAATTTCCTCAATCTCAGTGAGATAAAACCTTGAAGCTAAGTGACTTGTGCAACCATGCCTTCCAACCAGATGCCTTATGTGTTATCATATCTGACCTTCCTTCAGTCATTTGTGCTTGCCTTTGTTTCTTGCATAGCACAAAGTTCCTAATTCCTCCCTGAGATCCTATTGCGTCCCATGCATTCAAAGCTACATATCAAAAAATGAATAAATAAATAAAAATAAATCCCATTAATATTTAGTAATTGAAAAAAGGTAATTTCTTTAACATATTGTAACATTATTAAATTTAAACTCGCAACCCCACAACACTAAAAACAACTCTAAAAACCAGTTTTTTCAATTTATTGTGTCACTTGAGGTTACAATTTGATACCATTCTTAAGCTAAAGATGTTAATTTTCTTTATTTTGATACCACTCTTGAGAACATGCCAATCATTTCCTCATAAAAAGAAATATTAAACATTATTTCTATCAAAACCAAGAAAAGAAATCAAGAAAACAGAAGAAAATCAACTCCAGCAAAACTCAAAATCCAAGAATATTACAACACTAAAAAGGAATAAGGAAAAGGTAACAATTAAAATTCAAGATTATTTTTTTAAAGAAAATCATATACTGCCAAAGTATTCAAGTTGAAAAGGAATTTTTCTTTTTAAAAGAAAATCATAGACTACCATGAAATGCCAATTTTTTAGAAAAATAAAGAAACTGAAGGTATGAGATCATACCATCTGAGCCAGCATTTGCACAGTAAAGAAAGAAGTTATTGGCATCACAGCCAAGAACAGGAAGGCGACCTGCGTGAGCATAAACCTTCAGAGCAGTATCAATGACACTAGCAACAAGATCATCTTCATTCACAACGAACCTTAAAGGTCCTGCACTCCCAAGAACATTGATACTAATCAAGAATCTGTTCTTCTTCTTCTTCTTTTTGTCGTTATTGTTATTGCTGTGATCATCACTTTCCTTCTTCTTCTTTTGCTTGTGCAACATGACCTTTTCTCTCACATTTCTCTTCATCATTTCTTTTTCCTCTCTGGGTTTCTTGTTATTTCTTTGATCGAATCTAGTAGCAGGAAAGAAGCTGATAGACTGGTTGGATTTTTAAGGGTCAAGGCCAAAGCAACGATAGTACCAGGCTTGTCTGCAGAAGCCAAAAGAAGAGAGCGCCTGGAGGAAAGGAGCTGAAGGCCTACGATGAGTAAAGAGAAGAGGAAAAAGAAGAAATTGCATCAAAGATTTATTACGTGTTTCAACCATTCAAAAGAAAAGAGCTGGGAAATAGACAGAAAGGGATTAAGGTTTTCTTTAGGAGGAATATAGGCATAAAAGGAGAAGTTTGATTGTTTTAGGGTTTGTGTTGAGGTACTATTGAGATTTTGTGAGAGACAATAGTCAGGTTTTCAGGGTTATGTTCTAAGGCTTTTTGTACATTTGTTGGGTTGCATTTGGAGACTTTTTTTTCTTCTTCTTCTTCTTCTTCTGTTGCTTTTACAAGGAAGTAAGAAGCTACACAAAGGCTCTCCAATATTAGTTAGTTGAAGTCATTTTCTTGTTTATTATTTGATTCTCTTTTGTTTTCTTTGTATTAAAGAGCCCATTGGATTTTTAGCTTTTCGCTTTCTATACTCCTCCCCACCAATTTAATTAATTGTTTATTGACTTTTGTTTTATTTACTTTTTAATAAAATCGACTCACCAAAGAAAAATAAAAATACACTATAATAATTAGCATATTTCATGTAAAAGGACTCTCATTCAATAGATTAAGTTTAAATTTATTTATTTAAATACTATCAATAATTTTTTTAATTTTTTTTTCAAAATCAACTGATTGCAACCTGAAAATTACTGCTGGTGCTTTCCCCTGCTGGATGACATTTTATTGCATGCCAAATCCTTTTGTTTTGTTTCATTTAGCTTTGTTCCTAGATTATGTAGTAGTGTGGCTCATTCTCTAGTAAAATGGGCCTTTGCATGATGCTTGTGTCTTAATTGAGAAGGCTCCCTATGCTATTCTTGCTAACATATTAGAATCTCCCTATTCTCCCTTGTATGACTGAATTTGTTTCTCATTAATGGAATTCCTTCTTTATTCTCAATATATGTAAATATATTTTTATGACACAATAAGCTATACATATACATTTTTTTTAAAAAAGGAGAAATTAAAAGATGAAATATATATTATAAATATAATTTTTCATAATTTTTTTATACCAATAATATTTACAAATATAATTACAAGAAGCATAACAAGTATGACTTACTGTTTGGTGTGAATCAACCACTTCCTTTTGGTGTTTAAAGCTCTTCTTATTAATACATAGTTAAAATGAGAATCAAAAACTGCTTCTCTCTTCTCTTCGTCTATTCAATTATATTCTTCAAAATTTATGATATACATTTCAACCTTTAATTTCTCTTTTTTTTTTTTTTAAAAAAAATTATATATGTATATCATATTGTGTCACATACACACACAAAATAATTGAAAGTATATTTCCTATTCTAATTAGAATGACTTCTATTTTATCTCTAATAAAAATTAAACTAATTAAAATATAATTCAAATTTAATTAAAAGTATGTTTTCTATTTTAATTAGGTTAATTTTTATTTTATCTCTAATAAAATTAAATTAATTAATTTTAGCAATAATTTTATTAAATATATATTTTTCTATTTTACCTAGATATATTTATATTTTATCTAATATAAAAAAAATATTACTTAAATATATTAGTAAAATATATTTTATCTATTATATTTTATATATTTTGTTAAAATATATATTAGTAGTAAAATTACATTAAATTACTTTTTGAGTAAATAAAAATTATGAATATTAAAAATATTAAAGAAATACAGTGTTGTTGTTCAAATAAAAAATTTACTAAAATTATTATAAATTATAAGTTTAATGAAGTTGTAATATTTAAATTGTTATATAAAGAAAACATAACTTTTTATTATTTTTAAATATTTTATTTAAAAAATAATTAATAATTTTTTATTATCTTATGATTAAAGAAAGCCAATATAAAATTGTTATATAAATAAATAATATTTTTATTATTTTAAAAAATTTTATTTAATAATAATATAATTTATTTACTGTTACGAGTTTAAAATTTTTTTTATTTATATACGAAGTAATAGAGTTATACACGGATCGAAACAGTTCAGAAAAAATGTTTCCATTTTTCAAGACGGTTAAAATTTTCTATAATCCGTGCGCAGCCTTGCAAAGCACATAGTAATTTACTAGTTATAAATGCATATGAGCCTCATGACTTGGGTGGATTAATAATCATCCCGAAGTCAATAAATAAGTAAATCCAATTTCAACAAAGACATAATCAAAAAGTAAACTCAAATAATTCTTCTACTTAAGAGTATCACGGATTTAAAAGCAAACCCAAATAACTCCTTAACAAAATATGGCTACCAATAATAGTAAAAATTTTGAATTTCTCTTTTCTCTCTAAATTTTTCAGAAATTTTTTTTATTTTTAGTTACTGTTGATCATTTCTTAGATCGATAATATTCTTTCATTATTTTTTTCTATTTTTTAATCTCTTTAAATCCAATTATTTCAATCTGTTTGTTTTTTTTTTTAAAAACAAATTTTGAATCTTCTTTCATTCATTTTTTAATATCTTTTATATGATTTGGTAATTATACTTTATGGATATTTATATTTATCTTTAAAATTTTTGTTGATATTTTTACAATCGAATTAAGTTAAAAGATGAAAGAGTTAGTTTATTGATAACTAACACCATAGAGGGCAGCATACATATTGTTGAATGAATTGTTTAGTTTTAAATCAAAATAACTATATCAATATGACTGAAAAATAGCAACAAACAATTTCACAATTTAAATGAGAGTTTTTTTGATACTTTTTAAATGTACTTTTATTTATATTATATATTCATCAAGATATATTTTTAATCCTCAATTGATAATGGTTCATTTTTCTCTAAAAAAAAAAAAGTTAAGCCTACTTGCAAAATTTGAAACATTTCTACTTGTTATACTCATAAGTGATGTTCTTATAATACAGTTGCTTGCTATTTAATTTTTTTTTTTCACATATTTTATTTAAATTACTTTGTAACTCCTATAACTTTAATTGTTTTTTTTTTAATTACAATAGGTCAAATTTCATTAATCACAAGAATGTGGAAGGTCCTTGCGAAATTCTCCCAGCCTCGGTCTTTTTTATCCTTCTAGTGATGTATTCTCAACAATAAAATAAGAAGCCTGGCTTAGGACTTCTTTCATTAATACAATATTATTATGAAGATTTAGAGCCCATTTAGCCAGTTGATGAGCTCCATTATTTTCTTGACGAGAAACATGAGAAAAACTAACAAATTAAAAGTTGGAAAGAAATGACAAAATATATTTAAAAAGTAGGTGATTTATATCAAAGCCCCGAGAGTGAGTTTGTAGTTTGGAAATCACTAAAATGTTACATGCATTTACTTATATTATGTGAAAGCTAGTGTTGAATGTAATATGCAATCTACATAGAATTGCTTGTGCTTTCAAGGAAATAATATTGTTAACCAAAACTTGAATACTGCTAGCTGAATATAACACCTCGCTCACCTGGTCACAGATAACTATACTAATAATAGTAGATGAAGAAGATGTTGTAGCATCTACATTAGTTTTAACACAATTATCAACAGGAAGGCACCAAGAAAAAAAAACACATCAGCCTTTTGAGGCTCAGCGGCATATGATGATAGCTCAGCGACATTTGCATAATAACATCAACCTTTTGAGGCAAAAATAAACTATGGACTAAGTCAACTCTCCATCTGTTGGTGTTAGTGTCAGTACGATCATTAACAAAGTAAAAGACAGGTTATTATTGAAGGATTTGAGCTTGCTTATAATTATAACAAACAATCCATGAATCACTCTAAACATTAATAATATGCTCACTATCAATCCTCCAGCAAAAATCAAATGCTAACAAAGGGAAGGATTTGCATAGACTAAGCCATAAATAGTTCGGTTGATAATCATTCTTAGCTTGCAACAAATAGGATTAAGGATAGTACTTGGTTTTTAAAACTTGAGCATTTAAAGGATTATTATTAACAAGTAACCTCTAACTTTGCTTTACTAAGAGATCAAGGTTAAAACAGTGAAGATTATGAAAGCCCATACCACAAAAAAAAAAAAAAAAATTGATTCTGTCATATGCTCTGACTCAACCAATGGATTTTTCGACCATCAATATTACTGCCCCACCATAAATTACTTATAAGAGCTTGAATCTCAAAACAAAAAGTTTGTGGAATAATAAAACATCTCATAATATAAGTAGGAACGAATTTCACCACTGCTTCAATGAGAATCTCCTTATCCACTTTTGATAACAAAGACTCCTTCCACTCTTTTAACTTCTTCTGATTCCAGTCTTTGGGGGAATTGAAAATTTCCTTTTTAAAATGACCAAACAAAGTTGGTAGCCCCAAGTACTTACACTACTAGAAATATAAGTTTCAGCAAGAGGAAATTTCATCATTAAAAGTGCATTTCTTATTGTTAAAAACTTTTAGAGACGGAAAAATTACCATCATGAACAGTCATTATAGGCTCCATAGTTAAAAGTAAATAGTGATGGAAACAAGAATCCCGTTGTTAAAACAAATAATGACAGGATGACATCCCGTCGCTATAAACTCTCAATGGCAATATAATTTTCTGTCATTGAAAGGCTTTTCTTCTATCATTATAAGTTTTCAATATCAAGAGTTATTCTGGTCATTAAAAGTTATTTCTCCTATCATTAAAAATCTAGAATAACGATGTCATTTCCCGTCATTAAAAGAAATTTCTTTTGTCATTAAAAATACTATAATAACAATGATTTTTTCATCACTATTAAGTAAATTATATTGTCATAATAGCGACGACAATTTTTATCATTATATCTTTATTCTCCTATCATTATATTCTGTAACTATTCATCTATTATTTAATATTTAACACTAATATAAAAAAATTGATTTAAAAATATTAAAACAATACATAGTAGAATTAAAATTTATCATAAATACGGAAACGAACACAAGAATAAATAACACTTCCATTAATATTCCAATAATAAGAGTACTTGTAATATTTGTCCAACTAAAATAGACAAATTTATGTACACGATCTACAAACAATTAAGCTGGAATTTTTTTTTTTTAAAATTAAGCACTCCTCACTTAGATAGTTTTGTGTCATCTACCTTTCTTTAGAACAGGTGGCTGGTAAACCCCACCACACTTCACTTCTTCTTATTTATTTTTGTTCTGGTCATTGGAGATCAAAAAAGAAAAAAAAATAGAAAACAATATTAAGTAATGGCCGGTTAAACACCACCAACATCAATGAGAGGTAAATCAATCCAAAAAAGTAGCAGCAGAGCAACAAAACTACAGGACAGAAATAGAATTGTTGCTAAACACTTAACATCAATAGGAAAAGATAGACAGCAGCTTGAACCCAAAAATAAAATTTAGGAAAGTAGCAACAATAGTAGAAATTGTTATGAAAGAGGAGTAGCAATAATAAAAAGATAATTATCACCCAAAAATAATAGGAAATATAATAATAACTTAGAAAAAGAAAACTACAACATAAAAGCACATGACAACAGAGCAACAAATAAAAATAGATGTGTAATACCCTATATTTTTATTTAAATAAAGGAATTTTCAAATAGTGTTATTAATAATTACTTTTGAATTATATTATACAATTGTTAATATTATTTTTAGGGTTATTAATTTATGAAATGATTATATATGTGAGTATTATTTATTTATTGTCTAAAATTTCATTGTTTATTATTATTATTATTATTATTATTATTATTATTATTATTATTATTATTATTATTATTATTATTACTACTACTACTATTTTAAACTATATTAACTTTATGGCTATTTATGTGTTACTATGTACATGCATATATATATATATATATATATATATATATATATATTCATACTTATATAAATATTTAGGGTTAATTATTATTTTATGTGTGTGTGCATTAAAATAGCTTGTATTTATGTATGTATATGTAAATGTAGTATATGTGTACATATACCAATATTTACCTATACACATATATGCATAATTATATATATATATATATATATATATATATATATATAGATATATAGATGTATGGGACCAAAATAAAAACAACAAAAACACAAAAGAAACCCAAAGACCACCCGAAAACCCTAGCCCCTCCTCCCTTATTAGCATCGTCACTGTCACTTTTCCCCTCCCTCCGACGCGTTTCGACCTCCTGGAGCTGCCATTACCGTCGCCAGCTTCCTCCTCCTCTTCCCTTTCTTTCATTTCCAGTGCACTGTCTTCTTTCTCTCTCGGTCGAAGTTGCTTCATCACTGTTGGAGTTGGATCCGGCACCACCAAAGCTTCCCCAGCTTCCTTCATCCTCTCAGGTGTTTGTCCAAGCCAGGAACTACCGCTGCAACTCACCTCCGGCATTGGAATTGGAGGTTGAAGGTGAGTTGCTCTGGGTTGTTCTTAGGTTGTTTTTAGGTCATTTTCTGGTTGTTGATTGAAAATGGGTGTTGATTTTAGGTATATGTTGAGTTATGCCACTTAGTTACTCACATTCGAAATTTTTTTAGTATTTTTCTGAATTTCCCTTAATTTACAGAATTTTTGTATATTTTATTTAATTTTTAGTTGAATTTATTGGATTTTTCCTTGGGTTAATTAGTGAATTTATAGTAATTAAGATTATATTTTGTAAGGTTTTGGGTTGATTTTAAGGTTTTAGGAATGTTGGTGTTAATTAGAAGTTTATATAAATTTTAGGTATTTAATTGGTATTTATGTTAATTTCGAAATTTATTGTTAAAAATTATGAAATTTTAATAATTGAAGTTATTATTGAATGTTATTAATTTTAGAACTCAAATTATAATTTTTGTGATTTTTATACTATTTTTATAAATATTTTTGAGTTTATGTCAAATGTGATTTTTAGGTTAAATTATATTTTTGGAAGAAATTATTGGTTGATTTTATGTTTTAATTATATTAGGAAGATTAATTTTGAGAAAATTATTTTTTGGATGATTAAATAATTTTTAAGGAATTTTTTTAGTACTAATAATACATTATGTAATTTATGTATTTAGGGGTAAAAATGTAATTTTACGCTAATTATAGTTAAATATATATTTTAGTTAGTTTTATTAATATTTAAGGGGTTTAGAGAATTTATATAAATTAATTGATATTTTTACTTATGCAGTGTTAATTTTAAATATTAATTCCAAATATTATATATATATTTATAGTACATTATTTTGGTAATAAAAATTTAATATATGGTTGCATTTAGCATGTTTGGGTATAATGGTTTTAATTTGGGTTATAATTATATTTTGATGATGAAATGCTAATTGAGTTGTTTAATTTTTTTAATTGAGATTTTATATTTTTAGTATATATGTATGTGTAATATGTATTTTGGGAAATAAATGATATTAATTCTTGATGTTTTGTTGAATTGTGATCTCGGTTGGGGCTAAGAGTAGTTTTGGGAGCCCGACTCGAGTGCGTATGTCTGTGGTTATTAGAAGTGCATTTTCTATGCAGGTCTGGCTCTACCTTTGGTAGAGAGATGTCCGTTTTACAGAGGAGACTCTGTCGAAATTTCTGTAGATTTTCTCGTAAAACATGATATTCGTTATGATTTCTATCGCTAGTTAGGTTATATCCTGTCTATCGAGTCTTGTCCGATCTTCCTCGAGTCAGCTTGAAAATTCATTGTTTTATTGACTTTTCAATTTTTATTTCATAGTCATGTTTTAAAATCGATTTATTGTTTCTTTCTAGAGCATATCGGAGTAGAAGCTGTGAGACCGAGGCAGACGCGTGGTCATTAGCCTTCGCATTCATTTTATAAGTCAATAGAATGATCTGTGCGTGTGTTTTAATTAACGAATGCATGCGCTCATATTTTTAATATTGATTATATGATTTATTTAAATTAATGCTGTTATTTAAGGTTTAAAACGCATTTTATTTATTTAAAATCGATTTTGAGAAATTTTGGTAGAACGGGCTACCTGGTGGGCTTCACCAGGACTATGTGCACATGGTAGAGATTAAGAGATGGATCCGATATATATATGATTGGAGGATGTTAAATTGGGACGGGTACCTCGGTGGAAGCCTATGCTCTCGGGGACCGCCAGTGATTGTAAGGTTAAAAATGGACTGAGATGGGTGCCTCGGTTGATGCCCTAGCTCTTGGGGATTGCCAGTACCATATATTTGGATTAAGTGAATGACTGTGACTTGGTGCCTCGGTTGATGCCTTTGCTCTCGGGGATCGGCAGTCTGATTGGAACAAGTGGGCCCGGTTGGCCATTTAGATTTTTGGGTTTAAGGTTCTACCGAGATTTTTCAAAAGCTATACCTTTACATTATAAATTATTTTTAGTATAATTATATAATTTTCAAAAAGGTTTTCAAACCGTATAACTCTTTTCATTGACTTATTCAGTGAGGTCTGATTCCCCTCAATTTTTTTTTCAGGAGCTTAGGAGTTCGACCTCAGACTACCTCCACGCCGAGTTTCTTCATCACCGGCTATTTTATGTAGGTCATCGTAAGCTGTACTGTTGTATTATTCTAGGATACTGCTGTAGTATATGTACTAAGAATTGTATGGTTTAAGTATATTTGTGTAATTTACTTGTATAAACTACGCTTATGTATAAAGATTTAAGTTTGATTTATAATATGTGACGTTTAAGCACACTTTTATTAAGCACTTGAATTTGTTTATTTTTAAGAAAAATCAGTTTAATAATGTGTTCTATTTTAAAATAAAGTTTTAAATTGTAAGGAGTTGTTTATCTTTTCTTTAAGGCTTACTACGGGTTTTGGGGGCCTTATGCCTTCCCATTCCTTAGTGCCGGTCACGTGCCCTCGGGTTTGGTCATGACAAAATTGGTATCAGAGCATAAGTTCGATTAATTGTCCATGTCTGTCTTTCTGTGTAACTACTGTAACTTTAGGGTTGGTAATTGTCTTTGAAATGTTTTTGTTTCTATTTTCGTGTTGTGTTAAATATTCTTACCCTGTTTTGATTTCAATTTTCCTTATCTTTTTCAGAATGAGGCGTGTGCATACCGACCCCGATGTCGATCTGACCCTTAAACTTGATGAGCAGTCTATGCACGATGAGGCTCCCCTTCCTGCTCCATGTCGTAGGGGCAGAGGTAGAGGTAGAGGTCGAGCCAGGGTAGCTGCAGCTGAGATTCCTGAGCAGCAGCCAGTCGAGCCTGAAGCCCCAACCGTAGATCCCACAGCCTTTGCAGTTGGACTGGCAGGGATTAATCAGGGTCTAGCAGCATTAAATCAGGTGATGCCCCTTATACAGCAGATGCTACAGTAGAGGAATCAGGGGGTGACAGATACTGAGGTAGCACTTCTTTACTCTCAAATCGGTAGAGTTTCTTTTGATGGTACGTGTGATGCCTTAGACTTTATTAACGCAATTGAGGCACGTACCAGGATGGGACACACGGATTATCAGAGGATTATGATTGTGGAGTTGTCAGTTCAGGCGGCAGCTCAGGACTGGTTTATGCAGTCAATTCAGCCATCTATGCATGAGTTGACTTGGCCAGAGTTTAAGGATCACTTTTTGAGATTTTTCTATCCTCCAGCCACCAGAGATGCCTACAGGTGGCAGTTACTCCACATTACTAGAGGCGATAGGTCAGTGGAGGACTATACCAGAGAGTTTAATAGGCTGTCCCGACATGCAGAAGATATAAGGAGGGACCCTTACAGAGTAGTGGAGCTATATGTTACTGGATTGGGACCCACTTTTATTGGTATGCGTACCGAGGATCGCACCTTAGAGAGTGTGATTGAGGAGGCCCGTTTGATTAAGAGGCGACATATCCGCCAGGGCACCATGATAGATCGCTATATAGTTAGTGGTAGTGGATATGGTGTAGCTCCAGGGTATCAGCAGCCAACATTTCACATTGGTAGTTCGAGTCAACAGGCCGCTGGTACTTCACAACAGGGTGGTAGGAGGTCCAGGACTCACCGAGTTGGTCACCACGATTATGCCACGAATAGGAGGAGTGGTAGAGGTCATAGATTCAGTACTGGAGTTAGCAGTAGTAGTAGTGGGCAGAGTTCCGGGCAGAGTAGTTTTGGGTCTGGAGCCAGTGCTTGCACAAGTTGTGGATGATTCCATTATAGCCCGTGTCACCTATTGTTGGGCGCTTGCTTTAGATGTGGACAGGTTGGTCATCTTGCCAGAGCTTGTCCTCACTCTGGATACCAGCCACAGTATGCTCAGGGTTCGTCTTCATTAGTGGCTCAGCCCTACTATCAGATGCCTCAGCAGTATCGAGCACCAGTACAACCATAGTAGAGACCACCACAGCTTATGGGTCAGTAGGGCCGAGGTTTAGTTAGTAGGCCTAGTGGTCGTGGGTTTGTGCAGCCCTCGACATCTTAGTAGGCAGGTCGTGGCTAGGCTCGAGTATTCACCTTGACACCACAGGATGCTCAGACTTCGAATGCAGTGGTAGCAGGTATTCTCTCACTCTATGCATGTGATGCTAGAGCATTTTTTGACCCCGGTGCTTCACATTCATTCATTTCTCCTATGTTCACTTCAAGAATCGAGTGGCAGCCCTCCAAGTTATCCTTTCCTCTTTCTGTGTCGACTCCTCTTAGTGATGAGTTGGAGACAGATGTCTTCTTTCCTTTGTGTCTGGTGTTAGTTAATGGTAGAGAATTATTGGCGGACTTGGTGTTGCTGGATGTGTTGGAGTCGAGGTATTATGCCTTTGTGAATTACAGAGAGAAAAAAGTGGTGTTCAGAATTCCAAACGAAGAAGAATTTTATTTCAAAGGTGAAAAGAGCTCCATGCCTCGTAATCTCATTTCTGCCATTACAGCCCGGAAGATGCTTAGAAGGGATTGTCAGGGTTATTTGGCAGTGGTAAGAGATGTTGAGAAGGAGAATGTGGCAATTGAGCAGGTGCCAGTGATGTGTGAATTTCTGGATGTCTTTCCTGAAGAATTACCAGGATTACCACCAGACAGAGAGATAGAGTTCTGTATCGATGTCATACCTGGTACAGATACTATTTCTATGCCACCCTATAGAATGGCACCAGTAGAATTACAGGAGCTGAAGGAGCAGTTGCAGGAGTTGCTTGATAAGGGTTTCATCAGACCCAGTACATCACCTTGGGGTGCTCCGGTGTTGTTTGTAAAGAAGAAGGATGGTAGCCTTCGACTCTGTATCGATTACAGGCAGTTGAATAAGGTCACCATCAAGAACAAGTACCCACTTCCAAGGATCGATGACCTATTTGATCAACTTCAAGGTGCTACATGCTTCTCTAAGATTGACTTGAGATCTGGGTATCACCAGTTGAGGATCAGAAGAGGTGATGAGCCCAAGACAACATTTCGGACGAGATATGGCCATTATGAGTTCTTAGTAATGTCCTTTGGGTTGACTAATGCCCCAGCAGCCTTTATGGACTTGATGAATCGGATGTTCAGGCCATACTTGGACCAGTTTATGATAGTTTTCATTAATGATATCTTGGTTTATTCCAAGAGTGAAGCTGAGCATGTTATGCATTTGAGAAGGGTGCTTCAGACTTTAAGGGAGCACAGGTTGTATGCCAAGTTTTCGAAGTGTGAGTTATGGTTAAATCAAGTGGCATTTTTAGGCCACGTGGTTTCTAAAGATGGCATACAGGTGGACCCTAAGAAGATAGAGGCTATTACAGAGTGGCCGAGGCTGACTACAGTTAGAGAGGTATGGAGTTTCCTAGGTCTAGCAGGTTATTATAGAAGATTTGTGAAAGACTTCTCTAAAATTATTATACCTTTGACAAGGTTGACCCAGAAGAGTGCTAAGTTTGTTTGGACAGACAAATGCGAAGAGCACTTCCAGTTATTGAAGGATTTGTTGACGTCAGCTCTAATTCTAACTTTGCCCTCTAGAAATGAAGGATATACAGTGTATTGTGATGCTTCCAGAGTAGGATTGGGCTGTGTGTTAATGCAAAATGGCCAAGTGATTGCATATGCTTTGAGGCAGTTGAAGAAGCACGAGCAAAACTATCCTACTCATGACCTGGAGATGGCAACCATTGTGTTTGCTTTGAAAATATGGAGGCATTACTTGTATGGGGTGACGTGTGAGATATACACTGATCATAAGAGCTTGAAATATATCTTTCAATAGAGGGACTTAAATCTGAGGCAGAGAAGATGGATGGAACTCCTTAAGGATTATAATTGTTCCATTTTATACCATCCAGGCAAGGTGAATGTTGTTGTGGATGCCTTAAGTAGAAAATCAGCGGGTAGCATTAGCACAGAGAGAAGGCCCATTATCAAAGAGTTGCATGGGTTGATTGATCAAGGGTTGCAGATGAAAGTTACCCGAAAGTGCCTTTTAGCTCAATTCAGGGTACGATCAGTATACTTGGATCGGGTTAAGGCAGCTTAGAATAAAGACCCCCAGTTGCAGAGGATTATGTATGAAGTGCAACAAGACCAGTCAAGGGACTTCATGACCGACAGAGAAGGTGTGTTGCGGTTAGGCACTAGGATTTGTGTGCCAGATGTTGATGACTTAAGGAAGGAGATTATGGAAGAAGCACATTTTTCTGCATATAGTGTTCATCCAGGTTCTACCAAGATGTATCATAACTTGAAGGATACATACTAGTGGAATGGAATGAAGAAGGATATTGCAGAATTTATATCCAGGTGCCTGACTTGCCAGCAAGTAAAGCTTGAACATCAGAGATCCTCGGGACTGTTGGAACCTATGCCAATTCCTGAATGGAAATGGAATATGATAGCCATGGATTTCGTGACCGGGCTACCTCGGACTACTGGAGGTTATGACGCTATTTGGGTGATTATTGATAGGTTAACTAAGTCCACACACTTTCTTCCAATAAAGAAGACGTACTCTACTGATAGACTGGCGAGACTTTATGTCAATAGGATTGTTTGTCTACATGGAGTACCTGTGAGCATAGTGTCGGATAGAGGAGCCACCTTTACCTCAGTCTTTTGGCAAGAGTTACATAAGGCCTTGGGAACTAGATTGGATTTCAGTGTGGCCTTCCACCCTCAGACAGATGGTCAATCAGAGAGGACCATCCAGATGTTAGAAGATATGCTAAGAATGTGTGTAATGGATTTTGGAGGACAATGGGATTCACACTTGCCATTGATTGAGTTTACTTACAATAACAGCTATCATGCTAGCATCGAGATGGTTCCTTATGAGGCACTATATGGTAGGAAGTGTAGATCACCACTGTGTTAAAAGATTGGTGAAAGACAGTTAATGGGACCAGAGTTGGTGCAGATCACTTCAGAGAAAGTCCTCATTATACAACAGCGATTGAAGACAACCTTCAGCATACTGAAGAGCTATGCTGACCCTAGGAGGAAGGATGTATCCTTCATGGTTAGAGACATGGTGTTCTTGAAGGTGTCTCCAATGAAAGGAGTTATGAGATTTGGTAAGAAGGGTAAGCTAGCTCCTGGATACATTGGACCGTCTGAGATTCGGTCTAGAGTGGGTGAAGTGGCATATAGGCTGGTGTTACCACCAAAATTGTCGAGAATTCATCCTGTATTTCATGTATCCATACTGAGGAAATACGTCCCTGATCCATCTCATGTGTTGCAACCTCAAGCTGTAGAGCTTAGCGACGATCTGACTTATGAGGAGTACCCAGTGGCGATTGTGGATCGCCAAGTCCGACAGTTACGGACTAAGGAGATACCGATGGTGAAGGTGCTATGGAGTAACCATTCCGCTGAGGATTGCACTTAGGAAACTGAAGCTGAGATGCGAGTTTCTTTCCCGTATCTCTTTCCTTCTTAGCCTTGTAATTCTTCTTTTCTTTCTTTTCTTGAATTCAGGGATGAATTCTTATAAGGAGGGGAGACTGTAATACCCTATATTTTTATTTAAATAAAGGAATTTTCAAATAGTGTTATTAATAATTACTTTTGAATTATATTATACAATTGTTAATATTATTTTTAGGGTTATTAATTTATGAAATGATTATATATGTGAGTATTATTTATTTATTGTCTAAAATTTCATTATTTATTATTATTATTATTACTACTATTTTAAACTATATTAACTTTATGGCTATTTATGTGTTACTATGTACATGCATATATATATATAAATAAATAAATAAATAAGTATAGATATATAGATGTATGGGACCAAAATAAAAACAACAAAAACACAAAAGAAACCCGAAGACCACCCGAAAACCCCAGCCTCTCCTCCTTGATCAACACCGTCACTGTCACTTTTCCCCTTCCTCCGGCACGTTTCGACCTCCTGGAGCTGCCATTACCGACGCCAGCTTCCTCCTCCTCTTCCCTTTCTTCTATTTCCAGTGCACTGTCTTCTTTCTCTCTCGGTCGAAGTTGGTTCATCACTGTTGGAGTTGGATCCGGCGCCACCAAAGCTTCCCCATCTTCCTTCATCCTCTCAGGCATTTGTCCAAGCCAGGAACCACCGCTGCAACTCACCTCCGGCGTCGGAATTGGAGGTTGAAGGTGAGTTGTTTTAGGTTATTTTTAGGTTGTTTTCTAGTTGTTGATTGAAAATAGGTGTTGATTTTAGGTATATGTTGAGTTATGCCACTTAGTTACTCACATTCGAATTTTTTTTAGTATTTTTCTGAATTTCCCTTAATTTACAGAATTTTTGTATATTTTATTTGATTTTTAGTTGAATTTATTGGATTTTTCCTTGGGTTAATTAGTGAATTTATAGTAATTAAGATTATATTTTGTAAGGTTTTGGGTTGATTTTAAGGTTTTAGGAATGTTGGTGTTAATTAGAAGTTTATATAAATTTTAGGTATTTAATTGGTATTTATGTTAATTTCGAAATTTATTGTTAAAAATTATGAAATTTTAATAATTGAAGTTATTATTGAATGTTATTAATTTTAGAACTCAAATTATAATTTTTGTGATTTTTATACTATTTTTATAAATATTTTTGAGTTTATGTCAAATGTGATTTTTAGGTTAAATTATATTTTTAGAAGAAATTATTGGTTGATTTTATGTTTTAATTATATTAAGAAGATTAATTTTGAGAAAATTATTTTTTGGATGATTAAATAATTTTTAAGGAATTTTTTTAGGTACTAATAATACATTATGTAATTTATGTATTTATGGGTAAAAATGTAATTTTACGCTAATTATAGTTAAATATATATTTTAGTTAGTTTTATTAATATTTAAGGGGTTTAGAGAATTTATATAAATTAATTGATATTTTTACTTATGCAGTGTTAATTTTAAATATTAATTCCAAATATTATATATATATATATATATATTTCTAGTACATTATTTTGGTAATAAAAGTTTAATATATGGTTGCATTTAGCATGTTTGGGTATAATGGTTTTAATTTGGGTTATAATTATATTTCGATGATGAAATGCTAATTGAGTTGTTTAATTTTTTTAATTGAGATTTTATATTTTTAGTATATATGTATGTGTAATATGTATTTTGGGAAATAAATAATATTAATTCTTGATGTTTTGTTGAATTGTGATCTCGGTTGGGGCTAAGAGTAGTTTTGGGAGTCTGACTCGAGTGCGTATGTCTGTGGTTATTAGAAGTGCATTTTCTATACAGGTCTGGCTTTACCTTTGGTAGAGAGATGTCCGTTTTACAGAGGATACTCTGTGGAAATTTCAATAGATTTTCTCGTAAAATGTGATATTTGTTATAATTTCTACCGCTAGTTAGGTTCTATCCTGTCTATCGAGTCTTGTTTGATCTTCCTCGAGTTAGCTTGGAAATTTATTATTTTGTTGACTTTTCAATTTTTATTTCATAGTCATGTTTTAAAATCGATTTATTATTTCTTTCTAGAGCATATCGGAGCAGAATCCGTGAGACCGAGGCAGACGCGTGGTCGTCAGCCTTCACATTCATCTTGTAAGTTGATAGAATGATCTGTGCATGTGTTTTAATTAATGAATGCGTGCGCTCATATTTTTAATATTGATCATATGATTTATTTAAATTAATGCTGTTATTTAAGGTTTAAAACACATTTTATTTATTTAAAATCGATTTTGAGAAATTTTGGTAGAACGGGCTACCTGGTGGGCTTCACTAGGACTATGTGCACATGGTAGAGATTGAGAGATGGATCCGATATATATATGACTGGAGGATGTTAAATTGGGACAGGTACCTCGGTGGAAGCCTATGCTCTCGGGGACTGCCAGTGATTGTAAGGTTAAAAATGGACTGAGATGGGTGCCTCGGTTGATGCCCTAGCTCTCGGGGACCGCCAATATCATATATTTGGATTAAGTGAATGACTGCGACTTGGTGCCTCGGTTGATGCCTTTGCTCTCGGGGACCGGCATTCTGATTGGAACAAGTGGGCCCGGTTAACCATTTAGATTTTTGGGTTTAGGGTTCTACCGAGATTTTTCAAAAGCTATACCTTTACATTATAAATTATTTTCACTATAATTATATAGTTTTCAAAAAGGTTTTCAAACCGTATAACTCTTTTCATTGACTTACTCAGTGATGTCTGATTCCCCTCAATTTAATTTTTTTTTCAGGAGCTTGGGAGTTCGACCTCAGACTACCTCCACGCCTGGTTTCTTCATCACCGACTATTTTATGTAGGTCATCATAAGCTGTACTGTTGTATTATTCTAGGATGCTGCAGTAGTATATGTACTAAGAATTGTATGGTTTAAGTATATTTGTGTAATTTACTTGTATAAACTACACTTATGTATAAAGATTTAAGTTTGATTTATAATATGTGACGTTGAAGCACACTTTTATTAATCACTTGAATTTGTTTATTTTTAAGAAAAATCAGTTTGATAATGTGTTCTATTTTAAAATAAAGTTTTAAATTGTAAGGAGTTGTTTATCTTTTCTTTAAGGCTTACTACGGGTTTCGGAGGCCTTATACCTTCCTATTCCCTAGTGCCGGTCACGTGCCCTCGGGTTCGAGTCGTGACAAGATGCTTTTCTTAATGCTTTTGCATTGATAAAGAAACAAGAAATCCATTTTTATGTTGTTGTTGTTGCATTTTAAAGTTATTTCTAAACATGGGCTTTAGAAAAGGGCAGGCGAAACTAAGAGGAAGAAAATAAGGAATGGACCACAATTAATAACTGAAATAGTGTCGATAAAAAATAAAAACATGGACTAGTTCATCAAATGCTAAGAGTAAAGAAAATACCTTAAATGAGAAATTACTAAGTAGTTGACAGATGAGCCAAGCTCAAATTTTGCATGCCCACCACATTCATCTTCTTTTTCATCATTATATGCAAAGGATAAATTTTCCTAGTTATTTGGGAAAAAGTATTTTTTAGAAATAAATGGTTTTACAAAACAATGACATGTTCTAATTAGAAGGTCATTTGAATTTACAAGAACCAAGATGGTACAATTTTTATGAACATGAATATTGATAACTGCTTAAACATTATTTCAGCCACCTAATTTAATTGTAAAGACAAACATGTATTATGATTCTCAAAATTGAACATAAAAAATCTTTAAAAAAAAAGGCAGGTTGTACTCTTGTAACAAGCATAAGTTAAATTGAAGTATGTATTACAATTGAATAACATTTTGATTATTCTAATTTTGCCCATCACATTTTGTTCAAATGTTTCATGCCATTCCTTAATGCAGATGAAATTATTTTGTCACAATCATAAGTATTTCCATTAGAGATCCAATCTACAAATTCTGAATCAACTCCTATATCTATAGATATAGGTAAGTAACAAGAACATGATTCTTTAAAAAACAGTTGCTTTACCAGGGGAACAATGAAGTAAAATTAACTAAAAGAACTTGCATAAAGTTTAACATACAACTTCAAATGATCATGAACAATATAAAATAATTTCTAGTTCGTTGATTTTGTGTTACCTTCTTATGGACTTTCAGTCATTGTAAGAGGAAGGATAAATATGCTTAAAAAGGATAGTAGAGCCTACACCAACTACACTCATTAAATCATCAATATGGCCACCATTTCTATTTCTGATGTCTAAGAAAAGTTCAATTTCAGCCTTTGTTCTACTTCTACCAGAGAAGAAGTAGCGTGGGAGAAGCTGGTGCTATGCATGCAGCCATTGAATTGTTTCAATTTATTTTTTGATTGGTACCAACATATCAATCCTATTTCAAAACTCCTAAATAAACAAATATCCATTTTTTAATTGCTATAACAAACTTGTAAGCTAAACCCAAGTAATGAGAACAACTGGATGCCATAGTAATTAAACAAAAAGAAGTTAAACCCATAAATATAAAAGAAGTACATAAGGAAAGCAAGCGAAGTAGTAAAGTAAGAGAAAGGACTTAGTTTTGATAAAACCAAAGGATAAAATGTGAACAAAAATTGAAAGTCTACCTTGCTTTCTCATTATTATAAACTAGCACAAAGGGAAGAGATGTCTTATGCCTTATCTTGTGCAGAACAAAGAAATAACGTAATAAATCCTTGAAAGAATACTTTGTATTTCAAATGAAAATAACTTGCTTGGAAAATTGAAAAAAGCTAAACAACAATAAAAAATCCAACACATTGTACTTTAAGATACTTGAATATAGTATTATTTACAGGGATAACTCCATTCTTCCCCCCCAACTTCAACAACCATGTTACACAATGTCATTTGGAAAACCAAAACAACTAATAAAGTGATATGCTCTTGCATTAATTGATGCAGATAAAATTTGACTAGCCAATCTTTGTTCATATAGTAGAATATATATAGGTCACTAATATTTAAGCTTTCCAAAGTTGTGCCAACAAACTCCATTGTGCACTAAACACAAATATTTCTTTGGCAAAAGAGACACTAAATAAATTAAGCCAAGAAAAGGAAATTTTCTTTTAAGGGCAATTGCATGCCCAATAAAGCAAGAAAATGCATTATATCTAATTAACTGAAAATGCATCATATCCAATTAACTCAATTACAAAATTAAATCCTTTGATAGTAAATAGTCAGACATTTCATCATCCATTCCAAAATCTTAAAGTTTGTGGCACCTATTGTTTTGAGGAATATAAAAATGATATAATAACATAACCACATAATACACAAATGAAAATATAGCAACTCCTCTATATAATATGACATTAAGAAAATTTTCATGGAAACAAACTCCATTAGCCATATATCTAAACAAATGAGGTTATTACAAACCTTGAGGAGGAGTTTCCATATGACTAATACAAAACATGCACCAGTATTGGTAATTTCAGTAACAAATTTTCCAAATGATCTAAAAGTACAAGTATGAGAGTTTTTACCTAATAAAACCTAAGGGGAGAAATGAAAAATTGTTATTTTGGAATGTGAGGGAATAGTTTCACATATCATTGACTCAGTAAAAGGAATCATACCTCTTCTGGTTTACACTGGCCTTCTTGGGTAAGTGCAACATGGCATATACCTTTATTGTTAAGGTTGACATGCAAAATGAGGAAGTGAAATGCTCTTTCATAGAAAAATTGATAATACATATAGTCATTATCAATAATCATGCAATGTAATTTATTAATAAAAGATTAACCTTGTGCAGTATGGCTGACATATGTCTAAGAACAAACTTATATAAGGGCAAATGACAAAGAACCTGCATGCCAGCAAATCATTGAGTCCTAAGTAGGATATAAGGAAAGGTTATTGTAACCAAGAGAATACATATGCACCTTAAATGAGACAATTGGAATACTTGTTTGTTCTTTAGCAACTGCTCAACTCAAGCATGTATTTAAGATCATGACACCACCTTTAGTTAAGAATATGAAAGTTATAACATAATGGTCAAATGACTAAGAGAGAAAAAAACTAACATATTAAATACAAAAGATAATCTACTAAGTACCAATTTAGTACTGGTATATATTTTTATGTATATTCTTTATATCAAATGAAAGTGAGAGCATTGATAATGTGTTTTTTCATGTACTTTCGTATATTTGGTTATATATCCCTTATACACTTAGCTAGTTCTACTAAATTAATATGTTTTTCATGTACTTCTCTATAGGAAAGAAGAGTGGTACCTTATGGTTGACAGTAATGAAAAAAGTATTTAGGTCTCTAATTAAGGAGAATTAGAAAATAGCAATTATCTTCAAGTTCAATAATGTGAATAAAAAATAGTAGTAGGCATTAATACTAATGCTGCTTTTACTACTTTTACAACAACACATGTGAGTTTTGTTTTAGATGATAAGCAAATGCATGCAGTTGCACTAGGACAACTACTAGTTGTATGACTTCTTAACATAACTTATATTAATCACAATGCTAAGTTCATCAAGTGGAAAGAAAATAATTAAGTAGAAGAAGGTAGAGCACTAATATATTAATAGTTAGGAACTCAAATTGCAAGAATTTTTTTTTCCTATATGAACATTAATTTGTTACTTATGTTCTTAAAAGAGAGTAAAATGGAAAAATTACTAAAAAAGAAGAAAAAATTAGTAGTATTAAGAAAATTATATTTTTCTATGGCTAAATTAATTAATTAATGTATGCAATGGACTAGATAAAAGATTACCATATTGTAATAGCAACCTCTGCAATTGAAATTTCATTTTTTTTTATGTCTTTTCGATGACATAGTTAACAAGTCTGTAAAAATATTAAAGTCAACATAAGCCTAAGAGCCTTATATAATCTGCACATATATTTGTACAAAACTAGGCAAAGTAATTATATCAACCTTACGAATAACCATGACCAACATTCTGATAATGAACAATAGTAATATTATAGAAGTTCACATTCCAAACTTTTATAATTATAAACATGTATGAAATCAACAAATTCTTATAAATCCATGTAGGTAACTAACAACTCAAAAGTAGCATTTTGAGGGCTAGAAAGCACCTAATGCTACAATTCCCATTTACTACAGATCAATGTCGTACACACATAAATAGACATATATATGATTATCATAATATACCTAAAAAGAAGAAAAGAATAAAAACGTAGGGAAGTAATAAAATCACACCTCAAGAGAGCCATGCAATACAACATAGCCAACATTTGCTTTGAGTGTTATGCATCACTTGGTAGGTCCTTTCTACAATGAGATAATAATGATAAATTATTTGTGATGAATTCTTTTAATGAAAAAAATGGAAACTAATTCATAATAGAAATTATCACATATAAAAAGGGTCTTTCTTCATAATTTCAATAATTGAAGCTGTTACATCAATCACAATAGGTAAGCATCCTCTACTTTGCCATGTCGATATTTAAAAAAAAGTACCTAGCAAACAAAAACTGATTTAATCACTACTATATATCAAAATAATAATAATAATAACTAGCATGATTATTTAGCTATTTATGTTAATATAGAATGCGATTTGGCTTTACTCTATTGGTGGCAGAGGCTATATTGTGTGGAGAATTAGAGAACTAAGAGTCTCTAACCCATTCCCACTCCTCCTAATTCAACTAAGGCACTACTTTGTAGCCATATGATGATGATGATGATGATGATGATGATGTATCTTAATTAGGAAAAATCCTCAATTTAAAAAAAATCTTATTAGGAATAACCTCTAAAGATGAAGAGTAGTGATGAGAATAACCTCTAAAGTTTTAGTGCTTGAGTAGAACAACTTTGATTAAGAATAATGTCAAGATGAAGAGTAATAATTGAGAATAACCTCCAAAGAAACCCAGTTGATAGAAGTACAATAACCTCCCAGCTAATAGAAGTACCAATTCCAAGGGACATCAATATCAATTGTGCCTCCCTTTTCTAAGTAAGATAATAAATTGTTAAAAGAAAAGGGAAATTTTTGAATTGAAGTAAATAAGGAACAATCTTACACAGTTCTTTAGCTTGAGTTGTGTAATTATAACCGCAACAATCATACCCAAAAAAAAAAAAGAAGACTTAATTTATTGTTGAGAAAACCTATCTAGATTAGACTAAGAACTCTTTCTTAACCCATTAGGTAAATTGATTAGGAAATTATAAAAGAGAGAAAGAGGAAATGGTTATCGCAGAGAATAGGGTAATTGATTATAGAAAAAGGTTTACAACATAGAGAGAAAAGAAAAAGATGGGTTAGGTTAAAACAATGGTCATTACATTTAAAATTTTTTTTTTATGAGAAATGATAGAATTTTTGGGTGGGAAGAGTTGGGCGCTAAAAATGTTTGCTCCAATAACGACTGTATGACAATTTAATTGGTATAAAATTGAAATTATGTCACTAATAGCTAAGGTTTTAGTTAAAAAACTATACAAATTGCACATTTAGTGAGAGGTTTTTCTTACCCTCATTAATTTTTCATCGGTAATAAATATTTTTATTATAGTGTTAGAATGTTGGGCAACATGTTGAACCCTCAGAAGAGAAAAGTATGACATGTGAGACATCCACATTCTTTTTCTTTGATAAGGTTACTACTAATTCATAGCTTTTCAAATAGATTTAATCTTTTAAATTCAAGAATGGTAGCTCCTAAGAATAAAATACTATCATAAGTATAAAATAGATGAGAAATAACTAGACCACAATAACTAGGTTGAATAGGATGAATAGAATGATTAGAAACAACCTTCATAATCAAAGCTAAGGACCCCTTTGAACATACTAAAAACAAGTAAGGAGAAATAAGATCACCTTGCCTTAGATGATACAGAGGAAGCATACAACCTTGAGGACACCTTAATTAATAGGAATAAAAAATTGATTGAATATAAGTCATCACTAATTGAATGAAATGTAAAAGGAAATGCAAATAATGCATAATTAACTCCAAGAAAACCCACTTTACATGATTATACACCTTACTCACATATAATCTTTAGGCAATTGAACCTTCAAAACTCTTAATATAATACTACATTGAATGAAACATTTCAAATGCAAATGTAATATTATCTATAATAAAAAAAAAATTAGAACAATTACACTTCGAATAGGTGCTATAAAAGAAGGAAGAATATTCTTTAATCGATTAGCCAATACCTTTAAAATTAATTTGTATAAAATATTAGATAAACTAATTAAACATAAATCCTTCATACACTATGGATTCTTCAATTTAGGAATTAGAGTCACAAATGTATAATTCAATCCTAGAGTTATAACTATAGTGCTTAAGAAATCCAAAACTAAACGAGATACATTAAGACCTATAATATTTTAATACTTTTTATAAAAGAGAGTAAACTTGCCATATAGAATTAGAGATTATAGCAATGCATTTTCTTTAACACAAGGATAATTTCTTCCTAAAAAAAGGGCATCAAGATATTAAATTTGCTCGTCATCTAAAGAGCTATCAATAGTAGCTAATAATTCAGGAACGCTGCTGGGATCACTACTAGAGAACAACTGAGAATAAAATTTAAGGAAAACATTACCAACAACCACTCACCTCTACATTAAATATGCTTGAAATCCTAGAGCTTTTAGAGAGAATTAGCTTCTTATGATTAGTAGCTATCTGATGATAAAATTTTGTATTTTTATCTTATTTAGCCAACCACAAATCCTTGGATCTTTAACTTTAATAGGTATGCTCCTACTTTGGTAAGGGCTCAAGTTGGTTTAGTAAAGCTTCTTGAGCACTACATTACCATAAAAAATAGCTTAAGTTTGTGAATGCTAAATTTTTTTTCATAAGTTTGTTAATAATATGGTTGTATGACCTTAACTTCAATTAATACCATTTCTATAATTTTTAATGACATGGTGGAAGTTTATTAACAATTACCAATAAAGAAGAAGTGGAAGTGATAGACTGCAATCCAACTTAAATCACATTAGCACATTCACTTTCACTATCCCTTATGGGTTTAAATTGAATGGGACAAGACTGTTTAACTGTGCCACCTAATTTGGCTTTAGAATCAAGAATTAAAGGTAGATGATTTGACCCTAACCACCCCAAAATGATAAACAAAGGAATTAGGAATCGTATCTACCTAAACATGAGAATATGGGAACTAATCTAGCCTTTCATAAATATGATGTACCCCTAATTACCATTACACCAAGTAAAAGGAATCCTAATATAACCAAAATATGTTAAACCACATGCCATTGTAAATTATCATCAGAGACCAAAATAGGAATACAAATATCAGCTATTACATCAATTTAATTTTTTTATTACCAACTTAAATTGATTCCACCATTAACAAACAAATAATAGATGTACTAATAGGTTCACTAGAAGTCATATGAGATAAAACTACTATGAGTATTAAGTTGAGATGGAGTGGTAATAGCCTACTCTGATGACTCCAAATGATCATTCAAAGTCACCAATAGATAATTAACCAGTCTTATATCTTCCTATTAAATAGAAGGAATAAAAAATGATCCAAATGAAGTAGCTTATTAAAAAAAATATAAAAATGAGCTATAAAAGATGGGCAAGCATTATTAGAGCATGAAAAGGCTAACCTAGCCCGACTTTCACTTTAAGAAACTATGTAGATGTTTACTACATTTAGGAGAAGCCCAAGATGTGGCCCATATTCCTAAGTAACTCTAGAGTTTATAGAGGCAAGTATATCATAATCTCTATTTATATGATATAGTAAACCATACACATAGTAGAAATTAAGAAGCTTTTCATTTTCAAAAGAAATATAAACTTTTTAACCCAACTCATTACAAACAAAATTTCCATAATTAGGAGGCTTATAGACATCGACTTGAACTTAAATTCATGCATATTAACCATAAATATTATGAACATTCCAATTAATTTTGAGTACTAAATCTATTTTATAAGCCACCATTTTACAGTATACTTTATCATGATGACTTAAAGATGTATTTTATATTTGTACCTAAAAGGGAGCGCTAGCCATAGCAAGTAAACTTATCTAGGTAAATATCTCTTAGAATCTTATACGTTAGTGAAAAGGGACTTATCAAAATGCCAAGGGCCATTATGAAGAACTTCAAGACAATATTGGGGAGTAGAAAATGGAATTCTAACCAGGTTGAACTCCAACGCAATAATATGGAAATCATTAGATAAATGCTAAACCACCTTTATAACATTCTTTATAGCATCAAAAGGAAAGGGTGCTTGGTCATAATTTTATCAATTAGAGATAAATCCTTATTACGATCACATTCTTCATCTAAAATATCCCTAACATCAATAGCCTCTACCTCTTCATCATTGAGTTTTAAATCTCCATAAAGAAAAGGATGAAAGGAGAGAAAAATGAGTTTATTTACCAACACTGGAGGTTGTTGAGAAACCTAGCGAGAATAATGAATTGCATTAGTTAGAATTGATGTCAGCTTGGGAACGTATGAACAATTCAAACTTTGAAAAATTTGCTTCTTCTTAAAGGTCCTGTAATGGTATTTTTGATGGAGACAAAATAATATGATAAGAAAATGGCTAACATATGTAAGCAACTTGGTTATGAGAATGGAGTTGAGGATGGATGTTATTAAAATGAGAAGGATTGTATAAGGGTTATTGTTTACTCTAGAAATTTGATAAAAAAGTTCAATAAATATCTACCTCTATGCACCATAATCATGTCATGGTTCAAGATGGAAGTGGTTGACCTCAGGAGTTTATCATTGCATAGAGCATTAGTATTAGTCACATACATGAAAGCCAATTGCATATTTGAAAAAAGCATCTTCGAGACCTTGGATACATTGTGATGAATTTAACAAAGTCTTGTTTAGTGCAAAGAAAAGAGGAGGGGGACAACTAAGAGAAGTCTTAAAAATGAAAGCATTTAGGAAAACTCTTCAATTTGCTTTTTTAGATAATTTAGGATATATAAGATTCAAATTTACATGGATGAATAGTTAAGCTATTGATTAGAACATTCAAGAGAGGTTAGATAGTTTCATAACCAATTAGGAGTGGGTTGTTCTCTTTGGTGAGTATAAGGTTTTTCATTTAATAAGAGTTATTTAGGATCATTACATGATCTTTTTAAAATAAGAGGTTAAAAAAGGAGGTAAAAAGGGTCTAAATCACTCTATTTGAAAGCCATATGGTGTCAAGAGGAGAGTTATGGGTCGTTGATTTTAGAGGTATGGAATGAACCAAGCTATATCTCGAGTCAAAGAGTGTCAAAGAAGCTTCAAATTTGCCATTATGCCTTAACAGAATGGGAACAAAATACATTCAGCCATATGAAGATTGAGATTCCTAATTTGAGTAAGGAGTTGTCCAAATTATATAAATGTGATCAAATGAAGTTATTGTGAAGTAGAAAAAATAGTTAAAGGCTTAGATTGATGTCTTATTTAAAAGGAAAGAAGTGATTTAGCTCTAGAGATTAATAATCACTTACATAAAGGAAAGGAATAAGAATACAAGATTTTTCATAAAAAAGCCACTAGTAGAAGGAAAAGAAATATGATTACTCATATTCAAAATCAATGTGGTGTGATGTGTATAGATGAGAAGACTATTGCTTAAAATTTCAAATCGTACTTCTAAAAGGTTTTTCTCTCAATTAGTCCTTTTAACATGAATCAAACAGTTGAAGCATTTGATAAGAAGTTAGATGACCACATGGTTAAACAATTTCTAAATCCTTTTAATAAAGAAGAAATTTTGATTGCACTCAACTAAATCCATCCCACCAAAGCATAGGGCCTTGATAGTATGCTTGTACTCTTTTATAAAAATATTTATCATATTGTAAGTGCTAATGTCTTTCCTTTCATTTTAAATATTTTGAATGGTGGCACCAATTTTATGTCTTTGAACCAAAATTATATTGCTTTAATTCCAAAAATCAATTTGCCTTCATCTTCTAAGGATTTTTGAGCTATTAGTTTTTGTAATGTGGTTTTCAAAATTATTACAAAAGTGTTAGGTTAAACTCCTTTTTACTCGATGTTGTTTATGAAATAAATTATGCTTTTATTCATGATAAACAAATTTTGGACAATGTCCTTTTGGTTTTTGAGATCTTTCACTCAATAAAACTTAAGACAAAAGGAAAAAAAAAGGAAATTTTACATTGAAACTAGACATAAGTAAAGCTTGTGATATGGTTGAATGGTAATTTCTTGAGAGTAATGATTAAAATGGGAATCTTTAATATACATATTAACCTAGTTATGAACTGTGTCACTAATGTTTCTTATTCCATTTTAATTAATGACACTTTGAGCGAGTTCCTTAATCTTTTTAAATGGGCTCTACATGTAGAAGCTCTATCTAGTCTTATTAGAAATGTTAAATCTTTAAGACAAATCCATGGGAACAAGATTTGTAGGAGAGCCCTTTTTATCTCACATTTATTCTTTATAAATGACAACATCATTTTTGGAAGAGTTAATCAATAAAAGATCTAGCAAATCTAGAATGTTTTATAATTTTATGGGCAAGCATCATGATAGCAGGTAAATTTTGAAAAATCAAAGATCTCTTTTAGTGCTAATGTGTTTAGTGTAGCTTGTTCCTCTTTATAGAGCATCCTTGGAGTGGAGCAAGTAGGTAGGCATGTCAAATATCTTGAATTGCCAACTGCAATAACTAAAAAAAGGCTTCTCTTTCAAGGGTGGTAGAAATAATAAAAAAAGTTGGCCTTAATTAGAAAGAAAAATTGCTTTCAATGGCAGGAAAGGCAATATTAATTAAGGCAATAACATAATATATTCTAATCTATACGATAAGTTACGTTAAGTTCTTAAATGAAGTTTGCAAAAAGAACAATTCTCTCATTGCTAACTTTTGGTGGAGGCAGAAAGAAAATGAAAGAACTTATTGATGCTTATAGGATACTCTATACAAATCAAAAGCAAGAGAGGGGAGGGGGTTAAGTTTTATAAATATTCAAGCTTCTAATAAATTAATGTTAGGGCGTTTAGAGGCTTATTGCCATCCCAAATTTTCTTTAAGCTCGGACACTAAAAGTGAGGTACTATCCTTGACACTCTTTTTTGAAAGTCAGTGAGGGTATAACCCAAGTTATTCATAAAGTAGTATTATAGGGGTAAAAGACTTGCTAAATAAAGTGTTGAGGAGGAGAGTTGACATTGGAACAATAATTTATATATGGAAAGACCTATGGCTTCTTGAACAACCTTAATTTAAGGCTTTTATTGTAATAAATTAGGTTACTATGGATTTTACAGTTGATACCTTAATGAATGAATCAAAGTAAAGTTAGATTATAAATTTAGTTAAGGATTTATTCCTAGGTAATGAAGTTGCATAGATCGTAGCAATGCTTTTAAGCTGGAGACATCCTGATGACTCATTAATTCGACATTTCCTAAATGATGGAGTTTACTTAATTAAAACACCATATCATGTTGCTTCTTATATGAACTTAAAACAGAGCCTTATCATGTATAAACACTTCATTTAGTTGGTGTTTCTTCATATATGTGTTTGTTTTATGCTAGACACTTCAGTTTAGAAGGTAAATACTTCAATTAGCAGTAGTTTTCTTATGTATAGTTTTTCCATTTCCTGTGTTTGTGCTACCTAGGTAGAGCCTATCTTTCCTTAATTATAGTTGGTGGATGGAAATGGTTATTGAATTGATGTCTTTCCCTAAAGGTAAAATTATTTCTATGGAAGGTGTTGTATTAGATTATGTCGATTAGGTTTATCATGTTACAGTATGGTCTAATAGTTGATGGTATATATCGGAGGTGCGATGAGGCAATAAAAATATTTGAGCATAGTTTTCATGATTACAACTGGGTTTCAAAATCATAGTATGCTTGATGCTTGTAGCTTTAAATAAATGATGTTAAAGAGGATCCTTGATTGACTAGGTAATTCTACAGAAAAGTTGGTTGTCTTCAAATGGTTTTCACATATTACAATACTCCTTTAGACGCTATAGGTTGTTTGAAATTTATTATTGGGAAAAGGTGCATTTTCATCCTTAATGTTTATATAAAGTAGCATATATGCCCTTTATATTGTTTTAGACCATTTAAACACAAATATATATATATATATATTTGGCTCCTCACTTAACATAGGTTAAAGTCTATATTTTAATATGGTATCAAACTGTAATTTTTTAATAGAAAGTTATATTTTCTTTCACTTTTACCCTCTTCCTCCCTTAGCCACACACATAACCATCTTAAATACCAAAATCATTTTATAAATCAATAAATTCTAAATCATAGCTTTTGCTTTAAATAAATCCTTCATACTTTTTGAAAATGTTCTTAAACTTAAACTTAATCTTAAACTAAAAATAATCAATCAATTAAAAAGTAAAATAAAATCAAACTATAGTAGAGAATTTTAATGTGGATACCAAATCACTTTTATGGCTCTCTCCCTTAAAAGAAAAAACAAAAGAAAAATCCATTTTAACAGCAAGCTTCACTGAATTTTAATAACCCATTAAAGGATTAACTAGCTCACTTTCCTAGAGAGAGAAAATGCTAGAAGAGAAATGTTACAAGGGACTTTTTTGAATAACAATTATATCATTACTTGGAACAGATTCAACTTCTACATAATTAGCTATCCAGCAATTCTCCTCCATATTGCTTTTATTGTCTTTATAATCAAGATGAAAAGGCAAGAAGAGCAAATCATTTAGCTATTCTCCTCATTAAAAAAAGACAAATTAATATGTACTACTAGAATATTCTCTCTTTTATAACAAGAACCATCAGTACCTCAAAATTATATAGTATAAGTACAAGTTTTTGTCTTTAATTGTTTTAAATAATTCTTAAGGAATATATATATATATATATTTCTTCACAATAATAATGGTAGCAAGCTTCATTTTTTTTAAACTCTAGCCTCATGTTAAAACCTTATTAAATCAAATCAAAGAAAACAAGTGGGAGCTTGTTGTTATGGCCACCATATTGTTTTTTATGGTAGTGGTTAGTGGAGTTGACTCAAGTTGTAGATGAAATTTGAAAAAAATTATTTGGCATTTATGATGGTTGGGTGTGTGGCTAAAGGAGAAAGAAGGTAAGAATGATTGAAAAAATAACTTTTAGGTTTTAATTGTTATTTTTATCTTAATAGAGGATAGATATGGATAATGGTGTTAAATCCTTTTTTTTGGAAATGTTATGTGAGGGGCCAAAATATAGAAAATGCATAATTTAATGTTTAAATGGTCCAAAAAAATGTAAGAACATATGTAACTCTGTATAAACATTAAGGGTGGAAATGCAACTTTGCCCTTTATTATTTTATAAAGAAACAAACTTTCAAGTTTTAGACATGTTTTTTTTCTAGGCTTTAGCAGCGCTAGAAGACTATCAGAAGGCTAATTATAAGGCTATTAGTCATCTTTTAAGGAATAAAAATCTTAAGTGGCATGCCCTACAAGAGGCGATACCTCATATCCATATTCAATACAAATATTACAAGACTAGTCCTACAAGACCAGGACATGCATCTTAATCCAACCATGTTTGAACTACATATCTCTATATAGACTATTATTAATGTGGACCATATTGCGTTGGCATACATGGATGGGTTTAATAAGCGGACCATGCGCACCTGAGCTTTAAGTATGCCTAACTTGAGGCCTCGATTGAACCGCAGGGCACATAATATATCAAAATAAAGCTGATTTAGAGTTCCATAGTGGGTGCTAGAAATTCCTTTATAGTAATCCAATTTTAGGCCCAAATTCCACCATTTAGGGCCTCAAAAATCATTTTAAAGTTTATTCCTCTTTACTTTTTGATTTTTATTCTCTTTTTCCTTGTAGGGTTTTTTTCCTAAACACTATTTATTTATCTCTTTAAGTTATTTTGAGACAGTTTTATTGAAATGATTATTCATAATTATTATTTTCCCTAAATTTAGTATTCTTGTGAATTAACGAATTCTTCGATGCCTATTTCCTAGTTTTTGTGTACAAATTAACAAGTTGTAAAAGGTTGCTAAACGGTTAATCATGCGCGATTCAATAACTTGCAACGTTTATCTCTTTTAATATAAGATTTTTCTACGTCAACTCTCTTATATTTATTCTTTCTCTCAATATTGTTAATATATACTATTCTATGCATACTCTCATACATATATATTAACTTAAGCATCGGAGTACTTGTGGGAAGCTTACCTTAGATCTTCTTGTGTGAGCAGATTCAAAGGAAGGATTCGCCAACAAATTATCAAGTAGCACCATTTATGGAAAACAAACTTCATAATTTTATTCTCCTAATTGATAAACTCAAACTATAAAGAACTGAGCCACTAACTAACTATGTATCATAAAGTACTATTATATTATTCAAACAAACATGAAGCTAATATTTAGATAAAAAAATAGTTAATAGACTCTTGAATCATGTCTCACTCTGAATTCCTTTTAGTGAACCACTTTGGGCTTCTAATATATTCAATATAGTTCCTTGTGTGGGTACTTATTTATCATATACAAACTAGGAAACAAAAATAGAAGAGATACCTAGATGATCATTCAATTAAGTATGTTAAATTTAAAGGTAACACTGAATTTATGAGCTTAGAAATCCTCAACACTTTCATGATCACCATCCTTTTCATTTAGTGACCTTCCACTTTCGTCTCCATAAGGTTATAGCATTATGATGATCCATGTCAAGTAGCAGCCTGATATTCATAAATTGTAGCTTCAGGTCAACCTTATGAGCTGATCCCATCCATGAACATAAATTATAAAATAAAGATGTGGAGATTAGTCTTCAATTCAAGTCTAAGAAGCTCTACGTAACCAAAAAAAGGAAATCATTATCTTATAATTTTACAAATATAGCACAAAATAGCATCAAGCACATCGATTACATATGCACAAGATAGAATGGAAAAGGGCAATGAAAAATCTATTTAGTTTATAACACCTTATTCTTGATTTCATATGGCTTCTTTTTTGCACAAAGAAAGACCATTATTTTGATACTTTAAATAGAACCATTTGTAACTTAGTTAGCTTCATTATACTTCCATTTTACATCTACTGCAGACCCTTTCCATAAAATGTATTCAAAAAATGAAAATGAAAATGAGTACAAAAGATAGCTTGGTTTGGTGAAGCAATAATACCATAAGCATGTAAGGCTTTCATTTAAAGTTATGGGTTTCCTTTAACATAGATCGACACCTTCATGCATAGACACATGCATGTGATAGTGTTTCCTGATGTAAGTAGACATAGTTGGCATCTCCATACATGAGAAAATCCTAACTTTTAAAATCTTATTGACTAATAATTTATTAGACAATAAGCTTCTGCTCGGAGGCCCTAGTATCCTTTAAATTACTTAGCAAAATTTAGGCAAAAAATAAAGACAAATATAAATATTCATTCACTCAAGAGTAAGACTCAAAAATTCCAACATATAAGTTCTCTCTTCTTAACTATTTATTTGTACTTCTTAATTATTCATTCTTATAATAGAGTATATATAATTCATTAGACAAGCATACTCACAGAGATGCACACTCATAAAAATAGAGATGCATAATCATTCAATGAATGGAGTTAGAAAACATACACCAATCATATTTGTATATCTTTATAAATGCTCAAAGGACTCACAATTAATTGCTAAAGTAGATTGAAACATCCTAAAATTTTTATTCTTCTTATATTTGTTATTACAATTAAGGAAAGTAAATTTAGTAGCCATGCACATGAATGTTACCTTGAGTGCCTTAGTAGGCCTACATCGTTTGATTAGCAACAATCCAAACAATCAAGCAGTCTGATTACTTTATTTGACATCAGCAGAAAATTAATAATACTTAATTTTGACATCAACATTGCACTGAACATGATCAAAACTGTTAGAAGATATTAGGCATCATGCCGAGTTACATTGATGGAAAAGTTTCATTCTTTAATCATTCATTATAAACTGTGAATTATTTTAAGTACTCGTCACTTGAGCGAATATTAAGACTTGACACTCATTAGCACTCTACGCATGCTTTGAAGGTAGTCTACCACTAAGTGTGCTCAGCTTGTACCTAGAACTATGTGTGTTATACCCCTAAGCACTCTACGTGTGATTAGAAGGTAGTCTAGCATCAAGTGTGCTTGCCCCCTCAATGCTCTACTCGTGCTCAAAATAGTAGTCTAACATTAACTGTACTTGACTTGTGCCTAACACTATACATGCTTGACCCCTTAGCACTTTGTGCATGCATAGAAATGTAGTCTAGCATTAAGCATGCTCAGCTTGTGCTCAACACCATACATGCTTAGCCCCTAAATACTTTACTCATACTAAAAAAAGTGGTCCAATACCAAGTGTGCTTGGCTCGTGCCTAATACTATGCATGCTTGGCCTCTTAGTACTCCACGCGTGCTTGGTTCAACATGAAAGACAAGGACTCACTAGCATTGAAGATGCTCATTTTAAAAAGAGAATTCAATAATTAATATCCATCTAGATTTTTCCAACATAAATATCCTAATCCAACAAGATCTCTATATAAAATCTTATACTATCTTATATTTATTAATTCTCTCAATATTCTCAGTATTTACTATTCTATACATACTTATGCACAAATGTTGAACATCCCATAAGCTCATCCTAGATCTTCTTTTGTGTACATATCTAAAAGGATTTGTGAACTAGTTATTTAGCGGAATTCTCAAAATCAACTTTAATGCAATTTTGAAGGCCGATGTTCACACGGGTCTTGGGGTAGTAATTTGAGATAGCAATGGAAATGTTCAAGTTTTGACAATGGTGAGAATTTTAAAGTTATTCAGTTGAAATAGGATTGCTCTGTTAGAATAAAATCCCTATTTATTAGGGTGTTAGTTGTATATTTTTTAAATATTATCTTATACTTGTACCACGATATGTAATGGGCTATTTTTTCTCATTTTTATTTTGTAATGTTTATTTAAGTCAAGTTTAGTCATTAAATAAAATAGATCATTCATCCATATTGTATAGAGTTTCTTTTCTATTCCTTACAATTTGGTATCAGAGCTCCCCATTGGGGCTTGAAGAAAAAGAAAAACAACAGTTTTTTGAGTGATTGCTAAACAGAAAAAAAGAGAGGAGAAATGAGAGGATGAGTGAAGATAAGAATTTCATGCAACCTACTGTCCCACATTTCGATGGTCACTATGACCATTGAAGCTTGCTCAAGGAGAATCTCTTGAGATCCAAAGGGTATTGGTGTTTAATTGAAAATGGTTATAAAGAACCTGTGATAGGAGTGGTATTGTTTGAACTAGAGCAAAGGGAACAAGATGAATTGATGTTAAAGGATCTCAAAACTAAGAACTATCTGTTCCAAGCTATTGACAAAATAATTCTTGAGCAAATACTGGAGAAATATACAGCAAAACAGATATGGGATTTGATGAAAATAAAGTTTGAGGGAAATGCTTCAGTGAAACGCTTAACTCTTCAACCATTAAGGAGAGATTTTGAATTCTGGAGATGAAAACAAGTGAAACCATTACAAAATATTTTACTCGTGTCATGAATATAACAAATAAAACAAGGAGCAATGAAGAGCAGATGAAGGATGTCATTATTGTAGAAAAAATTCTTTGAACTCTAACTGAGAAATTCAACTATACAGTTGTCTCAATTGAGGAGTCAAAGGATATTTTTTCACTCACAATTGATGAATTGCAAAATTCACTCATTGTGCATGAATAGAAGTTTCAGAAGAGAAATGGTGAGGAGTAGGCTTTGAAGGTGACTATGGATGATAAAAATGGAGGTAGGGGTCAAGATAGAGGTAGCTACAAAGGTAGGGTTAGAGGAAGAGGCCGACAAGCCTTTAACAAGGCTATAATTGAATGCTATAAGTGCCATAAACTTGGCCATTTTCAGTATGAGTGCCTAGCTAAGGAGAAGGAAGCCAACTATGAAGAATTAAATGATCACGGAGAGATGCTCTTGATGTCCTATGTTGAGGTAAACCATGCATTACGTGAAGATATTTAGTTCCTTGATTCAAGTTGGTCAAATCATATGAATGGGAATTAGACTGCATTCTGCGAGCTAGATGAGACATTCTGGGAAACAGTAAAATTGGGAAATGGCACCAACATGAGTGCACTTAGAAAAGTAAGGGTGAGACTACACGTCAATGGCAGTAACCATGTGATCACTGATGTCTTTTATGTCCTAGAGTTGAAGAATAATCTCTTAAGCATTAGTCAGCTTTAAGAGCGTGGTCTTGCAATTCTAATTCAATCAGGAAAATGCAAAATATATCATCCAAAGGGAGGGCTTATTATTCAATTTAAGATGACAATCAACCGAATGTTCATTTTAATAGCTAACTCTAAGTTCGAAAAGGAGAAGGGCACATGCTTTCACACAACTACCTCAGATTTAGCTCACCTTTGGCATTGCAGGTATACGCATTTAAACCATAAAGGCTTAAAAATACTACTAATAAAGAAAATGGTTCATGATCTTCCACTATTTTCTACTTCAGATGTGATTTGTATTGATTGTATGGTGGGAAAACAACATAGAGATCCTATTTCCAAAAAGAGCATGCAGAGAGCTATAGGAAAGTTACAGCTAATCTATGCATACATTTGTGGTCTAATCTATCCAGCATCAAATAGCAAGAAAAGGTGCTCATGATGCTTCATAAATGATTTTAGCAGGAAGACATGGATATATTTCTTGAGTGAGAAGTCTGAAGCATTCAACATGTTTTAATGTTTAAAGAAACTTATTGAAAATGAAGCTAGTTTATCCATTAAATGCTTACGTACTGATAGATGTGGGGAATTTAATTCTTAAGAATTCAATGAGTTGTGCAAGGAGCATGGTATTAAGAGATAATTGGCAATAACATATACTCCTTATAAGAACAGAGTGGTGGAACGTAAAAATTGAACGGTGATGAATTTGGTAAGAAGCATGCTATCCAAAAAGAAGATGCCAAAATTTTTTTGGCTTGAGGCTGTTGATTGGGCAATTTATGTTTTAAATAGAAGCCTTACATTAGCAGTAAAAATGTCACACCACATAAAGCTTGGAGTGGAATAAAACCTACAGTGGAACATTTCAGAGTTTTTAGATGCGTCTCACATGTGTATATCCTTGATGAAAGAAGGACAAAGTTGGCCAGCAAGAGTTTTCCTTATGTTCTAGTAGTGTCAGTGAATAATCAAAGGCATATCGACTATATGATCTTACCTTAAAAAGGATTATTTTAAGTTGAGATGTCATTTTTAAAGAGGAAAAATTATGCGACTGGGATAAGAAGTTTGATGAACAAATCTTGGTGGATTTAGAATGGGGAGATGATGAGAACAGTACTATTGAAGATAATGTTGAAGGAACCAGCATTGGAGAAAATGGTGAGAAAAATTTAGCCTCTTCAAGTGATAGAAGCTAATTTAGATGAAGGAAGAGGAAGAATTCATCAAGCTCTAGCCTACTTAAGAGATTAAATCAAGGGTGAGGGATATTCAGATGAAGACATTGAAGTTAATATGGCTCATATCATGTCTGAAGATCCAACTAGTTTTGGTGAAGCTCATCAAAGTCTTAAGTGGAGGCTAGCAATGGATGTTGAGATGGAGGAGATTGAGAGGAATGAAATATGGAAACTAACTGATTTGCCTGCACGTGCCAAGAAAATTGGGGTGAAGTGGATTTATAAAACAAAATTCAATAAACTGGGAGAGGTGGAAAAATAAAAAGCAGGATTGGTGGCTAAGGGCTATTCATAACAACAAGGAGTTGATTACACCGAATTTTATGCACCAGTGGAAAGGATGGATACAGTTTGTATGATTATTGCTTTGGCAGCTCAAAAAGGATGGAAGATTTTCCAATTTGACGTGAAGTCTGCTTTTCTTCATGGGGAATTAAGTGAAGATGTATATGTAGAACAATCAATGGGATATGTGCAGAAAGGAAGTGAGTAGAAAGTGTATAAACTGCAAAAATTTTTGTATGGATTAAAGTAACCTCCGCGAGCTTGGTTCAGTCAATTTGAAGCACATTTTGTAAGTGAAGGTTTTCAGAGGTGTCATAGTGAACAAACATTGTTCATTAAAAGCAGTGATGGAGGTAAAATTCTTATTGTAAGTGTTTATGTTAATGACTTAATATACATTGGTGATGATGAAGTTATGATGAGTGATATTAAAGAGTCCATGTTAAGGGAATTTGATATGTCTGATTTGGGGGGCATGAGGTTTTTTCTTGGCATCGAGGTTTTGCAAGGTGTCAATGGTGTATATATTTGTTTAAAAAAATATGCGCTGGATGTTCTAATATGTTTTAATATGGAGGATAGCAATGGTGTTTATAGTCCTATTGTTCCAGGTTCAAAGTTGCATAGAGATGAAGAGGGAGTCAAAGTGGATGAGACATAATTTAAGCAAATAGTTAGTAGTTTGATGTACATCACTATTACTAGACGATATGATATTCGTTGTAAGTTTAATTAGTCGTTTCATGTCTAAGCCTACAGAGAAGCATATGTAAGCTGCCAAAAGGGCTCTCAGGTACTTGAAAGGGATGGTGAATTATTGGATATTTTAGAAAAAAGGGTGAAGTTGAAGATCTTCTTGCATTCATTAATAGTGATTATGCTGGAGATATTGATGATCATAAAAGTACCTTTGGATATGTTTTCTTGATGAATTCAGGAGCTATTTCGTGGTCTTTAAAGAAGCAACCATTGGTTACATTATCAACCATTGAAGCTGAATTTGTGGCAACTGCTTCTTGTGCTTGTCAAGCTATATGGATGAGAAGGATACTATAAAAGTTGGGGCACAAACAGAAAGGAAGCACCACGATCATGTGTGACAGTAACTCAACCATTAAACTCTCCAAAAATCCAGTCATGCATGGCAGAAGCAAACACATAGATGTGCGATTCCAATTTCTGAGAGATTTAGTTAAAGATGGTGTTATTAAGATGGAGTTTTGTGGCACAAAAGATTAAATTGCAGATGTGATGACTAAGTCTTTGAAGTTGGAAGACTTCCTGAGATTACGACAGATGCTAAGAGTATGTGAGGTGTTAGATAAGCTAAATACTTGAAAGTTTTTAGTTTAAGGGAGGGAATGTTAAGTTATTTAGTTGAAATAGAATTGCTCTATTAGGATAAAATCCCTATTTATTAGGGTGTTAGTTGCATATTTTTGAAATATTATCTTTTACGTGTGCCACGATATGTAGTGGGCTGCTTTTTCTCTTTTCTATTTTGTAATGTCTATTTAAGTCAAGTTGAATCGTTAAATAAAATAGATCATTCATCCAGATTGTATAGAGTTTCTGTTTTATTCTTTACAAGAATTGAAAGCAATTACTCTGAAAGTAGTAGAAGCTTAAACGTGTCGGCCTAGAGTCCAACTGGCCCTCTCATATCATGTTATTCAAGTGGTAGTAGAAAGCGGCCGTCTTCCATTGATTCAAAAACTCCAAGCAACCAGCTAGAAAAGATCCGAGTTGGGATTTAATATATTAAGGTGATGAGCATGAGTGGTATAAGTTGTAGGTTCTGTTATGCAGCTCGGGAGTCAAATGTCTTTGCTCATTCTTTGGCTCAGTTAGCTTTTAGTTTAGATGCTTCTGAAAACAAATGGTTAACCTCAGTGCCAATATCGGTACAGGGTAAATCAAGTATTGTGAGGTTTTGTTCCTCGTTAGTTGCATTTTCCTTTTTTTTTTTTTTTTCCTTTTTTAGGTCTTTATTTATAGACGAAATTTAATAATAAAAAATTGAAATATATAAATAACTTCTTGCAAAAGTTTTTATTATTTATTATATATTATAAAAACAAAAAATACGAATAAAATCAAGTTAGATTACTTTATATTTAACAGTTTCAATGCGCATACTTTATGAAGTTATTTTTTTTTTCCTTATAACAACAATACTGAGCTTGAATATTCTATACTCTATTTGTTTTGGTGTACAGAATAATTAGCGGTAATTTATTTTTTGAAAAACATCATATAAATTAAATTATTACTTGATGAAACTCTGCTTGTAATTTACATTGGCAAAAAAAACAATAATTTTTTTTCCTACAAAGTCTTGTGATTTCAATGATATGAAATTTAGTGGTAAATTTCATGTTTGATGGCTTATATTTAGGAGGTAAACTTCCTGAAATTTCAAATTACAAAATAATTACACCCAAAACTACTCGGATTAAAATAAAATAAAATTTCGTCATTTGTCAAAAGAATGAAATGAAGAAAGAGATATTGTATGAGAATGTGAAATAATGAAATCATATAAATTATATATATAATTAAACTGTATAATTAACTAAGAAAAATTTATCAAAAATTAGTTATGTTATTTTTTTCATTGCATAATGAATATTTACATCTCAATAAATGAAAATAATAATATTTGTATGTCCATTTTAGAATAATAAACATTTTAAAATACTATAACAATGTAATTATAAAAATAAAATGAAGAGTAGAAATCATTGCACAAATAGGAAAGTATTAAGTAATTGTTATATTATACACCTCTATTGCAATATAAACATCACAAGTTGGAACAAAAGCATGCACTTTATGAAATCATCGCGGAACAAAACTGGCAGAGATACGTGAGCAGTAAGTAATTTTCAAACATTTCTTAATTCTTATGCATGCACTTTATGCCTTTTGGATTGAACCAAATCGCAAATTCAGTAGCCTCTCCCCTAAAATAAACATGGTGTATAGAAAATGTTGGATTAATATTATTAATATTAATATTTTAAAAATTAATATTAAATAGATTATTAATTAATATTATTAATTGAATAGTAATATTATAAAAATTATAATTACTATTAATTAGAAATAATCAATATTAAATATAAATACAAATTTATTAAATAGAAATATAAATAAAAATTGATATAAAATAATGCAGGTTTGTTACTTAACTAGTATAGATTTATTAAATAAAATATGTAGACTTATTATATAAATAATGTAGATTCATTATAAATGAACTGTAGATTTATTAGTATTTGTTTGGAATTGTCTACAGGTTAATTAGTTTAATAATATGGTTTATTACTTAATAATATTATTAATCAATATTTTTAATTTAGCATATCAATATTAAATAAAATTTAATATTAATAAAAATAGATTATTAATTTAATATATTAATATTAATATTAAATATAAATTTATTAAATAAAAATATAATAAAAATTAATATTAAATAATGTAAATTCATTATGAATGAACTATATATTCATTAATATTTACTTACAAGTTCATTTATATTTCTCTACAATTATTAATATTTGTCTATATGTTCATTATTATTTACTAACATATTCATTAATATTTATCTATAAATTCATTAATTAATATTATTGTTATTATTTGAATTTTTTATATTTGGTTACAATATCAAATATTTACCTTTGTCTACTAGATGACTGAACAATCAACATTAGTGTTGTTAAGTAATTAGGTGATTGTGTATTGTATTTAACGTGGAAAATGACAAAAAGAAACTCCAACACAGTTCCACATCAATGACTCAACATCCCATGTATCGAAATATGGGTGTAGCAAGCCAATGAAGTTTGGTTGTGATGGTGAAAGTGGACGTTCTACGACTCGAAGGGCGGTGGCGTCAAGAAAAACAAGGCGATTAAAAAGCTTTTTAAAAAAAAAAAAAAAAAGTGTTCAACTTAACGAGTGTGAGGACAGCTGGTCCATAATATAATTTGCCAGTATTATCGAGTTTGTGGGCTCCTAAATGTTTAGTGAGAAGTACACTTTTTGTGGGCTCCTAAATGATCTCTTAACTTTTCCATGCCTATTTATGTATTGGTCCTTATTAATTAATTGCATTTTAAAGAATCCTCGATTTTTTTTAATTAATGTAAGAACCTAAAAAATTCAAAAAATAAAAAATAAAAAAAATAAAAGATTAAAAATCCCTTAAAACACAATTGATATAGGGACTAAATGAATAAATATATAAAAGTTGAACCCAAATTGAATTCTACTTAAAATATTTGTTTTACGTTATTAATATTTAAATCGTTCTCCTCTTTCTACATTGCTGGCTTGAAACAAATTAAGTAAAAAAATTATATTAAATTTTATAAAATTATTGAAATTAACATATAAATTAGGATAAATTGCTATTTGCCCTATGTATTTTATCCTATTACATTATTTTATCTCTAACATTTGAAAAAATATTTATTCATTCATGATATTTGTAATAATTAACACTCATTAATCCTTTTATAAGAATAAAATAGTACATAAATTTATAAATTTCAAGGATAAAATAATATTTTTCAAATATTATGAATAAAATAATGTAATAGACTAAAATACAAGAGGTAAATAACATTTTTCCTTAAAAATTAATCATAAAAATATGTGGATTATAAATTAATATATATTTTATTTGATTATTTTAAATATAAATAAGACACAGTGATCTGCATACATTATTTAAATAGTTTTAATAAACCAAAAATATAAATTAATTCAAATAAGTAGTTTTTAAAAAATAAAATTTAATACAAAATAGAATTATAGACACTTTTCATTTGAAAAGAGCTATTTAATTTTTATTAAATATAATATAATAAGTTATATAACTGCCATATATATATTATATGAATTTTATCCAATGTGTTTATTACATGAACGGATCTAGCATGAGTTGTGTGGAGAAGATCTCGAGACAATAATGTTTCTGATAATTGATTAGAGAAAAGGTCCAATTTTGCCCCTAATGTATAGTGTGAGACTTGCTTGAGCCCCTAATCTATATTTTTTTTCGTTCAAACACATATAATTTTATTCAATTCGGTCATTTATCAGCTTCTAAAAGGCTTGACATCAATAAAAATTATAAACTAGTCCCTGAAATTATTTTTCTATTGGTATATTGTATGTTTTAAATTTCAATAAACAAAATTAACCTTAATTTTTTTAGAAATAGTATAATTTTTAGGAAATTATTTTATTTAATTATCAATCTCTCTAAATTGAACCATTAAAATAATCTAAATTAATTAAATAATATATATATATATATATATATATAACATTGGCAAATAGGATGGGAAGACTTAAAATTTTCAATATTAAACATTTTATCAAAAGTATATCATTAGCAAATAAGAGTAAAGATCCCAAATGTTTTATTATTTATATATTTATTTTTATTTAACTAATTTAAAAATAAGCATTCAAATACACATACATGCATTTACATATACATTCAACTTTTAAAATTAATTATTTTAGATTATGCATATAATTTAATTTCAAAAGATTGATAATTAAGTAGAATATTTTTCTAAAAATTATACTATTAATAAAAAATTAAGGAAAATTTTGCCTATTGAAATTTAAAACTTGAAATATTTTGATATAAAAATAATGTCACGACTCGAACCCGAGGAAACGTGACCGACACTAGGGAATTGGTAGGTATAAAGCCCCCGAAACCCGTAGTAAGCCTAAAGAAAAGATAAACAACTCCTTACAATTTAAAACTTTATTTTAAAACGGAACACATTATCGAACTAATTTTTTCTTAAAAATAAACTAAATCAGATGCTTAATAAAAATATGCTTCGCGTTACTTATTATAAATCAAACTTAAATCTTTATACATAAGTGTGGCTCATACAAATAAATTACACAAATATACTTAAACCATACAATTCTTAGTATATATACTACTGCAGCATCCTAGAATAATACAATAGTACAACTTACAATGACCTACATAAAATAGCCGGTGAATAAGAAACCCGGCATGAAGGTAGTCTGAGGTCGAACTCCCAAGCTCCTGAAAAAAAAAATAAATTGAGAGGAATCAGTCCTCATTGAGTAAATCAATAAAAAGAGTTGTACAGTTTGAAAACCTTTTTTTGAAAACTATATATATTTGTAGTGAAAATAATTTATAATGTATAAATATAGCTTTTTGAAAAAAAATCTCGGTAGAACCCTAAACCCAAAATCTACATGGCCAACTGGGCCCACTTATTTCAATTAGACTACCGGTCCCCGAGAGCAAAGGCATCAACTGAGGCACCAAGCCGTAGTCATTCACTTAATCCAAGTATATGGCACTGGCGGTCCCCGAGAGTAAAGGCATCGACCGAGGCACCTATCCCAGTCCATTATTAACCTTACAATCACTGGCGGTCCTCGAGAGCAAAGGCATCAACCGAGGCACCCGTCCCAGTTTAACATTTACCAATCATATATATTTCGGATCCATCTCTCAATTTCTACCATGTGCACATAGTCCTGGTGAAGCCCACTAGGTAGCCCGTTCTACCAAAATTTCTTAAAATAGATTTTAAATAAGTAAAATGCGTTTAAATATTAAATAACAGCATTAAATTAAATAAACCATATAATCAATATTAAAATAGGAGCGCACACATTTATTAATTAAAACACACGCACAGATCGTTCTATTGACTTACAAGATGAGTGTGAAGGCTGACGACCACGCGTCTGCCTCGGTCTCACGACTTCTGCTCCGATATGCTCTAAAAGAAAAAGAGAAAAAAAAAATGAATCGACTTTTAAAACATGGTTATGGAATTGAAATCAACAATCAACAAGACAATGAAATTCCAGGCTGACTCAAGGAAAACCAGACAAGACTTGATAGACAGGACATAACCTAACTAACGGTAGAAATTTTATGAATATCACGTTTTACGAGAAAATCTACCGAAATTTTGGCAGAGTCTCCTATGTTAAACGGACATCTCTCTACCAAAGGTAGAGCCAGACCTGCATAAAATGCACTTCTAATATCCACACTCGAGTCAGGCTCCCAAATCTACATTTTGCCCCGACCGAGATCACAACTCAATAGAATATCAAGAATTAATAATATTTATTTCTCAAAATACATATTTCACATACACATATACTAAAAATATACAAAAACATATAAAATCTCACTTATTCAAAATTAACAACTAAATTTGTATTCCTTCGTCAAAATATAATTATGACCTAATTTAAAATCATTATAATGTATTAAATGTGTATATATATATATATATATATATATATATAATATTTGGAATTTAATATTTAAAATTTACACTACATAAGTAAAAATACCAATTAATTTATAAAAAAAATTCTCTAAACCCCTTAAATATTAATAAAACTAATTAATATATATATTTAACTATGTTTAGCGTAAAATTACATTTTTACCCCCCTAAAATACATAAATTACATAATGTGCTATTAGTATTAAAAATAATTCCTTAAAATTATTTAATCATCCCAAAAATTTATTTTCTCAAAATTAATCTTCCTAAAATAATTAAAACATAAAATCAACCAATAATTTTCTTCTAAAAATATAATTTAACCTAAAAATCACATTTGGCATAAACTCAAAAATATTTATAAAAATAGTATAAAAATCACAAAAATTATAATTTGAGTTCTAAAATTAATAACATTCACTAATAACTTCAATTATTAAAATTTCATAATTTATTTATTTTTTATTTTTTTAAAATTTTTTTTACAAATAATTTAAAAATTAATAATAAAAAAATATTAATTAATACCCAAAATTAACAAACCTATAATTAACACCAAAAATTCTAAAACCTAAAATAAAATTAATATACTAAGATCAATTAACTATAATTACTTTAATTATATTAACTAAACCAAATAAAAACCCAATAAATCAACTAAAAAATTAAATAAAAATTATGAAAAATTCTGTAAATTAAAGAAAATTAGGAAAAATACTTAAAAATTCAAATTGAAGCAATTTATTGACATAATCCAACATATACTCAAAAATAACCTAAAATCAACATTCAAAATCGACCAACAACCAGAAAACAACTTGACAACAACCTAAAAACAACACTGAGCAACTCACCTTCAACCTCCAATTCCGGCGCCGGAGGTGAGTTGCAGCGGCGGCTCTTAGCTTGGACAGACACCTAAGAGGATGAAGGAAGTTGGGGAAGCTTGGGTGGTGCTGGATCAACTTGAATCGGAGTTGATAGAGGTAAAAGAAGAGAAGCAGCGACAGCAGCACCTCCTGGAGCTTCCTCTCGCAGCGGCAATGGCTTCTCAGGCGGTGGTAGGAAGAATGACACAGTGAAGAAGAAAGGAGAGATGGTGAGGAACGGAAAGGGAAGCTTGCAGGGCTGGGTCGGGAAGTTTCTGCCTTGTTCCCATTTTCTTCTTTCTTTTATTTCTTGTTTTGTTTTGTTTTCTTTTGCTTTTTGATCCCGTTTTTTTTTCTTTTGCTGTTGTCTTCGGTTTTAGGTCCATTTCTCTCTCTCTCTCTCTCTCTCTATATATATATATATATATATTTTAATTTATAATTATGCATGTATGTGTGTATAGGTAAATATTGGTATATATATATATATACATATACTACATACACACATATATATATACACAAATTATTTTAATGCACACACACCTAAAAAAATATTTAACCCAAAAAAAATATATATATATATATATATATAAGTATGAACATATACACACACTTATATATATAAATATGTATATGTGCATGTACATAGAAACACATATATAGCCATAAAATTTAATATAGTTTAAAATAGCAATAATAATAATAAAAATGATAATAATAGACAATGAAATTCTAGACAATAAATAAATAATACTGACATATATTAATAACCCTAAAATAATATTAACATAAATATAATATCATGCAAAAGTAATTATTAATAACATTATTTAAAAATCCCTTTATTTAAATAAATATATAGGGTATTACAAATAATTTCAGGGACTAGTTTATAATTTTTCTAGATGTCAAATCTCTTAGAAGGGGCTAAATGACCATATTAAATAATGTTACATATGTTTTGAGCCCAAAAATAGATCAGGGGCATAACTAAGCCTCGCAACATACATTAGGGCTAAATTGAATCATTTCCTAATTGATTATAGGGGTTTTTTCATAACTACCCCAATACAGAAAGAAAATAATAAAAATACTCCAAGTTCTCTAAATTTGCATGCTTAACCCCTTTTTCAATTTTAATTACGCGCCTACCCCATTCATCCTTTAGTTGCAAAATATGCTTCTATCTCCTCCCTCAGCTGCAAAACACGATTCCTCACTTGCAACACCTCTCTTTCAACTTAAAAACACTTCTTTTACTCTTTTCCCTTATCTACAATGATTCTATATAAAATGAAAATTGATTTCTTCTCCAAAAAAAAAAATATCATTTTACAAAAATCTAAACACGAACTTTCATCAATTTCTTGTAAAACCAACCTCAACTTTGCCTCCTTTACATCAACCACCATTATTAATTTCTTGTTCAAATTTAAAAAAAAAACATCACAATAATTTTAGAAAAACAAAAGGGAATCAAAAACAAGATTTCAACAACCAAAAAAGAAGAAGAAATTCAACAACAATAAAAAAAAAATCAAAGGTAAGCATTATCATTCAGATTCAATTTATACAATTATTAAATGCATGCAAACCAAGATCTTTTCTTAAATCAATGTATTAAAAAAGTATTAAACCTATATCTATTCTTAAACCCACATAGATCTTCATTTTATTCAATTTTATTATTAATTAATATATGTACAAAATAACATATGACATAAACAATGTAGAAACCTTTATTTCTTTTTTTTTTTTAAAAAAAACCTGCATTGATTTGTTATTTCAATTTAAAATCCTTTAAGTTTACTTTTCTTTATAATGCAATTCAATCACATCTGAGTAAAGTTCATTGAAAGATGAAAAAAATAATGTATGTTCAGAGACAAATATTTCAAAACACTTTTTGTACATGCTTGCTTCATTTTAGAATCCTTTCTGTTTATGTTTGGTTTCTGAAACAATTTAAGGGCATCTGTTTCAAGTTCTTTGGATAATCAAAAAATAATATATATGCAAGTTTTCTTTTTAGAATCTTTAATGTTTACGTTTGGTTTCTAAAATAATTTAAGGTAATTTGTCTCAAGTTCTTTGGAAAATCAATAAATAATCTATATGTAAGTTTTCATTTTAGAATCCTTTATGTCTATGTTTGGTTTCAGAAAAAAATTCAAGGACATCTGTTTCAAGTTCTTTGAAAAATCACAAAATAATGTATATACCTGCTTCATTTTAGAATCCTTTATGTTTATGTTTAGTTTTAAAAAATAATTCAAGGACATTTGTTTCAAGTTCTTTGGAAAATCACAAAATAATGTATATGTCTACTTCATTTTAGAATCCTTTTTGTTTACATTTGGTTTCTAAAAATAATTCAAGGAAATCTGTTTCGAGTTATTTTAAAAATTAATAAATAATGTATATACTGCTTCATTTTAGAATCCTTTCCGCTTCAGCTTGGTTTCTAATACATATTTCACTTACAAGAAATGCAACAACAACTTGTTTTCATTCGCTACAATGGCGAGTGGACCGATAACTTCACTTTCCAAAACTACCAAGTCATCAGAATTCAAATTCTGACAGATTGCATGTACTAAAACCTTATAAATATAATTTTAGATCGATTGAAGGTGCAAAATGAAGAAAATAAACTACAAATCACTGACCAAGTCAAACAACAGTATCCAAAATTTATAATTGAAGATGATTCAACTTTGCAATTCTATATATAGTTGAAAAGCACAAAACCATATTAAACAAAGTTCCCCTTATGCATCAAAATAAAGAAAAAAAAGAGAAGGCCAACAATTTCTTTGATTTCACTTTAATAACAACTATATTACAATCTGACCAATAGTCAACAAGCACAAAAAATATAGAAATAACCTCAAATATAGTAGATTATGCAAAAAAAAAAAAACATTGGTAAGCAAAACAAGAAAGGTGAACAACAAGAAGTCCAAAGTCCTCTCTGTCCATCTTTTATAATCAGCAACACAAATATCAAAGAAGTGGAAGTCCATCAAATCTACAACAACAAGCAAACGTTGAAGATAATCAAGAACCTCTATGCCATTTCAAACAATTTTCAATTCAGAGTCATCAAATCATGTGGAGGAAAATTCTTCATAAAATGCATTGATGAACATTGCACCTGGAGATTAAGAGCATTAAGGTACAAAAATACAATGATGTTTTAAATATGAGAATTCAAAAATGAACACAGTTGTAGTTTAGAGGCCAGATTGGGAAACCACCATTATGCAACAATAAGCATGATAGCTCATTGCATCAAGTCAAAATACAATAACTTAAAGACAATGTATATGCTAGAAAATATAATGAGAGATATGTAGAAGGTTATGGCATCTCAATCAACTATATGAAGGCTTGGAGGTTAAAAGAAATAGCTCTTGAATTCATAAGAGGAAAATTAGAAGAATCATTTTTGTTTCTGTCCAATTTCTTATACATGATTTAAAAGACAAACAAAGGATTAGTAGTAGACCTGAAGAAAAATAATTACAATAGATTCTTATATGTGTACATGTCATTACAAGCCAATATTGATAAGTGGTAGCATTGCATACTAGTAATTGTGGTTGATGGCACTTTTCTCAAAACAAAATTTGGAGGCACGCTCCTAATAGCCTCAACGCAAGATGCAACAAGTGAAATATTTCCACTTGATTTTATTGTTGTGGTTTTTAAAATGGTTTTTTTGTTCAATTAAAAAAACCTTAGGAATGAGAGATAAGCTGACCATAGTGTCTAATAGACATCGAAGCATAGAATTAACAATAAAAGAGATTTATCCTAAAGCTGCACATGCATTTTGCATTTATCACATATTGAATAACATCAAAACAAACTTCAAGAAAAGCACAATCAAATTAAAGAACTATTTTTACAAGCTGTAACCAATTATAAAGTAGAACAATTTGAGAAGCATATGCCTGACATAGAAAAGATAGATGCAAGAGTGTATGAGTACTTGAATAATATTAAACATGAATAGTGGATGAAGGTGCACTCATAAAACAACAGATTCAGGACCATGACATCAAATATTATTGAATCGCTCAACTCAATAATAAAATATGCAGGGGAACTATTGATCACAACCCTGCTGGAATACTTGAGAGGACTGATGCAATAATGGATTTCCATAAATAGAAACATCGCTAAAGGCACATTCAAAAAGCTTGCAAAAAAGCCTAACGAAAGGTTAATTGACAATTACATCAAATCTCTAAAATTCAATGTAAGATCTCATTCTTTTTTTTTTCAAATTTCAACTATCATGCATGAGACACACAATTAATAAAATAAATATAATTTTTGAATACTTTTAGTTTTCTAATACAATAAATGCAATTCCTATCTTAATTCCGCTTACTCTTAAATAATATTCAAAACTATTAATTTCTGTGAAATTGGATCCTTTGGTTTGCATTTGGTTTTTAATTCAATATAAAATACCAAATTCTAAGTCTTTTTAGGTTAAAAGATTAAATGATGAAATCTTTAGTGTCTATTGTGAGTAAAACCAAGAAATAGTAGACCTGAAAGATGAAACATGCACGTGCAACAAATTTCAACTCGATTAATTACTTTGCAAGCACACATAAGTAATTCTAAAGGAATTAAAGTAGGAACCTTATAACTATTCATCATATTTCTACACTATAGAGGCAATGGTTACAATAAATAAAGCTACAGTTTACCCTTTGCCAACTCAATCTATATGGTGCATACTAAATGATGTGAAAGAAATGATAGTGCTATCTCCAAAAGCAAGAATTAGAGCCAAAAGTCCTAAAAAGATAAGAGCCAAATCTTCATGGGAAATGAAAACAGAAAAGAAGTGTGGTAGATGCAGCTTATTTGGACATAATAAGAAGACCTGTAAAAATCAACCAAATATTTAATAGTTATTGTATACTTTTTGTTTCCTTTCAGTTTTTGAAAATGATTTTTATATTTCTATAGACATTTATCAAGAATAAAAAATAGATTCTTGTTGTTTTGTTAAAATTTTGAAGTGCAATTATACTTGTCCTTAAATGAATGATATGTAATATAATTTAAGTTAGAGACATTTAGATTGCCATTTAAAATAAATATACTTGAATTGAACTTCACTATAAAAATAGAATCCTTTCCATTTCGTTTTTGTTTTTGAAATGGTTTCATACACATAAATTGACAACTCTCAAGAATAAAAAAATTAATTAATTAATTTTTGATTTTCAAACTGCAGTTACATTTGTTCAAAAATATAATTTTCAAAAGTACATTCAGCCAGTCCATTACATTAAATAACCAACTTTTCATTAAATTTCAAAAGCCATTTAAAATACTTTTGGTTGACATTAGGTTTTTGATACAAATATAATAAACCTAAAACAATAGCAAACCTCTTCTAATAAAAAAATCAATTACCACCATATACAACATTTTTAAAAAAAATAATAAAATAAAACAACAGTAAACTTAAAACAAAATTTTTTAAAAAATTAACTATCTCCAACATCAATAAACAAACATCAAATACAAATTCATCAGCCCAAATTTTGATCTTTATAACTAAATAAGGACAACTTAAAATCCTTAAAAAATGACCAAACATTTCATACAATACTTCTAAAACAATCTAATCAATCAACCTATTATAAATTAACCTTTTTCTTCCTTTTTTTTCATTTGGATTTAACCATTTTCATTATTCATATTCACTTTCCACCAAATCACGCTGCTTCATCATGCCATAGGCATACAAACTCATAGTGTACCAACTTCTCATCTCATCAATATTTAAGTTCCTAGAAAGTACTCAGTAAATGTGACCACAAATACTCCACAATCACTAAAAAAACTAATTAAAAACAAATAAGAATAATAAAAAATCAATAAAATAAAACCAAAAAAAAGAAAGAAACTCACTTATTCTTTTAGGAAGGAAGATCATCAACTGAGATAACTTCAAAAGGGTCTAAAATCTTCTTCAAGACATAAACTTCAAAATTCATATCAATGTCTTTACGATTAGTCCATAGATCAACAAGTTCAAAAAACATCGAAAGTAGAATGCTATAAGATTTAAAAACTTCTATCACCAATTTGTTAGTCCTTGCACACCTTAGAGAATTGTAGATGTAAATACACCTGTCCTTAAAGTTCAAACGCCCTAAAATCCAATGTTTCTCTTTAACAATGTGGATGGGAAATAACACATCATCATTAAGATACCAAGTAATATTACTAGGCATATAATACCCGAGTATGTACTACGTAACACTATGATCAACAAAAATAAGAGAATAATCCTTGTTCTTTGATAAGAATTTCTTATATAAAGTCTGAATATGTTGATTAAATTGGTTATCTATTGTAGTGTATTTGACACAGCTGTCATAATACACTTTCCCTTTTTTCCTCAAATAATAAGACAAAACATCAATATGCTGTAAAATAGAAATTTAGCATATCAAACAATTATTTCATATATAGTATACAATCAGTTTATGTTTAGTTTTTGAAACTAAAAACTTGCAAAAAATAAAGAACTTACAGAAGAAGACAACATCTTTCTAAGGGAATCTAGAGAATATAACCATGTCTTTGCTATAATTATCTTAACTTCAAATATAAAACTAGGAGAAATCAAATTATCTTTATCAGAATACAACTTCTTCCTACAAAATAAAAAAAAACACAAACAAACAATCAATAAACTACTAATAAATAACTAAATAAACAAACAAATAAAAAACAAGAACATACTTGTTCTTCTTCTTTAGCCCATCCTCAATCCAACCATCAAAACTAAAGAGAGATTCATATTTTAAAGCATCTCCAATATCCTTACTAAAAGGATGTATATTTTTAAAAATAGTTATGTACTTCCTCCCCGTCTTAACTCCACCAAACTCATTCACGGAAGGAGATTTCATAACATAACCATGTATATGCTCCCTTTTATCAGGAAGTGAAGTCTTAAAGTCATTATCATCAACCTAAATATATTAAACAATATAAAAAACCAAGCAGAAACAAAAAAGCAACCAAAATAAATCAGACATAATAAAAAAAAATAAAGATAATACTATAGTAGAAGGATTAACAGTCTGTCCACTAATAACACAACCTAAGATAGAAACACCTTTTTTAACAGCCTATTAAAAAAAAACATCGTTCAACCATAAAAACACAAACCACAAAAAACACAAAAAAAATTAAAAATAAAATAACATATAGTATCACCACTCAAAGTAGCTTTTACAACATTATTAATAATAATGAAATCCTACTCAACATCATTAAATATCAAATCTTCAACCTAAAAATAAAAACACTACATTAAAAGAAAAATTAATAACTAAAACAAAACCAAAAAAGAAGATATTAATAAAATAAAACAAACATAACACACCACATTAGACTCCTTTACCACTTCATCATCATCTTTATCAGAATCATCTTCGCTATTGGAATTCAAACCAATATTATCAGCCAATTTACCACCCTTAAAACAAAAAAATAGTATTAGAAACAAAAAAAATGATTAAAAAAATCAAATATAAGATACTTTAATAAAATCATCTAACTTTGAATCATAAACTTCTTTATTGCGACCATCCCCTCCACCTTTACTCCATTTACTTTCACTTTCTTTGTCATAAGAAGCCTTCTCTTTATCACCTAAACTAGAAGCAAAAGCACCATTAACACCTCCAACTTTTCCTACAAATTTAAAAAGACATCAGAAACTAAAAGTAAATCAAAGAGTAATACAAAAAATTAAAGATAAAACATAATAAAATAACCTCCAACACCTTATGCAGTGCCTCTATCATCTCTATCATCTTTTTTCTTTCCTTTTACAATAACTTTATTTCTTCATATGATTCATCATCAGAATCATCTTTCTTCTCAGAAGAACTTGAATCAATGTCATCATCACCAACTTCATCCTATAGCAAACATTATACATTAGGTTTCCTTTAAGTATATTAAGCAAAAAATAAAAAAATAAAAACTACAAATTACCTTTATAGAAACATCTTTAGGACAAACAACCCCAAGTTTGTCCATAACCAATTTCAGCGAAGAAGAAACATAATCCAACTTTTTATACACAAACAACTTAAAATCATTGAATTCATTTCTCAAACTATCATTTTTTAAAGCTAATTCCTTTATAGCGTCATTAGAATTGGGTGAACTTCCAACATCACCATAATCATAAAAAATTTTCTCGCTTTTTTCAAAAAAACCATATAAAGCTAGCCTTGACAACTCTTCCTTAGTGGGAGATACATTACTCAATTTTAACTACAAAAAAAATAATAAAAATAAAAATAAAAAAATAAACATAATAAATTAAATAACAAAAAAAAAACTTTACCTTATTCAGCGGTTCCTCAAAAATCAACCGCTGTAAAACCTTGTAACTGAAATTTGATTTACAAGTCCAATTGAGATTTTGAGGAATAAGTGGATTCTTCTGACCATAGTATACACATATATTATCAATCACAAATGGACAACATTCATAAAACTAGATTTAAACAACATATGGAAAACCATTCAATCTATAAAAAATACAATCTTTTTTTTTTTTTCTATTATCACTTGAAAAAGATTCCCTTTCATATACTTCATAGTTAAATGAAACACGTCCTTGCCCTAATGATACTCATTATAAAAACCAGACTCAATGAGATCAAATGTTCTGTTACTCACCATCTTTTCCAATTGAGAACTCATAATTTTTTTTTAATAAAATACATCAAAGCAATCTTAACACAATCTTCATCATAATCCCAACATTTGGACAACAAACACTCTTGCGTAGACCACTTGTTTATTTTCTTCAAACCACCAAAATATTTTGCAATCAACCTATTCTCCTCTAAATAAATAGTTGACAACATAAAGTTACCAACACACCTTAACCCAGTAACTAGTACAAATTCATCCATCCCAAATTTTAATCTCTTTCCAGAAATATTAAAATAACACTCATACACATTGGGTTGCTTTAATTCCCTTAACAAAAGGGAATGAATCAACTGACATTGAACTTTAAATTTTGGTAAATCTAAAAAATAACCAAAACATGTTTCATGAAAAAGACCCAACTGATTTTATTTTAAAACTTCTTCAATCAAATTAAGAACACCATATGATAAAGTGCAAGAAATCTTAACTTTAAAATACTTACCGATTTTCAAGAAAGGCTCCCAGTCCTTAAAAAAACCATAATTAGAAACTAAAACGTAAGAAAACCTAAACCAAAAATGAAAAATAATAAATACCTTTAAGGTAGCAACCTTTACACTAGATCCTTCATCAACATTTGTTTTCTTCTTCTTCTTCTTCCTTCTATCAACATCAATATCTACACCCGCAGAACCCTTTTTTTTCCTACCCGAAACACCATCACTATCCTTCTTCGTATGTTGCTTTTTTTACTCCTGCATATTATCTTCTTCACCATTTTTACTCTTACACCTTTTTTCTTTTTCGGACTTGATTCTCTTTGTTTTACAAGATTACGATTTTGTAATCCTATGTTAACCATAAGATTCTTAAAAGAAATAACCACCTAAAACAAAATGGTAGTTAATTTTCACACCACTATGAGCAGTTATCAGCAAAAGAAAAAGGAAAAAAACCAACTTAAAAATCAAAACTTGAAGAAACTACAAGAAAAAAGAAAAAACAAGAAGGAAGAAGAAGAAACAACAATGAAGAAACCACACTGAAATAAGATGGGACATTTTTGAAAATGCGAAGGACACATGTAAAAAGGGGGTAGATTTGTAAAAAAATGAAAACTTGGACATTTTTTTTCACAATAATTAAAAATGGGGTATTTTTGTAAATGTCTCTTGATTATATTGTCCAATATTAAAAGTTTAAAGTTTGCATATGCATTCAAAAAAAAAAAAAACTTTTTATCTAATTTATTTATTTTTCATAAAAATCTATATTAGATTACTTATATTTAATTTTAACTTACTCAAAATTGACTAGTACTTATTAAATTAAAGTAATTGAATATTTAAATTATAATTTAATTATGAATTACATACCTTAGCGATTTTGTATTTAATTTAAACTAACTAAGAATATTGTCTTTAATTATATGAATTAAACTTATTATATGTTTGAATTAAAATCAAATTATAGATTATATATATATTTTTTATTTATTTTGTTTAATGTAAAAATTTTTACAATTAAGGAAAAATTAATAAAATTTAAAATAAATTCAGTAAAAATAACAAAAGTATAATTTTGTATTAAAATAACATTTTTGTATTATAGGTGGGATTTATTTTTTCTCCAAATCTTTATCATTTCATCAAGCTTCTGAAACAAACTTCACTTAATCACCTATTAAGTAGATTGGAGTCCTTTGAATTGGTGTTAATTATAACACTAGCAAAATTAATTTAATTAAAATGGTATATCACATTGGCTAATAAAGCATTTTATAAGTTAACAATTAGATAACTTTGAGCGTCCTCAATGGACATAATGCAAGATTAGAATTAATAGTAAAATTTATATATGTTTTTTTTTCTTTCTTGCATTATTGCATTTAGGTCTTTTCTCTATATACATGTATATAAGAGTATAATCAAGCCAAATTGACGCTACAAAGGGTTGGAAATTGGCCACTGACAAAGAATGAATTAGCGACAGACGACAAAGAGGTTGCAGATTCCCAAATTTAGTGATGAAATTAATGGCAAACAATGGTTTTTATTGCTAATTTGTGGAGTAAAAGGTGCACCAAATAGTTAGAGACATGGTAGTAGCGATGAAATAATCATTCACTAGGTAGCAACGGTTTTCTGACTCTGTCTCTTAGTACTAGTGGAAAAGGGTGCCAAAAATTTGAGACAAATTAGTGATAGAAATGGTATCACTAATTAGCGACAAATAAATAATCTGTTGATAATTAGTGATGATTTTAACTATTCTATCGCTGATTTTGAGTGGCGTGCAAACCTTAATTATGGCGACAGATTAGCGAGGGACAATAGTTAATCGCGATGTTTTAATTATTCAGCCACAACTTTCTCTTCTTCCTTATTTCTACAATCTAAAACTTCAGCTTAGGAACCCATCCATTGTTGCCGCCCTCTACCTCTTGCACTACAAAAAAACACAAGAATAGTGACAGAAATTTTTGTCATTAAGCTGTCACTATTTCGTTTAGTGACGGATTATTGCTAAATTTTTTTGTCACAATTCTAGTTGTCGCTATTTTTCTAATGACAAAAAAGGTTATTCATCACTAAATTTTGTGACGGATTTTCTGTCACATATTAGTGACGGATGACATTTCATCGCTAAAAATTAATCATCAAAAATTATGTATGAATTGCCATCACTAATAATTCTGTCATGAATCCGTCACCAATGATTCGGTCACAAAGTGGTCACTTTTCAGTCACTAGAATTTCTGCCACTAATCCATCGCAAAAATCTCTATTACCAATTCATCTTTAATCAGTTACTAACATTTTTGTCACTAATCTGTCACTAATTTTTCTATCACTAATCTATCACTGATCGATTACTAAAATTAAGATTAGATTTAATTTATTTCATGACTAATCCGTCACTATTTTTTTTATTTTATATCAAATTTTATCTGTCAATAGTTTGTCATTAATTTGCACATATTTGCTTTTTATTTTTATTTAAATATAATTATATAAAATATTTTATTGAACCAACTTGAGTCGGATTCAAATTTCATAATACTTGACTTGATAGGTTCATTAAACTTAATCAAACTTTTACATATATATTTACTATGTTATTTATTTTTTAATATAATTATATAAATATCTTATCATCAACTAACTTGAGCTCAAGTTAAATTTAAATATTTTAAAATTTATGTTTTAAAATATTATAATGTTAAATAATTAATTGAATTGAATCAAATTTGAGTTTAATATTATTTAATTGTGTTCAGTTTAACAGTTCACTTTACTCGGACGTCAAGTTTTAGACTTAGATAAACTTGAAATTAACAATATTTTGACTTTACTCGATTACATGGTATCCCTTAAATATAAAATTTAGCATTTAAGTAACACATTTATATTTTAACTAATGAAATTTATCTATTAACTTACGGTAACATCAGATAAAAGTTTAAATATTATTTTTTTAGTTTCCTTAAAAATTTAAGAAGCTATAAAACTAAATAATAGAAGTAGTTATATTTTTTATATTTCACTATGAAAATGATATCATTAACATTAACAAATAATTAATATATCTAAAATTAAAAATATTAATCAGATAACTTTTTATTGGTGTAATGTTTTAATATTTTTTTTTCTTGTAATGGGGGGAAATAAATAGATGCCAATACATAAATCGCACGAAATTGAAATTAAAAAAAAAAAAAGATGAGTAAAAGAATAGTTCCAAGATTTGATTCAAATCCTATGTGATTCTTGTGCTTGCATAAGGTAAAACTAAAAATCTTGCTTTCAACCTCTTTTTTTGAAGACAAAATTTCATAAAACAAGCATGTTAGAATATGGATCGGGTTGTTCATGATGGGTCAACCCCAATTCATTTTATATTAATTAAATTTGTTTTAATTAATAATAATAATAATAATAATAATAATAATAATAATTGAATAAGTGGTAACTACTATTCCTCATATAATCAACAACTCCCAAAGGGGAGAAACAGTACATGAAGAAAAAAGAAAAGTGTTGTTTTTTTGATATGCAGGAAAATAAAAATAAAAAAAACAGAGAGATAGAGTAAAGCTTTCTTTGTGAAAGAAAAATATTCTTAACCTTCTTTCTCTCTATAAACAGAATATTTAGGCTGTAATTAATTGAAAGGTTTTCAAACTTGTGATTTTTTTTAAGACTAGTGATACAAGTATTTGGATTTTGGGAATTTGTGGCAGGAGAAACATGTAAGTTTTTCTGATTCTTTGTTTCTTAATTTTTCCTTGAAAGCCAAAAGCGTGATACATATAAGAGGCAAAAATGGGACTGTGCATGGATGGAAACAATTTGGAGAATGCAAATTTTTAGACCCACTCCAAAAATTGAAATTTCCGCTCCTAATTGCTTTGAAATTTTGGAGCAATTTAGAGTGGTATTCGGAGCAAGTGAAAATTTTAAAACTGTTTGAAGTGAAACCAAAATTTGGAAATTTGTATTAATTTTTTTAATTTATACATTCAAAATTAATATTTAACAAATTTATAATAAAGAAATATATAAATTTTTATATTATATTATATTGTATTATATTATATATATGTATATATATATGTACACACAATTGTACCATTTTTATAAATTTCATTTTAAGTTTTATTTTAATATTTATATTTTAACAATTTTATAATTTGAACAAATAAATAAGATGATTATAAATTTTCCTATAAAAACTTTATTTGTATATTTAAATTTTATTTAATTATTTAAATATATGTTGAAAATTAACTAGAAAAAGATTTAGTTGATGAGTGTATTTATTTTATTTCAATTAATTAATTAATTAGTATCTAAAATGTCAAATATTATACGTTAAATTTTAATAATAATAGATTGTCATATATATATATATATATATATATATATATATATATACCCGGTTTTGATTCTTTAGTTAGGTGCAATTTGGGATAGTTCGGTTCTCGATTTAGAAAACTCATGATCTTCAGACTCGCCTTAATAAAAGTTTTTAGGACAATTCGGTTCAGAGAAAGTCAAATAGTCAATGAAAATTTTCGGTTAGGAGGTTTTTTATTCAGATTTTTAGCACGGTTCTAGTTCTCCAAGACCTGTGGATAGCTCTAGGCATAAGGACTCTAAGACCATGGTTGATAACCATTGATGTTACTTACCTTACTCTTACAATACATAATTGGGTAAGAGTAAACGAGCATGACAACCACTAACTAACCTGAAACAAGCTCCATAGACGTTGTTCAGTTAGTGAGAACAAGACCAAAAAATAAAAAGACAATTTCATAGCAATCCGAATAAAGGTTACATTCCCACTGAGAAACATTGTCAATGTTTAAACCTTTTCTACTTGGCTTCCTTCTTCATTGTTACTAGCGGTATTAGAAGTAGACCTTGGAGTTTTTCTTCTTGCCATTTCCTTTACTTTGAATTTCTTCATCTATCTCTTCAATGCAAAAGCTTTTTCTTTTGAATTATTAAATAAAGCTTCCTTGGTTAATGGTTAAGTTTTGAATTCCAACCTCAATCTGGCCCTCTTCCTACTTGGGCTTATATCTTCCTCTACTAAGGTCTGGTCTTGGTGGGTTTGGCTATTTTATGCATTCATAAATATTAGTGCTAGGCTCATTACTCATTGGGCTTATAGGCTCCAGAAGGTTTGGTATAGCTATAGAGTTTTGAACTTTGTTTTCCTCTTTTTTCTCTTTCTTGTCATGTGGAGTTGTTTATGCCTGAGAGTTATTATGCTCGAGACTTTGAATTGCAAATTTGGCAGAACCCCATCATCACCTTCTGACAAGGTTGGCAAGTGTGGGGAGATGTTCCTTTCTGTGTCCTTCAGACTTCCTTGGGAGCTTGAGACATTTTCTCTTCCTTGAGTAGTAGGGATTATAGATTGATTTCGATTCTTTGCTATTCCACTCCTTTGAGATCTAAAATTAGAGTTCAACTGCCTCTTAGGAAGAACTTTAAACCAAGGACTGTTGGCTTGGTTGTTGTTAACTTTTTAATCAATCCCATCCTAAGTCTTCACTATCTTGTAATTATTAGTTGGGTGATAAAAAAAATTACATAAATAACAAAATGGTAGTAACCTCTTATATTGGAAATGGACCCATTCATCTTTCATTCCCCTCATATTCTTAAAGTCTCCTGGGAGAGGTTTAGATAGGCTTAGTTTGACACAGATCCTTAGAACATGATTCCATTCTTTATCTGAGATCGTATGTTTGTCCACCTGAACGAGACTTGCAAATCAAGTATTAGTAATGTTTTCGGCATTTGGTTAAAAGGTAGTCCCATAATTTGGGCCCAGATGTTTTCATTATTAAAATATATTTTCTCTAGGGTTTGGTTTAGGTTCCATTCTTTACCATAGATATGTACTGATGTAGAGACTAAGACGTATCTTTAAGAACTCTTTTTTTTCTTTAATTATGAAGAGACTCAAACTTAAAGAGAAACACATTTTTAGATTTTCGATCTTGCACATAAAAGTTGTCAATAAAAAGCCATACCTAATATAAAATAAGTTTGAGCAAGTGAGATGAGTATTTTCTTTCACTTAAAATCTTACCAACCAATATGGATCTTTCTTTTGGCTCATCCATGGAGGGGTTTGTTAGAAATTTTATTATATTTTGGGCTACCATTAATTGTGAGATGTTTTGATTTGTAAAATTGACTGAACAAATATAGTTTAAGTGAATGTGCAGGGAAGCCCAATTCATATTTAAAGTGATCATTTGTGTTATGGGCTTATATGCATCTTAATCAGCTGGTATGGTAAGGCGGTAAGTGTAGGCCTAATCCTACTAGGATTATTAATGAGGTAAACCTAGAAGATTTTCTATATAAAGGCTAAGGTCCCCTCTCCATCCTATGAATCTAATTTTTTGGCATAGCCGCCTTTGTGTGAGAAGGATAGGAGCGAAAGATCCAATCTTCTATTTTCTCAATACTAATTATTTTATTTTATTATTTCTGTTGTAGTTACATATTAGAGATGAGATCTCTAAATTGAACATGACAAGGTACGAAATTGCTTCCGCTAAATTAATTACTATCATATCATTTGGTGTTTTAAATTTATGTACTAGATCCTATAATTTTCTTACATGTGGTATCAGAGGTTAGTTTGTATATAAATATAAAACCCTAAATTGATTGTTATATTTAGATTAAATTATTTAGGTTAATAATTTGATTAATTTAATATGTATAGATATGATTACTTTTATATGTTATGTGCTTTGATTCGTGTTTGTGTTCATACTGCTTAAATTTTATTATTCTTTTCTTTGGATAGCCATATCAAATTATGGTCATATGTTTGCTGGGTTAAGTATTAGAATATGACCACATGCACATAATTATGTAAATTAATTATGGTTAATTTGGTGAATGTCATAGAACTTATTTTATTACTTTATTTGAAATTGTCCTTTTATTTGTCGAATTTATCACAGAACTTGTTTTCGTTGACTTGATATCCAATTAAATACAATATGTCCTTTTGTTTGTATTAAAAAAAAAGGCCAATTACATGCTTTAATAAGATGCTTTTGTTCATATAGGGCGTACTGATACTAGTCATATAAGCTAATATGACATTATATTGTTCTATAGATATTTCATGCCTTGGTTTTGTGAAAGAAAGAGAATGTGCTACAGAATAAGAGCAATTATGTAAAATCAATTCAATGTTTCCATTGAAATTTGTTTTGTTTGTGAATTATACAACATAAAATAAATAAATAATAACCCTTATTTTTCTTGAGAATTTTAATTTTCTTGATCAATGATTGGGTTATACTAGAATTAATAAAATTTCTTAAAAGTGAAATTATAATCCAATTCGAATTTGATTTTCTTATTTATGAAATATGATTTGGTTTTTAAATTTTTATCCAAATCTTATTTGGATCTTTAATATTATTTTTATCTAATTAAAAAATTTGGATAAGTCCAATATAAAGAAGGATCCATAAGTCCTAGTTTGATTAGGATTGTTGACTAGTAAGGTCAAATCTTGTGTGTTGATGTATTTAACAATTTCCTTTTATGTGGTGTTACATCTAAATTAATTTTTTTTAAGTGTTGAAAATTAATTAGTTTTACTAGCATATAATATAAAAAACTAGAATTATGAGATCAATTTTTTTTTTTTTATGATGGATGGTTATATGCTATAGCCAATGTGTTTGTGATATTATGTGATTTAATTATTTATAAAATTAACTCTCTCAAAATAAATATTAATTATGCTACATTTGAATGTAAGAGATTTTATCATGGATTTGATTTTAGATAAGATCTTTTATTTCACAACTATGTTAGTAAGGGTTTGAAATAGCATTTAATTACATGTTATTAGAAATTGTTATTATTAAAGTTTAAAATTTTCAAATTAAATGTTTGCATCCAAATGTAAGGTCAATTTATTTTAAAATTATCTTTGAGAGATTAATATACATTTTGCTTGTTGATCATGTAAAGGGGTACAACCATATAAGATATGCTTGTGATATCTTACTATACATACATGGTTTAATTATACATATATTTATGCTTATATTTGTGCATGAAATTGAGAACCTTTTTTGTGTGAGTTGTGAAAAGTTATACACTAAATATCATATTATTTAATCATGAGTCAATAATTATTTATACTCATGTTGGTGGTTTTTGATATAAGTGATGTTGTTTGTTCTTGAGCTTGCTTACATTGCATAATTGCAATAAAATGTGTGTTCTATGTTTAAAGTTTATGTGTTTGACCATGTATTTAATAATAGAGATACATTTATGATTGGTATCTCATGTGTGTGACTTATGTATACATTTGTGTTTAGTATGCGTATTACTAATGAGCTTTTAAGAAATTCCTAATTGAGAAAATTGTATAGGTCAGTGTGAATGTTAACACCAAAGTGGAACATTTATTGAGACTTGTATAATTTAATTTCAATTTTTATGAAGAAATAATTTCTGAAATAGTATATAAAATAACCTGCCCAAAGGGGGTTATTATGTGTATTAGTTTAGAAATTGTGTGGGGATTATATTTTATATAATGACCTGCCCAAAGGAGGTTGTTGTATAGTGTGTGGGGACTAATATGAAGCATTTGTGTTTTGGGAGTGCTCTAGTTTAGAGGTTTCGTCTGCCCAAAGGGGATGATTTTCTTGAAGATTAGAGTGTTCTCATTTGTGAGCTTCATATTAAACATTATATTGCATGTGCATGTTCTTCCCAAAGGATAACGTGTAGTGATGCCATAATTCTTTTGATGGAAAATTCAACTGCATGGACATATTATGCCCAAAGGTGAATATGTGGTGATGCTAGAATTTATCCAAAAAACAGAAATAGCCAAAATGATACTTCTAAGCTCTTGAAGCTTAGTAAATACATGTTTTTGTGTTATCTTTGAACAATTTTTATAAGAATGAGATGCAATATTGAGATGCATAATTGCATAAAATTCTATAACTTTTAGAATTTTGTATTTGTATTAAGAATAAATATCTATACTTTATATGCTTACCTTTAAGCATTGTGTAGATATTTATCTAAAAGTAAATTTAGTGTAATTACTTGTGTTGTTTGTGATATTTTTAGCTTCATATTTTATAAATTGATGTTGTTTTGAATATTGATTTGTATTAAATATTATACATTTAGGAATATATTGAAGGGGTGAGATTTTTATTATTTTAGTTTTATATATATTTTTTGGGTATATTATATATGGGGGAGTTTTGAGATTATTTATTAAAGTAAATTTTAAATAATTCTTTTGTTGTAAAATTATTATATATATTTAATATTTTTATTTGTAGTATTAAATTAATTTGAAATTTTCTTTTATTAAAATTATTTATTTATTTATCTTGAACTTCTTTAAATTTTCTTTTTCATTTGATATGGGTGAGCTTTTAGTACTTCTAGTAATTATTTTTATTAAAATTTTATTTGATGTGCGAAGCAAATATTCTCGCAAATAGGGTGAGAATTGGAACATTTTGGATTGTTTGCTAAATATTTGCAAGAGTGTGAATAAATTTTAATTGATTAATTTTGAAATTTTAAATGAGTTTATTGAAGAAACCTTAAAGTTTTTGAGTTGATAGAATATTTTTAATTTATTAATATTTTGTGCTTCATAACTTTCAAAGTCTAATGTGTATTAGTTTCTTTCCATTGCATATTATATAATTTTGTGAATTTTTTTTCTCAATCTACTTGGAATCAAGAAATAATATAATTGAATTGTATAAGGATGACAGAAACTATGCTTTATATTCAATCAAGATATCATGTGACAAATGGACTGCAATAGTCATTGTAAATTAGGTTGTCGGATTATCGACCTTCACATGACTTAGGCAGTCATAATGTCTTGCTAAAAGCCACTTATGACTTGTAGGCCTAAATAGAGATTTCAGGTCCACTACCAACATCATATGAACGTACAGAGTCATATACTTAAAACAGACCCAAAACGAATATTGGTTTACTAAGCCCTAATAATGATATATATATATATATATATATATATAAGGTAATGGTTATCTTAAATAAATAGGAAAATATTTTTGATTTGGTATTTAAATAAAATTAGAATTGAAATAAGTGGAATATACCAAAAACATTTTAATAAGTGAGAAATTACCAAAATTCATTTTCGTAAGTGAAACCCTAATTGAGAGGTCTATAAATATAACATATTCTTTATGGTTTCACATACTTATAATTCTGCCATTAAAATTCATTTTCTCTCCTCTTAAAAAACTAAACATAGAGTTTTTGAGTTATGAGACAATCAAGAAAAGGGGTGCTAGCACATATTCATTTTGATTCAAGTGTTATTCGTGTGGATACTTGTGGAGGATTTATTCATTTGGAGACATTTTAATCTAGCCAGGAAAACCAAAAAGCTCGAGGTAGGGTGTCACCAGAGTGAACTCCCTCTCATCTTTGCATCTATAGTAAGGTTTTTGGAACCCCTAAATTAATTAATTAATTGAATTACATGGATCCTGGTTTGGATTTGTGATTAAATTTTTATATTTCCATTGTGTTTTGAATTGCATAACCCAATATAATTTTCAATGTAGTGTAAAACTTAATAGTCAGCTAAAAAAATGTCATATTTGGCTGCCGTTAAGTTAGACTAACCCATTCTATCACCAAGAGCACCTAGTATCCTTTAACCCTATATCAATCAACACATCTTCCTCATAATATTTAGGCATACTGAATTTTCTTTTAACTAGGGAGCAGAACCTCTTACCTTCCTCTTTTGAATAACTAGGAAAGAACGCTTCATAATTAGCTCTAATATTTTATGGCTTACCATTGTTGCAATCAAGCTTCTTTCATCTTACATAAGGTGAGTGATTATTTGTTCTAGACATGTTAACAAACATTAAATTGAAAAAAAAAGATAATCATATTTCCAAAGATATGATTGAAAATAATGGAATTTAAATAAAGGAGAAATAGGAGTTCTATACATAATAGGAAGTATACCCCTAACAGAAAAAGTAAATTACTTATAAAGATAAAATTAAATTGAAAATTAAATAAAATTGAACTTGTATTTAACATGAAATACAAAACCTAATTAGATAAGGAAATCAATTAAAAATAATAAAAAAATTTAAATTCAATAACTACTAACAATTTTTAAAATTAAAAAATTAATTCCCCCCTCACTTGGAATAAAAAATCTCCTCATTGTTGCAAAAAAATTTGAAAATAACAAATTGAAGATCAAATGCAAGTTTGTAGGCATGATGCAGGGTTGTGCATGTAGGAACGATTGGTTGTGCTTGAATGTGTGCAATTAAAGTGCATGGTTGTGCATGTAGAAATGCATGGTTATGCCTAATTACTAAGTATTGAATGTATTCAAATTATTTGAACACATAGTTGTGTATGTAAGGAGGACGTATGGCCATGCCACTGCTGCAGATTCATACATACTTCACTTCATTTTGCACAAAATTGAAATGGGGAAATTAATTAATTAATAAAAACATAACTTACATTAAAACATAAACATTATTAGAAATTAAACTAATAACAAAACACATAAAGCACTAAAACTTAAACTAAAACTAATATCACACTAAAAAAATAAACATAAAACTAAATAGACTCTAGTCTTCTTCTTCTTCATCTTCAAGTTCATTGAAGATAGGTGGATAAGCTGGAGGCATAAAGTTTTGATTATCAACATATGTTAATAGGTTGTCGCTTATACATTGCACATTGTGATTCAAATCCACCATCATGTAGTTCATTAAATGAACTTCATTTGTTAGCTTTGAAACTTTAAAATCCATGACCCCCGCTGGTAGCTCCAAGTCATCCATTCTTATTATAACATCCTTTAAACCTATATCTTGTTCTTGCTCATCCTCCTTTTCAGTGTTTGGCTCCTTTTATTGCACATTTGGTTATGTAGCTCTAACCAAAATTTGATTTCCTTATTGATCTCTTATAACCAAACATATAACCTTAATCATATTTAAGTCAATAAGATCATTTCCTTGAACCTTTTTAAATGGCATATTTTCCATGTCGAATCCCAGATATTTGGCTATAGTAGTTATCAAGCCTTTGATTTTGATAGCTCCAATAACCTTAGTAGAAACATCATGAAGCTTCACCACTATAGCATGAAAAATGTCAGTTCTGTGATCATAAACCATGCAATAAAAAATTGCTAAATATATTTATTAAAACCACCAAATATGCTTCCTTCCTTCCTTTTGAATAATAAGTTAGACATAATCCTATGAAGGTATTTCAATGCCAATAATTGCATTCAAGATTCTTTTATCACTCTAGCATTATAAAACACACCTCTCTCTCTCATAATGTTCCTCTAAAATTCATTCTTACTATACTCTAATTGAGCCTCCTCACCCTTAGGAAAGTGTAATGCATTATTCAATTCAAATACCCCTATAGTGAAGTTTTCATTTCTAAATGAAATGAGAGCTACATTTTTGTTCATTAAACACAAAGGATGATAGGAATTCATATGTTGACCATATATATGAAGGATTTTGCATGGTTATAAAGTCATTCCACCTTACTCTATTCACAAAAACTATGACTTCAGTAAGTAGATCTACATCCCCTTAGTATGGGTACACTTATGTATTTATTAGGCACTATCTTCCTATGCAATAAGTGCTTAAATTTATTTCTTTAAATCTCATTACCAAATTAAAGAAACTTAGGAGAAGCTTTGACTAACCTTTCTTCATTTGCACCTTTAAGTTTATATAAGCTTCCACCCACCTTTATTTTCTTTGAAAGAGGGCCAGACTTCTTGCTTGCCTTGGACTTCTTTGGAAACATGGTTATGAGTAAGAGTTGAAGTTTTTAAGTTAAAAACACCTTTAAGTTTTTAAGTTTATATAAGCTTCCACCCACCTTTATTTGCTTTTTACTATAAAAGAGAGAATATGTTCTAATTAAGGAGAGTAGATGTATTTAAAGAGAAAAGTTACTGAAGAGAAGATAAAAAGAATGAAAAAGATAGTTAATAGTCTTTGGTAATTTTGAAATGATTAATGAATAGAAGAGAAAGTGGTTGAAAGATAAAGTGGAGTTTTTTTATAGAGATAAAACATGTTATTAATGCTATAGTCCATGATGCATGATTGTACGCGTTAAGACGTATGGTCATGCAACTGTTTAAATGAATTGTAGGTTTTTTTTATAGGCACAGTTGTGCATACCCTAACGTATGGTTGTGCTTGTCTACATTCTGGCTAAGCTAGGAATTTTTCAAGCTTCACAGCTATGCATCTTTTGATGCATGGTCATGCTTGATTGCCTAAAATCAAACTCCTAACCCTCATCAAGCCATATGGCTATGCATCTAAGTTGTGTAAATATATTAAGTTTGCAACTGAATTTACAATGTAAATAATTCACATTTTTTAACATAAATTTATAACCACATCAAACAAATAAAGATTTACATAAAATGTGACTTACAAACCACATCATAATGCTCCTCTCTATCTTTTTTCTCTATAAAACATTTATAAATAAAAAGGAATTCATGAATTCTAAAATTTTAAAAGAGTAAGACAATTAACAAAGAAATTGAATTCAACAAAATAAAAGGCTTGCTTAAGCTCCCAAGATGCACTTGTTTTAGGTCCTTAAGCTAGACTATAGCTTGCATTATTCATTTGCATTTGTCAAGTAGGTAATTTGGCAAGATTTAACCATTTTGCCTCCATAGTACACCTTCAATTTTTGCCCATGACTTTGAACATTTCTCCTTGTGCATTGACTAAGTCCATAGCTCCCTAAGAAAACACTTATGGCATGGTGACAGGTCCTAAACATCTACTTTTTAGCATTCTTAAATATAGTTTTGAGTCTAGAATAAAAAGCAACACCTGATCTCCTTCCTTTAATATTTATTCTTAATGTTTGAATCATACCACCTTTTTGTACATTTCTTATAAACTCTAGAATTCTTATATGAAATAAATATAATTTCTTCAAATTCATGTAACTGTAATATCCTCTTTGAAGTCATAATTTAGTACTTTCACTACCCAATAAGTCTTATGCTCTAACTCTATAGGAAGATGACACACTTTACCATAAACTAATCTAAATGGAGACATTTTAATAGGTGTTTTATAAGCAGTTCGCTATGCTCATAAAGCATCATAAAGCTTCTATGCCCATTCCTTCCTTAACTTGCTTACTGTTCTTTCCAATATTTTCTTTAATTCTCAATTGCTTACTTCCACTTGGCCATTTGTTTAGGGGTGATAAGGTGTTAACAATTTGTTTCACCCCATATAAAGCCAATAGAGTTTTTACATTCTTATAACAAAAATGTGTTCCTCCATCACTGATAATGGCATTAGGCATTCAAAATTGAGAAAATATTTTCTTCAAAAGCTTACAAACAACTATTGCATCATTAAATGAGCAAGCTTGAGCTTTCTCCTAAATTTAATACATGGTCTACACAAATATGAATTTACTTGTTACCATATGATAAAGGAAATGGCCCTATGAAAGTAATATCTCAAACATCAAATAGTTCAACTTCTAAGATGTGGATTAAAGCATTTCATCTTTTTTGGAAATGTTTCTACTCCTTTAACATGCATCACAATTGAGTATAAACATTCAAGTATCTTGAAAAAGTGTAAGCTAATAAATACCTACTTCAAGAACTTTAATAGATGTTCTTTATGAACCAAAATGTCCTCTACTGACCATCCTATGACAATGTTGTAACATTGGACCAATCTCTTCATTTGCAATGCACCTCCTTATCATGCCATCATTACATAGCTTCCACATGGAAGGATCCTCCCCTAAATAAGATTTGGCGTTATGAATAAGCTTATTTCTATATTTATAAGTGAAGTACGCTTATAATTTCTTATATGAGATTAAATTAGCTATATCAACAAAATAAAGAGCACCCATAAGCTCCATAACTAATAACATCTCATTAGGAAATATCTTCTTGATAGTGTAAACACACAATTTCGAGATAATAAAATATGGATGCGACAAAGGACTCAAATGATGAAAATGTTATAAATAGGTCTTCAACACTTAAAGTTTGAAACTTCAAGAGTTTGAATGCATTTTCAAAAAAAAGTTTAAATAGTTTTTTTAAGGACCTAACTATAATATTTTTAGGACCTAATTGAAAAATTTAAATTCTTTTAGGGGTCTTTTTATAATTAAAAGTTAAAAAATGATTGAAATTCTATAATTTCGATTGAAATTACAGAATTCCAATCAGAATTCTAGAATTCTAATTGAAATTACAGAATTCCAATCAGAATTCTAGAATTCTGACTAAATTACACAATTTTGATTGGAATTACACAATTCCAGTTGGAATTATGTGTTTTCCGTCCATTTTTCTTATTTTTACAGAAAATAAAAAATGTGTTTACTAAATTTTGATGGGTTAAAAAATTTTCTTAAATTCCATTTTAGGATTTATCTAGATTTTCAAGAAATAAAATCATTTGAAAATTGAAACTCTTGAGTATGTGATGAGCTATGGTTTTTTTACATTTTTCTATAAAAACCTACTAAAGCTCTCTTATAGGGGGACTCTCAACTTTGGACTCTCTCAGCTCTCTTTTTTTCTCTCTGCATTTCTTAAATCTCTATCCCTCTCTTGGCCTGGAGACTTTTTCTTTTCCTAAGCAATACATAAAAGTATTCTCTTGATCTATTAGTGTTTTTAAAGCAAGGAGCCATAGACCTTGGAGAAGAGAATAATAAGTTTTTTGAAGACCTACTTAACAAACAACAATGATTGATCTTAGTATGAGGAGCCAACCATAGTGCATCCATAATCATTATCTTCTTTCCTACCTTCTTTTATTTTTGTTGTTTTGTTATTATTTTGATTTTATTAAATTTCAATTTTATTAAATTTTTATTATTATTTTATTCACTAATCATTGTTTGTTCTTTTGTATTGGTGATTAGGAAGGGGATTACATGATGATCTTACTTAAAGAACAAAATCTATGGAGGTCCATAAAATGCCATGGATGGAACATTGTAGCTAAATATACTTTCTAGGTTTTTTTATTTAATTATTTTTATTTTTATTTATTTTTGGGATTGTATTAATTTTTCTTTTCTTATTATTTTCAATAGCTCTTTGTAATAGCCCCAATAGTGGGAATAATGAAATAATGTGTGTGTGATTGTGTGTTTTATTTTAATTAATTGGTTAGTAAACTTAGGGTTTTCTAATTGGGTAATTAATTAAAATTAATGGCTATAGAAATCATTAGGCTATTTAATTAAAATTGAATTAGATTTAAGTGGATAAAATTATGGTTCTTGTTAATTATTTTATTTTATTTTATTTTTTGTTTAAAGTTACTTTAACTAAAACATGTAGATTTAGCTCATTTAATTACAATCAATGTAGATTAGACTAACTTAGGGATTGTGATTTATATGAATGCATTATTTACATGTATTTTTCATGACTAGTTTGCCTGGAGTTGATTATTTTAAATAAGGGTTTATATGAAATTGCATGTAAATAGAGGGTAAGATAGTAATTCATAAAGTAATTCTAAATGAACACAAGACTAAAAGAAGTTGGTATTTAGTACACAGAATCTCCTGGTTATCATGCTGGCTTTTTTTTTTAGAGAATGTCGTACCACCATTTTTCAATTTGTCCTGGTTATTACCCTAGGTGGTGACTCCTCATCTCCACGCCATGTCTTTGTGATAGTGGTTAGTGTGTTCTCTCGAGCCCTGAGCTCAAACAGTATCACAGTTGCTAAAATCTTGGTTGCGCGCTCGACCCCGCCATCTATAGATAGGCTCTTCATTGTCACCACCTTTTTTCTCTAATTCTAACCTTTATAAATGGTCTACTACTACATTTTATGATCCCTTCTTATTTCTGATCTCGATATTAAATTCTTGTAGCAGAAGCACCCATTTGATTAGTCTGGGTTTTGACTCCTTCTTATTCATCAAGTATTTCAATGCTATATTATCTATATACTCCACTACTTTAGAACTAAGGAGATAAGACCTTAACTTGTCAAATGTAAAAATAATTATTAACATCTCCTTCTCTAAAGTGGCATAATTCAATTGAGTGTTGAATAATGTCCGACTAGCATAATAGATCATATATAACTTATTTTCCTTCCTTTGGCTTAGAACAGCTCCTATCGCATGATCACTTGCATCACTCATTAGCTCAAATTATAGGTTCTAATTTGGTGCTATCATTATAAGTGTTGAGATTATTGTCGCCTTTAACTTGTTAAAAGCTAGTTTGCATTCATCAGTAAAACAAAAGGTGAATCTTTTTCAAGTAACATTTAAAGGGTTTAAAGATTTTAGAAAAATCCTTAATGAACCGCCTGTAAAAGCATGCATGTCCAAGAAAACTCCTAACACCCTTAACATTTGTAGGATACTGCAACTTCTTAATGGTCTCTATATTTACTTTATCTACTTCAATGCTTTGAAATAAAGTCTTATAACCTTTGAAAAATCCCCTCATTTACCATAAAATGGCATTTCTCTTAGTTTAGTACTAGATTTTTCTCTTTACAATGAGCTAATACTCTCCTTAAGTTTTTCAAACATCCCCCAAAAGAATTTTCATAAAATGAAAAATCATCCATGAAGACATCAATGATTTCCTCTACTAGATTTGTAAAATGGTCATCATACATCTTTGGAATATTGCAAGAGCATTACATAATTCAAATGGCATCCTTCTATAAGCAAATGTGTTATAGGGACATATTAAAGTAGTCTTCTCTTGATCTTCTAAAGCTATTACTATCTAGTTATACCCTACATATCCATCCATAAAATAGTAGAAAGCTTGCCATGTAATACGCTTTAACATTTGGTCAATGAATGGTAATGAAAAATGATATTTTCTAGTTATTGAATTTAACTTCCTATGATCTATACAAAACCTTTATCCATTTACCACTCTAGTGGGAATCAAATCTCCCTCCTCATTTTACATAATGGTCATTCATCATTTCTTTGGCACACACTATATCGAGCTTACCTAAGAATTTTTTGAGATTAGGTAAATGATCCCAACGTCTAGTAGTTTGATTATTTTGTTTTTCACCACCTCTTGCATGTTTGGATTGGGCCTTCTTTGTCTTTCAATAGTTGGCATGTGCCCTTCCTCCATCAAGATCTTATGCATGTAATAAGATGAACTTATGCCTCTAATATTAGAAATCTTCCAACCTATTTCCTTAATCCTCCTCTTTAGCATTTTTACCAACAAGCTCTCTTGATTTTGGCTCAATTTAGAGGATATGATCACCAGTAAGGTTTGCTATTCTCTCAAAAAGGCATACCTTAGATATTGAGTAAAATTTTTATATCTAGTTTTGATGGTTATGACTGGGGGGTATAAGTTCAGTGTAGTTGAAAATGGGTAAAAAAAGTTTGCTATTTAAGATATGCTTTATCTTAAGAAGATTACACCTAATAACACTTCTCAAAATTCTTAATTTCTATAGAATTTGCCAACCTCCATCATTGGACTTCATTCATACAATCATGAATAACATCAATTCTCATACAAAAGTCATTCTTAAAAGGATGTTTTATACCTTAATAAACATCAAACTTAGAGTTTTAATGCCCCACTCTCAATGTGAGTGTCTCATTATAAACATCAATAATAACTTTTACAGTATATAACAAAGGCATACCAAGAATTAAGGGTACATCTTCATCTTCCTCAAAATCAAATACTACAAAGTCAACTGCAAAGATGAATTTTCATACTCTCACTAGTACATCTTCAACCATGCCCTTTGGTTCTTTCAAATTTCTATCTATAAGTTATAATAGAATATTCATGGGTCTTGCCTCTCCTAGTCATAATTTCCTATAAATTAATAGTGACATCAAATTAATAGAAGCACCTAAATCATATAAAGCTTTTTAAAATTTAAATTTTTTATAGAGAAAGGAATAGTGAGACTCCTTAAATGCTTCCTTTTTAAAGGAAATTTATTAAAAATGATTGCACTATACTTTTTAGTGAGTATATGTGAGTGACCCATTTATTGGGCTCTCGAGTGAAAGAGCTTTTTTGATGATTACTTCCTCTAGAAAATTTTATGAGGATCTTTGTGTTTTATTTTTGAGGGACATGACAACTTTACCAAATAGGGACAAATGATTGGCCTCGGGAGGAGTGAGATGTTTTTTTTATTTTATGAAGTTTCCACTCAATTTTTAAATTTTTGGGAAAAAAGGGACAATATCGAGTCACTCAACGAGTATTGCCCCTGCAAAGTTTTCTGGGTTTGGGGAATCACATATACTTTTTAACTATTTCTCATTGTATAATATTCAATGTATAGCTACCCCAATACCTTAGTTTTGGTAATGACAATTTGTATAGCATTTACACAATACATCAGATAGTAGAAGATAATAAAGCTGAAATATCATTATTACATTGCTTTCTTAATAAAATACATATAAAAGGAAAAAGGATTGTAGAAAAGTAAATCTAAAGTAGATATAATAAACTTGTAAGGTTAACACAATTATGCACGTACTTATTCGATCATATGAATAAAGAGATAAGCAATGGACACCCAATCACCTAAAAGAGTAAGCAAAATGTAAAAAATCATGCATGTTTGTAGTGATTATTTATGTTATGATGATATATGATAATGATATAAGGGATTCATAATGACATCATTGGACTGAGAACATGATGACTTTATTTTTAAATATAAACTTTTCGTGTTATTGATATGTGCGGTGTGGTTTCACATTTTGAAACTAGAGGGTGCAAAATGATGATATGAAATTAGCAAAATAGAGCATAGATTATTCATATAGCATGCAAGACTGCCAGTCTCATCATGCAAGCACAATTATATTCACAAATGCTAGTAACAATAAAGTAAAATGTAGTGCAATAAAATAAACATGATAAATTGATTGTGTGATCCTCAGATTTTGACTGACCTTATTTGAGTTTTAAAGCTTTAGCTTTAAGGGATTATCAAGATTTCCTCATCGAGAGGTGCAAAATGATGTGTCAAATGATGTTAGTTTGTTGATGAGTGTAAAAAATGCATTTCTTTAAGTAGCCTTTGTGTTAAGAAAAATTCAATTTCAGTTAAATTTGTGTTTCTTTTATTCAGTTTTTATTTAGTTGAGTACTTACTGTATGTCTTGTGTATTTATTTATTTTTACGTATTAGTTGGTTTATTTTTGGTTGATTTTTATGTATTTAGGGAAGTCAAAGAACAATAGAGGAAGGTTATATGGGAGCCGTGAGCACTTGAAGTGAGCCTAAAAAGCAATGAAGATCAATATGCTAAAATGCTGAAAAAGTGATGTGCACAGCCATGCGCAAAATGCACATGAACGTGTGACCTGATGATTGAAAAATTCAAAGTCAAATTTAATTGCTGACTCGCGAGGGACAAGATGGAGATTTCACATGGTTGTAACCCTAGGGCTGGTAATTAGGGTTTTATAAGAGGGTGGCCACCAGAAACAAATGGAGAAGATTATTATTCATCACTTTTTAATACACATTTTCTTATAGCAGTTTTGAAAAATAAGGATTTTTCTTGCTTATGTTAGTTTGGAGATTTAAGAATAAGAATTGAGGAACATCAAGCTTCCTATTGAATAGGGGGTTTATTCTATTCAATTATGTTTATTCGTTCTTAATTTTAATTTAATGATGATGTCTATTTTATTTTATTATTCTTCTTTGTCTCTTAAAATTAACATGAGTAGCTAAATTTGTAGTTAGGGTTCTTGTTGCAATTCAACCATGGGCTAATCACAATTAAACCTAAGCCATTAATCTAGATCCTTTGGTTGTTGTTGAACTTAATATCTTCTTAGGATTGATCACCCTTTGATTGAATATGCACAATAAAACTTGATCTAGAGATAGGTTGTATTGGATTTAAACAATAACCTATTAGATGCTTTCTTAGTTGAGAAACACTTAAGCAACTAATATTGATTAAGGGTTAGTGCTAAAAATGGGTTAAGCGAACACTTAATGGGTGAGAGCTTTAAATCTAAGAACGTCAACTTACTTAGTTAATCATAGGGTTATCTTAGGAGGAAAGCCTATGATTCTTTAGAAACCCTCAAACTGGATTAAGATTAGGTATGGTTTAGCAGTTAATTGATTTTAAATAAAGGTTAAATTGGTAATAAGAACCCTAGCTCTCTAAAGTGATTGTTATTTCATTGTGATTTTTTTTTGTGTTTTAATTTAGTTTAATTTTTAGTTTAATTCAAAATACCCTTTTTCGTTGTTTAATAGTCAATCTGTAATCTCTGTGGGATTGATATTTAATTACTACTTGTATGAATCCGTATACTTGTGGAAACCCATCATTTGTATACCTTTGAAGCATGGTTTGACAAAGATGAGGCTAGATTTAGTGGAAGGGAGGCTTAATAATCTAGGGAAAACATAGTGGGAGAGCTAAAACTATTTGAAAATTGGTTTCTAGCGTCTTCGAGTGGAAGGATTTTTAAGTGTGTGTGTGTTTTCCTCTTGCTCCCCCTTAAAATGAGGTGTGGAGACACCTATTTATAGTGCACAAATCAAGGAGAAGGGGAGTATATGCGTGGTCATCCCTAAGATAGAGCGAGTGGCCATGCTAAGTGCGCATTATGCATGCAATTTAAGGCTTTATTAAGCTATTTTGGATTGGTTCCTAGGGTTTTTGGTCCTTCCGAACATGTTTTGAAAGTCTATTTTGTTTAATTCGGCCTTGATTGTAGTACGTGACACTTAAGGGTGTTTATGGCTACATGTACACTTTTAAGTGACGTGCACTAATCCTCAAGTTATTTTAGACTATTTTGGGACCACTTTTGAAGGTTTTAAAGCCTTTCAAATGTGTTCTCAAAGTTTTTTTTGTCTAATTCAGCTTCAATTTTAGCGCGTGACACCTAGGAGTGTCTGTGGCTACATGCGCACTTCTACGCAAAGCGCCCTAATCCTTGGGTTGTTTTAGACTATTCTAGGACCACTTCCAGAGGTTTTGGAGCCTTCTGAATATGTTTCCAAATTCTGTTTTGCTAAAACAATTTTCCATTTTTTCACAAAGTTGTGTCCTAGTCTAATGAAATGAACACTAACTCAATAAACTACGTGTTTCGAGAGAAGATTTCTTGAAATAAGCCTTTTATTATTTTGATAATTTTTATTTCATAAGATTAGAGTGCAACTTAATGGCTTGATGATTGATTTTGCACATTGGTGGGATCAATTAAGGATTTAAGGTTGCACACTTTAGAGGTGTTACAAACGAGGAGACTTTAGTCATTTTTAAAGATTCATTTCATCATTAAACCTTTTTAGGGATAGCTAAATTTGAGGTATAATAGTTGCCTCCTACTTCAAGTGAGTTACATAACCACCTAGCATTAGTGTCAATACACGCAAAGCAAATGCAAAGATGCAAAAAATCATTTTTTAAAGAGAGAGGCACTTACATGAGTGCTACATTGTTATGGTTCAATTGTTAAGATACTGCCACTATAACCCCTTCTGTTGTCAAGCAAACAAATATTGCCACTATAACCTCTTCCAATGTCAAACAAATAGATACTGCCACTATAACCTCTTTTGGTGCCAGGCGAATACATACTGCCACTATAACCTCTTCTAGTGTGAGGGTAATAGATACTACCACTATAACATCTTCTGGTGTTAGGAAAATAGATAATACTACTATAACCTCCTTTGGTGTTAGGTAAATAGATACTGCCACTATAACCTCTTTTGGTGGTAGGTGAATAGATTGTTTGTGATTGTGATTAATGCAATGTGTTATTTGTACCTTTTTTTTAGTTGGATTGAGTCCCTCGTTGTAATTAAAGTTCTTGTAGATGCTTTCTTGATCGTGTTTGGTGATGATGAATTTTGAATTTTGTCAGTTCAAAGTCCTTTTTAATCTTAGTCAGTGATGATGTAGTAATGATGATGTCATCACTTATCATGTTATAGATGTTATTTTGATGATTTTGAGCAAGATATCCTTTCATTGATTGTTCCCTATTTTTCTTCTTTCAGGAGGTGCTGAGTTCTTTGAAAATGGTGAGACCATGTGTGATGCTTTTAAACAAATGTAGTCCACATCAATGTACATTTATGTGAGTTCAGTGCATGTCTTATGCTCAAATGGAGGTTTAGGACCAAGAAATGAGTGTGCAAAGTCTTATGGTGCATGTATAACTGTACGAGAGTGCATGGAGGGGGAAGTGTGCATGGCCATGCATGGTTACACGCCTGGCACATGGGCATATGCCTTCTCCTTTCTTGGTCTATTTAAGATGTTGTTTTAAGGTTTAAGGAGACTTCTTTTGGTCTTCTCTAACTTTTTCATCTTTTTATCCCTTTTCGAGTTTTAGGTGTTTTCTACTCCATTTTTGCTTTTGAATTTTTATTTTTCTTTACATAAGATAGAGTTCCCCAATATTCCTAAAGGTCTGGAGGATATCCTTTTGGATGTTGAAGGTGAATTCATAGAGGCCATTGGAGCTGGGACTTCTACTATAGGGACTAATACTGATGGTCCATCTAGTACTTAGGGTCCTTAGCCATCTAGGCTTTTTTAAGGAGATATGATCCCCATGGTTTATAGTCTAGAGACTCACACTTATGTTCATCATCATTGTCAGGTAGGTTCTCCTTTATCCTCTATTCTTTCTGAAGCTTTTTAACTAACTGCCTTACTATTTGTTTGCTCTTGCTATATTTTTTAATTGAGGTTATTATAGTTGTAGTTCGTAGCTCCATAATGTTGCTATAACTATTGTTAATCTATAGTTTTATTATGAGTGCTGATAGTTGATAGCTCTTGCTTTATTTATGGTTCTTATTGTGATTGTCTACTAGCGCTTGTTGTGATGCTTCCTTTTTTTACTTTTATTATTATTCTAATCTTGTTAAATGATAGAGAGAAAGATGTGTTAGTATTTAAGTAACTGTGTAGATTCTTGATAGCATACATGTTATTTGTAGCCTCGTAGGTTCGTTACTATAATGCCTGGTAGTTTCAACAAGGTCAGTACATACTATAAAGGTCCTTTATTATATGTAAAGAAAATGGTTGCTAGGAAAGGCTTCTATGGGATTATTTCCACATTATCTTATGAGTCGTATGTGTCGAGTCAGATCACTATGTATGCATTGATTGAGCGATGGATGGATACAATGCATACTTTTCACTTGCCTATTAGAGAGATGACCATTACTCCTCTAGACTTCATCGCTATCATAGGCTTAAGCTTTTATAGGGAACTTGTTCCCTTCAGTGAGGAGGAGTGTTCTTCTGCAACTCAAAACAACTCCATGGCACCTCAACCCGACTTCATAGGGGTAGTCACTCTAAGCAACTCCATGGTAAGTGTTATTTTGAGGTATGCCTAATTCCTGTTGTATTAGTTATTTTATTTTCTGGACATTCTTCATTCACTTTTGATTTTTAAGCAAATCCTCCATTAGTGGGTAGCAATGTCATATTGGTTGGTAGAGATGGTGACAGCATGGCAGCTAATAGAGAGATGAATGCTGCTCCCTGGCCTTACTAGCAAGGTATGGTATCTAAGTGAGCGAGTCCATCATTAGTGGGATGGTCCATTTGTGAGGAGAGTCCTTGTTCCTCCTCCTGGTGACATGTTCTGGGGCCATGAGCTTAGTGAGGATGAGCATGCTACTGCTATGATGGGATATTCTTCTGAGTGTTTTCTAGATGGTGCAGCCTCTCTTTATATTGATGTGTTGATCCAACAGCTTATTGATGTTATGGTTGGTGGTGTCTTTCCTTTGCCTCCACCTCCTTAGGCAGATGGGGCTCGTCCTTCGGACTCAAGGATTAAGCCATCATGCGATTATGTTTATGGTTATGGGGACTTACCTGTAGTGCCAGGGAGCTCACCAAAAGAGATCATGATCCTGCTTTTAGGAGGATAAAGGCAAGTTCTATACTGAGGCAATTGCCCATGCTAGTAGCATGGCTTCTGGTGGTACCATTCTTGGGAACTTAGCGGTTAGGTCATTCTTAGTTTTATCTAAGATGGATATCTTTGGCAGAGGAGTGTATCTTGATTTACCTCACCCTGGCTTTCCTCAATCAGATGTTATCCCTCTTGATGCTTCTCATGTTCATTCTTCATTTTACTTATTTTACCTTTGCTTAACCTATTTGATGACTGGTGCTTGACTTATTTTCTTTTTTTTATAGATCCCTATTTCTTTTGGCTAGTACTAGTATACTGTTGCAGCGAGTGTGCAACAACACTTTATGGAGTTTACAAGCAATCAAAGGGTATGCCTTCTTTATTGTACCTATTTAGTTATGCATATATTTTATGTATATGTGTATGATATGCAATTTTCATGTAATTTAGGTTGAACATCTCCATGTTAGCAGCGAGTGGGAGTGGGAGCACACAACTTATCATGATCGTATTGGTGAGCTAGAGTCATGACTAGCATCCTTCACGATGGATGGCGGGGAACTTGGATCGGATGATGTGAATGCTTAAGGAGGATTGATGCTTGATTTTGATGGTAGCGATAGCTAATGTAATTATTTTAAGAACTAGGTGTAGGGATTTTTGGCATGTTATTGCTTTGTTGTATTATTCTCTCTAGGTCATGGACTGTGGGTGTTGTATTTAGGTATTTGTCCTACATGTGTTGTACAATACATGTATGATGATTACGATAGTGTATATGCTTCTTATTATATGCCATTGTCATGCCTGGTGATGTTTGCCATTACGATTGTCTGCCTCTTTTATTTTTTCCCTCTTTTGCCTAATGTGTCTCTGTTTGGAGCTTTTTGCTCTTAGCTGGGTTTTCTTTTTTTCTTTCCTCTTTTATCTAGTGTGTCTCCTTTTGGAGCTCTTCACACCTAGCTAGTGTTTTTTAGGCTTCGACGATAGTGGCTAATCTCGAGGAGAGTGTTTAGAGAAGATAGTAAGAACCATGGTCATGTAATGAAAGAAAATGCAAAGCATGTTTGATGCTATTCATGATGATAGAATGTGTTGCACTTTTTTTAATACATTTTGCGTAAATTGGTAATCATTCTCATTTCACTAAAAATCATTTAATAAAAGCATAGGTGCATTCATACAAATTTCAAACTTGAGGTTACCCCTATCCATAACTAACCTTCTCAGGTTTTTTAGTTAAGTATTTTCTCTCTTTCCCTAATTTTTGCCTAGGTTGCCCATGCATCAGAAGTCCCTAACTTTTAATTGGGATGCCATTTTTAGGTTTCAACTCAACGGGATTTTTTTTGCCCTAGATGTAGTACATCTTCAAGTGGGCTGTATTGATAGGTTGAAAGAATTCATTGCCTTTAGAATCTATAAGCTTGATTGCTCTTTTTGATAGGACATGTTTAACTAAGTACGAGCCTTCCTAGTTTAGTATGAATTTCCCTCTAGGGTCTAGAATGTTCTACCTTGCTTGTTTTAACACCCAGTCTCCTGCTTTCACACTTTTGTGTTTTACCTTTCTATTGAAGGTTTTAGCTAGCTGAGCCTGATACAACTGTGGTGGTATAGAGCCTTAAGCTTTTGATTATCCAAGAGAGTGAGATTATTATGCCTCTAATGAGCCCATTGTACTTTTGGCAATTCAGATTTGATTGCTAACTGAAGAGACTTGATTTCTATTTTAACTAGAAGTACGACTTTTAATTCGTATACTAGTGAGAAAGGAGTTTCTTAGGTTAAAGTTCTTACTATTGTTCGGTACCTTTATAAGGCATATGGCAATTTGTCTGCTCAGTCTTGGTAAGTCTGAGTCATCTTTGACAAAATCTTCTTGATTTTTTTGTTTGAGGCTTTGACAGCCCCATTTGCTTATGGTTAGTAAGGAGAAGATTTATGATGTTCCACCTTATAACTACTTAATAGTTCTCTAACTTCCCCTTAGAATTGAACACCGTTGTTAGAGATTATGTGATGGGGGATCCCTTATCAATAAAATAGATTTATTTTAATGAACTTAGCCATTTGTTTGGCTCTTATCTTTGTGAATGATTCTGCTTTGACCTACTTTGTGAAGTAATCCACTACTACTAAGATGAACCTGTATTCATTCGAGGCTATCAGGTGGATTTCTTTAAATATGTCTAGTCCCTATACTGAGAAAAGCCATGGAAAGGAGATGTAGTGTAATTCTTTTGGGGGAAGGTGGCTGACAATCCCATGGATTTGACACTTATGGCATTCCCTTACAAATTTGATATAGTCTTCCATCATCATCATCCAGAAGAACCCTTGTCTAATTAGCTTCTTAGCTAGGATTGCTCCATGCATGTGTGGACCACAAACATCTTCGTGTACTTCTTCTATTGCTCTTATAGCCTCAGTTCCAGACATCAGAGTTGTAAACCATTTAAAGTTCTTCTATGTAACACACCCTGGTGTGATGTGAATTTTGATGCTAATTGTCGGATGGCTGCCTTATCTTTTCACTTGCTTGATTAGGATAGTCTCGTTCTTTTAGATATCTCTGGATGTCATAGTACTAGGGTTTTTCAATTTTTTCTATCTTCACTAATCCGTAATTTTTATGACAAGATTGTCCCGATCTGAGTAGGATCAAAAGCTTTATAGGCATTTTAGATAGTCCTTCCCATATCGATGCTAGGGAAGCAAGGGTATCTACCATCTGATTATGGTTATGCTAGGGTATCTACCATCTGATTATGGTTCCTAGGGAGATTAATGAATCTGCATTATTGGAAGGACATGGTAAGCAACTTCAAGTGATCTAGGTAAGGTTTTAAGTGCTGCTCTATCAATTCCCACTCTTATATGGCATGATTGATTATTAGCATAAAATCTTTAAAGACTTTGACTTTTGTAACATCCAGGGCTATCAGTGCTTCTATTCTGAGTGCACATGCCTCATATTCTACTTCATTGTTTATGACTCTGAATTCTAGCTTTTTGGCAATTGGTACCACTTCACTTTCTAGAGATTGTAATATGAAATTGACTCTTATATTGAACTGATTAACTGCTCCATCAAAATATATCTACTATCCTTGAATTTTGATGATTAAACTAAGGTCATCTGACAAGTCTAGTTAGATTTCTTCTAAGTATGGATTGGGTTTGAAAGCTAGAAATTCAGCCACTGGTCTTCCCTTTACTGCCTTCTTAGTAAAGTATTGCACATCGAATTCTGTCAATAGCATGACTCGCTTAGAAAGTTTTCCCACCAAGGTGGGAGCTTCATAGAGGTACTTCATTGTATCCATTTTAGACATGACCTGAATTCTGTAGGACTAAAAGTAATGTTTGAGTTTCTTCATTGCCTATACTATTACCAGATATATCTGCTCGACTTGGTTGTACTTTTCCTTATACGACAACATCTTCTTACCTAAGTAGTAGATTGTTTATTCTACTTTTGTTTCTCCCTCTTAGGCTAAGATTAAACCAATTGAATTACCTTCAATGGCCAGATACAGGGTTAAAGGTATCCTTGGTTTAGGTGGTTTTTGAACCAATGGGTTAGCTAGGTAGTTTCTGATCTTGTTGAATACCAACTACCACTACTTGTTCCACTTAACTGGCTAATATTTTCTGAGTAGCTTGAAGATTAGTTCATACACTACTATTAACTTAGCAATGAATTTGCTAATGAATTTTAGTTTTCCTAGAAACCCTTTGATTTCTTTTTCTACTTTTGGCATTGGCATCTCTCTGACTGTTTTTCTTTGTATGGATCCATTTCAATCCCATTCTGACTAACAATATACCCTAACATCTTTCCTGAAGTGACCTTGAATACACATTTCTTCATATTAAGCCTGAGATTTTACTTTTTAACCTTTTTAAGGAATTTTTTAAGATCTGACAAGTGTTCTTCCCTGGTTTTTGACTTGACCATCATGTCATCTATGTACACTTCTACTTCTTTATATATCATGTCATGGAACATTGTAGTTGCCATTATCTGGTAAGTTGCTCTTGCATTCTTTAATCCAAAGGGCATTACTTTATAATAATAAGTACCCCATTCTATTATAAAAGGTGTCTTTGCTTTATCGATAATGTCCATTAGGATCTAATTGTACCCTGAGAATCCATCCATGAAGGAGTACATTGCACATGTGGTGACGCTATTAACCAGTATGTCTATATGAGGTAGTGGGAAATCATCTTTCAAGCAAGCTTTATTCAGATCTCTGTAGTCGACACAGATTCTAACCCTTCTTCTTTCTTCGGTAATGGCACCATATTTGCTAACCATTTTGCATAGTCTACTACCTCTAGGAATTTTGCCTTAATTTGCTTCTCGATGTCTTCTTTCACTAGTTGGCCCCATTTTAGTCTAAGTTTTCTTAATTTTTACTTTACTAGTTTGCATCCATCTTTGGTAGGGATGAAGTGTTTAGCAATGTCTCTGTCAATACCAAGCATATCATCATACATCCAGGCAAATACTTTTGAATATTTTATTAATATTTTTTCAATTTCTCTCCTTTCTTCAGGGGCAACATCTTTTAAAATATGCAGAATGCGTGGTTCAAATTCCATGCCAATGTTAAATGATTCAGTGCATATGGAATGAATGTCAAATATACCAATGTTTTTATCAATGCAATGCACACTACCATCAAGAAAGACATGAAATAAGTAAGCAAAATCTGATTTCATTGCATTAACTTTAGAGTTCATTGCATTATCAGTTTTAAATAAAGAAAAAGCACAGAGATTATCATCAGTAGTGTTTTCAAATAGGATGTCATCAATGCTTAATTTGAGGATGGCAATAGCTTGAACATAATTGATAGTCTCACTCTCAAATTCTAACTTTAAATTTTTCATTAGCTCATTAATGCCAACCTTAGTGACCATATCTAGTAAGCACTTTCCCTTTAGGGTGTCATTGAAGATCTCAAACCCTAGTTTCTAAATTTTGTTGCTTACCCTCAATTCCATTGCTTACCCATTTCTCAGCTTGTCTTTGGTAAACTCAGGTTAAGCTTTCAGCCATAAAATAAATTGACTTCCTAGCCTTAGTGTTTTTTTGAGGATCATACCCTAAATTGCATCTATTAGTATATCCTCAGAAGTTAGAGATTTCTATGACCCCAATGTTCCTTCTTCCTAATCCTATTCCAGGTAGATATTACATCTTCTTTATCATAGTAGCAACTTTAGGATCGACATGACCGTCATTGATTACAGAAACCTAAAATCTTGGTAGGACCATGCTTAGATAGACAATAATGTTATTTGTTTTAGCAGGGATGGTAATGACCCTTCCATTCAGAAGGAACTTGATCTTCTAATGCAAAGTGGAGGGTATACCCCCTAGTAGGTAGAACCAAGGTCTTTTTAATAGCAGCAAAAAAGTAAAAAGGATGTCTAAGATGGTAAGTCTCGATGACTGGCTTTTTTGAATCATCATAGGCTGGTATAACCACATTGGATTCTTTTAGGTTTTTAGTATTCATCTTAAATTTATGTAGCAACCTTAAAAGGCAAACATTAATAGCAGATCCGTTATCCACCATAACACACAAATTCTTCTTAGACCTAACGATTGCTTGTTTGAAAAGAGGATAGTTGTGCACCCTTCCCTTGAGGGGTAAATCTTCATAGAAAAAGGTGCTTGTATTGGAGGGAGCTTTCATTAAAGAGCCTATCATCTCATAGGGCAAGGCGTTATTGGTGATCTTTACGTTATCTAGTGCTCTAACTAAGGCATCCTTGTGCTTTTTAGAGGCCATGAGTAGGTCCTAGATACTAGCTTGTGCCTGAGTCTTCTTAAGCTATTTGAGGGCAATGTCTTTCTTTTTTACTGGAGCTTGTCACTTGTCACTTCTTTTCCTTTAGATAGATCTTTCTCTTTCTTAAGAGGTTGATATACTCATCCACTGTGAGTCACATGGTTGACTGTTAGTGAGGGCTTCTTAGTTGCTTACTTATCTACTTCTATATTATTGTTCTAGTGGTAGACAATGATTTTAGGATCATCAAAGTCATACCATATATATGGTTCCCCATGACCTATAGGTTCTGGAGCTAAATAGTACTATCCACCCCATCTTCATTATCAAATTATTCTCCCTATCATGAGGGTACCATGTCTTCTAAGTGAGTGTGAGTAGTAGGGGTGATGTGTACTTGATTTTATAGTCAAACGTCCCAAATGGTTAGCCTAGTAAATCCCATACTCCATGGCCACTACTGAGATGTTTGCCTGTGTCTGCTGCTTATAATTAAGGGCAATCAATCACTTCATTGTTCATAGGGAGAGTTGTATCCCTGGCTCTTTTTTGCATCATCAAGTAGGGGAGGAATTTCTAGGTTGTTGAAATGTATTCAAAGGTAAAAGGACATTATTCATCTTCATCTTGGGTTTCTTGGATGGCTTAGATTAATTGTTCGACAAGGTCTTCTAGTAGATTGGAGGAAATCATGCTGATAGTTGGTAGAGGCATGTTTTGATAGTTTGGAAGAGGATTGGTCTTGATGTTGGGTCATTTTTCTAGATTGTCAATTTTTCCAAAGTCAATAAGGTCTTAGATTGGATTCTTGAGGTTTCTACATGCATTAGTGGTGTGACCAGGCATTTGGTGAAATTGGCATAATAGGTTTTAATCAATATAAGGGGGGTAATAGGTTTGGAAGAGGCTCTGGCTCTTAAGGTTGTAAAAGGTTCTTTTATTAAGTCTCTAGAATACTTTGGATAGTGGGAGGTTAAATCTTGAGAACTTTCTTGGTGGTTTAATGGCATTAACAGATGGTGAATTGTGAGTGTTGGGTTGGGTTAGGTTTATTTCTGCTACTTGGGCAAATGTGTTTTAGATGTTGATTAGGTACTGTGGTGGAAGGTGTTTTTAGCTAGCTAAAGTTCCTCATCTTCAATTCTGATTCCAACTTGATTGAGAGCTTTAAAGTAATGATAACGAGTAAAGATCATTTATTTTTTAAAATATGGTGATTCCCTTTTTATTATCAGCTCTATCTGTTCATCTTCAGGAGGACAAATTCTCATTTTAACTGCCTTACCCCACCATCTTGTGACATAATAAGAGAAAGCTTTATGGGGTTTCTATTTTGTGGTCTCGAGATCTTTGTGAGTGATGTCTAGCTAAGTGTTGTATTCATACTACTTGATGAACTTTTGAGTTAACAGTAGCGAATCATTGTTAATTTCATTCTTAAGGTCAAAGAACCATGCTCTTGGTCCTTCCTCTAGTGATGTGAAGAAGAATAGAAAAATCTAGGATTTTAGAAGCTTTAAAACATCCATGAAGGTAGCATATTGCCTTAAGTGGACCCTTGGGTCCTCTGTTTTGTTGAACTTAGCAAAGTTTGGTAATTTAAAATCATCTAGGAGTGGTTCATTTTTAAAAATGCCAGGTCAATAAAGCTTTTGGATTCATGGGTTCCTTTGTCTTTAAAGACAAATTCAAACTTATCCATTCTATTAGCCAATAATTTAACCTCCCCTATTGATTCAGGCTTGGTTATGTCAGTAATTTTTATAGCTTTTGATGCATTTCTAAGATCCTAGTAGTAACCACTGTCATTATCAACTTGAATTGGAGTGCCAAGAATTCCCTTTGCTTTATCTACCCTATGGTGAATAGATGTGGAAGCTTCATTCAGTGGTGTATTATTCCCATCTTGGGCATTTCATGCCTCGATTTGGGCTTAGAGGATTTCAGCTATGGTACCATTAATGAGCAATTTTTGAATCCCCTCTTTTATTCTATTTTTAAATTGTTGACAAGAGGTATCTTCTTGGTCACTCATGTTTGAACATTGTATTCCTGTACATTTATCAAGGTTAGCTAAATGAATGATGCATGACATGTGCCTATAAAAGAAAAGGGTGAGCATGTATACATGGAGTGGATGCATAATCCTATAATGAATGATGATCATTACTACAAGAAATAGTGGTTAGTATGTGTTATCTACATGTATGTAATGTATGCATGATTAATCTTAAAAAGCTAGTTAGTATTTCCTCCATAATGAACAAACCAATCATAAGAAAGCTCTCGCTTCCAACCTTATTTCTCCACGAAGTCATTCAATTTCTTTCCTAGGTAGTTTTTTGAACCTATAGTCATCGGTGGACTATGGTTCTACTCTCAGAACTAGGCTATTTTACTTTTTTTTATTAGAACCAAAGGGTAAACTGAGGAATGATAATCAAATTTAATTGAGGTAATCACATGATGTTGTTATGAGGGTTAATTGTTGGGCTTCAAATGATGTCCATAGCCCATATGCATAGGGCTAAAGTCAATCAAAAGGGGTTTGAGTTCTTGCCCCCATATCGATATTCGATACGTTTACCAGGAGTCATGAAAGTATCATTTGATAGTTTACAGTTTCATTCTGTCAATATAAAGGTCCACAATCTAGTTGAATTCCTAACTTATTCATTTGATCTAATAAGAATAAATGGATGACGTCTCATAGGTTCTGTCATCGAAGGATGTCATCATTTGTTAGTTCACATAGACTATTCAAGTTGAGGTACATGATTCTTATCATTCCTCATGCTTCAAGCTTGTACTAAGTATATGAGAATCACATGGGTATGAGCATAAACATTCTATGAAAACTGACATTATGACATCATTCAGTGATAGACACTAGGAGAGTCATGTCATTTATGAATATCAAGTCAAACGAACAACATTATGACAAGGATAGCATGCGCAACTTGGTGGAATCCTAATGGATGTTACTACTAGCTTATCTACATGAACTGAGTCAAAGTGAAAGGCTAAGGGTTCCTTTAGCAAGAATGCCCCTATACGATTAGGGTTATGGACTCCGATTATTGAATCTAACATTTTTTTTATAACTCGATCACTCCCTTTTAGAACTTAGGTTACAGACCTTAGTTAAATGAGTCCAGTAAAAGCACGAGTAAAGATTAAAGGTGATAATACTTATCTTCATCACCCCATGACTCAAGTGGAATCATAATGGCAATGTAATTGATTATTATTGAGGTTTTAAGGACCAGTGGTGCACGTGTGATGTGTAGTACAAATGCAATAGTGAAGGGCTATATATGATTAAGTATTGCACAATGAGAAATAGTCATTTTTTATTTGATCTCTCATACTTAGAAATCCCTAGTAAAGTCGCCACTTTGAGCGACCCATTTTTTGGGCTCTCAAGTGAAAGGGCATTTTTGATGATTACTCCCTCTAGAAAGTTTTATGAGGATCTTTATGTTTTATTTTCGAGGGACATGGTAACTTTACTAAATAAGGATAAATGATTGGTCTCGGGAGGAACGAGATGATTTTTTTATGGAGTTGCCACCCAATTTTTAGAAAATTAGAAAAAAAGGACAACATTGGGTCACTTAATGAGTATTGCCCCCATCAGAGTTTTTTAGGTTCGGGGGATCGCATATACTTTTTTACTATTTCTCATTGTACGATATTTAATGTATAACTACTATAACACCCTATTTTTGGTAATGGCAGTTTGTGTATCATTTACATAATGCATCAGATAGTAGAAGATAATACAACTAAAATATCATTATCACATTTCTTTCCTAATAAAATATATATAAGAGGAAAAAAGGATTACAGAAAAGTAAATCTAGATTAGATATAATGAACCTACAAGGTTAACATGACTATGCATATAGCTTGCTCAATCATATGAATAATGAGATAAGCAATAGACACTCAATCACTTGAAAAAGTAAGCAAAATTACACAATCATGCATTTTTACAATGATTATTTATGCTATAATGATATATGATGACAAAATAAGGGATGCATGATGACATAATTGGACTAGGAACATAATGACTCTATTCCAAAATATGAATTTTTCATGTTATTGATATGTGCGATATGATTTCACATTTCAAAACTAGAGGGTGTAAAATGATAATATGAAATGAGAAAAATAGAGCATAGATTATTCATATAGCATGCAAGATTGCTAGTCTCATCACGTAAGCATAATAATATTCACAAATGCTAGCAACAATAAAGTAAAATGCAGTGTGATAAAATAAACGTGCTAACATGATTGTGTGGTCCTTAGATTCAACTGAGCTTGTGTGAGTTTTAAAGCTTTAGCTTCGAGGGATTATCAAATTTTCCTCGTCGGGAGGTTCAAAATGATGTGTAGAATGATGCTAGTTTGTATACCTTTGAAGTGTGCTTTGACAGAGATGAAGCTAGATTTGGTGGATGGGAGGCTTAATAATCTTAGAAAAATGTAGTCGGAGAGCTAAAACTGTATGGAAGTGGGTTTCCAGCATCTTCAAGCAGACTAATTTTTAAGTGTGTGTGTGTTTTCCTTTTGCTCCCCCCTCTAAAATGAGGTGTTAAGAGACTCTTTTATAGTGAAAAAATCAAGAAAGAGGGGGGGTATATGCATGGTCACACACACATCCTTAGGACGAAGTGCATGTCTATGTGAAGTGTGCGTGACTGCACGTGCGCTTGGTCACGTGCATGTTTGCACATTACGTAAGAAATTTAGGGCTTTTTTGAGGTATTTTGAGGTTGGCTCTTAGGGTTTTTGGGGCTTTCAAATGTGTTTTTAAAGTCTATTTTGTCTAATTCGGCATCGATCTTAGTGTGTGACACCTTGGGGTGTTCGTGGCTATATACACACTTTTAAGCGACTCGCACTAATCCTCAAGTTATTTTAGACTATCTAGGACCAATTTTGGAGGTTTTTGAGCCTTCTAGATGTGTTTTAGAAGTTCATTTTATCTAATTCGGCTTGATTTTAGCGCTTAACACCTATGAGTGTCCATGGCTACACACATACTTCTAAACAATGCGTGCTAATTTTTGAGTTATTTTGAACTATTCTGGGACCACTTCCAAAGGTTTTTGAGTCTTTCTAATGTGTTCTTAAAGTCCATTTTATCTAATTCAGCTTCAATTTTAGTGCGTGACACCTAGGGGTGTTCGTGGCTACACATGCACTTATAAGCAATATGCGCTAATCCTCGGGTTATTTTGGACTATTCTGGGACCACTTCCTAAGGTTTTGGAGCCTTTCATATGTGTTTCTGAAGTCCATTTTGTCAAAACTTATTTTTACTTTTTCATAAAGTTGGGTCCCGGTCTGATGAAATGAACCCCGGCTCAACAAGCTACATTTTTTTAGAGAAGATTGCTCAAAATAAGCCTCTTATTGTTCTGGTAATTCATATTTCATAAGATTAAAGCACAACTTAATGGCTCAGTGATCAATTTTTCACATCAGTGGGATTGGTTAGGATTTTAAAGTTGCATACTTCAAAAGTGTTATGAAAAAGTAGACTCTACTCATGTTTGAAGATTTGTTTCATTATTAGACCTTTTTAGTGATATTTAAATTTGAGGTATGATAGTATGACTACCTCAAACTCATATAGTTTCTTTCTATTAGAAATTAGATTTTTAAAAAACTTTGCATATCTTAGCATCAAAGCTAGACATTCCACTAAAGGCATGTTAATATGGAGTGTCTTGAACCTTTTAAAAAATCTTAAAAATTGTTGATCATGCTCTTATGTCTTTAATCTTTAGAGGTATGGGACTAGAGGTTCATATGGTTTTATTATGGCTATTTTGCCTTCTTTTAACTCTTGTCTTGAACTTTTAGCTCCTTCTTTACTTGAAATTCAATCCATTCATCTTCTTGTTCCTTTTTCTTTTCCTCATACTTCACTATTGCTATTAGAGGTTGAATCTTTATTCTATTCCTCAGAGTAATGGCCTTCAATTGTTCCTGAGGGTTATTTTTAGTGTTACTTAGAAGAGAACCTTGATTTTTAATGCATAGAGAATCTGCTTATTGTTCCACTTGCACCTCCAAATTATGAATAAAGGAAGAATTTTTTTGAACATGGGTTGAGCATCTTGGTGCATTTGCTTAAATCTACCCTCTAATCTCTTTATAGGTTCATCATGTTGGCTCATTTTTATGCCCATCATGTCTAGGAATTTCTACATCTTACTTTCTAATAAAGACACTAAAGATAAACTCTTGTCTTATTGGAAATAATATTAATGTTGTTATGCATTTTAGCCACTAAAACTTGGTGGAGCTTATGGCCTCTGCCAGGTGTTTTGTTGATTGCTCCTTAAAAAATTTGGATGATTTCTCCAACAAGGGTTGTATATGTTACCTTATACTAATTTCTACTGCCCCTTATTAAAATTTTTCACATAATTAACATTGTCTATGGACAAATTTTGCATCAACTGACACTCTATTGTAGGATGCCCTCCTTGATATAATTCACATGATGAAGACAAAGTAGATGAGGAAATTGCATTAACACTCATCTTATCTATCCTTTTTATTAAGGTATCAAACTTTGCATTCAATATGGTTAAACTATCAGCTTTAATTGAGCCTCCTTTCCTTAGTATGGCTCTCTTATTGGACCAGAGACTTTATGTGTTAGCTATCTCCTTAAAAAGGTCTAAAGCTCTTTAAAAGTCTTAGACATGATAGTTCTTCCAGCTGCTGCATCTATGTTAACTCTGATTGAAAGATTGATGCCTTTGTAAAATAATTGCACAAAATCCCTTAAAGGTATTAATTGAGGTGGATACTATCTTTGAAGGTCCTTGAATCTATACCAACACTTGTAAAAGCTTTATTCCTTTATTTAAATAAAAAAGTTGAATTCATTTTTTATTTGAAGTACTTTAGCTGGTGGGAAATACTTATTGAAGAATAATGTTTAATACTCTTACCATTTATTGATAGAATTAGGAAGCAAGCTAGTAAACCACCTCTTTACCCTATCTATCAAAGAAAAAGGGAGAAGAATTAACCTAACTGCTTTAATTTATAGTCCAATCATTTTGAAAGTTGAGAAATATTCCAAGCATCTAGTTATGTGACCAATTAGATCCTCGTGTGGTAACCCACTAAATTATGAGTTTTAAATCATTTGAATCACTTCATTTTGAAATTATTTGCTGCAACCGCTAGCCTCACAATTATAGTTTAGTCACTTGAACATTAGGACTTATAAAATCTGTCATGGTCCTCAATCCATTTTAAGCTACTTGCTGCCTTGGAAGCTAATCTCTTTCACCTTCTCCTCTTTTCATCCTACTAATTTGTTGCTTTTTCCTTCTATGAATTGTGTGTTTAAGCTCTAAATTAATTGCCATTAATGATACTCATTGTTTGGTTGCACTTCATGTTATGTGCATGCATTAACAAAAATTCCTATAACAACACGAATACAATCACAAACAAAGAAATATAATCTAAAAATAATGTCTAATTCAAATAACACAATTTTCTTGATAATATCAATTTTGGCAATCCCTGACAACAATGCCAAAAACTCGGTAGTTAAATCTGCAATTGCACGGAATCATACAAGTGGTAAATAAAAGATCGTCGTATAAAAATTGAAAAATTGATTATTGTATTACTAAAGGTATTTATTTGTTTAGACGTCAAAATTGTCTTTGGTTACGATTTAAGCTAAACAATCTAAATCTAATTAAAATTCATAATCTAATTAAATACTATGGTTCTTACATTCAATTGAACCCTTCTAAGGATCCATTAAATTTCTAAATCACTTTAAACCGTAGTTCATCTTATGAGCATCTTAAGAATCATAGATCTTCCTCTTAGAAAAATCTATAATTAATTGAATATAATTAGTACTTAATTTTACAGCTCTCACTAATTAACTGGTCATTATACCTTTAAGTTCATCTTCTTAACAATATTAATTGTTTAAGTATCTCTCAACTAAATAGACAATTAATAGGTTATTGCCTTATCTCAAGAAAATATATTTCTCAATCAAATTTCATTGTCTAAATTTAATAATAGGTTCATCAATCTAATGAAGAAATTAAACATAATAATAACCAATGAACCTCTTTGTTTTACTTATATATAATTCTATTAACTATATGGTTGAATTGAAATAAGAACCCTAACTAGAAATCTTGCCATATATATTGATTAAGAGAGAACATAATGAACAAAGAAAGAATCCAATCATTATTACTTAATTAAAATTAAAATAACAGTAGAAATAAGATAGGCAAAACCCCCTTTTCTACTTATCCAAGCTGAAATGAAAGACCTTGAGTTATTAACCTTCAAACACCATCTCTCACAATCAAATAAGAAAACTAGAAAATTCTAGCTTTAATTCTAAAAAAAATGATAAAGAAATTTGATAAAAATTAACTAATGTTCTTTTTGGTGGCTATGCACCTTTTAAAAATTTAGCCTTTAGCTCTATTTTGAATTCTTAACAAAATATCATTCATCCCTAAAAATCAATAACTTAAAATTTGAATTTTAAAATGTTGTTGCTGACACACAGCTGTGCATACCCATTATGTAAGGTCGTGCGTCCTTTTCACCCCAATCAGGCATGGCCATGCGTATTAGGTGCACAGGGTATCTTTACCATTGGTTAGGCACAACGATGCATCCCTTCCTTTAAGGTTGTGCATCATTTATAGCTCTTGAAACTTAGTTTTTCTCCATGAAATGTACTTCTTTTGACCTTCTAATCATTTACTTCATATGTTTAGCTCTCCCCTTACTCTCTAAAGCTTCCTAAGTTCCAATACTAAACAAAATCAACCTAAAATACTTAAAAATTAACAAAAACTATAAAACTTAACAAAAGTACTAAAACTACTATAGCACACGTCTAAGATTTTAGTAACTACGATACTATTTGAGCTCAGGGCTCTAGAGAATACACTAACCACTGTCATAAAGACATGGCATGGAGATGAAGAGTCACCAACCAGGGTAATAACTGAGACAAATCGAAAAAGTAGTACTCCATTCCCTAAAAGAAAGCTAACACCACAACCAAGAGATTCTAGATATGGAATACTAACTTCTTTCAGTCTCGTGTTCTTTTAGAATTACTTTATGAATTACTATATTATCCTTTATTTATATGTAATTTCATATGAACCCTTATTCTAGCAATTAACTCCAAGGTAAACTAGTCATAAAAAATACAAGTAAATAATGCATTCAATAGAACATAATTCCTAAATTAGTCTAATATACATTGATTTTAATTAAATGGGCTACATGTTTTTAATAAGTGAGCCTAAAGGATCTAATTCCTTTTAATTTTAATTAAGTGAACCTAAGTCTATTTATTTTAATTCTAAAAAATGGGCCTAAATCTACAAATTATGGAGTATTTAAATTAATGAGTCTAATTCTACATGTTTTAATTCTAAGGTGATCTTAAATATATAAATTATGAAAATGGCTTTTATTTAATGGGCTAAGTCTAAATTATTTAAATTAAATTAGATGGACCTATGTCTAATTTACTAAATGGATCTAAGTTATCTCTAACCTAAAAATCTAATTAATTATGGGCCTAAAATGCATTTTAATTAATTAAACCTAAACAAACCTAAATTTATTTAATTGGATTAGAATCTAAATGGGCTTAAGGCCCAAAACACATAAAAATAAATAAACAAGTCCAAAAACAAATAAACCATATCAAAACAATTAAATTAAAGATCAAACAACTAATTAATTATTCCTTCTAAAACCCTAACTGTAATTAATATGCAATCTAAATTAATTTATTTCCTCCATTGATTTTAATTAATTACCTAATTGAAATCCTAATTTTACTAACTAATTAATCAACATAAATATGCAATCATACACATAATTCCATTATTCCCACTATTGGGGCTATTACAATAATTCATAGAAAATAACAATAAAAATAATTAATACAACCCCAAAAAAATAAATAAAACAATTAAATAATAAAATAATAAAAACCTAAAAACTAAATCTAGCTACAAGGTTTTATCCATGGCTTTCCATAGAATTCTTATGAGTTCTGTCCTTCAAACATGACACATAATTCCACTATTCCCACTATTGGGGTTATTACAATAATTCATAGAAAATAACAATAAAAATAATTAATACAACCCCAAAAATATAAATAAAACAATTAAATAAAAATAATAATAAAAACCTAAAAACTAAATCTAGCAACAAAGTCTTATCCATGGCTTTCCATGGAATTCTTATGAGTTCCGTCCTCCAAACATGATCATCATATATTTTCCTCCATAACCATCATAAAAAAAAGAAATAAAATTATGATTAATGAATAAATTATAATAATAATTTAAATAAAATTAAAACTTAATAAAATAAACTAAAAAGAAATAAATAAATCAAGTAAAATATAATAAGGAGAAGATGATGCTTATAAATGATTTTAATGGAGTGCTCTTTAGATTTTTTAAAATCACCGTTAGTAATAGGTCTTCAAATCTTGTTCTTCAAAAATCCTCCAAAAATCCTCCAAAAATCTTCAATTAATCAATTAAGCAAAAGGAATTTTTTGTAGAGAATGTTTTGTTTTTTAAAAAAAAAAAACAATTGACTAAAGAAAAGAGTCAAGAATGCTTTTTAAGAAAAATCAGCCAAAAGACAATTTGGCGTAGAGAAAATATCAAAGTAAAACTTTGCATAAAAGAGTGCTCCTCCTTGATGTCCCTTGCCATGAGCCAAAACACTCCTTTTATAGTGAAAGAACCCCCCACATATAAATTAATTCCTAAAAGAATTCTATTTCCTTAAAAATATCAGATAAATATCAAAAATTATTTTGAAGGAAATTTCAGACCAATCAGGATTTAAGAAAAATATATTTTTATTTTCTGAAAATCTAAAAAATAGATGAAAATGGTCTAATTACGACCAAAATTGCATAATTTCGATCGGAATTACATAATTCCGATCGGAATTATGTAATTCCGATCGAAATTATGCAATTTTGGTCTTTCCATCAGAATTATGTAATTCCGATCACTTTTTTTACTTTTAATTACAAGAAAGGTCCCTGAAAGAATTTAAGTTTTGCAATTAGGTCCTTAAAAAGTATTGCAATTTAGTCCACGAAGACATTAAAATTCTTTCTTTGAAAAATGCAATCAGGACTCTAGAGTTTTAAATTTCAAGTATTGAAGATCTATTTATGACATTTTCATTATTGGAGTCTTTTGTTGCATGCATAACTCATAATCCCGAAATTGGGTGCTTACAACTACATAAAAACCTTATAAAAAACTAACAATGCATCTAAAAGAAATACAATCCTACCCCACTATTTTTAAAACATAAAGCTTTTCACATTCATGAGTGTCTATCTTCTCAAATAATTTTCTGTTGTGTTTTATTATCACATTTTCGTGTAGATAAATCTTAGGTTAACTTTATATTTGTATTTGATATAAATATTGGAGTTGAAATACAAAAGATATAATCACTTTTTTATAAAAAGCACTTTATAGTATCAGAGCTCGATAACATATTTCACTTTCGTCACCTTTTCTTCTATAAGCTTTCTCATCTTTCTTTTGTAGCTATTCAGCCTTCTTCTCTAGCTATAATTGAACAATGTCAACTCGAATTACTCTTGTTTCTGCTACTACCATTATATCAACACTCTATAACCAACTATGCCTTCACTATTAAGCTCTCCTCCTAAAATTACCTAGTCTAGAAGACATAATTTCTTCCACTCCTTAATTATCACAATATGAACTCTTTAGTTGATGGTTCCCCTCCTCCTTCCAAAAGTATACCCTCAAGCACAAATGAAACTTAAACCTTTAACAATCTCGAATACCTTCAATAGTTCAAGCATGACTAATTACTTTTAACATGGATTTTGTCCTTTTTAACTAAAGAGGTTTACTTTTATATTATTGGATGCATAACATCTTTGATGGCATGGAGAGCACTAGAAGTACTTTTGGTTTTGTATCTCAAAATTGGCAGGTTTGACTACATGTTGAACTTTAAGAATTAAAGAAGAATGATATGTCAATCACATAATACTTTTAAAAAGCCAAATCTCTTACTGATGGGTTAGCTGTTGTGAGGAGATCAATCTTAACTACTAAGTTTAATGGCTTCATTTGCTGTAATATTAGTATTGAAATTCATCATATTATTTATGCTTTCAATCTTCGAGCTAAACCTATTTCATTTTTTGAATTATATTGCCAGCTCCTCTCTCATGATATTTTATTGTCAATCTCTCAACTTGACCTCCCTCCTCGCTTATGCCAAAGCCAAACTCACTGGGCTTGCAACTATCAACTCATAAATGCAAATGCCAAATATGTGGTTATCATAATCATAACATAGATCATTGGAGATGGAGATATTCTCCTCGATAGTTTGTTCACCCTTAAATAAATCTTGCTTAGTAATATGGCTACTCCTCTCCAAATTATTTAGCCCTACCCTACCTTCATACTCTTTAACTTCTTTAGCTTGGGTTCTTGACATTAGGGCAATGCATTATATGGCACTTATGCTTTCTAACCTCAATGACACATAAGAATACAAAAGTGGTGATAAAGTCACTTTAGGTAATGGACAATCAATGCCTATCTCTCACACTAGCATGGACTCTTTTTATTCAATTAAAAATACTAACCTTATGCTAAAGGATGTTCTTTATATTCCAATCTTTCTAAGCCACTCTTGTTTGTTTAATGATTTATAAAAGATAATAATTGTTCCTTTGAATTTGACCCATTTTCTTTTTTTTGTTAAGGATCTGAAGAGTAAGGCAATCATGTTGTAAGGCAAGAGTAAAAATGGATTGTATGAGCTTTTTTCTCCCAAACTGTAAACCTTTATGAGTACTTGTGTTCCTTTTACAACATGGCAAGCTAGACTAGGACATCCTCATGTTTAGACTATCTCACAAATAATAAAGGCCAATAATCTAACTATTTTTAAAGATTCCAATTGCTCTTTTACTTGTGGTTCTTATAGGTTAGGTAAAATAGAAAAATTAATGCTTGCTTTTGTTAAACATACTAGTTCCAAACCTATAGATATCATTCATGCAAATGTTTGGGGTCCTTCCCATGTGCTTAGTAATTTAGGTTTCAAATCTATTGTTTTATTTGTCAATGATTATTCTCATTTTACATGAATCTTTCCAATTTGTAATAAAAGTAATGTCTTAAATATATTTTAAAATTTCAGTCTTTTGTTCATGTGAAATTTAATTCTTTAATTAAAGCATTTCATTTTGACTAAGGAGGTAAGGAGAAAAAATTAAATTCCTACTTTAGGAGATACAACATAATTCATCGAATTGCATGTCCCTATATGTATGAATTGTCTGAACGTGAACTCTGACATATATTTGATATAGGTCTTACTCTTCTTGCCCATGCATCTATTCCTTTAAAATTTTTATCATATGCTTTCACTTATGTTGTCACTTCAATTAATAATATGCCAAATTTGGGGATTTAAAATTGTGTTCCCTATAAGGTGTTGTACCGTTTATCCATATTTATAACCATTTAATATTAAAAAATCTTATTCTGCAGTAAATAATATGTCGATGTAGGATGTTCTCCTAACCATTGTGGATTTTTTTTTGTTTGGATATTGGTACTAATAAAGTTTATATCATTAGAAATATGTTTTTTTATGAAACAATATTCCCATTTAAATTCTGTCATTCATCTTTTACTCCTAGTTCAAAAACGTCCCCCTACTTTCCTTGGCTCACAATACAAGTTCTGTCTACTCCTTCCTTACAACTAGATATGTCTCCTACTATAACTCCTTTGCCTAATATTTCTCCACTTATACCCACTACTTCATCCCCTTTATTTTACTCTCTAAATTCAACTTTATACCACTCACCTCCATAAGGATCATCCTCAACAACACCTACCTAACCATCACTGCCACCTTCCTCTGGCCTCTATAATACCTATTAAGATTTAAACCTTGTTGTTGACTTGCTAAAATGTTTTACCACCACAACTCTACCATATAACTAAAACCATGATATGACCTTAAAATCAAGCATAATGGTAAAAAGGCAACTGTATTTTTATATGAAAAATAAACACACCACCAACTTCCTTTAACAAGAACCACACACTTTTCATAAGCTAGAAAATATATTGAATGGTAAAAACCGATGACATATGAGACAAATGCATTATTATCCACTAACACTTGAGACTTAGTTCCTAAAACTTTAAATGCTAATGTTATCCAACAAGTGGATTTTTAGGATCAAAAGACATCTGAATGGTGTTATTGCTAGATATAACCAGTGGGTGAAGACTTCACCCAATAGCAAGGCATCAACTACAATAAGACCTTTAGCCCTATTTTCAAAGCTACAATAATTCAGATTGTCCTTACCATTGCCTTAATAAATTAATGGTTGATTAAGCAACTTGACATCTTTAATGTATTTCTTCATGGCCACTTGAAGGCGGCCATCTATATGCATTAACCAATTGTCTTTATGGATGACTTATGCCCTGATTATATATGTAAATTAAATCGCTCCTTATACAGTTTAAAATAGGCCCCTTGAGCATAGTTCTCTTGGCTAGACCAATTCATTCATCGATAAGGCTTTGTCTTGTCCAAGGCTAATTCTTTTTTTTTTATTCACAAAAATAATAATGAAATTATGTATATTCTTATTCATGTGATTATATCATTATTAATGGTTCATCTTCTTATTTAATGGCTACAACGATTTTGACAGTACAAAAAGAGTTCCCTGGTTAAAAGAGCCCTAGAAGTGAGGGGGGGGGGGGGAGAATAAGACTATTAAATAAAAATCAGAATTAAAAATAATTATTTGCAACAATTGAAAGAATATTGAGAAGGAAGAATGAAGAACATAATGATTTAAGGAGTTCAAATTCAATAGCAATCCTATGTCTCCAACTAACTTATTCCTAAGTTAGGATTTTCAATCACCCACAATCTTATTCATAAGATTGAGATTACACAAGAGTTTTATAGCTCACTCTTATAAATTTACAACATGAGTTTTTAAGGCTCACTTAAAAAACCAAATCCTAAGTGTTTCATTAGACAATACTTAAACTAATTCCTTTAAAAATAAATCTCACTTCTCTACTAATCTATCCTAAGATTTAAAATGAAGAGAAATTCTATTTTTAACACACAAACAACTCTCACAAGAGTTATAAACAAAGAGTAAATATTTGAGAATTTGAGAGTTTTAATGAATGTTAAAATAGAGAATGATAATAAGCAAAAATTTATTAACTTCCATTCAGCTCTAGAGGTGTTTATATAGATAAAAACTCAAAAATATAACTTTTGGAGGTGCAAATAATGTGTCCAACATCTATATTTTTAATCCAACATTTATAATTTTGAATTATTAAAAGTAAAATTGTCAGACTATTGCACATGGGTTGAAACCATGATTGGCTACTAAAGACATTTGAATTTGCCTACACTTTCTGCAATTGTAGATATTTGACTTAGCTTTCCATATCATTTTGAATTACCTCAATTGAACCTCTGTAGCTCAAGATATTACTAAAATACTAAAAGTTGTGCAATCTAAAATGGCAGACTACTATCCAATAGTTATGCACGAGTTGAACCCATGATTTTCTATTGGATACATTCAAATTTGTCTATACTTTCTTCATAAAAGTTGTATATATTTTACTTGGCTTTCCATATCATTTTGAATCACCTCAATTGGACCTCTTTAGCTTAAGATATTTTTGAAAAACTAAGAGCTGTGCAATCTAAAGTGGCAATTGCATATGTTGACTTTGACTCAATATTTACCCAAATGAACTCAAATTTGACACATAAGCTCAATTTAGAAAGCTCAAATGTCTACTTCAAAAGTGAAGAAGATAACTTTCTCATTATAAAGCTCTAAGGATGTCAAAAGTCTCCTTGAATCTCAGAGGTCGAATCAGGTCAAGATATTCATACTTCATTTTAACTTCCAATAGAGTTCTAACTTATACACACTTAAATAAATAAATTAAATGTTCAAAATTAAGTTTATTAAGATCAAAATTAAGATTGATTATTGCTAAGGTCAACATTAGTAAAGAACTTAGTTATTTGCACTACTTTCTTAGCATTGAGGTTAGCCATTCCAATCAAGGAATATTGCTTTCTCAAACAAAATATATGCATGATATGCTAGAAAAATAAGCATGGGAGATTTTAATAGCTAACTTACACGCATGGCGATCTTGTCCACTCTTTCTAAGTACTCTAGGCCTAGTACTGAGGATGTTCAATATCGACAATTAATAGGCCTTTAATATCTCACAATTACCATATCAAATATTGCCTTTACTATCAACAAGTTTTTCCAATTCATGGACTCTCCTCATAGTGTTCATTGGAAGACATTGAAACTTCTACTTCACTATTTAAAAGGTACTGCTGATATTGGTCATTTCTTTTCGTCTACCTCCGCCTTGCACATCCAATGTTATGTCGATAGTGATTAGGGAGGTGACCTTAATTATAGACAATACACTATTGGATATGGAATTTTCCTCAACTCTTGTCTTATATCATGGCTAGTAGAGAAACAACCAATCATAGCTTAGTCCTCTACCAAAAGTCAGTATAGAGCAATTGCTAATGCAACTTCAGAATTCTTATAGATCTGGCCTTTGTTGCAAGGACTTGGTTTTTCACCATCCAAGAGTACTTTATGGTATGACAACATTGGAGCTATCTATTTATTTTCAAATTTAGCTTTTCATGAACAAACAAAACATATTGCATTGGACTATCATTTTATTTGTGGTGAGGTTGCTAATGACACACTGGATATTCAGTTTCTCTCCACAAGTGACCAACTTGTAGATCTAACCAAGCACTTGGCCATATCTCGTGTTACATTTCTTTGCAATCTTCTTCCTCTACAATCGACCAAAGGCTTGCTGGGGGTGTTAGATAGTGTCTATCTTCTCAAACAAAGTTCTGTTGTATTTTATTATCACGTTGTTATGTAGACAAGTCTTTAGTTAAATATTGGAGCTGCAATACAAAAGATATAATCACCTTTTTATAAAAGACACTTCAATCCATACATCAATGAATTGTCAAACAAATTTAATAAGATAATACCAATAGATAATTTATAGGTAAAATAATTTTTATCAACAACCACTTGCCAACGGATTTCAACAACAAATTATCAATGAATTTCAACACTTGCCGGTGGATTTCAACAACAAATTATCAATGAATTTCAACATTGGATTATCAACGAATTTCAACAATAGATTACCAAGGGATATTTGTTTTAATTTTATTCTCTCTATTAATTTAGCAACGATTTTACCAACTATAATTGACGTTACTAATTAATTTTACCAATTGAAAAACCATTAACTTTTTTCAAAATATTTTACCAATGATCAAATGATTTTACCAAGAAATTTAGCAACGAACAAAAGAAATTGTTGCTAACTATCTTCGAACAATTTCAATTTTTTATAATTCCGTTCGTAATTATATTTACCAAGAAAAAATTCATTTACATCAACAGATATTTTTGTTGGTAATATGCTTTATGCTTGTATTATGCTAATCGTTGTTGTATATTGTTTCATAAAATGGCTATTCTACCTTTTTATCCATAGAAGACTTTGTGCGTAATTTTAAAAGTTTAATTATTTTTATTATCACATAATAATCATATAAAATAACTATTTATTTCATATTATCACAAATTTAATCATTTTTATTTATTAAAATGAGTTAAAATAAATGAACTAAAATTGGCAAGCTTCTAGAGGATCCTTTGTGAACAGTAAAGTCAACCATAGAATAAATTTGTGACGCTTAGTTACTAAGTATCATTAGCCGCAATTTTTATATGAACAATTAAATACTATAGATAATTTAAGTTGTCATGTCATTATCATCAAAGTGCAAGTGTGCACTAAATAATTAAATATATAATAAAATTTTCTACTAATTAATAACTGATTGAATCACATTAAATTCTTGTATAAAGTCTAATAATAATAATAATAATAATAATAATAATAATAATACCTACCTCTTAAGCCAATTACATTCATACATGCACTTTCTTTTCTCAAAATTTCTCTCCCTCTTTTTTCAATCTCCCAACAACATTGCATGCCATGGAAGAAGATTGTAACACAGTGTTAGGTCTTGGATTGAGCATTGGTGATCAGTACGTAACAAAGGTGCAACAAAGACACAAGGATAAAGCGGCTGTTTGTTTAGACCTCTCTTTTACCCTTTGCCTTAAACAAGAAGAAAAAGAAGGAGACGACAGCGAAGAAGAAGAAACTGGCAGTGTAAATGGGTCAAGTTTGAAGTCAGGTCATGATGAAGATGATCAACACGAAGGACGATGTACAAACGATCAAATAATTAACTTTAACAATAACAAGATCAGCAGAAAGAAATTGAGGCTCACTAAAGATCAATCTGCCTTGCTTGAGACCAGCTTCAAGCTACATAACACTCTTAATCCTGTAAGTAGACATTCAGTATCTTTTTCTTTGCAGGTTTCGAGAGGGAAGTGTTTTTTTATTTTTTTATTTGTGGAATCTTATCTTAATTTTTATTCTATTATAATGTGTTTGACGAAAATTAAGCATAATAATTCCTCTTGCATGAACATATCGTTTGCCTTTTTAAACATATACTTTCATAACCTTTCAAGTGGTTTTGTGAAAATGTTTTACGATCATTTATCCAAAATCTTGATTGTTTTTCTCATCATAACATAATTTTTTGTTTTCTAAGAAACTAATGTCAATGCATATCTAATTCTGAAAATTTAATAGCTCTAACATATATATATATATATAGTCGGGTTTTTTCAAGTTGCTAAATGAATTAATAAAAAAAATATAATTCTAGTGTATGAAATTGTGTTAAATTAGTTATTAAAAAAATTTTATCACCCTTATAATCATGTCCAAGTTGAATTGAATTAGTTAAAATTTAGTAGATTCTAAATACATGTAATTCATAAAAAAAAAAAAAATCTATTTGTTCTGTAATTTCTCTCATGTCACTTCATTTGTTTCTTTTTTTAAAAAAAAAAAAAAGAAAGAAAGAAAGAAAACAAATGTTATATTTTCTTATAAATCTGCGGTTGGTATTACTTGAGCCTTGTAATCTTTAAAAATAAGATAATATATATATATGAATTTTCTAACCTATGGCTATATTTGATTACGGTAGTGAGTGTCGCTAGTATATACAAGGTTCATCAGTTCATGCGGCCAATGACTAACAGCTGGTGGAGTTTTAATGCAGGTTCAGAAACATGCACTTGCTGAACAGTTGAGTTTGACGCCAAGACAAGTTGAAGTTTGGTTTCAGAACAGGAGGGCAAGGTGTGACGTTAGTTAATCAAATGATGAATGATTTCATTAGTTGTAATAACAATAACAATTAGCGTTTTGAATTCTTGTAACAGGACCAAGCTAAAACAAACTGAGGTAGACTGCGAATTCTTGAAAAAATGCTGTAAAAGTTTAAGAGATGAGAACACAAGATTGAAGAAAGAATTGCAAGAGCTAAAAACTCTAGAACTTGGAAGACCTGCGCTCTTGTGTCTCCATCTTCCAATGTGTGCGTCTTGTGAGAAACTTGCACCATCTGGACGTGGTCTTCAACAGCAACAATAAATTTCAAAGCCGCCGTCTTAAATCTACAAACCTAATAATAATAATAATAATGTGGTTTCTTTGTCATTACATCATTTATACGTGCAAATTTAACAACCTTTTTTTTATGTAGTTGTACATCAACAATATTAGTTAGTCAGTCAGTCACACTTGAACCAAAATAAGTGTTAAGAAAAGGCCCAATTATTTTCTCCGCGTTGGATTGATTTTTGGGAAAGTGAATTATTCATCATGACCTTGTCTCTAAAAATTAAAATAAAATAGCTTATAGACATAGCGGGCTACTATGCAACAATCCGCATTTTTTATGATTATTATTTTAGATAAAATTATCTCCAGCTGACATGGGGATAATTTTTTTTTTATTGACTTTTTAATACTTTTTCCTCTCCCTCTATTATTTTAAGCGGTCTGCTTCACTGCAGTAAACATTTACATTAAAAAAATTAGTAATTATCTACTTATGATTGATTTTATACAATTTTTTTCTTTAGTCCACGATGATACAACTAGTGGTTTTTTCACATATAGTGAACCAAAATGTAAATTTGAGCAAATTATTTGTGTATCTTTGACATTTACCATAATTTACACTTGCATATGTTTTATTTGAAAATCGCGCATTTACACTCTTTAGTTTTCATTCCATTAATATTTTAACCTTTTCGATTAAATTTCCAACAATTTTTTTATTTCAAAAAATATTTAACCCCCTCTATTTCATAAAAATGAACATTTTGAACCTTGTATTTTAATAAAATTAAACATTTTAATTTTTTGTATTTTTAAATTTATTTTAATTTTAAAATTAAAAATAATTGTTTTTCTAACGTTTATACTTGTTTTCATCAACACGTTATAATTAAAATTTAATTATGAATTTAAAAATATTGAAGGATTAAATTATTTTATAGTATTCAAATAGAATGATGAAACTGTTTTATCTTTATAAATAGAGAAAATTAAATGTTTTTTTATCTAAAACAGTTGTAAAAAATTTGGTCGAAAAGGCTAGAATGTTAATGAAATAAAAACTAAGAGGTGTAAATATTTGATTTTCAAATAAAATGGATGAAAGTATAAATTATGGTGAATCTGAAGGGGAAAAGTAATTTGCTCAAATCATTTTGAGCCAAAATAAACACTTGTTTGATACATGCGTAGTTAATTTATTCGTAAGATTGTTTGGTTGTTTTGGCAAATACAATGAATGTGAACGTCACTATGTACTTTTGATTTTTTAAAATACGTTAAAATTATTTTAACTTTTTTTTTTCACTATAAAATACGTTATTTTAAATATTGTCCACTATAAAAATATTTAATTTTAACGTATTTTAAGGATTCATTATTGTAGGATTTGTAATGCTGAAAATTTTAATAGACAAAGTAAAAGAAAACGACAATATGATGTATTATGATTCTCATTAACTAAATATATATACAAGTTTGCTTCGAAAAAAAGAAAAAAAAAAGGTAGAAAATGATAATTGATTGGTCAGAGGTTTTACCTTTTTATTATACTAGTTTTTTTTTTCCAACACATTATGCAGATAACTGTTTAAAAAGTTTAAAATAAAAATATTGTAATTATTTTAAAATATATGCATTTATGAGAATATTGGTTATTTAAAATCAAAAATATATCATAAATTTATAAATATAAACAATAAGTTTTAAGAGTAAATTAAAGCTAATTTTATGCATGTAAAAATAGATATATAGAGTTTTTACATAATTAAAGAAATAATAGAACTAATTAGATAAAATAAATAGGGAAAGGATAAATTTGAAAAGAAAAATAACGTGCCATGTAAAAGAATAGGAAATTCAAAGTATTAAATTCTTCTCTTTTTTTTTTTTTTGAAGAAAGCAATAAATTATTCTTAATGCAAACACTTTGATTATAGAATAACATTGAGGTGCAATATTAAGTAATTCTTTGAAATTGAAATTAGATTACCTGCTAAGATGTTTAATTTTTTTTTAAATGAAATTTTAAATTTGAGTTTTTGTGGAAATTTTGTTCCCTTCGAAATAAACTTGGTTCAAATTTTAAAATAGTTGAAGTTTTTGAAACCACGAATATTAAAGAATATTAAAGGCATCAAATGAAAAAAAAAAAAAGATTGATTAAGGTTTTATATGGACTAATAAAACGAGTAGAGTTTAGCTTTTATAGCTGGATTTGCTTTTATATTACACTGTCATCCAACACTTTTTGTATCAATACTTTATACAACTTCATATGAAATTGTTTAATTTCAAATGACTGTGAGGAGAAAACAAGAACCCTTTTGACAAAGTTATTATGAGATAGGATTTCGAATGAAAAAGATGTAAATTCTATCAGTGAGGTAAAATCTTACGGAGAGTAAAGGACTTGGTGAGCCATGCCTTCCAACCAGATATCTTGCGACTAGTCATCTCTGACCTTGCTTCTGTCATTTGAGGCTGTTGCTGCTTCTTGCATAGCACAAAATTCCTTTCTCCATGACTTCCTATTGTCTCCCATGGATTCAATGCTACATCCAAAATTAGTTCCCTCAGCTATTAACCTTTCTTTATAGTTTAATAATATTATTATTATCACCAAAATACGTTTTGTGAATTTGTTCCAACCTTCAAACTTTGACAAAAATATCCTAATTGATCAACTGAATTGAAAAAGTAAATATACATATATAGACACACACACACTCTTAGGAATTATATGAATTTGTAATTTTTGGAAAAAAAAAAAAGAGCCAAAGGGGAAAAAAAAAAAGAAAATTTACTCATCAAGAACAATATTCAAGATTGATCACAAAATATATATGTGTAGGTTACCATGAGAGGTTGCATTTTGGGAGTAGAGAAAGACGTTGTTAGAGCTAAGTCCAAGAAGAGGAAGACGGCCTTGGGTGGAATAAATCTTCAAAGCAGTGTCAATGACTCCAGCAACAACAGCATCTTCTTTCACCACAAATCTTAATGGCCCTGTGCTTCCAAGAACGTTTATGGTTATCAGGATTCTCATTTTATTCTTCTTTTCCTTTCTTTCCCTCATCAATAATTTCTCGTCACTCACATTTCTCTTCATCATCATCTTCTCCATTCTTCTTCTTCTTCTTCTTTTAATTTATTTTTCTTTCTTGATTCATTGAAAGATATGTATAGGAGTGGGTTGCTATATATGCACAATTCAGTCATATTTAGAAGGATTTTTAAGTGATTTAATGCACATGGGGACTTATCAATAATAAGAAAGTGTAGTATAATATAAATTAATGTAAAGATTTCATAACTAGTACAATCAACTCTCTATGTATCTATACAATAGATTAAATAACTAATAACAGATATATTATAGATATAGATACATAATAATTAATCAATGCTTACAATATATATAATTAAATAAGAATTAATCTTTATATTTATATATATATATATATATATATATATATCTCTCGTAGTAGGAGCTTATAAATTTATTTATAATTTTTTAAATGAATAGAAACATTATAATTTCACATAATATACATTTTCAACATAAAATTTTGTGTTGCCACTATTAATTTTTTTATTTTCAAGTTTAATTATTTATTGTTATTATATTTTTAATTCCAATCTCAGTTTTATAATTTTTCATTTGATAAATATTTAAAATTTTGAAAATATAAAAAACCGAGATATATATATATATATATATATATTCTGTAATAATTAAATATTACCAAAAAATAAAATTTTAATTATTAAATAATAAAATTATTAATTATTTTTGTGGATTGAAATTGGTTTTTTTAAAGATATATTAAATACTAATTATAAAAGAGTTGACTGCAAAATTTTTTATTTGCACTAGATTATTTAAAGAAAAATAATAAAAATAAAAATAATCAATTAATGTAGTTTTTTTCTTTAGATTATATAGTCGAAAGAAGAAAAAAGAGTGTGTGATGTCATGCGGTTTGTTTCTGTTATTTTTTTAGGACAATAATTTGTAATTTTTTAAACACGATGATTTTTGCCACGTACGGTCATCCCAGTCGTGGCACGACCAAATATGTACAAAGAAACAAACAAAACCATCACCAGCACTGATTAGGTATATTATTATTGTTAAGTTCTATCAATTGTGAGCATAGCCGTCCCATAATTATTTCAGTTTTGATTATTGGCTCTTCAAGGTTCGAGGTATCTCAAAAGGTATAGTAACATTTCATAAGGTTAGATTTCAATTATTGTGTGTGGGTGTATATATATATTGGACGATGAGATTTTTTTTTTTTTTGTTATTGCCCTAATTTTGGCTTTTTTTTTTTTTATATATGATATTTTCTTTTAGGAAAAATTACTATTTGTCTTATATGTTTTGATCTATTACATTACTTTATTTTTGACATTTTCAAAATCGTGTATTATTTTATTCTTAAAAAATGACGAATTAGTGTTAACTATTGCAAATTTTAGAAATGAATAAATATTTTTTTCAAATATTATGGATGAAATAATATAATAGGTCAAAATATATAGGCAAATAGCAATTATTCCTTTTTTTTATATCATATTTCTTTGTATCATTGCTATTTACATAAGATTAGTAGGTCAATCCCCTTGTGTTACATAAACTCTTCATATCAATAAAATCAGTGTGTGCAGCTAATACAAAATTCTCATAGTACCGAAGCAGGAGAACTCGGGCTTGCTTTTCTTCACCAATGGCCGAAGAAACTAGTCAAAACTCCACACTAAGAAACACCAAATTGACAAACACAAACTCCAACCAAAACACAAATGATATATCTTCTTCCTACACATTACACTCATAAGTTATCTTGGTTGCATGTCTCCTTAAGGAAGAAAATTATCCAACAAGGCGAAGAGCCATAACTAATGCACTATTGGCCAAGAATAAATTTGACTTTGTTGATGGGAATGTACCTAACCCAAAACCTTATTCATTGAACGCCACCACGTGGCTTAAAAGCAATTCCATGGTTATTTCATGGACATTCAATTGGTTCATCCATCTCTTGATGACTTTATTGCATATTTTGAAATTGTAAGGGAGATACAGATTTACTTGGAAGAATGCCTTTCACATGGCAATGCTTTGCGTGTGTATCAGCCAAAATTTGAGATTGTGAATACATAATAAAGAGATATGTCAATAGCGGCATATTATAAAAAACTAAAAGGACTTTGAGATGAATGCAATCTCGATTGTAAAATCCCACCATGCAAATGTGGAGCAGCCAAAGTTATTACAGCTGAGAAAAAAAAAGAACATGGTTCATTAATTTCTAATGGGTTTAAATGCAAAATATAGTGTAGTGTGTTCGCAAATTCTAAATTTCAATCCCTCACTTTCTCCAGTGCAGGTATATGTACATGTCTCATAAAGATAAAGACAACAACAAGTCATAGCATCAAGGAACACTACAATTATTGTTGATGTTGCTACCTTTGCTACATCGAGAAGTGTTTAAAGTAGGTTGGTTCACATACAAGAAGAAATCATGATACTTCCAAGCTGTAATGTGACTATTAAAAGAAAATTAAGCAAACAAGGGATACATGCTTTGAATTACATGGCTATCTGAACAAGTGGGGAAATAATAAATCCAAATCAACACGAGGAAAGGTTGCAAATTAAGCGTAAATCATTAAAATAACATATCACTCCACCAGCTCACCAATCAATGGTCTTTCTAAGGAACAATTCACTCAACTTGTGTCTCTTTTAAACTTAGAGAAGGCATATGATATCAATCATGTAGCTAATTTTACTAGTAAGGCAATTTCTCTATCCAATGATAACATTGAACAGATTCTTGATTTTGATGCTTCTAATTCATAACTTGCCAAGAAAGTATTGTACATGATGTTAAAAATATTAATCTTGATTCACCAGTTAAAATTCCAAATGGTTCCTTTGTTCAAGCCAAATTCCATAAGGATGTTTTCATCAATTCTTATATCAAACTAAACCATTTTCTCTATATACCTTCTTTTTTTGTAATATTATTTTCATCATAAATTAACCCATTTTAAAATTGTGTTGTTCATTTTTTCCTCATTTTATGTTTTACAATACCTAGCCATGAGGAAGCTGATTGGCATCGATGAACTCATAGGAGAATCAACATATCCTTAGCTTCAGTAAATAACATTTGTAAGCACCCAATTTTGGGATGCAATTGTGCACAATTGCGACGTATGCCCCTATGATGAAATTCATTCAAAAATTGAACTTGGTTGTCGATTTTCTGGACTTTAGGGACTAAATTGCAATATTTTTAAAGATTTGATTGCAAATAAGTCAATTTTTCAAGAGTCTTTTGGTAATTAAAAGTAAAAAAATTAAAAATCAAAATTATAGATCTTCGATTGGAAATCCATAATGCCAATTGAAATTATGGATTTCCGAACGGAAATCCAATTTTCTATTCGGCATTGCACAATTCCGACTCATAAAACCCCATTTTTTTCAATTTTTTGTGTATTTTTTATCAATTTTTCAGTGTTTTAATTGGTTAAAAATTGAATTTTTATAATTATTTTTTATCTGGAAAGGATTTTGACACATTCAAAACACACAACTTTTAAAAATTAAATCCTTATTAGTCTATTTTGATAAGAGATGAGTCTGTTCCTCTTTTGGAGGAGGCCAATACACGCAGACTCTGCATTTAAAAGCAAAGTCTGCATGCATGCTGGAGGACCCTTTTTTATACAGAGGGAGGGAGAGACCGAGACACACACAGGCTAAAAAAGATAAGAGAAGAAAAAAAGAGACTGTGAAAAGAGATAAGAGAATTATGCAATTAAATCCCAGTCTAGAATCAAATAACAAGTCAAAAACAATGATGAAAATCCTAGTTTAAGGGGCTATCCCAAAGCATATGCACAGCATTCCCTTTTTTTTCTTCTCTTCTCTTTTTATGATTTTTTATTTTATTTCGTTATTGTTTTATTGTTCAATTTCATTACTAATCTAATTTTTTGTGTTTTTTTGTCTTGATGCTCGATTGTGGATTGAGGAGAATACCGCTTGTGTTCAAATGAACAAAAGATCCATGGAATGCCATGGAATAAGCTATATTGTTTTCCAGTAGACATTAGGGTTTTAATTTTCATTTTACCTTTATATGTTATATGTAATTATTCATGGGTGTATAATTGTTTAATTTTAATTTTTTGTACGTAGTTTATAATAGCCCCAGTAGTGCGAATAGTAAAAGATTTAATTTTTTGCATTTAAAATCAATTAGTAATTAGGTTTAATTGGGTAAAAATTAATTAAAATTAATGGTGGCTTTAGTTAATTAGGATTTGTATGTAATTAAATTAGGCTTTTTTTAGAAATCACATATGGATGTGATTTGATTTGATTTTGCTATGTTTTTTTATGTTTTTAGGCCCCAAGCCCACATTTAGGTCTAACCCACTTAATAAATAGGCTTAAAATGATTTAGAAATTTAAATAATTAAAATCAATTTAGGCCCATTAGGTTAATTAGATTTTAGGCCCACTTAGTTAATTAAAAACTTGTTTAGACTTAGCTCAACCCACTTAAATTCATTTCTTTGAACAAATAGACCTAGGCCCACATTTTACTTAAAATAAAACCAAATTATACTTAGGCCCATTAATTTAATTTTCTTTTAAAATTGAATAGACTTAAGGCCGTATCTTAGACAAACTAAAATAAATAGATCTAGACTCACTAATTAATAAAAATATAGGCCCACCTTTAGTCCATTTCACTTGTAAATAAAATATGTAGATTTAGCTAACTTATAAAATAAAATTAACATAGTTTAGACATTGGGACATTGCTTTTCTTGATGCATTTTTACTTGTAATTTTATTGACTTGTTGCCTTTTGGGTTAGATGGATGTTAATTAGGGTTTAATAAAATTGCATATAATTAAAGGATGAAATAATCATTTATAAAATTATTCTAAATGAACACAAGACTAAGAGAAGTTAGTATTCCGTATCCAGAATCTCCTAGTTGTGGTGCTAGCTTTCTTTTATTGAATCGAGTACCACCTTTTCGATTTGTCCCAGTTATTACCCTGGGTGGCGACTCCTCATCTCCATGTCATATCTTTGTGACAGTGGTTAGTGTGTTCTCTAAGGCCCTGAGCTTAAATAATGTCACGGTTGCTAAAATCTTGGACACATGCTAAACCCCACCATCTACAGTGGCAACTCCAATGGAGATAAGAGATACTGATTCTACTTATATTCTTTAGAATTGTTTTATCAATTATTATTTCATTCTTGCATTCATGCTGCATGTCCCTACTAAATTGATGGCATTGGTTTATGATTCCATGATTCTACTAGCTTCATGGAGTTATAGATTGGCTAACCATCACTCTTAGCCTTAACTCATTCAAGAGATATTACTGGGCTCATCTGACAAGAGTCTGAAACCCAAGTCCCTAAAAGGGATAATCTTCTCTCAAGTTGGTAAAGGATGCTGGGCCCCTCTAACCTTGGCCTGTAACTCAAAGTCCATAATAGAGAGCATCTTGCTAAGGGAACCTTAACTTTTTCATCGGACCTTAACCATAAATAATGGCCTAGTTATTTCCTTTAGGATTTTTACCCAAAGTGCTTATTTGTTTGAATTGTCATGAGGTATTTCTATTTATAAAAGCCCAAGCCTATACCTTTAAAGCTCATTCAGGCTAATAAGGATTAGGCTAGACCTTTATATTTAGAAAATTTATTTATGTGCCTTTTGTTTTAAAGAGATATTTGGCATGTGCGTCAGCTCTTAGTATCCCATATTGATATGAAGGCCAAGACCAAAAATCCTAGGAAAAGAAACTCGCCTTTGAACACGTGTGTGGGAGGAATAAGGTTGGAAAGCTTATGCTTACATGTTGCCTGTTGATTGATTTTTGATACTTGCTACTTGCTAAGTGCTTGCCTACTATTTCTTGCATAAACACATGCATCATGCATACATGCATATATATAGTCCATGCATCATACTAATACCTTGTTTTGCAGCCTTCATAGATTCATCTACGTCTTCTCATGTCTGGGGATGAAGAGGTGGCAGATTGACCAGAGTTAATTTAAGTCCGAAGTCCATAGCTCAAGGCATTCTTCACGTATTGGAGAGACTAGAGGGGAGTCCAATTAATCCACTATTCCTAAAAGCTGAACCAACTCAAACTGAACAGACTGAAATGGAACAACAACCAGAGATGTGGACCTTGGAGGACATTAAGGGAGCTTTGATGGATGACATGAGAGCTATGATGCAAGATGAACTGAGATAGGCTTTGGCTGGACTAGTGCAACCTATTATTGGACAACCACCTGCTGCTACTATTGAACAGCCACCCACTATAAGAGCTACACTTGTTGCTATAGCTTCTCCACCTACTACTAACAATCCTGGGGGGTAACCTGCTGCTAGAAATGTGCCTGCTACTGATGTGAGACTGGAAGATATTGAAAACTACATGGTAGAAAAGGCGAAGAGAGAATCACTTAAATTGGTTCAAGACCTTGAGTCTAAGCAGATACAAGCACTGACTCAGAAAAATGTCCAACATGGAAGAGCTGATTTAAGGACAAGGAATAGGATATTCTGTTGACTTTGATGATATGCTACAAATGGAGGGTGACAAGCTACCTGAAAAATTCAAAAATGCCTTAACTGTAGAAGTTTGATGGGAGAGGAGATCCAATGATTCATTTGAGTCAATACACCACAACCATGAGCACTACTAAAGCACCATTATCAGTAGTTGCTAGGCTATTTATACTGTCATTGGAAGGAATGGCTGTGAACTGGTACTATGGGTTAGAAAAGTCTGTTAGGGTTAACTGGAAGGAACTATGTATTGCATTCTTGAAACAATATGATTACAACACTAGGTTAGAGGTATCCATCAGGGATTCAGAGTTAACTAAATAGAAATAAAATGAGTCTTTTTCTAATTTCTTAACTCGTTTCATGAATAAAGCAGGGATGATGAAAAACAAGCTTGCTGAGAAGGATCAAGTTAGAATGATAGTTCGTAATGTGTCACCTAATCTGGTCAAGAGGCTACAGATGATGAATCCCAAAACCTTTATGGATTTTTATGATGATGGGTTACAAGCTGAGGAAATTGAGAGTGAGAAAAAGAAAACTGCTAGAGGCACGAGAACACGAAGCTACCCAATTGGGGGCATACAATAAGGAAGTACTAGCTAAGCTGTGGAGGTGCGTGTAGTTCAGCAACCTTAAAGGTTCTCCAATTTTAACCAACCACTCTCCAAAGTCCTAGAGAGGCTAATTCAAAAAGGCCTACTCTGACCCTTGACCTTTTCCAAACCCCCGAATCCAAATCTCCCTGGCTATGATCCAAACAGTTACTGTAAGTTTCATTAAGTAGTTGGCCATTCCACAGATACCTGCATTTGCCTAAAACATGATAGACTTTAGAAAAATCACCAACCTTGAGAAATCCAATTCCAACCCAAACACCAGAAATAACCCTTTCCCAGACTACCGAAATATTCCACCACTAGCCACCATAATGATCAACTCAGGGGTTAACAAAGAAGAAGTGCTAAGCTCCTTCGAGGACCTCAACCCTATACCCAATGGAGAACCTTCCAGACATCCACAGAGAGGAGTGGAAGATTTACTGGGCCAGCCCTTAGCCAAGTTTGATTACATAGTATTTTACTCAAAACCACCCTCTGTTGATATCCCTATTCAATCAATTAAGCCCTCAGGTTGGGGAGATGAGTTTGATGATAAGCTGGTAAAAGAAGAGCCTAAAATTCCTGAGCAGTTACCAAGAGGAGTAGAAGATCTGTTGGGATAACCTTCGGGCAAGTTCGATTAAAGAGTATTCTATTCTAAACCCACTTCTACTGACATACCCATAGAAGAGATTGTGCCAATAGGATGGGGTGATGAGTATGAAGAAGATGAATTCTTAACCCCAGAACTATCCCAAAAAGGGGTTGAAGAGCTGCTAAGCCAACATATGGAAAAGATGAGGGAGTTGAAAGGAAAAGAAACATGCCTAGTGGAAGTTTGGGAAAACTGGAAAATTGAATAGATTATTGGGGCCGTGGACATCTGGTATGATTCTGATGAAGAAAAAACCATTGGATTTTATGTATGGAGTGATACTCCAAATGTGAATCATGTTACTAGAAGTGGGAGGAATTATCAGGCAGCAGAAAAGCAAAATGAAAGGGTTGTAGAAAGTGAAGAAACAGAAGATGCAGAAGTAGAGGACGGAAAAAAAGAAGATCTAATCCTAAAACAACTAAAGAAGGCTACAGCGAGTGTGAGCATCTAGGAATTATTAATGCATTCAGGTAGTCACAGAAGGGCTCTGGTTAAAGCTTTGTCAAATATGAGCATTGAAACGACAGCTACGTCTGAGGTTATGGTAGCAAAGGTGACAGAAAAGAAACATAGGCTGATAATATTTTCAAATGATGACTTGCCTTTAGAAGGAAGAAACCATAATAAGGCATTATTTATCCCAGCTGAAGTAAAAGGGAAGAGAACTAACTTTATGGTGGTAGATGATGGTTCAGCTATAAATGTATGCCCGCTAAAGATCCTGCCTAATCTAGGCCTGAAAGTAGATGATTTGACGGCTTCAAACCTCATAATCAGAGCTTACAATGATAGTACCAGGAATATGGAGGGAACATTTCAGGCTTTGGTTAAAACAGGGTCCATAGAGTCGACTGTTGAATTTACTATGCTAGACATCTTTGTTACCTATGTCCTGTTATTGGGAAGGTCGTGGTTTCATGCCCTAGGAGGAGTACCTTTAACTATGCACCAGAAAATAAAATTCCCTTATGAAGGAGATTTCGTGACAATAGAAGCTGGAACCAATGCAGTTGTGGCAGCTATACTTGATAAACAAAAGCAAGTGTGTCTTCCACCTAGTTTTCAAGTTGCTGGAATATTTAATAGGATGAAATGGATCCAAGAGTAGCAAAAATTATGGAAAGCTTGAATTATCGACCTGGACAAGGGCTCGGGAAGAATGAACAAGGAAGTCCTAGGCCCCCGAACATTAAGACCCAGGACTATACGAAGGGTTTGGGATATACTCAGGCAGGACTAGCTAGTAGAAGAGTAAAGAACAAGGAGAAAGCAAAAAGAAATAAGCCCTTGGGAAGGATTAGACCACTAAGTGAGAACTTCATCAAGCCAAAGGAAGGTAAGTATTATCTGGGCACCAAAGAATCTGTTAATGTGGCTAGAGAGGATGTCCTTAGGTTTGAGATCTTTAAGGAGCAGATTATGGAAAACCTAGTAGCCAACAACAAAGAGGAAGTCATGAAGCAAGTAACTAAAAGGATGGGTGAGGATGCTGTTGAGGAGCTGCTATATCTGCCACTTGAGGAGGAACCACCCCAGGACTTAGCTACTGTCATTAGTGATAGTTTTTTTGATGTTTTTAATGAAGAAACTGATGTAATAACATCCAGTCTTTATGCGGACGAGGATGTTATTTTTCCTATGGTCAATGATATGAATGCTAGTTTTGCTTACTTGTGTGATGTACATCCTGATAGTTCGGTGCATTATAATTTTGATCGGCCATGCATGTTTGAAATTAATTCAATTCAATTTGATTCATTTAACATGGGCACAAATGATAATCCAAAGAACATGTTTATATCATATGATGTAACTCCTAAAGAGAGAAAAAAATTTGAGAGAATTTTAATAAAAAGAAAGGTAGTACTTGCTTGGACTTGAAGACATGCTAGGTTTGGATAGGGAAATAGCAGAGCATCACATTCCAACTTAACCAAAAACCAAGCCGGTTAAACAGAAATTGCGCGCATTAATACTAGAATGAACAGAAAAGATAAGGGAGGAAATTGCTAAGCAAATATAGGCTAACTTCATAGAAGTAGTAAACTACCCTCAATGGCTAGTAAACATAGTACCTATTCCTAAGAAAGATGGCAAGGTACGGATGTGCGTAGATTTTAGGGATTTGAACAAAGCCTATCCAAAAGATGACTTCATGTTACCTTACATTGATGTAATAGTGGATAGCACTGCAGCAAGTGCAATGTATTCTTTTATGGACGGATTTTTTTAGTACAACCAGATAATGATGGCAGTCATGGACAAGATTAAGACAGTTTTCATCATAGAATGGGGGACCTTTTGTTACAAGGTGATGCCTTTTGGACTGAAGAATGCAGGTGCAACTTATAAAAGAGCCGCTACTGCACTTTTCCTTGATTTGATGCATAAGGAGGTTAAAGTGTATGTGGATGACATGATGGTCAAATCAGAGACAAAAAGAGGACACTTTGAAGCCTTAAATAAGTTCTTAGCCCAAATTGAGAGGTACAACCTGTTGAGTCTCAACCTGAAGAAGTGCATTTTCAGGGTTACTTCAAGGAAGCTGTTAGGGCATATAATAAGCAGCCGAGGAATTAAAGTGGATCCGGATAAAGTGAAAGCCATCCAAGAAATGCCGGCACCAAAGATAGAGAAAGAAGGAAGAGCATTCCTTAGCAGGTTGCAGTATATTAGTAGGTTTATCGTAAAACTCCCTAATATTTGTGACCCTATCTTTAAGCTCTTAAGGAAAGATCAGTTGGTTAAGTGGAATGATGATTGTCAGAAAGCTTTTGATAAGATCATGGAGTATCTTGTTAATCCACCTATTCTGAAACCACATAGACAAGGTAAGCCATTGGTTTTGTACTTGGCTTTAGAAGAGGATGCGAAGGGGGCAATGTTAGCACAAAAAGGGTCAGATGGAATAGAGCACGCAATGTACTACTTGAGCAAGAAGTTTCTACCATACGAGGAAAAATATGATTTAGTAGAAAAGACATGTCTGATCATGATTTACGCTATGAGGAAATTGAGGCATTATTTTTAATCTTATAGGGTTTAAGCTGTTTCAAGAATAGACCCTCTAAGGTATCTATTTCAAGCATCGGCTCTAACTATAAAAATGTCTCGATGGTTGGTACTCTTAACTAAATTTGATATAGAGTACATTACTACAAAGGTAATCAAGGGAAGAGCAGTAGAAGAATTCTTAGCTCAGAATATGATCGAAGGTGAAGAGCAGTGGAATTTGGAGTTTCCAAATGAGAACTTAGCAATTATAGAGCACTGGGAGTGGAAACTTTACTTTAATGGAGCTATAAATAACAAAGGAGCTGGATTGGGAGTGATTCTTCTTACACCTAAAGGAGAAACTATACCAATGGCGAAGAAACTAGATTTCAAGGTCACAAACAACATGGTCGAGTATGAAGCATGTATCTATGGAGTTGAGGCAGTTATGGCAGATGGAGTGAAAGATTTATTGGTTTATGGGGATTCAATGTTAGTTTTCAATCAGACTAATGAACAATGGGAAGTAAAAGAAGAAAAGATAAAGCCTTATATTTGCTATTTGAAAGCCTTAATGAAGAATTTCACCAAATGTCTCTTTATCCATCTATCCAGAGACGATAATCAGATGGCAAATGCACTGGTAACACTCTCTTCAATGTGGGATAGTGCAATTGGGTTGGCCATGAAACCTTTAGTGATCATGAAGTCTAGAGCACCGTGTTATGAGGGTGAGCAGATTATGAATGTTCAAATGGGGTCTGAAGAAAAGCCTTGGTTTTATGATGTCCAGAAATTCGTCGAAGAAGGAATTTATCCAGATGAAGCAACCTCAAAGGAAAAATATGCTCTTCATGTTCTTGCATGTAACTATGCAAGTTATGACAAAGTATTATACAAAAGAATGCCAAATGGGATGCAGCTCAGGTGTCTCAAAAGGATGAAGTTGAAGAGGTGTTGCAAGAGATTCATGTAGGGGCTTGCGGTTATCATATGAACAGGATAATTCTAGCTAAGAAAATACTCAGACAAGGGTATTGATGGATGACTATGGAAAAGGATTATATCATGACAGTAAGACAATGCCATCAGTGCCAGATCCACGAGAATCTTAGTCACATGCCTCTAACAGTGTTGAATAGTTTAGCATCCCCTTGGCCCTTTGCAACATGGGGAATTGATATCATAGGAAAAATAAGACCGACAACATCAAATGGGTATAAATACATAGTGGTGGCAATTGATTACTTCTCGAGATGGGTAGAGGCAGAATCTTTCAACACTTTAAAAGCAAAATAGATGGTACTGTTCATCAAGAAGAGCCTTATCTGTAGATATGGGGTTCCATATCATATTATGACAGATAATGGTGTTCAATTTCAAGCAAAAACAATAGAGTTGTTACAAAAGTATAGGATTGACCACCATAAATCTTCACCTTATTGCCCTCAAGCTAATGGAGCAGTAGAAGTGGCTAATAAAAATGTCAAGAAGATCCTTTCTAAAATGGTTAAAACTTACAAGGATTGGTCTGAATAACTTCCTTTTGCCTTATGGGGATATAGGACTACAACTAGAATTACCATAAGCCAAACACCATTCTCATTGGTATATGGTTGTGAGGCAATTTTGCCTATAGAAACCGAGATTAAGTCCTTGAGAGTAGTCATGAAAGCTAAAATAACTGAGAATGAATGGGCACATGAGAGATATGATTATCTCGTATCTCTAGATGAAAAAAGGATGAATGCCTTATTCCACACTCGGATATATTAAAGAAGGACGGCGAGGGCATTCAACAAGAAGGTTAAACCTGGGAAGATCAAAGCTGGAGATATGGTGCTGAAATAGTCTAGAGTCGTGGTGTTCAATCCGAGAGGTAAATTTAGACCTAATTGGGAAGGACTGTACTTAGTCAAATTAGTCTTACCTAAAGGAGCTACTAAGATATTATATCTTGAAAGGAATGAGTTTATGGAACCTGTTAATCTATATCACCTCAAGAAGTACTACCTGTAAAAAATATGAATAAAAGTATAATAAAGAAAATAAAGTCCGTTGGCTAGAAAACTTGAAAAGGCTAGTTAGGAAAAAATTAGGACATTCCCACTGATCAAAAAAGCCACAAAGGGCTGACAAGAAAAATGTAGGGAAATAAATAAAAAGAGAACGGTCCCGCTGATTTAAAAACCCGTAAAGGGTAGTCAAGCAAAAATTAGGGAAATAAAATGTGAGCAAAAAATATTTAGTTAGAAAATCCATGAGGACTAGCTGATAATAGGAATTGTGTCATGTGATGTATTAAATGTACTCACTTTGGCCCTAATTAATGAATGAAATTCAAATTGAAGTTTTGTTAAACTTTACATGTCCTTCTTTATTATAAAGCATAAGTACTTGAAGGGAAAACAAAACATAAAAAAGCCTAAGACTAGCTCTTTGAGACCATTCTAGTGTTGTCTTTATTTCTTCCTTTGTGACGCATCATACAAAGCTTGAGTCCTCTTGTACCTAACACATCCTGGTGGTTCTGTCTTTTGGATAATAATCCAAGTTTTGTAATCACCATCAGTAGTCATATCAGCATTCAGTTGTATATTCTGTTCAAGAGCTTTACAAAGCCACAAACTCCTAATCTTATCTAGAGAATCTTATCTCAAAGGAAAACCTTCAGAGTCAGCCAGAACAGTAACAATGAACTAAGGGCAACCATATTGACGGTAAAGGCATAAAGAGGTAAAAAAGGTAGAGAAGTGCAACCCTGGAATAGGAACACAGTGATCATACAGCTCAATAGTCATGAACTTCAATCTCCACCAAGGGCAGACCCATGTGATCTCAGCATTTGAAATCTTCTTTAACCAGTTAACCCATTGGTCCATAGAACATTTGTCCTTCATTTTTAAAGGATGAGATTGTAGCTGATGAGGTTAATAAGTCAAAGGACTGAGGGGTATATTAAGCAAGCTCAATTTTTCCTGTAATCAAATCTAAAAAAAAAGAGATATAAAAATAATAAAACAAAAGCCCACTAAGTTGAAAATCCAAAAGGGCGGCTTAGGCAAAAGTTAGGGCAATCCTGCTAAGCTGAAAACCTGAAAGGGCAGCTTAGGCAAAAGTTAAGGTAAAATAAATAAAAGCTTTGGTTACATACCTGAAGAAGAAGAAGTAAACTGCTTGAAAAATGGTTATGAGTCTTGAAACTGTCTAGCCCAATGATGGTCTCAGCAAGGATAACTGGTGTAGGGTTAGCCCCAAGCTCCACCTGTTTCCAAATACTAACAATGCATGTATCGGCACCACCATGGTGAGAAACTAGCAAAAATTGAGCATATAATCAGAAAGTAATTGTTCTGGTCCAAGAAGCAGTGTTCTTGTCCTAAGTCCCAAAGACGGTGATCAAAGAAAAAAGATTGATGGTCCCAAGGTTATACGTATACATTTAAATATCAACTGGGGGAAAATTAAAGAATGTAACCAATCTGCCAGGAAACTGCATCTCCAAATCAGGAAGGGTTATCATAGCAGTCAAGTCTAATGTGCATACTAGAATAGCAGTAAACTCTTCAATCATTAGACAAAGCTCTTGCTCATTAAACCTAAATACATGGTCTTTGACATCCCAAAAGGTAGCAACAGTATGTAGGAGATTTTTATCGATAGTCAGGTGCTAAAGAGATTTTAAGGATTTGATGTGGAAAGGTTGAAGCTTGTTCCAGTCATCACCATTGAGACTTTTAAGAAATTTCTTCATTATTTAGAGAGATGCTTGAGTAATGATGAGGGTATAGAGAATGAAGGAGAATGCCCCTTGTATGGTCTTGTATAGGGAAAGAAGATGAGTTCATGTGGGAAAAGGATTCTGCTAGCAAAGAAAAATGTGGATAAGGTGATAGAATCTGAGAAGGATTAGGATAAATAGATAATTGGGAAGATAATCCATTCTTTTAATTATTTATCTATCCAATATTATCCATCTTGGAAAAGGATTAAGATAAATGGATAATTGATTAAAAAGGATAATGTTCATTAACTATCTTTTTTTAATTAGTTATTTATTAAAAAAAAATCCATTAAGATGCAAACACTATTTCAGTTCTATCTAACAGTGTTTGAGACAGTGCAGGAATTAAAAATAACAGTATAATAGAGAATAGTCAGATACAGACATGCAAAAAGTTAGGATTACAAAAACTCTAAATCACTCATCTCGAGCTCTAGTATCATGCCATGGGCTCCATCCTCTGGTAGGGTCATCATAATGATAAGTGTCTAGAGGTCTGGCAGATGAAGTCCCAGCGCTACATGGATCAAAGCCCAAGTTTGCAAGTTACCGACGAAGCATCTCATTCTCCCACTCTAGACCGCTGGAATAGCTTTGCATACACATAAAACATCATATCATAAGCATTACATGCATAGCATGCATACATTTGCATTTTCATATTGTAGGCGCTTACCTGCCAACTGTCTGTAACCTAGATCATGAATAATCTTTGAGATGAGGCAAGTCCATATAGATACTCTACCTATGTCCGAGGAACTTGTTTTGTAAAATTTTTACTAACATCAATGTCAAGTGTACAGATCCATATAAGAAATAAGTCAAACAGACTCACATGAGAAGCATCTGGTGGACAAAAGCTAGGAAGCTGAGCATCACCAAACTGCATGCTACTTAACTGGAGCCTGAACAGCCGGAGCCCAGTAGAACATAGACTTGTCTGGAAGAGAGACATCACCAAGTGTAGCGACAAAGGCCCCATCATGGCTAGTCCGAACATACTACAGACTAGGCCTATACTCAAACCTCTCAGTCTCAAGGCCGGTCTTAGTCTCTTAAAAAGTCTCAGTCTCTACATCCTCCACTTCAACAATAGACCTCCTCAAACTCAAAAAAAAAGTTATTCATAAATTCCAGAAAGATAATTAAAAATATTAGGAGATACCTCAACATCACCAATGAGAATCTACTCTAAAAGGTTCTCCTGGATATACAATTAATAATGGCGGGATCGCTCAAGTAAAGTCAAAGCATCATACCCCTGCATTGCCTCCCTCAGCTCTAATCCAGCAAGATCAGAACTCCATAGCATAGAAGCAGGAATACAAAAAGGGACGCATCGCCTTGTAAGTCCTGCAAACTAGTGATATACTCACTCACCAAGATACAATATCTTACAACCATATATAGGAAGTAAAATCCTTAGTGTCTTTAGCCTTGCTGCACTAGCCATGAAGTCGTATCACTGGAAATCATTAGCACCTTCCAACCAACTAGGATCAACCTACAGATTTTCATTTCATTAGCTAAATTAAGTTTCACTAGCTAATACTAATGATTTTATTATTTTTCTTACCAGGTTCCATTCTAGAGCGTTCAGATGGTCACGGTACGTCTGAAGTGTGTTCCTGATACTGGGAAGGCGAGATGAACCCCATCTCTGCATTAAAGGCAGGCTCCTATCTAGGCTAGCAGCACTAAAACCTTGAACTAGCCTAAGCTCAATACTCCAGATTTGAGAAAAAAAAAGGAGTTAGTAAAATCAAGAGAGGGATTAGGAAATATACAAAATTAAAGGCAAATAAGAACATACATGTAATGCATGTCAAAAACTGCACATGGTCACTGCACCTCTACAAATAGTGTTGAGTCTATAGTAGAGATAAACAAGTGCTGCAGATCCCCAATCAAGAGTGACAACCTGGTCTAAGTCACGTAGGGGGCCTAGAAGAGAAATGCTCACCTTATGACCAGTCTCATAGAAAAGAGTAGTGCCTAGCAAGATAAGGAGGAAACATCTCGCCTTCTAAGCAATCTGGTGAGGAGTAGTAGTGGGTAGACATCTGAAGCCCTCAACCAAAGAGGAAAGAACTACATTCTTACGGTTCTTCCATGTTGGAGCAAACCCAATCAAATCTCACACGTACTGACTCTATCTATGCTTTGGAAGACTGTAGTAGCTAACGTTAAAGGGTACAAGAGTCCCTCCAAATGCGATACCAGTAATAGCAAAGAAACTCATAGGTGTTATCGTCAATTCGCCTACAGGTGTATAGAAGGTGTGAGTGGTGTCCATCCACCTCTCAATCAGTGCAAACAAGGAATAATGATTTGATCTACCCCGAGCAATTAAAAGAGCAGGAACAAAATGTCTAAAGCCCGAGGCCCAAATGATCTGTGTCACATTCTCTGGCAAACCATGGAACAATTCTCGTGCCAAATAGAAGCATCTCGTAAATTTCAATGGTTTCTAAATAAAATTCAAAAACTAAAAATCATTCTCTACATTGTTTTTATCTATTTAATTTATTTGTTTATTTATGTGTAAAAAAAAGAAAAAAACTTGGAAATCGAAATTATGGATTTTCGATAGAAAATCCATAATGTCGATCGGAATTATAGATTTTTGATCAGAAATCCATAATTCTGATCGGAAATCCAATTTTTTAGTCGGTAATCTAGAAAATCGATCGGGCATGCACACAATTTCGATGACTCCCAACTATTTTTCAACGTTTAATTTGATTTTTTTTCTTATATATCCCAGTTAATTTTTTAAATTTAATTTAGTTAGCATGCATGTAAATTTTTACACTGTAAAAATTCATCATTATAGCTAATTATTTGAATTAATCTTACAGAATGAAGCAGAAGGGATAGAAAATACCTCATTGCCAGTCTGTGAAGACCTGTGAAGATGCAAACGAGTCAAAGGAAGGATGATATCACCTTCTCGTAGTCCAAGTTTATTTTGTGGAAAACATGGACTCATAATAATTGGATCTACTTGCATGTTTTCTCCCACGTGGCCCATATTGTGGGTGAGCCATTGGATCAGATGGATGGAAAATCGGACCACAAATGATCAAGAAATCAAGAAAAGAAAAATGTGAATCAATTGGAAAGAAAAGAAGAAAGAAAAAAGGGAAAAGAATAGGAAGAGAAGGGAAGTGATCGACAAAAGGAATGGGAAGGATATATAAAATGAAAAATATCCATTTTAATCCTTCCAATTTATATTCTTTTTATTCATCTTTTATTTCTTGCAATTTAGTCCATAATTGCATTCGGATTAGGAACATGTTCCTAATTAAATCATGATATTCATCAAATTAATAATTCATTGAATTATTAAAACTGCAGAATCAATCTGTGATTCTAAATTTTCTATCAAGTACAGAACACAGAACAAGATTATAGAATTCATTTTTTGCATTCTACATGCATCGTTTCAATCAAAGGATTCATATGCTGCACAATAGCTATGATATGAATTTCAAATGATTATGTTATGTGTTGCACAGTAGTCATAACCTTCATTATGTTATGTACTGCATAGTAGTTATGACATAAACTTTCAAATTCATCAGTGCTAGACGTTCCACATGAACCATAGCAAATTTTCAATTCAACTACACTAGACGTCCCTCGGGCAATATAGTGTACATCGTTAGACATCCCACAAGTAATATAACGAAATTCATCATTACTAGACATTCCACAGGAACTATAGTAAGTTTTCAATTTATCATCACTAAATGTCCCACAAGGAATATAGTGTACATCGTTAGACGTCCCATAGGGAATATAACAAAATTCATCATTGCTAGACATTCCATAGGAACTATAGCAAGTTTTCAATTTATCATCACTAGACATCCCACAGGGAATATAGTGTACATCGTTAAACGTCCCATAAGGAATATAACAAATTTCATCATTGCTAGACATTCCATAAGAACTATAGCAAGTTTTCAATTTATCATCACTAGACGTCCCACAGGGAATATAGTGTACAACATTAGACGTCCCACAGGGAATATAACAAAATTCATCATTGCTAGACATTCCATAGGAACTATAGCAAGTATTTAATTTATCATCACTAGACGTCCCATAGGGAATATAGTGTGCATCGTTAAACGTCCCACAAGGAATATAACAAAATGCATCATTGCTAGACGTTCCACAAGAACTATAGCAAGTTTTTAATTTATCATCACTAGACATCCCACAGGGAATATAGTGTGCATCGTTAGACGTCCCATAGGAAATATAATAAAATTTATCATTGCTAGACGTTCCACGAGAACTATAGCAAGTTTTTAATTTATCATCACTAGACGTCCCATAGGGAATATAGTGTGCATCATTAGACGTCCCATAGGGAATATAATGAAATTCATCATTGTTAGATGTTCCATAGGAACTATAGCAAGTTTTCAATTTATCATCACTATACATCCTACAGGGAATATAATGTGCATCATTAGACGTCCCATAGGGAATATAACAAAATTCATCATTGCTAGGTGTTCCATAGGAACTATAGCAAGTTTTCAATTTATCATCATTAAACGTCCCACAGGAATATAACAAAAACTCATTTGCACAAAGTCCACTAGACATTTAACAAGAAATATAGTGAGACTTGCCAAACATCATACTTTGCTCAGCAATTTGAGCATCAATCTATCACATATAATACAATCAAGTGTCCTAATTTCTTTCTTTTAAAATTGTGTGCTTCTATTGTTTTGTCATAATTTGTCAAGCAAACAGTGATAAAGGGAGGCAACTGTAAGCACCCAATTTTGGGATGCAATTGTGCACAATTACGACGTAAGCCCCTATGATGAAATTCATTCAAAAATTGAACTTGGTTGTCGATTTTCTGGACTTTAGGGACTAAATTGCAATATTTTTTAAGATTTGATTGCAAATAAGTCGATTTTTTAGGGGTCTTTTGGTAATTAAAAGTAAAAAAAATTGAAAATTGAAATTATAGATTAGTAAAAAAAATTGAAAATTGAAATTATAGATTTTCGATTGGAAATCCAGAATGCCGATCGGAATTATAGATTTTCGATCAGAAATCCACAATTCCGATCGGAAATCTAGATTTTCGATTGGAAATCCATAATTCCAATAAAAAATCTAGCTTTTTGATTGGAAATCCAATTTTTCGATCGGCATTACACAATTTCAACTCGTAAAACCCCATTTTTTTCAATTTTTTGCTTATTTTTTATCAATTTTTCAATGTTTTGGTTGGTTAAAATTGAATTTTTATAATTATTTTTTATCTGGAAAGGATTTTGATGCATTCAAAACACATAACTTTCAAAAATCAAATCCTTATCAGTCTTTTTTTATAAGAGATAAGTCTGTTCCTCCTTTAGAGGAGGCCAATACACATAGACTCTGCATTTAAAAGCAAAGTCTGCATGCATGTTGGGGACCCATTTTTACATAGAGGGAGGGAGAGACCGCGACACACACACACTAAAAAAGATGAGAGAAGAAAAAAGAGAGAAGAGAATTATACAATTAAATCCCAATCCAGAATCAAACAACAAGTCAAAACAACAATAAAAATCCTAGTCTGAGGGGCTATCTTAAAGCATATGCGTAACATTCCCTTTTTTTCTTCTCTTCTCTTTTTATGATTTTTTATTTTATTCCGTTATTGTTTTCTTGTTCAATTTCATTACTAATCTAATTTTTTATGTTTTTTATTTTTATGCTCAATTGTGGATTGAGGAGGATACTATTTATGTTCAAATGAATAAAAGATCCATGGAATGCCATAGAATAATCTATATTGTTTTCCAGTAGATATTAGGGTTTTAATTTTCATTTTACCTTTATATGTTCTATGTAATTATTCATGGGTGTAAAATTTTTTAATTTTAATTTTTTGTACGTAGTTTGTAATAGTCCCAGTAGTGGGAATAGTAAAAGATTTAATTTTCTGTATTTAAAATCAATTAGTAATTAGGTTCAATTGGGTAAAAATTAATTAAAATTAATGGTGGCTTTAGTTAATTAGGGTTTGTATGTAATTAAATTAGGTTTGTTTTATAAATTATATGTGGATGTGTTTTGATTTGATTTTGCTATGTTTTTTATGTTTTTGGACCCCAAACCCACATTTAGGTCTAACCCACTTGATAAATAGGCTTAAAAATGATTTAGGAATTTAAATAATTAAAATCAATTTAGGCCCATTTAGTTAATTAAAAACTTGTTTAGACTTAGCTCAGCCCACTTAAATTCATTTCTTTTAATAAATAGACCTAGGCCCACATTTTACTTAAAATAAAACCAAGTTAGACTTAGGCCCACTAATTTAATTTTCCTTTAAAATTGAATAGACTTAAGCCTACATCTTAGACAGACTAAAATAAATAGACATAGACTCACTAATTAATAAAAATGTAGGGCCACCTTTAGTCCATTTCACTTGTAAATAAAATATGTAGATTTAGCTAACTTATAAAATAAAATAAATATAATTTAGACATAGGGACATTGCTTTTTTTATGAATTTTTACTTGTAATTGTATTGACTTGTTGCCTTTTGGGTTAGATGGATGTTAATTAGGGTTTAATAAAATTGCACGTAATTAGAGGATGAAGTAATCATTTATAAAATTATTCTAAATGAACACGAGACTAAGAGAAGTTAGTATTCCATATCCAGAATCTCCTATTTATTGTGCTAGCTTTCTTTTAGAGAATCGAGTATCGCCATTTTGATTTGTCCTAGTTATTACCCTGGGTGGCAACTCCTCATATCCACACCATGTCTTTGTGACAATGGTTAATGTGTTCTCTAAGACCCTAAGCCTAAACAGTGTCGCAGTTGCTAAAATCTTGGATGCGCTCTAAACCCTGTCGTCAACAACGTTCATGATGTTGGTGTTATGTTATGGCACCAAAGACTAGGTCATTTATCTTTTGATAGATTGCATTTTATTGATAACCTGAACTTTTGTAGTGTGACAAGTTTCAATAATTGTTATGACGCTTGTCATCCTATTAAACAAATTTGTCACCCCTTTCCCACTAGTCCTGTTAAATTCAAAGTTACTTTGAATTAATCCATTATGATATTTGGGGTCCTTATCCCACTTCCTCATTGTTTGATGCCCATTACTTTTTAAGCATTTTTTATTATTTCACTAGAACCATATGGCTTTATTTAATGAAAGTAAAACCAAGGTTCACCATTTGTTACCATCCTTCATTGCTATGAAATGTAGACAATTTCATTGTGATTTCCAAATGATTCGAAGTGACAATAGCATTGATTTTACCATGCATAAGTTCTAACACTTTTATCAACAAAATGTAATTTTCAATCAATTTTTTTATGTCTCTACACCTCAATAAAATGGGGTTGTTGAACACAAGCATAAACATGTTATTAAAGTTGCATGAGCTTTAAAATTCCAACTTGGATTGCTAATTAAAATTTAGGGTGATTTCATTCTAACTATAGCTTATTTAATCAACTACACTCTTACACCTCTCCAATTTGGAAAGAGTCCTTCTAAAATTTTATTTTCTCACAAACCTGATTTCTTGCATCTTTGAGTATTTGGTTATCTATATTATGCATATATTATTCCATGAGCATAAGAGAAATTCGATGAGTATGTCACTTCTTGCATATTTCTTAGCTATCCTTATAGTCAAAATGGATATAAGGTTTATGACTTGCAAACTCATATGATTTTTGCCTCTTATGATATGGTCTTTTATGAAAACATCTTCCCTTTTTATATGAAATTGCATCCTTCTTTTCCAACCTAAGTGCCACTTATTTCTACACTATATTGTTACCCATAGTAGAAACTAACATAAAAGAAGTAACCCATTCTTATGACCATAATTTTGAGGATTCAAAGAGAAATAACACATGTCCTCCTACCACCACAAAGATAGTCAAACCTCATTTAGTGATTCCCACCAAATATAGTTATCTTGCTAGCCATAGAAAATTACCAGCTCAATTTAAGGATTTCTATGTTGATTTACCTAGAAAAAATGAGGATTCCTCCCACACTTATTCCAATGTAGTTTCCTTAAGTACTTCATATACTTTATCTTATTACCTTTTCTTATTTTCAATTTGCCTCACCCTATACCTGTTATTTTGCAGCCATTACTTAAAATAATGAGCCTAAATCTTATTTTCAGGCTTATAAAGATACTCAATGGTAAGAAGCAATGCATAATGAACTTAAAGCACTTGAAAAGAATCACACTTTGACATTTGTGAAATTGCCACTAAACAAGAAAGTTGTTCATTGCAAATGGGTGTATAGAATTAAATACCAATATGATGGCAATATTGAAAGATATAAAGCACGTCGTGTAGCTAAAAGGTACACTTAAATGGAGGGTTTTGATTATTTGAAACTTTTAACTGGTTTCAAAACTCTCCACTATTTGCACACTCTTAGTTACTGTTGCTATTATAAATTAGATCCTTCATCACTTTAATGTAAAAATGCATTTATACGTGGTGACTAGGACAAAGAAGTCTATATAAAACTGCCACTAGCTATTTACCTCATGGAGATGACCATATATATCACCTTAATAAGTCTTTATACTGATTAAAATAGGCTTTTAGATAATGGTTTATGACATTCTTTATTGTCATATTTTGCTTTGGCTTTATTCAATCTAAAGTTAACAGTTGTTCATTCTTATATTGTAAAGGAAGACTATTCATAGCCATTCTTATTTATATGGATGATATTGTCATTGCCATAAATAATGTTCAATGCCTTGACGCTCTTAAATGATCTTTAGTAGCTTGGTTTCCTATTAAGGACCTTGGTAGTCTAAAATATTTTTGGAATTAAAATCACTTGCTCTCCTGAAGACATTGCATTATTTTAGTGAAAATAAGCCTTCGATATTTTACATGAGATAGGTATGCTTTCTTTTAAACCTTATCATTTTTCCCATTGAACAAAACCATAAAGTTGGCCCTTTATCATAGTCACTTCCTTGATGATCCTAGTCTTTATCATGGCCTCCTTGGATGATTAATTTATTTAACAATCACCAGGCTTAACATTTGTTACTCAGTGCATATTTTATCCCAATTTATAAATCAGCTATATTAAGGACATTAACAAGTTTCCTTATGAGTATTGTAATATCTTAAATTGGCATTGGGCCAAGGCATCTTCTTGTCTTCTACTAATGATCTCTTTCTCAGAGCATATTATTGTTATGACTAAGTTGTCCACTTACTTGATGATCACTCAATGGCTTCTTCATTCTTCTTAGGCATTCTCCTACCATTTAGGAAAGTAAGAAATAAAATATTATTTCTTATTCTTTTACTGAGGCTGAATATTAATCCATAAAAACCACTACGTATGGGTTGATTTACTTATGACAATTGCTTTTTGACTTAACAGTGTCTGATGACTCTCATGTATAACTCTACTATGACAACTAAGTCGCCATACATATCTTTAATAATTCTATTTATCATGAACAGATGAAGCACATTAAGATAGATTGTCATTTTATCCATGATTGCATTCATTATGGTTTACTTATAATCAATACATTGCTTCTCATTAACCGTTGGTTAATATCTTTTCCAAAGCCATGGATAAACCACAATTTCATTATTTAGTTGGAAAGTTGGGCATTCACAATCTTCATGCTTTAATTTTAGGGGACGTATTAGACAACTGAGATTTTTGTTTATGATTACACTAATTTTGGCTTTCTTTTTTGTGTAGTATTTTCTTTTATATCGGATTTCTTTATATCATTACCATTTACATAAGATCAGTTGGTCCAACCCCCTCTTCATATTAATAAAAGCATTGGTGTATAGTTGACATAAAATTTTTAATATATATTAAAGTTATATTTATAAATGCAATATACTATAAATTATGAGTTTTATCAATAAAATCATTTGCACTTTGATAATGCAATGGAATCCAGACTAAGCATGTCTTCGAGAAGATCATGTTCAATTTTTACTTCTCTCAAAATATTAACACTCTAACATAAACATACTAACTATTTCATTTAGACAAAAAATATCAGTAAAATCATCTAATGATTGATTGAATTTGAATATAAAAATAAATTAATATTCAAAAGTTGACTTCATTTTAGGACATTTCTTACTATGCTTGGAATAATACTACTGATACCCCTAAAAAGAACTAAAAATAAACACTTTGTGAGTTACAACATAGTCCATGATTTTTGCATTGTGGATTAAATCTGTCCAAGAATTTCTTTAGATACATGAGTTTATAGAAAAAGGGTTTATAATTTGACCAGTAACAAAAATAAAAAAAAAAGTATAATTAATATATTTTAAAAAAATTAATTAGGATGGTTATTATTTAATTATATTTAAAAAATTTATTTAATTTTTAAAGGCTTTAAATTGCACGAGGTCGAGTCTTATTTATTTGTGGTTGAATTTGGTACTAAAAGAGATAATATGAGAATTCTTAAGGATAATTCATGACATTATGATCATTGATGAAAGCTAAATTAATCATATTTTTAGCTTAATTATTTAGTTTAAATATTTATTTTATGATTATATGAGCTCAAAGGTTGAAATTGTGAATTAAGAGGAGATTAGAGATTAAAGTGTAATTTTAGAGTTTTGGCTGATTCAACCTCTAAGTATTCATAAAGATTTTGACATCTTTAAAGTTTTCAAATGAGAGAGAGATCTTCTAAACATTTGAATTAGACATTTACAACTTTCAAAATTGAGCTTACACATCAAAATCTGAGTTTTTTTGAGTTAGCAAATCTTGAGTCGAAGTCAACAGATATAGTTCTTGTTATAGGTTGAGCGGCTCTAATATTTCAATAATACCTTAAGATAAAAAGGTCCAATTAAGATGATTCAAAATTTTATGCAAAGCTTACTTCTGTAGCTACAGCTTTTATGAGGTTCTTAGGCTTAAATTATGCGTCTATCAGTGCAAAAATTAGATTATAATTTACAGCTAAAACATGAATTGCGTTACACAGTTCTGTTTGAAATATATGAAGATGGCATGAGTCTAGCACAGTCATACCCAACCTAACATAGTCATTCTTGAGTAATAATTCATAAAAAATATTTTAAAAAGCAAGCACGACTATGTATGAATGTGACATAACCATGTGTCGCAAGTTAGCAACTAAAATCTCAAATTTTGAAGGCCATTTTAAAGGGGAATAGAAATTGATATTTTCCCATTTTAAAGGCATAGTTAGGGTTATTGATAGTAAGGTTGAGCATCGGACGAGTCAAGTCAAGTCAGTTTGTAAATTGTGGTACCGATCAGTTTTGAATATGGGTATAGACAAGCTGAACCGAGCAAATTTGAGAGTTTAATTGATCGATTGGATGATCGAAATTCTTGGATTTTTTCGATCAGATTTTTTGGATGGGCTCAGTTTAATGCAGCCCATTAAAAATAAAGCCAAAAGTAAACTTAACTTAATTTTCATTATATAGTGGGCTTGGCCCATGCTTACATGCCTATGTTTACATGCCCATTTAAAGCCTAATATAAACATAATTACAAATTTACATAATAAGAACTAAGAAGATCATCTAACTATATGATCAAATAATTCTAACCCATCTAATCAAATAATTACTAAATCACTTTGTTTCTAACCTATTCTGAATATGCTATACAGTTTAAGAAAATAATGTGTTGTGCATTTTCAATGAACCAAAAGGAAAAAAGAATAGGAGTCCATCTAAAAAATACTAGGATTCCTTCATTCCTATAAAAATTAAACATAAACAGTGTGTTAAAATAATAAAACATATTACTGAAATCACAAATGTTAAAATCAAATAAAAATGAGATGAGTTTCAGAGATTGTTTTTTAAATCAATAATAAAATGGTTCCAACAAAGTTTCTGGCAACAACATCAATGCTACCAAAGAAACTTTGCAAACCATCTAGTACATGAATCATATATGAAACAAAGGTGGAAGCCTCATCATCAACTCATCTCATATAATAAACACATAAAAAAAACCAATGAGATATGAATTAAAGCATCAAACAAAAATAAGTTATCTCCTCTCCTGCATGTAAGCAAGTCTTCATTCCACTCCCCAACATTTGCTTTATCAACTGCTAAAAATTCAAAAGAAAACCTATTTGCAACAAAAAGTAACTGGGACTAGGGGAGGCTCAAATTTGAAAATGAAACCATGCTAAAGAAAATGCAACCACATTTCCGGTAGCTATAAATAAAATATGCTACCAAAGAAACTTAAACAAAGAGCATTCACTTAAGTGACTCAGTTTAAGGTGAGTGGAAGCAATCATTATAGCCTCAAAACATACAATGAATGTAACAACAACATTGTGAATAACATGCAATTAATGCTCATGCAGTAGAGGTTACATTCAAACAAAAACTGAATGCAGCAGCAATATTATGAACAACTTACAATTCATGCTCATCAGTGGAGGTCACATTTAGGCAAACTTGTCAAGTATAAATCATTCACAAGCAGCAAACAGAATCATAAGCAACCAGCATAGTTAGCATATTTACTCAAATATAGGTTTATAAAATGTGCAAGAAAAATCATTTAGGAATTAAGAAGTGGCTGAGGCATGTGTTATAGTTGGCCCAACACTAATTATTAGTAGCTCTGCAGCACATAAAAAATAAGAATTAGTAATTTTTCATAAATAAAATAATATAATAGAAAGAAAGTGATTAATAAAACTAGGCTTAATACCTTTCTTAAAGTTCTCTAACTCCTCAATTGCCTTTTCAACTGAAATAGGCTTACTACCTTTTCTTAGCCAATCAAATGTGCAAATTAGTGCTTCCATAATCTTTGGAGTTAATGAATTCCTAAAGTCATCAAGTACTCTCCCACCAGTACTAAAAGCACTTTTAGAAGCAACGGTTGAGATGGGAATAACTAAAACATCACAAGCAAGTTTAAAGAGAATTGGGAATCTCTCTAAAATCAATTTCCACCATCTCAATACATCAAAGTTCCTATCTTCTTCAATAATTGCTTTATTCAGAGATAAATCAAGATCACTCTTTTTGCTTCCACCTAAACCCTCCTTCATTTTCTATTTCTTAAACTTGGCTTTTAAAACAAAAACAGTTGTACTAGAAGCAGGTACACCAGCACTAGAATCAAATTGGCCAAGAGTTTCAAAATCAGAAAACCAACTCTAAGAAGCATATGCATTAACAGGTTTGTAAAAGGTAGCATAATCTTTAAAAAGTTCATATAGGGTATATTTGACATTGTTGAATAAGCTTCCACCTTCTAATTCTCCATAAATTACATTTAAGGAGAATCCCAAGAATTCAATTTTGTCCCTAAGATCAAGAATGTTGGCAATGAAAATTAGCATGTTCATTTTTAGCGGGTCACCCCAATACTTATCAAACTTGGAGTTCATGCTAAGTCTCATATGCCTAACTTGCAAATCAGATGATTGTTGCCATTCATTTAGAATACAAAAAAGGTCTACAATTTTACTAAAAAAGTAAATTGGCAGTAATATATTTTGAACCTAAAATTCTCAAACTCAATTCATAGAAAGGCTGAACAAATTTCACATACTCTTTCACTATTTGGTAATCCTCATCACTAAGGACATTCTCACCCAAATCTACCATAAAATTGAACTCTTGTTCTCCAAAAACCTTAAATGACTTTTCATAACTATATACAGTCTTTAACATCAAGTATGTTGAGTTCCACCTAGTGGGAACATTAAGTGAGAAACTTGATCTGCACTCCACACCCACCAATTCATTATATTCCCTAAATTTTCTCAATCTAGCAGGGGAGTTTCTAACATACCTAACAGCTTCCCTCATCCTTTAAATTGCTAGGTTAGCATCTTTCAAACCCTCAGTAACTACCAGATTAAGATATGTGCAAAGCACCTCTTATGGACATACTTTACTCTAACTGAGCTCACTCCCCAAGTCAATAATTTCTTTTTAAAATAAGAAATTGTTATGTCATTTGATGAGGCATTATCTATAGTAACATTAAAAATATTCAATACACCCCACTCAAGTAAGCAGCTTTCTAAAGCTTTGGCTATGTACTCCCCTCTATGTGAAGAAACAGGGGCAAATGGTATAATTTTCTTATGTAGCCTCCACTCATCATCAATGAAATGTGTTGTAATGCATATATAATTAATTCTCTGGATAGAAGTCCAGGCATCAGTGGTCAAGCTGACGCTTTGAGAATATTCTTTAAAAAAATTTCATTTTAATTCTCTCATCTACATAAGAAATAAAACATTTCCTATTAACTACCCACCTATAGGGGATCTTAAACCTAGGACATGTTGCAGAAACAAAGTTTTTAAACCCCTCCCCTTCAACAAACTTGAAAGGTAACTCATAAATAACTATCATTTTAGCAAGTGCAGTCCTAATTAGCGCTTGGTCAAATTTTCAAGTGCCAACTAAACCTAAAGGATCAGTTCCATTTGCTTCCACCCCATAAGGTTTAATGTTTAAAAAGGCTTGCCTAGAGTCTTTACGTTATGGCATTTTTTTGCATTGTAACATGTGATTTCTAATTAAAGATGTGCCATGTTTTTTTTTGAGTTAGCATTAAATTTAGCAGAACAATAAATACACTTAGCTTGTTGTGTAGTGCCTTTGCCATCTTTAATCTTCTCAAAGTGCTCCCAAGCCCTCAATCTAGATTTAGTCTCTTTCCTTTTAGTAGCAACATCATTTTGCTTAGTAGTAGCAAAATCAATTTTATTTGCTTTCACATCATTTCGTGATTCAACATCAGGGACAATACCAGCTGCAACAGTTTGACTACTGTTGGGATTCCCAACATTCATCCTAAAAAATGAGAGACAGACAGTAGTCACAACGCTATATATATATATATATATATATATATATTAAATATAAATACATTAATAAATATAATCTAAATTTATTTTAGGTTAGATCATCTTCATTCAAATAAATAAATATAAAAAAAGAATATTTAACAAATTTTAAATAAAATTAAAATTAATATAAACAAATGCAGTTTGAAGTAAAAAAAAACAATATTATTAGAAAATAGAGTTAAGTTAAAGGACTAAAAATTAAATTAAATTAAAGTTACAATAATATTATAAAATAATAAGTGTAGTAAAGTAATAAGACTAAAATTAAATATTAAAATTACAATAGTATTATAAAATATGGTTTATTAAATTAAATTAAATCTTAAAATAGATTTAATTTAAAATTATATTAAAATAGTAAAATAAAAAATCCTAGAAACAATAACAGACCAATACAATGAAAGAAATTTTGTTAAAATAAAATAAATGATATTAAGGATAAATAACAAACATTTAATTCGAAATCTATAAAAAAAAATCAAGAATACACCTTATATTTTTTTGTGAAATGAATACAGTGACAGAAAAGCTAGGAGATCATGCTCAGGCAACACAGATCTAAAGAAAGCAAACAAAAATTATTCAAACAACATAGATCAGAACAAAAGCAAGGAGATCTTACTCAAACACCACAAATCGGGACAACACAAGGAAGCTTCCACCTTTTTTTTTGACATAAACTTCATTGATTTTGTATATTGATTTTTAGTAGCAACACATGCATTGTAGATCTATTTGAGATCTCCATCATCACCTTTCTGTCATTAGACTGAGAAGAGATTGAATGTGTTTCAGTGGAGATGAGACATCCTCTAGACTGAGAGGCTCAGATATTACTATGGAGAGAGACTGAAAGAGTGACCTAGACACAGATGAGAGAAGTAGGGTTACAAAATAAGGATTTAAAGGAGAAGATTAGGGTTTGAATAGAAGGCGAGGCAGCTGATGGGTTAGGGAAGGGAAGGGAACTAGGGTTTTCTTGAGAAAAAAAATAGGAGCAACGAAGAAGAATCAAGAGAAATGAGGGATATTTGTTTATGAGTTAGGTTTAGTATATATTTATACATATATAAAATGACATAGTATTAGTTATAGGTATTCGAAAATTTGGGCGGGTCGAATATCCATCACCTCCCCCGATTCGACTCCAACAAATCGATTATACTTAACCTGTATCACCCGAACCTGCCTTGACCCATTTTCTTATCTTTCGACCCCTTTTCTTAGCCCGGTTCGGTCTAGAAAATTTGGCCTGACCAGATTTTGCTCTCCCTTAACTGATAGTCACCATTTAGAAAAAAATAATTTCTTTCAATTTCTTTTGATTACCAAATCTAGTTATTGATTCACTTTGGATTAAGACCTTGAGATTCAAGAATAAAAATTGCAATTGTTCATTTTTTTTAATAAAGAGGAAGCAAAAAGAGATTTTCTATTATCATTTCTACTTTGTTTAATCTTTGATAACATGATGATGATGATTGAGTTCTTTATTTCTTGTTATTCTCTTTCTATCAACATGTGTGGCTAGATTGTTAGTTAGGGTTTTAACTTGGCTTAACAAGAACTTAACTAGATTAAATCCTTAATAAAAAGATATTCATTCATTGATTGTTATTAAGATGAATGCTTTCTTTGGATTCATCACCCATTGAATTGAATTAGACAATAGGATTGAATTGAGAGATAAATTCTATTGAGATTAAAATAATAATCTACTAACTAAATTAAATTTATTGAGAAACAATATAATATTTAATATTATTTTGAGAGTTGTGACTGAAGTTGATTATAATTGATTATTTAATTTAGTGAGAAGTAGATAATTGGATGATTAATATATTTAACTCATTAAAGATTATTTGAGATAGAATTTCATAATTTTAAAAATATTTGCAAATTGAATGAATGCCACATTTAAGAGAGGAAGTTAACACAATCTTTTGAATAGTTGAGCTAGGATAAAAACCCTAACATTTAATTTTGAGTTACGAAACTAGAAGCATTTTATTAACTCATTGTTTTATTTTATTATCAATGTAATTTTGATTGTCTAAATAAATTAATACCAAGAGCAATTCAATAATTAACTTTTCAATCTTCGTGGGACAATATTTTTATACTACTTATACGGTTTCGTGCAGTTGCAGATTTTGCTACCAATCGTCAACTTCATGTTCTCACTTCGATAATAAGCGAGGAACAGCAATCTGAAGTAGCTTTTAACGCCTTTCCCTTTTAGGTCAGATTATGTAACCCACTTTTAAATTAGAAAGATAAGGGGTGTGTTACGAAATTTGGTGCAAAACATGGTACGATTATGGAGATAAATGAGAATGATATTGGTTCCTAGGGTAGATATGTCCAAGCGCGTGTGGATATTAATGTTTCAAAGCCTTTGAAAAAGAGGTTCTATTATTTTGAATAGTAAGGGTTATCACTCTTGAATCTCTTTTCAGTATGAGAAACTTTCCAATTATTGTTACTGGGGCAGGATATTAGGGCACATTGAGATAGAATGTGAAGTGAAATTTGATGATTTCGATATCCCATATTGGCCTTACGATCCCTCCCTTTGTGCATTCCCATCTCAAAATAGATATTTATTTTATGTGGTGAATTCGTCTTCTTTTCAGTACGCTCCTAGAGACACGTCTTCTTCTCAAACTAGCTTGGGTTGCTCGACGTAAGCTGAATATGAAGATTCAGATATCATCATTAAGTAGTTATGTTATGACCTACTCTGATAATGAAAATTTGACTTATAATGCACCTTAGATTAGGTTTGAGATTGAAGCGGAATGTCTAGATGGTAATCAGGTTGTCAATGTCAAGTGGTCTAATTGGGAAGATTCATGGTACCGTTTGGTAACTGTTGGGATCTCTCAAGTTGTTAGCACTGCTACAATGTCTAATTTTGTCATTAAAAAGCTGAGGCATTTTAAAAGAATGGCGAGGAAGGTTATGGAATAACAATCTGCTTCATTTCATGTCTGAATTTCTTATGCGACTTTCTCATATAGGAGTCGTAAAGCATCCTCTTCAAGATGATTCTTCTTCTGTTGAAGGGTTGGGTTCGGTTAGTGATCTTGATGTTCAAAAGGCTAGGTTGGATTCTCAGGTGGAACTGCTATTAACAGTTGTGAAGCGGAGACTACTTTATTGTCCCACCGAGGCCAATTAAGGTTCTAAGTTAAAATGTTCGAGAATTGGGGACTCCTCGTACGTGGCGCTCTTTATGTTTCTTACTCTCAAAAAAGAAGTAAATTAAAAAAAATGGTAGTTATCATCAATAAACTAAAATGTAAAAAATATTTGAAAATCGTTAACTTTTAAAACTTTCGAAACTAACTTCCGTTATCTTCTTTTCTTCTTTTAATTATAGAACAAACACTTTTTTTTTCCGTCGTCTTCTTGTCTCTTCAAACACTCACCGTCTTTCTTTTCTTTTTTATTTCTTTTTTTTTTCTATAGTTATTGAGTTCTTTACACCAAATCAATTTTAATCTTTTTATCTATCAAAATCAATAAAGATAAAAAAAAAAAAAAAAAAAGACATAATCAGTGGCCATTTTCTCCATGGCAAACCTCACCCTTTTGTATGTTTTTTGCACCAAAATTACTCGTACTTCTTTGCTGCTCCTATGATTCAACCTTACAGTTTCTTGGAACCAATTTGTTGAGGAATGGAAGCCTCTTGGTTGTGATTTTAATGGTAATTTAGGAATATTAACTTTTTTTCATATTCCTAACAACAAAAAATAACAGATAAGGAACAAGACACATAATGGGAGTTGAAAGTACATAGACTTAGATTGGCTAATTATTATAAGCATAGAGAATTAGATTTGCCTCTTTCTGTTAGCAAACATTTAAATATTTTGTACAATTTTACATAAAATCAACAATAATAAATAGTTTAAAATTGGATTTTCATTAACAGACAATATTACATAATTTTAAAATTATTTACACTTACTTCAAACAACAATATTATTTTCAAAAGTTATACACAACAATCTGACTACAACAATCCTAAAAACAACAAATAAAAAAACAATAAACAAAAAAAATAACAACTGAAAAACCAACAAAAACAACAAAAAAATTATGTAATATATAAAAAAATTCTTATTTTTATTATTAATACTAATAAAAGTAAAAATTTTATTGAAAAGAAAATAATTAGACTAGTTTTAAATAGCTCATTCAAAATTTTTAAAAACTCCATAAGAAATTAAACTTATTAAACTAAAAATTAAAACTATTTAGAATATAAAAATTAAATAAGTACAATACAATCAACTTCAATTAAAAAAATTAAAAAAAAAAAACAAATAGGTAACAAAAAAAAGTTGAATAGGAAGTTACATACCTAACAAAATAAAAGCCCAAAAAAAAAAAAGGAATTATAAAACTTAAAAAGCAAGTTCAAAAATGAAAAAAATAAAAATAAAAAGAACGAGCCCAAAATGAAAATATATGGATCTTCTGAACTTTCCTATTAAAAAAAAAAAAAAAATCTTTCCCATAACATACGCACAAAGCTTAATTTCAGCCAAATTGATATATTAACTATTCCGATTATACGTAGACAAGTTTGTTCATTTTCTATCAACGCATGCATGATGTTCTTTTTTAACGTTAGACAAATTACATACATACAAAGGATTAAACCTAGCACGAAATAAACACGGATATGTTTACAGAACATTAAAATAAAATGCATGACGTGCGCCTATAATTTCTTGTAGTGGGTTAAAATTACTTCGGTACTGTTGTTATTTTTAGAAAATCAAAAAATTCAGTTAAAATTCATAAATTGAAAAAAAAATTAAAAATACTAAATAATATAAATAGTTTAATGATTTTTTTGTTTTATTGAGAACTTGGGTTGGTTCGATTTGCAGATCAAATGCTTAGTCCTAATTTATTATTCCATGCATACACATGCACTCAGGCATACATATTTGTGCCCACAGGTGAGATTTGGATTGCAGTTTATATCAATTAAATTAATTGTTAGAATTTTAAAAAAATTAATTAATAAATAAAAAAATTATAAATTATTATTATCGGTTTGGTTAGACTTTTAACCAAACTGACTGATACTCCCCTTTAATTTTTATAGCCTTAATCTTCCCTCCATTGGCATCTAAAAAATTAAAATTACTGTCATTTAGTTGGTTCGAAATGGAGTTGAACTGGTTAGACTGATTAGACCATAAACAGGTAATATAACCAGTTCCCCCCTCAAATCAATTTTAGAAACACCGGTTATACCTACATTTAGTTCCTTTGATTAGATTCATATAATAATAATAATAATAATAATAATAATCATTTGTAGATCATTTAAAAAAGAAGAGATAAAAAAAAGGGCGCAAAACAAATAGGCTTAGCTCTCATCACCGAGCTCGTGGGATCTACTAATGTCATGTCTCGTACCTATGAATAATAAATTAAATTTTTTTTTTTACACTGAATATAATACACTTTATAATTAGATAAATATCACATTAATTAAATGTAAAATACTTAACCAATAAAAAAGAAACACTTATTTTTATTATTCACATCTATTCTTTTGGTGTATTACATCAAAGCAAGAAATGCCCTTAATTTTATCGTCGCTAATAAAGTTATTGAAAAAAAAAAGCTTCAACTGAAAAAAAGAAGTTTAAAGTTGTCTTATATTCAGGTACTACCATACAGGTAGGGTTTATGGATTCGACAATTGAAAAAAGTAGAATCTCAATTTTTTGATCGAGTTTTTATTTTTATTTTAATAGTCAACAAATCTAATGGAAATAAGATTTAATGATATTTTTGTGTGTGTATATATATTTTTTAAATAGCATGATGGCCCTTGTCTTTTGGGCACAAGGGTCACTATATCCCAAGTGTTTAACTTGGATTGATTGCTTCTTGTAGATGGATATATATGTCATTTGCAAAAAACAAATTTGCAGTACGCATTGATCACATAGTTAACAAGCTAACAGCAGTGCACTGCACTAGGAGAAACAAGGACAGAAGAAGAAGAAGAAGCTCATACTAGAAGGTGGTATCTGAGTTGCTCAATTTCAAACCAGAAATGCAGAGCCTAGTTATTCCACTATTAACAAGTTGTTTTGTGTTAGTCCTTCGCCAACGGCAGGATACTCCGGAGACAGTTGCCATTCTCCATCCACCAAGAATTTGATCTCATACCTTATACAGCATCGAAGCAATGCATTAGGAAAGATGACAATCAACTAGTTATTTAGGATTATCAATATGCTTTTACATAAATAAATTGAACGCACCTTCCAGGTCTAAGCAATAAGGTTGTTGTGAACTTGGTAAAAGAACCATCATACTCTGGTGATAAGTGCTCGCCCTGGCTCCATCCATCAAAGCTGCCCATTACTTGCACACTCTGTATGTAAATGAAATTTTTGCCTAATGGTTAAAATTAACCATATACGTTACAATTTACTCAGCCAAATATTTTATAAGAATTATGCTGTCCACCAAAAATATAAAAAATCCACCAACAAAAAGAATCTCTTGCTAGAATTTGGACCTAAAGTGAAAAGGTCTATTTCGTCTTTCGATTATCAAAGGTGCCCATCACAATGGTCCATTCATATTATCACATAAGAAACATGAGAAAATATCCAGAAAGTAACTTATTCTGAATCACTATACATGATATTCTGCGAATGCGTGTTCTATGTCAATGAGACAGAAGACTCAGGATGCTCGATTATTCATGACAGAAAAACAAAATGTAACATTCATATTTGTAGATAATGTTCAAAGTTCATGTTGTTAGCTGTAAAATATTATTAGCTGCATAATATTAGGGCTTGAAGATTACATTAGTTGTGTATATTCCTATTTTAGGTAGACTTCTATATTAGTACCTATTTTATAGGTATTATTACCGCAATAGTTATTTTCTTACTTTAGAATTCTTGTATATATAGGCAAGGCTGTAACTTACATCATGAGAAAAAAGTTTTTCCTCTCTTCCGTTCTTTTCTTATTCACAACATGGTATCAAAGCATATGCTCTAGGTTGCTGCCCTCTTTTTCAGATACAAACAGTTATTTCTCTATTTTAATTCACGATGATGGAAGGGGAAAACTCTAAGGCTGCTTAGGGAAATAATGGAGTTTAGGTAAGATCGCTGGCAGAAAATCCTTCACTACAAATTAGTCCGGTGAAGCTAGATGGAACAAATTACCTTGCGTGGTCAAGGTCATGTTTATTGTACATCCAAGCTCAAGGTTTGCCGGGTTACGTTATAGGAGATAAACCAAAACCAGCTTCTAATGATCCAACGCTAGATAAATGGGAATCTGAAAATTCCCTCGTGATGTCATGGCTTATCAATTCCATGCAACCGCAGATCTCTCGAGGATATTTATTGCTCAATACTGCCCACAAAATTTGGAGTGCATTATCTCAAACCTATTCCCAGGTAGGCAACGATGCTCAGATCTACGAGCTACGGAATAAGGTGCATGGTATTGGACAATGAGAGATGACTATAGCTCAGTACTTTGCTGAATTGACCTGTCTTTGGCAAGAATTAGACTATTATCAAGATTTTCAGGCTGCATGTTCTGAAGATGCATCCAAATTTCAAAAGCTGAGAGAGAAGGAGCGTGTCTATGATTTTCTAGCTCGTTTAAATATGGAATACAACCAGATTCGGGTTCAAGTACTCGGTAGGGACCCTTTACCTTCCTTGAGACAGGCTTATTCTCATGTCCAACAGGAGGAAAGTCGAAAAAGTGCAATGATACACACAGTTGCCATGGATAGAGTAGGGCTGATTGCTAATACTGTTCATGAACAAAGCAACCAGGGTTCATCAAAGAAAGACCATTTAAAATGTGATTATTGTGATAAACCAAGGCACACTAAAGAGAGTTGTTGGAAACTTTGTTGGAAACTTCATGGCCGATCAACTAGAGGTCGTGGAGGTAATCGAATGGGATCTACAAGGCCACAAGCAAATTTGTCTGAGGCTGTTGAAACACTTGTGTCTGGAGAAACAACATACATTGGGGTTTTTTCTAATGAAGAGATGCAAACCCTAAGGCGTCTTTTGTCTCGGCTTGATTCAAGTTCAACTACAATTGCTTCATCCAATTTTGTCAAATCAGGTATTGCATTTCTTGCCAATCTTGAAACTCATAATGACCCATGGATTATAGATTCTGGAGCATCAGACCATATGACAGGCTCTTCCAATGATTTTTTGACCTACACTCTATGTTCAGGTAAAGATAAAGTCCATATTACGGTTCTTTATCTGCCATAGCTGGAATAGGTTCTATTAATTGTACTCCCTCCATTAAATTGTCATCAGTTCTTCATATCCCTAATTTTCCAAATAATCTTTTGTTGGTTAGTACTCTCACATATGAACTCAATTGTAAAGCTGTATTTTATCCTACCTATTGTGTCTTGCAATAACTGAAAACAGGGAAAACAATTGGCAATGGTAGAATGCAAGATGGTTTATATGTGCTAGAGGAGAGCAGCCACTGTTTGGTTCCACACAAAACCCGAGCTATGTTACGAGATTCTATGGCTGTTAACCAACAATTGATTCAGTTGCATAAAAGACTAGGTCACCCACCCTTTCCTATTTTAGAAAAGTTATATCCATGTTTGTTTAAACGATGCAATTCAGATTTACTGTTTTGTGATGCTTGTGAGTTTGCAAAACATACAAGACATTCTTATCCTTTGATTAATAATAAGAGTCCTATTCCTTTTATGACTATTCATTCTGAAGTGTGGGGACCTACTCAAACTGTTTCTTTGTCTAGTTATAGATGGTTTGTCACTTTCATTGATTGTTGTACTAGGATGACATGTGTGTATTTACCGCAAGCAAAGAATGAGGTTTTTTCTTGTTTCAAGTCATTTCACAAAATGATTTGTACACAATTTGCTGCTAAGGTTAAGATGTTTAGGACTGATAATGGCACAGAATACATGGAAGGTGAATTTTGCGAGTACCTTAACTCACATGGAATATTGCACCAAACTAGTTGTGTAAATACCAGTGCACAAAATGGAGTCTTGGAAAGGAAAAATAGGCATTTATTAGAAGTAGCCCGAGCTCGTATGTTTACTATGAATATTCCGAAAGCCTATTGGGGGAATGCAGTACTTTCAGCTACATATCTTATTAACAGAATGCCTTTAAAAATATTAGGTTTTAAAAGTCCTTTGGAAATCTTGCTTGGTACTAATTCTTATACTATTACTCCGAAAGCTTTTGGCTGTGTATGTTTTGTCTGTAGGAGTGTAGGAAAATTAGATCCTCGAGCGCTCAAATGTGTATTTGTTGGGTATTCTGCAACTCAAAAGGGTTACAAGTGTTATCATCCCCCTACTAGAAAATTCTTTGTTACTATGGAAGTCACCTTTCGAGAGTTAGAACCTTATTTCTCTCCATATCAGTCACCTCTTCAAGGGGAGGATAAGGAAGAAGAGGCGACATCATCAACTCATTGTGCACCTATACAGGTTTTTAATCCTATTACTAGTGATGAGGGGGAAACACATCAAAGTGGGAGACTTGACAAGTTGGATTTGAAAACATACACTCGCAGGAATAAAGCAAATAAAACCATTGAGCATGTTCTACCTAGTCAAGCGCCCAACCTGAATTCAGTTCCTGTGGATCAATCTGGTGAGTCTTCTTTAACTCTTGATTTTTTCTAACTCTGATTCTATTACTAATGACCTTGATGTTCCTATTGCTATTAGAAAAGGAGTTAGAACTTGTACTACTAAACACCCCATATCTAACTTTGTTTCATATGATTCATTGTCTTCATCCTATAGAGCCTTTGTTTCGTCGTTGTCTTCTGTTTTTGTTCCTCAAGGTTGGCAAGAAGCTCTTTGTGATAAACAATGGAAAGAAGCCATGGTTGATGAGATGAAAGCCTTGATGAAAAATGAGACATGGGTGTTTGTTACTCTTCCATTAGGAAAGAAACCAGCACAATGCAAATGGGTGTTTACCATTAAACACAAGGCTGATGGATCGGTTGACAGGTTTAAGGCCTGGTTGGTGGTGAAGGGGTTCACTCATACCTATGGTATTGATTACCAAGACACATTTGCTCCAGTTGCAAAAATGAATACTATAAGAATTCTTTTGTCATGTGCAACTAATCTTGATTGGGATTTACAACAATTTGACTTCAAAAATGCATTTTTGCATGGAGATTTAAAACAAGAGATCTATATGCAGATTCCTCTAGGATTTAATAGTGAGAAAACTGAAGGGAAGGTTTGTAGATTGAAGAAGGCTTTATATGGCTTGAAACAGTCACCAAGGGCATGGTTCGACGGGTTTAGTAAAGCCACGATCAACTTTGGGTATCACCAAAGCAATGCTGATCATACCTTGTTTATCAAAAACCACAATGGTAAGGCCACAATACTCCTTGTGTATGTTGATGATATAGTGATGACAGGGGATGATGCGAAGGAAATGGACAAATGGAAAAAATATTTAGCTCAAGAATTTGAGATCAAGGATTTGGGTAAATTGAAATATTTTCTTAGGATTAAAGTTGCTAGATCTGATAAGGGTATTTTTATTTCCCAACGTAAATATATCTTAGACCTTCATGAAGAAACTAGCATGTTGAGTTGCAAGCCAACAGATTCTCCTATTAAAGCCAATCATAAGCTACAAGGAAGGGTTAATAAATCTGTTGACATTGGTCGATATCAACGATTAGTTGGAAGATTGATTTATTTCTCACATACTATACCTGATATAGCCTATGCTGTAAGTGTGGGAGCCAATATATGCATGATCCTCGAGAACCACATTTAGATGTTGTCCTTCGTATCTTAACGTATTTAAAATCAGCTCCTGTTAAAGGATTACTCTTTTTTAAACATCGTCACCTAAAGATAGAAGGCTTTACATATGCAAATTGGGCTGGATCCCCTAATGATAGGAGGTCTACATCTAGTTATTGCACATGGTTACTTGGAGGAGTAAAAAACAGACAATAGTAGCACGATCCAGTGTGGAGGCTGAATATAGAGCTATGGCACGAGGTGTCTGTGAGTTGCTATGACTTTAGAAATTAATGCATGAATTAAGGTTACTAGAAGGGGAAAATGTGTCTTTATACTATAATAACCAAGCTGCTATTCGCATTGCTCATAATCCAATTCAACATGATAGAACAAAGCACATTGAGATTGATCGGCATTTCATAAAGGAAAAGATAAATTGTGGAATCTTGGATATTTCTCATATATCTTCAGAAAAACAGCTGGCTGATATTTTCACTAAAGGACTTGGAAATAAATACTTTCATGTTTTGGTTTGCAAGATGGGCATGTGTGATATATATGCACTATCTTGAGGGAGAGTGTTGTTAGCTGTAAAATATTATTAGCTGCGAAATATTAAAGCTTGAAGATTACATTAGTTGTGTATATTCCTATTTTGGGTAGACTTCTGTATCAGTGCCTATTCCATAGGTATTATTACTGCAATAGTTATTTTCCTACTTTAGAATTTTTGTATATATAGGCAAGACTATAACTTACAGTAATGAGAAAAAGGTTTTTCATCTCTTCTGTTCTTTTCTTATTCACAACAGTTCAAATGCGTCAATAGAACCTAGGCTTTCACCTTGGAGATCACAAGTTCAAATAACAAGACTAAAGGAGTGACATAATTACACATGATTAAAACAATATCAGTTTAACCAATCATCTAGACTCATACATTAGATAAGGGATGGTGCTCAGAAATATAGTTCAGACATATAATAGCACAGTTCCAAAGTCATCACTTCCAGATACCATTCATTTGCATGAATAAATCAAATTCTTTCACAAGCCAAAGTGAACAAAGAAATACATATGAGTTCATGAAGGTATATTCTTGCATGCTTACCTCTGCCATGCCACACCAGAACAAGTCAACCTCCTTGGATTGTGCAGCATCAACATCCTTTATTTGTTCGCTCAATTTTTCATGGATAGCTTTACAGTGACAAGAAAGAGGGGGAATTTGAACTATTATTAGGAAACAATGGAAAAAGCTTGCTCAGACAGAATTTGTAACTCCATGGTCCATTGCGTCAAAAAAGCAAGATTATATAATCCAAATTTATTGAATGCTTTTTTCTTGGCTTAAAAGAATATCACCACACCACATGTGACACCGTTCTATCATTATAAAATATCTTCGAAAGTAGAGAATCTATCAACAAATTTACAAGCAAAAATCATTGTACCTTGTAAACGCAAAAGGAGGTGAGATTGAATGTACTTTCCATTTATCTTTCTTGAACCTTCTGGGATGCCAGATTGGGCTATTTCTTCTCCCAGTTTAACCAAGGCCTGTCCATACAAAATGAATGAAGGTATTAATAATAGTACTTGGATTCTGTAACACAAAAATATGCATAAGACCATATGCTTTAGCTTGATGCTGAGAACACAACACTTAACACAGAGAACATTAGAAAACCACCCAAATAAACAGGTCAACCAAACAAATAAAGCTCAAAAATGAACTGCTATAGATAGAATTTACAATCAACTTTACTTATATCTGGGTGAAGACTAGCCTAGTATTTTCAGAGAAAGAAATAAACAAATGAATTTGATGGTTATGTGGAAAAGGAGATGAGAGATTGAAGCAAGTTGTTGTGCAGTTTTATTACATCTCTTGCTCTCTGTAATCATGCCATCAATCAAGGATTGTAATATAAATCCTGCCAGCAGATCACAGTTAACCCTTGTCCAATTCACTATTTTGCATATGAACATTTTGGTATATCTATATAACGGTTTAATACAAGAATAATGACTTGGGTATCAAAACTTAGAAAAAAGTAAGAAGTAAACCTGAATTTCATGTTCCATTACAGCAAGTTCGCTTTTGAAGTTCACCATTGCATCTTCCTTTATGTGAAGCTACAGAGAAAAGGGAACATAAAATAAGATATCAAATCTTAAGGGCTTTATCCTGATGCAGAAATCGCCATGTATGGCATGGGAAAGTAACTTCTTCATTCACACATATTTCAGATCAGACTTAATTTTTGTCAATTTATATCCGACAGTAGACACAAGTAAAATAATTACTCATGTGTTTGATGGAGTTCAAAACTGGAATAATTTATTATGTAAGTATAAATAGAGTCCTCATAACTGAAGTCCACATGATTAATCATCATCTCTTAGATTTCTTTGACAAGGCATATTTATCTTCCTGACTTGTCAGTGGATGGGATTATGGGAAAGAAAAAAGTATGTCCTGACTTCAATAATGTATTTTGACCTTATATCATTTAGCTTTTCACATGTGCAAACATCAAAGCTTGATGACGGTTGAGCAAACAGTAAACAATGAATTTTATTCTAATAGCAAATTTTATGTCAACAAAAGTTAATTACTATATAAAAAAAGCTAACAAATCTTTTTTCAATACAATGCACTGAAAGACACTTAAGAACACAAAGAAGCATCAGATTTTACTTTAATATGAATTACAGGTAAATCCACATTCTGTTATATACAAACCTGTCGTTTGAGGAACCGATTATGTTGATTGGCTTCACTTAGTTTCTTAATGAGTTTGTCTCTTTCTGAGTCAGCTAGGAGCATCTTCAACTGAAAATTTAAAGAACATAAGTTTTGGCAGGGGGAAAAATGTACATGGTCATCCCAACCAGCCTTAATGAAAAGTCACTTAAAATTAAAAAAGAAAGTATAGGTAAAAGATGAACCGGAACTTTTACACACAAACTATGAAGTGCAGGGTTTGCTACAGGTACCATAGTGTTAGAATGTCTTTTTGATGTAGAAAGGAAGCACTTGTCTTTGTAAAAAGTAAATATTTCTGTCACCAACTGCTAGCAAATTACTTTGATTTCCTAAAGCCCAACATTTTTTAGCTTTTCCATGCCAATACACATTTGCTGAAAACAAATGATATATTTAATGTTCGTCACAAAATAATGAATGGTACAAATATGAGCTCACCTCATCACTGCTTAATGGTCGAGCATCCTCTGATAAATCAGCAGATGCGTCTTCTTCATCTTCAAATTGTGCTGATGAAGATTCCTCCAAACTAACTGGCAAGGTACATGTTCTCCAGAATTCCTGGCTCATCAAATGCTTTGTTGCAGATCCAGGACAAGATAATCTTGGACAACTTGTCTTTATATTGTAAGGTTGCTTATAATTACATTTCCAATGTAACATTTGCGAACTCCATGAAAGCCATGGTATTTGTCTGCTGATACAGCACCTATGATGATTGTAACAGAAGTTATGATAAGGAAACTCCTAATATCCAAAACCCATCTTTCAAGAAACACTTTTAATCCAGTGAATGTTCCCGAAATAAATAAAAATACTTTCAGGGTCAGGAGTGCTTACCCTGTGGTACCTATCTCCATATTGACGAGTCCTCTTGCAAAATAAATACAAAAAAGAAAACAGAATGTTAGGAGGTTCCTACACCCAGAGCATATACTAAAAAATCAGATGTTTCAGTATCATTCGCAGAATAGTTTAAGAAGTTTTAGTGCACCAGTTATGAATTGCTTATAAAGTAGCACAGTTTTTCTTTTTCTTTTTTTTTTTTCCCCAAATTGTTAGAGATTCTCCGCACTACAATTCATAATGCTTTTAGGAACATTAAAGTTGACCACATCATATTCCAAAACTCCAATTAAATTTTTAGATTTTTTCAGTTTCAGCTAGGCAGCGAAAGCAGTCTCTTTTCAGCCCTTGATGACCTGACATTCTATGCCTTCCCGCTCCTCCACTCCAACCAAGTGAAGCATGCAATACACAAATCAAGATATAGTTTCAATTTATGGTAACTTCTTCTAGTGGGGAGGGTTGCGACGGGCAAATATATTTATTCCCTAATTTACAGATTTAGCTAATACGTCTATAACCTATTCTATGAAATTCCTCAAAGAACAATATCACTCGCAAAGTCAATTCTCGTCACCACTTTAAAAAAAATTACAGGTCCCCCCTTTATTGATTCTAAAACTACCCTTTTCCTATTGTTTCCATTTCTGTTAATCTTTACCATTTAATTCAAGGAACTCACAATCTACAAAAAAAAACAAAAAAAAGGATTGCATGATATATAAGTGATGATAACACTAAATAAAGAATATGAAGAGCAACAAAGTGAATAAAGTGGCAAAGAGAGGAGAAGAAGAATATATTACCCAAGCAAAAGAGCAGTGGTGTGGTGGAGTACGGAGAGCAGTGCAAGTTAACAAGAAAGATTTGTTCTGTTATTTAAGTAAGTATCAATTAAGCAGTTCAGTGAGAACTTTGAGATCAGGATTTTTGTGTTCAAGTGGTGACTGGCGAATGAAAAACGCTGAAATGCGGCGAGTTCTTAGAGATTTGGAGTTTTAGTACACACATCACTAGAGCAGTGGGAATTCCAAAAGGAGACACCACGTGGTGAATTATAAGCAGCCAAATGTCTTTTGCAAAAAAAATAATAAATAAAAACTGAAATTTTATGCAATTTAGCATTTATATTTTCATTAAAAAAATCTTTTTTAACAAAATAAATTAGGAGTCAAATCTCCGTACAATATAATGGAAACTCAGGTTCAAATTTTCCGTCTAACTTTTTCCGTTATATACTATAAAAAAACAAAATATTATCAACTATTTCTTTATTTATAATTATATTAAAATAAATTTATTTCATATTTTTTTTTATCTAAGTATCAACTAAAGATATGCCATTAATATTAACGGAAATGTTTTGCCTAACAGGCCAATTAACCAGCAGCTACATAGCGGCTTGTTAAGTGCATCAGTGCCTATTAGCGAAAATGTTTTATGTTATTGACCGCTAATATATATATATATATGAGAATTACAATGAGATACATTATATAAGTCCAAACATATGAACCCATCAAACAATTTTTATTATATTTTCATCAAACATATATTATCTCTCAATTTTTATTTTGTTAAAATTTATATTTTAACTTTTATTTTTACTTATTTTAACTTTTCTTATACACTAGACAAATATATGTATTTAACTCGCACTGAAATTGAATAGATGAAAAATAAAAATTATGTAAAATATGAGGTGAAATTGAATAAAATGAAAGTCGATATGTGATATAAAATAATTGATTAAAGTTAAAAAGTAAAATTTTATATTCCGCCATTTTAAATACATCATCCCAACATACATTTTTTCAATTTTAAAAGGAGAAAAAAAAATCCTAAATTGATTGAAAGTGTATAACAAGAATTAGTTCAAAGACAGAGATTCATGTTGAAAAAAAAAAAAAAAAAAAAAAAAAAAAAAAAAAAAAACTACATCCAAAGTTGCCAATCCATGAGCTAACCAGAATTATTGTGTTCAATTGATGAGTGACCAAAAGCCTAATGTCACACATATCACAGGTAAAGGCATCATGAACTTCAAGGCAGCTGCTCAACGCACCACAAAGAAAGTTCATGCACTAAACCCACAAAATTGATGCCATATTAGAGCACTGGATGCACAATATCCACATCAATATAAGAAACATGACAACCATACATACATAGATTTTGAAAATAAAACAAAACAATATAACTCTGTCACTGAGAAATAGATTTGAGATTGATACTCAAATATGTGAGATTTATGTATTAAATATACAAAAACAGGAAGATTTGACGGTTTTTTACCAAAATTAACCTAAGGAAACTTAGAAAGCAGGCAACAACAGAGAAAGAGTTACACTAGACATTTTGGTACAGTTTCATACTATGTTTAATAGCTTAAACTTTATATCATTATAAACTTTTTATTTAAAATTGACAGTGTTGTCTCATAAGAATAAGTTAAGAAGAACTATATACTTAGCTATATAATATAAATCCCAAACTTTAATATCATTTCAAAGCAAGAAACCTATATGAATATGATTTTACTTTTAAGTTTTTTTTTTTTTTCAAAGAATAAAATAATCAAAGTATGTTCTTCTTCTCTTTGATGAAGCTCACTCAACTTATACGGTGTCAATTATATGCTCAAAAAGGTTAAATCTTATAATTTGGTCCAATTATTTAATTCTTTTTATGGCACATAGAATTTATATACTAAATCAAATATTTATACCGACAACCATTGGAATCAATTAAATAAGTGAGTAGTTCTCACATAACTAATATCTTGAATTCGAGTCAGTGCATATATATTAAATTAAGTATTGAAAAATATTTTACAATTGTTATTGTTATGACCCGTATTTTATTTATTAATTTTAAAAGAAAATTATTAAGTTTTAATTATTATTTTATTTAATTAGTGTTAAATGGAATATTTTAATACATTTTGATAATTCTTTATGTATGTGTGGATATAAGTATTTAGGTGAGATTTAATATTTTATATTTTTAAATTATTAAAATATTTTATATGTACCCTTTGTACTTTGTACAATTATGTAAAAAAAATTAGTTAAAAATATATATTTTTTTCTTTTTCCTTTCCCTTCCCCTTCCTCTTCTCTTTCCTTTTCCTTCCTCTTCTCTTTCCTTCTCCCTCCCAGCTGATAGCCTCAACACCTACCACTACCCCTGCCACCTGACACCTCCAACCACTGGCAACCCCTTCTCCTCTCCTTCCTCTTTTTTCCTCTTTGGTGCCTGTTTGCTTTGGAGATCATCGATGATGTTTTTTGTCATCTCAGACGACGTTGTTGGTCTCTTTTGAATGTCCTCCTTCTAGGCATTATTTCTCCTCAATCAATTTTGTTGATCCAAACTAGTAACAACTTTGATTTTGAGTAATTGTTTTATTTTGTTAAATTTAGTTTGAATTCGATTTTATTTGGATATACTTGCTTTGGGATTAAATGCAATTAAGGTTGTGATCTAGCTAATGATGATTTTTATTTATTTTTATGATTTTTTTGAATTTTTCGGGCTTGGATATGCTTCACGCTACTGTTCCGGACTTGGAAAAATATTTTATTTTTAATAAATCCTATTAATTATACATAGTAAACTTTGTAAAGAAAGTTTTGTGAAATTCTTTATAGAATTTTAAATATGATTTTTTGAAAATTATGTTAAAATATGTAAGTTTTGGAAAGTTATTAGAAATTAGTAAAATTATTTAATTTTAATTTCATTGTTGTTGATTATTCTGTTTTAGATTTTTTTGATTAATAAAAGCATGAAAAATAATTTTTATAATTATTTCTCAATTTTTAGTTAATAAGTAGTAATTTTGGGGAAATAAATGAAAAATAAGTTTATTTATTATTTTCCAAGCTTCAATGAGAAATTTATTATTTTTATCATATAATTGAGTGATTTTGATAATTATTTACAATTTATGCTAATTTAATTGTAAAATGGAATTTTATTCCATTAATAGATTTTATTAGCAAAGTATTATTTATAAATTAGAATTTTATTATTTATTTGGAAAATAATTTCTTTAATATTTTTATGATATATTTTGGTGATTTGAGAAAATTATATTATTTTATATATTTTATGATGTTGGTTCTTAGTTGGGCATTAAATATAGTTCGGGGACCCAATCTGAGATGCTGAGTCTTGGAATATTTTAAAGCGTATTTTTGCACACGATTGACTCTACTTTTAATAAAGAGATATCCGTTTTATGAAGAAGACTCTACTGAATTTTTTATAGATTTCGCGTAACACGTGACATCGAGTCTATGTTAAGTTTTGAGTGCTTTTACAGTCGAGTTTTATATCAAGTTTTCTCTAGAAATCTAAAATATATAAGATTAAGATTTTTATCCTAATTAATTTATTATTATTTTCTATAGCCCTGTCGAAACCGAAGCCTACAAGACAAGGTTAGTCGAGCTATTATAGAGGAGCGTATTCCACCTGTGAGTTATTATTATATGTGCATTACATGTAAAAATTATTGTTAGCATCCATATTTCGAATAAATATGAATTTTATTATGCTATATTGCATTAAATGTTATTTATTATTGTTATTGCAAATATATATGTTTTCATACATATAAATGTGAATATTAATTGTTATTAGTGGATGCTGCAATATTTTAATATGAATTTCATTATTTTATTTATGAATGATATTTTGGAGGATAATCATAGAATGTGCCACCCAGTAGACCACACTAGAACTGTTGTGCAATAGTATGCTAGATTTTACGTTATGATATATTGATTAATTTGAGTTATGATAAAGATTTAATTATTAAAATTGTGAATAGACAATAGTAAGGCTGCATGAGCTCGGTTGACTTAGTATCTCGAAACCAGTCCGTTGTCAAATTTGAGAAGGAAAATTTTTTGGATTTAAGTGAGCCTGTTAGCTAGAAAAATATTTTTGGATTTAAGTGAGCATGTTAGCTATTGAGGTTCAGTGATTGAGATTGCGGAAAATTTTAAGATTATGCTCCAATCCTCCACCCAAAATCTTTATGCATTTATTTGTTTGTTGTAAAATGTGATTTCGAGCATTTGTATAAAATGTATGTATATAATTAAATAAATATAAATATACAAATATTATTATATTGATGTTTGAATGTTTGTATCCTTAGGTTGCATGCATATATATATATATATATATATATATATATATATATATATATATATATATATATATATATATATATATATATATAAATGATTCACTTAGTGAGGTTTGACTTTTCTCAATTATTTTTCAGGATCCTTTTCATCAGACCTCTCATAATAGTTCTCTTCGTCAGACCTTTTCCTCATTGGCTGACTTGCCTAAATTTTGAACTATCACTTTTTGTATTTATTAGACGCTGCATTAGTAGTATTTACTTGTGGTAGTAAGTTATGTTAATGCTGCTAGTAGCTATTTATCTTAATATTTGTATGAATATATTTTATTATGATATGATATGGAGATTTCTTTATATTTTAAAAACTTTTAATTCTGAGGCATGTTTATGGTTATATTTGTAAGATTTGTTACAGGTTCCGGATTCGTAAGAATTTCTGTTCCCTAGTATCGGTCATGATCTTCAAATTTGGGTTATGGCAGTTATAATCCTACACGAATTGAACTGCATTAAGTAGAATTTATAGTGTATTTGGATGTAGGCATTTAATTTGAAATCTTTGATTTCAAATATTGAAATTTGAAATATAAAAATTTTAAATAACATGTAGTTATATGTTATTTCAAATTCTCATTCAATGAGCTATTAAATTCATTATGGATTTGTTTCAAATCCTTATAAATACAAATTCATGTAATGTCCAAACAAGAAATTTCATTGAAATCCAAATCCATACTCAAACCTCTTGCATCTAAATATAGCATTAGTGAATTGTGAATACCAATATATATATATATATATATATATGAATGAATGAAATATTTTGTAACAAAAAAGTATTTACATTTTTTTTATATTGACAAAATAACCTTTAAACTTATTTTTAATAAAAATTTTAAAATTGATAATAATAATTTAAGTTCTTATTTTAAAATTTAAACTTTGAACTTTTATGTTTAAATTAATAGACTAAAAAAATAAAATAATAAGTTTTTATTATATTTATCATCATTTAAATAAAATAAATAATTTATTAAATAAGTATAAGATTCATATGCAAATATTCTATAAACATTCTTATTTAAAATGTACTACACATTTTATATAAATTATATAAATAATAAATATTAATTATAATTTATATTTATACTATTTATAATACATAAAAAAAAATATGCAGTATTTATAAAAATATGAATGAGGGGTAAAACATTTTTTAACGAAAAAGCATATACATTTTAATATTTGACAAAACAACCTTAATTTATTATTATTATTTTTACTTTAGAAATGGATAAAGATAGTTTTAATTTGTTTGAACATTTATATTTAATTAGATAAATTTAAATAAAATAAAATAATTTTTATTTTATTTATTGTCAAATTTAAATAAAATACACAAACTATTAATTATAAGGTGCACATATAAAAATTTTATTAAAAATTCTTATTATAATATACTGCATATTATATATGGATTATAACAAAAATTTATATTTTTATTATCAATACATTTATATAATTTTCTATTATTTATAATACATATAAAATAATTAAAGAATATTAAAAAGTTATAAAGAATTTATATCTATACTATATATACATGTATGAATAGGGAGTAAAATTCTTTTGAAAAAAATATTTGTATATATTAACTAATAGTCTTAATTTATTTTGTTAAAATGTTTGAAATTAATAAGCAAAATTTAAATTTAAATTTAAATTTGAAAATTTAAAATAGAATAAACAAAAACAAAATAATTTCACTCATTTATGAAGTTCGATGGTTGGTTGAGGAAATGCTTGAGTGAATTAATTATCCAAAAATCTTTGTAATCATTTCAATTTCTTTTTACATATGATTTCTTATGAACAAACTCTTATTGAATTTACATCTGCCATTCTTGTTGGGTGTATGATTAGTTTATAAGATTTTTTAATCTACTTTTTATTAAGGTTAAGAAGTGGGTAGTGGTCAATTCAATGTGGATTTGTGTTGAGCCCTTGAGAAAAACACATTGATTGTAAAGGTTATGTGTTAGTCTTGAAAACAATTATGAAAAAATTTTAAGTGAAACTTAAAAATATTTGGGATTAGATTTGATTGTGAGCCTAGAAAAAAAAATACTTAGTCGTAGGTTTGATGTGAGCCTTGAGAAATATACTTGTGAAAGGTTGTGAGTGAGTCTTGAAAACTTATTGTGTAAATGATTAGTGTTGAGCCATAAAACACATTAATAAAATTTAGGTTACAAATCCTAACTTGGAAAAGTTAGTGGAGTAGGATTGTTTAAATTCGAACCACAATAAATTGTTGTGTCTTCTTCTCTTTACTCTTATATCTTTTAGTTTTCTTTATTCTTTAATTCTTCCTTTAATCCATTTAAAACTCTTATTCACCCATTTTAGAGCTTTTTTTTTTTTTAAAAAAAAAAAAGAATTTGGTATCATAATGTGGGTTTGAGGTATTTGGTTGTCAGAATTTAAAATTATGGAAAGTGAATTTCTTTCTTTTTAAATTTATAGATTCTTTTTTACAATTTAAAATGAACTTTAAAAATATCTGATTATAATTAAGATTTTTCTTCTTCACTTTGTTGTGAAATATTTATCGCAAGTTTTTCCACACAAACTTTTTAACTTTCTTATGTTGATCATATTATCTAAATCAATAATATTTACTTGTGATTCATCAAAATATTGTGATCTTGATCTTCCATTTGCACTTATCAGTTTTTGATAAATAAAATTTGAAAAAGTGAATGAAAAAATTTGAAAGTGTGTGTGTGTGAGAGAGAAAGAGAGTAAGAGTGATTTATGAATATTATATAATAAATAAATAAAATATTATATTATAAAAGAATAAATAATATATATTAAATATTAGAATGAATATTTTGAGAAAATATTAATAAAATATTAAAATAGTATTAAGAGAATATTGAGAGAATTATTTGTGAAAAAAAATGTCTCCCCTCTACTTTATTTATAGATGCCAAAATCTATTTTGTGAACTTAAAATAACCTTATAAACTAGTTGTTTTATAGTTGTTGTACAGGGTAAATTTATCTTTTACATATATATTCTGTTCGAAATCGTAATAGGCAGTTAACCGGATCAATTCTGGACCAATTCCAGACCCAAACCGACGTTTAGCCAGGTACTATCTTCATGCACAAAAGAAAGTATCAGTTTGATACAGCTGTTCAATATGTTATCTAGCAAGTATCACTTTATTGTTACTAATATTTCAAGTGCTAATTTGACCTAATCAGTAATATTACTATAAACAATAATTGATAATATATATATTATAAAAATAAATATTATTTTTACTTATAATTATAAATATCAAAAGTAGTATTCTTTTGTTATTTACATAATTATTAAAAATAGATATTTTTTATATTATTAAAATTTTTGATGATAGATTTAAAATGAAACACTAATCTATAATTTTTTGTTGATAATTTTACAAATAATTATTTTATTACTATAAATAATAATTTAACTTCAATTTAAAACTTTGAATCATAACTGTAATTAGCTCTTAGTTCATAAACTTAACCAAATATTATTATAGTTTTTGAATAGTTTTTTTCTAATAGCTATGCTTAGGGGTGAGAAATATAACTAGACATTAAAAAAACTAAATTTAGTTCGGTTATATTCGGTTTAGTATATAACTTAATTTTATTTGGTTTAAGTTTTATAAAATCAAAATATATTGGATTCAGTTAAGTTTTAATGGTTAAAAATATAAGTAAACTAAAATAAACCGAATTTTGAAATACTATTAATTTATATGAATAGTTATGGTTTGATTTAATGTTAATATTTCAAACAAAACCAACAATTAAGTTTTTTAAAACTTAAAAATTTATTAAATTCAATTTGAATAATCAATTTGTTTGGTTAAAAAACCACCGAATTTAAAAAAAAAAATCTTAATTTATGTGAATATTCCAGTGGTGAGAAAAAGATCAGGAAAGGGTGAAACTTCAACTGTTGCCCTTCCAGACACCTGCAAACTTTATATCAAATTTGATGCAAATGAGGAGAAAACATTAAAAAAAAAAAAAGTTGATTCAAAGTTAACTATAAAATTTTAAAATCTGATGCATTTAAATACAACATTTTACACTAATAAATTTTTATGTTAGAATTAAGGGATAATATCCAAAAATGACCCTCATATTTATTCTAATTTTTATTTTGTCATTTTAACTTTTTTATTTTGAAAAAATTTAAATTTAATATTTTAATAATTTATGTTTATTTTAATTGTTAAGAATAAATTATTTAAGTTTTAAATTTTTTACAAAATTTAATTAAAATATTTTATTTCAATTTTACATACAAATTAAAATATAATTTGAACTAATTATTTGATTTTAATTTTTTCATATATCGTAAGAAAAATAAATGACAAACTCTATAAAAGCAAGATTTTGTGTGTGAATATAAACACTATCCTTTAAGAATTTTGCCCTCAACTATTTTGTTTATGGATTGTAAAATAATTCCTTTCAACATACACACAACTTTTAAAGATAAGTGATACCATCCAGAATGTTTCCGCCTAATTAGGGGCCCATTACCCCATAAATAGGAACATTTGGATTAGTAAAAAGGCAGAACCGTCCGGAATGGGGAGTGCTCCAAAGTGGAGTTCTAAGCATAAAAGGGACACTCTCCTACCAAGATTATGATTCACTATTCCACATGGAATCTGACTCCGTTCAGGTTTGAGTATTACTATATATAGAGTCTTACATCCCTCATAAGGGATCATCTCATTCTCACATATTCTAGCTATCTTGTATTCTCCTTGCTTATGTTCTCTAACTTAGGCATCAGAGTGTTCGTGGGGACCCTCCCCACCTCTTACCTTACCTTCTGTTCATGGATTGCAGGACATGAAGCTCAAGAGTTTCGGAAACCAATTATCAAGTGGCGCCGTCTATGGGAACTCCTTAGGAAAAACCATTCATTTACTTACTAAGCTAAAGACATCTTCCATTCATTTACTCTCTTCACTATGACTTTTAGCCCACCACCAGCCCTAACTCTTGAAGCAGGCACTAACCCTTCCGTACCAATCCTTTTGACCGGCCTCTCAGACCCTCTCCCAGCAATAATACTTCCACCTACCTTACAGCATGTTGGAGCCTCATTTGGGCATATACCTTCACTTCCGGACAAAACACCAAGATACTTGTCCTTGGGTACAGACTTCCCATATTACGCTCCGCTACAACACCATCGATCAATACCTTCTATACCTTTTCCAAATCTACCAGAAACACCAGCAATAACCACTCCAAATTTAAACACTATGAACCAAACACTCAGCCTTGATCAAACTAGTAGGGAAGCCATAATAAAAAATATTCAAGCGCAGATAGCTTTGATACAACAACAGCTAAATGCTATAATACAGAGTGGGCGCTTTGAGCTAGCTCAAAATGATGATAACACAACACCTCGGCAGGCCCCAGGGACGAGCATGGGGAAGGGAAAAGCGCTAGAAGGGGAGTGCAGTTCAACCATTCCGGCCCTTGATGATTCGAAATTAGCTCAAAAGGTTAAAGAAGCAATATACAAAGCCCGGACCAAACCTAGAAAGGAAGAGGAATGTGTTATGGATGGTAGAACTCCATTTGTTAGCAGAATAATTCAAATGGAGATTCCTAGTAAGTTCAGAATCCCACAGCTTGATCAGTACGATGGGATGGGAGACCCTATCAGTCATATATTAGCATTCCGAACAAAGATGCTGCTCTAGAATGTAAATGATGGGATCATGTGTAGAGTCTTTCCAAGCACGCTCGTAAAGAATGCTCAAAAATGGTTTCATCGGCTCCCGAAGAATTCAGTCACTTCGTTTGAGGATCTGGCGAAGCAGTTTCGTATCAGATTCATCATCAATATTCCCCCAGCAAAGAACATCAACGATCTTCAGATGTGCCGGCAAGAAGTTGACTAATCTTTACAAAGTTACCTTGACCGTTTCAATAAAACAGCCATGCAGATTGAGCATCTTGTTGACGAAGTCGCCATAGAAGCTTTGAAAAATGGCACCAGACTTGGAAGGCTTAAAGACAAAATAATGACTAAAGAACCAAGTACCTTTGCAGAAGCAATGTCAATGGTGGTCCGGATGATAAAAATGGACGAAGACAGAAGGATGCGTCGGGAAGAAGACAGAACATCGATCAAGGATGAACAATCGAAACAGAGACTAGCAAGCTTCCTAAAAATGAATTTTAGAAATCCGGGAGAGAGATTTGAAAGGGAAGTAGACAAATATACACCCTTGAACACCTCTCAATCCAAAATCCTCATGTGGGTCAGGCAAAATGGAGTGGGGATCACCCCAGCCAAGAGAATCAGCCTAAACCAGAGATTTACCTGGGACAGAGGCCTGTACTACGAGTACCATCGAGAATATGGGCATGACACAAAGGGTTGCAGAGAGCTAAAGAATGCCATAGAAAGACTGGTGCAGAGGGGAAAGCTTGGTAGTTTCATAGATGCACCAAGGAGGAGCGGAAACTCTGAAAGCCTGGAACGAGACAGAGTTGAAGCAAAGAAATCCTGGAAGGAGCTGATTGGAACAATCAACATAATCATAGGGGGAGAAAACACCGAAAAAAGATTAAAGCATAGTAGAGGAGAAAAATCGGTACTTGGGAGAAGCGATGTTGTTTTCAATTTGGAAGATGATTCGTATGTATACCACCCCTATTATGATGATCTGGTGATAACTGCGTGCATAAATAAGTATCGGGTCAAAAGGCTATTGGTGGATAATGGGAGTGATCAATGTATTATCCTGGAACGCGTACAAAGCAATGGGTGGCTCCATCACCAACCTGAAAGCCATACAAAACCCCATCACGAGTTTTTGTGGGGGAACCGTTCAACTAATAAGGATTGTCGAGATGAACCTAGAATTTAGAAACCAAGATGATGAGGAGACAAAAGTTGTCTAGACTCTATTCAACGTGGTAGATATACCACTAGCCTATAATAGGATCATAGGACGGCCGACACTTTATGAGGAAGATGCAGTCACCAGCATCTAACGCTTAACCATGAAAATTCCAATCAAGAATGGGACCCTTACTATTGAGGGAGATCAACACATGGCCAGATAGTGTTATCAGATGGCCATGAAGCCTCAAGCGGAGGCTTTTCCTTTAGAGGCATGGGAAGTTGAGAAGCAAGACGCTGATCCACAACCAGTGGAAGACACAAAGACATTAAAAATCACAAAAGAAAAGACAGTGAAAATTGGCAACTCACTCAAACAAAACATTAGAGACAAACTAAGGGAAGTCCTTATCGGACACTTAGAGGATTTCGCTTCACAAGCCTCCGAAATCATCGGCGTGGACTCACAGGTTGCTTGTCACTGCCTAAACATTAAACCGGGAGCCAAACTAGTAGCATAGAAAAAAAGAAACTTTGCCTATAAAAGACAGAAGATCATTACTGAAGAAACAATGAAGCTGTTAGTAGCTGGGTTCATTAAAGAGGTTACTCACCCGGAATGGGTAGCCAACGTGGTACTCATGAGAAAAGAAAACAAGAAATACAGAATGTACGTAGATTACACCGACCTCAAGCAAGCATGCCCTAAGGATAGTTACTCATTACCCACGATTGATCAGCTCGTCGATTCCACCGCTGGTCATAGATTGTACAGTTTCATCACCGCAGTACAAGGTTATCACTAGATTCCAATGAAGGAAGAGGATCAGGAGACAACGTTCTTCATCACTCATGAAGGGTTGTACTACTACAAAGTAATGCCCTTTGGACTAAAAAATGCTGGGGCCACATATCAAAGAATGATGAACCAAGTCCTCTAAGACCAGATTGGAACAAGAGTAGAAGTGTATATGGACGACATCATCATCAAGAGCAAACACCCGGAGTAGCACCCAGCAGACGTGGGTCGGATTCTCCAGCTACTGAGTAAATTTAGTATCAAGTTGAATCCTGAGAAATGCATCTTCAGAGTCCAAGCAGGCAAGTTCCTAGGGTTCATGATATCTCACCGGGGCATTGAAGCCAATCCAAAAAAGATGGAAGCCATACTCAACATAGGAGCCCTAAAGAACATCCATAAGGTACAAAAGTTAAATGGTAGAATCACCGCATTAGGGCATTTTATTTCTTGCTCGGCTAGGTGGTGTCTACCATTATTCCGAGCTCTCAAAAATTTTGAGAAGTTTCAGTGGTCCGCTGATTGCCAGGCAGCATTCGAAGACATTAAAAGATTCTTATCCTCACCACCCTTACTCAGCCGGCCGGTACTAGATGAGACCTTGTACTTATACCTTTCTATTGGCCGAGAATGCATCGCTTCAGTGCTAGTAAGAGAAGAAGGAAGCTAGCAAATCCCTGTCTATTATGTCAGTAAGATGCTCCGAGGACCTAAAATTCGGTACCCTATACTGGACAAGTTAGCCATGGCTGTGGTCCACGCCTCTTGAAAGCTTCAGCATTACTTTCAAGTTCACCATATTGTGGTCCGATCCTGCTTCCCGCAGTGAAAAATATTTCAGAGACCGGAGACTTCGGGCATGCTAGTGCAATGGTCGGTCTTACTCGATGAATTTGACATTGACTATAAGCCCCGGTAGCAGATGAAAGCCCAGGTGTTAGCAGATTTTGTGCAAGAAATGGCCCCGAAAGACATAGCCTTGCCCAAAGCACCAGAATGGAAGCTCTATATTGATGGAGCATCCTCAGCTCAAGGTTCCAACACATGAATAATCCTTAGAGGCCCGCACAAGGTTCATATTTGGTACGCAGTCCGTATCGAGTATAACGCCACCAACAATGCAGCTGAGTACGAAGCACTTATTACAGGTTTGAAGCTGGCCACCGAAGTAAGAGCTGAACACCTCATCATACACTCAAATTCCCAACTGGTAGTCAACCAAGTCAACGGAGCATTTTAAATCAAAGACACCTACATTGCCAAATACGTAAACAAGGCTAAATGGCTTTTGCAACACATCGAACGGGATGGAGGCCAATGGAAAATCGTCCAGATTCCTAGGAAAGACAACAGTGAGGCCGACTACCTTGCCAAATCCGTAGCCGAGAATAGTCAAGCATTTCGAGATATGAATTTCACCGAGTCGCTAACCAGTCCTAGCACAGAAGACACCGAAGTCTTGGAGACACTGGTAGTCTCAGAATAGATAGGACCCATAATCTAATATCTCGAGAACGGAACACTCTCAGAAGACAAGTTGCAGGCTCAGAAGCCCAAAACCAAAGTAGTCCACTATTCCATCTATCGAGTCCCACCTATGATTGAAGTGCGTTTCCTCGGAGGAAGGAAATTACATACTCCGAGAAATCCATGAAGGAATTTATGGAGCGCATGAATCCCATTATTCGCTCACTAGAAAGGCACTACTCCAAGGGTACTACTAGCCTACCATGTCCAAAGATGCCCAGCAGCTAACGCAAGCATATCCCCAGTGCCAGCACTATGCCCGACTTAGTCACAAATCCTCTCAGCCTTTGCATTCCATCAGCAGCCCTTGGCCATTCGCCATATGGGGGATGGACATCCTTGGTCCTTTCCCTCCCTCTACCTCATAGAAAAAGTTCTTAATTGTGGCCATTGACCATTTCACCAAATGGGTAAAAGCAGAAGTGATCCCAACCATTACAGAAGCTCAGATACAACACTTCTTCTGAAAGGAGATCATTTGCAGGTTCGGCATCCCCCACACTTTAATTATGGACAATGACAAATAATTCGACAACCATAAATTCAGAGGTTTTTGCTAGGACCTTGGTATAAAGTTGCGCTTCACCTTGGTAGCTCACCCGCAGACAAATGGACAAACCGAAGTCATAAATAGAATTCTCATGTAAGGGTTGAAGAAGAGACTTGACGAGAAAAAAGGGAACTGGGTCGAAGAGCTCAACAATGTAATATGGGCCTATAGAACCACACCTCGATCATCCACTGGAAAGACACCATTCGGACTAACTTATAGCATGGACACAGTAATTCCCGTAGAGGTTGGGTCGCCAAGTTACCGGGTAAGCCAAGATCTCGATCACACCATTAACAATGTCGACGCCCGGATATGCCTAGACCTACTAGAGGAATGAAGAGAATAAACTGCAACCACAACCGAGGCACATCGGCAAACAAAAACACGGTACCATTGTCAACGACATCAAACAGAACAATTCAAGTTAGGAGACTAGGTACTCAGGAGAGTAGATATTGGCAAAGGCACCTCAGGAATTGGCAAGTTGGGTCCAAATTGGGAAGGTCCATACCAAATCTCAACATGCACAATGAAGGGAGCGTACAGACTAAGAGAAGGAGGAGGTAGAGAACTACCACGGTTTTGGAACTCAAACTCTCTCAGGAAATACTATCAGTAGAATTGTACTTAAACATATGATATGATCCAATAAAGTCTCTTCATTAACAAGAATGCCTTTACATGTGATCGGTTATAAAAAAAAGGGAGGAAAAGAACCTATACATATCTATTATACTATATGTACACCTGGACCCCCAGGCTCAGAAACAGAGGGGGAAATAGCATCAGCAGTCTCTGGATGCTCCACGAAACTAGCAGCAGCAACAGCCTCTTTAGACTCCCTCGCATGAATAGAATTGGCCTTTTGACGGGCGTCCTCCTCCGTAACAAGTTTAGCAAGATCTGCTGGAGTTATCCGGTCTAATGCCCCCAAGTCCAGTCCCGAGTCTTGGGAAAGCAAGATCCTCTTGCACTCAGCCCGGTAAGCTTTAAAAAACCCCCCTACCATGCCTTGATATGCCTTCTTATCATTTGCTCAGGATTTCTCAAGCTCCGCTAGCCTCCCTTGGAGCTCAGCGATCTGGAGATCCTGCTCCTTGATCCTCCTCGTCAGCTGGGCCTGGCTATGTTCCAGGTCAGAAACCTGCGTCTGATTCATCTCAGTATTGGATTTGGCCTCAGTGTATCTTATCTGGCAGTGCTCCAAAGCTGCCTTCACACTATTCAGCTTCTTCTTAAAATCGATGGCTATGGTCCCCACCTCAGTTTCTTTTAAGTTGTACTGGCTCTTCAGGTAGAAGTATTAATCCTTCACCAGTAGCAAGGCCTGAGTCATCTGCCAAAAATCAACAGTCAAATAAGAAACATATACAATAATTATATCAAGTGGCAGAAGCTAGCTTACCTCCAGTGACTGGCCAATCATGGAGTCCAGTAACCCATCCGGGTCCTCCTCGGACCAACGATGCATGTCACTGGGCAACCGTAGAGACTCGGCATATTGGTCCCATACTTGGCTGTTGGAGATACTCGGGGGCTTCATCCGCTTTAATATCCAGCCCCTCAGATCCGGACACCCAGATAATCGTGGGTGCTAAACATAGATTTCTTCATCTAGCCCTTTTACATCAGACCCCGGGTCAATCAGCCGTCTCTTTCTTCGACCAACCCATTCCTACCGTTCACTTTCCACCAGTGCTTTGCCTTTGGGGTCGGCGAGAACCGCCTCCAGGGCCGAAGGAGCTTCAGGTTCTGGAGAAGGAGAGACCCATACCTCCTCCACAGCAGTCGACTCATCAACTAAGGAAATCCCGTCCGTAAAATCAAAAAAGTCAGCCATCTATAGTTGGAAAAATAAAGCAAGTTAGAAAAATAGCTCAAAGCAAAACAAACATACCAGGGGAATGATCGTGACTCGGACAGACTCTCCACAGGTACCTCCGGGATGCATCCTCCACTAATCGAGCTTCCGCAAGTCCATCGAGTTGTAGCCGTAAAAATAGCTCCGTATCAGAGTTGGAAATTTTTGCTAGACGGGTCACGTTATAATACTCGTTCGACCACATCCTCTGGATGTCTAAAAAGTCCAACTGATGCTCTATAATAAAAAAAATGGTATCTCCACTTCTTGTGGAGATCCGGAAGCTTTACGAAAAGTGTATGATTGGGCACAGCCGATAGGGAGAACATCAGCTCTCCCTTCTTCCTAGTCAGCCTGTACAAGTATCAGAAGACATCTAGATCGGGGTCCCTACCCTCTTCATGCATCAGTTGGATGAACCCGATCAGTATCCTATAGCTGTTCGGATGAAGCTGACTGGACTTTATGTTATTCCTATTGAGAAATTCTTTTACAAAGAGATCTAGAGGAAATTTCAAACCCCCCTCTAACTGGTCAAAATATACAACTAATCTACTTAGCCCCGATAAGGGGGTATGTGCCCTAAACCTCCTATCTACGATGTGAAGGGCGTAATCGGCGGGGATACAGAATTGCTGTCGATACCACCCCAGTTACTCACTATCTACATTGCAGATAAAAAGGTTAGAACTAACTTCTTCCTTTGGAGCCATAGTGGAAACACGTAATGACATAAAGGAGCAAAAAAAGGAAGGAGAAAGTTGAAAAAATACCTGGTCGCCACAAGCAAAAACTACGACAGGAAGAAATGGAAATAGTGGAGGCGATAGCAACGCAACAAAGGAAAAATGACAAAAAAACAAAAGAAGCAAAATATGTCAGTTAACAAGCGCATCAATATTTATAGAGACACGGAAGGATTTAGAAGCACGCCATTAACTGCCCTCATTATTGTTGTGTTCCTCCCTAAGCCACCAGGGGCCTTTTAGGGAGTAAAAAAGCCCATTAGACGAGGAGTCACGACAACGGCGGCACAAATGCTTTGTCTACTAATATACGAAATGATGCATCACTCACGTGATTTCAATCACGAATCCCTAAGAGTTGAAGTGATGCCACCACGTGTTGGCCTGCCCATATTTCGATTGGGCCGCTTCATCAAGCAACTTGGAATGCATTCTAAGCAGCATTCAGCCCATTTCGGGTATCCGAGCATCTAAGTCTTGCGCATCTAAGTCCAGTGACTGAAGTTGGCACCCTCAGGTCGCTTCTGTAGTACTGAGGTTCTGAGTATGTAAGTCTCGCGTCCCTGAACCAAGCATCTAAGTCTTGCGTATCTAAGACCAGTGACTGAAGCTGGCACCCTCATGCCGCTTCTGTAGTACTAAGGTTCTGAGCATGTAAGCCTCGCATCCCCGAACCGAGCATCTAAGTCTCACGCATCTAAGTCTAGTGACTAAAGCTGGCACCCTCAGGTCGCTTCTGTAGTACTAAGGTTTTGAGCTCGTAAAGCCTCACGTCCATGCACCGAGCATCAAAAATCCAATGACAACTGGTTCCATCATATCTTTTCCAAACTGACGGGTTAATCTATTGTTGTGCTCATATGCACTCAGCGGATATCCCAGCTTTACAGATCACGATTCAGCGACGACCATCCAGATACTCGGCATCGAGCTCTACTCATGATTAAGGCTGGCCACCTCAGCTCACTAGCCTCTATTACCATTTTATCCTCTTATGAGAGCATCAGTATCTTACCTGAATGCAACTGACATAAATATCCAAATTCCCCAGGGGGGACTCTTGATACCATCCAGAATGTTCCTGCCTAATTAGGGGCCCCTTACAACCTAAATAGGGACACTTGGATTAGCAAGAAGACATAACCGTCCGAAATGGGGACTACCCCAAAGTGGGGTCCTAAGCATAAAAGGGACACTCTCCTACCAAGATTATGATTCGTTATTTCACAATCTGACTCCCTCCAGGTTTGAGTATTACTATATATATAGCCCTACATCCCTCGTAAGGGATCATCTCATTCTCACACATTCTAGCTATCTTGTATTCTCCTTGCTTCTGTTCTCTAACTTAGGCATCAGAGTGTTTGTGGGGACCCTCCCCACCTCTCACCTTGCCTTCTGTTTGTGGATTGTAGGACATCAAGCCCAAGAGTTCTGGAAACCAATTATCAATAAGAAGCAAATTCAAATATATCTCCCAAAAATATATAGAGATTATTTATAAACTGATTAACAAAGAAACATATTTGTTCATAAAAAACTATTTTGTTTAATCTATATATTAAACCGTTTAATTCTAATTAAATGGTGTAATTTTAATCAAAGAAGGAAAGTGCTTAAAAAATATATGATACAGAGAAATGAATCTTTAGAGATAAAAAGCAAATTCAAATATCTCTTCCAAAAATATACATATATTATTTATAGACTGATTAACCAAGAGACATCTCTATTCATGAAAAACTGTGTTGTTTAATTTGTAGATTAAACGGTTTAATTCTAATCAAACAGTGTAATTCTAATATATATATATAAAAAGGAAACTGCTTTAAAAATATGATACAGAGAAAATCATTTAAAAAGAATAATAATGATAAATGATATGAACTTTACAAGCACAAGCCCAAATGACCAAACAACCATCTTTGATTAATGAACATCCAATATATAAACCTCCTTTATAGGCAGTTGTTGTGACTTTGGGAAACTTCTAAAGTGACTTTATTTTTTATTTACTTTGTTTTCATTTTATTTTATCATCATTGAATGAAAGTGTATTAAATCATCCAATGGTGGTTATTATCAAATTTAAAATTACTTTGTAAAAAATAAAATAATCATAGATTACACCATGACTTTATGATGTTTTACAATAGTTAGTCTTAAAAGCACTTGAAAGTCTCTTTTTAAAAAGGAATTTAAAAAAAAATATAAAAAAGAAGGATAAATTGCACAATTGATGTGCGAACTTTTCAATTTTTGCTATTTTGGTGTTTAGACTTTTTTTTTTTTGCAGTCAAATATTTAAACTCACTAATTTTGTATCGTTTAAGTGGTTCTAACTGGTTAATGGTGACCAGAGTGTACAATCAACACTAGTGGAACCCACCTTTAAACATGCATCTTGCCACATCACAATCACTTTTAAATTGTCATAGTAAATGTTTAAAATATCATCATAGCATATAGGGTTTTGCTTTTAGAGAAAAAAAAAAGAAATAAAGAGCATAGGCTGTAGCCACCATTGACAACCCTTCTATCTCACATAGCGCTTTTCCTACTCCAAACACAACCCTCCGGCCACTATGTAGCCACCACCATAAGGTCCTTTGCCATCGAGAACCACCTCCTCCACATTAAAAAATGTCACTATTTCACACCCCATTCCCTTCACATTTCTTAATTCTAAGCCATTAAAATCTTTTTAAAAGGAAAAAAATAACCATAACCAAACTAAATACCAATTGAAGTAGTAGTGCTAAAAAGGAAAAGGAAAAATCAATGAATCCTCTATTTTTTCATGCAAATGTTTGGAGCAAGCATCCATCAGGGAGGGTAATGGTGATGGTGGTATTGACTAGATGAAGAGTGATGTGGTGAGGAAGGAGTAGAGTGAGGGTCAACTATAAAAGTAATTGCTTGACAAATTGCATAATGAATGGACTTAGCGCCTAGCTTAACTGTAACAGTGTGAGACAATTAGAACAGTCACAAGCATGTACATCATTTTTTACATCGTAAAATGATGAGATAAAAAAGAAGGAGAAATGGTTATGGCTATATGTATGGCCACAAATATGGTTAGGTGATTAAGGAATCAAAAGTTCATAATGGAAAAAAAGGAAAATGATTAGGAAGAAGAAGAAAGGAAGGAGGGAAAGAAAGACAAGTTAATGGACTTTGGCTTTCTTTTATTATATTATACTTGATTGGACAATGATGTTGCTGGGAAACAGAGAACTGAACAATGAGAAAAGAGTAAGTTGCTATATTGTTTTATGCATTATTAGTTTATTATAATATCATAATTCTGTTTCTAAGATTTTAATTCCTTTTGTTTTTCATGGTAAATTGCTTTCTTTTTTGTTGGAAAGTTGAAATGATGACCAACTACTTTTTTTTACTACTTTTTTTTTTGCTACTCGATTAATTTCATGTACCTTGCTAAGCTTTATTGCCAAAAAGTTAAAAGGATGACCTGAATAACTTTGTTTCTTTTTTTCTCTATAATTTTGCAAGAAGATGCTATATTTTTAGAGAAATAATTGGAGCAAACAATAATATTGAAAAGAGAAATCCTAGTGAAAATTCATCTTTAAATGATATTGGTATTGTAAGTCAGATCCTTCATTAAAAACTTATATCAATCCCAATTGATTTCAAATTACTTAAATATATTATTGCGGTTGTATTTTGCCTCTTAAAATTGTCCATAGCTTGCTTTGCCATTATTGTAGAGGATGTTAAAAAATATATGAAATTGGTTTGTGGTGGTATATAGTTGGAATTAGTAGTGGGTTTGGATGAGACAATAACGAATGAGTTGGTGGTGGTGAAGGAGGAAAGGCATAGGGTTTTGGCAAACAATATTGCCAGAGACACCAAGAACATGATGTGTTGTTTTTTTTCTTTTTTCAGATTTTATTTGATAATGAAATTTGAGTTTTGATGTCTAATGTTTGTCTTCTTCTCTCAATTGTATTGGTTGGAACACTAATTTATTGATTTTAATTGTTTGTGTAATTTCCTTAGGGGGTGAATAGGGCTTTTTGAATATTTAAAAGAAAATTAGAAGGGTTTAAATAAGAATTACAAGAAGATTAGGAGAAAGGAAGAACGAACACAAAAATTTAAGGAGTTCGATTCACTAATTAATCAATGTCTCCACCTAACTTATCCCCAAGTTAGGATTTGTAATCTCCACACCAATCTTATTAGCAAAGATTAAGATTACAAGAGTTTTAAGGCTCAACTCTAAACCATATATATGAGCTTTTAATTAAGGCAAGCTCTAACCACAATTCTAAGTGTTTTGATGGTTAAACACTTAATCCAATTCCTTAGAGAACAACCACACTTCCCCTTTAATCTATCCTAAGAATTAGATGCAGTGGAAGTCTTATCTTTAACACATAACCAACTCTCAAATGGTTTAATGAACAATAAAGGAATTAAGAGAAGAATATTAAAGCTCAATGAATGCTAAGAGAGAAATTCACAACAACCAAGTAGCTTACTCTTCAATGAGGCTCCAGGAGTTGTTTATATACATTAATAACTCAAATATGGTTGTTGAGGGCAATAACCATCTTCAAGTTTCACTAAATGCAAAATAACTTTTTTGCAGGATTTCTACTACTCATGATCATGACTTATGAAAATATAGCCGTTATGCTTATAGGTGACCATTGTGCCTTATAGTGTACCCTGGTCAAGAGGTGCTTATAATCATGAGCCTAGACCGTGAGTGGCTTAGACTCTTTTGCTTGCTAAAATGCCTCATGGTCACGATCTAGATCAACTCATGACTTCCTCTCTAACCTAGTCATAACTACCATAATTGTGAGGGTCTCAGAGTCTTTTGCCTTTTGATGCTTGATTGGTCCTTCAACTCGTGAGTAAGGCTCTCAATCATGAGCCTTGCTCATGAGCACTCCCATGTAGCCTTATTTTGAGTCATTTTAATGCCTTTAAGGACCCGAATTGTTCTTGAACCATATTGTATCTTATAACTGGCATTTGATAGGTTAGGAAGTTAAATCACTTCACTTTGATTTTATGAAATCAATTAGACCTAAAAACACACTTAATAAACACATTAGATTAATCAAATTATTTGTTAAAGTTAAAACTTTAAAGATTGAATAAACCGAAGGTCAACAATCTCCTTTTTTTCACTTTGACAAATAATTTGTGTGTGTGAAATGTTCATAACTAAATGGAGTGTGAAGAGTGTATATTGCTCCCTTTAGTTCATGCATTGGATTAAAAATGACAAGATAGCAAAACATTACTCCCCTTTAATGTGTGCGTAGGTGTTTATATTTAACTATGATCTTAGCTAAGCAAGATCTATAAAAGCACTCACATATATTTTCTCCCCCTTTAGCAAAGATAAAAAAGAAGAAGCAAAAGTAAAGAGAACAAGATGGATAATAAAAAGGAGCTTCATTAAAAATAAAAGGGAACATTTGGTCCATAAACTTAACATGAGTAACAAAGGCTAAACATAGCCAACAACCACAAACAAGATATAAAGAAAAATAAGTACTAAATAGAAATAAGACATAAACCTAAGATAAACCAAATAGATACTAAGAATATAAAAAATTTAAGATGAAGGATTTATGTCATGCGCATCCCCTTGAGGCTCTTAAGGAGGTGGTTCTTGAAACACTTAAGGAGGAGGAGGAGGTCAAGTGCATTGCAAGTTATGATATGCATAAAATTAGTGGATATCATGCTCTACATGGTATATTCTTCTATCAAAATGATCGTAAGTTATGATATGCATAAAATTAGTAGATATCATGCTCTACATGGTATATTCTTCTATCAAAATGATCGCAAGTTATGATATGTATAAAATTAGTAGATATCATGCTCTACATGGTATATTCTTCTATCAAAATGATCAAGTCTTGTGTCAACTTAATCAAATTAATTGTTGAAGTTAGTTTTAACAATTGATAGATGGTCAAAGAATCCACCAACCTATGCATTTTCATCTTCCACTCTTTAAGAGATTGAAAGCCCTCTTGCCCTTTTATTTGAGGCATTGGAGGAGGTTGAGGGTGAGTCTCTTATGTTTTTTCAAGTCCCACTACTTCAAGACCAAGATTTCTAATATTCTAAATATGTTCCATATCTTGAGTAAGGTCTTCATCCACTTCCTCTGGCTCATACGTCTAAGCCCACAAATTGTTCACCTTCTTAAATCGATTTAAGTTTTTAAGGAATTTTTCATCAAAAAGATAATAGGGAATGGATTCAAGGCGATCAAGTTCAATGCGAAAGTGTTGTGCAATTTTGGTTACAATACCATCAATACTATTACACCACTAACACTATCACTAATCAACTATAATCTCCATTGTAACCATGTACCCAAGGCAATATCAACATTGTTTTGAATGCAATGGAGAAGGTAAATATCATAAAAGGAAACAACTTTATTACTCAAACCCCTAACATGAAAAGAATAGGTGATAAATCGATGGATGTACCAAAGACTCTTAGAATAGAAAGAAGAAGATTTTGAATGAACCGCTAAAAATTATTTCGCATGTTGCTTGACATTTTGGTTCAAAAAAGTGTGAGGAGAACAAAGGGTATTAAGGGTTTTAAGTCCTTCACTTTTGAAACTAAAAAGATTAGCAAAGTCCTTTTTGGTTAGGAAATTTATCCCTCCTACCTAATTTGAACCTCATGCTATAGAAGGGGTTTTGCTCACTTGTGTTTTGAGTTCACAAGCAAAAGGAAGAGAGAAACTCAATCATAAGAGAGGGGATGGTAATGAAAGGGGTGAAAGCAAAAGCAAGAAAGCAAAAGCAAACATACCAATGTTTTCAAGGATAGTTTTTACTTGATCATAGCAACCAGGAGATTCAAGAGCCTCCTTTGACATGTAGTGAGATGGAATGATCTTCCTCTTTGCAAATTGGGATGCTCTTTATTTAATTTCCACATTAGTGTAGAAAATAAGAGGATTCTTCTTAGGTTGCTCCTTTGTTGCTTTAGTGGCTTGAGAAGGTTTAGAGGAAGAAGGAGCTTGAGAAGAGGTTTTCTTCTTTGGGGCCATGGTGAAGCAAAAAAAAAAAAAAATCAAATGATTAAGGATGGTGGTTTGAGAGAACAAGAGAAGAGAGAATATAGCCTATTTTGCAAAAAGATGTGAATGGAATGAAAAGGGAAGATATGAGAGTTTAAATAGAGTTAAGGTGAGAAAAAATTGGTCAAAATTGAATTAAAAGAGGGTTTGAATGTAGAAATATGTTTGGATTTGGAAGTGGTGAGAAGGATTTACAATTCCAAGAGAATTTTAACTTTTCATCTACCAAACCGCTCCTCATGGTCAGGTCACGACCGTGAACAAAGCTCGTGACGGGTGCTGGTAGTAATAAAATGACATATCACGAGCTATTGTAGCATTTACAATGGCTCGTGACCAAAATGCCCTTGACTCCCTAAACTTTTGAAAATGTTTCAATTAAGTCCAGAAAGTGTTGCAATTTAATCCCTACAAACTAAATTAACACTATATTGAATGAAGTTTGAATGCAAATTCAATTCTTTCGAAAAGACAAGTAATGAATGCATTTAATACAACATATAAATGGACATTTTGATCAAATAGAATATTTTGCTAATTTTAAAATAATTAATTTATTGAATTAACTTTAATAATTATTTATTTATCATTAATTAGCTAATATCAAAGAAAAAAAATTCAAAAAAGAGATCTTATGAATAAAAATAGAATTCTAAAAATTAAGCATGTGAAAATAATAACTAAGCATTAATATGGAGCATGTAACAAAAATTTTCACATTCATAAAAGGTTAAGTGCATATTTAGCTAAACCTCATGAAGAACATGCCACATATTTTTCTTAAAACAAACATACATAGAATTTAACAAGTAGATAGACTATTTTCAAGAATCATAAATTGGAAATTACATAGATGAGTAGAACTTAGTAACTAATATACATGAATCAATATAAGCTAGAACCATCAATCATCCTAAGTTTATGCTTAATGAAGTTTAATCTCTCCTCATTAAGAGGTTTGGTGAAAATATCCGCAAGTTGGTTTTTTGTATCAACAAACGCAAGCAAGATGTCACCACATTGCACATGATCTCTAAGGAAGTGATCTCTAATGTTTATATGCTTAGTTCTAGAGTGTTGAGTAGGATTTTTGCTAAGGTTTATAGAACTTATGTTGTCATATTTGATGGGAATGTGATAAACTTCTATGCCATAGTCCCTAATTTGTTGTTTTTGCCATAATACTTATGAGTAATAATAACTATCGCTACATATTCTGATTCAGTGGTGGACAAGGCAATTGAAACTTATTTCTTGATAAACCAAACTACTAGACATTGTCCTAAAAATTAACAAGTTTTAGAAGTGCTCTTTCTATTTAGTAGACTACCGGCAAAATCCACATCCGAATAGCTAATAAGGTCAAATAATGTACTCCTAGGATTCCAAGGCATGGTTCCACTAAGGTATTTGAAGATTCTCTTAATGGCATTCAAATGAGACTCCCTAGGATTAGATTGGAACCTAGCACAAAAGCATGTATCAAATATAATATCTACTCTACTAGCAGTTAAATAAAGAAGGGAGTCGATTATACCTCAATAACACTTTCATCAACTAGTTTACCATTCTTATCCTTGTTAAGTTTAGTGGTGATGCTTATAAGAGTCATGCTTTAACCATGCCAAACTTCTTGAGAATGTCTCTTCTTTACATGGTTTGGTTGATGAAGATCCCATCCTTGCATTGCTTGATTTGAAGTCCAAAGAAGAACTTAATATCATCCATCATGCTCATCTCAAATTCTCCTTGCATTAGCTTTGAAATTTCCTCACACAAACATGATTAGTAGCACCAAATATAATGTCATTAATATAGATTTGAATAATGACTAAATCATGCCTGGATTTCTTTATGAAAAGAGTTGTGTCAACTTTTCCTTTATATAAACCTTTCTCTAATAAAAAGTTACTCAATCTTTCGTACTAAGCTCTAGGAGCTTGTTTCAATATATATAAAGCTTTTTCAAGTTTAAACACATGATTAGGAAAGTCAAAACTTTCAAAATCTAAAGGTTGTTTAACATAAACCTCCTATTCAATAAAATCATTTAAAAATGCACTTTTAACATCCATTTGAAAGAGTTAAAAATCCATGTGAGATGCAAATGCAAGTAGCATCCTAATAGCTTTTAACCTTGTAATTGGGGTAAAGGTTTCATCATAATCAATGTCTTCCTCTTGATTATAACCTTTAGCTTCTAGTCTAGCCTTGTTCTTAATTATAATGTCTTATTCTTAGTTAGGACACCTTATTCATTCATCTTATTTCTAAACACTCATTTGGTGCCTATAATAGGATGATGTTAGGTTTAGGAACCAAGGTCCAAACCTTATTTCTCTTAAATTGATTTAACTCTTCTTGCATAGCAAGGACCCAAAACTCATCACTCAAGCATCATCAACATTTTTAAGCTTAATTTGAGATATGAATTCTAAATTAACAATAAATTTAAGTTAAGATATAGTAGTTACCCCTTTGTAGTGTTACTAATGATGAGGTCTTGAGCATGTACTTTCTTAAATTACCATTCCTTTGGAAGTTCATCCTTCAAGGTAGGTTGAGGCATCTCTTTATTGTCCTCCTTTATAGGACCTTCTAACTTCAAAGGTTTGCTAGCATTTCCTTATTGAATGTTCATATCCACAAGCTCAATTGCAACATCATCAACAATACAAACATCCTTTCTAGGATCAAGTGGGTTAGATTCATTAAATACAACATGCATTGACTCTTCAACTACTAGTGTTCTTTTGTTAAAGACTCTATAAGCTTTGCTAATAATGACATAGTCTATGAAAATTCCTTCATTGGCTTTAGAATCAAATTTTCCAAGATTATCCTTGGTGTCTAATATAAAGCACTTGCATATAAATACTCTAAGATATGAGATTTTAGGTTTTTTCAAAGCTTATAAAAAGTTTTGTTTAAAATTGATCTTTAAAAGACTTATTTGTTATATAGCAAGAAGTATTAATGGCTTCCGCCCAAAAGCATGAAAGGAAATTATACTTATAAAGCATTATTCTAGCCATTTTCATTAAAATCCTATTTTTCATTTCACTAGCCCCAATTTGTTAAGGTGTTCTAGAAAAAGAGAAAGTATGTGAAATACCATTTTCATTACAAAATGTTTTGAAGAATTCATTTTCAAATTTGGTTCCATTATTACTTTTAATAGTTGAAACACAAAAATCTTTTTCTTTTTGAAAACTTTCAAAAGCCTTAAAAGAATCATTCTTATGAGTATAGAAACACATTATAAGCACCCCATTTCGGGATGGTTGAGTGTGTATGCAACAAAGGACTCTAATGATGACAATTTGTTATAAATAGGTCTATGGATATTGATTTTTAAATCTCAGGGCTTAATTGTAACTTTTTAAGGACTTAATTGTGATATTTTCTTTAGGGAACTAATTGAAAAAGTTTTAATTCTTTCAGGGGTCTTTTTGTAATTAAATGTTAAAAAAAAGATTACCGATCGAAATTATGAAATTTCGATCGAAATTACAGATTTCTTATCGGAATTATGGAATTTCGATTAGAATTCCACAATTACGATCGGTGGAGTTTTTATTTTATTTTTTAAAAAATCCATTTATTTAATTTCTGATTGGTTAAAAAATAATAAAAATAAATAAATAAAATTTGATAAATATTATCTTGTTATTTACGTGTTTTTTATGTTTTTTTTTTCGACTTGGATTACATTATCAAAAAAAAATTTAAAATAAAAATGGTTATTTATCTCCTAGAACTGATGGATAGGGGGATTAAAAACAAACAGGAATTCATTTTCTAAAAAAAAGGGCTACTGAAAGAATCACATAGAAAAGGGGAGAGAGAGAGAGAGCTTTGGAGGTAAAAAATAATTATACGTTGTTCTTAAATTTCTTAAAGAATGCAAATAAGCCTGGAAAATAAAAAAAATAATATGCAGACCTATTCAAACGGTAAATCAATTAGACTCTGAGGAGCAAATCAATACTGCATTATACCAAACATCATTCTTTTTCTTTTCTTGTTTTCCTTTGTTTATTTCTATTCATTTGTTTATTATTTATTTTTCTTTAATCTTTGTTTTTTATTCTAATCTTTTTTTTTGCTCTGTTGTTTTGTTTCTTTATTGATGATGACGGTAATGCTCTGAGCCATGGAGATGTGATTGAACGGATAAAATACTCTTGAAGGTCCATGGAATACCATGAATTTAATCATGTTATGATTTTCATGTAGATTTTAGGGTTCTTGCTTTTTATTATACTGTATTTTTATTTATTTGGTTTATTGGGTTGTGTATTTAGTTAGTATTTTTATTCTCTGTACGTAGGAATTGTAATAGTTTCAATAGTGGGAATAGTGAATATTTACTTTTCTGTATTAAAATTAATTAGTAAATTAGGTTCAATTTGGTAAAACCCTAATAAAAACAATGGTGGCTTTAGATTAATTTAGGTTGCATGTAATTAAAATTAGGGTTAGAAATCACTGAATGTATGTTTTTGATTCATTATTTGCTTTATTTTATTATTTGGGCTTGTTTGTTTATTTTTGTGCGTTTTGGGCCCCAAGCCCATATTTAGGATTAACCCATTTAAAATAGGCTTTTAATTGGATTTTAGGTTTTAATTAACTTCAAAGTCAATTTAAGCCCATTAGGATTAACTTAGACTTAAGCCCACTTTAGTTTAATTAAAATTAACTTAGACTTAGCTCAGCCTATAAAGCATTTCTTTTAAAATAAATAGATTTAAGATCATTTCATTTAATTTAAAATTAATTAGAATTAGGCTCACTAATCCATCCAATTCAATACAAATCAATTGTCCATAAAATCAATAGACTTAGGCCCACTTTTTAGAATTAAAACAAGTAAATTTAGGCTCATTAATTGACCTAAAATGTGGGCCCACCTTTAGCTTTATTTCACTTATAAATAAAATGTAGACTTAGCTCACTTAAATTAAAATCAATATAAATTAGACTAATTTAGGGACGTTGCGATCTATGTGAATGCATTTTTTATGTGCCATTTCATGACTAGTTGCCTTGGGTTAGATGTATGCTAAATTAGGGTTTATATAAAATTGCATGTAAATAGAGAATAATTTAGTAATTAATAAAGTAATTCTAAATGAACATAAGACTGAAAGAAGTTAGTATTCCATATCCAGAATCTCCTGTCTGTGGTGCTAACTTTCTTTTAGAGAATCGAGTTACCACCACCTTTGATTTGTCCTAATTATTACCCTGGGTGGCGACTCCTCATCTCCATGCTATGTCTTTGTGATATAATAGTGTGTTCTCTAGAGCCCTGAGCTCAAACAGTGTCGCAGTTGCTAAAATCTTGGACGTGCGCTAAACCTCGTCGTCTACACACACCTAAGTGTATTTAGAGTAATCATCAACCAAGACATATGCATAATGCATTCCACCTATACTAGCAACTCTAGTAGGAAAATCCATATGAATAAGTTCAAGTGGCCTAAAAGTGGACACTACATTCTTGAGCTTAAAGAAAGATTTAGATTATTTTCCCTTTTGACAAGCATCACATGGCTTGTTGTAAGCATCCAATTTTGGGATGACTTAATTTTCGATGCAATAGAGGATCCAATGATAAAAATTGACTGTGAAATTAGATTTATTAGATCTTGTTACTTCTAATAGTTGAAATACAAAAATCCTTTTTTTTTTAACTCTTTTTGAAAAACTTTAAATATAAGTGAAAAGTGGCTAAATGGCCATAAATGGCCAATTAAAATTATCTTTTGCTTTTTACCGGTTGGGAAAATATATTTCCGATCAGAAATATAACTTTTTTTACTGTCTGTAATTTTTTATTTTATTTATTTATTTCATTTAATTTTAATTGGTCGTTATTTTTGTTTTATTTGATAAACATGTTTATTGTCTAGCTAAATAACAAAAAATAAATAGATTTTATTATTATTATTTTATTTTCATCTTGTAACTACCTTAGGGTTACTTATAAGAAGTGCTTTTTATAAATACATACTTTTCTTTCATAAGGAGGTTCCTGGCTTTTTATTTTCTCAACCTTTTCTGATTTTTTGATGTGAGCCAAAGCACACCCACTCTTTTTTTATGTACTTTTTAGTTCTTGACCATCAATCAGATCAAATAAAGCTAAAAACTCATAGACAATACAAAAAGCTATAGGCTTCCATCAATGGTGATCACATTATGAGGGGAATCAATACTGCATCTCATTCTCAAATCTTCATCTCCTTCTTTTATTTTGATTTTGATTTTTTTATTTGATTTTTGTTTATTATTTTTCAATCACCCACTGACTAATTTTTATTTTCATGATGGATGGGGTAACATAAACACACTGTGTAATATCATCATTGGAGGAAATCTATAACTAAACCTAGAAAGATTCATAGAGTGCCATGAATTAATTATGTACTTGCATGTAGTTTTTCTTGTTATTTTATATTTTTAGTATTATTTTAATTCTTTGTGTTTTGTTATTATTATTATTTTTTGGGTTGTATTAATTGTAATTTTAATTTGTATTTGGTAAATCATTGTAATAACTCTAATAGTGGGAATAGTGAAATTCTATATGCGTGTGTATTGTGTATTTGATTTTAATTAATTGGTTAGTAAAATTAGGGTTTCAATTAGGTAATTAATTAAAATTAATGGTCGTAGAGATAATTAGATTTTTAATTAAAATTGAATTATATTTAAGTAGATATAATTGAGAGTTGTTTATTAATTGTTTTTATTATTTTTTTACTTGTTCATGATTAGTATTTGTAAATAAGTAGTTAGTTAATTATTAGGGTCACTTTACTAAATAAGGTTTTTTTTTTACTCAATCCATTTTTACTTGTTTAGAATTTTAGTTTTTGAATAAGTTGACTAATATAAGTTAGTAATTATTTTAGGCCTACTTCTGTTTTTTTGTTTAGCCCACTTCTTTATAATTTGTTTAGATTTTTTGGTTTGGTTTGTGAATAAGTTAATTAATTTAGTCCCATTTTGTTGAGTTTTAATTTTAATAATTAGATTTGATTTTAGACCCAATTAATTTAATAGATTAATAGTTTAATTAACTCTAAATTCAATTAATTAAAATAAATTTTAGGTCCATAATTAATTAAATTTTAGGTTTTATTTTAATCTTTTATTATTTTATTTGTTTTATTTATTTAGTTTATTTGGGTTGCATTAATTGATTTTCTTTATTTTCTGTGTAGGTTGCAATAGTTCTGATAGTGGAAAATTATGAAATTCTTTAATTTTCTACATTTTAAAAATGATTAATAATTTAGTATTCATTTGGTAAACTTTAATTATAATTAATGAGGCAGTAAATCAATTAGGGTTGCATGTAATTGATATAGGGTTTATAAATCATGTGTGGATGTTTTGTTTGATTATTGTTTTGTTGGGTTTTTTTTTTTATATTTTTATTTGCTTTGGGCCTTAAGTCTATGTTAAGTTTTAGCCTATTTAATTAATAGGCCTTTTAAATTGGTTTGTAGATTAAATTAATTTTAAAATTAATTTAGGCTAATTTAGACTTAGACCCATTTTTAGTTTAATTAAAATTAATTTAGACTTAACTCAGTCCATCAAAGCATTTCCTTTTTAAAATAAATAGATTTAAGATCATATCACTTAATTTAAAATGAAGTAGAATTAAGCCCACTAATTTATTTCTATTTTCTTTTTTAAAATTAATAGACTTAGGCCCACTATTTTTAGAATTAAAATAAGTAGACATAGACTTATTAATTTAATTAACATATACGTCCATCTTTATTTTTCCATTGCACTTTATAAAAAACGTGTAGATTTAACTAACTTAATTAAAATCAATATAGATTGGATTGATTTAGGGACGTTGCACTATATGAATGTATTTTTTATGTACTCTTTCATGACTAATTGGAGTTAAATGGATGCTTAATTAGGGTTTCTATGAAATTGTATGTAATTAGAGAATAATTTAGTAATTAATAAACTAATTCTAAATGAACACAAGATTAAGAGAAGTTGGTATTCCGTATCCAGAATCTCTTAGTTGTGGTGCTAACTCTCTTTTAAGGAATTGAGTTACCACCACCTTCAATTTGTCTCAGTTATTACCCTAAGTGGCGACTCCTCATCTTCATGCTATGTCTTTATGATATAGCAGTGTGTTCTCTAGAGCCCTAAGCTCAAACAATATTGTGGATGCTAAAGTCTTGGACATGCGCTAAACCTTGTTGTCTACACTTGTGAGTTTGGGCAATCCAACTACAAGTTCATGTTTACTAAAATTATCCAAAAGCTCAAAGTTTGCATGTCCTAATCTTCTTTGCCAAGTCCATGTGTCATGGGAAATAGACATTAAGCATTTAATGTCTTTGTTATCAACTTTATTCAAGTCAATGACATAGACATTATCAACTCTTTCACCACTAAAAATTACTTTATTATCTTATAATCTACTAAAAAAGTAATTTATAGGATAGAAGGTAACTTTAATTCCCATGTCGCATAATTGAATAATACTAAGCAAATTATGTTTAAGACCATCAACAAGCAACACATAATGAATATATAAGGATTGAGGATTACCAATTTCTCTAATGCCTATAATATTCCTTTAGTATTATCCCTAAATGTAACATGACCTTTATCCTTAGCATCAATCTTATTAAATTGCTCATTATCTCTCGTTATGTGTCTTGAACATCCATTATCAAGATACCACTTGCTTCTAACTTTTATGGACTTTAAGCACACCTACATGACATGGTTTAAGCAATCTTTTGAACCTAAAACTTTATTGGTCTAAGTTGGTTAGTTTCAACATAGTCCAAGGGTAATGCATTTGAATGCAATTTCCTATAGTAGTATACATTGCTAATGTGACCTTTAGTCATGCAATAGAAGTATTCAACATTAGTAAATCTATTTCTTCTAGGATCATATGATTGCCTAGTATATGGAACATGCCTTTTATGTTGTGGTTGTGTGGACTTCTTAAAGGTTCTTTGTGCCATAGGAGAAAAGTGAGATATGCAATAGCAATGACATTTTCTATTCTGAGGTGATTGTGTAGTATGCTTAGGAGTGTTATCTAGGGTACATGTAAGCATGTCTAGGTTGGGGCTTTTTGGTTTGTGCCTTTATTCTTTGTGTCAATGAAGGTTGGGTAATATGAGACTTGCCTTTATTATTTGACACATAAGACCTTTTAGCTTTGAAAACTTAAGTCTCAAGAGGTTTGAAGGTAGAAGGAATAGAGTCCCATAAAGCCTTAACAAATTTAATATGAGATTATGATAAGGAAGAAGACATTCCATTTGTATATCCAATTCCATGACTATTCCCATATAGTTTTTGAGAGTCAAGTAGACTATCTAGAGTCTCTTTTCCTTTTTTGAATTTAGAAATGGAATTCTTTAATTTTAATACTTCTTTATAAAGCTTAAGATTTTTAGCATTAGCTTTCTTAAGTTATCCTTTAAGGAATTAGAAGATTTTAAATTATTTGCAAGTTTTTTATTTGGTTCAACAAGTTTAGAGAAATCATTTTTCAAGTTTTCAAATTCCTTAGACAAGTTAGATAACTCATTCTTGTAAAGCTGCTTCTCAGAGATAAAGCTTTTACATTTAAGCATGAGTTTACTCACAATAGAGTTCTCATCATCATCATCATAATCATCACAAGAAAAATGAGAAGTAGATGGTACCTTATTTTTATCTTTTAGAGCCATAAAGCAAAGGTTGGTCACTTCTTGTTGCTCTTTTTCCTTTACCGATTCAGAGGAGTCATCCTATGTAGTTTTGAAGGCCTTGTTCTTGTCCTTTGCTCTATTGTTCTTGAATTTGAGCTTGGGACACTCACTTTTAATGTGTCTTGGTTTCTTGCATTTATAGCAAGTAACCTCTTTATTTTTCTTGCCTTTATACTTTTTATTATCTCTTTGCCTTGAGATGCTTTTTCTTTTTAAGAACTTCTTGAATCCTCAAGTGATTATTCCTATTTCATCATCATCTTCACCAGAGTCCACCATGCTTTCATCTTCACTAGCTTTTTGTATAGCCTTTAATGTAATGCTCTTTTTCTTCTTTGCTTTCTCATCTCCTCTTTATTTTATATTAAGCTCATTTATAAGGAGCTTTCCAATGAGCATATTGGTTAAGAGAGTTGAGAGGTATTATGCTTCCTAAATTGAAGTGACTCTAGATTTTGAATCCTTCTTAGGTAGAATTCTTAAAATCTTGTTGTTTACTTCTTCCTTGAAAAAATGTTTTCCAAGTTTCTTTAGAGTAGTAAGAAGAGCATTAAGACGATTGGCCATTTTGGTTATTGATTCTTAAGGCTTCATCTTGAAGAGTTCATACTCATATATGTGGAGTTGAACCTTCTTGCTTCTCACTTACACATTTCCTTATAGTGATTCTCAAGTGTTTCCCATACTTATTTTACAGATTGGCAATGTTAAACTTTTCCACCTTCTTCTCTTGACATTGAAGAAAGGAGAGTGATAACTCTCTTGTTTTTGTGATTTTCTTCTTTTTGAGTTTGACTCCATTGACTTCTTTTAAGAACCACTTCCATATCATTCACTTTACCTTTTGGAGGTTCCTAACCATCTAAGATGACATCCCATAACTTTATTGGATCACTATATAGATAGAGCTCCATTTTGAATTTCCAATGTGGAATCAAAGAATGGTCTAAGTGACGAGAAACTATGAGATTCACTCCCCATAATCTTGAATTCTAGCAATTAAGTACCTAAAGCCAAAGTTCTGAAACCAATTCTAATTGCCTTAGAGGGGGCTGAATAGGGTTTTTGAATATTTAAAAGAAAATTAAAATGGTTTAAGCAATAATTATAAAAAGATTAGGAGAAAGGAAGAATGATCATAAAAATTTAACGAGTTTGATTCACGAATTAATCTACGTCTCCACCTAACTTATCCCCAAGTTAAGATTTTTAATCTCCACACCAATCTTATTATCAAAGATTAAGATTACAAGAGTTTTAAGGCTTAACTCTAAACCCTAAACCCTAAACCACAATCCTAAGTGTTTTGATGGTTAAACACTTAAACCAATTCCTTATAAAACAACCTCACTTCCCTTATAATCTATCCTAAGAATTATATGAAGTAGAAGTCTTATCCCTAATACAAAACTAACTCTCAAATGGTTTAATGAACAATAAAGGAATTAACATAAGAGTATTAAAGCTCAATGAATGCTAAGAGAGAAATTCATAACAACCAAGTATCTTACTCTTTAATGAGGCTTTAAAGTTGTTTATATACATTAAAACTCAAATATGGCTGTTGGGGACATTAACTCATCCCCAACCATCTTCAAGTTTCATTAAATGGAAAATAATTTTTTTTTTGCAGGATTTCTACTACTCATAATCGTGATGGTATGTGCACAATTATGACTTATGAAAATATAGCCATTATGCTTTCAGGCGACCGTTGTGCCTTGTAGTGTACCCTAGTCACGAGGTGCTCATAGTTGTGAGCCCAGATTGTGAGCGGCTCAAACTCTTTTGCTTGCTGAGACACCTCATGGTCATGGCCTGAATCAGCTCGTCACTTCCTCTCATGACCTAGTCACGACCACCTCATTATCATAAGGGCAGATTGTGAGGGTCTCAGAGTCTTTTGCCTTTTGATGCTTATTTGGTCCTTCATCTCGTGAGCAAGCCTCCCAATCGTGAGCCTTGCGTGTGAGCACTCCATTGTAGCCTTGTTTTGAGCCATTTTGATGCCTTTAATGATCCAAATCGTTCTTGAACCATATTGTATCTTATATTTGGCATTTTGATAGGTTAGGGAGTTGAATCACTTCACTTTGATTTTATGAAATTAATTAGACCTAAAAACACACTTAATAAACACATTAGATTAATCAAATTATTTGTTAAAGTCAAAACTTTAAAGATTGGATAAACCTAAGGTTGACAATTATTTTCATTAAGTTTAGTATTTTTACTTGTATTGTTTTAGGTTATTTTTGTCATTTCACTTATTTATGGTTTTTGTTTTTTGTAAAGTGGACTCCATTAGTGTACACTCAACATTCATACAACCACTGAATGTAGAAAAGCACTTGATTGAAACAAATAAGGAGTTTAAACACTCAATTGAAAGAAAAAAAAAAAGTTCAACCACCAAAATAGAAGTGAAAAATTCAAACACCATTTATGCAATTTTTCCAAAAAAGAAAGATATTTCACTTAACTAAAACAATTTTACACAAACACCAAAACACGGAAAAGTTCTTTCAACTCCTCATCCGTCTACTCCTTCGACCTTCATGCCATGATCGAATAATCAAAGACATCAAACAATCCACTTGCATGTACTTAATTTTCCCTCTAGACACAAATCAGGGACCGTTTCGTGATATCAAATCTAGCGTAAATCGATGCTCCAAAACTCCATATCTAAGCTAACTGAAAACGAAAAGAAACGAAGAGAAAACTTTCCCTCTATGCTCTTTTTTTGGTTGAGTATGTGAAGCTATTTTGGCTGCTAGAAATCCACTCGGTGAAATGCGAGCTAGGGATTACGTTAAAGCACTGAGAAAATGTAGAATATGATTATAATTTGCTGTATTATTTTTCCTCTTGCAGACACTGATCCTGGTAGCTTTAATAACAGTGTTGCTGGACACAGGGTCGTAACTAGTTTTTAGCCGGTCAGAAGTGATTCTTAGGATAGTGAATGTGGCATTAACAAAATGGGATATTGTTACAGTCTAGTGACACCTATTAGCTAATAGTATGATTTGTAGTTGTTGTGTTGGATGATGGATTTCAATGAAGAGCGTATTGTACCTTCAATTAACACTTACATTAAGGATTTTATTATTTATTTCTTTTTTGTGAGTCTTTGTGTACCATTTGCTATAGTAAAGACAGAAATTGCTTGTTAGTATCTCATGAGTAAAACAATCAGTGTCATTTAGCTAAAGAGACCAGAGAATATATTTAATAGCTATGGCGGTGATGCATTGGAAATGTCTGTTATTGAAGTTTTATGAGTCCTTAGTGCATTACCCTCTTTAGCATTTTAAACAGGTTTTTCTCATCAAACTTAAATCCTTCTTTCACGAAATAATTAATGCATTCCCCTCTCTAGCATTTTGATTGATCACTTAATTCTGAACCTATTTTAGCAGAGCATGAAGTATGGATTCATGCGAATTATGTTGGCTTTTCTATGTTATGTTTGGATGTATAGAAATTAGAGAAAAATAGAATTTGTAGCACTTAATTAGTTACTCAAAGTACAATTTGATACTTATGATTTTATAGTCATAATTATTTTTTCTTTTAATGAAAGTGTCATTATGTTTATTTATTTATGAAGAGTTGCTATATCCAGTTTGAATCTCTTCCTACTTCTTGATCGCTGGGCACTTGAAATAACAAAATCTTCGAAAGGAGACATTATTTAGTAATCATGGTTTTTAATGAGTTAAAAGCTCAAATAAATAAAAAGTGAGTATTTAATTAAAATAATAAAAATTAAAATCTAATAATATATAAGTGAATTTTAAAAGGTTTAATACTATTAGTTTGGTCTTCAAACTCATTAAAAGCCAATATTAATATAAAATTTCTTGAAGACAACAAAAAGTTATTCCAAATTTTTCAAGGTATGTTTAATTGGGCTATTTTTTTTATGTTCTTTTAACTCGTATTATTTACTTATAAATATTTTTAACAACTGGGAGGTATATTTAAAAATATTATGAGATAAATATAACTTATTTAATTTTAAATAAACTTATAAAAAAGATAATAACTTTATTTGCTAAAAATGTATTTATAATTTTAGAACAAAAAATGGTATAAATGATTATAATTTATGAGAAAGAACTAAAAAATAAACTACTATAAAATAACCTCATAAAACTAAAATTATTACAAAATAATTAATTTTTTAACTAAAATAACTGTAGAAACAATAAAAAATAACTACTACAAAACAACTTTATAAAACTAAAAATGAACCAACTAAAACAATCATAAAAATAACAAAAAATAACTACAAAAGAATCATAAAATCAACCAAAAAAATAATGGCTAAAATAATCATCAAAACAACAAGAAACAAGCCAGGAACCAAAACAACCAAAAAATAACTGTCAAAAAAACCAAAAACCAAAAAAACCCCAAAAATAAATGCAAAAACAACCAAAAAACAATTATAATCACTAAAACAACTAGATAAATAATCACAAAAACAACCAAAAAAATAACCACCAAAACAATCATAAAAATAATCTCCAAACAACCAAAACCAATCGCAATAATAATTAAAAAAACAAAATCAGAAAAATTAATATAAAACAGCTTCATAAAACTAAAAAAAGAAAAAGAATAAATGAAAGTAAAAAAAATAAAGAAAAAGAAAGAATAATTAAAAAGAAACAACATTACAAATAAAAAATAAAAATAAATGAATAATTTCTTTCCTCCAAAAAAATAACAAATAAGTTGTAATTTTTCTAAAAATAAAAAATAAAAAATAGAAAAATAAAAATAAATATATAAAAGTAAAAAAATAAAGAGAAAGATAAAATAATTAAAAAACAACATTACAAATAAAATAAATAAATAGATAAAATTAAAAAATAAAAAGAGAAAGAAAAAAGAAAAAAATAAAAAAATAAAAAAATAAAAATTTTCCTCCAAAAAATAATTAAAAAATTATAATTTTTCAAAAAAATTGAAAATAATATATCAAATTGGTAGGTGAAAAAATTTGTGGGCTCAAGCTTAATGGCTTCCATGTCAACACACTGTATAAAGAGATACATATAAAAAAATGAAAATTTACAAAAATAGGCTCTTTTTAAACGTTTTCAACAAAAATACCACAAAATTTGGTCAATTGCAAACTATCCACCTTTTATTATATACCTGCCATTTTCATTTTAAAAAATGACCTCATATTATATCTGTTACGTTTCTCGTTCTTCCTTCATATTTTTTTTTTCTCAATTTCTTCAAGTTTTCAGTTTGAAGTTAGTTTTTTTCTTTTTTTTTGAGATAACTACTAATAGTAGTATGTAAAATAATTGTCATTTTGTTTTTATTCATTTCTTGACGATTTTTTATTCTCTTCTTTTTAGTTTTATTTTTATTTTTATTTTTTTCTTTCTATTTTTTTTATCTATTTTTATAAATGTTTATTTTATCATTATTCTTATTTTTTCCTTTCCTTCTTTCTTCTTTTTTCTTTTTTTTTATAAATTTTTATTTTATCATTTTCTTATTTTTCTCTTTTTAGTTTTTCTTCTTTCCTTTTTTTTCTTTTATTTTTTTTATTTCTCATTAATTTTTTTTCTTTTCCTATTTTTTTAAAAATGATTTTTCCTCAATTTTTGTTTTTTTATTAGTGAAACATTAGCCAATATATTTTTTAAAATTTTATTTTGTAAATTCCGCAAGTGGTTCATAAGAATACATAATATGTGAGGACCAAAATATAGGCAACTCACATACAATAAATTTTTTGTACATAATTGATTACTCAAATTCTTATTATATAAAAGATGTAAAATTTATTATGACTGAACTAGTATGACTATTTATAAAAAATGATAATAGAACTTTGGGTAAGGATAATAAAGTCATAATTTGAATTTCTAATGATTTCAAAATATAATCAATTTTATCAATATATTTAATGATTCTTAACATTTTATCAATATATTTAATGATTCTTAACATTTTATGAATATCAATACCCCACATCTTCATTCTATTATTAGGTAGCATGTATTTAATTTTGTTATTTTTTGGTTTACTTTTAGTTTATGATTTTGTTTTAAATGTGTAGGGACAAGTGGATATGCTTTTAGTTTTAGTTTAGATATTGCTGGTTGTAAAAAGGGTAGTCATAATTTAAAGTTTGTTGAAACTGTTGTGGTGGTAACAAGTTAAAGAATTTTTAAAGGATATGTTCTTTTTTATTATTTATGCATCCTTTTCGTTTCTATTTGGTTTCTGATATTTTGTTTATGTTTTTGTTTTAATGATGTTGATAATCTTTTCAATGTTATTTATTCTACTATAAAAGTTGCTTGTGGTTTGAGGGGAGACTGTACTTGCTTCATTTTTTTTATTTTTAAGATTTTGTATATGACAGGAATTGGGCTTTCAATTAGAAGAGGTTTATGATTATGTCAGGTTTATTATAATTGTATCAAAAACCTATTGTAAACCAAAAATATTCAAAATGTATTGTGAAATTTAATGAAAAGTATATTATTTCATGTAATAGACTGGTTGAAAGTAATTATGAAAATTTTATTATATTATATATCATTCATTTTTAAGCAATTGTAATTACAGTTGAAAAATTAAAAATAAATAAATAAATGTCATTATTATTATTAGTTGTTAATATATTTGTAACAAAGTGTTTCAAAAACAGAAAAGAAACTACAAATATACTATATTCTGCAGTGAAATTTAATAGAAGTATATTTATTTTATGTGGCAAACTAAATGTCTGTAACAAAAAATTATATTATATATCATTCATTTGATAACAAATGTAATTGCACTTGGAAATTTTAATAAGAAACTATTTTTTATTCTTGATAAATGTTGATATAAATGTAAAAATGATTTTCAAAAACTGAAAGTATACAAAAAGTATTGCATGTTTGGTGGATTTTTATAAGTCTTCCTGTTATGTCCAAATAACCTACATCTCTCACACTTTTTGTTTTATTTTGATTTGTTCATTCTTGCATTAGTCCTCTCAGCTATTCCAGTAAGACTATAACTGATAGTTACCCTGCATTTTTTATTATTGAGTTGAGGGATTCATCAATATTCAATGTCATGGTCCTGAATCTATTATTTTCTAAGTGCACCTTCATCCATTTTCATGTCCAATATTATTCAGGTACTTGTATACTCTTGCATCTACCTTTTTTTATATCAAGCATATACCTCTCAAATTCTTCTACTTTGTAACTGTTTATAGCTTGTAAAAATGGTTCTTTAATATGCGTTATGCTTTTCTTAAAGTTTATTTTGATGTCATTAAAAAGTAAATGTATTCTAAAATGAACTTGAAACAAATGTAATTGAATTGTTTCAAAAACCGAACGTAAACTGAAATATTCCAAATTCAAAAAAGCATATACACTATTTTTTTATTTTCTAAATAACTTAAAATAGATGTCATTGAATTGTTTCAGAAACTAAATGTAAACTGAAATTACTCAAAATTCAAACAAGCCTATCCTACTTAAATAGTGCCCGAAAAGCAAACTAAAAACCCATTCTAGAACTTTGATATCTACAAACATTAACCATTTCTTTAAGAGCTCATGCCTTATCCTTCTTCCACTGATGGTAGTTGATTCAATCATTAAGACATCTCTAACTGAAGCACAAAGTTGAGAGCTTTGTGGAAGTTTTAATCATCTGTAGTATAAGTCCCATAAATTAAAGACAATCACTAGTTAAAAAAAGAGCTAGCACTCCACAATTACGTGTAGTCAAGCAAACAAAAAACCTCCAAAACCAACATGATCCAAGTAAAGCTATTTTTATAGAAATTGCATACAAAAATATAAAAAATACTCAATATCCAATAAAAACTGCAAGAGCAATCAATGAATTGAAAATGAAAAAAAAATTCCTAAATTTATTGTAGTGTTGGAGAAAATAACAAATGATCAAACAACTAAGGAAAGAGCTCATTCAGATTTAAACAAAATGTTTAGAGAAAAAATAACATGCAATGATTCAAAAACCTTTTAGAAAAATTCAAAAACCCTCTTCATTAATCAGTAAAGTAATTTCATAAACAAAGGAAAAGCATTTAGAAAAAAACAGAGTACCCATGAATGCAATGACTTGAAAAAATGCATCTGTATAAATAAATAAATAATTCCAAAATCAAAATTTATGTTCATGAAAAGATAAACAAAAAGGTAAATAGAATCCATACCTAGAGCTAAAGAACTCAAAAAGCTTGCTAGTATTAAAGAAGATAATAACAATAATCTTAGCATCATAAAGAATAGCAAGTTCTTGAGTTTTTTTAAGTAACCCATCTCTTCTTTTAGAGAATGTGACTTGCAAGAAACATAAACACCCAACTAATCAAAACCCATAAAAAAAATGTCAAGTTTCAAGTTTCAATCTTTTTATTTAAGAAAATGAAGATATGAGTTTAAAAAGGGATATGAAATTTTTTTTTTGTAGGATATTGAAATCTTGTTTTTGATTTTTTTTTTTTTTGAAATCTTGATGATAATGACAAAGATTGATTATAGGGAGGTTTAGCTTGATTTAATAAGAATTTTATGAAGGTTTTTTTTTAAAGAAATCAAGGACTTATTGGAGAAGAGAATGGATTTATTTTTGGAACAAATTATTTTATGGATTTGTTGAGCTAATGGAGATCGATTGCAAGTGATTAAGAAGGGTGACAAATGTTGTTTTGAGCTAAAGGAGATGGATTAGAGATGAGTTTGAAGTTTAAGTAGGTCATTTTTTGAATTAAAAGATGAGCTGAAGGAGAAGATCGCTGATTTTCACTTAGGAGCATTCACATAGATAAATATAACCAAGAGGACATGCGTGTAATTAATGAAAATATAGGCAGTGGGGTTTATCGTGCACCCAAGTGTTTGGCGACCAAGGCACTGTGTAAGCTAGAGGTCGATTAGGAAATATAAAATAGGCTCGAAAGCCTAAATCAGAGAAGGATTCACCACCCGCATGAGACCCAGGACACACTGTAAGACAACTGGATTCCGCAAAGGTTCCTAAAAGCCATTATTAGATAACTAGTTCAAAAACTGGCTATGGGCTTTTGGAATGGCCACCCAACCTTACGGTTGGCCTCCATTTGTGTTTTGTATTTTATTGTTGGGTTTAAAACTCACAAGTGCATAGATCATGATTGCAGTATAAAGAGTTATCGTTCCCACGATGATTGTATATTGAGTACTGTATATTGAGTACTATTATTTTTATTATGTTCTCAACTAGTAAATTAAATAAAATGATATTACAAATTTAATATAAACAAAGCAAAAGAATTAAATTATAATCAAATGATAAAAAGCTTAGAGCCTAGGTTTAGTTTCACTATTTCAATTCGATCATGAACACATTAACACACAAAAGACATTAACTTTGGTTAAGGGTAATTATTCTAAAATACCTAAAGACTCTTTTGAGTTTAATTAAGCATGCAAAGATTAAAGTTTATCCTACTCTCATGGTTGAGAAGTTAATCTAAACTCATTAAGTTCCGTAACAATTATTGGTTTACCATTGTAGACCCCTGCCTACTATCATGGTTCCCTGTAGAGCTTGGCTACTCTCATGGTTGAGTTATCTAAGTCCTATGAGTCTTAAACTAATAAATTCCCCTAACTTTTGTTGGTGAAACTACCGGTAAACATGCAATCAAGCTGGCCAAGAATGAAAACATACGTTAAGTGCAACTCACAGAATTAATTAAAAATCAAATTAAATAAATAAAAAATTGTGTTCAATCAAATCATAGAATAACTACTCCTAACCTAAACCCTAAAATAAAATTATCCATGCATGGTTATGGTAAAAAATATAAACTTGATTAAGGATAAAAGAAGAAGAATTAATAGAAATAAACTCTTGAATTTCTTGCACAAATCTTCTTTAATGTTCATTTAACTCTAGTTTGTGGCCGCCAGTTAATGACCAAAGATGATTTCTAGCTTCTCATAATCCTCCTTTTATAGAGTTTACCAGGAAAAGAATTTAAAAGCCCTTAAAATTCTCTTTCTTTTTGGGCAAGAACCATTTTTTATTCAAATAAGCTATGTCACATCTTATGTTATATTACAAATTGATATCCATAAAAGCACATGGCTTAAGACATGGCATAAGATGAAGGCATGTCAAATTGTCTTCTCTTCTTTTAAACTTGCAAATTGTCACATGATTTAACTTATAGTTTCATAAAGTCATGTCGTCATGTCGTCATGAAGTCATGTTGTCTTTCTTTTCCCCATTTTGATTTTTAACATGAAGTCTACGTTACAAGCCAAGTTCTTTTGAACTTGTAGATTGTCACATGGCTTAATTTACAGCTTCATGAAGTCATGTCATCTTTCTTTTAGCCATTTTGGTTTTTGACATGGCTTGTACAAGCCATATTATATGTTATGTCACTTTGCATGAGACATGCACATAGTTTGAAGCATGTTATGACACATGTCATGTCACATTGTTTCCTTTTTTTCTAGCTTAGCAAATAACCACATGGTTTGAAAAATGGCTTGGCACAAGCCATGTCACTTCTATCTTGTTAAATTCTTTACCCGACACAGTTTAGTAAACCGTGTTATATGTTATGCTTGACATAATTCCTTATTTCCTCTGGATTTCCTCTTTAGACTTAACTACAAAAAGGAAAAATAAATTAATATTATATAAAAACTCCTTGAAATATGCTTTAAATAATAAAATCCTAATTAAACACTAACACTAATATATTTCCTATTTAAACTTATATTCTACCCAAATTATTCTAATTACTTATTCAAATTTCACTAAAAATAAACTCAAAATATACGTAAAAATAACATACATCAAATTACCCCACACTAAAACTTTACTCATCCCCAAGTAAAAATTAAATTTGAAATTTAAAGAACAAACTCAACTATAACCAAAGATTTATAGCTTCTAAGCCATATGAACTGATAACACTAAGACTGAAACTTGTTTACTAAAGAGGATAATCGGACAAAAATACATCATACATGAATAATTTATTAATCACAACACAAGCAAAAAAACTCTTTAACATCCAATGATCATAACTCTAAAAGAGAAGCATTAAGGTCTATAACTTTTTTTTAACTACGGATGTGAATGCATTTTACACTCCATTTCACAACATCTATTTTTTTATTCTCTCTAATCAAATCTTTCCACTTTTAGTCATCCCCTACCATTCCCGTATTACCAAGTGTGGATACCATCTAGTGGGTCCTTTGGATACTCATACTCTAATTAGAGCATTGGAGTAGATTTAGAGCATAAAATAAATTTAAATTTAAGTGCTGCTCTGAAGCAGGTCAAATTATATTACACTAGTCTCTAAGACTTAGTAGAGCAAGTAGGGTGTTGAACACTCAGGAATTTGAAGTAATTTTATATTAACCGAGTAGATACTTAGATGGATAGACAAAATATTATAATAGAAGATATTGAATGTTCTAACTATCCAAAAATTACTAAGAATTACAAATTACTTTAATTAATCTAAATGTAATAACAAGAAATTCAATTAATATTCATTAAAACTACAATTCATAATTAATCAAGAACTATGATAATTAATAAACACATGCAATGACTAGAGAATATGACCTAAAATCCTTAAGAGCAACTCTCATTATTAACTAAGGGTATTTCCATATAGAGTCTACAAGCACTCTTATGTCATTATAGAGATAAACAAAAATCATGAAGTTCCATGCCAATTCTTTGACCCCTCAAAGTGGATTTCTTGTCTCTAAACTTTCCTAACCTTTAAGTGAATTCAATTGCATTTACACCAAAATGCCCCAACTCTCATTGTGAACATTTGATTAATATATCATATATGGTGATCAAGCATATATAACACAATTAAGTACTCAATTGAAATCAAATCATTCATACATTATAAAAGATAAAAATGTAGTTCATGGATTAATTCACCCTTGCAATTCTAATAAACAAGGAATTAGTCAAGATACATATTGATAATTGTTAAATAACCATAAGAAACTAATCTAAACATTAAGTAAACAAAATAAAAGAAAAGAGAAAAAAAAGAAAGAAATTATGTTGATGAAATCTCCCTTGTTGTCAATGATGTTTATTAGATATTGAATAGCCTCCTTGATTATCTTCCTTGATTCCTTGAAAAAGTATGAATTCCTTTACACTATCTAATCTAACAAATAAAACTAAATATTACTCATTGCTTTCTAATCCATTAATTATGTGTTTTTTTCATCCTTTTAAAATAATGTCAATACATCTATTTATAGACTTTCTAAGCATTCCAATTTGTACAATTTTCAAAAGAGGTCAAATGTGAAGAGTTATGAAGAAAGGGTGCATTAACTACTCGACACCATTGTGTTGAGTCAGGTGTAAGTCAGCACAATGTGCTTCTATAATGACTCGGCACCGTGGTGTGAGTCAGCACCAGTCTTTTATAATGGCTCGACTTAGCCCTTTAGCATGGGATGAGTCAGCACCAATAGAATGAGTTAGTATGATGGGTTGCTTTAATGAGTTGGCCCCAACCCTAGCTTGCTTCCTTTGATTCCAAACTTCATTCAAATGCACTCTATTACCATTATAAGTATGAGATTAGAATAAAAAAGACCTAAAAATCATATAGAGAACATAAAAACATAAGAAAAGAAATAAAATGCAATAATTAAACACAATGTTAATGCAAACTAAAAAGAAAGTCACCAAAATGAACCTAAAATAGCTATATTATTTTGTATATTATCAAATTCCCCCACACTTAAACCTTGTTTGCCCTCAAGCAAGAAGTAAAGATCTGAGTGAGAGAATTAACAAAATCTTTATCTTCTCCAAAATAGATGTAGTTATCTCAACTAGGAAAGAAATTAAGAAAAAGATAGTTAATGACTAAAATTTTAATGCTCAACAATGATAAAGAAAATAAATTTCATAGCATAATCAATAAGTTGAACAATATATCTCAAACAATTAAGAACAAAATCAAAGAATATAAAGTTAAGGTGTTAATCAAGCTAACCATAATGCTCATTCATCAAACTTAGGACTTTTAAGAACTAAAATGGCTATGGGACAAGGATTAAGCACATGCATTGACCAATAATTCTTATAGAATTTTTAGACACAACTTTTATACTTATATTTTTTTATGGACTAATTTTCATTACTTTCCAAATGAATGTAATTAAGGAGCATACTCACACACAACTTACTCAAAATGCAATTACTTATAACAAAATACATTCTTTCCGAATGAGTGTAATTAAGGAGCATACTCACTTACACACAACTTACTTGAATGTATCATACAAATAAGCTCTTATTTTTTAAAGATATAAATGTAAAAATGTCCTAATCCATTATTAAAAAGCTACTTACACTTATTATGGCTATAGTTTCCCTAAGGCCATTTCATTCCTTAAAAACCTAAGCTTGAATCCTAACCATCCTAGTTCTAAGCATAATTAGAAAGTTGACTAAATATTCTCTAGATGTTGAAAATAATAATGAAAGATAAAAAAAGGAAAACTTAAAGCTTGTACTAGATGAAACTTTAAAATTTTACAAATTAAGCATAGAACGATAATCATTAACATAATAGTAAGAAAACTCAATCACAATCGAAATGAACTTGAAGAGAAAACTAATTAAAATATGAAGAAGATAAAATTAAGAAAAGTTAAGCATACATGACATGACATAAAATAAGAACACATAACCTAAAATCATAAAGATAGACTTACACCTAATAAAATTAAAACTATTACTATTCCCTCCCACACACTTAAAAATGCATATTGTCCCTAATGTGATTCCAAATTGAAAAAGAAAGGTAAAGAAATACTCCCCTAATCATCTGAAAGATTTGGCAGAGGAGACTTAATTGTCATTGCATCTCCTTTTGATTCTCCAACACTAGCTCCTAAATATAAGACTCTCCCCTAGAAGAGCCACTTACACCACCTTGCATAGGCAAAGTTAGAAGAGGTACATTACCATTGGGCACCACTTCTGGAGAATGCTCAATCCTACATCTTCCTCCTTTTCTTGTGTGTCCTCTACTTGAAGAGGATGTTCTAAATCTCTCCAACATGATGAAGGCCTTATTAGAATCAAACAGAAGGAAGCATCTACAACTTTATCTCTCACAAAAGCTTGCTTAGTGAAATAAGAGCACTCAACAACATGGTTAAAATCATCAAGGTTAACATTCAAAGGGCATGACTTTTCATTAGGAATTTAATTTTTAAATTGTGTTTATTTTTTTTTAAAAAGGTGTTGAAGCAGGAAGACAAAATACAATAAATTGAAAAGGTGATAAAAAGAAATGTGAAATAAATATATCAAACAATAAAAAAACAAAATAAAAAGAATACCAAAAATAAAAAGTTGAAAATGGGGAAACATTGAATGAAGGCACGACTCGGCACCATGGTGACGACCCGACTTGGAGCCAAAGTGACAAAAATTCCACTTATTCTTAATTAACCAAATTCAAATTTATATCTTTATATTTTTTTATTAAAATAAAATTATGTATAAAAGAAAAACATATGCAAATAAACTAGAAAAACATTAAAGAAAAATAAATTTATAAAAGAATATGTAAAAGAAAGGATTAACAAAAATTTAAATGATTACAATAAAAGAAGTACTAATAAATCTATAAATGATGCTAATGCTAAAATGTGGTTCATATAAATCCAAAGTAAATGATATATAATATTAGTGAATAACTTAAATAAATAAATAGAAAAGATAGAATGACAAAGTAATACCTGGCTACATTTAGTGGTATACAACTTGACTATATCTTGGCTTGTGAGCCTTAATTTGGGTTGTTGAGGCTTTCCCAAAGTTATTGTTAGTAATGGCTAGAGCCACAATCCCTCCAAAACTACATGTTATATCGGGCATGGCAAAATCGCCTAATGTTTGTCTTTCCAGTTCAGCCATATTATTTAAATTCTATTGATTCAATATTCTTTGCCTTTGTTCCTTACTTAAAGCATATAAAGTTAATTCAATTTTAGGATCAAAGTATAGAGTATTATCACTAACACTTTTAATAAGCATCATTAAGAGTAAAATTAAAATAAAATAACCACAAATTAATAAATAAGTAATTATAAAAACTAATTAAAATTAAGGACTAAAACATCCTTTCTCTACCCTAAGTTAATAAAAATTACTAAACAAATTCTCTAGCAACGATGCCAAAATTTAAAGCAGGTCAAATTATATTACCCTAATCTTTAAGACTTAGTATAAAGCAAGTAGGGTGTCGACACTTTGGAGTAATTTTATATTAATCGAGTAGATACTTAGATGGATAGGAAAAATATTATAATAGAAGATATTGAATGTTCTAACTATCCCAAAATTACTAAGAATTATGAATTACTCTAATTAATCTAAATGTAATAACAAGAAATTCAATTAATATTCATTAAAACTACAATTCATAATTAATCAAGAACTATGATAATCAATAAAAACATGCAATAACTAGAGAATGTGACTTAAAATCCTTAAGAGCAACTCTCCATCTAGAGTTTACAAGCACTCTCGTGTCATTGCAGAGATAAACAAAAATCATGAAGTTCCATGCCAATTCTTTGACCCCTCAAAGTGGATTTCTTGTCTTCAGGTACTTTCCTAACCTTAAGTGAATTCAATCGCATTTCCACCAAAATGCCCTAACTCTCATTGTGAACATTTGATTAATACATCATATATGGTGATCAAATATATATAACACAATTAAGTACTCAATTGAAATCAAATCATTCATACATTATAAAAGATAAAAATGTATTTCATGGATTAATTCATCCTTGCAATTCTAATAAATAAGGAATTAGTCAAGATACATATTGATAATTGTCAAATAACCATAAGAAACTAATCTAAACATCAAGTAAACTAAATATAAGAAAAGAGAAAAAAAGATAGAAATTATGTTGATGAAATCTCCTTTGCTCTTGATGATGTTTATTAGATACTGAATAGCCTCCTTAATTCCTTGAGAAAGTATGAATTCCTTCACACTATCTAATCTAATAAATAAAACTAAATATTACTCATTCCTTTCTAATCTATCAATTATGTGTTTTTTTCATCCCTTTAAAATAATGTCAGTACATCTATTTATAGTCCTTCTAAGCATTCCAATTTGTACAGTTTTCAAAAGAGGTCAAATGTGAAGAGTTATAAAGAAAGGGTGTGTTAACTACTCGGCACCTTTGTGCTAAGTCAAGTGTAAGTCGGCAAGATGTGCCTCTATAATGACTTGGCACTATGGTGTGAGTTGGCACCAGTCTTCTATCATGGCTTAACTTTAGCCCATCAGCATGGGATGAGCCAGCACTAATAGAACGAGTTGGCATGATTGGTTGCTGTGATGAGTCGGCACCATTAAAATGAGTCGGCACCAACCCCAACTTGCTTCCTTGGATTCCAAACTTCATTAAAATGCACTCCATTGCCACTATATGCATGAGATTAGCATAAAAAGACCTACAAATAATATAGAGAAAATAAAAACATAAAAAAAAAGAAAAAATGCAATAATTAAACACAATGTTAATGCAAACTAAAGAGAAAATCACCAAAATGAACCTAAAATAACTATGTTATTTTGCATATTATCATGCTTTTATTCGAGAAAAGAGAGATTTTTTTAGAGCTACAAACTATTAAGTATCTTCTCCTAAAGTCATGCACAAATTCAATCTCCAAGCTCTTGCTTAGGCTATAAAAACTAAATGTTTCAGACATAATGACCATGTACAACTATCTTAATTAATAAACCATTCAATAATTAGATAATTAAAATGAAAATGCACTTATACACTATTATTCTCAAATTACAATTGAGCATCAATTTTGTAAAACAAATCAATAAAAAGTTTTAAGGACAAGCTACACAAAAATATAGGGAAATCGAGTTGAAGATTAATGAATTTTTTTTACTGAATGAATAAAATAACAACTAAATGACATGTAAAAATAAAATAGAAACCCTCCCCCATACTAGTTACATCATTTTCCTTAATGAAAAAACAAATGCAAAAAATATAAAATAAAAGGAAAAGTATAAAGAGGAATATAAAAGAGGAATACTACCCTAAAACTTATAGTCATCTAATATCATGAAAGGAGCAAGAAACAAAAGAGCTAGAAATCAGTATCTAAAATTCAAACTAAATGGTTAAGCACGTAACATCTTTAAACAAAATAAAGATAAGAAAGAAAAGAAAACAATGTTAAACTTTCAAAGAAAAACCAAGAAAAAAATAACAAAAGTAAAGAACATCAATCATCCATAGGAGCAATATCATCATGAGCAGGATCAAAAGTAGTAGGAGCAGTGGAAGTTGATTCGGGAAAAATAGGGCATGGAGGCAGAGTAGCACCCTATTATTCACATAAGCTAGAAAGGCCATTAATAACCTAATGAAGTAGCTCGGAATGATACTAAAGTGTAGCCTTAACATGTGAAGGATAAGAGGATGATGGACCATCAACATGAGAGGAAAGTGGAGGAGCTTGGTCATCAGGAAGCTCATTATCGCCTAACTCAACAGGATTTGCAATAAAAATGTATTGCCTATCTCGAATCTTAACTAAACAAAATTTTCTCATCACAGTTAAATTAAATGGATGCATGTTGCAGACATGAGTGAGATTAGTCAACTTATCAAAAACTGATAAAGTAGCTAGATGAGTAATGTAAGAACCTCCACATAATGCACCTTTTTTTTTAAACATACCACCATGTAAAAAGCAAATCCATGGCCTAAATGAGGTATTAGACCTTTATCAGAACATCACAAGTAAAACAAATATCGAAGTAAAACAACTTTGGTGCTCTCCTTACGACCATAAATGGTAGAGGCTATAAGTCAGTGCAACTATCGTAATTCAGGGTGAGCAATATTTATGCTTTTACTGATCTTAGGATTATAAATCTGTTGAGCCCCAACATGTGTAATTTCTCTCCAGTCTTCAGTAGGGCTAGCATTCCCAAGATTAATTGCATAATGTTAAATCTCTTCACTTTGAATGCATTGACCATAATAAAAACCAGAATGCACAACAAATTCATTGAGGGAATGGGAAAATTGTCTTCCTCGTAGGGGAAACTTAACAAAACCCACTTTATCAAGATTAAAAAGTATGGTATTTTCCATTGAAAAAGTAAACAAGAAATCAATAAAAAATTCACGAAAAATAGGTTCTTCTATTTTCATAAACTTATCCCGCTTTAGTCTATTAATCATCCCTAACACCAATTCATTCAAGCCTATAGTTGTTCAATCATCTAACATAATATGGAAAGAAGGATGAATGGGAAAAGAAATCAAAGAGTCACACCTTACTTTATGGTCGTGGTCTAAAAATTTTGGCAAAGGATGAAGCATGTTGTCTTGGCTTTGGCTTTAGCTATCATGGGGTGTTAAAGATAGGGCTATCTATTGTGATACAACATAGCACGAATCATAAGGATATGGCAGAGAAATGGCCATACAAGGTGGTTTCTTGGATGGTGTAGCTTTATTGCCACTTAATATTGACTTCTCCATGTGAGAATTGAAAGGAAAAGATAAAAATATGGGGTGGGTAAGGTCACGAAGGAAGAATTTGGGAAGAAAAGAGAAATAATTATAAATAAAAAAGAAAATAATTTGAGAAAGAAAAAGAAAAAAACAAGAATGGTGAGAGTGATGGTTTATGAAAATGTGAGAAAGAGAAGATAAAAAGAAAAAAAGAAGTAACATGGGAAATTGAAAAGCAATCTGGGATGGGACACGACATGGACATGCCATGGGACAATCCTTGGAATTTTTTTGAAAAGTGAAAAATGAAAAATGAAAAAGCAAAATAAAATAGAATAAAAATTAAATAAATGAAAACACAACAAAATTAAACACACACACACACACACACACACACACACACACACATATATATATATATATATATATATATATATATATATATATATATCAAATAATTGCAATAGCACATTTCAACATAACATGTCTCTAAAATGAAATAGGAAAGGACATGCCATGGGATGACATGTTGAATGGCATAGTGGATACTATGTGACAAGCCATGAAAAATTTAGCAAAGTAAGAGTTTGGGATAGAAAATGAACACCGCATGACATGTCGTGTGGAATGCCATGTCGAATGGATGGGAATTCGCTAGTCAATACACACGGCTTCAGGAAAACATAATGCATCCTGTGGGACAATTTGTATAAGAACGTGATAGAATGCAATTTATGGCACACAACATGTAAATGTTATGGTCAATACAGTGTCAAAATATTAGGGATGTGACATGACATGATCATACTGTGTGTCATTGGGTGTGGTGTTTTGGATAATTGAGAGGAGGTTCATATGTCATGGTGAAACTGTGATCCTTATCATGCGACAATTTAGAATAAAAAATAAATAAATAAGAAAACATACACAACATGATAAAACAGTGTGTGAAACCATGTTGGAAAAAAATATAAGGACATGGTGTGACAAACTGTGTTCTAAAAATAAGATAATGCTTAGATTGATTTGTACCTAGGTACGACATAGTCATGTCATACTTGATCTCGTAAGGTATTGAAAAAATCCCATTCTCTAACTTCGTAAGCCTCTTTTTGTTATGCAACATGAACCTAAATAAAGGAATGAAAAATTTAAAAGAAATAAGTGCAAAATTAATAATAGAAATTAAAATAAAGGTAAATAAAAATAAAAATAATAAAAACAATGTTGACCATTTGCATGATCAAACTCCTAATTTTTGACTTTGATAAACAATGATTATATTAATGATTTCATCTAAGTGTGAAGAAAATTATGTACCAAAAATATACACTTTTGGATATACAATGGTCTTTTGCGCTAATTCAACCTATGAGATTCAATGAGGCTTTATGACATCATTTGAGCTCTATAATGAGAAAATGACCTTCCTATTTTTTAATTAGACACCTTAAGCTTTCTGAATTGTGCTTACTTATCAAATTCCAAGCTCATTTGGGTATGCAAATCTTGAGTCGAATTCAATATATGCAGCTTTCATTTTAGGTTACGTATCTTTTAGTATTTCAGCAATATCTTAAGCGACAGATGTTCAATTGAGGTCATTCAAAGTGATATGGAAAGATAATACAATTATCTACAACTTTTATGAAAAAGTTAAGGCTGATTTGATCATATGTAGTTTAGAAAAGACATCATAAAGAACTATCTCAATCGGACTTATCGTAAGGACTAAATTGCATAAAAAGTGCAATTCTTGTCATAGTCCCGAATGGGACCAAAGTAGTACTGACTAGGACTAAGGAACCAAATTTTTTGTATAAAACTCAAGAAATGGCAAAACTGATCCCAATCTAATGTCCTTATCAAGACATGGTAGTATTGACCGGGACATTGATATCCTGACCAGGACCAGAGTAGAATTTCAAATGTAATGGCTCATAACACCTATTCAATGCTCATCCTGACTAGGACTGATCATATGTCGATTGGAACTTGACAAAATGCAGCTCAAAAGTCCAAATTTCATTCAAATGGACTTTATTTTTGCTAGGAACAAAATTATTACTTCCAACAGCTATAATTGAATTGCTTAAGTATAAATATAACCTCTAAAGATTATTTTGAGGTTAAAAAACTTGTTTATTCATTATTTACTTTCAAGCATTCAATAATGCTCTCAAACTCTTTTAAAATTCATTTTATTGCTATATACTCTTGTGAAAGTTAGTGAGTGCTAGAATAGATATTCTTATTCTTTTATTTTTTTGGGTTAAGGAAATAGGAAGTGAAATTCTATTATCAAGGAATTGGTTTAAATGTTTAACCATTAAAACATTTAGGAATTTAGTTGTAGTGTAAGCCTTGAAATCACTTGTAAATTGGTTTTTAAGCGAGCCTTAAAAAATAAAGTTACAAAGTTATAAGAGTGAGCCATAAAACTCTTACGTAATCTTAATCTTATGAATAAGATTGTGAGGGATTGAAAATCCTAATTTAGGGATAAGTTAGGTAGAGATGTATCCAAACTCCTTAAATTCTTATGTTCATCATTCTTCCTTCTTAACATTTCTTTTAATTTCTTATTTTTGTTTGATAGTCCTATTCACCCCCTCTAGGACTCTTTTAATTGGCATCAGAGCTTGAATTCTAGGAACTTTATTACTATAATACAAGATCATGGAGGTGAATCACAAAACATTCTTCACTTAGACCTTTCTTTGATGGTAGTGACTATCCTCATTGGAAGTTTAAAATGGAGTTATACCTTGATTGTGATTCCATCAAACTATGGGATATTGTCCTAAAATATTGGGAACCACCTACAACTACTATTGATGGTGTGGTAATTACTCTTATAAAAAGCCAATGGAATAATGAAAAAAAGGAGGAAAATTATAAAAATAAAAAATAGTATGATCACTCTAGTCTCTTCCATGATAAGAGAAGAAGGAGGCAAGCTTCAATATTGCATGTCAGCCAAGGAAATGTGGGAGACTTTGGAAAATCATTATAAAGGGAATGTGAAAGTTAAAAGAAAAAAGGCTCAACTGAACATGTATAAATTTGAATCTTCAAGATGAAGCCTTGAGTCAATCATAGAGATGACAAATCAACTCAATGTTCTTCACACAACCCTCAAGAAACTTAGTAAACATTTCACTAAGGAAGAGATAAAAAATAATATTTTAAAAATCCTACCTAAGAAGGATTAGCAATCTCAAGTTACTTCAATTGAGGAAGCTCAAAACCTCTTTATTCTCTCAACTGATGTGCTTATTGGAAAGCTCCTAACACATGAGCTTACAATCAAACAAAGAGGTGAAGAGCAAAAAGACAAGGAAGAGAACAAAAGGAACATAGCACTAAAAGCCCTTTAAGAAGATAGTAAAGAGGAAAGCATTAAAGATTCTAGTGATGAAAATAGTGATATTTCCATGCTTACTAGGAACTTCAAAAATTTTTTGAGAAAAAAAAATTTCTCAATAGCAAAGGACTCCAACAAGAAGTTTAAAGGGGATGGTAAGAAGAAAACCAAAGAAGTTACTTGCTATGAATGCAAGAAACTAGGACACATCTAAAGTGAGTGCCCCAAACTCAAATTTAAGAACAAGGGAGCAAAGGATAGGAAGAAGAGCTTCAAAGCTACTTAGGAACGCTCCTCTGAATCCGAAGAAGAAGAGAATAATAAGAAGTGACTAATCTTTGCTTCTTATCTCTTGAAGATAAAAAAAAGGTACCATCTACTTCTAACTCTTCTTGTGATGAATGTTATGTTTATGTTGAAAATGATGATGATGATAATGTTGAGAGTTTTATTATGAACAAACTCTTGCTTAAATGCAAAAACATGCTTTCTAGAAAAAAGCATAATAAACATGAGTTAAATAGCTTAACCAAAGAGTTTGAGAAGTTGAAAATTGAATTTTCTACTCTTGTTAAATCAAATAATAAACTTGTTAATAATTTAAAATCTTCTAATTCCATAGAAGAGCATCTCAAGAAAGTTAGTAATGAAAATCATAAACTTTTTAATGAGGTAGTTAAGCTAAAAAATTCCATATTGAAATTTCAAAGAGGAAAAGAGAGTTTAGATAGTTTACTTAACTCTCAAAAATTTCATGGAAATACTCATGGAATTGGATATACTAATGAAATGGCCTCTTTTCATCATCATAATATATTAAATTTATTAAAGCATCATGCAATTCTATTCCCTCTACTTCAAAATTGATTGAGACTCAAGCTTTCAAAGTTAGTAAGTCTGTTGTGTCAAATATTAAAAAGAAGTCTAATAAGACTCAATCCTATATGATAGAAAGAGGTAAGGCTTAAAATAGAGGATCTCAACCTAAGCATGCTTATATGTACACTAGATATAACACTCATAGGCATGTTTCACAACATAATGCACATAAACATGTTCCACAAACCTATTAAAATACACATTGTCATTGTCAATGTATGTCTCATACCATGACTCAAAATAATAGGAGACACACACCACCACAACACAAAAGGCATGTTTCACACACTAGGAAAGCATATCATCATAGGAGATATAAATTTGAAAATGTTATATGTTCATATTGCATGATCAAAGGACATACCAATAATGTGTGCTTCTATAGAAGACTACACATGAATTTACTTCCTTTAGATTATCTTGATACTAACCAACCTAGACTATAAAAGGTTTGGGTTCAAAAGAACACTTAAATTATTTTATGTAGGTGTGCTTAAAATCCATAAGAATTAAAAGCAAGTGGTATCTTGATAGTGGATGTTCAAGGCACATGACGGGAGACAAGGAGGAATTCAATAAGCTTGATGCTAAAGATGGAGGATATGTCATATTTAGAGACAATGCAAAATGAAAGATTATTGGCATTATAGAAATAGATAATCTTCAATCTTATCTATACACCATATGTTGTTTGTTGATGGTCTTAAACATAATTTGCTTAGTATAAGTCGATTACGTGACATGGGAAATAAGGTGGCTTTTTATCCTATAAATTGTTTTATTAGTAGTCTTGATGAAAATAAAGTAATTTTTAGTGGCGAAAGAGTAAATAATGTTTATGTTATTGATTTGAATAAAATTGATAACAAAGATATCAAATACTTAATGTCTATTTCCGATGACACATGGACATCATATAGAAGGTTAGGGTATGCAAATTTTAAACTTTTGAATGTTCTTTGTAAACATGAACTTATGATTGGTTTACCTAAGCTTAAATTCACTAAGGGTAAACCTTGTGATGCTTTTCAAAAGGGAAAATAATCCAAGTCCACATTTAAGCTAAAAAAATATAGTATTTATTTCTAGACCACTTAAACTTATACATATGGATTTATTTGGACCAACTAGAGTTGCTAGTCTTGGTAGAATGCACTATGCATATGTATTGGTTGATGATTACTTTAGATTTACTTGGGTATGTTTTCTAGCTCATTATAATGATGCATTTAAAGCTTTTGAAAATTTTGCTAAAAGAGTTCAAAAAGAAAAAAAGATTTTGTATTTCATCCATTAGAAGTGATCATGGAACCGAATTTGAAAATGAATTCTTTAAAACCTTTTGTAATGAGAATGGTATCTCACATACATTTTCATCTCCTAGAACTCCTCAACAAAATGGGGTAGTTGAAAGGAAAAATAGAACTCTTATGGAAATGGCTAGAATAATATTTTATGAGTATAACTTGACTCTATAATTTTAGGTGGAAGCCATTAACATATCTTGTTATATTTCAAACCGAGTTTTCAAAAGACCAAATTTGAACAAAACATCTTATGAGCTATAGAATAATAGAAAACCCAAAATCTCATATCTAAGAATATTTGGATGCAAGTTCTTTCTATTAAACACTAAGGATAATCTTAGGAAATTTGATTCCAAAGCTGATCAGGAATTTTCCTAGGCTATTATATTTCTAGTAAAGCATATAGAATTTTTAATAAGAGAGCTCTAGTAGTTGAAAAGTCAATGTATATTGTATTCAATGAATCAAACTCACTTGATTCTAGAAAGGATGTTTGTAGTGTTGATGATCTTGTAGGTGACAATGAGATTGTGGAAACTCAAGAAGAAAATGCTAGTATACCTTTGGAACTTGAAGTCTAAGCAAGGAGCAAAATGAGGAGACATCTTAGCCTACCCTAAAGGATGAACTTCTAAAGGATTGGCAAATTAAGAAAGCTCATCCTCAAGACCTCATTATAGGTTACACTACAAAAGGGGTAACTACTAGATTTAAATTAAAGTTTATTATTAATTTAGCCTTTAATTCTTAAATTGAGCCAAAAAATGATGATGGTGCATTAAATGATGAATTTTAAGTCCTTGCTATACAAGAAGAGTTAAATCAATATGAGAGAAACAAGGTTTCGACCTTGGTTCCTAAACCTAAACATCATCCTATTATAGGCACAAAATGGGTGTTTAGAAATAAGATGAATAAACAAGGTGTCATAACTAGGAATAAAGCCAGACTAGTAGCCAAAGGTTATAATCAAAAGGAAGGCATTATTTATTACAAAACCTTTGCCTCCATTGTAAGGTTAGAAGCTATTAGAATTCTACTTACATTTGCATCATACATGGATTTTAAACTTTATCAAATGGATGTTAAAAGTGCATTTTTAAATATTTCATTAAAAAGGAGGTATATGTTAAGTAACCTCTAGGTTTTGAAAATTTTGATTCTCCAAATCATGTTTTTAAATTATCAAAAGCATTGTATGGATTGAAATAAGCTTCAAGAGCTTGGTATGATAGATTGAGCAACTTCTTACTAGAGAAAGGGTTCTCTAAAGGAAAAGTTGACACAACTCTTTTTATAAAGAAATCTAAGCATGAGTTATTAATTGTTCAAAAATATATTAATGATATTATTTTTTATGCTAATAAACATTGCTTGTGTGAGGAATTTTCTAAACTAATACAAGGAGAATTAGAGATAAGTATGATAGGAGAACTAAAATTCTTTCTTAGATTATAAATCAAGCAATACAAAGATGAGATTTTTATCAATCAAACCAAATATACAAGCGATTTTCTTAAAAAGTTTGGCATGGATGGAGCTAAGAGAAGCAAAACTCCAATGAGCACTATAACCAAACTCAATAAGGATGAGAATGGCAAATTAGTTGATGAAAAACGATTTAGATGTATGATCATATCCCTTCTTTATTTAACTGCTTGTAGACTCGATATTATGTTTGCTACTTACTTATGTGCTAAATTTCAATCAAGTCCTAAAGAGTCTCATTTGAATGTTATTAAAAGAATTTTTAAATATCTGTATGGTACAATGCATTTAAGACTTTGGTATCCTATGAGTTCTTCCTTTGACTTTATTAGTTATTTTAATGCGGACTTTCCTGATAGTTTACCATATAGGAAAAGTACTTCTGGAACTTGTCAAAATTTAGTTAATTGCTTAGTTTCTTGGTTTAGCGAGAAATAAGTTTTAGTTGCCGTATCCACCACTGAAGCGGAATATGTGGTGGCTAGTTATTGTTGCACACAATTTTTATGGCAAAAACAACAACTTTTGGACTATGGCATTGATATTAATCACATTCTTATTAAATGTGATAATATAAGTGCTATAAACCTTAGCAAAAATCTCATTTAGCACTCATTTCTTGCGTGATCATATGCAAACTAGTGACATTTTTCTTGAATTTGTTGATACTAATCATCTTTACCATGCCTCTTTGTGAAGAAATAATGAATTTTATTAAGCATGAGCTTGATATGATTGATGGTTCTAGTGTGTCATGATTTTATGCTATATTGATTAATGGTTGAACTGTTTTCATGTGAAATCATGTCGTGCTTATAAATTATTTTGGTTATTTATTTTGATTTTGATCTTAACAATCTTCAAAAAAAAATTTGCTTGTAAATAATTAATTATTGAGTTAAATTCAATTAATTAATTACATTATTTTAGCAAAATTATTTCCTCTTTCCTCCTCCTCAACAAGACTATTTATTTTTTTTATATGTTTTTTTGTGTCTTTTCATCAATTTCCATTCGGTTTATTTTCAATATATTTTCCATATCTAAGCTTTTGAGCTGATAGTTTGTTTTTATGATTATTTTGTGTCAGTTTATGTTTAGTTTATTTTATGGATATTTTCTGGATATAAGCTATGAGCTGTTAGTTTTATGTCTTGTTTATAATTGATATCTTAATATCATTGTAACACTATTCTTTTTAATGTAAATTTTTAATAATTTTTTGAATTTTTGACAAATGGGAGAAATATTTGAGCTTACATGAGTATTTAGTTAATTTCTTCTAAGGGAGAGAATTTTTTTTTTTATAAAATTGTGTTTATATTAGTGACATAACTATGTGATAGTGTGTCCTTAATATCATTTTTTTAATCCAAACCTTATTTTTTTTATTTGAAATAGGGGCAGAAAATTGTTTGAATTTATTTTACATAATTTTGTTTATGCACGAATAGTAACATTGTAAGTGTGGCTAGCTTTGTCATATATTATATTTGATAAAAGGTTTTGTTTTGCTTAATTTGTTTAAGTATAGAATAGATTTTTCTAAAGATTTTATGTATCTTTGTTTTCATTGTTTTAGTTCTTGATCTTTAATTCCCTCTAGATTTTTTCCTTTTAGGTTATTTTCCTTTTATATCTCTCTCTTTGCTTTTTATCTTTGACAAAAGGGGAGATAAATTGTGTTTAGTGTTTGTGTTTGTAATATACTAAATGCTACATGATCATGTATGATTAGCTAGGTAAGCTCTAGATGATCATATGATGTTATAATATGTACTATTTTTGTGATGCATTATATGAATATATGTTTGAAATTATTTCCTTTATATTGCCAAACATTTTTTTAAATGTTTTTAACACATTTGTTATGTTAGGTCATAATTCTCTCATTATATATTTTATATTTTTGTCAAGGAGAGTAAAATTTAAATTTCTTATCATATCTACAAAGGGGAGAAATAAAGAAATATATTTTCATATAAAGGAAAAAAATTTTATTACTATATTTCAATTTGGTATCGTTTCTTAAAACTATCTCCTTTATAGTTATTTAATATTTTTCAATCTCTTTAAATCCTTATATATGCTTTGTTAATTTTTCCATGCTTTAGTACATGATATTGATTTTATGCATATATTAAGGGGGAGCAATTTATTGCATCTATTTATTTTGAAAGAGGGAGCTATTTTAATTTAACATGCTTATACATGTTGTTTATTTTTGACACACACACACATTATTTATTATCTTTTCAAATTGGTTGTCAAAGCCAAAAAGGGGGAGATTGTTGACCATTTGCATGATCAAACTCCTAAATTTGGAATTTTACAAACAATGTTGATACTAATGATTTCAACTAGGTGTGTAGAAAATTATATACTAAAAATATATATTTTTGGATATATAGTGGTCTTTTGGGCTAATTCAATTTCTGAGATTCAAGGTTTTTTGACATCTTTGGAGCTCTATAACGTGTAAATGACCTTCTTCACTTTTTAAGTGGACATCTTAGGCTTTCTAAATTAGACTTATTTGGCAAAATCTAAGCTCATTTGGGTATGAAAATCTTGAGTCGAAGTCAGCATATGCAACTTTCATTTTAGGTTGCGCAACTCTTAGTATTATAGTAATATCTTAAGCTATAGAATTTCAATTGAGGGTATTTAAAATGATATGGAAAGATAAGATAATTATCAATAACTTCTATTAATAATATTAAGGCTGATTCAATCTTCTTTAGTCTTGAAAAGACATAAAAAAAATATCTTGATCAGACTCATCACAAGGACTAAATTGCATAAAAAAGTGCAATTCTTGTCATAGTCCCAACCGGGACCAAAGTAGTCATGACCAAGACTAAGGAAGATATATTTTGCATAAAAATCAAGAAATAGTAGAACCAATCCCGATGAAATGTCCCAATCGGGACACTGCTTGGGACAATGATATCCCAATAAGGACCAGAGTAGAATTTCAAATGCAACAACTTGTATTGGCTATTCAATGCTCATCCTAATTGGCACTGATGATATCTTAATCGAGACTAAAAAAATGCAACTCAAAAGTCTAAATTTCATTCAAATGGACTTTATTTTTGTTGGGAATAAAATTATTGCTTCCAACAACTATAATTGAATTGCTCAAGTATAAATATGACCTCTAAAGATTATTTTGAGGTTAAAAAACTTATTTATTTATTGTATACTTTCAAACATTCAATTAAGCTCTCAAAACTCTTTCAAATTTCATTTTATTGTCATATACTCTTATGAGAGTTGGTGAGTGTTAGAATATTCTTATTCTTTTATTTTTTGGGGTTAAGGAAATGGGAAGTGAGATTTTATTCTAAAAGAATTGGTTTAATTGTTTAGCCATTAAAACACTTGGGAATTTAGTTTTAGTATAAGCCTTGAAAACACTTGTAAATTTATTTTTGAGTGAGCCTTGAAAACTTCGGTTGTAAGAATGAGCCATAAAACTCTTGTGTAATCTTAATCTTGTGAATACGATTGTGGGTGATTAAAAATCCTAACTTAGAGACAAGTTATATGGAGACGTAGGATTTTTGAGAATCCATACTCCTTAAATTCTTATGTTATTATTCTTCCTTCTCAACATTTCTTTTAATTCTTGTCCAAATCTTTTAATTTCTTATTTTTGTTTGATAGTCCTATTTAACCGCTGCTTCTAGGACTCTTTCAAAGAATAATTATGAAAATAAAAATAAAAAGAGAGATAAAAATGAAAATAAGGATGGAAGAATTTTTGGTTTACCTCCCAATTAATGCTAGTTTAAGGTCTTTTAGCTTGATCGAACCATGGTGCTATTAGCTTAGGTCAATGAGTGCACAAGTTACACTCTTAAAACTCTGCTCGCCAGTGTGATAAGGCTTGAGACTTTGTCTATTAACTTTGAAAGTTTCATTTTCCTTGTTGATGAGTTCAACCGCTCTATGAGGAAAGATTTATTTAATTTTGAAAGGACCAGACCATCTTGATTTGAGTTTGCCTGGAAAAAGCTTTAATCTGGAGTTGAAATGAAGCATGAAGTCCCCTTCCTTAAATTCCTTTTTCTATAAATGCTTGTCATGCCACCTCTTTGTTCTTTCCTTATAGATTATGGCATTCTCATATGCGTCCATCCTAAATTCTTCAAACTCATTCAATTGAAAAAGTCTCTTTACACAAGCCTTTTCTACATCAAAGTTCAGAAACCTTGTAGCATAAAATGCCTTATGTTCTAGGTCGATGGGAAGGTGATATGACTTCCTAAGGACCAAGTGAAAAGGTGAAGTCCCAATTGGTGTTTTAAAGGCTGTTATGTATGCCCAGAGTGCATCATCCAAATGTGTAAACCAATCCTTGTGTGAAGCATTAACTATCTTTTCCAATATGCTCTTCAATTCTCTATTTGAGATGTCCACCTGACCACTTATTTAAGGATGGTATGGTGTAGCCACTTTATCCTTTACCCCATACTTTGCAAGAAGGCTCTCGAACTGGCGGTTGCAAAAGTGAGATCCACCATCATTAATTATGGCTCTAGGGGTTCCAAAACGAGTGAATATGTTCCTTTGAAGGAACTTAGTGACACCTTAGCATCATTAGTTGATAAATAAATTGGTTCAACCCATTTGGATATTTAATCAACTCTAAACAAGATGTATTTATTTCCATAGGAGCTTGGAAACAGACCCATAAAGTCAACTCCCTATACATCGAAAAGCTTAATCTCTATGATGTTTGTAAGTGGCATCTCGTTGCATTGGCTTATGTTCCCCATCCTTTAATAATGATCACATTTGAGCTCAAATTCTCTAGCATCTTTGAAAGGAGAATGCCAATAAAATCCACTATGGAGCACTTTTGCTGCTGTTTTAGTTAAGCTTGTATGCCCCCCATGCTCAAATGAATGACAGTGGGTAAGAACTCCTAAGATTTCGCTATCTAAAAAATATCTCTGTATTAACCAATCTCCACATCTCTTAAATAGATAAGGTTTATCCCAAAAGTCTTGATTCACATCCTAAAAGAATTTCTTCTTTTAATGGTAGTCAAGATTAGGGGGAAGGACACCTCATGCTAGATAATTCACCAAATCAACATACCATGGAATATTCTCTTAAATTTTCATAAGTTTTTCACCTGGAAGATCATCAAAAATTGGGAGAGAGTCTAAATCTAGAAATTTCTCAAGATAAGAAAGATGATCCATTACCGAATTTTTAGTTCCTTTACAATCTCAAATCTCCAAATCAAATTCTTATAATAGAAGGATCTAGTGAATGAGTCTTGGCTTAGCATACCTCAAATTTGACTATCCCCAAAAAGTCTAATGATGAAACAAACCTTTGAAATGACTATAGTCTACTCGTTCATGATACCTCTAAAGTGTGAAACCTTAGAAAACCTAACCTACCCCACTAGCGTGCAGAATTGATCACCATTAAGTTATACTATAACCTTCTGAAATAAGAATTATTGGAACAATAAGAAGCTCATTCCAAGAATTCCTTTCTCGAAAAACTCAGCTTATTAGACTGGAGTTCATTTTGTTAGACTGGAACCTAACTTTGTAAAGAAATGCAAATTGATTTTGACAAAATGGACTTTGAAAACTCATCTAAAAGGCTCCAAAACGTTTGGAAGTGTTCCCAGAATGGTCCAACACAACTCGAGGATCAGTGCGTGTCGCTCAGAAGTGCGCGTATACACTTCTAGATATCATATGCTAAAATCGAGATTGAATTAGACAAAATGGATAGTGGAAATGCATCTAGAAGGCCTAAAAACCCTAGGAACTAACCTAAAAAATTCCTATGTAAGCCCTGATTGGAGCGTGTAACACACGAAAGAGCATGTGAGTGCATGTGTGACCAGGTGCCAGCGCGTGGCCACATGCTCAGTGTGCAACCATGAACACTTCGCATCCTAGGGATGCACATGTGACCACACCTACACTTCCTTATTCTACACATTTTTTCATTATAAATAGACACCTCTACACCCTATTTTGAGAAGGGGATCAAGTGGAAACACACATACACTCAAAAAAATATGTCCAATCAAAGCCGTTGGAAACCCCTTTCCAAATAGTTTTTTCTTTCCACTACCTTTTTCTTAGGTGATTAGATATCTTTTCCACTAAAACAAGCCTCATCTTTGTCAAAGCATGCTTCAAAGGTATACAAACTAGCATCATTCTATTGTTATTTTGAACCTCTCAACGAGGAAAGATTGATAATCCCTCGAACCTAAAGCTTTAAAACCAACTCAAGCTCAGTCGAATCTGAGGGTCACACAATCATTTTAGCATATTTATTTTATCACATTGCATTTTATTTTATCATCGCCAGCATTTAGGAATATTGTTGTGCTTGTGTGATGAGACTGGAAATTTTGCATGCTATATGAATAATCTCTGTTTTATTATGCTCATTTCATATCATCATTCTACATCCTCTAGTTTCGAAACATGAAATCACATTGTAAATATCAATAATGTGAAAAGTTCATATCTTGGAATAGAGTTATCATATTTCTAATTCAATGATGACATCATGCATCCCCTATATTATTATCTTATATCATCATAGCATAAATAATCACTACGAACATGCATGATCATCTACATTTTTCTTACTCTTTCAAGTGATCGAGTATTCATTGCTTATCCCATTATTCATGTGATCGAGCAAGGTTGCATTTACCTTGGAGATTCATTATATCTAAATTAGATTTACTTTTTCACAATATCTTTTTTCCTTTTATATGTATTTTATTAGGAAAGTGATGTAATAGTGATATCTTCAACTTTATTATCTGCCACTATTTGATGAATTGTGTGAATGCTATACAAACTATCATTACCAAAACTAGGGTGTTGCAATAGCTATACATCGAACATCGTATAATGAGAAATAGTAAAAAAATGTGATCCCCCTAACCCAAAAATCTCTACTGTGGGCAATACTAATTAAGTGACCCGGTGTTATTCCTTTCTTTTTTCAATTTTCTAAAAATTGGGTGGCAACTTCATAAAATAAAAAAATCATCTCACCCTTCTTAAGACCAATTATTTATCCTTATTCAGTAAAGTTGCCATGTCTTTCGAAAAAAAATGAAAAGACCCTTATGAAACCAATTAGCCTAAAAACTGAAAACAAGAAACCAAACAAATCACTCACAGTAGCGACTCCACTTTTGAATTCTTAGTAAGAGAGATCAACTTGAAAATGAATATTTCTCATTATGCAATACTCAATCATATAGAGCCCCTCACTAATGCATTTGCGCTACATATCACACATGCACCATTGGTCCCTAAAAGCCTCGATAATACTAACTGACATTGCCACCATGATTCCACTCGAGTCATGGGGTGATGAAGATAAGGTATTATTAACTTTAGTCTTTACTCATGTATTCGCCGGACTCACCAAAGTCTGTAACCTAAATTTTAAAGGGGGGCGACTGAGTTATCAAAAGAATGCTAGACTCATTGACCAAAGTCCGTAACCTTAGTCATATGGGGGCATTCTCACTAAAGCAACCCTTAGACTTTCACCTTGGCTCAACTTATATAAATAAACTAATAGTAACATCTACTAGGATTCCACCAAGTTGTGCATGCTATTCCTATCCTAACACTATTTGTCTGACCTGATATTCATAAAATGACATGACTCTCCCAGTGTCTATCATCGAATCACATCGTAATGTTAGTTTTTATAGAATATTCATGCTTAGGATAACATGATTCTCATATACTTCATATGAGCCCAAAGCATGGGGAATGATAAGAATCATGTACCTCAGATTGAATACTCTGTGTAAATTAAAAAATAACAGTATCCCTCGATGACAGAACCTATGAGACATCATCCATTTGTCCTTGTCAGATTAAATGAATGGGTTAGGAATCCAACTATATTATGGACCTTTATGTTAAAAAAATCAAATTGTAAACTATCAACCGATACTTTCATGACTCCCGATAAACATATCGAATATCAATATGGGGGTAAGAACTCGAACTCCCTTTGATTGACCTTGGTCCTATGCATACGGGTGCATATAGGCTCTGGACATCATTTGAAACCTAACAATTGACCTTTACATCAACATTATATGGTTACATCATGCACATTTTAGTATCATTCCTCAGTTTACCCTTTGGTTCTAATCACCATAAATCAAAATAGCCTAGTTCTGATAGTGAAACCATAGTCCCCCAATGACTAAAGGTTTAAAACCTACCTAGAAAAGAGACTGAATAACCTCATGGATAAATAAGGTCAAAAGTGAGAGCTTGCTTGTGATTAGTTTGTTCACTGTGTAGGAAAAACTAACCAACTTTAATCATGCATACAAAATATACATGTAAATAAGCACGTATTAACCACAATTTCTTGCTGGAATAATCATCTTTCATCATAGGATTTTGCATCCACTATGCATACATGCTCACCCTTTTCTTTTGCAGGCACATGTTATACATCATTTATTTAGCCAACCTTAATAAATGTGCAGGAATCCTACATCCAATATGAATGACTAAGAAGATACTTCTTGTCATCAATTCAAAGATAGGGTAAGAAAGGGGATCCAAAAATTGCTCGCTGATGGTACCATAGCCAAAATCCTCTAAGCCCAAATCAAAGCCAAAAGTGCCCAAGATAAGAATAACATGCAACTGAATGAAGATTCTGCATATGTTCACCTAAGGTTAGATAAGGCAAAGAGAATTCCCCATACTCCAGTTCAAGCTGATGATGACAATGACTAATACCAAGATCTCAGAAATGCACCAAAAGCTGTAAAAATTACTGACATGACCAAGCCTGAATTGATTGGGGAGGTCAAATTATTGGCTAACATAATGGTTCAGTTGGAATTCACCTTTAAAGACAAAGGGACCTATGGCTCCAAAAGCTTTATTGACTTGGCACTATTCAAAGACGAACCACTTTTATATGATTTTAAACTACCAAAATTTGCTAAGTTTTATGAATAGGGGATCCAAGGGTCCCGCTAAGGCAATATGCTACCTTTATGGCTGCTAATAAATCTCATATTGTTAGATTCTTCTTTACATCGTTAGAGGAAGGATTGAGAGCATGGTTCTTTGACTTTGAAGATGAAATTAGAAGTGACTGGCTACTGCTTACTCAAAAGTTTATTAAGCAATATGAATACAACACTTAACTAGGCATCACTTGAAGGGATCTTGAGACCATAAAGCAAAAACTAGGTGAAGCTTTCACTGATTATATCACAAGATGGTGGGGAAAGGCAGTCAAAATGATAAATTATCCTCTAAAGGATGAACAAATAGAGCTGCTAATCAAAGGGGCACTACCACACTTCAAAAAATAGATGATCTTTACTCATTATCCTGACTTTAGAGCTATCCATCAAGCTGGGATTAGAATTGAGGATGAGGAACCTTAGCAAGCCAGGAACACCTTCTACTACAACAACCAACCAAACATCTAAAACACAATAACCTGAGCTGCATAAATAAACACAATCCAACCTAAGACCCATAATTAACCATCTATCAATGCCATCAAACCACCGAGAAAGTTCTCAAACTTTAACCTCCCACTATCCAAAGTATTTTAGAGACTCCAATAAAAGAACCTTCTATAGCCTCAAGAACCTAGGTCTCTTCCAAACCCACTACCCCCTTAGATTAACCAAAACTTGTTCTGCCACTTTCATTAAATACCCAGTCACACCATTGATATATGTAGAACCCTCAATAATGCAATCCAAGGTAATTTATTAACTCTGGGAAAATTGACTACCTAAAAAAATGACTCAGCATCAAGACCAATCCTCTCCTAAACTATTAAAACATGTCTCCACCAACCATCAGAAAGATTTCTTTTAATCTACTAATAAACCTTATTGAACAATCAATCCAAGACGTCCAAGAAACCTAAGTCTACTAAGGATAAGTTGAGAAGTGGGTAAGCAATGGAATTAAGAAATCAGGGTTCAAGATCTTGAATGACACCCTCAAAGGAAAGCACTCACAAGATATGGTCACTGAGACTAACATCAATGAGCTTTTGAGAAATCTAGAGCTAGAATTTGGGAGTGAGACTATTGATTACACTCAAGCTGCTGCCATCCTCAAATGGAGCATCAATGACATCCTATATAAAGACATTACTAATGATGATTTTTTCACTTTTTGTTTATTTGAAACTGATGATGTAATGAACTTTACAGTTAATGCAATGAAGTCAGATTTTGCTTACTTGATTGATTTTTTTCTTAATGTTAGTGTGCATTGCATTGATCAAAATATTAGCATATTTGACATTCATTCTATATGCACTAAATCATTTAACATTGGCATGGAATTTGAATCATGCATTCTGTATCTTTCAAAAGATGTTACTCCTAAAGAGAGGAGAGAAATTAAAAAAATATAATAAAATATTCAAAAATATTTGCCTGGACATATAATGATATGCCTGGTATTGACAAAGACATTGATCAACACTTTATTCCTACTAGAGATGGGTGTAAACCAGTAAAACAAAAACTGAGAAGACTCAGAGCAGAATGGGTCTAACTAGTGAAAGAAGACATTAAGAAGCAGAAACAAGGAAAATTCCTAAAGGTAGTAGACTATCCGGAATGGTTAGCAAATATAGTGCTAGTACTGAAGAAAGATGGAAGGGTTAGAATCTACATTGACTATAGAGATCAAAATAAGGTTTACCCAAAAGATGATTTCCCATTACCTCATATAGATATACTGGCTGACAGCACCGCCACATGTGCAATGTACTCCTTCATAGATGGATTCTCTAGGCACAATTACATCCAAATGACCATTATCAACAAAGAAAAGATAGCTTTCATAACATAATAGGGTACTTATTACTATAGAGTAATGCCCTTCAGACTAAAGAATGCGGGAGTGACTAACTAAAGAATGGCAACCACAATATTCCATGACATGATACACAAAAAAGTAGAGGTGTACATAGATGGCATGATGGTTAAGTCAAAAAGCAAGGAAGAACACCAGTCAAACCTCAAAAAATTCCTTAGAAGAGTAAAAAAGTACAGTCTCAGGCTTAATGTGTATTTGTGGTCACTTCAGGAAAGATGCTGAGGTTAAAATGGATCTAAACAAAGCAAAAGTGGTTAAACAGATGCCAATGCCAAGAATAGAGAAAGAAATTAGAGGGTTTCTAGGGAAGCTACAATTCATTAGTAGATTCATCACTAAGTTAACAGCGGTGTATGAACCAGTCTTCAAGCTACTTATAAAATATTAGTTAGTTGAATGGAATGAACAGTGTCAGCTAGCATTCAACAATATTAAGAACTACCTATCCAACCCACTGGTTCTAAAATCACTTAAACTAAGGATACCTTTAACTCTATATCTAGCCATCAAAGGAAATGCAATTGGTGCAATGTTAGCCCAAGAGGGAGAAACAAAAGCAGAACATACAGTCTACTACTTAAGCAAGAAGATGTTACTGTATAAGGAAAAGTACAACCAATTCTAATAGATATGCCTAGAAATGATATGGATAATAAAGAAACTCAGACATTACTTTCAGTCCTATAGAATTTAGGCTATGTCTAAGATGGACCTAATGAAGTACCTCTATGAAGCTCCCTCTCTAGTGGGAAAACTTGCTAAGTGGCTTGTGTTGCTAATAGAATTCGATGTGCAGTAGCTAACTAAGAAGGCAGTAAAACGAAGAGTAGTGGTTGAATTTCTAGCTCTCAACCCCATTCCAAACTTAGAATAAATCTAACTAGACTTCCTAGATGACCTCAGTTTAACCATCAAAATCCAAGGATGGTGCATGTATTTTAATGGAGCAGTCAATGAGTTTAGCACATGAGTCGGTATCATATTACAATCCTTAGAAGGTGAAGTAGTACCAATGGCCAAAAAGCTTGAATTCAGAGTCATAAATAATGAAGCAAAATACAAGGCATGCACACTTGAAATAGAAGCACTAATATCCCTGGATGTTACAGAATTCAAAATCTTCAAAGATTCCATGCTAGTAATCAACCATGCCATGAAAGAGTGGGAATTGAAAAAGCAGCGCTTAAGGACTTACCTCGGTCACTTAAGGCTACTTATAATGTCCTTTCAAAAATGTAGATTCATTCATCTCCTTAAGAATCATATTCAGATGGCAGATGCACTTGCTTCCCTAGTATAAGTGTGGGAAGGACCATCCAAAATGCCTATAAAGTCTTTAATCCTACTCATATTATGACAACCTTGCCATAAGAACTGTAGAATAAAAAAGACAAAAATAATTGAAAAACCCTAGTTCTATGACATTCAGAGATATCTAAAGGAATGAGCCTATCCTAATCAAGCATATAAAAGAGATAAAGTAGTCATTCAATGATTAGTATCAAAATTCACATCGCACTAGGGAGTGCTTTATAAAAGAACCTCAAACGCTTTACAACTCCAATGTCTATATCAAACTAAGGCTGTAAGAGCAATTGAAAAAGTATATGAGGGTGTTTATGGTCCGCACATGAATAGAGCAATCCTAGCTAAGAAACTAATCATGCAAGGGTTCTTCTGGATAAAGATGATGGAAGACTATATTAAATTTGTAAAGAAATGCCATAAGTGTCAGATCCACAGGAATGTCAACCACCTTCCCCCAATAGAATTGCACTGTATATCCTTTCTATGGCTTCCTCAACAGGGGGACTAGACATAATTAGGGAAATCCACCCGAAAGCCTTGAACAGACACAGGTTCATCTTAGTAGCAGTGGATTACTTCACAAAGTCGATCGAAGCATAATCATTTGTAAGGATAGGAGCAAAGAAAGTGGCCAAATTCCTCAAAAGAAATATGTTCTGTCAATACAGGATCCCCCATCACATCATCTTTGACAATGGTGTCCAATTCCAAAGGAAAGTTAGAGAGCTACTAAGGAGTTATAAGGTGGAACATCACAAATCTTCTCTTTTCTGACCACAAGCAAATGGGGCCATTGAAGCTGTAAACAAAAACATTAAGAACATTTTGTTAAAAATGACTCAGACTTACTAAGATTGGGTAGAAAAATTGCCATACGCCTTATGGGGGTACCAAACAATAGTCAGGACTTCAACCGGAGCAACTCCCTTCTCATTAATATATGGATCAAAAGTAGTGCTTTTGGTTGAAATAGAAATCAAGTCTCCTCAGGTAGTGATCGAATCTGAACTACTGGATGTACAATAGGCTTAATAGAGGCATGATAATCTCACCCTCATAGACAGTTAAAGGCTTAAAGCTCTATACCACACAATTGTATTAGGCTCGGCTAGCCAAAACCTTCAATAAGAAAGTGAAGAATAAAAGTGTGAAAGTAGGAGACTGGTGTTAAAGCAAATGAGGCAGAACATTCTGGACCCGAGAGGGAAATTCAGACCAAACTAGGAAGGCCTATACTTAGTCAAACAAGTCTTATCAAACCCGACAATCAAGCTAATAGATTTTGAAGGCAATAAATTCTCCAAACCTGTTAATACAAACCACTTGAAAAAGTACTATGTCCAAGGCACACAAAAATCCTACTAAGTTGTAAAACCTAAAACGGTAGCTTAGGAAAAAGTAAGGCCTATACTTAGCCAAAATTCCTACACCTATCTCTTAAAATAACTACATCAGTCATGGCTACCATCTACTCAAGCATCTTCCTCATCTAATTCGGGCTCATCATCGTTCATCGTAAAGGATGATAGTTGTGGCTCCAGCTCACCAATACAATCACGATAAGTTGTGTGCTCCCACTCCCATTTATAGCTAGCATGATGATATTCAACATGCATGACATACTGCATATCATACATGCATACATAAAAATGTGTATAAAATAAATAGGTACAATAAAAAAGGCATACCTTCTGAGTGGTCACAAACTCTAAAAAGAGCTATTGTGCACTCCCTGTAATAGTATACCAGTACTGACCAAAGGAGAGGGGAATCTATAGAAGCGAGCAAATAAGTCGATCATCACTCACCAAATAAATGAAATGAAGGCAAAATAAGTGAAATAAAACATGAACATGAGTAGCGTCAGGAAGAGCAACACTCGATTGAGGAAAGCTAGGCAAGGAAATTCAAAATACATTACTCTACCAAAGATATCTGTCCCAAGCAAAGCCAAGGATGGTTGAATCGTCAAGTCCTTGAGGATAGTACTACCAAAAGCCACACCGTTACTATGGGTAGTCGCCTTAGTATAGAATATGCCCTTATTCTCCTTAAAATAGGACCTAGATCTCTTCCGAGAGATTATCGCCACTGCAGATAAGCTCTCACAACTCATTTTAATTATAGTTTATTACTAATAAAGTTTGTTACATGCTTGTACAAAACAAGAATAAAAGCCTACCAAATCAAAGGAAGCAACTCTTGATGATCCTTGTGATGGCCCAGTCCTCAAATTTGAAGGATAAAATGCATCTACCTAAGGAGGTAGAGGTGGAGGAAAAGTGCCACTAGCCACAACATCAATCAACTGAGGGATCAACACATCAGCATAAGACAAGCTCGTACTCTCTAAGAGACTCTCAGAGGAGCATCCCATCATGGCAGTAAAAAGCTTATCATCACTAAGTTTGTGGCCTCAAAACATGTCATTAGGGGGAGGAACAAAGACTCTCCTCATAAATGGACCATCCTACCAATGATGGACACGTTCACCTAAATACCATACTCTGCCAACAATACTCATCTCTCCATTAGCTACCATGCAATCACCATCTCTGCAATCCAATATGACCTAGCCACCCACCAATAAAGGAAAATGTGCTCAAAAGGCAAGAATGAACAAAGAATCTCTAAAAGAGAAACAACCAACACATCAGGAGTTAGACATACCTGATAAGGGGATAGCTCGCACATGTAATACCAAGCCACTGTGCAATCCTTAATCAAATCAGTAGTCCTTTTAATCCAATAAGAATAATGAGGAAAGTTATCCTCTAGGAAATGCTCGACAGTTGGACGAGGAAGAACCCTAAACTTATAAGCCTAGGTCTGTTAGAACTAAAAAGTTAGAAATATCAAACTAAAGATAAAGAGCAAAAAGAACATATATAAGAACTCTTACTCATATCCAGCTTGAACAAGCATTTATAAATCCTCAAGCCACCTTGACGTGCTACATCAAGGCCAGAATACATATGGGTAAAAGCAGTAGTACCCCAGCAATACCTCGATAAGCCATCCAGATCGCTCAGAACAGGCAGCAATCACAAACTACATATATCCGAAGGGTTCGGGAAGATGACAACACTCAATAAGTATAACAAAAAATAACAAGCCAACTACTTTGCTGAAATAAGACTGTCATCGTACATCATCCATATGGATGAAACAAACTCAGTGTAACAAGTGAGGTATGAGCAACTAGACTTTATTGGAGTGGTCACTCTAAGTAACTTTATGGTAAGATGTCTCCTCGCTACAGTAGAAGAGCACTCCTTGCTGAAGGGAATGGGCTCTCTAAAGAAGCTCAAGCCCATAATTACAGCAAAGTCCAAAGGAGTGATAGTTATCTCCCCAACAGGTAGATGGAAAGTATGCATCGTGTCCATCCATCCTCTATCAGTGCATACATAGCAATCTGACTCGATGCATACGAGTCATAAGATAATGCAACAATAACCCCATCAAAGCCCTTCCTGTGATCATTTACTTCACGCACAAGGGAAGACCTTGATAATACATGCTGACCCCTATTAAAACTACCAAGCAGTACAATAACAGACCTATAAGGCTACAAATAGCATATACACTATCAAACATTCGCACAATTAATAAATACTAACACATCTTTTTTCTGTTATTTAACAAGAACAATAATAAGATTTAAAAAGAAAAGCATCATGACAAGCACTAGCAGATAATCACAATAATAAAATAAAGCAAGAGCTATCAGCTAACATCATCCACAATAAAGCTATGACTTAATAAAATAGTTACAGTAAGTACTATAAAGCTACAACTACAACAACCTCGTGCAATAAAATAAACAATAAGGTAGCTAACTAATAAGCCTCAGAAGGACTTATCTAGTGATAACGACAAGCCCAAGCATAAGTCTCTAAACTGTAAACCATAAGAATTAGGTCTTCTTAAGAAAGCCTAGATAGTTGAGGACCTTAAGTTCCAGATGGACCATTAGTACTGGTCCCCATAATTTAAGTCCCTAGTCTAGTGGCCTCTATGAAGTTACCCTCATCATCCCAAAATATCTCCTTCAAACCCTCCAGAATGTTGAGAAACTCCATCTTTTGCATAGAAAAACAATAATTCAGAAGCAAAAACACAGAGCAAAAAATACCTGACACTCGAAAAGGTTCAAGAAAAGGTAAAAAACACTCAAATAAGGCTAGAAGAAGCTTCTTCAAACCTTAAAAATGCATGTCTTCAGTAGACAAGAGAAGGGGAGGCACATAGCCATGAGCCAAGCGTGTGATCAAGCACTCAGCGGGTGACCATGCACAGCCACGCGCACTTCCTCTTTCCATGCGCTCTCGTACAGTTATACATGCACTCTAAGACTTTAAACACTCATTTCTCTTATCCTAAACCTCCATTTGAACATAAAACATGCACAAAACTCACACAAAAGTACACTAATTAAGACTATATCTATCTAAGGACACCATGTGCGGCCTCACCACTTTTAGAACCTCAACAAAAAAAATAGGGAAGAATCATCAAAAGGATACCCTACTTGAAATCATCAAAATGACATCTGCAACACAACAAATAATGACATAATCATCACTGCATCATCACCGCATCATCACTGACCAAGACTAAAAAAGGACATATTACATCAATTATAATTATCACAATAATATGTTCACCTGACATCAGAAGATGTTATAGTGGAATGGTTCAGTTTGCTTAACACTTGAAGAGGTTATAGTGGCATGATTTTATTTGCATGACACTGGAGGAGGTTATAGTGGCATGATTCTATTAGCCTAACACCTGAAGAGGTTATAGTGGTAGTATCTGTCTATTCACCTGACACCTGAAGAAGTTATAGTGGCATGATTTTGTTCACCTGACACCTAAAGAGGTTATAGTGGCATGATTCTGTTCACTTGACACCTTAAGAGGTTATAGTGGCATGATTATGTTCACCTAACATAAGAGGAGGTTATAGTGGCATGATTCTATTTTCTTGACACCTGAAGAGGTTTTAATGGCAGTATCTGTCTATTTTCCTGACACCTGAAGAGGTTATAGTGGCATGATTTTGTTCGCCTGACACCTAAAGAGGTTATAGTGGCATGATTCTATTCACCTAACACTAAAGGAGGTTATAGTGGCATGATTTTACATGCTAGACATCTGAAGAGGTTATAGCGGCAACATTTGTCTATTCGCCTGACATCTAAAGAGGTTATAATGGCATGATTATGTTTGCTTGACACCTGAAAAGGTTATAGTGGCATGATTCTGTTCACCTGACACCTACAGAGGTTATAGTGGTAGTACTTATCCTTTTGCTGGACACCTATAGAGGTTATAGTGGTAGTATCTATTTGTTTGCCTAACACCAAAGGAGGTTATAGTGGCATGATTTTGCTCGTCGAACACCTGAAGAGATAATAGCGGCAGCATCTATCTATTCGCTTAACACCTGAAAAGGTTATATAGTGGCAATATCCCAACAGTTGAATCACATTAACGTAACACTCAAGTAACTCTCTCTTCAAAAAATGATTTTTTACATCTTTGCATTTGCTTCATGTGTATAGATACTAGTGCTAGGTGGCTATGCAACACACTCAAATTAGGGGGCAACTGTTATACCTCAAATTTGACTATTCCTAAAAAGGTCCAATGATGTAACGAACCTCTGAGATGACTAGAGTCTGCTCCTTCGTAACACCTCTGAAGTGTGCAACCTTAGAAGACCTAACCGACCCCACCAGTCTGCAAAATCGATCACTAAGCCATTAAGTTATGCTCCAACCTTATGAAAGAAGCTTATTCCAAGAATTCCATTCTCAAAACACACAGCTTGTTGGATCGGTATACATTGTGTTAGATCGGGACTTAACTTTGTGAAAAAATGGAAATCAATTTTGATAAAATGGATTTCAAAAACACATTCGAAGGGCTCTAAAACCTCTAAAAGTGGTCTTAGAATGGTCTAGCATAACCCGAGGATCAGTACATGTCACTTAGAAGTGCACATAAAGTCATAAACACCACTAGGTGTCACAGGCTAAAATTGAAGCCAAACCAGACAAAATAGGCTTTACAAACACATCTAGAAGGCTCCAAAACCTCTCGAAGTGGTCCCAGAATGGTCCAACACAACCTGAGGGATTAGCACGTATTGCTCAAAAGTGCATGTATACACCCTTAGGTGTCACGTGCTAAAATCGAGGGCAATTTAGATAAAATAGACAGTAAAAATGCATCCAAAAGGCACAAAAACCCTAGGAACTAATCTTAAAAAAACTTACGTAAGCCCTAGTTGCAGTGCATAACATGTAAAAGAGCACGTGAGTTACGTGTGGTTGTGTGTTGAGCATGTGGCCACACACTCCGTCCAAGGGATGCATGCATGACCACACCTACAGCCCCCTATTCCACATGTTTTTCATTATAAATAGACACCTCCACACCCCAATTTAAGAGGGCAAGCAAGTGGAAACACATACACTCTCAAAAAATATATTTGATCAAAGGCACTGAAAACCCCTTTCTAGATAGTTTTTGCTCTCCACTACTTTTTTCTTAGGTTATTAGATCTCTTTTCTACCAAACCAAGCCTCATCTTTATCAAAGCATGCTTTAAAGGTATATAAACTAGCATCATTCTACTGTCATTTTAAACCTCTTAACAAGGAAAGCTTGATAATCCCTCAAACCTAAAGCTTTAAAACCCACAAAAGCTTAGTCGAATCTGAGGGCCATACAACCATTTTATAATGTTTATTTTATTTTTTGCATTTTATTTTATTATCGCCAATATTTGGGAATATTGTTGTGCTTGTGTGATGAGACTAGAAATTTTGCATGCTATATGAATAATCTATGCTTTATTATGCTTCTTCAATATGATCATTCTGCATCCTTTAGTTTTGAAACATGAAATCATATTGTAAATATCAATAATGTGAAAAGTTCACATCTAGGAATAGAGTCATCGTATTTCCAGTCCAGTGATGACATTATGCATTTGCTATATTATCATCATATATCATTATAGCATAAATAATCATTACGAACATGCATGATCATCTACATTTTGCTTACTCTTTCAAGTGATCAAGTGTCCATTGATTATCCTATTGTTCATGTGATTAACCAAGTTGTGTGAATGGTCATATTTACCTTAAAGATTTATTATATCTAAATTAGATTTACTTTTTTGCAATCTTCGTTCTCCTTTTATATGTATTTTATTAGGAAAGTGATGTAATAGTAATATCTTCAGCTTTATTATCTTCTAATATCTGATGAATTATGTGAATGCTATACAAATTATCATTACCTAAACTAGGGTATTGCAGTAGCTATACAATGAACATTGTATAATGAGAAATGGTCAAAAAAGTAGATGCAATTCCTCAAACTTGGAAATCTCTGTTGGGGCAATACTCGCTAAGTGACCCAATCTTGTCCCTTTCTTTTCCCAATTTTCTAAAAATTGGGTGGTGACTTCACAAAATAAAAATAAAAAAACATCTCACCCCTCCCGAGACTAATCACTTGTCCTTATTCGATAAAGTTGCCATGTCCCTAAAAAAATGAAAAGACCCTTACAGAACCAATTAGCCTCAAAATCGAAAACAAGAAACCAAACAAGTCACTCATAAGCATCCTTCTTTGGTAGAAGGTATTTAAGGGTTGAATGATCAATATAAACAATCACATTAATTCTAATTAAATAAGAGTAAAATTTGTCCATTGCATGCACCATTGCTAAGAGCTCTTTTTCAGTTGTTGCATAGTTGATTTGAGCTTCATCAAGAGTATGAATTATGTAGTAAATGGCATAAGCTTGCTTATCTTTATGTTGCCCCAATAGCATAGTCACTTACGTCACACATGATCTCAAATGGGAGGCTCAAATTCAGTGGTTGCAAAACAGGTGCTATGGTTAATGCTGCTTTTAACCTATGAAAATCATTAAGTCATTTATCATTAAACTCAAAAGGAACATCTTTAATAAGAAAATTAGTCAAAGGTTTAGTAATTTTGGAGAAGTCTTTTATAAAGCGACGATAAAGACCTGCATGTCTAAGGAAACTCTTTATCCCTTTAATGGAAGTAGGTGGTGAAAGTCTTTCGATCACTTCGATCTCAGCTTTTTCCACTTCAATTCCATTCTCAAACATGATATGTCCAAACACCACTCCTTTAGTCACCATAAAATGACATTTCTCCCAAGTAAGCACTAGGTTGGTTTCCTTATAGTGCTGTAACACTTTAGAAAGGTTATCAAGACATGCATCAAATGAAGAACCACACACAAAAAAATCATCCATAAAAACCTTCATAATCCTTGACAAAATCAAAAAATATTAACATCATGCATCTTTAAAAAGTTATGGGTGCATTACATAACCCAAAAGGCATTATTCTATATGCATATGTTTGATAAGGACATGTGAATGTGGTTTTTTCTTAGTCATTAGGATGGATGGGAATTTGAAAGAATCCTAAATAACCATCTAAATAATAAAAGAATATTTGCAAGGCTTTTTAAGAGTTGATCAATGAAAGGTAAAGGACAATGATCTTTCCTAGTGGCCTTGTCCAACTTCCTATAGTCAATGCAAATGCGCCAACCTATGACAGTCCTAGTGGGAATTAATTCATTGTTCTCATTCTTAACCACTATGATTCCCCTTTCTTAGGGACTATATGAATTGGACTAACCCAATCACTATCCGAGATAAGACAGATAATCCTTGCATCAAGCAACTTCATGATTTCCTTTTTTACCACCTCCTTCATGTTAGGATTCAATCTTCTTTAGTTCTCATTGGAAGGTTTAAAACCTTCCTCTATATGAATCCTATACATGTAAATAGAAGGCTAATTCCCTTAAGATCATCAATGGTATAGCCTATGATTTTTCAATAAGGTCTAACTCTCCTAAGCAATTTTTCTACTTGTTCATTATTCAACTCAGCATTCACAATAATAGCAGAAGTAGAATTTGGACCAAGAAAAGCGTACCTCAAAGATGAAGGAAGATTTTTTAGTTCTACCTTAGGTGCATTTTCTTCCTTCAATATACTTACATAATAAACATTAAAGGGTAAAGGCTCATACCTTATTGATTGCTTCTTGTTTAGTGCAAGATTAGGATTAAGGAAGTGATTGAATATTACTACTTCTTTATTTATGTCATCTTCTTTTGTGTCATGAACCAAGCAAGCTTTAAGTGGGTCTTGAGTGAGTTATTTATAAAAAAAACCCCTTGGATACAAATCTCAATTGCAGCCACACAAAAACATGATCCCATGGTGGTGGTTTGCCTTGTCATTTTGAAAATGTCAAACTCCACTTTGTTGTCTTTAATTTCAAACAAGATTTTACCTCATTTGACATCAATTATTACACTGGTTGTGGCTAGGAATGGACATCCCAAGATTATTGGAATTAGGCAGTCCTCCTCCATCTCTATGATGATGAAATTATAGGGAACATAATAGTCTCCAACCTTGACAAGTACATCCTCAAGAATTCTATAGGGATAGATGATTGACCTATCTACAAGTTATAGTGACACCGCTGTTGGTTGTGGCTCACCAATGTTCAAATGCCTACAAAAAGAGAGGCATTATGCTCACACTTGCACCTAAATCATAAAGAGAGTTACCTATAAATTCATTCCCAGTAGAGCAAGGGATAGTGATACTCCCTGGGTCTTTAAGCTTGTGTGGAGCTTATTTTGAATGACAACACTGCATTCCTCATTAATAGGGATAGTTTTATAATCTTCCCACTTTTGCTTATATGAGATGATGTTCCTTAGAAATGTAAAGTAAGCAGGCATTGTATTAATCACGTCTAAGAGTGGTATGTTAAGCTTGAGTTGTTGGAACGATTTCAAGGACTTCTTAAATTGCTTGTCCAACTTGGATTTTAACTTCCTTTGAGGAAAGGGTAATGGTGGTGTCTTAAAGGGTGTTTCCTTCTTTTCCTCCTTCTTTTCCTTGTTCCCTCTAATCCTTTATTCCTCCTTTTGAGTGACTTATATAGTTCCTTCTTCTCATCCTTTAGTCTTAACCTCGGGTAATTGCTTTCCACTTCTAAGCCTTATTACCTTTGCTTCTTCTATTAGATGTTCAGGTTAACTAGGCAGCATACTACCTTATCTTGAGTTAGAGGCTTCAAATGCAATTTGGTTTTGTAACATCTTTTTATAAGCAAAAAGTTAGCTCATTTGAGAGGTTAGATTCTTGATGGCTTCCTTTGTTCTTTTTTATCCTTCAAGAATTTCTCCATCATACTCTCTAGGTTATGCTTGCTCTCTTGATGTTTGTGGAAATAACTTTTTTATTTAAAACTCAATGGAGGTTACTTAAATCCTTGGTTGGCATTTTGGACTCCCTTTTGATTGGACCAAGAGAAGTTTGGGTGGTTATGCCATCTTACATTGTATATGTTGGAGTAAGGGTTTTTTTAGTTCCTTTGAAATTTATTTAGAGCATTAAGTTGCCCTATAGATTGATATTGAGAAGCAAGACATCCTTAGAACTCAATAATTTAGTGTCCTCCTCTAAAAAACTCATAAGAATAAACAACCATTGGATTTGACACTTTAGCAGTAGCTTCAAGTTTCTTGGTGAGCATGTCGATTTTGACATTAAGAAGATTCCACCCGTCCACCTTATGATTGACTTTCCTTAAGGCACTTCTTTCTCCTTGCCATTGGTAGTTATTGGAAGCTATAGTCTCAAGAATATTGTAGGCATCTTTGAGGTGTTTTGCATATGAATGAACCTTGAGTGGTAGCATGAATTATAATTCTCATTAGATCGGTGAGTCCTTGATCAAAGGTTTGAATGAGTAGCCATTGTGGAACTCCATAGTGAGGATATTGACATTGCAAACTTGAATTTCACCATCTTACCTGGTGGGAAATATTTTCCCATGAATGCCTTTAATGATGTGTCCTATATGGTAATGGACTACGATGCTAGGGAGTATAACCATAGTTTGGCCTTATCTCTTAGTGAGAAAGGGAATAACCTCAACTTTATTGCATCCTGACTAACCCCATTCATTTTGAAAGTGTTGTAAATCTCAAAAAATTAGGCTAAATGGGCATTAGATCTTCGCTCAGGAGACCTCCAAATTGTAACTGTAAAATAATTTGAATAATTACTGGTTTGATTTCAAAAATCTTAGCTTCAATTGTAGGCCTCACAATGTTATTATCGGTGTCTCTTAGATTAGGCATTGTATACTCTAGAAGAGCACAAATCCTTACTGGTTGTGCCACTTAATCTTCAGCCATCTTTCACTTGTCTTTCACGCACTTTTCCTTTCAGTTTTTCTTGCACGATTTCTCAACTTTAGGGTTAAGCTCTTCTAAGTTTGCTCCCTTAGAACGAGTGTTCATAAACTAGCAAAGCACTTGAAAATCAAATAGCACGGTGAGTAAACATAAAAGAAAAAGAAAATACTATCCTAAGAAAAGTAAAAATTGAATTAATATTAATATGCCAGTTCCCGGTAACAGTACCAAAATCTTGTTGGGTTCAAAACCTGCAAGTGCACGAATGATGATTACAATACAAAGAGTTATTGTTTCCACGAAGACTACATATTGAGTAGTAATATTTTTATTTATGTTCTCAGCTAGTAAATTAAATAAAATGATATTGCAAATTTAATATAAATAAAGCAAAAGAATTAAATTGTAATCAAATGATAAAAAGCTTAGAGCCTAGATTTAGTTTCACTATTCTAATCTGATCATGAACATATCAAGACATAAAAAACATTGACTTTAGTTAAGGGTAATTATTCTAAAATACCTAAAGACTCTTTCAAGTTCAATTAAGCATGCAAATATTAAAGTTTAACCTAGTCTCGTGGTTAAAAAGTTAATCTAAACTCATTAAGTTCCTTAATAATTACTGGTTTGCCACTGTAGACCCCTGCTGATGCGGGTCAAATTGTATACCCTAGTCTCAAAGACTTAGTATAGAGCAAGTAGGGTGTCAAAGACTCGGGAATTTAGAGCAAACTTTGCATTAACCAAAAAAATACTAAGATGGATAAGTGAAATATTATAATAGAAGATATTGAATGTTCTAACTATCCTAAAATTACTAAGAATTACAAATTACTCTAATTAATCTAAATGTACTAATAAAAATTAAATTAATATTCATTAATACTACAATTCAAAATTAATCAAGAATTATGATAATTAATAAACACATGCAATGACCGGAGAATGTGACCTAAAATCCTTAAGAGCAACTCTCGTTGTCAAGTAAGGGTATTTTCATCTAGAGTCTATAAGCACTCTCATGTCATTGTAGAGATAAATAAAAAACCATGAAGTTCCATTCCAATTCTTTGACCCCTCAAAGTATTTCTTGTCTCTAGGTCCTTTCCTAACCTTTAAGTGAATTCAATTGCATTTCCACCCAAAATGCCCCAACTCTCATTGTCAGCATTTGATTAATACATCATATATGGCGATCAAGCATATATAACACAATTAAGCACTCAATTGAAATCAAATCATTCATACATTATAAAAGATAAAAATGCAGTTCATGGATTAATTCATCCTTGCAATTCTAATAAATAAGGTATTAGTCAAGATATATATTAATAATTGTCAAATAACCGTAAGAAACTAATTTAAACATCAAGTAAACTAAATAGAAGAAAAGAGAAAAAGAGAAAGAAATTATGTTGATGAAATCTCCCTTACTCTCCATTATGTTAATTAGATATTAAATGGCCTCCTTGATTCCTTGAAAAAGTATGAATTCCTTCACACTATCTAATCTAACAAATAAAACTAAGTATTACTCATTGCTTTCTAATCCATTAATTATGTGTTTTTTTCATACCTAAAATAGTGCCAAGTTAATGTATTTATAGGCTTTTTATCATCCCAATTCGTGCCCCTTCAAATGGATGTAAATGTGAAAAGTATATTGAAAATGTGTGAAGGACGAGTTGGCACCACCGTGCTGAGTAAAGCCTAACTCAGCACCATCATTCTCTATCACAAGTGGCGTTAAGTCGGCATGGTTAGCTTCTGTCATGACTTGGCACCACTAAGTCGAGTCAGCACAATTGGCTTCTATCATAACTCGACACCACTGTGCTAAGTCGGCACAATTGGCTTCTGTCACGACTCAGCACCATTGTATTGAGTCAACACACTCCACTTAATCCTAGACTTGGCCTTTCTCGATCCTTTATTCATTCCAAAGTATTCAAATGCAACTTTAAACATGATATTAGCATTCAAGAACCTACAAATCACACAAACAACATAAAAGCACACAAATAACAATAATAACATAATAATTAAACATAATGCAAATGCAAACTAAAGAAAAAGTCACCAAAATGAACCTAAAATAACTATGTCATTTTGAATATTATCAAATTCCCCACACTTAGACCTTGCTTGCCCTCAAGCAAGATCTAAGTGAGAGAATTAACAAAATCTTTATCTTCTCCAAAATAGATGTAGTTATCTCAATAAGCCATCTCAACTATGAAAGAAATTAAGAAAAAGATAATTAATGACTAAACTTTCAATGCTAAAAAATGATGGAGGAAACAAGCTTTATAGTGTAATCAATAAGTTTAATAATTTTATCTTAAATTAGTAAGAAAAAAATCAAAGAATATAATTTCAAAGTGCTAACCAAGCTATCTAACCATAATGTTCATTCATCCAACTTATGATTTTTAAGAACTAAAGTAGCCATGGGACAAGGATTAAGCACACGCATTAACCAACAATTCTCATAGAGTTTTTAGAAACATTTCTCTTTCATTCTTTCTTTTTTTTAGTGGATGCATTCTTTTTGAATGAATGTAATTAAGGAGAATCCTTATTTACACATAACTTACTTAAAATGCATCAACTTTTGATGTCATACATTCTTTCCGAATGAATGTAATTAAGGAGCATACTCACTTACACACAACTTACTCGAAATGCATCACATTAACAAGCATAATATTTTTTTATTATTTTTATATAGATATATATATTGTTTAATGCCCTCATCCATTATTGAAAAGCTAGTTACACGTATTATGGCTATAGTTTCCCTAAGGATACTTCAATCTTTAAAAACTAAGCTTAAATCCTTACCATCCTAGCTTTAAGCATAATTAGAAAGTTGACTAAACATTCTTTAGATTTTGAAAATAATAATAAAAAATAAAAAGAAAACTTAAAGCCTATACTATATGAAACTTTAAAATTCTACCAATTAAGCATAGAAAAATAACCATTAACATAATAATAAAAAGAAAACTCAATCACAATTGAAATGAAATTAAAGAGAAAACTAATTAAAAAAATGAAGAAAATAAAATTAAGCAAAGTTAAGCATAAATGACATAAAATAAGAACACATAAGCTAAATCATAAAGATAAACTTACACTTAATAAAATGACAACTACTACTATTCCCTCCCCCACATTTAAAAATGCACATTGTCCCCAATGTGACGCCATAATAGTAAGGAAATGAAAGAAATACTTCCCTAATCATTTAAAGGTGTTGGTGGGGGAGACTCAATGTTGTATCCAGAATAGGCAAAGAATTGATTGAGCTTGTGTACCATTTTCCTTTGCCTATGATCAAGTTGTTAGTGTTAAGTCTCCATTACATCCAATTGTTGCTGCATTGCAATTTAATTATCGAGGATTTGATCCCAAATATGAGAGTGTCCACTTAAAGAACTACTGACTTCATCCTACATAGGGTAAGTGAGTAATGGGACATCACCATGCATAATCGAGAGAGTGCTTAAGCTCAACATCTTCCTCCTCTTCTTGAGTTTCCTCTACTTAAAGAGGATGTTCCAAACCTCTCCAACATGATTGAGACCTTGCCAGAATCAAATGAAAGGAAGCATCTACAACTTTACCTCTCACAAAAGCTTACTTAGTGAAATAAGAACATTCAACAACATGGTCAAAATCATCAAGGTTAACATTTAAAATTAAGTTGGTGTTTCTTTCCTAACATCCTAAATTCAAGAATATCGAAATCATTCGAGTTAACTACTAAAGATGTATAAACTTCAGTAATCAACTCAACAAAAGTATGCTCTTACATAGAGATAAAATTTTTAAGTCCACAAGTAATCAATAATTGATTAAAAGAGTCATGCATGCTTACATCTTGAAGTAAAGAGAAGGGGATATACTTACAACTAATGATTTCCCTAAACTTAAGAGTTGTGAATCTATCACCTTCCTCATATGAAAGAATAAGGAACTTGGCCTTGTATGTGGGTGCAAGGTCCTTCTCTTGAAGCTCTTCTTCAACTTGAGGTATTTTTAGATGTAGAAACCCTTGTCTTACTCATTTTAAAGAGGTGATGTAATGAAAATGGAGTGGTGTCGGTTAAGGTAGAAAATGAGAGAGATGGTGTTGAGAGTGGTTATGGTGTAGGAAAGAAAAGAAAATAATAGAAAAATAAAATAAAAAGACTACCAAAAATAAAAAGTTGAAAATGGGGAAATTTTGTATGAAGGCACGACTCGGCACCATGGTGACATCTCAACATGAAGCCATGAAAAAGCAGCACGAGTCAGCACATATGTGATGACTAGCCACACTTAGCCTCTATAACGAATTAGCACCATGGTGACGACTCAACATGGAGCCAAAGTGACAAAAATTCCACTTATTCTTAATTAACCAAATTCAAATTTATATCTTTATATTATTTAATTAAAATAAAATGTATATAAAATAAAAACATCAAAGAAAAATAAATTTATAAAAGAATATGTAAAAGAAAGGATTAACATAAATTTAAATGATTACAATAAAAGAAATACTAATAAAACTATAAATGCTACTAATGCTAAAATGTGGTTCATATAAATCTAAAGTAAATGACATAGAATATTACTGAATAACTTAAATAAATAAATAGAAAAGATAGAATGACAAAGTAATACTTACTACATTTAATGGTTTATAGCTTGACCATGCCTTGGCTTGCGAGCCTTAATTTGGGTTGTTGAGGCTTTCCCAAAGTTATTGTTAGCAATGGTTGGAGCCACAATCCCTCTAAAACTACCTGTTATGTTGGGCATTGCAAAATTGTCTAATGTTTGTCTTTCCAGTTTAGCCATATTATTCAAACTCTATTGATTCACTCTTCTTTGCCATTGTTCCCTACTTAAGTATATAAAATTAATTCAATTTTAGGATCAAAGTATAGAGTATTATCACTAACACTTTTAGCAAGTGTCATTAAGAGTAAAATCAAAATCAAATAACCACAAAATAATAAATAAGTAATTATAAAAACTAATTAAAATTAAGGCCTAAAACAACCTTTCTCTACCCTAATTTAATAAAAATTACTAAACAAATTCCTCGACAACAACACCAAAATTTAATGTGAGTCAAATTGTATACCCTAATCTTTAAGACTTAGTATAGAGCAAGTAGGGTATCGAACACTCAGGAATTTGGAGTAAACTTTGCATTGACCAAATAGATACTAAGATAAATAGGCAAAATATTATAATAGAAGATATTGAAGTTCTAACTATCCTAAAATTATTAAGAATTTCAAATTACTCTAATTAATCTAAATGTAATAACAAGAAATTCAATTAATATTCATTAGCACTATAATTCAGAAGTAATCAAGAACTATAATAACTAATAAACACATGCAATAACTAAAGAATAAGACCTAAAATCCTTAAGAGCAACTCTCGTTGTTAACTAAGGGTATTTCCATTTAGAGCCTACAAGCACTCTCATGTCATTGTAAAGATAAATAAAAAACCATAAAGTTCCATTCCAATTCTTTGACCCCTCAAAGTGGATTTCTTGTCTTCATGTACTTTCCTAATGTTTAAGTGAATTCAATTGCATTTCCACCCAAAATGCCCCAACTCTCATTGTGAACATTTGATTAATACATCATAAATGGTGATCAAGCATATATAACACAATTAAGCACTCAATTGAAATCAAATCATTTATACATTATAAAAGATAAAAATGTAGTTCATGGATTAATTCATCCTTGCAATTCTAATAAACAAGGAATTATTCAAGATACATATTGATAATTTTTAAATAACCATAAGAAACTAATATAAACATCAAGTAAACTAAATAGAAGAAAAAAGAAAAAGAGATAAAAATTATGTTGATGAAATCTCCCTCGTTCTCCATGATGTTTATTAGATACTGAATAGCCTCCTTGATTATCTTCTTTGATTCCTTGAAAAAGTATGAATTCCTTTACACTATCTAATCTAATGAATAAAACTAAATATTACTCATTGCTTTCTAATCCATCAATTCTATGTTTTTTTTTCATACCTAAAATAATGCTAAGTTAATGTAGTTATAGGCTTCTTATCATCCCAATTTGTACCCTTTCAAATGGATGTAAATGTGAAAAGGTACATTGAAAAGGTGTTAGGGATGAGTCGGCACCACCGTGCCGAGTAAAGCTTGACTTGACATCATCATTCTCTGTCATGAATTGGCACCATTGTGTCAAATCATCATGGTTAGCTTTTGTCTTGACTCAACACAACTGTGCTAAGTCAGCATGGTTGGCTTCTGTCATGTCTCAGCACCACTATGCCGAGTTAGCACGGTTAGCTTTTGTCATGACTCAGCACCACTATGCCGAGTCAACACGGTTGGCTTCTATCACGACTTGGCACCACTGTGCTAAGTTGAAACACTCTACTTAATCCTTGTCTTGGCCTTTCTTGATCCCTTCTTGATTCCAAAGTATTCAAATGCAACTTTAAACATGATGTTAGCCTTTAAGAACCTACAAATCACACAAATAACATAAAAGCACACAAATAACAATAATAATATAATGATTAAACACAATGCAAATGCAAAGTAAAGAAAATGTCACCAAAATGAACCTAAAATAACTATGTTATTTTTCATATTATCACATGTCTGCCATCATGGTTCCCTTTAAAGCTCGCCTACTCTTGTGGTCAAGTTGTCTAAGTCCTATGTGTTTTAAGCTATAACTCTCATTAGTGAATCTACCCATAAACATGCAATAAAGCTGGCCAAAAATGAAAATAAACATTAAATGTAACTCATAGAATTAACTAAAAATCAAATTAAATAAATAAAAACTTGTGGTCAATCATATCATGGAATAGCTACTCCTAACCTAAACCCTAAAAGAAAATTAGCCACACATGGTTGTGGTGAAAAACATAAACATGATTAAGGATGAAAGAAGAAGAATTAATAGAAATAAACTCTTGAATTTCTTGCACAAATCTTCTTCAATATTCATTTAGCTCTGGTTTGTGGTTACCAATCAATGACCAAAGATGATTTCTAGCTTCTCATAATCCTTTTTTTATAGAGTTTACCAAGGAAATAAGTTGAAAGCCCTTAAAATTGTCTTCCTTTTTAAGGTAAGGAAACCATTTTTTATTCAACATGGCTTGTCATATCTTGTGTCATATTGCAAATCGATATCTACAAAAGCACACAGCTTGAGACATGACATGAGAAGAAGGCATGTCAAATTGTCTTCTCTTCTTTTGAACTTACAGATTGTCACACGGCTTAACTCATAGCTTCACAAAGTCATGTCATCTTTCTTTTGCCCATTTTGACATAGCTTGTACAAGCCATGTTACATGTTATGTCACTTTGCATGGGACATGCACATGGTTTGAAGCATATCATGACAAATTTCATGTTACATTGTTTCCTTTCTTCTAGCTTGGCAAATAACCACATGATTTGGCACATGGCTTGGCACAAGCCATATCACTTCCATTTTATTGTATTCTTTACCCGATATGGTTTATTACACCGTGTTACATGTTATACTTGACATAATTCCTTACTTCCTTTAGATTTCCCCTTTAGACTTAACTATAAAAAGGGAAAATAAATTAATATTATACAAAAAATCCTTAAAATATGCTTTAAACAATAAAATCCTAATTTAACACTAACACTAATATATTTCCTACTTAAACTTATATTTTACCTAAATTATTCTAATTACTTATTCACATTTCATTAAAAATCAACCCAAAATATACGTAAAAATAACATACATCATTTATTACCTTTAATTATTCAATTACAACTTTATTAACATGCAAATTACAATTGTTTCCATCCAATTTTGAAGTTTTACAATTAAGTTCAAGTTTGCACATTAATCCAATTTCATGCAATTTAGTGTGATTCATGACATTTGTCATAAATAATACAAAACATTCATTAAATAAGTGCACATTCACACACAAAGAAAAAGGGAAAGGAGAATATATTGCAACCCTTTTAACATACAAGAAAAAGTGAAATAAATAGAAAATAAACTAGAAATAAGCGAAAAGTAAATACACAATAAACTAAACATTAGCAAGAAATGAATGAAAAAGGAATATAAGTTAAAATTAGATGAACCAAATCATCTCAAGTTTCCTGAAATAAACAAAATATTAATCTCCTTACATATATAAACCCTACAAAAGGTAGCCATAAATTTAGTCCATAGCCTAAATAAACATAAATGAAAGCGATAAATGCATGACTATGTCAACTAAGCAAAGTAAATGAATAATCATATAAAAGTTACAAAATTAAAGAAAAGTAAAAATACAAGCAAACATAAATCATGTGAAATGAATAAGGAAACCATAAACAAACTACACATGGCTTTGTCGAAGTGACAATCACTTTGTCATTGGGGTGTTACCTCATTACAAAGAGACGTCACTTAAATGACAAGCATAATAGTAACTTAAGATGCTTCTTAACTTCGAAGTAAGCAAAATATGATAGAGATGAATGGGAACTAACAAATACACCAAGTATTCTAAAAGATCATGTCATGAACATAACATAAATGGAGGATAAATCTAAAGAAGTCCAAGCAAGTAAACAAAAGAGAACTTATCCAAGACAAGGATCTAACCAACTCTTACTACTATGAGCTGGCTTTTTCCAAAATGATTGCCCTCAAAGATTGGTTTTGATCTCAAGCTCCATTTAAATGCAAGAGTCCTCCTTCTTCTTCTTTAAGAATGGACTTTTAAGCTGGCTTTTCCTTCTTTCCTTCTTAAGAACATCCCCTCTTCTCTCTAGAGCTCTCTCCTCCCTCTTTTCTTTCTAAAACTTTTTAAAAAATGCTAAAAGTTGCTAACCTCCTCTCTTCTCACTCTCCATACACTTTTTAATTTCCCATGGCTTGACAAGACCTCCCCTTTTTCACCCTTATCATTACACTTTTTTTCTTTAAAGTATCCTTTTTATGTTATAGGTTCAGTTCAATAAAAAGTGGCCTTACCAACTTAACCACCATTGTCACCTCTGCACTTAATGCTAGTGCAAGTGGCTGGCAAAGAGGCGGTGCAGCTCTTTAGCCTCGACCCAGAGTTAGGCTGAAGGGCCAAAGGGGGGCTTAGGCTTAGGTTTGAAGGCTTAAGCTTTGTGTATGCATGGGTTTGGGCTTAAAATGGGTTTGGATTCTTAGGTCAATTCTTAAGAAGATTTCAGGTTTTCTTGCATTCAAGCTTCACATTTTCTCATCACTGGGCTTTATTGTGAGCATATCAAATTGAGCATCCATAATTTACCCCCTATTACGAAAATTGGGTCTCTATAGTTTATCCCCTTAATTTTTTCAAAAACCAAATGCATGGAATGAAAATTTTTTAAAAATTCAATATGCACGATGGAAAATAATATACATTAAAAGGATATGCTTGATTTATAAGTCTTACTCGGGGATTGACCTCTTGAAAATTCATGCCGCCGGCCTTAGGTATACAAACCTAAGAAGTTAAACCTTTGCATTCTAATACTTTGATAAAAAAACTCTAAAACCAAAGCATTCTGATACTTCGATCAAAAGACTTTAAAACCAATGAAGAAATCTGCACCATCAGCCTCGATGTCCAAACCTGAGAGGTTAAATTTTCTTTAATGATCAGGAAGCTCATGCTGTCAACCTCGGGTATACAAACCTAAGAAGTTGAACCTTAAAAATCCATGTTGTCAACCTCAGTGTTCAAAATCAAGAGGTCAAATTTTCTTTAACGATTGGGAATCTCACACTGTTAACCTCAGGTATACAAATCTAAGAGGTAGTCCCCTAAAAATCCATGCCATCAGCATCGGTATTCAAAACTAAGAGGTTGAATTTTCTTTAACAATTAGAAATCTCACATCATCAACCTTGGGTATACAAACTCGATAGGCCATCCCCTAAAAATTCATGCCATCAGCCTTAGTGTTCAAAACTGAGAGGTCAAATTTTATTTAATGATTCAAAATCTCATTTCGTTAACCTTGGGTATACAAACCTGGGAGGCAGTCCCCTAAAAATCTATGCCTTCCTTGGGTATACAAACCTAGGAGGTAGTCCTCTAAAAATCTATGCCATCAGCTTTAGTGTTCAAAAATGAGAGGTTAAATTTTCTTGTTTCTTTTTTTAATAATTGTTGGACCATCAGCTTCAGGGTCCAAGCCTGAAAGGCCACTTTCGTCTTGTCTAATTTTATCATAAAACTCCATCCTTTTCAATTTCTATATGAACCTCTTTCTCTTTTCATAAAACCCTTTCTTTCTTCCTTTTTTTTTCAAAAAATTTCTTTCCTTCTTTTCTTTTCTTCTTTTTATTTTTCAAAAGATTTCTTTCTCTCTTTTCTTTTCTTCTTCATTTTTTCCAAAAGATCTCTTTCTCTCTTTTCTTTTCTTCTTCTTTTTTTCTTTATCTTATCTTTTCTTTTCAAAAACTCCTTTTTTCCATTTTTTCTCTATTTCTTCCTCCCCACGTCTCCTTTGTCTAATAAAAGATGTCGCTTGAACTCCTGATCTGCCATAATGGGACCCGATGATGCCACCCATAGATCATCTGCGTACTCTCAGATTCTCGATTAGGATGACATTCCACTTAGAGAGTTTGGGCACTCATATATATGCCTTGGCTTCCTAAGAGGTTAGCATCCAAATCAATCATTTTCTCATGTAAATAATCATTAGGTTATGATTAGTAGACATGCATTCATTATTAGAAATAGGAATGGACTTTATTAAATCAAAAAATTAAAACTGTTTTGTGTTCTCCATTGTGAAGAGGTGTCGCCTCTTTGTCAGAAGATAATTTTTTCATGTAATTTACATAGGCATCACCTGTATGATAATGTTCTTCACTTTCTTTTCCAATTTTTAAGTAAATTACATAAATTTTGATTTCCCTGTTTACTTCCAGCACGATGCCCATACATTCAAGGGCATAGATGGCTAGGCTATTTAATCTTTCCCTTCAATCTTCCCTTCGCCACATCTTTAGTACTAAAGTTCTAATAGGATCCTTCCTTGAACTAATTGCAACTGTATATAAAAAGAAAGCCTATTGCCATGGATGATCGCCCTTTGCCTGTATGCTCAATTCTTATTAGTTTCTCTTTCTGGAAATTATGATGCAAAAGTCCTCCACTTTTTGGATCAAGTGCAAGCTAGGCTCAATCCCTTTCCCTTTAGTCTGGTAGAAACCATCATTGGGCTAGATAATTTTCCAAAAACTAAGCAATTCTCTAGGATTCCATTACTGTTGGAGGTCAGCCTTCTCCTCTCCCTTATTTATTTCCTACTTTTTTCATCATCTTCTAATTCATTTCTTTTCATGCATGGCTTCACAAAAAGCTAAGACTACTCTAGCCTCCCAAAGACATTACGCACTATAAAGGAAAGAATTACCACACTAAAAAGCTCCACCCCATACCATAAGATGTTCATAGTTGGTTGTGCACCTTTCCTAATACCATGATTTAATGGATTTATCCATGGTGGAAGTTGCAATATATTACCATTCGATCATACACCTACTGTGTCCCGATAGTCAGTCTTCACTTTGCACTTTCCACAATCTTGCATGCCTTTACTGACAATATGGATAGAAATAGCTAATTGCAGGATTAGTGCATGAGTTTGAACTAAGACCCCTCTCTCAAAACTTCTTGCACAATTTGGCTGCTACCTGGCCTCACAAAATCATTCAAAGGCACATTGACTATGACAAGGTTAGTCCATTGATTATTAGTATAAGGCATGGATTCAATTATAATAAATAGAGAGGGATGAGTTCATGAGAAATAAAAGGATAAGAGAGTTATAAATATCAAGTGCCGAGGGTGTTCAATAAAAGAAGTAGAAACAAAATTAGTTTATGGAATTTATTCATCATTTCCCTTTTTGGTTAAATAGAATTTCTTTTTATAGTTAAACAATTTGTAATATATATTTAATGCAATGTTGAACAATAATTTAAGCAATCCATTTCAATTAAATTAAGCATAAAATGATTATACATTTCACTTTTGATATGACTCTTGTCGTTAGATGGCTTACCCTTGCAAGTTTTCCAACTAACTATTTTTCTTTCTCTGCAAGTTATGAGGCAACCCATATCTACACATTATGTTCTTCTCAATGAATCTTGCCATTTGCTTTAAGCCAACGATAGCATACAACTCAACTTTGACCCATTTTGAGAAATAATCAATTGCTACCATAATGTATTAATGACCATTTGATGCTCTTATCCTTATCTCTCCTATAATATCAATTCCCTAAACTGTAAATGGCAAGGAGAAGTAATTTCTTGAAACTCCATGGATGGCAAATGGCTAACATCCCTATAGTGATGAGAATGTGTGAAGCTTGAATGCAAGAAAGTTTAAAATCTTTTTGAGAATGGAACTAAGAATCCAAAACCATTTTAAACCTAAACCTAAGCAAACACAAAGCTAAAACCCTCGAACCTAAGCGTAAGCCCACCTTTGGCCCTTCAGCCTAACTTTAGGTTAAAGCCAAAGAGGCACCGCCTCTATGGTAACCAATTCAATGAGGATGATGTAGTAACGCCTTATTAAAGAGGTGTCACCTCTTCGCTAGCCACTTGCACCAACATTAAATGCAGAGATGACAATGGTGGTCAAGTCAGTGGGCTACTTCTTCCTAAACTGAACCTATGGTGTGAAAAGGAGACTAGTGTAATGATTAGGTGAAAAAAGGGGAGGTCTTGTCAAGGAATAGGAAATTAAAGAGCTATGAAGAGTGAGAAGGGAGGAAATGAGCAACTTTTAGCATTTTTTTAGCAAGTTTCAAAAAAAAAAGAGAGAGGAAAGAGCTCTGGAGAGAGGAAGGGATGTTCTTGAGAAGGAAAAAAGGAAAAGCTAGCTTGAAAGTCCATTCTTAAAGAAGAAGAAGGAGAACTATTGCATCTAAATGGAGCTGGAGAGTCACCATTATAGGCAGCAAGGTTTAGCGCACGCCCAAGTGTTTGGCGACCATGGCATTATGTGAGCTTAAGGCCTATTGGAAAATATAAAATAGGCTTGAAGCCTAAATTAGAGAAGGAGTTGCCACCCTCCTAAGACCCAGGACACACTATACAATAACTAGATTTCGTGGAGGTTCCTAGAACCTATCATCAGAGAATAGATTTGGAAATTGGGTATGGTCTTTTTGGAATGCCCACCCAACCTTGCAATTAGCCTCCATTTATGTTTTGTATTTTATTACCTTTAATTATTCAAGTACATCTTTATTAACATGCAAATTATAATTTTTTCCATCTAATTTCTAAGTTTTACAATTAAGTTCAAGTTTACACATTAATCCAATTTCATGCAAGTTAGTCCAATTCATGATGTTTATCACATATAATACAAAATATTCATTAAATAAGTGTACATTCACACACAAAGAAAAAGGGGGAGGAGAATATATTACAACCCTTTTTACATGTAATAAAAAGTGAAATAAACAGAAAACAAACTAAACATAATTAAGAAACAAATGAAAAATGAATATAGGTTTAAATTGGATAAACCAAATCATCTTATATTTTCTGAAATGAGAAAAATATTAATCTCCTTAGAGATATAAACCCTACAAAAGGTAGTCATAAAGTTAGTCTATAGGCTAAATAAACATATATGAAAGCGATAAACACATGACTATTTCAACTAAGCAAAGTAAATGAATAACCATATAAAAGTTACAAAATTAAAGAAATGTGAAAATATAAACAAACATAAATCATGTGAAACGAATAAGGAAATCATAAATAAACTATGCACGGCTCTATCAAAGCGGCAATCATCTCATCATCGGGGCATCGCCTCATTACAAAGAGGCAATGCTTGAACAGGCATAGCAGTAACTTCACAAGCTTTTTAAGTTCTAAGTAAGCAAAACATCATAGAGATGAAAGGGAACTAAAAATTACACCAAGTACTCTAAATGATCATGTCATGAGCACAATATAAATGGACGATAAATTTAATGAAGTACAAGCAAGTAAACAAAGAGAACTTATCTAAGACAAGGATCTAACATAAAAAGTAGAAGCTCTTACTGCTTATGAGCTAGTTTTTTTAAAATGATTAGCTCTCAAAGATTGGTTTTAATCTCAAACTCCACTTAAATGCAAGAGTTCTCCTTCTTCTTCTTTGAGAATAGACTTTCAAGTTAGCTTTTCCTTCTTTCTTTCTTAAAAACGTCCCCTCCTCTAGAGCTCTCTTCTCCCTCTTTTCTTTCTAAAACTTTTAAAATAATGCTAAAAGTTGCTAACCTCCTCTCTTCTCACTCTTTATACCCTTTTTTTTTCCTTGCCTTAACAAGACCTCCTTTTTTCACCCTTGTCATTACACTTTTTTTTCCCAAAGTCTCCTTTTCATGCCATAAGTTTAATTCAGTATAAAATGGCCCACTAACTTGACCATCATTGTCACGTCAACATTTAATACTGGTGCAAGTGGTTGGCAAAAAGGTGGTACCTCTCTGATAAGGTGTCGCCTTATCAAAGTGGCTGCCATAGAGGCAGCACTCCTACGATGAGGCATCGCCTCTTTGGCCTTAACCTAAAATTGGGCTGAAGGGCCAAAGGTGGGCTTGGGCTTTGGTTTGAGGGTTTTAGCTTTGTGTTTGCATAGGTTTGGGCTTAAAATGGTTTTGGATTCTTAGGTCCATTCTCAAGAAGATTCTAGTCTTTCTTGCATTCAAGCTTTGCACATTTTCATCACTAGACTTTGTTGCGGGCCGATCAAACAAAGCATCCGCAATTTGCCCCTTATTATGGGCCAATTAAATCAGGTGTCTATATAAAGTTTTAGATGTTTTTATTGTTTTGGTAGTGTTTTAAGGAATTCATGAAAAAGTCCCTATAATAAACTATGTTCAACGTAAATTTGTAAAGAAAAATGAAAAAAAAAAAAAAGTAAACTTGAATGAAAACATAGTACAAGTGAAAAAAAAAAACAAACTCATAGTAATTTTGTAAATATTTAGATCAAACATGGTGATTTCTATAATTTCTCTTTTAAAAACAATGTGAAATTCATATGTAACTATTCTAACATATATTCCATCATTTTCTTAAAAAATATATATATATTTTAATATTTATCATTAATTTTAGTTGCCATTTTAAAAATTTTGTATTATTCTAGTAGTGAAAAAAATCTACATATTAAAATAAAAATTATATAGTATAAATAACATAAATAATAATTAATTTATATATATAATTAAATAAAATATATGTGTTTAATAAAGATTATAAAATAATATAATAGAATAAAATAATATTCAAGCATTTACAATTAGAAAATAATTTATGCATTTATAATAAAAAACTATAATTCATTTTTTTTTTTTAATAATTAAAATTTGAAGCTCAAAAAATTTATTTTTGAAATTTAAAATAAAAAATATATTATTGAAATACTAAAATTAATTTTTTTTTAAATATAAAATGTTAAAATGACTAGGTTTAAATATTATTCTTTAATTCTAAAAAAAAAAAAAAGGAAATTTAATACCATTCTGAGTTGTATTTAAATGTACCATACTGAAAAATAAATTCTGAGTTGTATTTAAATGTACCACACTAAAAAATTTTAAACTCATAATTAGACTTAAAAATAAAAAAAAACCAAAATGAGAATTCAACTAAATATTAAATTATTTTTAACCTTTCCCCAATTAAAACATAATAAATGAAGCACTTGCTTGAAACATTGTCGGTCTATGGAGTTTGGCAAAATGTGGGAGGCTGAAGACTAAATTTTAGTAGTGACCTAATACGGATAGAAATTTTGATAATTAGATAGTCTCCATAGATGTGCCAGTTTGGAATTACAAGAAGGCAAGCGCCCAACAATCTTTTATTTATTATTTTTGCTCAAGACAATAGAGATGAACGATGAAGCCAACAATTTCTGTTTGGTTGAAATTCGAGTTCATAAATTGTTTGTTTAGTGAAAATTTATGCACTAAAATTCAATAGATTTTGAGGCTATTGAACTTTAAATTGAAGGAGCGAAATAATATTTAAATTTGAATATATTTGTTATATCACTAGGGATTGAAATAATATGCCTAACCTGTCTAGTATAGATAGTAAAACATTATATCATGAAATTCAAATATTGAATAGAGGATAAGGTTCAGTCCCTTAATTCCCAAACTTTCTCATATTATGGCATGAGACTTAACTATTAGACTAGTGTTTAAAAAAAGAAAGAAAGAAAGAAAGGATTGAAGTAATGTGTCATCTAAAGAGTTAAATAGCACTAAAATAAAAGTTGAAATGGGTAATCAATTAAAATAAAAGTTGATGATCAAATAGGTTACATAGATAAAATTTATAGGCAAAAATAGTTAGAGTGAGAGCATTTGGTTAAATTTGGTTCAATTTTAAATGTTAAAAATCAAATTTACTTTCGCTTCAATTTAGTCTTTTACGTATAAATTTTGATTAACTAAAATAACTGAATAAATTGAAATTTTATTTTTATTTTAATAATAATTTAAATATTTTAAAAAATTATAATTCTAACAATTCGGTTGGTTCGGTTTTAGTATAAAAATTTAGTTTATTTTTTTGGGTTGTTTTGGATAATTTTAGTTCTAGTTTAATTGAATGAACTAAATGCTCAAATCTAAAATAAGGAAAAATCTATTATGAAGCTTCTGAACTTTAACATTTTATTCTATTGAGTCTTTATCTTTTTATTGCATTCTATTGAGCTTTTAATCTTTTATTTATATAGCTATTGGGACCTTTTTAATAGTTCCAATTGACAATGTTAACTATTGTATAAAAAATAATTAAAAATACTACATCAAACCCAAATGATATCCATGTGTTATAATTAAAAAGAAAGGTTAATATTAATAAGGGATATATTTAGGATTTTAATATCCAATTTATCTTCTTGTACCTACTAACATTGGTTATCCATGAGCATTTGCTCTTCTTATACCTATTGTTCATCCTTTTCTTAGTTCTTCTCACTTGTTCTTCAATCTTTACCTCAATGGCAAGTAATAGTGGTGTAGGAAGTAGCAATAGAGTATGAAGAAATAAAGAGGCAACAACAAACTTGAAATTTGGTCATTCCATTTTTTAGCAAGTTGTGCTTTACTGCAATTATGGCAATCGCGCGCAATTGTTGATTTTAAGGACTGAAAATAACTACGAAAGAAGTTTTGGAGCTGTCCTCATAAGGTAAAAAAGTTTAGGTTATGAAATTAGGTTTTGAATTTTATTTTGAGTGGGATTTATGATTTTTAGGGAAGTCATTATGAGTTCTTTAAGTGGCATAACAAATGGCTTAGTGAGAGGTCCATGATCCTGGCCAATGAGTTGAGAGCCCTAAATGTGCACTTGTAGAATTTGTGAATCAACTGGGAAAATGACTTTAAGGCTGCATCTATAATAAAGCATATTGACAAACTCAAGAATGAAATTAGCTCATTAAACTTGGAACTTACTGAAGTGAAGTACAAGGAAAATACATGACAATAAGCAGGAAGTTTTACAAAGCCAGCTTTTTATTGTTATTGTTGGATTGTTAATGATTAAAATATTAATGTGATAATGTTGCTAGCATCTTAAAAAGAAATTTTATTTTTGAATTTATATGTTGAATTTATGCCAACATTTTAGTGTAATTTGAACTCGTTGCTAAGTAATGGAAAATGATGGAAATGCTGCTCTAGTTTTAGCTTCACCAGGTGTATACATGAAACACTTATCTAGTTGTCAATAAGTGACAATAAGTGAGACTGGTTCAAATAGCTTATTTAATTAACTAGTAATTATAATTAACAAGTGATAACAGCATACACAAATGGTAATCTTAGAACAACAAAAGTTTGGTCATTAAGATGGATTTATGAGCAACAAAAGTGATAATAAAGTCACAATTTAGTAAGAATAACAAAATATAATTCATATTCTAAATTCAATAATGATTACCAACATACTAACCACACAAATTAGTAGTCATCCCAACACAACTATAATATATACAAGATATAATCCTGGTACATAAACTAAATTAAAACATTGCTCTAAGTGTGCTAATACAAAATCTGGTAGGGGTTGACAAAAGAACTTGCTTATGAATTATGGACTTAGTTGTTAATATTATCACTATTTTTCAAAATTAATCCTTTTGCTTGCTTGTATCCCCTGCACACTTACAAAATAAAAAATTTAATTTAATCGTTTGATAAAATAAACACTAAGGCAATAATCCAAATTTTGAAAATAATGCAAACTTAACTTACTTCAGGTACTTTGCATCCCTCAGTCACAAACCAATCATGAGTTTTAATTTGTATCCCTTTATTCTTACAAAATCTTTTCAAAGATAGTAGCTTACTTCTTAGAGTGAAATTTTTTCCAAACCTACTGCTTAATGAGTTTTGTTCATATCTTCACTCCTTACCTAACTAAAACATTGATTTCTTACAATCACATTTAGTGGACATTGGACACCATTAAAATTACACCTAATTGAGTTTGTATTTTGACCACTAACTTTGTTCTTATGAACTATCTTTAAATGAGCAACCAAGTAAGTTTTAGTTCACATGTATAAACACCAAATTCATACTATAAAGCATATAATAAATAGAAATTAGCTCCATCTTTAAATTATCAACTATTTTACCTTTTGTCTTATTATTTTTACTGCTCCATTCGTATTCTTTAATAAAATCAACTTCAGCTTTAAAAGCTCTTTGTTGTTGAGGCCTATCAGTTGCCTTTTGAGAGGATTATGTCTTTGTCTTTCTTTTTATTAATGATGAACCCTATCAAGTAGGTTTCCAAGTAGTTAAACATTATAATTAACAACAAGTATGTATGTAATATAAACATATAAATTATTTACATTACCTGACTTATTATTTCCCTAATTAAGCACCCCTTAATATTATGTCTCGTAGAGTTGCATAGTTTGCAAGTCATTTACATCCCAACCCTTGATAATTTGCCAACCTTTTTAACTTTATCTTTATCAACTCTTCTTTTTGTATTAGGTCTGCCTAGAAGCTTCCTAAAAGCAAGTGGTAGGATTACTTTTTTTCATGTTCTATCCTAAACTTCTCTCCCTCTTATTAGTTGTAATGCATAGGAATATGCATTAATGTATGTCTTTTTATGATACCAATGAGAAACAAAAGCTTTTGGCTCTTTCTCCCCTACAAGAATAGCACACACAACATGTTGACAAAGGATTCATATCATATCTCATTCTCTATAAGTATAACTTCTATTACAAGTATGTGTATTTGTAATGTTATAAATATTTATGATTTTAAATCCTTCTTCCCTATGGAACTCATTATACTAAGGATAAGACAACCTATTATTCTTTTCTAACTTCTCCAAAGCTCTTAGTGAAATGTCTGAAATCTACATGTGGACAAACCTTCTTTTTTTGGCAATCTTACTTATAACTTGTTTGTGTATGTCATCTGACATGGATATAATCAGCTTGAATCTTGAATCCATTATCCATTTAATAAAGTTTTTGCCATGTTATTGTCCACCATATCACAACTTGATTCACAAGTGAAGAAGACCTTACAGTATTGATGTAGAGGATATTGAATCATGTCATCCATGCTCCAACACCTAATTTCTCTACATCTTCTATATTACTAGTCAACTAAGCCTTGAAAATAGACTTTACAGCTACCCAAAAAGCAGTCTTCCTATAATCTCCCCTCAATTTTTTAGCCCAGGCAGCATATATATGCCTTGCTTATAAGGTAATTCATCTTATATTGCACTATCAAGGCCCTATATAATAAAAAATAAACTTAAATATTTTAGTGCATTGATTAATAAAAAAATAAGCATAACGTATTCATTTATATAACTAAATAATGGATTGAATACTAACTTTTTCCATATATGAAATAATTGTAAATCCTTATCCATCTCTAAGAGGAAGATCGCACTTGAAGCATCTTTAAAACTAGGCCTAATTATATTTATGTTCAACACAAACTATTGTCTATGCTATTAGGAACATTTGATTTCTCCTATCCTTCCCAGTAGCATATAAAATTTGGCCTTTACACAAACCTAAAAAACTTACATATAATCCTATAATAGGTCTGCAACCTTTAATCCATTTCTTTTTACACCCATTGAAACAAACATAAAACCTCTCCAAAAGGTTTAAATTATTTAAGTTATCCTTGTTAGAATTTATTACACATGTTGACCCAAGGTTGGACATAACTACTTCTTGAACATAATCATGCAAAAGTGCAAACTACTCTTTAAAAGCTTAACTTTGGTGTTTCTAGTAACTAAATGGCATAAATGAAGTTTGTAATCAAACTTGCAAAGTTGCATAATCTCTTTGATTTTTAATTTTTAATTGTGTTATAATCACATTCTTCAAAAAAGTGGCAAGAAAATTAGAGGTTGCCATTTTATTGTTACACTCTCGGGTGCAACTATGCTTAGGATGGTAAGTTTTCACAATGAAGACACCCTCATTTTTATTAATACCAACAAATAAGACCTAAGTGTAAGTTTTTTTTTTTACAATGTGCCCTAACCCTATGAGGTTCATTTTTTACAAAATGAAGACTTTTACCCTTCATAACAGTGTATTTAGCAACAATAAATCTAAATTGTTTCACATTGTCAAATATCATTCCTAGACAAAATTAAGGTATTAATGAGTTTGGATCATATTTAACCTTAGAACTAGGTTTTCTCAATGCATCATCCCTACAATTATTAATTGAATCTATATAGTAGATACCTAAGTCATCACTATCAATGTACTTTGAGTTATTAGATTGTTCATCATCAGATCTACCCCTAATTCATTATTATCCCCTTGTTTATTATAATATATATCATCTCCATTCCCAACCACTTCTACATACACTTGCTCATTAACCTCATTATTTAGAACTTGAGCTTTGGTTTTTTTCCATACTCTCTCACTTTATTCTTAGCTTAATACAGTTCATCATCATTTGTTAGTAGTGTGACAGGCACAAGGATTTCATCAAATGTTTTATGAGGATTATTATCCTCTTTTTCCTCCTCAAACCTATCAGTTTTCACCTTACTATCCACTTCAAGGTTAGGTTGCTCAAACCCTCTCCCCACTTGAATAAAAGGTTAGTTATAGACATTTTCATCTGGGTCCGTAACATTAGGAAGGTTGTGGTTAATAAATAAGTGTAGTTCAACATTGGGTTTCAATTAGTTACTTAAAGTCATAATACTAGCATCATTGTTTTAAACAATAAATGACCCACTAGTAGCACATCTGTAGTACATACCACCAATATTAGCATATTCTAATTCTTTGACATAGGATAATAAATTAGGATAAGACAATAAATCCAAATCAAAATCCCATTTAGCTACCTTATTTTTTCCCCTTCCATATTTACCCTTAATAAATTTACCTTTATGGTGAAATATAAGCTTCATAAATGTATTAATTATGCCTGTGAAATTCAAAATTAACTAAATCACCCAACCATTCAACACCATAAATAATTTTTATAGTAAATGCATGTACTTTTCACAACATTGAACACATTTATATCAATAAGCAATGGCTAGAATTAAATATGAAAAAGGATAAATTTTGTATGCATAAGAATCAAACATCCAAGGCTACATCAAAGCACATTTGAACTTTTTTATTTGACAAAAATGACAGTGCTACACAATATTCCAAATATAGATAAGTTAAAAAAAAATTAGTTATCCATTCCTTTTTTAAACAACTTGATGTTCCAATACAGATTTTGTATGTTTGCTTCTACCCAAACTCTAGTAATGCATTACCTTTTCACTTTAAACCACAGAAATCAAAGATAAGAGACATATCAAGATGCAACATATGATAGGTAAAAAGAAGAATGAGGTAGCTTTTGTTAGGTTCAAAGAAAAAGGTCAAGATAGTTACCGTGACATGTAAGAAGAAGAACGAGGTAGCCATTGCTATTTAAAAAGAAGATGGTTAAGATAAAGATTGAATAAGAATGGAGAATCATAATAACAATGTTTCAGTTCGTTAAACTAGAGTTTTTAATTTGTGAAATTTAAGGAAAATCTTCTTCTTAAAGGTATGACAATCATTTAATATGCTTAGTCAACATAACTAATCCTATTTAGCCAAATATTAACCATTTAGCAAAGTTCACCATATTTCACTCGCTTTTTAATAGAGTGTAACAAACACGGTAATTAGAACTATTAAAAAGGTCCTCAATAGCTAAATAAATAAATAATTAATTAAGGGCTTAATAGAATGCAATAAAAGGGTAAGGCTTAATGTAATAAAATTTTAAAGTTTAGGAGCTTCATTATGGATTTTGCTTAATAATAATATAAGGTTGTCATTTGTTTTTTTTTTCTTTTTAAATAAAAAAGGGATAATGACTTTGTTAGTCCTAAAAGTTCTATTTTTTTTTTAATTAGGTCCTATAAGATTTAAATATTTCAAGTGAGTTCATGAACTTTTAAAAATTATAGCGTTAGTCCTAAGCCATCAAAATTGACAAAATTTGTTGACTTGTCAATTACTTTATGAATCTCCTTAAAGTGGGCTAATGTTATGTCAGTCAATATTTGAAGCCTGGTAAAGACATTATATGCCATGTCTCAATCCACTTCCATGTCACTGCAAAGATTTTTAATCCAGTAATTCTAAATTAAAATTCATAAAGATCACCAATTAAAAAAGGTCATGCATGGAACAAGTCTTCATTTAGAAGCATCATAACATTAGCATTATTGCCATTAACATTCATCATCTTCTAAGACTCTTGAAAATTAACACACTGATCTTTATTAAAATTAATTGATAACTTTGAATTGATATTTTGCTTGTGGAACCTACATGGACGAGGAGAACGGGTAAAGGGGTGGGATTTCCCCCGTAAACACTTTGAAGCTTAAGTCAGTAATGGTATGAGAAAAAATATAATAAAGCAAATAGACATAATAGAGTAGAGAATAAAGAATAAAAGAGCAAAGGATGATTGCTTGTGATGATGAGGTGATGGAATGATGTCTTGGTGATATTGCATGATGAGAACATGAATGACATGAGATGTCATGAGATGTATTTATAGGAGAAGATATTGCTCAAACCTCTTAAGAATATGATTCCTTAGTCTTGTAGGATTGCCCTATTTAGTAGAGGAGAAGATTTCCTTTGTAGAGTAGTCTTCCTAATTGAAATAGACTTCCTTATTGAGCTTTCTTCTTATTCAAGTAATCCTCCTCTTTAGGGGAATATATCCATTATTATAATAGGATACTAATACAGGTTATCAAGAGTCTCCCTGAAAGTCTATTCAGATATTTATGTCTGATGTATTTGAGTCCATAAGATGATGGAAAATGTCATTGTATCTGCCTAGAGAGAGAGACTGTTTGAGTAACTTCATCTGATATGGAAGGGTGAGCTAAGGGGGCCAGCCTTAGTCACAAGAATAGATAAAGCTCAGTACCAATTCTTGAAATCATCATATAAGAACATTGTTTGAAGTGCCAACTGGACTTGAGTACACAAAACCTGCAATAAAAATGCTTTGGGGTAAAAGATTAACTCGTCGGTGTGGAAACAACATGACAGAACCAGTTGTCACTAGAGTTTTAATGCTCGGTGCAAGGACGCGAGGCTTACGAGCTCAGAACCTCAGTACTACAGAAGTGACCTGAGGGTACCAACTTCAGTCGCTGGACTTAGATACTTTGAGGCTTAGATGCTCGATGCAATGACGCGAGGCTTACATGCTCGGAACCTCAGTACTACAAAAGTGACCTGAGGGTGCCAGCTTCAGTCGCTGGACTTAAATACTTTGAGGCTTAGACGCTCAATGCAAGGACGCGAGGCTTACATGCTCAGAACCTCAGTACTATAAAAGTGACTTAAGGGTGCCAACTTCAGTCGCTGGACTTAGATACTTCGAGGCTTAGATGCTTGGTGCAAAGACACGAGGCTTACATGCTCAAAACCTCAGTACTACAGAAGCGACTTGAGGGTGCCAACTTCAGTCACTGGACTTAATCTTGGTGCATTAAAAGCGTGGCCCAAGTGCCAGATAATCTCGATGCATTAGAAGCACAGCCCGAGTGTTGTATAATGTTACTTGGTTTATGAACTTTAGTAACTCTTTTGATGGCAACTGCCTAATCAGAATAATGATTGATGTTGAGTCCAAACAATATTGCTGTGGATGTTTATTTTTCTGAGCATTTATTGTTGGTAGTATTTTAGCAAAAGATAGGATGTTGGGATCCTAGTAGTGAGTCTGAGCCCTTTCAATCTGAGCTCTATAATATGGGATAGTAATTAGTGAGAGTGTTTGAAATGATGGAAGGTGAGTTTTAAAGGACTAAATTTGGGTTTGCCCAATCTGAATTATGAGATGAGATTTGTAATTTAGGTGAAGGGTCAATGTTGCACCACTTCTAAAATAGAGGATAGTGTGTGATACTGGCTAGGATGTCTTGGAATTGCCTTTTGATTTATCCGACTATGTGGTGGATATACTTGACTCCATTCTTGAATTTCCTTTGTCGAATATTCTCTGAAATTTCAAAGATCTGAGGTAGAGTAAGATTTGCCCGAGTGTTGTTTGATCTAGTTTTGGCAGGAACCACCATTTATTGTATGAGCATGAGTGAGTGCTTGTTCACCTTAGAGTTTCCTGGAAATGTGTCTAATATCTTTTGATAAAATTTTCATGTTGATGTCGAGTGAGATTATCAAAGTGTTCGATTGTTTGGACTGATGGGTGCTTAAAGTAGCATCTTCAATAAATACGTTTTCCTTATCTGTAGTAATAGATAAAAGAACAATAGTTTTGAGATCGTATAATTGATCTCATTTAATGGTCAGTCCTTATGTAATAAATATATCAAATGTAATTGATATATATTTTGCATGAATAATAATCATGTATATATATGGACGAGCATCTATGTGTAAATGCGTAAGCGTGCTTGTGTGACGAGTTATAAATATTCATATAAGAATAAATAAGCTACATAAATAAATAAATTAAATAATATCAAGAGAAACTTATCTCCTAATGTACTCTTGTCACTCTTTCTAATTCACGAATATTTATATTCATTGTTTACTTCAATTGTTGCTTGAATGACCTTGTCTTTGAAAATGCTGTCTAAGTTTGTGTGTACCCAATTTATTGGCATTTTGTATATATCCAGCTTCATGAAAATATACCGTCTAAATATACAGCTTCATGAAAATATACCGTCTAAATATACAGCTTCGAGATTATCAGTTGGATCAAGTTGCCAAAGGCCATGATGATTTTTTTTATTAATACTCATGAGTATCAACGTTGAGGCGCTCATGGTAATATATACATTTGTATTATTTTATTATCTTGGTTGTAGTGCTCTTGTTTCGCCTCTTAAAGTAACGAACATTTATGTTCATTGAAATTGTCTAGTTGTTGTGGAGTATTTGAAGCTCTCTCCTTAATCCGTGGTGTTGATTTAATTTGACTATCCAAGAACGTCTATGTTGTTGTCTGAGTTTTGAGTATATTATACTCCGTGGCACCTTATACGTGGTTTAAACTCCAAATGTTTAGACTCAAATGCTTGGACTCTTTAATGCTTAGACTTGGATGCTCGAACTCCTTTGATGCTCGGACTTGGATGCCCGGAATCCTTAATGCTTAGATTTGGATGCCCGGACTCCATGATGCTATGATTTGGATGCTCGGACTCCTTGATGTCTAAGACTTGGATACCCAGACTCCTTGATGCTCGGACTTAAATACCCAAAATCCTTAATGCTCGGAATTGGATGCCTGGAATCCTTGATGCTTGGACTTGGATGCCTACAATCCTTGATGCTCAGACTTGGATGCCCAGACTCTTGATGCTTGGACTTAGATGCCCGGAATCCTTGATGCTCGAAATTGGATGCTCGGAATCCTTGATGCTCGAAATTGGATGCTTAGAATCCTTGATGCTCAGACTTAGATGTTCGAAATCCTTGATGCTCGGACTTAAATGCCCAGAATCCTTGATGGTCGGACTTAGATGCCCGGAATCCTTGATGCTCGAACTTAGATGTCCGAAATCCTTTATGCTCAGACTTAGATGTCCGAAATCCTTGATGCTAGGACTTAGATGCCCAGAATCCTTGATGCTCGAACCTAGATGCCTAAAATCCTTAATGCTCAGACTTAGATGTACAAAATCCTTTATGCTCAGACTTAGATGTCTAGAATCCTTGATGTTCGGACTTAGATGTCCGGAATCCTTGATGCTCAGACTTAGATGCCCAGAATCCATGATGTTCGGACTTGGATAGACCATCATAGAATCTTAACTTTGTAAAACCTTATGCAGCGTTTTATCATTACCCCTTCTTTTATTGCTCCTTCCACTATTGTAACCTTACGATTCGGAGTGGATTTTGTAGTAATGATAGGAAAGAATAATCTCTACAACATTTTAATCTGAATTTATTATTGATGACTAAATTGGAATTTTTCACGATCAGAAGTTTGATTTGGCTGTTTTCCTTGAATGATCGAGCTAGATTCCAAACAAGTAAAGATAATTTGGAATTGAATTTGATCTTTTCCAACAGACGGTGCCACTTGATAACTCTGAATTGATATTTTGCTTGTGGAACCTGCACGGACGAGGAGAACGGGTAAATGGTCGGGGTTTCCCCTATAAACACTCTGAAACTTAAGTCAGTAACGGTATGAGAAAAAATATAATAAAGCAAATAGACATAATAGAGTAGAGAATAAAGAATAAAGAAGCAAAGGATGATTGCTTGTGATGATGAGGTGATGGAATGATGTCTTAGTGATGTTGTATGATGAGAATATGAATGACATGAGATGTATTTATAGGAGAAGATATTGCTCAAACCTTTTAGGAATATGATTCCTTAGTCATGTAGGATTGCCCTATTTAGTAGAGGAGAAGATTTTCTTTGTAGAGTAGTCTTCCTAATTGAAATAGACTTCCTTATTGAGCTTTCTTCTTATTTAAGTAATCCTCCTCTTTAAGGAAATATATCCCTTATTATAATAGGATACTAATATAGGTTATCACTAACACTTTTGATCATTTTCACAAAATCATCAATAGAACATTGTATATGCAGACAATTCTAAACCAAATGCAATTCACTGGAAGAGATCAAACCATTCTTGTTTTGATCATACAGATCGAATGCATCTTTGAGCTCAAAGTTAGCAATGGCAAACTTAGAGAGAGATTTGCAAAACTCATTTAACTCTTTAAGATTAATAAACCCCTCATTGTCATTGTCAACATCATCCATAATACATTAAAGCTTAGCTATTGTGGTAGTGGAACCTGTCACTTTTAGAACACCATCCAATTCAGTTATAGAGATCTTGTTAGCATTATTTGCGTCAAATTGCTAAAAAAAAACCTTATGGAGCTCTTCCATGTCCTTAAAGAAAAGTGTTGAAGTCATTAATTTGCTATTTGGAGAAGATGAGGAATTGATTTCTTCCATTATAGTAAAAATGTGGAAAGCTTTGCCATGTGTTAGATTTTTATGAAGGATGTGAATTTTTTTTTTTTTGTTATGATTTTCGACTAAAAAAGTGGAGATTTACCCAGTGTGTGTTAACCACTAATTTTGCTCCAACAACTATGGTCCATGGAAACTTCTCCCAATAGATGTTTTCGTGTTTCTGAAATATTTTCGTATCGAAAACTTCAAAAAACTCTTCGAAAACGTTTTGATGTTGTTTTCATAAATATGAAAAACTAGGAAATACTTTACTACTTGAAAACATGTTTCCAATTTTTAAAATATATTTATTTAGTATTTAATAAGAAAAGAGACTAATCAAAAATATTTTTATAATTTTCTTAACTAATAAAAATAATTTATATAACTATACTATTAGTTGATAAAGTAAATAGAATAAATTAATAATTTTCAATATTTATATATAAAATTCATATGTATATATATTCATATTTATTTAATATTTATTTCTATATCCCTATACTTTTAACATTTGCATGTTTTTCTCACATTTCAGTTTCCTATATTTTTAAAAAATATCATTTCATTGTATCTGTTTTTACGTTTTTTCATTTTCCATTTCCATTTCTGTTTTCATTTTCCATTTCCGTTTCCATTTTTGTGCTATATAGACTGTGGTTACTACTCTTTGAGGCAGTGATGAATTGGTAGCTCCACAATGGAGGAGAAGGCCGAGTTCAATGTAGTGATAAAGGAAGCGTTAATGAATATGAAAGTTATTATGATTAAGGCAGTTAAAGCATTTATTAGTTTGACATAGAAAGAAGCTAAGGAGCTTATTAAAGGGTTGTCTAAGAAGCTTTAGAAAGGGGTTTCAAAGGAAGAGGATGAAAATGTTAAAAAATAGCTTGAAGGGGCTGATGCTAAGGTTAATATCGCCTAAATTTTCAATTTCTTATCTATTTTTTTTTTTTATAAGAAGATTGTATTTTGTTAATTAAAAAAATGTAACTTGAATTTTGAATTTACAAGTTTCTTATCATTTTGGGTTTATTTATTGATTATTCTTTATTTGAAAAGTGAAAAAAAATTGTAAACATTTTTTGAAGTTTTTATTAGTAGAAATGTGATATGGCAATGAAGTGCAAAGATGACATCTAATGTGTTTTCAAGCTTCAAATATTGACTGACATATCATCAAGGTGGAAGACATCTACAAAGTAACCAATACATGAGCCTTTTTTTTATCAATTTTGACGGTTTGAAACTAGCATTATATTTTTTAAAAATTTTAAAAATTTCCTTAAAACACTTGGATTTTATACGATTGAATTGAAAGCCATTAAAAAAAATGGCGTAAACTCCAACCTACCCCGAACCAAATAGATAAGAGACAAAGAAGCATGGGGGCTATTTTCAAACACACCCATGTCATTATTGAGGCCAGTCCATTATCACTCTCTTTTTCTGAACCAAATCTTGTAGTTATAGTGGTAGTTGGCACTCTCTTTGAGTCTCTGAACAAAACTTTGTGGTTTGGTTGGTAGCTGGCATTCTCGTACCGTTCCTTTTACTTATTATCTCAGCCTCTGCTTCACCTTCTTTCTGACTCCCAGCAATGTCTCCCACAAGAATACTCGCCGGATTTTTCCTTCTATTAGCATTGTATTGTGGTATTGACCCATTTAAGCATAGTTCCATCTCCGAGTTCCCTGACTTTAAGGCCTATAAAGTTGACTTGCCTGACTGGTCATTAGTTCCTACTGAGAAAGATAAAGACAACTTGCTGCAAAGATCTGAAATTAAGTTCTTGAATCAAGTTCAAGGCCCTGAAAGCATGGCCTTTGACCCTCATGGCCGTGGCCCTTATGCTGGTATTGCTGATGGCAGAATTGTCTTCTGGGATGGTGAAAGATGGAATGATTTTGCTTACACTTCACCAAATAGGTCAGTTTCGAATTGGGTTTAATTTTGTTTTTCCTTCTATTATCATTAATATTTCTGTTTTTTTTTATTATTTAGATTTTTTTCTGTTTTTGTTATTATGTTTTTTCTCTGCTAATTTTGATTTTTTTTTTCCTGGTTTTGTAATGGTGTTAATATGATAAATTTTGGGATATATCCAAATTAAGATATGTAAGCTTATGTGGATGTTTAGTTCCATAATTGTTAGCTATATTCATAATTGTTTCCGTTTTTAGGAAATTGTCAAATTCCAGTGATGGTTAATTCTAAGCAAATTCATATTACCAAAGAGGGTACACTCTTTTGTTGATTATAATTACATATTAACCAAAAGCAGTTTATCTCTGAGGATGAAACAGCACTAATTTATGCTAGATTTAATCATATAATTACATTCAGTTGATATTTAAATGAATGCCCATGTTGCATAAGTTTGAGTTGTTGCATAAGTTTGAGTTATTGCATAAATTTGAGTTATAGTCTAAGAAAATAAAATATTTCAAAATCTACATGATGTCTGTTGCCTGAATTTTCTACAACCAGCCAACCCATTACTATATTTCAATGTGTTATTGAGGTCTGCTTCCAGCTTTTGACTTGTGTACTATTGCGACTGCTATTGTAATTGCTGATTGTTTATCTTGGCAATTGTGCTCTTAATGACTCCTTTTTTATTTCTATTTTATCCTGGGATTCAGATCAGGAATATGTGACCCAAAGCCATCACCCTTGAGTTACCTGAAGAATGAGCATATCTGTGGCAGGCCTTTGGGTCTCCGATTCGATAAGAAAACTGGTGACTTATACATTGCAGATGCATACTTCGGGCTGATGAAGGTGGGGCCAGAGGGTGGGTTGGCAACATCACTATCTACCGATGCAGAAGGAATTCCACTACGGTTTACCAATGATCTAGACATCGATGATAAAGGAAACATTTACTTTACAGATAGTAGCACTCAGTACCAAAGGAGGTAGTACTTTGGTACCTTTTCTCATGAATTGTCAATGCATTAGTTGAAATTTGAGCACCATTTGTTTTCACTTTATTTGGTGAATAAGGATGCTTTGTCATATAGCTGTGCTAAGAGCATCTACATGCTGCAAAACGTCTATAATAAAAAACATATTGAAGATGCTAAATAAAATGCCATTTTAAGCTGGGTTGCTGAGAGCAGAATGCAGCTGAGCAGAATATTTTTCTTCATTAAAGAGTGTGGCCTCCTATTTACGAAACTGGAGGATATGTGAGCATGTCATAAGTCTACATTAACTTTCTTGTTGGAGTGGTGATCTAGAGCTTGCTGTCCCTGCCTCTTCTTTTTCTGATTTGCATTGGAAGACCTTTGTTGCCAGTAGTTCCTAAATTCAAGCTTATTCCATGCCTCAACTCAAAATTACATTGTAGATGAGGACTTATTAGTTTAAACTTGTCACTAGGTTGCTTGTCTTTTTCATATCCAATTAGGCTTTGTGTAACATCAATAGTCCAAAACTTTTTTTTCCCGTTTCAGATTTATCGTGTAATTACAAATCTTAAGCTTCCATTATTAACAAGATTGTTGGAAACTCCTTGTGTTGCATGCTCTGTTCCTTCTTTTTCATGTGGCTTTAATTCATTAGTTATAATTCTGTAAATATCTTTCAGGAACTTCATGCAGTTGGTTTTCTCTTCAGAGCCTAGTGGGAGGGTTCTAAAGTACAACCCAATTACCAAGGAAACAACTGTTCTTGTAAGGAACCTTCAATTTCCAAATGGTGTGTCTTTAAGCAAGGATGGCACTTTCTTTGTCTTCTGTGAAGGATCCTTGGGCAGGTGAGTGCTTCTCCTTTCATTTATCCTACTATACAATCTGTGTTTGGTTTGATGTCCATCTCTGTGTTATCCTAATACTGGAACGTTTTTTAATTACTTCATTTTATTTTGATTTAAATTATCACTTTGCAGGTCAAGAAATTAAAACAAAAGGGAGATTCTAAAATTTTTTTTGTTAAACCATTCATTACCTTGAGCATAAAAAACAAATACAGTTAGTAAACTAAAGCTTATTAAGAAACAAGTAGGTAGTGGCAATTTCATTTTGCTAATATTTAATCATGCAGGCTTTCCCTGCTCCTTGTTTGAATCCATCTTTTATTGTTGGGATAACCATGGATATCCCCTGACTTATGTGCAGCTGAAGAACTTGTTTTTCACCTTTCCTTCAACTATGCTAGATGGTACATAGGTTTTATGTATTTGAAAAGGATACAGTTGCTTTCGTTCTCATATCCTGCTAAGAACATCTGTTAACAGCTACTAGAGTTTTGTGTTATTGGTTTTACATCACTAAAATTGCACTGGAGAGGAAAAAAGAACGTTTGCTACCCATCCTATAACACTTTGGGTGATGAAAGGTGTTGCCGTAGCGACGGCTACAGTGCTGTCACTACCCACAACCACAAAAAATTCCTATTTTGCCCCCCCCCCCCCCCCAGAGCAATACAGGGGGGCCATCTGCCTTGGGGACCGGGGGGTTTTTGGGAAGTGCTGTTCGCTACCCACGACATAAATGATTTCCCTAACACTTTTGGCCATGTAAACAGTTCAACAACCAGGAACAAATGCATCTGTCATTTTCCTTCTCTACTGGTATTGATAAATTATGTATAATATGTGTCACGAGAGGAGTCATAACATGTACAATTGCAGATTGAGCAAATACTGGCTGAAAGGTGATAAAGCAGGGACTACTGAAGTGTTAGCCATCTTGCCCGGCTTTCCTGACAATGTCAGAACAAATGAAGAGGGTAACTTTTGGGTAGCAATCCACTGTCGTCTCACATATTACTCTTACATATGTGCATTATACCCAAAACTTAGGACATTCTTGCTCAAGCTTCCTATTCCTGCAAGGATTCAGTACCTGTTACACATTGGGGGCCGACTTCATGCAGTGGCTATAAAATACAGCCCAGAAGGTAAGCTTCTGCAGATATTGGAGGACAGTCAAGGGAAGGTTATGAAAGCAATCAGTGAAGTGGAGGAAAGGGATGGCAAGCTGTGGATGGGAAGTGTTCTGATGCCCTTTGTTGGAGTCTACAACTTGGCTTGAGTTGTAGACTCATACAAAATGTTGTTATTTCAGAAATAGCTGTAGCTCCTTTTACTTTTGTAGCTTTTTTGTTATTGTGTTTTCCTGACCAATTGTAGAAGTTGCCAAGAAAGTAAAAAATAAAAAATAAGGTAAATTCAATTTTTTTCTTTTTTTTTGAAAAGAAGGTAAATTCAATTTTAAGAAATTGAAAAAGGCCAAAGGTACAAATTAAACCTTCACGTTTTGCCTTAATTTATATTGAACCTTATCTTTTTTTTTATATTGAACCTTCTTTATAAAATTATATTATATCGGACCTTTGGTGAGTACAATCTAGTTCTATAACTATTTTTTAGTATAATTAAGTCTTATAAATTAATTAAAAAAAAATAATTTTAATGGTTAACTAACAAATAAAAATAAAATTGATATATATATATATATATATATATATATAACCTAATTTTAAAACTTTTATAACCTATAAAATATTTTTTTAATTTTTAAAACTTTACAATTAAATGATATATATTTCACAAAAATGATCAATTTTATTCGTTAATATTGTGGGCGACGGGATTTAGGTTATGCACCCAAATGAACAGTGACCATGGCACTGTATGGTTTTAAGGTCCACTAGGATTACTAAATGGGTTTTTTAGGGTCCAAAAAAGGAAATGGAGTCGTCATTCGGATGAAAATCAAAACACTTTTGAAACAATTAGATTCCACAGAAGTTTTCAGAAATCATCATTTAAGATTCGGGTTCGAAAACTGGCTATGAGCTTTGAATGCCCACCCAACCTTGTAGTTGGCTTCTTTTTGTGTTTTGCATTTTATTACCCGTGATTATTAAAAATTTTGCTTCTTATTGTAGTTTGCAAATGTTTCCAATTTTACAGTTTAATTTGAGTTTGCACATTAATCATTTTGCATATTTATTGCTTTGGCATTCAAATCAAATATTGAGAACAAACTTACCAACATTCATTCCAAATAAATGGGAAGGGATTAAAGATTACAATAATTTGTATAATTATAATAATAATTAACTCAAATAAAAGCTCTCAAAAACTAACTAATTCACTAATTACGTAGTGATTAAAAATCACCAAAACCTACAACAAATAAAGGTTAACCTCACATTCAATTGAACAACTTTATTTACAAAACAATTCAAATTATATTAATCCAAACATAGGCATGCATATTCATATAAACATGGATTAATCATTCAACTAGTCTTAAAAGTATAATATAGGCATGCAATATCAAAATCAATCAGGCAACATATACTTATCATATATCGAAAATATACTTAAAAAGATACTAAAACCAAGCAGAATCGAATAAGACTCTGCACGAGAGGCGATCACCACTAGGTTAAGAGGCAACGCCCCTTTGAAGAGGCGTCACCTCTTCAATAGGCACAACAACACAAAAACTACAAGTTTCTTAGATTCTAAGCAACTCAAATATTCAAGCAAATCAACATAAACCAAAAGCTAAGAACTTAATTATTCACATATTCAGGCTTTAGATGCAATCCTAAGAAAACAATAAACACAAAAAAAGTATAAAATGAAGATATGAACAAACAAAATAATCAAAACTTGAAAACAGGGATTCTCACTGATTCGGACCCGTTTGATGCTCCTAACTGAAGCCCTCAAAGCTTGTTTAATTCATTTTCGATGTATTGAATGCAAGAATCCCCTTCCTTCTTCTCAAGAAATGGATTTTTAGCTTCAAGTTCCTTTTTTCTTTCTTCTTCCTTCTTTTTCTTCCTTTCTCTTAAGAACGTTTCTTTCTTTTTTCCTTTTTTCCTCTTCCCTAACCTCTGCTTTCTTAATGTCCAACCCCCCTTTTGAATGTCCAAAACTCCCCTTTCAGCCCCTACTCTCTCTCTCTCTAATTTTTCCTAAAAATTAAGGTTACTTTCCACATTACATTTTCATCATTGCCTCCCTTCTTTTTTCTCATCATTTCATGCCCCAAAAGTCTTGTTGTTTCGTTCAAAACTCCATACTAGAGATAGGAAGGTAAGTTTTTTTATGTTAAATGCAATAATAAATAGTATTTATTACTGCAAAGGACAGGTGTGAAAAGGCATCACCTCTTTAGTGAGGTGGCGCCTCACTAATGGCCAAAGTGAAGAGGCGACGCCTCTTCACTTGGCCTGCTAGGCCTTTGGGCCTAAAAGGTCTGGTTTGGGCTTGATAAAGGGCTTATGGGCTTAATGTTTTGGGGTTTTATTGGATATGAAAGCTTCGGGCTAGGTTTAATCTATCAAATTCATTCTAAAGAAGATCTCGTGCTCTTCTTATATTTAAAATTTGGACTATCTTATCACCGGGCCTTCGTTGCGTGCCGATCAAATCAAGGTTGTCCACAGTTTGCCCCCTTGGTTTTGCCAAAAAAAATAAAAAACTAATTTATGAAATCAATTTTAAAAAAAACAACGTGCACAACATATAATAAGAATGACATACCTGACCTACAAGCTTCACTTGGCCCGTCAGTTTCAGGAATTCAAACCAGAAAGGTCAAACATTGACTTAAAATGTGATCGTGATCCTCAAGTTTTCCTCGCCCGATCAATCACTCATTATAGATTTGACGTGAATCTTCTGCCTTTTCTGACACAAGCTTCACTCAATAGAAAAGGATGGTGTCCTGAGCCTTTCTAACATAAAACTGGTGAAATGTAACCGTGTTCCTCGGGTTTTTCTGGCTCGATCAGTCACTCATTATGAATTTGGCGTGAACCTTCTGCCTTTCTAACACAAGCTTCACTCAGTAGAAAAGGATGGTGTCCTGAGCCTTTCTGATATAGAACTGGTGAAACGTAATCGTGTTCCTCGAGTTTTCCTGACCTGATCAGTTACTCATTATAAATTTGGCGTGAACCTTCTGCCTTTCTAACACAAGCTTCACTCAGTAGAAAAGGATGGTGTCCTAAGCCTTTTTGACACAAAATTAGTGAAACGTAACCGTGTTCTTCACATTTTCCTAGCTCGATCAGTTACTCATTATAAATTTGACGTGAACTCTGAGCCTTTCTGATGCGAAACTCACTTAGTAGAATGATCCCGGGTTTTCCTGGCCCGATTCATCATACAGAAATGCGATCTCAGGTCTTCCTAGCCTGAGTCATTGCTTAAATGCAATCCCAGGTTTTCCTGGCCCTAGTCATCTCTCACAACGGTGATCCCAGGTTTTCCTGGCCCTAGTCATCTCTCACAACGGTGATCCCAGGTTTTCCTAGCCCTAGTCATCACACAGAAACATGATCCCGGGTTTTCCTGGCCCGAGTCATTGCTCACAATGGTGGTCCTAGGTTTTCCTAGCCCGAGTCATTGCTCAAACGCGATCTTGGGTTTTCCTAGCCTGAGTCATCGCTCACAATGGTGATCTCGAGTTTTCCTAGCCCGAGTCATCACACAAAAATATAATATGCACTTTGGGAATAAAACCCAACCAGACACTTTTCAGACTGATGCTTCGATCAGAAAATTTCTAATTCTTTAATTTTCAATTTCAAGATACACCCGAGAAGTGATATGATCATTATCATTCATTTTTTTATTCATTCTTCTTGATCCACTTGGGTTTTTTTTTTTTTGCAGGTTCTACTGGGATGTCCACTTCATGGGCCATTCTTTCTTTCAATGAATGAGCTTTGCCCTTCTTTCTTTTTCAATAAGTCTTCCTCCTTTACCTTTTTACTTTTCTATAAAAAGCTTCTTCTTCCTTTTTTCTTTAATTCACTTTTGCTTTTCAAGCTTTCTTCCCTTTTTTTCTCAATTTTCTCCTTCACTTTTCAAAGCTTTTTCGCTATAGATGCCGCACAAACTCCAAATTTACTCACTTGGAATCAGGTGACACCTACAGTACATGTGGCACGTAACTTTGGTCTCAACCCTAGAGACGAGAACCCTCTTTTTACAAACGTGCAATCTCATATTTACGGACTGGCCATATAAAAGGTTAATGATCAATTTATTTGCTTTTTCACTGAAGGGTACTGGCAATTTCAGTGGTGCCCGTATCTAGTATGATAGCTTTCCTCCCTCTATCAAGACCTGTATATTCGACTGGATTCTCTGACTTCATTCTCGCTCTATCGAGTTCTCAGGGGTGGACTAACTACCAGCCCTTGCATGCTTTGATAGAGAGGTGGTCAAACAATACTCATACCTTCCAACTTCCTTCTGGTGAGTTTACTCTAGACCCAGTTTCTTTCATAGTTGTGACCGGTATTGCTTGCACAGGAGACCCTATTCCCCTTAATATGAGTCTATATCATCTATCTCCAGAGCAACTTACTTATGTCAAGCATCTGCTGGGCATGGTCCTAGACATGAAAGGGACTTACACTATAAAGGTTAACTCTATCAAGAGTTACTACACCCCGGAGAGAATAGCAGTTGCTACTTCTGGCCTTTAGATTGATCAGGTGGTGAGGGCCTTCTTGGTTTATTTATTTGGGACTACACTTTTTACTGAAATAGTGAGTTCCATTAATCTGTATTTCCTGTCGCCTCTGAGGGGTATTGACTTTGTGACTTCATACAATTGGAGGAGTTATGCTCTGGCCTATCTATACCAAAGCATGGATGAGACTATCCGGGGATCTAGACAGTTATGTGGCCTCTAGCATGCCGTCTTGGTATTTCTCTCTTTTTTTCTCTCCATTAATTTTGACTTAGATATTGTTATCATGATTTGTTAATAGCTCTTCTCTTTTTTTTTTACTTTGCAGGATTGGGCTCTAGAGCTGGAGTTGATTATCAGGATATCTCTCATCCATGATTTACCCTTCCTAGCTATGTCGAGGTGGGGTCGTAGTCAATTTTGAAGGAGAGTTGATGTTCATGTGCACATCCATTGTGAGCCCCTGAACTCTCTGACCTCTGACCAGGTATGTACCTACAAATTAAATCATGATTAGTAATCTGTTTGTTAATTAAATTTATTCACTTGTTTATTCACTCTTGAAGATTCACCTAGACTTATGAGGTCTCGAGGCTAGATGGTCTCAGGCTATGATTCACTCCAGATTGCTATTTGAGAAGAGGGTTCTACTCTGAGGACCAGGCTGTTTAGTTTGGTTCCTTGCGAGAGGATTCGATCTTAGCGTGGGGGTGCTCAGGCAAGACGACCTCCATGTGCTCCTCCTCATGATATCTTCTGGGCTCATCTATTGGAGGGAGAGGAGCTAGATCATGTTGTTGAGGGAGATAATACTAATGATCATTGTGAGAGGAGGAAGTCTCACCACGCGGACTTCGTACCAACTCATCTTCTACAGTAGGTGCCTCTTGCCACATCCACATCTCAAGTAAGCAAATAATTATGTCAAGCATACAATTTTATGTTTTTATATGCAAATGTCTTCTTTCTAAATTATTTTTCTATTTCTCTTCAGGCACCCGCTAAGGCACCAGTTGCTCTCACTAGGCCTACTACTCAGGAGAGGCCTGCTCAGTGTCCTCGCATTGTACCACATAGTAAAAGTACTTCAACTGTTGCACCATCTCCTAATGGTGCCTCTAGCTCTAGATCTCACATAGTTTCCAATAGGCTTATTACTACTCCGGACTTTATGACCCGATCTTAGGTTCCTTCAGGCAAGCTATCCCGCCAGTTCCTTACATTGGATATGAGCATAGAGCCCACATTTTTCTTCCAAAGGCCTTTACATATGTGAGTTTCTCTTTTCTACAAACCTGTTCTCAAATTTGACTTAATGCAGGGTTAATCTTAATAATTCATTAATCATGCACATGTCTCAAGACTAGGGAGAGTATATGTACAGGGTCATTGAGGCCTAGAGGGACTTCCTGATGAGTGTTACTCAGCAGTGGAAGGTAACAATCATTTTTTATTTCTACATGTATACATGCTCTTATGATTTCTTACCCTTCGTTGCATTCTGACAAGATGAGCTAAATGCTCATTAGGCTAGAGTCACTGCTCTCAAGTGCCAATTAGTTGTCCTTCAGGTGGAAGACAATGATGATAAGGATGGGGCTATTAAGAGTGTTGAGGAGGAGCACACTAGTGAGGCTAAGCCTGCTGTTGAGCATGTCAAGGATGACAGTAGCAATGATGGAGATTTTATAAATTAAGAGCACAAAGATGATAAGGCTGAGGATGATGAGTAAGAGACTACATTGGATTCCTTTAGACTAGTACTATTTCTGCTCCTTTGAACTATTTTGTTGTTACTATTCTGAATTCTCTATTCATTTTATCATTTTTTACATTTTGCATAAGATGGATGTTTGAATTCATTTTTCTTTCAATTAATTGTAAAATATTCATTATAAAAATTGCTTCATTTAATAACGAAACTCAACACATAGGATACAAACATTTGCAGCTATAAAGTCAACTTCTGACTATTGGAGAGGAGTTGCCTCTTCATAGGGCATCACCTCTTTATGAAGAGGCGAGTGTCATTTACTACTTCCAAGAACTTCGCCTTTAGTTGCTTTTTTACCTCTTTTTTTACTAAGAGAGCCCCATTCTGCCCTTAACCTCCTTTTCTTCTGTTTTATTAGTGCAATGTAAGAATATGTGGGGATCCTGTATTTTGCAATCTCTTTATCAATCCCAGGCATATCTTCATAATCCCAAGCAAATACTTTCTATCTTCTTTTCAAATTTTCTTTCATTTTTTCTCTCTTATCAAGAGTTAAGTCAAAAGTAATAAGTATATTCTTAGGGTTATCACATGTTCCTAGATTAAATTATTCAGTTTGCACTGAATTAATGTCAAACATATGCATGAAATGATCATCATACACAAAATAACCATTAGGAAAAACATCACACAAGGAAGCATAATCAGACCTTATCACATTAACTTTGGAAATAAAAATGTCATTAGTTTCAAACAAACTAGAAAGAGAAACATCAATGTCATTATAGAAAAAATCCACAATAGAATTAAGAACAAAAGATTCAAAGTTGAATTCCTCTTCTTGGTCAACAACATCCTTCCACTCCACTGCAAAAATGTCCTCCTCTGATTCTGGAGTCAGCACTAATTCTTCCATTATCAGCTCCTCCACAAAAGATTCTTTAATCCCATTCATATGTTCGGTGAAGATTTCAAACCCAAGGACCAATTTTTCAGTAATCATCAAAGGTTCAGGAGCACCTTCCTCCATAAAAAGGTTTCCCAGAGTGTCTTCTTCTTTAGCTTAGCTCTTGCTCTATTCTTCCTAGAATTTTCCTCAGCTTCACCCTCTTCCTCAGACTCATCCTCTACGGGATATCCTACCCCATGCTTCAAAATTGGCACTTTAGGTTCAATGAACTCAAGTGGGCCCTATTGATTCTTCCCCAATCCCATTCCCGACATAAATTGCATGCTCTTCATTATACTCATAATTTTTGAATTTAGCTCATCTTCATAGATCATGCAAACCTCAAAACTCAAACTATCCAGGATTTCAGTGGGAGTTAACTTTAAAGCAGCAACAATAACCTCAGTTTCTACCGTTATAGTGACCACTCTTCCCTTATATGGAAATTTAATCTTTTGATGAATAATAGAAGGCACTCCCCCTAAAGGATGAAACCACGGCCTTCCTAGAAGAATGGAAAAAGTGACTAGAATATCAATGACGTATATATTTACCCAAACTTTGATAGGTCCAGTTTTGACTAGAGACTTGAAAGTTCCCTCAACTGGCCTTTTCATATCATCATAGGCCTTAATTACCATATTAGATGGTTTTAAATCAACTACAATTAGTCCTAGATTTAGTAAGATCTTTAAAGGGCAAATATTAATGGCAGATCCATTATCAACCATAACACAACAAGTTAGTTTCCCTTTTACTTTAGCCTTAACGAATAAGGCTTTACTGTGGTCCCTTCCTTCCAAGGGCAAGTCATCATCAGTAAATACAATTGACCCCTGAGGGCTCTCTATTAATAAACTCACCATTTTCTCTGGAGTATATGTTGAAGGAATTTTTTTATGGTCAAGAGCCAAAACCAGTGCTTCCCGATGGGCTCGGGAGTTCATGAGCAACTTCCAAACACTAGGAAGAGTTTTCTCATCTCTTTTGGCCTCAGTAGCTTCCTTAGTTTCTTCACCTTTCTCTAATTCTTCTTTTGGATCAACCTTCTCTTTTTTTGACTTAGCCTTTTTCATTTCTCCTTTTCCCTTCTCTAATCTCTTAACTGATTGGGTTGTCTTCCCCTCATTGATCTTCCATGAATCAACTGCTTCCTCTTTTCATTATCAAAACTTTAAATATCAAGTATATTCATAAGGGTTCTATAGGCTGATGGTTCAGGTTCAGGTCTTTTGGTTGTGATTTTGGTGGTATGGGTATAGCATCAATACAGGAATTAAGGACTTATTCCTCTGTTCAGTCGGTGTTGATCATCAAAATCTTGGATTGGTTGGTGGGACATTTTGGTAGTTTGGTAAAGGGTTATTTCGGGTGTTTGGTTTTCTAGTTTTAGGGTCTGTTATTTTGCCTAAATCAATCAGATCTTGAACCTTATATTTCAGGCGAGTGCAGCCATCGATGTCATGTTCGATGTTTTAGTGGTATTTACAATATAGTTTTGGGTTAGCATTTGGAAAAAGAGGTCTTTTAGGCAAGGGTTATAACGAGTTGTTTTCCATTAGCTTCTCTAAGGCTTTAGAGAAGGGTCTTCCCAAGTTAGAAAACCTTTAGGATTGTTTGACATTGTTGATTTGTACATTACTGCTCATCTTAGTTCCACTGCTAGATCTCATCCCTTCTCTATTTATAGATCTCCTACTAAAGAACCTTTTCTCTTGTGCTAAATCAGATTCTTTCTGCACCTTAAACTTATACAACTCCTCAAAATTCTGAATTCCCAAATCCTTCAACTTTTTAGAGAGTGGGAGTACACACCCTTCTATTGCTATTACCAGCTATTTTGCAGGCTGGTGATTCATTTGTGCTAACTTTGCTCTCCACTTGATCAAATAATTTACAAAGGATTCATTGAATTTTTTTTCACATTCTGCAGGTCTCTTAAGGACACCTTCATTTGGATATTGAGACTATACTGCTTAATAAATGCGTCACATAATCCCTCCCAATCAGTTTGGATATAGGATTCTAAAGCATAGTACCATCTAATGGGCACCCCTTATAGAGACAGAGGGAATTGCTTTACAATTTATGCCTTGGTCAGTTCAGTTGTCTTCATATGGGTCACATACTGCTTCAAATGTAAATGGGGATCCTCTACACTAATAAACTACACTAATAAACTTCTTCATATCGGGGAATTTAAACTTTTGGAGGAGGGGATCATCATCCTTATCCTGACTCATATCAGAGTAGCTTATCAGAGCATCTATCTCTTTTTCTTTCATCATTAGCTACATTTGAGCCATAGTCTTGGTCAGATTCTTGGCCTAAGTAGGTTTTTTTACATTTTCAGCAGTGTTTGCATTCATATTCTGTTTGGCTATAGGCTCTGCTATTAAAGTTTCTTGATCATCCTCCCTTTCTCGTCTTTTAGAGTCTTTGACATCCAAATCAAATGGTTATGGTTGAGGCATTGGTGGTTCCTGTATAATTGGTCCCCTCATTTCAGCCATCATTTCTCTCATAATTGCTGGTCTGATCGGCTATCTCTGCTTTTAACTTATCCCCAAAAGCCTCAACATTAAACTTTGTTGTCTTAGTTTCTCTAGAAATCCTAACCAGACGGTCGATGTCAGATCATTTCCAACTGGAAGACTGTCATGGATCTATATCTATAATCACCAATGATCAGAAATATGCATGGCATGTATGCATGAGATGTAAGTTTACTAATCAAAAGAATGAATTAACATATATACATGTATCAAAAAAATAAAAAAAGGCTCTCAAATGATATCTCCACGCTTATTTCTCCTACACACATGTTCACCGGTGAGTTCCTTGTCCTAGGATTGTTGTTGTCACGACCCGAACCCGAGGGCACGTGACCGGCACTAGGGAATGGGAAGGCATAAGGCCCCCGAAACCCGTAGTAAGCCTTAAAGAAAAGTAAACAACTCCTTTCAATTTAAAACTTTATTTTAAAATAGAACACATTATCAAACTGATTTTTTTTCTCAAATTACACAAATTTGACTGTTTAAATAATAATGTGTTTTCAACATCTCATATTATAAATCGAATTTGAATCTTATACATAAGCATATTTCGTACAAATAAACTACATAATTATGTTTAAACCATACAAATCCTTAGTACATATACTACTGCAGCATCCTGGATTAACACACAGTACAGCTTACAATGACCTACATAAAATGGCCGGTGAAGAAGAAACCCGGCGTAGAGGTAGTCTGAGGTCGAACTCCCAAGCTCCTGAAAAAGAATAAAAAATTGAGGGGAATCAGACCTCACTGAGTAAGCCAATTAAAAGAGTTGTACGGTTTGAAAACCTTTTTGAAAGCTATATATATTTGTAGTGAAAATAACTTATAATGTATAAATATAGTTTTTGAAAAATCTCAGTAGAACCCTAAACCCAAAATCTAAATGGCCATCCGGGCCCACTTATTCCAACTAGACTACCGGTCCCCGAGAGCAAAGGCATCAACCGAGGCATCAAGCCGTAGTCATTCACTTAATCCAAATATATGGCTCTGGCAGTTCCCGAGAGCAAAGGCATCGACCGAGGCACCCATCCCAGTCCATTATTAACCTTACAAATCACTGACGGTCCCCGAGAGCAAAGGCTTCCACCGAGGCACCCGTCCCAATTTAACATTCATCAATCATACAATTATCGGATCCATCACTCAATCTCTACCATGTGCACATAGTCCTGGTGAGGCCCACCAGGTAGCCCGTTCTACCAAAATTTCTCAAAATCGATTTTAAATAAATAAAATGCGTTTAAATCTTAAATAACAGCATTAAATTAAATAAACCATATAATCAATATTAAAATAGGAACGCACACATTTATTAATTAAAACACACGCATAGATCATTCTATCGACTTACAGGATGAATGCGAAGGCTGACGACCACGCGTCTGCCTCGGCCTCACGGCTTCTGCTCCGAAATGATCTAAAAGAAAAATAACAATCGACTTTTAAATCGTGATTAAGGAATCGAAATCAGAAATCAACAAAATAATGAAATTCCAGACTGACTCGAGGAAAACCGGACAAGACTCGACAGATAGGATTTAACCTAACTAACGGTAGAAATTTTTACGAGTATCACGTTTTACGAGAAAATCTACCAAAATTTTGACAGAGTCTCCTCTGTAAAACGGACATCTCTCTACCAAAGGTAGAGCTAGACCTGCATAGAAAATGCACTTCTAATATCCACAAACATTCACACTCGAGTCGGGCTCCCAAAACTACAATTTGCCCCGACCGAGATCACAACTCAATAAAATATCAAGAATTAATAATATTTATTTCTCAAATATATATTTCACATACATATATACTAGAATAAATGAAAATTATATAAAATCTCAATTATTCAAAATTAAAAAATTAAATTTATATTCCGTCACCAACAATATAAATATAATTATTATCCAAATTAAAACCTTTGTAATGTATATATATATATATATATATATATATATATATATATATATATATATATATATATATATATTGGGAATTTGATATTTAAAATTTTACACTACTTAGGTAAATATATCAATTAATTTATAAAAATTGTCTAAACCCTTTAAATATTAATAAAACTAATTAAAATATATATATCATATTTAGTGTAAAATTACATTTTTACCCCCCTAAAATACATAATTTACACAATGTACTATTTATACTAAAATAATTCCTTAAAATTATCTAATCATCTAAAACTTATTTTTCTCAAAATAAATCCTCCTAATATAATTAAAACATTTAATCAACCAAAAATTTTCTCCCAAAAATATTATTTAACCTAAAAATCACATTTGACATAAACTCAAAAATATTTATAAAAATAGTATAAAAGTATCAAAAATTATAATTTGAGTTCTAAAATTTATAATGTTCACTAATAACCCTATTTAATCAAAATTTCACAATTTTTAACCATAATTATCGAAAATTAACAAAATATGACTAACATTTACAAAAAAAATTCTACCAAATTTACAATAATTCCTAAAAATTTCAATAAAATTTGTTTCACTCAAAAATAATTATTAACAACCACCCTAGTTATGAATTATACCCAAATTATTATCAAATAAAGCCAATTAAATATTAAATAATTTCTGGAAATTTAACTAAATTACCAAAAATTTCAAAAAGATCAAAACCAACTTCAATACATACTAACCAACTCTAACTAACCTAGAATTCACCAAAAATCAAGCAAAGAATTCGAAGAGAGGAAGGACCAAGTGAGCATTACTCACTGCCAGCAGGACGAGGGAGAAGGGAAGGGAAACTTGCTGTCGCCGGGAGAAATGGAGGGGATCGAGCAGCACCGATGAAATGGACAGCAGTGGCGAGCGGAGATTCAGCTGGCAGGATGAGTTGTCGCGCACGCAGGAAGAAGAGCTCGTTGTCTGACGGGAAGAAGGGAGTCCTGTCGCGAGGAAGGAGAAGGCAGCAGCTAACTGCTCGAGGAAGGTGGCGGGCGCAGGTCTTCTGGAGGAGGTGAGGGTGGCGCCGGAGAAGGGAGCGTCGATGATGATGGTGGTGAGGAAGGTGTGGGTGACAGGGGAGGGTTATTCTTCCGGTCCCAATGGTTAAAACATCTCTCTCTCTATATATATATATATATATATATATATATATATATATATATACACTTATACATACATATATATTTGTATCATGCAACTTATAACAATTGAACTCTACTTAAATATATCTATACACACACATACATATATATATATATATATATATATATACATTTATTTATAAGCACCCATATAGAAATAATATTTAATATAATTTAATAATAATAATAATAATAATAATAATAATAATAACAATAAAATAGACAATGAAATTTTAAACAATAATTAAATAATACTCACATATATTAACGACCCTAAAATAATATAAGCATAAATAAAATATAATATGATGAAGAAGAAAATATTCATTAATAATATGATTTGATAAAAAAAAATACCCCTTTTATTTAAGTAATTATATAGGGTATTACAGTTGTTCTGGGTTTTAATTATCAATAGGGGATAATAAAACTGACGGATGCAAGATAACTCTCAAGACAGTGCAAACAAGTGGTAATTTCTTTAAATAATTCCAAAGTCCATTTTAACAAGCCAAGAATCATATCAATGGACCACCTTATCAATATCCATTTGAAATGGGCTAAGCATAGGCATGAGAGGCCTATCTTGGCAAGGTTTTCTAATAATGGGCTCGGGCCTTATAAAAAAGAAACACCATATGGCATAAAACACAAGTATTTAGGAAAAACCTAATGGAAATTACTAAGTCATTACATGATCTGGGTCTTGGGTAATAAGCTTCGGCTCCCACAGTTATATACCTCCATTACGTCTCCCTACTTAAGGGTCCATACAACATAGATAAGTACGTGTTATGATTGATAATAATCAAATACACCACCACTAGGTTTGAGTAAAACATAAGTAGCAAAGCAAAGACTATTATCGATTTATTTAGGACTTAGAGTGCACATTGTATGGAAACGTGTAGTGAATGCAAAATTGTAAAGGAAATAAAGAAATAATCAAAGATGATAAATTACGAAACACTTGGAATCTATCTCTTTATTCCCTAGTAGAGTCGCCACTGTAGGCGGCGGGGTTAAACGCGCGCCCAAGTGTTGGCGACCACGGCACTATGTGAGCTCAGGGCCCACTAGGAAATACAAAATGAGCTTGGGGCCCAAAATGGAGATGGAGTCACCACCCGGATAAAAATTGGGATACACTGTATAACAACTAGATTCCACAAAGGTTCCAGGAAGCCTTCATCAGATATCGAGTTCGAAATCTGGGTATAGGCTTTAGGAATGCCCACCCAACCTTATGGTTGGCCTCCGTGTGTGTTTCATACTTTATTACCTTTTATTATTAAATTATTTTCTTATTTTAATGTGGGTTGCAATTGTTTTCAATTTTATATTTTAGTCTGAGTTTGCATATTAGTCTCATTTCATACTTATAGCCCAATATACATCATAAATAAAATAAATAAATAATTAAAAAAATTTACAACCATACATTCTAAATAAATAGGGGGTAAATAAATGTAAAATAAATGGAAAATAAACCATACATAAACAAAAAATAAACTAATTAATTACACAAATAAAACTTCTCAAGAACTAATTAATGAAATAATTATTTGATAATTAAACATTACCAAATAATCCCTGCAACAAATACAAGTTAATTCCATCTCACAAGACAACGACATTATTCACAAAATAATATTCATAGAAAATAGAAATAATATCATAAAATAGTCTTATAAATAACACAATGATCATCATTCAATAACGATATTAAAGGACATTGTCCATGCATAAACTCAATATATATAACAAGACAAACATAAAAAATATGCAAAATTATCTCAAATAATCATTAAAATTAAATTAAAATGGTTCAGGATTCTGACAAAATGACAACGCCTCTTCAAAGAGGCGTCCCCTCCTGACCAGGAAGCAATCTCAAATCTCCTCAATACGAGGCATCCTCTTAAACAGAGATAGAGACAGACTTTATTTCTTAAACTCTAAGAAACTCAAATATTAAGGTAAAGAAATGAAAACAAATACGAATATACTAAGATCAACAATCAATACTTAGTATTTTAGGTAATTATACTTCACATATAACCCTATATAAGCAATATAACTCAAACGAGCAAGCAAAGAAAGTGATGAAATAAAGTTTTGATGAAATAAAGAACTTGGAAGTTTAAAGATAGGAAGCCTCACTGATTTGGATGAAGCTTGATGCACCTAATTGAGCCCTCAAAGCTTGATTAATCAACTTAAGTACTTAGAATGCAAAGAAGCCTTCCTTCTTCTTAAGAAATGAGATCTTTTGGTTCAAGAATCCCTTTCTTTCTTCCTCTCTTTCCTTTTTTCCTCTCTTTTTCTCTCTCTATGTTTTTTAGCTCCAGGAACATTCTCAAAATTCCCTTTACGTCCAAAAAATCCTAAAGTCCCCTCTTTCTCTTTTCTCTTTTCCTTTTAAGCCTCTCCCTTTTTTTCCTTTTCCCAATTCCCCATTAAAACCATTCTCACCTTCTCCTCACCATTCCCTATGCTGCTCTCTCTTCTTTTTTCTTTTCTTTGGCGACCAAAAATGCCTCAAGTCAAGGGCAAGTCAAGCCCAACTACTGCCATTAATGGCATTCAATGCAGCAGTTGGTGGTCGTGAAGAGGCACCACCTCTTCAATGAGGCATCGCCTTACTGATGCCCAAGATAAAGAGGCACCGCCTCTTCGTTGAGGTGATCACCTCTTCACCTGGGCTTGGTTTGGGCCTAGTGAGCTAAAAGGCGATGGGCTTGGGCTTTGGCTTGTTGTTTTGGCTTAAATTTAGTGTTTTGGGTTTCTAAATCTATTTCTGGGCTAGGTTTGCACTCATACTTTCTCATCATTGGCTTTCGTTACAGGCCGATCAAACTAAAATGTCCACAGTACTGTCTTTTTTTATCAAGTTTTTTTTTTGCTCAACATTTTTTTCTATTGTCTTCATTTTTTCTCAATGTTTTTTTGCTCAACATTTTTTTTTATTGTTTTCATCTTTTTTTTTTCTCAATGGTTTTTATGTTCAATATTTTTTTAATTTTTAAAGTACTCTCAATTTTTTTTTGCTCAACATTTTTTTATTTTAAGGTACTATTTTCATCTTTTTTTTCCTTAAAGTTTTCTTCTTTTTTTCCTCAACATTTTTTTCTCTTCAAAACTTTTTTTTTTTTCAAATGAATGATTATGAACTAAAGATTTTCAATTATTGTAAAAACAAGCAATCAATATTTTCAACTATTGTAACAATAATCAATAAACAAAATTTTCCCTTTTTATAATTTTAAAAAATAAGGATTTATTTTTTATTTTTTACTTTGGTGTGTTTATTAAAATGTCTAACAAGTTTTTTTTTTTAAATTATCTTAAACTTTTTTACCATTAATATATAATATGTTTACAATTCTTATGGTGTATTTGCAACATCCACACAAAAAAAAAAAAAAAGATAAAAAGACAACAAAAAAACAACAAAAAGCAACAACACCGAAATACAAAGGCAACAACACTAAAAATAAAAAAAGCAATAATTAGAAAACAACAAAAAATAAGAAATAACAATTGAAAAATAATAAACAACCACAACAAACAACAAAAATGTATCTTATTTAAGTTAGAATTAGCAATAAAAAATATAACTTATATATAATTTTTAAATAAAATTCATTAAAAAATATACTTGAAGTAATTAATTTTTTAATCTCATGAAATTCAAATAGAGATTAAATGAATTTTACATTTGATATTTGAATTAAAATGCCAATACAATAATTCTTTAAAAAAAAGTCAAAATGCAAAACACAAAAAATGCCAACAATGTGAGTCACTTTTCATAAATACACCCACTTTTGTATGGACATTCACTTTTGAAAGACAAAAGAAATTGATGCCAAAAAAAAAAGAAATGGATCAAAACAGGCCCATTATTGATTTTTTTTTTTTTTTCTAAATGAAAATAGAAGGCATTTTAGAAAATGGGAAGTATTTTTTTTTTAAATAAAATGGGAGGTTTTTTTGAGCATTTATACAAAGATTCTAAATATAAAATAGAGTTTTGGTGGAATAGGATATGAAGTATTTTTAGGTAGGATAGAATACAGAGAAATATTGTTATTGAAACAATGATTTTTTGTAAAATTTTTTAGAAAATTTAATAATTTTACACATAATGTTTTAAGAATATATATATATATATATTAAATGTTGAGTTTTAAAGTCATTAAATCAAAAATTTAATAAATATTTATCTTCATATTTGAGTATTTACTCTAAAAGCTGAGGTGTTAAATTCTAAAAAAATCCTAATTTTTATTATAAATAAAATATTTATTATAGTTTTTTAGTATTTTTTTTTAACCAAAACACTATTATACATATTTTAATACTACTCAAATTCCTAATTTTTATTAAAAATAAATTATTTATTATAGTTTTTTAGTATTATTTTTTAACTAAAACTCATATACATATTTTAGTACTAATCAAATTCTAAAATTTTTTATATAATATGTATTTTTTATCTCAAATCACTCAATTATTTTTCCTAAACCATTAGAAATTTATTTTTATAAATTTTCTTAACTAAAACACAATTATACATACTCAAATAGTAATTTAATAGTTCTCAAAACAAATCCTATTATACTTAAAAATAATGGCAATAAAAATTAAAGTAAGGTAATACATTTTATGTTTATTTTATTTAATTACCCTTTTTCTATTTATAAAAATTAGTAATTTAAAATACATATGTTTTATTCTATATAAAACACATTAATTATACTACGTGTAAAATATTACTACTCTTTTTCATTAGAAATTATGTCTTTTATTCTAATTTAAATATCCACTTTCTATTCAATTAAAAACACATTTTTCTTTTTTATTTAACATAAGTAAAAATGTATAATTTATCAATTATTTTCTATTTTCTATTATTATTATTATTATTATTATTATTATCATTATTATATATGTACTTTTAATAAAAAAGTATTAAACAAAATTATTATAATAATTTTCTAAATTTTTATTTTTATATTTAATACATTTGTAGTTTTTAATTTATTGAAACTATTTAATAATTATATCAAAATGTGTATATTATTTAAAGTCCATGCAAAATATGAATAGACGACTAGTAAATACTAAATAATGAGGTATGATATATATCAAATTTTGGGCTTTAAAAAAAAGATAAAAATAAATAATAAATAATTTTGCACATACAGTTTTGAAAGTAAATACTGAATAATGAGATAGGATATTTATAAAAAAAATAATTAATTTTTTTTTAAAAAAAGGAAAAATTATAAATTTGGTGTCTCAATTTTTGTGTTTTTTCTATTTAAATGTTTTAACTTTTTTTTTTTTTTTGCAATCAAGTGTCTATACTTTAGAAAAGCATACTAATATAGTGTTTCTAGTAGATTTAATGTTGACTGGATGCTTACTCATATCAAATAAGATCCACTTTAATCTCAGTTATTGGTCATGTCATGTGTCATGTGTATTGCATTATTTAAAGGACAAAATTAACTTTATTAAGATTATAAATTGACAAAAATAATCTCAACATTAACTTCCATCGTAGACATGAAAAGTGATTGAATAAGGGTAATTTTATCCTTTAAATAATATAATATATGTGGTAAATAACATGGTTAATGATGGAGATAAAAGTGAATTTTATTTGATCTGACTGAGCACTCAGTCAATATTAAATTAGCCAAAAATACTACATTATAATATTTTTTTAAAATTTAGATACTATATTGCAAAAAAATAAAAAAATTTAAATACTCAAATAAAAAAAAGTGAGTAATTAAATTTGTAATTTTTCCTAAAACAAATAAACATGTTATAACTCAAGAACGAGGAAAATCCTCAAAAAACAAAAGAGAAAGCACAACTATTAAGTGCCATTTGGCTAGGATATGAGCTACGCTATTTATAACTCTATCCTCAATCGTAGGAAGATGCTGAAAAGACAAAAAGAAAACCAACTAACAGCTAGCAAAATGTCTAATAAACCAAACCACGATAGGTAAAGGTACGGTTACGTACAACAGTGGTCTCCAAATTTTAAATGCAACAGTGGTGACCGAATTTTACATTTATTATAATTTGTATACTAAATTTTAATTTTTTTTAACTAAACTTTGATTTTATTTTAAAAAGATTACTATAAAAAAATTTTAGCTTTTTAAATTTCTCTTAAAACTATTTTAATTTATCAATCTCTTTATCTTTTTAATTTAGTCTATAAATTATAAAAAAAAAATTAAAAGTTTACTTCTTTTACATTCTAATACCACTCAAATTGAATCTACTCTTAATAGGTAGAATCAAAATGATTTTCAATTTTTTCCTTATTTTCTATAAATGTATATAAAATATGAACCTATTTGCAAAAAAACTTTAATTATTGATTAAAATAATAATTATAAATTGTTCAGGTACTAAAAATATTTTTGAATGATGGCTATAAAATACAATAGAAGTTTGACATCTAAAAAGATACAAATTATTAGTAACTGAGTTGAAACAAAGTTAAAGTTTAATATCCTCCGATGGATTTGATTTGTTAAAGGTATATCACTGGAAAAAATCACAACCTTTTTAACCTTTTACATATTTATATTAAACTTTAAAATTTGACAAAATTAATTCAATTTAACATATTATTTGTAACACATTCTAACATGTTATATACAATTTTAACACAATTGTGATTTGATACTAAATTAATAAACAAAATATATACATGTCATTCAAGGTAAATTAGCTAACATCTATTATTATAGTCTCACATTCATTTGAATACTTAAAATAGGGAAAAAATGGAAATAAATATAGTCTTTATAAATTAAATAAAATTTTTATTCTCATTTTTATATTTTCTTAAATTATTGAGATTAAAATCTAACTAACTATTAGAATTAGTATTTAGATGATGTGGATGTGAAATTCATAAAAATAGAGTTTAACTACTTCACTGTAGATGTCAAATGTGTTAAAATTATAAATAATTTATCAAATTGCATTAGTTTTATCAAATTTTAAAATTTGGTGTAAATTTACAAAACGTTAAAAAAAATTGTGATTTTTTACACCAATATGCCTAGCTAAAAAGATAAAGAATTCTTTCATAACTGTGAAAAAGATGATTAAAGAATAACTTATTTAATAAATTTTGAAAAGAACTCTTTCCTAACTACGGAATTACTACACCAGATAAGTTATAGATATGGATACTATAACCTATTAATATATATAGCTTGCAAGTATTTAAGAAAATTATATTTTTGATATAAAGAAAAGAAATAAATATTTGGTGTTGTTGGATTGTTTCTTTTAAATAATTTCATTTAATTGTATACAAATATAAAAATTTTGTTCATTGAAAATTTTTTTTTGAAAAAGCCCGACATTATTGATGAGGCCAATCCACTATCACTTTTTTTTCTAAAATCGAAAGAAATCCACGAATAGTCTCTAAATTTTATAATTTTAAAATATGAATTATTTTTATAATTAAATATCTAAATCAATAAAAAAATTTCAAATAATACTCCTTGCAATAGATAAAAATATTTATTTATCTAATTTTAAATAATGAATCAATCTGAACACTTTTTAATTTTAGATTTTATTATATATACATATATATATCAAATTTCCAAAAAATATTACAAATTATTACAATAAAATAAATTAAAATAATAAAAATTAAATTATTATTATTAAAAATAAAATAATAAATATACTATTCAATTTTTTTAATGTTTAAAATGAATGAAATTACAACAAAATTAAAATAAAATATTTTTTACCAATGAGTGAAAAACTTAATTAAAATAAAATGAAAACTTAAATTCAACCATTATAATTAACATTTTTTTGTAATATTTTTTTGAAATTATATAAAGAAAATCATCTACAATATTTTTTATTATAAGTATTCAATACTTATAATAAATATTGAATATTCTATTTTTATTAGACAATCTATTTCAAATAAAATACTAATATTACTACTATTATTAATATTAGAAATAATCAGTTGTAAAATTATATATTAATATAATTTTAATATTTTTATTTGTGTGGTTAATGTTTTTAATAACTATATTAATATTTTTCATAATTATTAAAATAATAATTTATTCAATAATGATAATTAGTTAAAATAAAAAATTAAGGGTAAAATAGTAAATATCATTTTAAAAATAAGAACTGTTGGTGAACAATTTCAAATTGGAGCTTATATGAATGTTGTTTGGAAATTTATCAGCTAATAACTTCTAGCCCCTTTTCTTCTTTCTTTCTTCTTTGTCTTCTTTGTTTTTCTTTTCTTTTCTTCTTTCATTTTCTTTGTTTTGGCCAGAACTTCCTTTGCTCACCAGAAATGATGTCGGTGATGACATGAGCCAACATTGGTATCTTTTGGAAGCTCAACCTCAAGACTTCTCAAATCTTCGAACCGTTTTGAGTTTTGACTTCGATAACTATCCTGTTTTTATATATTTCTATTTTTAGTATTTTGAGTTTTTGTTCATTTAAGACTTTATTTGATTTTATTAGTCATTGTTTTTTTGAGATTAATTGTTGTAGAGGTTGTGAGAAAGCTAAATGTGATTTTTATTTATTTTTCTAAAAATTTTGAATTTCTGGACCTGCAGGTATTGTTCATGTATTGTTCTGAGCTTAGAAAAATTATATTTTTAATAAATTCTACTAATTATTTTAAAAACATTTTGTGAAGAAAGTATATTGAAATTACGTTCCGATTATTTATTATAAATTTTTTATTTTTATGAAAAATTTTAATTTTTGGAAAAATTATTATAAATTAGTAAATTTTTTATTTTAATTGAAATTATTATTAATTATTATGTTCTGGATAATTTTTGAGTAATAAATAGTATTAAAATAATTTTTAGGAATTATAGCTGATTAATAATAATTTCTGGAAATATATTCAAATAATAGTTTTATATATTATTTTTATGATTAAATGAAATTTTAGCTATTTTATTATATATTTGAGCAATTTAAATAATTATTGGTAAATTTATGCTATTTAATTTTGAATATTTGAAAAATGGATTTTTATTAATATTATTTAATTATATTGAGATTTTAGTAATTATTTTGAAAATAAATATCTTTAATGTTTTGATTATTTAAATAAGTTGAGTTGTGGTATTTTATTGATTTTTATGAATTTTAGTGAATTATTAATATTTATTATTATATTATTGATTTTTGTGTGTATTGGTTCTTAGTTTAGCATATTATGTAGGTCGGGAGGCAAACTCAAGAAGTTAAGCATTTTATGTATTTGAAGTGTATTTATATGCAGGATCGACTTTACTTTTAGTAAAGAGACGTCTGTTTTATAAAGGAGACTTTGTCAAATTTTTAGTAGATTTCTCGTAAAATGTTATATCGGGTCGATTTTAATGGAGTCGTATTTTAATCGAGTCTTTCCTTAGAAATCTAGAATTTATAGGATTTCTATTTTTTAATTCCCCTTTTATTTATTTATTTTCTTTAGCTGCACTTGCAGTCGAGTCGACAGGTCGAAGTTGAGCGAGACTGCGCAAAAGAGCACATTCAACTTCTAAGTTAATAACTGAACTATATGTAGAATATTTATATAAAATATAAATTTATTGATTTTGATAATGAGAGAATTTATTGAAGAACTATATTATTATAAGAATATCTATTGAATTAAATTCTTCCATTACTGTTATAGTTATATTAGCATGTTTATGTTAAATTTTCACATGATTATTAAATTTATTTTTATTTTATTTTATTTTAATATTCCTTATTTTATTTATATTTATTTATTTTAAAATAAATTACGGTAGAACGAGCTACTTGATGAGTTTCATTAGGACCGTGTGCGCACCGGAAGGATTGAGAGTGAGTGTTGGTTGTGATAAGGCTCGATGATGCTTTGCTCTCGAGCATGATTTTGTGAGATTATAAATGAGGCTCGGTGATGCTTTACCCTCGAGCATGATTTATATATTACTGGGGTTGGTAGCTCGGTGATACTTTGCTCTGGGGAACCACTAGTAAATATTGGTTTAAGTGATTTGACTGCGGTTGGTAGCTTGGTTAATGTTTTGCTCTTGGGAACCGGTAGTCTTTGGAGTATAAGAAAGCCAAAAGACTATTAAAATTATAGACTAGGGTTCTACCTAGTTTTCTTATAAAAATTATTTAAGAAAGTTTATTTTATTCATATAGTATTTTATGATTTCAAATGCTTTATTTCGATAAAAAAGAATTTCAATAAAATCAAATGTTCAAGTTATAAATTATAAATTATATATTTTTCATAAATTATATTTTAAAGAAGATTTTCATGCTATATACATTTCTTTTATTAACTTTCTTAATGAGGTCTGACCCCCTCAATATTATTTTTTCAGGATCTTTTACTATAAACCTTCCTATTAGACTTATTCGCCAGACTCTTTTCTTCCTGACCAATTTATGTATATATTGAACTATTATTTCTCTTGTATTTTAGTAAATGTTGCAGTAGTAGTGATTTTTGCTTTAGTACATACTGTTATATTAGACACAGTTTTTGTATTTGAATAATTGTATAAATATATTTTATTATGTTATAATATAAGGATTTATTTTATATTAATTAAAGTTTTAATTCTGTTGTATTATTGTGTTATGTTTGCATGTGTTTTTATTTTAAGGATTGCTATGGGTTTCGATTACTTTATGTATTCTTATTCCCTAGCACTGGTCACGTGCCCTTTGGGTTCGGGTCGTGACAAAGTTGGTATCAGAGCCTAGGTTTTTAGTGTTATATGCCTAGGTTAGTAGAGTTGAGTTTTCTTTGAAACTACTACAGTAAATTAAGTTTGACCATGTCCTTGAATGGTCTTCGTTGCTTTTTGAAATTCCACGAAACTGTTAGGGTGTTTGTTTGTCTTCTGTTTGTTGTCTGTGATTGTCTGAATTGTATTATTTACTTTTTATTCTTTTATGATTATAGCAAGCGTGAGTCGCTCCATCGATCGATGATACCGATGACAGAGAGTCTTTTAAGGATAAGGTTCTACCCCATGTGCAGCTAGCTAGACGTAGGGCTATAGGTGAATCTAAAGGGCCAGGTGGTCACTATAGATAGCAGGAACAATAAATGAGAAGCCTGTGGCTCAAGGTTTCGATGATGCTGCCTATGCACCAGGAGTTCCGTAGGGTGCAGTACTGATACCTCCAGTCATACCGCAAATGTAGCCTTTATTTTAATAGATAGCTCAAAATGTGTTAGTTCCGCGTATATTCCATGTTTTGAATTTCGTTGATTTCCACGTCTTTTCAAGTGAGGTGAACACGAACTGCTTTTACTATAAAAATAATATATTACTAAGTAGTCCTTTCAATTGAAGTTGTGATTCTAGTTTCATCCCATACTACACTTATCTAGTATAGGGGTAGGTCAGAGGCAACTGTAACTCAAAAGCCATAGTAGTTATTGTAAGAGGTACAAACAGCCTTTAAACTTGAACTTGTAGCATTTATGGCTGGGATAGCCAGGATTAATGAGGGCTTGATAACACTTAACCAAACATGACAATTGTTTTTAATATACTTTGATGAAGGAATCAGAAGATGTTTAATGCGGACGCATCATTTTTATACTCTTTAATGGTGAAGTTGTTAGTTTTGATTATAGTATAAGATTGGTACATGCAGTTCAATTAATTTTATATGACTATTGTGATATGGCTGGAGTTTAAAAAGTAAATTCTAAGATACTTCCATCCACCTTCAAGGAGGGATAATTACACATGGTGACTATTGCACAAAGTAAGAGAAGAGTTGTCAGTTAAAAAGAATACCCGTGAACTTTTCAATCTGTCACATCATGTAGTAGACATGATACTATATAAGAGGATACTGGTAGAACTGTATGTTACAGGATTAAGTTTAGTATATATTAGCATTTGAGCTGAGGACTGAAATTTAGAGAGTTATTTGCGGATTCAATCCTTTGGGGTGTAATTAATTTTGATGTGATTTTAAGAATGGATTTTGATATGATCCTTGGAATGGATAAGTTGTCTCAGCATTATGCCATAGTAAATTGTCAGAGTAAAGAGGTGATTTTCAGAATTTGGGATGAAAAAGAGTTTAAGTTTGTGGGTGACAAGAGCTCTGCACCTCAGAATTTTATCTCGGCTATCATGACTAGGAATATGATGAGAAAAATTTGTCAAGGATACTATAGTGGAGAAGACATCTATCTCAAATGTTCCAATAGCATGTGAGTTTCCAGATGTCTTTCCTGATGAGTTGCTAGGTTTACCACCTCATAAAGAGATTAAATTCTGTATAAATATGGTCCCAGACACAACTCCTATTTTGATGCCACCTTACAAAAAGGCTCTTGCAGAGTTAAAGGAATTAAAAAAGTAATTGCAAGATTTGTTGGACAAGGGTTTTATAAGACCCAGTGTTTCTCCTTGGGGTTTACCAATTCTATTCATGAAGAAGGAGGATGGTACACTAAGACTGTGCATTGATTACAAAGAGCTGAATAAGGTGACAGTAAAAAATATGTATCCTCTTTTGAGGATAAATGATTTGTTTGATCAACTTCAGGGTGCACAGTTCTTTTCCAAGATTGACTTGAGGTCGAGCTATCATCAGATGCGGATCAGTGAAGCCGATGTTCCTAAAACGACATTCCGCACTCGATATGGTCACTATGAGTTCCTGGTAATGTCCTTCGAGTTAACTAACACACCAACTACTTTTATGGACCTAATGAACAGGGTGTTTAGACCATTTATGGATCAATTTATGGTAGTCTTCATTGATTATATACTGGTGTATTCAAAGAGTATGGAAGAGCACATATATCATTTGAGGACGGTACTACAAACACTAAGAGAACATTAACTTTATGCTAAATTCTCAAAGTGTGATTTCTGGATGAAGAGTGTCACATTCCTTAAACACGTCGTGTCTAAAGATGGTATTTAGGTTAATTCATAAAAGATTGAAGCAGTGTCTGAATGGCTAAATCGACATGAGTCATTAAGATTTAAAGTTTCTTGGGTTTGGCCGGGTACCATAGGAGATTTGTGAAAGATTTCTCAGGAATTACAACACCTATATCTCACCTAACTCAGAAGAATATGAAGTTTGTGTGGTCAGATGCTTGTGAGAGTAGTTTTTAGCTACTAAAGGAGAAGTTGACCACAACTCTAGTTCTGACTTTGCCAAATGGAAAAGACAAGTTCACTGTGTATTACGATGCCTTGACAATCAGCCTAGGTTGTGTGTTGATACAGAATAGTAGGGTGATAGCTTATGTTTTTAGGCAGTTGAAGAAGCATAAATAAAACTATCCTACTCACGACCTAGAGATGGTTGTAGTGATCTTTGCTCTCAAGATTTGGAGACATTTGTACGGAGTGACTTATGAGATCTTCACAGATCATAAAAGTTTGAAGTACATTTTCCAATAAAGAGATATGAACTTGAGGCAAAGAGGATGGTTGGAATTATAGAAGGATTATGATTATGATATCCTATACCATCTAGGCAAGGCTAATGTGGTAGCAAATGCCTTGAGTAGAAAGTCTTTGGGTAGTCTTGCTCATATTAGTGTGGAAAGGAGACCTCTGATTCAAGAGTTGCACGAGTTAGTAGATCAAGGTTTGATGATGAAGATAACCAGATCAAGAGGACTATTAGCTCAATTCAGAGTCAGATCAATATTGAGAGATAGGATTAAGGCAGCTCAAAGTTGAGATCCTATTTTAGTAGAGCTTAAGGAGAATGTTCGTGAAGGAAAGTTTACTGATTTTATACTTGATGATGAAGGTGCTTTATGGATCACTAGTAGATTATGCGTTCCTGATGTGGATAAGTTGAGAGAAGAGATCTTAGGAGAAGCGTATTTCACAACTTATAGTGTGCATCAAGTTATTACTAAGATGTACCAATTGTTACTAAGATGTACCACAACATTAAGGATTTGTATTGGTAAGGTGAGATTGGAGAAAGAGAGTTGACTGGACCTAAGATTATCTAGGATGCAGCTAAGAAGTTTGCTTTGATCAAAAGAAGACTAAAAACCACAGTTAGCAGACAAAAAAGCTATGCAAATCCAAAGCATAAGGATGTGTAGTTTCAGGTTGGAGGTTATGTGTTTCTGAAGGTATCATCAATGAAGGGTGTGATGAGATTTAGCAAGAAGGAAAAGTTAGCACTGAGATACCTTGGACCATTTGAGATTCTTAAGAGAGTGGACATGGTTGTATATTGGTTGGCTTTGCCTCCGAATTTGTCTCAAGTGCATCCAGTGTTCCATGTCTCGATGCTGAGGAAGTACATTTCAGACACTTCGTATGTGTTGCAACCCAAGAGTGTGAAAGTGAATAAAGATCTGACGTATGAGGAGGAATCAGTCGTGATTATTGATTATCAAGTTTGTCAGTTGCATTCGAAGTAGATCCCGATGGTCCAAGTGTTGTGGAGAATAACAACATGGAGGAGCACACGTAGGACACCGAAGATGAGATGCAAACAACGTACCCTATCTTTTTCCTTAATGCTTTCTTGTATTCCTTTTTTTTATTCTGAAAATTCAAAGACGAATTTTTGTAAGGGGGAAAATTGTTATGACTTGATATTTTTATAAATTATTAAATTAATTTTTGGGATATGCAGTGTTAATAAATATTTTAATAAATTATTACATTATGAGTATTTTGTGAACTTAAATTTGAAGATTTAGTGTTAAATGTTATTTAATTATTTTATGATATTATTATTTGTGTATACATACTTGGTGGGGGATATTTTATTTAAAATATATTTATATTTGTACTATTTGTAAAAAAAAGGGATTAAAATATTATTTTGTCCTTTTAAAAAAATTTAAAATATTATTTTTTATATACTATTTTATCTTTTTCTCACTTAAAAAAAGAAGAAAAAGGGTAAAAAGTTAAAAACGTCAGTAGCCCCCCGAGCCCCCATTTTCTTTTTTCTTTTTTCTTTGTCTTCTTTGTTTTCCTTTTCTTTTCTTTTTTCATTTTCTTTGTTTTGGCCGAAACTTCCTTTGCTCACTGAAAATGATTTTGGCGATGAAAAGAGCCAATGTTGATCTCTTTTGGAAGCTTATCTTCCGAATTTTTCAAATCTTCGAACCGTTTTGAGTTTCGACTCCAGTAACTATCCCGTTTTTATATATTTTTATTTTTAGTATTTTGAGTTTTTGTTAGTTTAAGCCTTTATTTGATTTTATTATCCATTGTTTCTTTGAGATTAATTGTTGTAGAGGTTATGAGGAAGTTAAATGTGATTTTTATTTATTTTTCTAAAAATTTTGAATTTTTGGGCTAGTGGGTACTGTATAATATTTATATTTTTAATAAATTCTACTAATTATTTTAAGAATATATTGTGAAGAAAGTATATTAAAATTTTGTTCCGATTATTTATTATAAATTTTTTGAATGTTTATGTAAAAATTTAATTTTTGAAAAAATTATTATAAATTAGTAAATTTTTTATTTTAATTGAAATTATTATTAATTATTATGTTCTAGATAATTTTTGAGTAACAAATAGTATTAAAATATTTTCTATGAATTATTTACTATTTTTAGCTAATTAATAATAATATTTTCCGGAAATATATTCAAATAATAGTTTTATTTATTATTGTTATGATTAAATGAAATTTTAGCTATTTTCTTATATATTTGAGCAATTTAAATAATTATTGGTAAATTTATGCTATTTAATTTTGAATATTTGAAAAATGGATTTTATTAATATTATTTAATTATATTGAGATTTTAGTAATTATTTTGAAAATAAATATCTTTAATGTTTTGATTATTTAAATAAGTTGAGTTGTGATATTTTATTGATTTTTATGAATTTTAGTGAATTATTAATATTTATTATTATATTATTGATTTTTGTGTGTATTGATTCTCGATTTAGCAAATTATGTAGTTCAGGAGCCAAACTCGAGAAGTTGAGTATTTTGTGTATTATTTTAATTGAGTTTTTCCTTAGAAATCAAGAATTTATAGGATTTTCATTTTTTAATTCTCTTTTTGTTTATTTCTTTTCTTTAGCTGCACCTTCAGTCAAGTCTACAGGTCGAGGTTGAGCACGATTGTGCAGAGGAGCATATTTAACCTGTAAGTTAATAACTGAACTATGTGTAGGATATTTATATAAAATATAAATTTATTGATTTTGATAAATGAGAGAATTTGTTAAAGAACTATATTACTATAAGAATATCTATTGAATTAAATTCTCATATTACTGTTATAGATATAATAACATGTTTATGTTAAATTTTCACATGATTAATAAATTTATTTTTATTTTATTTTATTATAATATTCCTTATTTTATTTATATTTATTAATTTTAAAATAAATTACGGTAAAATGGATTATCTGATGGGTTTCATCACGATCGTGTGCGCAACGATAAGATTGAGAGTGAGTGTTGGTGGTTATAAGGCTTGTTGATACTTTGCTCTCGAGCATGATTTTTTGAGATTATATATAAAGCTTGGTGATACTTTGCTCTTGGGCATGATTTATATATTACTAGGGTCGGTAACTTGGTAATGCTTTGCTCTCAGGAACCGCTAGTAAATATTGGTTTAAGTTATTTGACTGCGGCTGGTAGTTTGGTTGATACTTTACTCTAGGGAATTAGCAGTCTTTGAATTATATGAGAGTCAAAAGACTATTAGAATTGTAGACTAAAGTTCTACCTAATTTTCTTATAAAAATTATTTAAGAAAGTTTATTTTATTTATATAGTATTTTATAATTTCAAATGCTTTATTTCGAAAAAAGAAGATTTTCAATAAAATCAAATGTTCAAGTTATAAATTATAAATTTTATATTTTTCATAAATTATATTTTAAAAGAAATTTTCCTGCTATATACATTTCTTTTATTACTTATTAAGTGAGATATTCTCCCCCTCAATATTATTTTTTCAGGATTTTATACTTCAGACCTTCTTATTAGACTTATTCACCGGACTCTTTTCTTTTCGGTCGATTTATGTATATTTTGAACCATTGTTTTTCTTGTATTTTAATAAATGTTGCAGTAGTAGTACTTCTTGTTTAATACCTATTGTTGTATTAGATAGAGTTTTTGTATTTGAATAATTGTATAAATATATTTTGTTATGTTATAATATAAGAATTTATTTTATATTAATTAAAGTTTTAATTTTGTTGTATTATTGTGTTATATTTGCATGTGTTTTTATTTTAAGACTTGCTATGAGTTTTGGTTACTTTATGTATTTTCATTTCCTAGCGTCGGTCACGTACTCTTTAGGTTCGGGTCGTGACATGTGAATTATTTGATAAATTTTGTTAGTTGTTATTATATTTATTTTAAAGACCATTAAGGTATTATTTATTTTTAAATATAATTTTGTATATCTTATAACATTCTTAGTTATATAAATTAATTTATCATCTTTAGTTTATATATTATTAAAATAGTAATAAAAATGATCTAAAAGTTAGTTTTAAAATATAAGTTTTACTAATATAAAATATTTTTAAAATTTAAATAATAATATTATAATTATTTAATTATCAATTTTAATTTAAAATAATATTTATTTTATTACAATTATAAAAACTGATTGTATAAATTTAATTTGAAAAAGTTATTTTGTTATTAGTCATGTTCATTATGGTACTATTATCTAAATAAAAAAATAAATTCAAATCTTGTGGAAAAAAATTCAAATTAAAACTGATAGAATTTAAAACTTGAAGAAATAAAAATCGCTATCTGCAACTAATTTTAAATCTAATCAAATATTTAAAATGTAACTGTTTGATGATAAATTATTACCAGCTGCTGCCAAACACCTCTAAGTCAAAACTTGTAGTTAATTGAAATGTTGGTAGTCGTTACTCTCTTTTATTTTGAACCAACTTTTATAGTGAGGTTCTTAATCCACAGCATTTGGGATTTTTACAATTGTTAAAATGGGTGGGTAGGTCATATTTATGTCAGATTAATTCACTTTAGTGATACTATTAGGATTAACATAAATACGATCTATTTATTAATTATGTTAAAATTTCAACCTTAATACGACATGAATATTAAACAGCTTATAAGAATACGACATGTGTAATCTATTTATTTAAACGGATTGTGTGAGTCATAAAATTCAATACCATGCATTTAACTTGTATAATATTTATAATATATAAAAGTATTATTTTTTTAAAAAAATTAAAGTATTTTTTATAATTTAACAATTTACATACTACGGTTATAAAAATATTATTTATATAAAAAATTTATAATAAATGATTAATTTACTATTTAAAATTATAATAAATTGTATGTATTTTTAATGAGTCATGTTGATATAACCTAACACGACACGTATAATTAAATGAGTTGTAAACGCAATCGTGTATCAACACGCGATACGATTTGATTAAATCATATCATAAGTGGTTGACCATTTCTGATATAAATTCATTTAACATTAATTCTAATTCACTAATTTTAAGTGTTAGGTGAATCGTTTTTGTGTATTATTATTCATTTTGACAATCCTATATCAATATCCTTCACATATATCACAAGTTTTATAAGCTATCTTTTATTATTAAATTCATTTTTTATAAAAATAAATTTTTATTTTAAATTATATATTGTTACAAAATTACTAGTAATTAGAGAGTGCAATTTTATAAATTTTGATAATAATTAAATATATAAATATTATTACGTAACAACTTGAAAGCTAGTCAACTTAATTTTGAAGAGTTCGCCAGTAACCAAACCGAAGCATCTCGTTTCCGCTACTAAATGTGTATTATTTTTTAAGAAGAAGTTGTTATTTTAGTTCTAAAGTTCGTAATAAAATATATAGAATAAATCAATAATTTTAAATATATGAGTTAAATTATGTATTTTATGGTGCAAAAGCTTTTTCATTCTTTTTCCGTGAAAGGTTTGAAACATAAAATTTTTAAAACAAAAGATTATGCATATTTTTCATTAATTAAGCTACTAGAAATATAATTATAAAGATATATTCTTTCACAATATATTTTAATTTTTAATTTTTAATTTTATTTGAAAAAAATTATAAAATAAATTAATAACTATTTTAATCATATTAAATATATGAAAAGTATATTGTATATATGACTTATTAACTATATTAGACATTTACTTATTATATTTACAAAATAAATTTAAGTGTATTCTCTTATTCAAGTATATTTTTTATATACTTATATCTTTAATATTTATTGAAAATAGTCTTAGAGGGGAGGGTGAATAAGAATATTGAATAAAAATGAGAAATTAAAAGAATTCTTTGCAAGAATTAAATGGAAGTTGAGACGGAAAATGAAAAATACAAAAATTTAAGGAGTTTAGATTCAACAACAATTCTACGTCTCCACCTAATTTATCCCCAAGTTAGGATTTTCAATCATCCACAATCTTATTCACAATATTGAGATTACACAAGAGTTTTATGGCTCACTCTTTTAACCTTACAACTTGAGTTTTCAAGGCTCACTCAAAAATCAATTCACAAGTGTTTTCAAGGCTCTCACTAAAACCAAATTCCCAAGTGTTTTAATAGCTAAACACTTAAACCAATTCCTTTAGAATAGAATATCACTTCATGTTTTCTAAACCCAGAAAATAGAAGAATAAGAATGTCTATTCTAATCACTCACCAACTCTCACAAGAGTTTATACAAAGAAAAATGAATTTTGGAAGAGTTTTAAGAGCTTTAATTGAATGCTTGATGTATAAAATGAATGAGCAATTTTCTTTTTAACCTCAAAACAATCTTCGGAGGTCATATTTATACTTGAGCAATCCAATTATAGTTGTTAGAAATAATAATAATGTTTCCAATTGAATCCAAAATCATTTGAATGAAAATTTGGACTTTTGGGTTGCACTGACATCGATCCCGTCGGGATATTGAAGGTCCTGCTTGGGACCGAGACATTCAAAAAATAGCCATTTATAGCTGTTTCTTTTGAAAGAAATGCTCAGGTCTAGATCGGGACATTCAGTCCTAAGCAATATCCCGATCGGGACATGTGTTCGGGATTAGTTCTGCCATTTTGATGAATTTTTGCTCCTTCCTTGGTTCCGATCGGGACTGCTCTAGTCCTAGTCGGGATATTAATTTTTTGAGACTGAAGAAGATCGAATCAGCCTTTACTATTTTCATAAAAGTTGTAGATAATTGTCTTAGATTTCCATAGCACTTTGAATCATCTCAATTGGACATCTGTAGATCAAGATATTGTTGAAATACTAAGAGCTGTGCAACCTAAAATGCAAGCTGCATAGACTGACTTCGACTGAAGATTTACATACACAAATGAGCTCAGTTTTTGACAAGTAAACTCAATTTAGAAAGGTTAAGATGTCTAATTAAAAAGTTAAGAAGATCATTTTCTCATTATATAGCTCTAAAGATGTCAAGAGCCTTCTTGAATTTCAGAGGTTGAATTTGTCCGAAAAATCACTATTTATCCAAAAATATATATGCTTGGTATATGTTTGGATATAATTCTCTATACACTTAGTTGAAATTATTAGTAAAAATTTTTTATGTCACAATTCAAAATTAGAAGTTTGATTATGCAAATGGTTAACATTTATTTATACATATTTTTTTTTTATGAATTATTCATTATTAATTTAGACCTAAATCTAAATGCAATATCCTAAACAATATTTTTTGATAAATTTAATTATATCCTTTTACTGAAGTATATATTTTTATATACTAATATGTTTAATACTTCCTTGTTCATATTTTTATATATTACTGATTATTAATTTAAATTTAAATTTAAAACTAATTTTGTACAATAATTTTCATTTTAGTCAATTTTTTTTTAGAAAATATTATAATTTTGTTAATAATTGATAATAAAACTATAATTAATTTAATTTTAGTTCTTTTCTCATTAAAATTTAATTAAATATTTGAAGATAATAAAATTATCATTTTTTATATAATATGGCATGACATGGCACAAAATTTCCCAAATTGATGTGGCTAGTGTTTACATGACAAAGATTTCATCGAGCACGTGTAGTGTCATGTACTCATTATTAAGCGGAATTTGGACACTTTATTTGAAATAAAATTAAAAGTGAGACAATTTTGAGTAATAAAAAAGGAAAAAGGGTTAAATTTGACCCTCAACTTTGGGTCAAATTTTGATTTAACTACTATTATTTTTTTTCCCAAAATGAACCGTAATGTTTTAAAACCGGTCCAAATATAACTCTTTGTTAATATAAAAAAAAATACATTGTAAAAAACTCCGTTGAGTGATGTTGCGTGACATGTGGGATCCACATTCACTTGCTAAGTCATGTTAACAACTCCAAAATGAGACTCTCAAAAAATTGGATTAAACAACATTGTTTTTTTTTTTCAACTCCAAAATGGTAAATAGTATGTTCTTAGTTTCTATGGGAATACCTTAATTGTTTAATGTTGCAAATCTGTTGCAAATGTTTGATAGTCTCTCTTTGCAACTTAATAAGATATTTCATGGTCATCAATGTAAATTTTTATTTTTTGATGCAAGCTTACTCTAAAATACAATGATTTTGCAGAAGTATTCATATGTGTTCAATAAGTTTTAATTTTTTTTCTTACAATGGGTAGAATTGTGTGTTCATCTAATTTATTTTCCATTATATTTCAATTTTTTCTTTTGTAATGGGAATGCTATATTTGGATATTTGGAATGTTGGAATTGTTGTTATTAGTTTTCTTTTAATTCTTTTGATAGCAGATAACTGTTTTGGTTTAGTTTCATAGTGATTGCTATATAATTTGAGCGAGTGAATTGAAGTAAGTGAACCTCTATTTGGGAGAGGTGTAAGAAGAGGAAGGAGAAATGACAGAATGATAAGGTGGCTTTGGAAGACATTTGGAAAACAAGAGAAAAGAATATATGTTGATTAAGGTGATTCAACATAAGAGGCGATCCCACATACCACATAAGACCATTTAACGAAGTCCCTTGCCATGTATTTTTTTTTTACTAATCTTAACAAAGGATTATATTTGGGCCGATTTTAAAATATTAAGATTCATTTTAGACAAAAAAAAATAATAGTTGTCAAATTCAAGTTGAGGGTCCAATTTGACCTTTTTCCCAATTAAAAAAAGGGTGAAATATCATAATGGGATCTTATTCAAAAGTCGAGTAACACAAGTGAAAATTCCTCATGTTTTTAAAGACCATGTTAGGGGACATGAGAACCAATACGGGCAAAGCAACAGGTTCAGTGCTTTAGGAATCTTAGTTTGAAATAATAAAATAACTACAGGGTAAATTACTATCATCCTTCTAAGATTTGGCTAAATTCATTAATTCATCCTTATATTTTTAAAAGTCAATTTATGACCCATTCATATTTAATTTTATTAACTATTTCCCTCTTCTACTAATCAAATATCAAACCTGATTGAGGCATTAAATTAGCGAAAAAGAAAAATAGTTAATAAAATTAAACATAAGAGATACTTAGTTGACTTTTGAAACATATGAATGAACTAATAAATTAGAATAAACCTCAAAGGAATGTTGGTAAATTACTCTAAACTATATTTTAATTAAAGTGGGTGAAAATAAATATAAATAAATTAAATTTAAAAGTTTGTTTTGCAGGCAATGATAATATGAACCAACCATAGTTGCCACTCTTTAATAAAAAAAGAAATAAATGATATTCGAACTTTTTTATTTTTACTATTTTGATATTTAAACAATTTTATTTTATAATTAGGTGTTTGAACCTGTAAAATTTTTTTAAAATGGTGTCTTTATCAGATTTTATAGATTAAAATATTTATAAGTTTTATTTAAAATATTAAATTGACTTAAATACCCTTCTTTATATATATTTATATTTAAAAAAAAATATAAATTTAATTTTTATTCATAATTTTACAAATAATATTTGTATTTATTAAAAACTTATTTTATTTTTATTATTTATCTAAAATAAATAAACTTTTAAATGTATTTTTTTGTTTTAGTTAAATTATATTTTTTTTCGCTCTTTCATGCAAATTTAAAAATAAACTTAATATTTTTATTGTATTATAATAATAGCATAATTATTTATTTTATTTTAATTATATATATATATATATATATATAAACATAAGAATGATATTTAAATCAATTTATTATTTAAAATAAGACCTACAAATATTTTAAGAGTAATGTCGAAATTGACCTTTTCAATTGATAGCTCCCATATATTTGGAGGTAAAATAAAGACCTCAAATTTTTTGTTTGGTCAATTAGTGGGCTCACAATATACTGTTTATTAAAAATTTCATAATTATATTTATTGAAGTAATTACTAAAAGTATAAAGGTTTAATATAAATAAAATTAAAAGTATGAAAATTCAATCTATATAAATAAAAATGGAGAGATAAATTGAGGAAAAAATAAGAATACAGAGAACAAATTATAAGTTATTCCTTGTTTCAATGCCATCGGTAGCCACACTACCGGCTCTATCTTCGACAGCAGCAACCCTTTAAAGTAACAACTAGAAGCCGCCCCCAAAAAACCAAGAAGATGATGCTGCCAGTGTCATCGTTTGATGTCCACCAAAAAATTGCTGGGGTAATTTTGTCATTTTTCCGTTAAATATCCATGTCAGCAACTCCGTCTTCCCAGTCAACACTAACTTACCGGCAACTTAATTATAACGTGCTAAATACGCTATGTTGTAATTTTTAACAGCTTGTCACACTCAATCGTTACAATTACAAACACTCAATTGTTTAAATTTAATTTTAAAAAGTTGAGACGCTAAATTTTATCCCAGTCAAAGAATACCATCCCCTGACTCCACTTCATCTTCTCTCTTACTCCTGGCGATGTCTCCCACCGGAATTCTCGCCGGACTTTTCCTGCTATTAGCATTGTATTGTGGCACTGACCCATTTAAGCATAGTTCCATCTCCGAGTTCCCTGACTTTAAGGCGTATCAAGTTGACATGCCTGGCTGGTCATTGGTTCCTACTGAGAAAGATACAAATGAGTTGCTGCGAAGGTCTGAAATTAAGTTCTTGAATCAAGTTCAAGGCCCTGAAAGTCTGGCCTTTGACCCTCTTGGTCGTGGCCCTTATACTGGTGTTGCTGATGGCAGAATTGTCTTCTGGGATGGTGAAAAATGGAATGATTTTGCCTACACTTCACCTAATAGGTTAGTTTTGAATTGGGTTGAGTATCGTTGTAGCTAGCAAGGTTCGCCGATTTGGATTTTTTCTGTTTTTGTTATTGGGTTGAGTTCGCCTATTTGGATTTTAGCGGTGTTCGATTGTTTTATTTTTTTAGGATGTTGTCAATTCAAGTGTTGCTTAATTGAGCTTATTCTAGGCTATTTGATATTTACCAAAGAGGTATCTTCTGTTGATTATACTTGTCTGATTGCAATTACATATTAACGAAATGCAATTCATAAAGAACACAAGTTTTCTGTATTTAATCATAACGTTGCATAAATTCTTACTGTTGTCACTTGTCATGGCTGTTTATTGGTATGTTGATTCAGATCAGAAATATGTGACCCAAATCCATCACCATCGAGTTACCTGAAGAATGAGCATATCTGCGGCAGGCCTTTGGGGCTCCGGTTTGATAAGAAAACTGGTGAGTTATACATTGCAGATGCATACTTCGGGCTGATGAAGGTGGGGCCAGAGGGTGGGTTGGCAACTTCACTATCTACCGAGGCAGAAGGTATCCCACTGGGGTTTACCAATGATCTAGACATTGATGATAAAGGGAACATTTACTTCACAGATAGTAGTACTCAGTACCAAAGGAGGTTGTACTTTGATACCTTTTCTCATGGATTGTCAATGCATTAGCTGAAGTTTGAGCACCATTTTGTTTCCCTTTAGCTAGTGAGCAAGGATGCTGAGATCAACAATTCGTTATATAGCTGCATGCTGCTTAATGTCTATAGTATGAAGCAACATATTGAAGATGCTAAATAAAATACCATTTAAGATGGATTGTGGAGTGCAGAATTTCTTTTTGTAGTGGTAATCCAAAGCTTGCTGCCCTGAATTGCATTGGAAGACCTTTAATGCCACTAGTTCCTAAATTTAAGCTTATTGCATAGTGGACTAGGACTATTTTTAATTTAAACTTGTCACTCGGGTGCTTGCCCTTTTCATACGTTGAGAACTCCTTGTGTTGCACATTATGTTCCTTCTTTTAAATCCATCATGTATTTTTAATTCATTAGTTATAATTCTATAAATACCTTTCAGGAACTTCATGCAGTTGTTTTTCTCTTCGGAGCCTAGTGGGAGGGTTCTAAAGTACGACCCAACTACCAAGGAAACAACTGTCCTTGTTAGGAACATTCAATTTCCAAATGGTGTTTCCTTAAGCAAGGATGGTACCTTCTTTGTCTTCTGTGAATTATCCAAGGGCAGGTGAGTTTGCTTCTCTTTTCATCTATGCTAGGATACAAATGAAAAAACATTTATTCGGTTTGGTGTCTATCTCTGTGTTATCCGAATAACATTTTATTTTGTTTTACATGATCTTTTTTTTTTTTGCTGAACCATCAGTATCTTTAGTAAATTAAAGCTTATTAAGAAACAAGTAGGATGCGGCAATTTCACATGCTAATATTATTGGTAGGATTGAAGCAGAAGAACTTGCTTTTCCCCTTTCTTTTAACTATGCTTGATGTTACATAAGTTTTGTATATTCGTAATGGATACACTTGCTTACATGCACGTACCTTAGCTGCTTATAACATCTGTTAACAGCTTTTTTATGTGGTTACCACTAAATTGCGCTAGAACATTATGATTTGTGAAAGATGTGATGTAATCTCAGCAGGAATTGTGGTAACCTTATTAGAATTTTAGCATTAGATTGTGCATACTTTCCAGCTTTGCAGTTTTTATGTGCACTATGTGTTATTAGATGAGTCATAATATGCATAATTGCAGATTGAGCAAATACTGGCTGAAAGGTGAGAAAGCAGGGGCTACTGAAGTATTAGCCATCTTGCCTGGCTTTCCTGACAATGTTAGAACAAATGAAGAGGGTAATTTTTGGGTAGCCATCCACAGTCGTCACACATATTACGCGTACGTATGCGCATTATACCCAAAACTTAGGACATTCTTGCTCAAGCTTCCTATTTCTGCAAGGGTTCAGTTACTGTTTCACATCGGGGGCCGGTTTAGTGCAGTGGCAGTAAAATACAGCCCAGAAGGTGAGCTTCTGCAGATACTGGAGGACAGTCAGGGGAAGGTGGTTAAAGCAATCAGTGAAGTGGAAGAGAGGGATGGCAAGCTATGGATGGGGAGTGTTCTGATGCCTTTCATTGCTGTCTACAACTTTGCTTGAGTTAAAAGCCATATTATTCATACAAAATGTTGGTTTTTTAGAAATAGCTGTAGCTCCATTTACATTTGTACCGTTTTTGTTATTATGTTTCTCTGATCAGTTGAACAATGTTGATTAGAGCTCTTAGGACTGTGATGAAGCAAAATGGGAAAATAAAATTATAATAATAATCCCATTGTCAAAATAGTAAAATACACTAACAATAAAAGTAAATTACATATCAGAAGGAAAAAAAAAAGAGTTCTAAGCATCAGCCATGGTGTGATAAAATTTTTAGTTCTGTGAAGAATTTAGGTATATTTGCTCTTATTGTACGTTGAATTTTGCAGTATCACTGACTGGGTGCGTAATCCTCTTTATAATTTTCATTTCAAATTAATTGGAAGTGCAAAGATGTTTGTCCAATTCTTAAAACAAATTATTTCATCTCTAAATGAATTCTAAAATAGAAATCAATTGGAAATGAATTTTTATTTCAATTGCAAATGAACTTTTATAAATATAGTGTGTTTTATTTAAATGAATAGTTTATAAAATTTATTTTAAAGGAATTTAATATTATCTTCTATTTGGTACAATTTTAAAATTTAAAATTTAAAATAATATGTTATTTAATCAAACATATCTTTGAAGCTAATACTACATAATTGGAGTATTCTAGAATTAAAAAAAAAAAAAAAAAAGAGCATTTTGGCCTTATGAAAATATAAACATAAAATTATAAATTTTTTTTTTGAATATTCTGATTATTTTGTTAAAATTTGATTTAGTTATAAGTATTTCCATAAATTCAAACTCTTGGGATTATAAATGAATTTTGTAGAATATTTATTTAAATAAAAAAGACTGAATTTAAATTTATGAATAAATTGAATTTAAATTTATGAATAAATTTCACAAAATTTAATGAAGGATTGTGATACATATTACAACTCGTGATATCGTGGCCGCTTGAAGAGTATTTTTCAATATTGCCCCCACTATTAATTAATATTTATTTTTTGTATTTTATTTTTTTAAAATTTAAATTTTTGATTTTTTTTAAAATACGAAATCTAAGGTGTACACGGATAAACCAGTTATACAATGATTTAAATACTTATAACTTGTAAATATTTTTTATTTTTTATAATGTAATTACAAAAAAAGCCAAAGGTAGTAAGGTCTTTTGATGTGCTCCGCAAAGCATTGTGACACTCATATGGCGTGACACCCAACCGTATTTTTTAATAAAATTCATTTATACTAAACTCATTCTAAATATAATGGGACATTGTAAGCATCCAATTTCAGGATGTAAATATGCATGCGTACGATTAAAGCCTCAGTGATGAAAATTTAGTCAAAATTTGACCTATAATGTTAAGTTTCGCGATTTCAGGAACTAAATTGCAACATTTTTTAGGTTTAATTGTAAAAAAATTAAAATTTGTAAGGTTTATTTGAAAGTAATGCCAATTGGTGGCATTACACAATGCGGGTTGATATTTTGTAATGCCGAGGAGCAAAAATGTTAGAAAAAAATTATTTTCTCGATTTTTTTAAATTATGATTGATCCAAATTTTAATTTATTTTTAATAAATAAATTAATTTTGATATTTATCTATCCAGTACACATTTCTTATGCATATAATTTTTGAAAGTAAAATTCTTATTCTATTTGTTTTGAGAGGAGGATTAGAGCTGTCTCTTTTGTGATCACATAAGTGGTTAGCTAAGGTTAAAACATGATATAAAAAGAAAAGTTTAGCAAAAAAAAGAGAGAAGAGAGACTGCGCAGAAAAAAAAAGAGAAAACCATAATAGCTATTGCAAAAAGAAAGTGGAAAGAAAAAAACATAGAGAGAAAAAAGAGAAAAAAAAAAGAAAAAAATTTTTCAAAAAATATATTTTTTTCAAGGTCCAAAAATCAAGAAAACATAGAGTCAATTTTCTTAAGATGATGAAATTCCATTCTGAGAAACATTCAAACAGCATCTGCATAACATCCTTCGTCTACTACTTTCTTTTTCTATTATTAATTCTTTCTTTTCTATTATTATTTTTTATTATTTGTATATATTTTTTGTTTAATTTTCACTATTTTGTTTTCTTTGTTTATTCATTCTATTTTTTTTATTTTCTGTGTTTCATGTTTCTATGACGACCAACACACGATTGAACCAAGGAAAACTTATGGAGAATTCATAAATGAATAATCAAGAATCAAAATCCCAATTTAATTCTTATGTATTTTTTATTTTTTTTGTTCTATTTAATTTAATTTTTTTAGGTTCTCAATTTGCTTAAGGGTTTTAGTTTTAATTTTATTTTCTTTGTTATTTTTGGGTAGATTTTGTAATAGCCCTGATAATGGGAATAGTAAAATTTTTTAATTTTCTACACTATTAAAATTAATTAATAAATTAGGTTTATTTGATAAAACCCCAATAAAATCAATGGTGGCTTTAAATTAATTTAGGATGCATGCAATTAAAATTAGATTGGAAATCATTGAATGCATGTTTTTGATTAATTATTTACTTTAATTTGTTGTTTGGGCTTATTTGCATATTTTTATTTTCTTTAGACCCCAAGCCCACGTTAGGTTCTAATCTATTTAATAAATAGGTTTTTAATTGGATTTTTAGGTTTAATTAATTTTAAAATCAATTTAGACCCAATTAGATTAATTTAGACTTAGACCCATTTTTAGGTTAACTAAAATTAATTTAGACTTAGCTAAGCCCATTAATTTCATTTCTTTTAAAATAAATAGATTTAGGATCACATCACTTAATTTAAAATTAAGTGGAATTAAGCCCACTAATTAACTTCTATTTTGTTTCTTAAAATTAATAGATTTAGACCTACTTTTAGAATTAAAACAAGTAGATTTAGACTCATTAATTATCTTAAAATGTAGGCTCATCTCTAGCCCAATTTACTTATAAATAAATATTTAGAATTAGCTAATTTTAATTAATAAAATTAATCCAGTTTAGAATTAGGGACGTTTGTATACATTTTTACATGTAATTTTATGACCTGTTGCCTTTTTGAGTTAGATGGATATTTAATTTGGGTTTAAGTAAAATTACATGCAATTAGAGAATAAAATAGTAATTTATAAAATAATTCTAAATGAACACGAGACTAAGAGTATTCCGTTCTCAGAATCTCTTAGTTGTGGTGCTAGCTTTCTTTTAGAAAATCGAGTACCACCTTTCGATTTGTCCCAGTTATTATCCTGGGTGGCAACTCCTCATCTCCATGTTATGTCTTTATGACATAATAGCGTGTTCCCTAAGGCCCTTAGCCCAAAAAGTGTTGCGGTTGCTAAAATCTTGGGCCCACGCTAAACCCCACCGTCTATAGTGGTGACTCCACTGGGGATAAAAGATATTGATTCTACTTGTGTTCTTTAGAATTATTTTATTAATTATTATTTATTCTTGCATTCATTTTTTATGTCCCTATTAACTGATGGCATTGGTTTATGCTTCCATGATTTCACTCGTTTCATGGAGTTATAAATTGGCTAACTATTAGTCTTAGCCTTAACTCGATTTAAGAGAAATTATTAGGGTCATCTGACTAGAGTCTGTAACCTAAGTCCTAAAGGGGAGGGTAGTCTTCTCTCGAGTTAGTAAAGGATGTCAGACCCCTCTAACCTTGGCTTGTAACTCAAGTCCTAAAGGAGGGCATTTTACTAAGGGAACATTGACTTTTTATTGAACCCTAACCACATATAATGACTTAGTTATTTCCCCTAGGATCTACCAAATTGCTTGTATGATTTTTTACCATGAGGTATTTCTATTTATAAAAGCCCAGGCCTATACTTTTAAAGCCCAATTAGACCAATAAAGATTGGGCTAGACCTTTATACTTAGAAATGCTATTTCTATGCTTATTACCATGAGGCATTTCTATCTATAAAAGTCCAGGGCTATACTTTTGAAGTCCCTTGGGGTGATAAAGAGTGGGCCAGACCTTTATACCTAGAAATATTGTTTATATACTTTACTACTTTAAGAGAGATCTGGCATGCACGTCAGTCTTTGATATCCCCCATTGATATTAAGACCAAGATAAAAAATCCTAAGACAAGAGACTCACCATTGAATGCATGTGTGGGAGGAATAAGGTTGGAAGGATATATGTTGTACACTTGATTGATACTTACTACTTGCTACTTATTGCATAGCACATGCATCACACATACATGTATACATGCATCTCATTCATCATATTAACACCTTATTTTAGAGCCATCATAGATACATCGGGGTCTTATCGTATTTGGGGATGATAAGGTGGCAAACTAAGAAGAACGAGTTAGAGTCCTAAAGCCTTAGCAAAGAAAATATTGAATAGACTGGAAAGAAGCCCTATCAACCCACTTTACTTAGAAGTTGAACCAACTTTCACCTGAATCTGAATAAATGGAACAACAGCAAGGGAATTGGACTTTAGAAGACATCAAGGGAGCTCTGATTAATGACATGAGGGCTATAATGCAAGATGAGCTGAGATAGGCTTTATCTCGATTGATGCAACCTACTACTGCTGTTATACCACCACCTACAATTGAGTAACCACCTACTGCTGTAGCTATCCCACTTACTGCAGATGCTCCACCTGCTGCCAATAATGTTAGGGGCTAACCTGTTGCTAGAAACCCACCTGCTATTGATATGAAGCCTAAGGATGTTGAGAACTACATGATAGAAAAGGCAAAGAGAGAATCCCTTGAACTGGTACACAACCACAAGTCCAAGCAGATGTGAGCACTGACTCAGAAGATGTCCAAATTGGAAGAGTTAATTAGGGGACTTCAATGACATGCTACAAATGGAAGATGATAGGCTATTTGATAAGTTTAAAATGCTGCAGCTGTGGAAATTTGATGGAACAGGAGACCTAAGGATTCATCTCAGTCAGTACACAACCACTATGAGTACTATTAAAGCCCCATTAGCAGTAATCACTAGATTATTTGTGTTGTCTTTAGAGGGGATGGTTATAAACTAGTATCATGTGCTAGAAAAATTTATTTGGGCTAATTGAAAAGAATTATGTACTACCTTTTTGAAATAGTATGATTATAACATTATATTGGAAGTGTCCAACAGAGATTTAGAATTGAAAAAGCAGAAATCAAATGAATCCTTCTTTGATTTTCTTACTAGGTATATGAACAAGGTAGGATTAATGAAAAATAAGTTGGTTGAAAAGGATCGGGGGATGATAGTCTGAAATGTGTCATTTAGTTTGGTTGAGAGATTACAAATAATGAATCCTAAAACATTTATAGACTTGTATGATGATGGTTTATAAGTTGAAAAGATTAAGAGTAAGAATAAGAAAAGTTTTAGAAGTACAGAAACCTATAATTACCCAATTGGGGGCATACAACAAGGAAGCACTAGTCAAATTATGGAAGTGCATGTTGTTCAACAACTAAGGAGATTCTCCAATTTTAATCAACCTTTGTTAAAAGTCCTAGAACACCTAATGAAAAATGGCTTACTTCAACCTTTACCTAATTCAAACCCACCAAACCAAAACATTCCAAGCTATAACTTAAACAAGCACTGCAAATTCTATAAAAAACTCCAACACTCCACAAATAACTGCATCTGCCTCAAACATAAAATCTAAAACCTTATAGACTCTGGGAAGATCAAATTCCCTAAAAACCCAAGCACTAGAAATAATTCTTTCCCAAACTATCGAAATGCACCACCCCTAGCTACCATGATGATCGACTCAGGAGTTAGTGAGGAAGAAGTGCTAAGCTCCTTTGAGGACCTAGACCTTAAAACTAAAGAGAAATCTCCTAATGCCCTTAAAGATATGGAAAGAGTAGAAGAATTATTGGGTCAGCCCTCAGGCAAGTTCGATTATAAGGTATTTTATACTAAACCACCTTCTTTTGACATACCATTTGAGTTGATTGTGCCTACAAGCTAGGGTGATGAGTTTAATGATAAGAAGCTGCCAAACAAGAAAGAAAAATGCACATTTAAGGTACAAAAAGATGAAGTCATAGAGATAGTTGGCAAAAAGATACAAAAATAGTTGTTGTGTCAGCTACATGAAGGACAACCATTCCTAGCATCTAAAATAGGAAATAAATTTTCTTATTTTCTTCTTTGAATAAAATTTTAGGTTTTGTTTTATTTTAGTGATCAATGATATGAATTCTAATCATGCTTACTTATGTATTGCCATCCTAATGGTATCGTGCATTGCGATATTAATAGTATCTGCATGTTTGACATAAATTTAATTCAATTAGATTCATTCAACATGGGCACAAATGCAAATTCAAAGAACATTCATATATCATATGATTTAACTTCTGAAGATAAGAAATTTAAGGAAAAAATAAAAAGAATGATAAAAAAAAGGGAGAAAAACAAGAAGAGAGAAAGAAAAAGAATAGTAAAGTAAAAATTAAAGAGAAAAAAATTAAGATTGACTAGTAACAGGAGTTGTATCATATGATGTAATGAATGTTCTTATTTTTGCCCTAATGAATGATTAATATTGAATTTTAAATTTTTGTTCAAATATCACATATTCATCTTTATCATGTTGCATAAGTATCTAAATGGAAAGTCAACACATAATGAAAGCTAAATCAGAGCTATGAGATCACTATTTTAGTTATATTTTCTTTTTTTCCCACCCCTATTGTAATTTTCCTTGTAAGCCTAGCGTCCCCTTATACCTTAAGAATTCAAGTGGCTCAGTAACTTGCATTGCAACCTATACCTTGTAACTATCATCAATTATTGCATCAGCATCAAGCCTTATATTCTTCTCAATAATTTTTTGAAGTGCAAGTCCAATTGATTTCATAATCAAGAGCTCACTTTAATCAGTTCGCCCACTCCTCTACATCTTCAATACATAAGACTACAACGAATAGGGTTAGTAAGACAAAGGGTCAATAATAGTAGTGACCAAACTGAGTCTCTTGCACACATGAAGAAAAAGACAACTAGAATGAATTCAAAATGAAGTTGGGGGAAAAATGTAACTTTAGGGCAGTTTGGGGGTAAAATAGTAAATACAACACTGGAACTTCAAAGTTAGTGAAAAAGATCTCAGGGCAGAAAGGAGTAAACTACAAGCATATAAATAAATAAGTTATCATACAACAAAAGCAGTAACAGAAAGAAAATTTCAATAGTGCATCGATCAATCATAAGCTCCAAATAGAAAATCTATTAGGATCATGCATGTCATACATAACATGCATACACTTGCATACATTTATTATGAAATACTTGCTTTGTATAATAAAGTCTTTGAGCTTAGGAAAGATTGTGCAAACACTTTGCTATTAACATTTATGATTAGTATTGTAAAAATGCAGAAAGGTAGTCAGAATGTTCACATGTGAAGCACCTGAAGGAAAAAAGGTGACACTATTCAGGTGAACATGATGCTCAATGGGACTATAGATCGCAGGAACCCAATTAATTATGGGCCCATCCAGTAAAGGAATATCATCGACAGTGATATTTATGAAAGTGTCATCTTGGCGACCTCAGAAGGCTGGATGGGATGTTCAGTCTCCTCAAACTCAGTATCCATCTCCATATTCTCATCAGGAGCATTATCTGGAATATCTCTCCATAACAGTTAGACCAGTGTAGGGTATAGAATATGGTGATAAGAAGGTCCAACATCTCAACAATACATTCGTCAACCTTATAAAAAGGAAGAACGCACTTAAAACTTAAAATGAATGCACTCTAGAAAATTTTTTGATAATGAAATAAGATCTCTAACTCTTGAACCTTTTTTACAAGAGATGTCAAGAAGACGAATGAAGCCCTCTACCATAGCATTCATAGAATGGAAAAAAGGCAAATTTAACCCTAGGCCATGACTTCAATGATGGAGTATCATGACCTTATAATCAGAGACATCATCATCAAAAGGGAAGAATGCAAAAGAATAACATTGCATTTTGACAAAATCTCTTCACTTACAAATAGACCATACTAACTTATGGTATTTTATGTAAGGGAAAAAAAGAATAAAGAAGGGGAAAGGAACCGATACATCAGTAAGATCAAGTAAGATTGCAAATGCTAATTGTTCATTAGAGTATCACTTTGCATGACAAATGACTTGCCAAACACTCACCAAGATAATAGAGGGAAGTAACATAACTCTATTTCCTTAGATTTTGTAATAAAGTACCATCTCAATCATAAAATTCATAAATTAAAAGTAAATTCATCCATTTTTAATTCATCATGTGTGAAAAGCCTATCTTATGACCTTTGATCATAATGACTCTTTTTTATTAGCCTTGCGAAATTCAAATGTTTAGTTAATAGCTTTATGTTAAGAGTTTATAAACTCTAATCAATCTAATACTTGCTTCGCACCCAACGAGGGGAAGAAAATACAAAGACAAAATCTATAGATTTGCAGTATAAATTGCTTGAATTTTAAAGTATCATTTTAGTCTTTTGAATGACAAATGTGCATATAATCTACTCTAATGCTCGAAAATGAGTACGAGACAACATCCCTTGACCGTGGCCATGCTAAGTAATATGAGAAAGGCAGGAGAATACTAAGAGGAGAATCAAAATAAGAGCAAGCATAATGTACTTCATTGCTCAAAAATGAGAAAGAGTATCAACATAAAAATTTGGTGGTATCCACGTAGAGTAATACAAGAAAAGTAGGGAATACTAAAAAAGGACCATGCCAAAAACTGCTCTAATTACTTCAATGCTCTGTAAGAGGATGAGTATCCAAAGGACCTTTCCAATGGTATCCACGTTGAGTAATATAAGAAAGGCGGGGGAATACTCAGATAAGGAAGAAAAGCACAAAAATAACTCAAAGATTATTTTAATACTTAGAATTCAATATTTTTATGCTCAATTTTTGTAAGTTTTGTTTAGCAAATTCTCCTCAAAATTAAGTGTAGAAGTAAGTTCTTCACTTGGTAAAAGATATCTTCTCAGTATAAGATAGTTAACAATGTCTCTAACCTTAGCAAATGGCGAATAAATGACAGTCACGATAGTAAAAAATAGTGAGATTTATTGAGTGCATGCTATCTCATAATAAAGTGATGAATTTTCTTATAAATTTTCAACATTATAATGTACTTTTATACATTCATTATGATTGAAACTAACTTCAACAAGTCTGTAGGAATTATAAATCCAAAAGGAAGTGCACCTAACTTATAGAGTTAGTTAACACAGTAAAATTGAAATTAGTCAACAGAGAAATTATAATCAATCAAAATAACAAAATTTAAAGTCAATCAGGAATAATTCTAATCAATCAACATAAGTAAGCATTCGACTCAAACAACCACAGATAAAAATTATGAGCAGTTATGGACTATAGCATAATCATAAGCAGCTATAGACTGCGACATCATCAATGAGCAATGAAAGGATTGTAGCTAATCGTGAGCAGCTATGGATTGCAACATCATCAGTGAGCAATGAAAGGGTTGTAGCTAATTGTAAGCAATTATAGACTGTAGCATAATAGCGAGCAATTATGGACTGCATCATTGTTAGTGATCAATGAAAGGGTTGTAGCTAATCGCGAGCTATTATGGATTACAACATCATCAATGAGCAATGAAAGGGTTGCAGCTAATCACGAGCAATTATGGACTGCAATATCATCAATGAGCAACGTAAGGGTTATAACTAATCACGCATAGTTATGGACTGTAGCATCATCAGTGAGCAATTAAAGGGTTACAACTAATTGCGAGCAGTTATGGACTGTAGCATCATTAGTGAGCATTGAAAGGGTTACAGCTAATTGTGAGCAATTATGGATTGTAGCATAATCGCATAAAAGAAATCAACACTACATGATCGAGTGTAGTGTATTTCAATTCAGACTATACGATTGGGTATAGTTAACATTGTCCGACTGAGTATAATGTACTTTTTTCATTATAATCATTCTAATATGAATTTTGAAATCTTTTGATCTACCAGACACTACACAGTAGTTATGGTATTATTGTTAGACGTTCCACAGGAGCTATAGCAAGTTCTCAAATCATAAATCTTTAAATGTCCCATAGAGAATATAGTGAGAATTATTATATATATTTCGTTAAACGTCTCATAGAGTATAACGAAATCCATTGTCACTAGACATCCCAAAGGGAATATAGTGTAGTGCACCAGACACTACACAATAGTTATGGTATCATCACTAGATATTCCATATGAGCTATATCATGTTCTCCAATCATGAAACGCTAAACGTTCCATAGAGAATATAGCAAAACTCATTTGCATATATCTCATTAGACATTCTACAGGAAATATAATGAAGCATGCTAAACCTAGCATCTTGCTTAAAAATTGCTTAACAATTTAAGCATTAGCATGTCAATTAGGATACAATGAAATACTCTAATTCTTTTTTTTTGAAATTGTGTGCTACTATGGCTTTGCCGCAATTTGTCAAGCAAACAGCGATAAAGGGGGGCAACTATAAGCACTCAATTTCAGGATGCAATTGTGCACGCATGCGACAAAAGACTCTATGATGAAAATTTAGTAAAAAATTGACCTCTAGCGTTAAGTTTCGCGATTTCAGGGACTAATATGCCGGTCGACATTCTATAATACCGAGGATAAAAAATGTTAGAAAAAAATATTTTCTCAATTTTTTAATTATTATTGGTCCAAAATTTAATTTATTTTTAATAAATAAATTAATTTTGATATTTATCTGTCTAGTACATGTCTCTTACGCGTATAATTTTTGAAATTAAAATCCTTATCCTGTTTATTTTGAGAGGAGGATCAAAACTGTCTCTCCTGTAATCACGTAAGTGGTTAGCTAAGGTTAGAATATGATGTAAAAAGAAAAGTTTGACAAAAAAAAAGAGAGATGAGAGACTGCGTAGAAAAAAAAAAGGGAAAACTCTAATAGCTACTGTAAAAAGAGAGTGGAAAGAAAAAAATACAGAGAGAAAAAAGGGAAAAGAAAAGAGAAAAAAAAGAAAAAAACTTTTTCAAAAAATGCATTTTTTTCAAGGTCCAGAAATCAAGAAAACACAGAGTCAATTTTTTTAAGACGGTGAAATCCTATTCTGAGAGGCATTCAAACAGTATCCGCATAGCATCCTTATTCCACTCCTTTCTTTTTCTATTAATAATTCTTTCTTTTATATTATTATTTCTATATTTTTTTTGTTTAATTTTCATTATTTTTTTCTTTATTTATTCATTCTAATCTTTTTCTTTTTTTTATTCTCTGTGTTTTAAGTTTTTATGATGACGAACACACAATTAAATCAAGGAAAACCCACGGAGAATCGATAAATGAAAAACCAAGAATCAGGATCCCAATTTAATTCTTATGTATTTTTTTGGTTCTATTTAATTTATTTTTTCAGGTTCTGAATTTGCTAAAGGGTTGTAATTTTAATTTTATTTTCTTTGTTATTTTTGATAGATTTTGTAATAGTCCCGATAGTGGGAATAGTGGAATTTTTTAATTTTCTGTACTATTAAAATTAATTAGTAAATTAGGTTCATTTAATAAAATCCTAATAAAATCAATAGTGGCTTTAGATTAATTTAAGTTGCATGCAATTAAAATGAGGTTAGAAATCATTGAATGTATGTTTTTATTCATTATTTACTTTAATTTGTTATTTGGGCTTGTTTGCATGTTTTTATTCTCTTTAAACCCTAAGCCTACATTAGATTATAATCCATTTAATAAATGGACTTTGAATTGGATTTTTAAGTTTAATTAATTTTAAAATCAATTTGGGCCCAATTAGATTAATTTAGACTTAGACCTATTTAAAATTAATTTAGACTTTATTCAACCCATTAATTTCATTTCTTTTAAAATAAATAGATTTAGGATCACATCACTTAATTTAAAATTAAGTAGAATTAAGTTCACTATTTAATTTCTATTTTGTTTCTTAAAATTAATAGATTTAGGCATGCTTTTTAGAATTAAAACAAGTAGATTTAAACTCATTAATTATCTTAAAAGGTAGGCTCATTTCTAGTCCAATTCACTTGTAAATAAATATGTAGAATTAACTAATTTTAATTAATAAAATTAGTCTAGTTTAGACTTATGGACGCTGCCTTTTGTATGCATTTTTGCATATAATTTTATGACCTGTTGCCTTTTTGGGTTAGATGAATGTTTAATTTGGGTTTAAATAAAATTGCATATAATTAGAGAATAAGATAGTAATTCATAAAATAATTCTAAATGAACACGAGACTAAGAGAAATTAGTATTCCATTTTCAGAATCTTATAGTTGTATTGCTAGCTTTCTTTTAGAGAATCAAGTACCACCTTTCGATTTGTCCCAGTTATTATCTTGGGTGGCAACTCCTCATCTCCACACTATGTCTTTATGACATAGTAGTGTGTTCCCTAGGACCTTGAGTCCAAACAATGTCGTGGTTACTAAAATTTTAGGCGCGCGCTAAATCCCGCCGTCTACGTACGTGCTTTGCTTTTACATGGATACACTATCTTACTTCAATAATAAAAACTCACCAAATTATTTTTATTTTTTTAAAAAATAATTTTTTATTATTAATTAATATTCTTAACATCTTTAATTCTCTCTTTTTTATTCATTTGACATATTATATTTTATGTTCAATTTTTATTAAAAAAATTTCAGTAATATAATTGAAAGTTGGGAAATGAGTTTTTAAAAAATTAAAATATGAATAATTTAAAATATAAAATAATGTAAAAAAATTTAATTTTAGAAATATATTTTATTCTTTTACATTTGAAAATTTAGATTAACATTTGATTACCATTTGAAAATATTCTTTTAAATTTTATTTTTTGTTTTTTTGAAACATACATTTTATTTTTTGTTAAAAAATAAGGGTAAATGATTTTGTTTAGATTTTTAAATTAAAATAGGATAGAATTGATACAATTTGTAAAATTGAATAGCTAAATTGATATAACCTTAAAATTAGGATATAAATGAAAATTGAACCAAAGTTTAGGATGAATTTGATCATTTTCCCTTTTATTTATTGGCACCTTTGTATTGCAAATAATAAATATTTAGATAAATTCATGAAATAAAAAATATAAATTAATCTTGTAATTGAGTTCCAATTATGGGATTTACATTCATAATTTTGTAATTTAAGATGAGATTCCATTGCCCCCAATGCCAAATCATTTTTTTGGCAATAAAAATATATTCGGCTAATTTAGATTTCAACCACCATTATATTTCTCGCCAAAGGATTTTAGATGGATTTATACATATAAAAATGATTTTTTAGAATATACTGTCAAGATTTCTTTTTATTTTTTTTTTAAAAAGCAACACCTTTTATAAATAATTTTTAACTTCAAAATTAAAAATTTCAGCACTTATTATTTTAGAGTGGAATGAAGCATACACTCCACTTTTAATAATAATAAAAAAATCAAATGTCTAATTCAGAATTTCTACATTAATTAGGTTAAAAAATTAACTTTGAAAAATATTCAGGGAGCAAATTGCTACTTTATAATGAATTGGTGTAACCGTGAGTGTTCATCAACACCCAGCTACTACTGTTGACCTTTTTTTTTTTCAATTTCTTTTTCATATATACACTTGCTAGGTCCTTGTCATTTAGCATTCACTGATTTTAATAGTATAAGTTATAAAGGATTATTATTAACAAGGCTCATCAATTAATTACTCAATTTTTGGTATTGTGTGCTTGTCATAGCTTTCAAGTTCCAAGTTGGAGAGGTTTAACTGGTTGAAAATCATAGAAATATAAAATGTATTCTTATTAAAAAATTTAAATATTTATGACATTGTATAACTTTATTTAAATTTTAGTTTTAGTAAAAATATTTTTAATTTAATCAATTTTATATTTTTAATATAAATAATTATTTAATTAAAATTAGATAAAAATTTGATCTAACATTTATAAAATTCTAAATTTACATTTTAAAATTATTAAATTTATAAAGATTTATTGATAAAAAATTCAAAAATTTGCAATTTTTAATAATTTTATTCTGACTTTTTAATTTTACTAAACATACTATTATTTAATAAATTCTTAATAATTATAATACAGATATAAAATTAAATAAAAAGCGCATTTAATAGATTTCAATAAATCTACTTGTGTGTGTGGGTAAATAACATCTTAAAAAGTGCTTTTTGTATCCTAAAGTCTTAATCATTTTCTTTTATTTGTTTATTTATTTTATTAGTTGCTAACTATAAATTGTAATTGATTATTTCAATTAATTATTGATATCCACAATTATTCATTAATCTAACAGTTTATTCTATGACTAGAGTAATCTAATTGGGATTGACCTAGCTAGTGAATATCTGTTTATTTTTCTATAGTCTGAAATTGACTTAAAAAGAGATTAACCTATAACTCCATTCTTAATCACAATGGAAATTAGGTAATCCATTGCAAAATATAAACCAAGTCCATACAAACTTCTAGAAATAATTTGGATACTATTGAATTCTTTGGTCTCTGTTTGTAATTTCTTGCGGGTGTAAATGCCCTAACCGATTAGAATGTGAAAACTATATATATTCTTAGAAAGTAGATACATTATTTTGAAAGATAGTAAGAATTACATATAATAATATTATAAGAGGTAGTAAGATATTTATTCTTTTAGTCTGATGTTAGGCGGTGTTTTGACTAATGTTATCGAATATACAATTAGTATTAATACTATATCATATTTATAAATTACTCATATTTAATTTCAGTTAAAATATAAGTTGCCTAAAAATATCTAATAACTCTTTCGTACGTAAATCCTTCAAATCTATACTTACGACTAGAGTTATGGTGAATTCATGAGATTTCTTTTATAAAAATTTGGATACTTAAGTTAGTATGGTGTACAAGAGAGAATAAGTACGAAATGAATATAATAAAATTATATGTGTGTTGTTTCATCTTTTATAATTTTCAACGAATTTATATATGTGTTTTGATGGATATATTGCTAGTTTGAATCAACAAAATTATTTCTTTGAAAAAAAAAAAGAAAAAGTATAAAATGAATAGATTGTAAAAAATGTTCAAAATGAATAACTTGCTAAGAGATAAGAGGTATATATAGAGATATTTAGCTCAAACTTAATTCAATTTGGACTTCTATTGTTGACAATTGTTGTCCTTAGAGGAGTAGTTTTCCTTATTGGGAAAACAATAGATTATTTCTTTTCATATGGACTTATACTTCTTCATGGACTTTAGAGTGTTGGGCCTTTAATTTGAGCCTAGATACAAATATGGGGTATCAAGAGCGCCCCGACACCCCCCCCCCCCCTCCCCTAATGTTTGGATATTTATGTCTGAATGATTTGAAGTGGTCCAGTGTTGCCTCTTGCTAGTGAGAGTCAAACTAAAAACATTATGAATGCTATTAAATGTTGATTCGAGTACATTATAAGTGCTTGTAATTATTATGTTGAGTAGTAGGCCTATTGTCAAAATCGAGCACAAATAAGTGCTGGAGATTTGTGTGCTGAGTGCTAGATTGTGATGTCGAACCAAGCATGAATGAGTTCTTATGATTTTTATACTAAGCGCTAGGCGTAGTGTCTAACTGAGAACAAAAGAGTGTCAATGATTTTTAGCACTAGACAAGGTGTTGAATCAAGCACAAAGGAGTGCTATAGATTTTTATTATGAGTGCTACACATGATGTTGAATCGAGCATAAATATGTGCTAGTAAGAATCGAACCAAACACATGTATAGTGTTGGTAAATATCGAATGACAAATCGAGCACGTATAGAGTGCTAGTAGATGTTGAATGTCAAATTGAGTATGCGTAAAGTACTAATGAGTGTCGAGTCTTTGTTATATACTTATATGTTGGTTACCTGCAATGAATCATAGTTTATAATGAATAATAAAGGAATGGAACTAAACCATTAGCATACTTGGCACCATGACTGATATCATCAAATAATTATGAGTATGGTCTCTTTGCATAACCTTTGATGTGTTAGTTATTATTCAAAATTTAAATTTTAAAACTTATCATGTTTATGATAAACATGAAGACTTTTTAGCCACTGCCTTGGTAATTATTCAAACATTTATAATTTCCAAACTACCCTTGTAGTTAAGGTGGCAAATTTTGGTGCCCAATGACATTTAATGTCCATCTAGAACTTTCCCTACTATATAAAGTCCATTTAGGGTGTAGTCTCTTTATTTTACCTCTTTTTCAATCGTGTGTGAATATGCATGCAACGCCTGCCTCTTAAAGCTTTGCTATGCTAATGACCTCTCTCTCACCTTTTCTTATCTTATTTCTATGACTGTTGCTTTTTGTTTTAATGTAAGATTGGATTTTCTTTTTGAATTTTTTTTATCTTCCTTTTGATTTTAGAGTAGTATGGCCCCTAGGGAGAAAGTTAATTCTTCATAGTTTGAGCCTAGAGTAGACAATAAATTGATTAGGAATTATAGAATGAGGTTTAACATCCTTTCTGATTATAAAATGTTCATCATTTAGGGCTCATAACCATATTGAGGGAAATAATAGGGTAGTTGTAAATGTAGCTCAACTAGAAAGAGGATTAAGATTTCCCATGGATTCTTTTATAGAGCTTTTCTTAAATACCTATAATATAGTACTTGGTTAGCTGCATCAAAATAGCTACCAACTTTTGACTACTTTCTTTGAGCTTATTTGATCTCATGGTTGAGATCTAAGTTTCCGAATGCACCAGTACATGTATAGTCTAACTAAAAAGAAAAGCAATCAACTTATTCTCTACTTGTCGTTGTCAGATTTGGCCTTTTTAAAAAGCTATCTAATATTAGAAAATTTTAGAGATATAGATATTATGTTATAGAGCACGAATTTGACTTTAATGATATCCAAAAGAATTGGTCATAAGATGCTCACACCATAAAACGTTCCATTAATCTTGTAAATGACATTCTCTCATTCCTTGATGAGTTACATGTATAATTTTTTGTAAATAGCCACTCTACTAACAATTATTCTCAAAAGTATTGCCTAATATTATATTCTAGTACCACTAACTTAGATAAGGTAGTATATTATCTTGCTAACCCTTAAGGTATTTTTTAACTTATTCTTTTTCTTTATATTGTAGATGGTTAAGCTTAACATTTTCACATCTGCACTTTCAAATAAGGAGAACCTTTAAGAGCAGACAAGCGAAATTGCTTGAGTGGAGGAGATCACTCTAAGGGTCATTGAAGCTCTAGTCAACCATATGGCTTTATCTAAAAAAACTAAAAGGGAAAAAGGCCTTAGGGTTCTAAGGATGAGTACGAAGACCCCTTTGGTGGTAGAGAGATTTTTATTAAGTATTCTCAACTATTAGGAAGTCCAAATCTCAAATGCTAGATCTAGCACAAGATTGATCATCCATCAACTTTAAACAATAAAGTTTGAGATCGTATTACTAACGTATTGCTTTTAAAGTAGGATATGGCCAAATGGAAGGAGTCTAATTAGGATGATGCTGATAATCAAATCATACTTAATTTGATGGAAGTATGACTTTAAATTGCTCATTGATTTATTATAGTTCTTTATGAAGTTGCCACTAACTTCCTTCCAGGTAGGCTATCCAAAGGGTACTTTATTTGAAAGATGTTATATACCTTCTAAAGAGTGACATCAAACTCTGATAGCAAAAATTAAATGAGAATGAAATCAACATGAGGTTTAGTTTAAGAAGGCAAAAAAACTTCTAGAGTTGGCATAAGCTGATTGAGCTAATGCTTTATGAGAAATTGAGAAAAGGAATTAGAAGATTGATGATCTTTAACACTTACTCACTTAAACAGGAAATTGAGTTGAGGAACTTTATCAATAGCTAGCTAAAGATAAAAATGGCTAGAAGGACTTTAAAACTTTTCAAAATTTCACAAAAGAAGTTCTTCCAAGCCTACAAATCTGAATGTCAAAGACTTTTTACTAAGCATCATAAGGATAACAATTTTTTAGTGCTGGATAATATTGTTTACGAGAACTTAGCAAAGATTGATAAAAGATAATGTAATATTGATTCTACATGATTTAAGCATCTCAAAATGACTGGTGGAGTCACCTTCAAGACTCAAGTTTCTTCTTATAAACCTATAAGTAAACCTCACTCAGATAATTGATTATAGTTCTTGTCTCTAAATCGTTTCCACTTTATACTTAATTATTATATCAATGAATAATTTTTTATGAATAATGTCTCTTTTTATTTATTATTGCTGAACTTCATAGCTATAAGCCTTTATATAGTATATCAATGAATGACTACTTCAAGTTCCCTTACTTGGCTCAAAAAGAGTTTTCTTTTTGCTTGTAATCTTCACTAGTCTAATAGCAAGGCCTCAATATGATCCTTGGCAGCTAACTAATAACATTGTTTGGCTACTTCCTAGTTCTTTCTGTAATGACTTTGCCTTTGAATGGTTTCTTTATTATCAAGTATTTAGTGCTTGTACTGCTTTTGTCTCATATAGTATTGGCCTTTCTATAATCGCATTATAAGTTAATAAAACATATACTATATTGAATGTTGCTTTGATACTTATAGAGTCTCCAAAATCTCGATCTTAAAGTTCAACAATAACATATATACTTCTTATTGGCTAAACAATCATGCCTAAAAAACTTGTAATTAGATTATTAACAGTTTTTAGATTAATGGTTGATCCTTCAATTGCTTAAAAGGCATTCAACGAAAAGGTATTAATTGAATTCCTTTCATCCACCAATATCTTATTTATGAGGTAATTATTTAGGTATGCACTTATTAACAGTGCATCATTATAAGAACTATAAACAAGTTCTCCATCTTTAGGACTAAAGGTTATAACTTGATCAAATTTAAATAAGGAACACACCTCTCTTTGGGATGTTTTCTTTTTACCACTATACATGATATCTCCTATGTTATCATATTTATAACTCTAGAAATTTCCCTCCGAGTTCTTTTAGTTCATCATTGTGTGTCTGAGTATCTCACTTTTTATCTTATTTTAAGGTATTAGTGAACCTCCTTAAAGTACTTGCACTTTCCAGCCAAGTGATCTTTACTCAAAGATCTCGACTCCCATTCATATCATGGCTATGATTTGATGGTATTTACAGTTGTGACTTTTGTCACGATTCCTTTTATAGTTGGAATAAAGTTTTCTAGATCGATAAATGTCAATATTATTTTACTGGATCCACATAAGAATTTCTGACCCATAAGCATTTAATGAGGTAAATCTATCCGCCTCTATTTTGAGCCCAGTGGTCAGATTTCTACCTTTTTAGTGTCCTTCTCTTCTTTTCTTTTTGGTGCTTTCTTCATCCTTGTGTATCATTCTATCTTCATCAAGGTCAATCAACTTTATAGTAATAGCCATTACTTCAGAGCAAGACCTTGGTCATTGTTTTATAATGCAATTTTCCCATCTAGGTTCCACTCTTCATGGCATATATTACTACTTCATCACTTAAATATTCAATTTGCGTAGCCACTTTATTAAATCGGTCTAAATAACTCCTAAGAGACTCGTTTTCCCTTTTTCTTGCATAAGCATAAGTCATTTATGCTTTTGAATGGGAGAATATTTATAATGAACTAAGCATGGAATTGCTCAATTAATTTTTCAAAAGAGGAGATTGAATTTTTAGACAAATAATAAAACTAACTTTGAGTTGCCTTTATAAGTGTACTTGAAAAAACTTAGTATAAAATAACATCATTAACTTTCTACAACATTATATTTGGCCGAAACATTTAAATATAAGCAATTGGATCTCCAGTTCCATCATATTGATCCAATTGAGGTAACTTGAATTTAGAAGGAATTTGTGTATTAATTATATTGCTAATAAAAGGGGTATTTTCTTCTAGAATGCATTCTTCGACATCACTTAGTCTAACTCGAGCCTTGTGAATTGCCTTTATTACTTGGTGAGTAATATTTGTTTCCTCTAGCTGAGGGATACTGATGCTTGAGTCAACTTCATTAGATTCTCAACTAGTATGATCTTGAGAGTGTATTCTGGCATTGTTGTCATTGAGTTTTGGGCCTCTTGATTTTTCATTCAATCTAGTGGGTGGCACAATAATATTGGTCGATCCAAATACTCCTCCAATCTTGATGTTATTCTGAGTTAGGGCTGTTGTTGCATCAAGCCCATCTAAGCCTTTAAATTATTTACCAAAGCTTCTTTATAAAGAGTAGATAAGTTAACCAATTGGCTGATGGAGTTTGATTTGACCATAGTAATAACAACTGGGAAGTCGGGGAGATTAGGGAAAAGAATAGATGGGACAAGTCTACTCGTATGTTAGAGAGGTGCATAATAAGGAAAAGATGATGTTGCACTTTTATAGGAAGCCGACTAAAGTGGTAATTCAACCATTGGAGTAATTGGCTCAATGGGTGCCGTTAGCTAAGTTATTCCACCAATTTGAAAGCTAGATGACGTAAGATCAATGGGCAGTGAGGTGGTGCTCATCCCATATGTGTTCCTTGCTTTGAAGGTGGATTGAGGGTATTAAGACTTCATTTGGACCACAACACTGTCAATTCAAGTATGATTCCCCCACAAATAGCGCCACTTGGTAACTCATTTGTAAATCCTTTGAATCTACATGCACGAGTAAAGCTAGAGTGAACTTATGTGATTTCTCCCACAAGAACTTTGATGCTTAAGTTAGTATGGAGTATATGAGAGAATAAGTATGGAATGAATAGAATGTTAAGATTATTGAGAATGAACAACTTGAAAAAAGATAAGATGAATATACAGAGAGATATTTAGTGCAAACCGAATTGGATTTGTACTTCTATTGTTGGTAATCCTTATCCTTGGAGGATTAGTTTTCCTTTTTGGGAGTATGGTGTGTTACCTCTTTCCATATGAATTTATACTGTTTCTTGAGTTTTAGAGTATTAGGCCTTTATTTTAGGTCTACATACGGATACGGAATATCAATATCTTTGTTAATTAAAAATAAATAAAATTTTTATATCTACATGTGTATAATTATGCATTAATTTACTATTCATATAATATGCAAAATATAAAAAATAATTAATAGCAATGCCCAAAATAAATTTAAAAAACGATATAAAGAATTGTGACTCATAAATATAGTTAAAAGTTAAATTTTCATATAATAACGATATAAAATTTTAAAATACCAATTGAAAAATTTAATTTTCTTGGTTTATATATATCTAAAAGAATAAGAAATTGAAAACTGATAACTTAAATAATAACCATATACATATTTTTCAGAAAAAGGTCGCCCAACACATTAGAACAGAATTAAAGCGTCCATATGGACTCTATTAAGGTAAAACTCTCTGTCTTTGGTCTCGTACCTAATACAATTTATGTATCCATTTGCATATTTTCTGTTAATTAGTTCATGAAACTTTTTTTTTTTCACTTTTCATATATATATATATGAAAAATGATCACTTTTAAAATTTTAGAAAAAATGTTTAAATTTGATAAATTTAATGTAATTATAGTCCAAAATTGATTTTAATTAAAACTGAGTGTGGAGGTCCTAATGTGAGATTCTACACAGCATATTATAAAATATCAAATTTACTTTTTTAATTTTCTAAATTTATAATGTTCTATTGGTTTGAAAATCCAAATGTTCAAAATATTTGGCAATTTTATTTCAAAATTTAAATTTTGATTAAATATTTTATTTAAGCCTATTTTTAATACAAATAATTATTTATTTAGAATTAAATAAAATACTGACACAATAATAAGAAATTAAATACACAATAATAATAATAATAATAATAATAATAATAATAATAATAATAATAATAATAATAATAAAATGTCACGACCCGAACCCGAGGGCACGTGACCGGCACTAGGGAATGGGTAGGCATAAGGCCACCGAAACCCGTAGTAAGCCTAAAGGAAAAAGAAAATAAAACCATTCATATTTTTACTTTAATTACCAACATAACATATTATCAAATTGATTTTTTCTCAAATTACACAAATTTAACAGTTTAATAAAAATACGATTCAACATCTCATATTATAAATTGAGTTCTATGTCATATACATAAATGTATTTCGTGCAAATAAACTACATAATTTAGTTTAAACCATACAGATCCTCAATACATATACTACTGCAGCATCCTAGATTAATATACAGTACAACTTACAATGACCTACATAAAATTGCCGGTGAAGAAGAAATCCGGCATAGAGGTAGTCTGAGGTCAAACTCCCAAGCTCCTGAAAAAAAATAAATTGAGGGGAATCAGACCTCACTGAGTAAGTCAATAAAAGAGCTGTACGGTTTGAAAACCTTTTTTTTTTTTTTTAAAAAAACTATATATTTTTATAGTGAAAATAATTTATAATATATATATAATTATAGCTTTTGAAAAATCTCGGTAGAACCCTAAACCCAAGTCTAAATGGCCAACTGGGCCCACTTATCCCAACTAGACTACCGGTCCCCGAGAGCAAAGGCATCAACCGAGGCACCAAACCGTAGTCATTCACTTAATCCAAATATATGGATCTGGCGGTCCCCGAGAGCTAAGGCATCAACCGAGGCACCCATCCCAGTCCATTATTGACTTTCCAATCACTGGCGGTCCCCGAGAGCTAAGGCTTCTACCGAGGCACCCGTCCCAGTTTAACATTCATCAATCATAAAATTTTCGGATCCATCTCTCAATCTCTACCATGTGCACATAGTCCTGGTGAAGCCCACCAGGTAGCCCGTTCTACCAAAATTTCTCAAAATCGATTTGTAAATAAATAAAATGCGTTTAAATCTTAGATAATAGCATTAAATTAAATAAATCATGTAATCAATGTAATAAAATACGAGCGCATGCATTTTTACATAAACACACGCACAGATCGTTCTACTGACTTACAGGATGAATGTGAAGGCTGACGACCACGCGTCTGCCTCGGCCTCACGGCTTCTGCTCCGAAATGATCTAAAGGAAAATAATAATCGACCTTTAAAAATATGACTATGAACACCGAAACCAAAAATCAACAAAGCAATGAAATTCCAAACTGACTCGACAGACAGGTTTTTAACCTAATTAACGGTAGACATTTTTCTACGGATATCACGTTTTACGAGAAAATCTATCGAAATTTCGGCAGAGTCTCCTCTGTAAAACGGACATCCCTCTACCAAAGGTAGAGCCAGACCTGCATTAGAAAATGCACTTCTAATTTCCAAAACCATCCACACTCGAGTCGGGCTCCCAAAATACAATTTGCCCCGACCGAGATCACAACTCAAATAAAATATCACAATTTAATAATATGTGTTTCTTAAATACATATCACATTCATACATATTAGAATAGATAAAAATTATACAAAATCTCCATTATTCAAAATTTACATTACTTAGGAAATCATGTCAATTAATTTCTAAAAATTATCTAAACCCTTTAATTATTAATAAAACTAATTAAAATATATATATTTATCATATTTAGTGTAAAATTACATTTTTACCCCCCCTAAAATACATAATTTACATAATGAGCTTTTACTACAAAAAAAATAATTCCTAAAAACTATTTAATCATGTCAAAAATTCATTTTCTCAAAATACATTTTCTTAATGTAATTAAAACATTTAATTAACCAACAAATTCCTCCCAAAAATATTATTTACCCTAAAAATCAAATTTGGCATAAACTCAAATATAGTTATAAAAATAGTATAAAAATCTCAAAAATTATGATTTGAGTTCCAAAATTCATATTATTCACTCATAACCTCACTTATCAAATTTCATTACCTATTTAACCCAAAGTTTCAAAATTAGTCTAATTATTATATTTTGACATAAAGTATAAAAATTCCTAAAAATTAATATAATCTTCTTAAAATTATCTTCTATACCCTAAACTTAATTTCAACACTTAATATCACCAAAATGTCAATTAACATTATTATTTTCTATTTTATATGGTTAATTCCCGAAAATTCCTAAAATAGTTTTAAAATTCCAGAATTCACTAAAAAAAAATCAGAATAATTACCTAAAATCTCAATAAATTAATTTGCTCAAAATAACCCAAAATAATCTCCCTAATTGCTAATTATAGCTAAATAACCATCTAAATAACCAAATGAACATAAACTAAATTTCTGTAAATTTAGTTTAACTACCAAAAATCCAAGAAGATATACAATCAACTCAATTACATGCTAACCAACACTAATCATCCTAGAATTGCTAAGATCAAGCAGAAAATTGAAGGGAGAAAAGAAAGAAAACAGGTGAGCATCTCTCACCTTCAAGCAGCGGAAACAGAGCAGGGGAAGAGCTTGCTGCTGTCGGTGAAGATGGGAGGATGAGGCTGCTCACATGGAGGCGAAGGGCTGGTGGACACTTCCAGGAGATGGCATCACCGAGCAACGAAGCTGCACAGACAAGATGCAGGGCTGCTGCTGCGCGAAGAGAAGAAGAAACTGCTGCGCGAGGAAAAGAGGAACAGCTGCTGCGCGAGGAAGAGAAGAAGAAGAAGAAGGAGAAGAAAAAGAATTCTGCAGCAGCAGAGAAAGCTAGGTGAGGATGGGGGAAAAACGGACTGAAATTGAGGGAGTTGGTGTGGGTGTTTTGATGTGTTGATGAGTGTATGTATATATATATATATATATATATATATATATATATATATATATATATATATATATATATATATATATATATATATATATATATAGGATATTACATAAAATTTACCTTTATATAATTTTAAAATTTTAATTATTTCATAATTATATATTTGGAAGTAGTTAAAATATCTAACTTTGAAATGTAAAGAATATATATATATATATATATGGAAAATGATCAAATCTATCATGAACTATAAACCAATTATCAATCTAATTCTAATTTCAAAGTTGTATCAATTTGCTCCAACTTTTCGAATTGTTCCAAATATATTCAAACGACATTGAGCTTGTGACAAAAATTATGTGGCAAAAAAATTAAAACTCACATGATCAATTCTATCATCAACTATAGATTAATTATCAAATCAAACCTAATTTTAAAGTCATTTCAATTTGCCCGTCCAACTTTTCGAGTTGTGCCAAATCTATCATGATGTCATATATATATGGAAAATGATCAAATCTATCATTAACTATAAACCAATTATCAATCTAATCCTAATTTCAAAGTTGTATCAATTTGCTCCTCTAACTTTTTGAATTGTTTCAAATATATCCAAACGACATTGAGCTTGTGACAAAAATGATGTGGCAAAAAACTTAAAACTCACATGATCAATTCTATCATCAACTATAAACTAATTATCAAATCAATCCTAATTTTAAAGTCATTTCAATTTGTCCGTCCAACTTTTCGAGTTGTGCCAAATCTATCATGATGTCATATATATATATATATATATATATATATATGGAAAATGATCAAATCTATCATGAACTATAAACCAATTATCAATCTAATCCTAATTTCAAAGTTGTATCAATTTGCTCCTTCAACTTTTTGAATTGTTTCAAATATATCCAAACGACATTGAGCTTGTGACAAAAATGATGTGGCAAAAAACTTAAAACTCACATGATCAATTCTATCATCAACTATAAACTAATTATCAAATCAATCCTAATTTTAAAGTCATTTCAATTTGTTCGTCCAACTTTTCGAGTTGTGCCAAATCTATCATGACATCAATAAGTTTGTGCTTGATAGCTGCAATGACCATCTTACGTGGCATAAAAGTGTATGAGATGACAAAATTAAACTTTCTTAAAGTGAGTGCAAAATTAAATTTAAACTTCAGTCATATTTTTATATTTTTATCTGATGCATATGTAATGGTTATAAAATGGTCAAAATTTTATTCCTTTTTTTTTCTTTATGTCATTCTTTCTAAAGTTTTCTTTAAAAGAATAAAGTGCACTATATACAATGTTAGTTTTTTTTATTGGGTTAAAAATTATAGTTTTTTTTATTAGGTTAAAAATTATAATTTTATTACCTCACAAGAACACTCACTTCTAATAACAACTAATTTCCTATACTCTTTTTCATTCATAACTTATGAAATTTGTCACCCATTAAAAATGAAGTCATAACCATACCTCCAAATGGGGACAACACCAAAACAATTGACTTGGATTTGTATTAGTTCAAGATGTCTTCAAATGAGCTATATTCCACATTAGCATATCATGATCTCATTATTCAAACCATATATTCTTGTGTCTTATGCTTCTGAATTGGAAAAATGTGATTTTTAGGTTTTTAATTTTTTCTACCATGTCAGACGCTCTTATGTCACGTAATATCACTATTGCAGCTATTTGACATAAGCTTATTAACGTCTGGATAGATTTGGTACAACTTGAAAAGTTAGAGGAGCAAATTCAAATGACTTTGAAATTAGGATTAGTTTGATAATTGGTCTATAGTTAAGGATATAATTGATCAGGTGAGTTTTAAGTTTTTTGCTATGTCAGCCACTCTTCTGCTATGTCAGATTGCCACATCATCTCTGTCACAAGCTCAATGTCGTTTGGATAGATTTGGAACAACTTGAAAAGTTGGAGGAGAAAATTGATACAACTTTAAAATTAGGATTAAATTAATAATTGACCTATAGTTCATGATATATTTGATCATTTTCCCATATTTATATATATATATATATATATATATATATATATATATATATATATATATATATATATATATATATATATATATATATATATATATATATATATATATATAGACACACACAAACACACATGTACACATATATAATTCTTCAAAATTTAATCATAAATTTAAAAGTTTATCACATGTAAATTTTATTTCTTTAAAAGATTAATATTTAATACATTGTCAAGTTCGAGTACGAATTCAAAATCGATTGAATTTTTTTAAAGATCAAGCTCAACTCAATTAAATAATTTATATATTCGAGGTTAACTCAACTCGACTCAAATAATTAAATATAATTTTTTAAATTTAAAAAATATATGCTTTTTAATATTCAAACTCAATTCAAATTTGAATTTAAACTCGAACCAACTTGCTTCGATGAGATATATTTAAAATTATATTAAATAAAGTATAAAATGGTAAATATACACAAGCACAAATAATCTCAATTAAGTCGCAAGTCTATTAGTCACATGTTTAGGAAGTCGAACTTGATTTAACCACCTACTTGATAATTGAAGTTTGAGCTTGACTCAACAATAATTAAATCGATTTTGAGTTTTTTCCAAATTGATTATGAATAGCTCGTGAGTTAACTTGACTTGATTGCAGTCCTAATAAAGAGGAGCTTGTTCATGTGCCTTAAAAAGTTAATCTCTTATTACCAGTAATAAATAATAAAATTTTTTATTACTATTATTCAATTGCATTAATAGAGTTTTTTTTTTTATCTGCAACTCGATGATCTGTGCACTTAACTCGTTGACTTTAATTAGAAATATATTAGTTCTTTAGTTTCTAAATGAATTTAGTTGTATAAATATCAACAAAAATTCCACAATTTAGAGATAATCATACTCCATAAATGACAAACAATGAAATTTGTAAAGGGTAGCAACAAAAATTACATTAGGTACAAGAAACATTCATGTCTGATCAACTATGTGAAAAAATAATATAATTTTAAGTAACTAATAAGTATTTATTTAATTAAATATGCTATAATCAAAGAAGTTAATGGATTATTCTTAAATTTTAGCACCAAAAAATTGAATGGGACTTTTTGTTTTTGTTACAGAGGCAATTTTTTTAGAACTAATGCTGACTAAAAAACGAAATATACGACTAATTGGTAATTTGCCTAAATTAATGACTCTACAGTTTTTTTTTTTCCTTTGATTTAGAATCTTTTTAAAAAATTTTCTTTTTAGCTTTTTTGTTGTCAAAAAATTAAAATTAAAATATAAACATAAATATTTAGGTGAAGCTTGGTTCATTTTTCAGACTGCACATTAATTTTTGTAAAATTAAATGTTTTCAAATTTTATTGTCTTTATTTTTATATTAGAATAAAAATTAATTATTTAAATATTATTATGATCAATTTGAAAAATAAAAATTAAAAAATAAATAATCAAAGTAAAAATAGCTAACCACGTAATCCAACTATTTATAAACTGTTAAAAATTGTGATTTACTAAAAAATGTGGATATTCAATATTTTCTCACAAGTTAATACTTATTTCAAAAATTGCAAAAAACAGTGGAGCCTTAATAATTGATACTAAAGTTTAACATTTTCAATTTATTATAAAATAAATTTAAGATATAGTTATTTAATCAAAGTACAAAATTTTAGCTATTTTAAAGAGATTATTTTGCTTAAAGTTTTAAATGAGATCAGTAACAACAACAACAACCAATGATAAATGTATTTGGAATGAAAATTAAAAAATTTGAAAGTGAAAACTATTAATAATTTATATATTTATCCAAAATAAAATACGAAAATAAACTGATATTAAAATATTTTATTCCAATAAAAAGATTTGAAAACTGATATAAATTAGGTTAATGCAACAGTCAGCCTAGTAAACTACTAGTTTAATACTTTTAGATAAAGAGTACAATGGTGTAATTGAGTCTAGTCGAATCAATACATTATCAAGTTCGAGTTTGAATTCAAACTCGATCGAATTTTTAAAGATGAAGCCTGACTCAATTAAATAATTCATATACTCAATGTTAACTCAACTCGACTTAATTAATTAAATATATTTTTTTAAATTTAAAAAATATATTTTTTAATATTTAAATTTGATTCAAGTTTGAATTTAAACTCGAACCAACTTGCCTCAATGAGATATATTTAAAATTATATTAAATAAAGTATAAAATGGTAAATATACACAAGCACAATTTATCTCAATTAAGTTCACGAGTCTATCAGTCACATGTTTAGGAAGTCGAACTTGGTTTGACAACCTACTCGATAGTTGAAGTTTGAGCTCGACTCAACAATAATCAAGTCGATTTTGAATTTTTTCCAAGTTGATTCTAAATAGTTCGTGAATTGACTTGACTTGATTATATTCCTAATAAAGAGGAACTTGTTCATGTGCCTTAAAAAGTCGATCTCTTATTACCAATAATACTCGACCCCATCCCCCGCTTTTTTTTTACAGATGAAATTTCTATTGAAAATATGCTTCAGTAGCTTATTTAAATTAAGTTTGAATAAGTCTTAGTATTTTTGACATTTTTGTTTTATAAATTTCTATTATAATTCATATGTTAAATAGTGTCTTCATCAATGAAATAATATGAAGCCTTTAACAACTCTAAAAATACCAACAAAGTTGTATAGAACCACACTTCTTACAGGTTGTGTGGTTAGATTAGAGAGAAAATAAAGAGTTTAAATAGGCCAATCAACCATGAAGAAAAAGAAGAAGAAAAGAAAGATTTCAATTCTAAAATCTCAGTATTTCTATTATAACATCTTGAAGATTTTTGCAGAATTTCATTATTTTTTGAATGTTAAAATATTTTAGCTTCATATCCATGTCAATTTCAAATCATTTAAAAGAAAGTTTATGAGCATATTCAATATTTTTCAACATGCATTCATCAATTTTTTAGATTTTTCAACAAGTTTTACCATTTTTTTTTAAAAAATTTCAATTTAAGATCAAGAATATTTTGAAGAGATCTTTAAGTCTTTAAACTGAACCATTTTCAAAAGACCAACAAGTTCTAAAATTGACAAAAAAATTGAAAGACTAGCAAGTCTTGAAACTGCAAAATGATTGAAGAGAGCAACACATCTTAAAACTACAAAAACATTGAAACACCAATATGTCCCAAAACTGGAAACACATTTAAGAGACTGACATGTCTCAAAACTGCAAGAACAAATAAGACTTGCATATTTGTAAATTGCAAATGACATAAAAAAATTCAGGGAACAAGTATTCTATCAAAAAGGAGAATGATTCAAGAAAATTGATGAATCTATGATGAAAACTTGAATGAAGTTACAAGGAGGTGCGAAATGAGCTACAATACACAAAAGAAAGCAATACTTAAGGAGCATATTAAAAGAAAGCAATATCCAATAAGCATATTTAACTTTCTAAGATGTCAACAAGGACTTCACAACAACTGAAGCAAGGAGGAGTGTTGAAAATGAAAGGAATCAGTTATGCAACTTATAAGTGTGGTGAGCAAAAGCCTAAGTAGGGTGAAATTTCAAAAATTTCACTTGCATAACCCTTCATGACATGAAGAATTCCATTTCCAAGGATCCATTTTGCATTTTAAACATAGCTAAATATCGAAACAACATATACATACATCAACCTAGGAAACTCTAAGTTTAAGAGAATTTACCAACTCCTAAGTTTGATGTAGACCATAATATTTAATCTACAAGCTTTGGATGCTTTAAGTTCAACTCTTGAATCAAATGCTCCAGCCTCCTAAATGTTAAGCTTCTAGCTTGAAACACCAAAACTCTATCAAATCACCTTCTTGTTTAGATTAGATTAGTTGCAAGTAACCTCTCTAATGACTCTCACAAAACTTGCACTAATTTAATCTCTTTGCAAAAACACTTAGGGTTTATTTTATGTATATATTATTTCTTTTGGTGTGTGTCTTTACAATCTGTCTAACCTTAGAACACTTCTTAGGTCATGTGTGTGTGTGTGTGTATATATATATATATATATATATATATATATATATATTAAGAAAGCAAACCTTAATCACACGATAAGTATACAACTTGTCATGATAAGTATACAAGTTGTATATATCTTATTAGTGTATAAAGAAGTGTGTAAAGAATTAATACATCTCATGTATTATGTCTACATACATTTTCTACACATAACTATATGATATACATCTTATCTTTGCCATGTTCAACAATATACACTTAAGAAATAATGTTAAGAGATAATGTATGCCTAATAAGATAAATTTGACTGTATCATCTTCATGTGGACTTGAGCTTTGTAATTAGGCCAACACTTAGCCTAAGACCAATCCATCAATCAAATGGGCCCAGATAAGTTTCATAGGCCTTCTTAACATCTTGAACTAATCTTTGGACCAAAACCCTTTTAGGCATAAGCCCAAACATTTTAGGCCATTAATCCAAGTCCAAATAGAAATAAATTAAACCCTGAATTGGATTTTATGATATGCTAGAATCATTACTTAAAGTATAAATCCAATTCCATCAATTTTTATTAATTGATTAAACACTTTAATCAATAATTAGATTAATATTGATGATGATTTAGTGAAACTCTTTTAGGTGTGGCTTACTAAGTTTATGTTTAATTAGTAATGGGAAGATAATATCAACACTTGATATTATTTGAAATCCTTTTCAAATCTAAATGTGAAATTCCCAATTAAACACATTTAGTTCTCATAAGTTATAAGTGACCCCTAGGATCGATATCACAACTACCAAATTAGAAATGATTGCATATATTGATTCACATGAACCCTTTGGTCATAATTACCGTGCACTAAAATCCCTTCATTAGAAGATCTTGATACGATCTAGAGTCATGGTTTAGTCAAACTTTAATAGCTATATCATATGACCTCATCTCAAGTTAAATTATTGATAAGACATAACAAATACTAGAAACACTTTTCTAGCACTGAAACTCTTTCAAGCTATGTCATGTTTGTCTTGGCTATGAACTTATTCATCAAGAAAAAACTTAGATAGCATAAAATCTTATCCTGGTTCACTCCAGGTAATGAATCTCATCTTGGTCAAACACTTATCTCTATATTTAATTGACTAGAGCCACTACACGCCATATACCCATATGTGATTAACACAAGTATGTAAGTGTTAATAAACCTTAACCACTCAAATATGGATGACTATGTCAGCTCAAGTCAAAGGACTATATGTACTATTATAACCTAGATTGTGATTATTAAGTATAAGTGAATATATACACAATCATAAATCTAACATCATTGTTCGATCTATGTATCACATAGGTATCCACATGTCTATTTTGATATCTCATATCAAGGAGCATAAGACTCACTACCTCCCATTATTAGTATCACATACTAATAAAGGGAAATACATAGAGGTAATAGTTAAATTAATATTGCCCAAAATTAATTTATCAACTATAAACATTTTATAGTTTATGTGCTAAATGAATTTATAGCTTATATTATCAACTCTTAATAATAAATTTATTTAACATAATGCTAATGAATAAATATGCAATTAAATAAACACTTTAGATAATAGAATATTATTTTATTGCCATTTGGGATAATTTATAATGTCAAAATATGTGGTTGGCCTCTAGGGATACCATATATTCTAACAATCTCCTACTTGCACTAAAACCAATCATTATAGTATTTTAGACCCATCTTCTCCAGATGTCGATCCAGATATAGTTACGTTAGTGCTTTAATAAGTGGATCAGCCACATTATCGATGGAAGCTACCTTTTGCACGAGCATATCGGCCTTCCTAATAAGTTCTTTGATAATATGGAAGTGCCTTTCTATGTGTTTGGATCTCTAGTGAGACTTTAGTTCCTTTGCCAAAGCAATGACTCTATTATTATCGCAATAGAGAGGAACTAGGGACTCAATGGAAGGAACAACTCCTAGTTCAGTAATGAACTTCTTCATCTAAATAACTTCTTTAGCAACATCTGATACAACTATATACTTGGTCTTTATAGTGGAATTAGTAGTGACATCTTACTTGGAACTCTTCTAGCTTACTGCTCCTTTATTACAAATGAAAAATAAACCTAGAGATAGACTTTCTATCATCAACATCTAATAGAAAATTAGAATATGTGAAACCATCTATCTGTAGATCACCTCCTCTATAAGTTAAAACTAAATCTTTAGTCATTATCAAGTACTTAAAGATTGCCTTAACGACTATCCAGTGTTCCAAACCTGGATTTGATCGAAACCTACTAGTCACACTAACAATATAGGCAATATCAGGCCTAGTACACAACATAGCATGCATCGAGCTTCATATAGCTGAAGCATAAGGAACTTTAGCCATTTGCTCCATCTCCTTGGATGTTTCAGGTGACATACCCTTGGATAAATGGATACCATGCCTAAATGGTAATAATCCTCTCTTGGAATCAAGCATGTTGAACCTTTTTAACACTTTTTCCAAGTAAAGACTTTGGGATAAACCTATTATTCTCTTTGATCTATCTCTATAGATGCAAATTCCAAGAATATAGTTTATGAGTCCTTCATCGAGAAGGTTTTAGATAGCTATACTTTCATAGAAGTCATTATTCTAACATCATTTCCAATTAGTAGAATGTCATCCATATACAAGACTAAGAAAGCAATTTGACTCCTACTAACCTTCTTATAAAGACATGACTCATCGTTGTTCTTAATAAAACTATAAGAATGGATAGCCTCATCGAAATGATGATTCTAACTCCTTAAAGCCTATTTTGGACCATAGATAGATTTATTAAGCTTGCACACTTTTAAGCTATCCTCAAATTCAAAACCCTTGGGTTGCTCCATATAAATCTCTTCCTCAACATATCCATTGAGAAAATCAGTTTTAACATTCATTTGTTGGGTTGCTCTATATAAATCTCTTCCTTAACATATCCATTGAGAAAAGCAGTCTTGACATCCATTTGTCAAACTTCATAATAAAAGTGTGCGGCTATAGCTAAAAGTATTCAAATGGATTTAAGTATGGCAACTGGCGAAAAGGTTTCCTTATAGTCAACCCCTTGCCTTTGGTGAAACCCTTTCACTACAAGCCTTATTTTATAGGTATCAGCCTTTCCATCTGCACTAATTTTTTTCTTGATGACCCATTTATAACCTCTAAGTACAATATCTTTATGTGGATCAATAAGTGTCTAGACTTGATATATATACATGGAATTCATTTTGGTTTTCGTTGCTTCAAGCCATTTTAAAGAATCTTTATATGATAAAGCTTCTTTATATGTTATAGGATCATCATCATGATTTCTTTTTTCATGAATATACAATTTTTGCATATCATATAGAAAACTATATCTCTCCAGTGGATGAGATACCCTATTAGACCTTCTAGGAGTCGATGTGATGACGTTCTCAATTGGAATAGGCTCTTTTGCTTGATCAATATCCATTTCATCAATTTATAGGGTTTCTTTAGATGACTCATCATCTAATATTGTCTTCCTTCCTTTGCCACTTTCTTTAAGAAACTCTTTCTTAAGGAAAATAGCATCTTTATTTACAACAACAACTTGTTCAATAGGAGGATAAAAGTACTATCTTAAACTATCTTTAGGATATCCAATAAACCTTCTTTAAATTAATTTTACATCCAACTTGTCTGATTTTAGCCTTTTGATAAAGCTAGATATCCCTAAATCTTAACATGTCTAAGACTTAGTGCTTTACCATGCCATATCTCATATGATGTAGTAGAAACAAATTTAAATGGAACATAATTAAGAATGTAGAAGGCTATTTAGAGTGCATAACCCTAAAGTGAAATAAGAAGATCAGTGTAGCTCATTATAGAACGTACTATATCCAATAAAGTACAATTTCATCTCTCAGACACACCATTTAATTGAGGTGTTCCAGGTAGTGTGAGTTATTATGCAATGCCATATTCCTTAAGGAACTCAATGAACTCAATACTTAAGTATTCACCTCCTCAATATGATCTTAGAGTTTTAATACTTTTCCCAATTTGGTTCTCTACTTAGACTTTGAATTCCTTGAACTTTTTAAAGGATTCACTTTGTGTTTCATAAGAAACAAGTGCCCATACCTTAATAGATCATCTATAAAAGTTATAAAGTAGTAGAAACCACCTTTAGCCATTTCAATAAATGGTCCACATACATTACTATGTATGATCTCCAACATATCCTTAGCTCTTACCATTTGTCTAACAAATGGTAATATAGTCATCTTGCCTTGAAGATAAGCCTCGTAAGTTGGATTAGATGTAGATTTAAGATTGCTCAAGATTCGCATCCTTTCCAACTTATTGATCCTATCCTCTATGATGTGACATAATCTTAAGTGCCATATATATTTAGAGTTAGAGGTATTTTCAATTAGCATTGCATTTGCATCACTCATATTAATTTCAAGCTCATTGTTATTGGACATATTATCAACATTACATAAACTATGTATTAGATAACCTATGTCTACCATTTCACTTCCAAAGTAAATATTACAAATGCCTCTTTTAAAATGAAATTCATAACCCTCTCTATTTAAACTAGAAATAAAGACAATGTTTTAATAGGCATTAGGTACATACAATACATCATCCAATAACAAAATATGATTATATAAATCAATAGAAGTGGATCCTATAGCCTTAGCCATAATACTTGCTCCATATCTAAGTTTTAAGGTCACTTTATTAGGCCTCAACCTTTTCTCATTTGCTAGATCCTGTAAGGATGAACAAATGTAAGAACTAGCACCAGTATCAAATACCCATACATTTGATGAGCTCTTAGAAAATTTAGAAGCTAATAGATTATAGAAAGTCTTACATTCTCTTTGCTTTCCCTTTCCTTTTGTCTTGAGAGGCTTAAAGAACTTAGGACAATTCCTCTTCCAGTGTCCTTTACCTTGGCAATGAGAACACTATAATTTGCTTTACTCTTCCTTCATAATCGCCTTGCCCTTATTCTTGGCTATGCCACCTGTGGGCTTGATAATACTTGTCTTACCTTTCTTCTTACTACCACTAGAAGAAGCAATAAGTGCAACCTCTTTCCCTTTATTCCCTTAGATAGCCTTTTGGGCCATCATAAGCATGTTCAAAAGCTCAGTAAAAGTACACTATATTTTGTTCATATGGAAGTTGGCAATGGTTTATTTAAAAGATTCAGGAAAGGATTAAAAGATTAAATCCACTTGTAGGTGGAAGTCCATAGTAAAGTCTAGACTCTCTAGATCCTCTATAGCTTTAATCATGGAGTTTACATGGACTCCCACATCCTCACCCTCCTTTACTTTAGCATAGAAAAGCCACTTAGATATATTATATCTAGTGGTCCTACTCTATTCACTAAACAATTCTTGTAGGTGAAGTAGAATTTTCCTTGCACTAGTTTACTTTTTATGTTGCTAATGGATTTTGGTACTTATGGAAGCCCTTATGATGCAATGTTCTTGTAAATCATCATCCTTTTGTTTTTGTAGAGTATTACGATCCTTTTAGGAAGCAATCTTAGGAACGAAACTGGGTGGGCATTATTTTAATACATGTAGTATTTTTTCAGAAGCGAAAATAACTTTTAGGTTCCTTAGACAATTAATGAAATTAGGGCCGATGAGCCTATGTTAGTCGAGTATGATTGAAAGTGGGTTTGATGGTCTTATGTTATCCAGTTTCTGCAAAGGTAACAAGATTAATTAGTTACATGACTTTATTATAATTACAATTAGGTTTGGCCTTTAATCATAATGGTCTCTGACTAACTTGGCGAATCTTACACTTCCAAAGTAGGAAACAAAAATCCCTTGTTGGATGGATTTCTAGTAGGTGATGGAGTTCTTAATGGGTCACTAATATCCCTTGGGTACACATTGCCATTCTTGGAATATTATTTCTCATTAAGTGGACAACTCTTGTCCATCACATCTCATGTGAGGTTCCATTAATCCGACTCCTAATGTTACGGGCCTCAGGTACACATTGCCATTTTTGGCCTTTGGCATTAGTTAGGTCCACACCATGGGATAAGTGAAATGTATGGATTTGAATACTACAAACCTCAAGTACTCCTATTTGCCATTCTTGGCCCATAGTGTATCCATGCACCCATAACATCTTATGTTTAATAATAATACTACATGAATCTCTTAAGCCTTATGTACACTTCTATATATCCATAGTCAATCCATACAATCCTAAAACCATATAAGTTATTACTCCAATGGAGAGTCTAGACCTAAATTTAGTTTGAAAGATTTTTGGGTCTTTAATGAAAGTCTCACTTTTCACATTAGCCAATTATATATATATCACATACATATATTGCATGGCACCTTTACATATATAAACATAGAACATGCATAATGGATGCACAAATAAGGAGGGATTATATGCCTTTCCTAAGCCTATTATAACTCTTAGAATAAATTACAAAGTGGCTTAGCATAAGAAAAAACTTCAAGGCATGAATCTCCTTATCACCATCTCCATGGGTCTCTAACTTGAACACTTTAAGCTCTAAGTCATAACTTTTATGGTTTACATTCAATGCTTGGCATTCCAATGTAAATATTACATCATATTTCTATGTAATTAACATTTAATTACATGCCAAATAATAAAATTAATTATTATTACAAACTTTAGGATGTAATATAAGTCTTGCATGTATCATAAGGAAAAATTAAGTAAAATGCAACTCTTTTATATTAAAATTGATTTGCAAAGCATGTAAGTATAAAAGAATGATGTTTACAAGTTTTAGAAGTACTCCTCATGAGCAGCTTGGCCAAAAATGATAATAAGACATTTACAGGCTGTTCATAACCCTAAGGTAGCTCCTCAAGATCATGAGCACCCCTAAACCAAAATTTGGCCATTTTTTGCACATTTTAAGCCATAAAAATTTCAATTAACATCAAGTATAATCACAACACTTGCAATTATCAATCATTTCAGCATGTGTAAACTATAAAAAGGGGCTTTAATACTAGTTGAAAGGAATTAGTTATGCAACTTACAAGTGTGGTAAGCACAAACCTAAGTAGGGTGAAATTTTAAAAATTTCATTTGTATAACCCTTCATGACATGAAGAAATCCATTCCTAAGGATCCATTTTGCATTTTACATATATCTAAATATCAAAGCAACATATACATACATCAACTTTAGAAACTCTAAGTTTAAGAGAACTTACCAACTCCTAAGTTGATGTAGGCCACAATAGTTAATCTACAAGCTTTAGATGCTTTAGGTTCAACTCTTAAATCAAATGCTCTAGCCTCCCAAATGTTAAGCCTCTATCTTGAAACACCAATGCTTTACCAAATCACCTTCTTGCTTAGATTAGATTAGTTATAAGTAGCCTCTTTAATGACACTTACAAAACTTACACTAATTTAATCTCCTTGGAAGAACACTTAGGGTTTATTTTGTAAATATGTTATTTCTTTTAGCGTGTGTCTCTACACTCTCTCTAATCTTAGAATACTTTTTAGGTAATGTGTATATATATATATATATATAAAGAAAGCAAACCCTAATCACATGATAAGTATACAAGTTGTATATATTTTATTAGTGTATAAAGAAGTGTGTAGAGAATTAATATAACTCACGTAATATGTCTACATACATTCTCTGCACATAACTATGTGATATACTTCTTATCTTTGCTATGTTTAACAATATACATTTAATAGATAATGTATACCTAATAAGACAAATTTGACCATGGCTTTGCAATGGGGCCAACACTTGGCCCGATCTCAACCATCAATCAAATGGGCCTATATAAGGTTCATGGGTCTTCTTAATATCTTGAACTAATCTTTGGTCCAAAACCCTTTTGGGCCTAAGCCCAAACAATTTAGGCTATTAATCCAAGTCCAAATAGAAATAACATTTATTATTAATTCAATACTTTAATTAATATCTCATATTAATTCAGTATTAATTAATAATTAAACCCTTACTTAAACTGGATTTCATGATATGCTAGAATCATTGCTTAAGCATAAATCCAATTCCATCAATCTTAATTAATTGATTAAACACTTTAATCAATAATTATATTAATATTGATGATGATTTAGTAAAACTCTTTTAGGTGTGACTTACTAGGTTTATATCTAATTGGCAATGAGAAGATAACATCAACACTTGATATTATTTTAAACTCCTTTCAAATTTAAATGTGGAAATCCCAATTATACACATTTAGTTTTTGTAAGTTGTGAGTGACCCTTAGCATTAATATCACAGCTACCCAATTAGAAATGAATGCATACATTAATTCACATGAACTCTTTGGTCATAATTACTGTGCACTAAAATTCCTTCATTAGAAGAACCCGATACAGCCTAAAGTCATGGTTTAGTTAAACTCTAATAGCTATATCATATGATCTCATCTCAAGTTAAAGTTCTTGATAAAATATAACAAATACTAGAAACACTTTTCTAGCATTGAAAACTTTTCAAGCTAAGTCATGTTTGTCCTAGCCAATAACTTATTCATCATGAACAAGCTTAGATAACATAGGCTCTTATCCTGATTCACTCTAGGCAATGAATTCCATTTTGATCAAACACTCTTCCTTACATTTAACTAACTAAAGCCACCATACACCATATACCCATGTCTGATTAATACAAGAATGTAAGCGATAACAGACCCTAACCACTTAAATGTGGATGATTGTCTCACCTCAGGTTAAAGGACTATATGCACCATTATGACCTAGATTGTGATTATTGACTATAAGTGAATATCACACAATCATAAATCTAATGTCATTGTTCGATCCGCCCATCATATGATATCCACTTGTTTATTTTGATATCTCATATCAAGTAGTATGCGACTCACTATTTCCTACTGTTAGTATCACATACTAATGAAAGAAAATAGACAAAGGTGATCGTCAAATTAATATTACCTAAATATTAATTTACCCAAATACTAATTTATCGACTATGAACATTTTATAGCGTATGTACTAAATAAATTTGTAGCTCATATTATAACACTTGATAATAAATTTATTTATTATGATGCTAATTGATAAATATTCAATTAAATAAACACTTTAAAGAATATAATATTATTTTATTTTCATTTGAAATAATGTACAATATTAAAATATGTGATTGACCTCAAAATATGTGATTGGCCTATAGGACGTATCATCTATACTAATAAAAAATATACTTTAGTAGCTGATTGAAATTAAGTTTGGATAAGTCTTAGTATTTTTTATATTTCTGTTTTATATTTCAAGCTATCAATAAATTATGCAGATTTTTTGTTAATTTTTGTTACAATTTCATGTGTATAAATAGTATCTTCATTAATGAAATAATGTGAAGTATTTTACAACTCTAAAAATACCAACAATTTCATTGTTCACTAGGAAAAGATATAAAAGAGTATAAATATTACATTTCAATATTCTCTTATTTATTTTTTTTAAAGAAATATTCTATTATTTTTTTAAGACCGAAAAACCATACCTAAAATAATAATATAATAAAACACACAGTATGGAATTTCATTTCAATAAAGACAAGAAAAAAAATCTCATTTGCCTATCTACATTTCAGATGTACGAAATGAGTCAAACTAGAGTATAATCTGATTTTACTATTCAGAACTTTACTTCAGTATCAATTTGATCTATCATTTTACTGCACCAATGAATTGATTAACGTAAAAATTCACACAAAAATATTTATCACACAACAAAATATAACTATAAACTATAAAAATATTCATTAAGATTTGAAATGAATGCTTAAATTTATAAAATTTATGTATTACATACATAAAATAAAAAGATCTAGTCTTTTTTGTTTATCAAAATCAGAAGGAAAAGGAGGAGCAGTAGGGGTGGTGGAACGGGAGAGCAGAGAGTATTAGGAGTAATATTATTATCTGATTAGCTCATTTACATTTAGTCATTCCTAGTAATAACTTACTAAGACTTTTACACAAATTAAATCAATCAATTTTTTTTTTCGATTCAAGATAGAGTGTAACAAATTAACCCCTTCTTTGGTTCAATTCCACCAATAAATTTATTTCATATCCAAATGAATTCCAAATAGATTTTATTTCCAAATGAATTACAAATTCATTTAAACCAAACATACTTCATTAATACAAATTGATATAGTTTCAAACAATTCCACAAAATTAAAAAGTTGGAATTTAAAATTCATTTTGCAACTTTTCATTTAAACCAAATATACTTGGATTTGCAAATAAATTCCACAAAATTTTTGGAATTCATTTGAACCAAACAAATCTTAACCCCTTGTTTGGTTCAATTCCACCAAGGAATTCATTTAATTTCCAAATGAATTCTAAATAGAATTCATTTTCAAATAAATTTCAAATTTCATTTAAACTAAACATATTTCATGAATAAGAATTGATTTAATTTCAAACAATTTTACAAAATTAAAAAGTTGCAATTCAAACTTTTATGGAATTTCCTGTGTGAAATTGAGTTTAACAAACTTCAGTACTTCACCATATAAAAATCTCATGTGACAATAACACTATGGGGTCTCATGTAGCACTTACAATGCACGTAGTGCGCAGACTATTGTTGTATCATTTACTAGAGCCGAGCCAGCAAACTACTAGCGTAGTACCTTAGTGCTTGATAAACTTTGTTCATTTATTTCAAAAGTTAACCTATTAATAATATTTTTATTTTCTTACCATAAAAAGATAATTTCATTAATTTTAATTATATATATATGAAGCTTCTCACAAGATATTTTTGTCAAGCTCTCATAGTATGAAACAGGTATAATAGGTTTTTTTTTTTTTTTTTTACCAAAAGAAGATAATATATTAGAAAAGAAATATTACATTGGGTGCGCCATCACATATTGAAGGGCCAAACCAATTAAAGGCTTTACAATTTAAAAGGCTACGCTAAGATAAATCCTAATATCCAATATGTTCAAGCTTAGGGTAGTAACCCTAATTTTCTTAGAAGGAAATAGGTGGAACCAGATGACGATGGCAACAGTTGTAGTAGCAGCAAGCAGATGATAAACGCTTGCAGCAGTAGCAGCAATCTGAAGATGCACTGCATGAAGCTGAAGAAGCTTAAGTTGATGATGTTGTGGATGAAAAGGGATTATTATGTCTAGACATAGGAGAAACATCTGCAAGCAAAATAGAGAAAAGGAGAGCAAACTCCGAACAAAGCCAGTTGAGCTTTGGTAAAGCATTGTTGAAGAAAAGAAACCGCATCCATCTATAGCGAGACAGTAATCTCCTTCCACCTCAGCAGTGTTGCAAAGCCTAAGGAGAGTATAAACCCTTTGATGATTAGAAGAGATGAAACCCATTCAAATAGAGGCATGTACCTCAACAAACCCAGCAAAACAGAAAGTGACATATTTGCCTATCCATCTGCACCAAAAGACTATCAATAAAAACACTATGAATACATTGATATCTAAACAATATATTATTTAATAGAAACCAAAACCAGAAAAGAACAAAAGGAACGAAAACATAGGGATGATTACTAGTTAAAAATAGTAACCATCCCTGTGTAAAAACACTATATATCAATGATTGTGGTAGTGTTTATAAAAAGAACTATCGAGAGAACTCTATTGTTATAATAGGTCATTTGTGGGCAATCCAATAACCTGTTTTATAAGATAAAAAATCTAGATATAAAAAACCAAATATAAATCGGGTACTTGGTCTGGTTTGCCTATGGTTTGACCTATGTAATAAACCTGTTTTCTTCAATTATGAAACCCTAGCCACCATAAGTATTAGTCTATATCTCCTTGGTACGTCCTTTATGTTTTCTTATTGTTTTCTCTTTTTATCATGTGAAATTGCATTACATGGAGAAGATCAAGCAAAAAAATAGAACCCACAAAGAGTGGATAGAACCCATGAGGAGTAGTTTTGATAAACACTAAGAGGATGACTTAATGAAACCTAAATTATCTATTTCCAAAAAAAACAAACAAACAAACAAACAGACCTAAACCATCAAAACTAAAATGTGAAATAAATAAAATAAACTGAAAAACAATGGGAAAAACATTTAAAGAAGACTGCTGCCGCCGGGGCTGCAATATTGTCCTCTGCCAAGGACTCCCCAAAGAGAGTGAAATTAAGGTATTTAATTAGTTGTTACTAATAATTAACTTATTCAATTATTGTAAATTTTATGTATGTCCGAATAATACTAATTAATTTGGTTGTGCACAAAAAAAAAAGCATAAAAAATGGTGAGAGAATTGAAAAATCAGATACGTGAGATATAAAGATACACAACTTCACCGGTCATATACACCAAGATGATGGAGACATGTGGGGAACATTGTTGAAGGGTTGCATGAGTCTATGAATGATGGCATTGACTTGTATTTGTATTATTCATTTTGATTGCGATATTGGAGCAGTTACATTTCCACTTCTTCAATCCATTGCTTAAAATGTCAATTTGGCCCCCTGAACTTATTTGTCCGAGCAAAATAACATCCAAAATCATTTTCTTTAACTTAATTATTCCATATTTTTTTATAGTTTAGCTAATTTATCCCAATCTTTTACAAAATCAAGAGTGTAGTGCACTTATTTATTAAAAAAAAAAAAGAAGCAATTTTTGTTAAAATAATTTATTTCTTATCTCTCAATAGTTTAAATATAATTAATTTTTTTGAACATAAAAATAATCAAATAAAAATATTGATATATTTAAAATTATTTTTTAACAAGATACGTATGAAATATATAAATTGATAGAGAATATGATTTGTTTAAAACTAAAATTAATATTTTTAATTAATAGAAAAATTTAATATGATATTTTATATTTTTAGTTACAAACTATTTGAATTAAGTGTAACAAACTTTTAAAATTAGAGTGAATTGATAAAATCGTAAACAACTTAAAGTAATTAAACCAATAAATTAATTTCAAGATGATTTGATGTTAGCAAATAAGTTTAAGAGATAAATTTACCTTCACCCCTTATTTAGTTTAATTACATTAAAAAATTCATTTCATTTCTAAAAAAATTTTAAATAGAATTTATTTGCAAATGAATTTTAAATTCATTTGAATCAAATATATTTCATCAATAAAAATAAATTTAGTGTTATGTAATTCCAAAAAATCAAGAAACTAGAATTGAAAATGAATTTTACAAAATTTTTATTTAAACCAAATATACTCAGCTTGAATTTATAAATGAAGTATATAAAATTTTATGAAACTCACTTGAATCAAACACATATATAAACTTAATTTGGAGCATTTTATATTTAGAACTCTTTATTATGAACAGATAATTCAAAAATCTAGAGCCAAATTGTAGTAAAATATGGAAGATTCCACACTCATTTCACAATTTTTCTTTTGCTAATCATCTCCTATAAAGTTCTCCTTATTTCTTTTTGTCTTTATTATTTGCTGATTAGGTTGGTTCTACCTCTATTTAGAACATGTTTGATTTAGTTATTTCTAATAAATGTTAATCGGTTGATAAATATTTATGATTATTGTTATTAATATGTTAAATAATCCTTTAAGATGTTCCATACATTTTATATTTTTAACTTTATGAAAAATATCATATAGTAGTAAATATAAAATTAATTTATTATATTTAATTTATATACCATTAGTAAATATTAATAGAAACTATTTAAACAAAAACTTAAAAATATTAATTTCACTAATATAATTTAAAAAATAATAAATATAAATATTATAATTATTTAAAAATTGTTCTACTCTTTTTGGCCAGATCAACAATTGCGGGCATATCAGAGGTGTAAAACCTCAATTTGAATGAATTAAATGCATTGACTGGTTAATCATACAATTGAGCAAGTTGTAAAGAAATCAAATTAATTTTGGGTCCCTAAATTCCTTTCGACAATTTACTTAAATTTTATGAGATTGTAAAATTATAAATTGATTGTGAAATTGAAATTGAAAGCTTGATAAAAGAGCTGAAAGATTGATTGAAAGTTAAAGGAAATAATAAGTCGGAATTCGTAAGAAATTATTGATTGAGGTGAATAAAGAAAATAAAGCTCAAATTGAAACAAAGTTGATTCATAAAAAAGTAAAGATTAAACTTGAAAACGTAAATCGATTGTTTGTAAATGAATGAAAACTACAAAGCTTGGAAAGGAAATTCATAAGAATTGAAACGTTAAAAGAAAAAGAAGAGGAAAGAAAGCTAATTGAACGCTTGATTTGTTGTTGTTTTTATTAGTCGGAATTTGGTTTTGGACCACCTACTTTACCTGCTTCTTTTTTACTTTTACCCCTTATTTAGTTCAATTCTACTAAAAAATTTATTTTATTTCTAAATGAATTCCAAATAAAATTCATTTTCAAATAAATTTCAAATTTATTTAAACCAAACATATTTCATCAATACTAATTGATTTAGTTTCAAACAATTTCACAAAATTTAAAAGTTGGAATTCGAAATAAATTTCATAAATATGCTAACTTGGATTTATAAATGAATTCCATAAAATTTTATGTATTTCATTTGAACTAAACAAATTTCCACCTTTTCTTATATTTTTCTATCCACTTCTAGCTACCTCGTTACATTTACCAATGCTCCCAAACCATGGGTTGTTGATTTTGGAGCCACTCATCATTTAACTGATGGCATGGAAAATTTGGCCATTCACTCTGAACATACCATACCAAATGAACTTATCATTGGCAATGGTAAAACACTTGCCATTACTTGTACTGGTTTTAATAATTTTTTCTTAAGTCTAAACCTTATTTTGTTTAAGATATTCTTTATTTTCAACTACTTATCAGAATTTACTGTCTGTTAATGCCTTCACTCATAGAAATATTTCTCGTGAGTTATTCATGACTATTTTTTAATCAAGGATTTGGGAATGAGAGTGGCACTTTGCAAAGGCTCAAGTGACAAGGGATTGTATTCTCTCTCACTAGGGCTATTTTGCTCTTCTGGTGATCCTAAAGTCTTTTCTTCTGCTTTGTTAATTCAACATGCCCGATTGGGACACGCTTTAATTTCTAATATTAAAAAAATCTTTACAGTACTCTAATATTCCTTTTGTTAATGATATTCATACTCATTATCATGCTTTTAGTATTAGTAAATCTTTTAGATTACCTTTTCCAAACTTTACTTTTCATGTTTCTGCTCCTTTAGAATTGTTTTATTTAGACATTTAGTATCCTACCCATGTTTCTTCATTAAGTGGTGTTTTATTTTATGATCATTTTAGCAAATATTCATGGATCTTTTTTCTTTGGTTCAAATATAAAGTACTTGTTTCATTAAATTTCTTATGATTGTTGAAAAATATTTTGATTATCCTATAAAAAGTTTTGAAGTTGATTGCAATTGTGAATTTCAGGGAATGAACAATTATTTAGTTAAAAATGGTATTTTCCAAAGGCATTCATGTCCTTATACACTTAACCAAAATGGTTGTATTAAATGCAAGTACCACCATATTGTTAAAATAGGCATTGCATTTTTAAATCATGCTCATTTGCCTATTAAATTTTTGGGACTATGCTTTTGAAGCTACAATAAACACTATCAATCGACTTCTCACACCCTGACTTAATCATCTTTCTTTATACTAAAAGTTATATTGTGATAACCTAAATGATGAACAACTCTTTTTTAGTTGTGCTTACTATCTTTAGTTGCATTCATGTATCAAAAATAAGTTATCCCCTCATTCTAAATAATGTCTCTTTCTCAATTATAGTAAAGTTCATAAAGGATTATATATTTTGATATTGTTGATCATAAAATCTATTGCTCACAACATGTTCTTTTTTATGTATAGGTGTTTCAATTTAAAGGTTTAAATGATAGTGGCCAAAATATTAATAACTCTCCGACATTCCACTTCATTCACTTGCTACTCATTTTTTCATTCCCTTTATCCTCAATTCATCCAACTCCATATCTAAATCCATTGAACACCCCCTTAGTGACCCTGAGCAATCCTAGTAATCTATTGTTACCATTAGCATCTGATCATCCTACATTACATTCACTAAGCCTGACCTCACATGTGAACCTCTTATCTCTATCACCCCCACTACCCTCACCATTTGTGAACAATACCTACCCCATGATCATTAGAGCTAAATCTAGAAATTTGAGACCTAAGATATATAACACTGCCGTTGTTATCCCTGAATCACACAATTCTTTTATTGAGGCTTTCAAACATAAAGTTTAGCATGATGTAACAAGTGAAGAAATTAATATCAACTTATCCTAAGGTACATGGAATTTAGTACCTCACAAAGAATTGTTCAATTTAGTTCACAATAGATGGGTATCTCGTGTTATAATGAATCCTAATGGCACCATCAACCGTTATAAGGCATGGCTTATTACAAAAGGTTTTAGGAATGTCCTAATGTTGACTACTTTGAGACTCTTAGTCTAGTCATCAAACCTTCCACCATACGGTTGATTCGATCTCTTATAGTGTCTTTTGATTGGAACATCACACATCTATATGTATCTAAAAATTTCGTACATGAAAAACTTGAATAAAGCATTCATATAATACAATCTTAATGTTATGTTGATCTCATGAAACCTCATCATGTTTTTCATTTATATAAGTCTCTTGATGGCCTTAAACAAGCACCATGCATGTGGTTTTCTCACCTCACTACTCTTTTGTACAAGCTAGGATTTTTTGGCTCCAAAGCTAGCACTTCTCTTTATTGCTACCACTACGGGAAGACTATGGCCTATTAATCTATGTAAATGATTTCTTTCTTATAGGCAATGATCCTTATTTTGTAGCTCATGCCATTTAACAACTTCAATAGGATATTACTCTCAAAGACCTTGGTAAGTTAAATTACTTTCCTGGAATAGAAGTAAATTAATCAACTAATGAGATTTTATTATCCCAATACAAGTTTGTTAAGGATCTTTTTTAAAAGTTAATATGAGTAATGAAAAACCTATCTTCTATCCCTCTTTTTTCATCATCAAATTTGTACACAAAGATTTTAAAGGCTTTGATGATCCCATATTATATCAACAAGTGGTTAGTAGCTTATAATGTTTGTGCATCACTAGGTCTAAACTTGAATTCTAATAAATCAAGTAGCGCAATACATGCATCAACCAATTAAAAATTACTAGCAAGGTGTGAAACAGATTTTGCAATATTTATGTAGCACTCTTAGTTATGGTTTATTCATTCACAAATCACCTACTTATGAACTTGTTGGTTATTATGATGTCAACTAGGATCGCAGTTTGGATGATAGAAAAAATACATTAAGATTTTCCATATACTTATTTTTTAACTTAATTGTTTATAGTTTTCACAAGTGGCTCTTTATAGCTCTATCCTTAATGGAAGAAAAAAATGGAGTTGTTGCAATATATGTATAAGAAATCATGTGGCTCAAGTTTCTACTTTATGATATAGGCTTTCCTGTCTCTAAAGTCCTAATTATTTAGTATAATAATTTATCTACTACATGTCTTACCAGGAATTCTATCTTTTATTTAGGCTCTAAGCACTTGGAAATTGAATTTCATTTTGTTAGAGATCAAGTTTAGCAAGGGCAACTCAAGGTTTATCACTTATCCACCATCGACCAAATTATTGATGTTTTTATTAAGTCCATGTCTAAGACTAGAAATTTACTATTTATAGATAAACTAGTAGTTTTGGCCAAACCTGTTATGCTTGAGTGAGGGTGATAAGGAAAGCTCATATGAATCCTTGACCATGTATATTCTTATATCATATCTAGCTATATACAACTTATGTTCCTTAGTTAATTCCTTGATTTAGGAGGTTTTCACCTAAAACATCTCTCATATATGTATTATATATATTCATGTTAACGTAAATAGAAATTTACCTTTGTAGTGCTAATAATATTTTGTCACATAGCAAAAAAAGTGTCACTTGAGAATTCCTTGGCTTTAACTCTCATGGTATAAATAAGGATAACATTATAGTATGGTAAGAATGTTTTATATACACATGTATTTAAACTAAACATGACATATAAGCATTGTTCTATATCCTATTTTCTTTTAATTATAACTATTGATTATAAATCTCTTATCTTATGACAAGCTCTATTTCTCTTATCTATTGATAAGCTATTGTTTATTTTCATCACTATTATTATGGAAGACCAATTTGCTAACATGTCTTTATTAAAAAAGGAGGAGGCTAGGGTAGATGCAGGTGAGAAGGAGAATGTGGCTATACCGAAGTCCTTTCGATGGACCCTTGTTGGTTAATTTTTGACGGATCATAACATAGACTTCCTTTTAATGCAAAATACGATGGCTACTCTCTGGTGATCGGTAAAGGGAGTTGTTATCAAAGATCTAGGAAGTGGCTTGTATCTTTTCTAATATTTTCGTGAGTTGGATATGCAGAGGGTACTTAAGATGGGACCTTGGATATTTGATAGGAATATGCTTATTATGAAACAATTAGAGAAGGATGAGTAGCCAAATGTAGTCCTGCTGAATAACATAAATATATGGGTATAGGTGTAGACAGTGAGATTTAGCGTGCGTCTAAGATTTTAGCAACCATGATACTATTTGAGCTCAGGACTCTAGAGAACACATTACTATATAAAAAAGACATAGTGTGGAGATAAAGAGTTGCCACCCAGGGTAATAATTAGGACAATTCGAAGGTGGTGGTAACTCGATTATTTAAAAGAAAGCTAGCATCACAATCAGAAGATTCTAGATATGGAAAACTACCTTCTTTCAGTCTTGTGTTCGTTTAGAATTATTTTATTAATTACTAAATTATTCCCTATTTACATACAATTTCATTTAAACCTTAATTTAGCATACATTTAACCCAAGACAACTAGTCATAAAACGACATATAAAAAATGCATCCATATAGATTGCAACATCCCTACATTAGTCTAATCTATATTGATTTTAATTAAATTAGCTAAGTCTACATGTTTTATTTATAAGTAAAATAAAGCTAAAGGTGGGCCTTCATTTTAAGTTAATTAGTAAGCCTAAGTTTACTTGTTTTAATTCTAAAATGTGGGCCTAAGTCTATTGATTTTATGAACAATTGATTTAGATTAGATTTGAATTAATGGGCCTAGCTTTGATTAATTTTAATTTAAGTAAAAAATGGGCCTAAATCTATTTATTTTAAGAAAAAGAAAAGATGCTTTAATGGATTGGGCTATTTCTAAATTAAGTTTAATAGCTAAAAGGTGGGCCTAAGTCTAAATTAACCTAATAAGCCTAAATTGATTTTAAAGTTAATTAAAACCTAAAATTCAATTAAAAGCCTATTTTAAATAGGTTAATTCTAAACATGGATTTGAGGCCCAAAATGCATAAAAATAAACAAATAAACCCAAAAACATAAAAAAAAATACTAAAATAATCAAATAAAAAGATCAAACAAGTAATTAAATTATTTCTTCTAAAAACCATAATTTGATTTCATGCAACCTAATATTAATCTACATCCGCTATTGATTTTAATGTAGGTTTTACCAAATGATCTTAATTACTAATTGATTTTAATTTAGAGAAGTAAATAAAGAATTTTACTATTCCCTCTATTGGGGCTATTACAATTCCTACATATATAAATAAAAAAATATAATTACATGCCCAAAGAAATCAAATAAATAAAAATATAAGATAATAAAGAGCAAGAACCCTAAAATCCACGTGATTTATACATGATTCAATCTATGGTATTCCACGAATCTTCATTGGATTTTACTTGCTTCAATCACATCTCCACCAAATTTCCACCACAATCAAAGAAACACAGAATCAATAAAAAATGGTTAGAAAATAATATAAAAAAATCAAAATCAAAATAAAAAGAAAAAAAGAAAATGATGGAGTGTGATTCAATATTGATTTGCTGCTCAGAGTCTGATTGTTTTATCGTTTGAATAGGTATGCAGATTGACTTTTTTTTGTCAGGCTTTTTTTTTCAAAAAATCTTTGCTCTCTTTTTTTGTTTTTGCATAATTTTTTTAGTACCTCTCTTTTTTTTTTAAGCAGCGTCTCCCCTTTTTAATCCCAAAAAACCCTTCTTTTCCAGGAGTCTTCGCTCTTGAAAATTTTTATTTTCAAAATATTTTATCCAAAACTAATCCCATCTAAAATACACGGAAGAACCACGTAAAGAACAAGATAATATTTATCAAAATTTATTTATTAATTTTTATTATTTTTAACCAATAAAAAATTAAATAAATAGATTTTTCTTAAAAACTAAAATAAAAACTCTCCATATCGGAATGGTACAATTCCGATTGAAAATCTATAATTCCAATAAGTAATTTTTAATTTTTTTAACATTTAATTACAAAAAAACCCTTGAAAGAATTTTAACTTTTTTCAATTAAGTCCCCAAAGAAAACATTATAATTAAGTCCTTAAAACATTGCAATTAAGCCTTGAGATCCAAAAATCAATATCCATAGACCTATTTATAACAAATTTTCATCATTGGAGTCATTTGTTGCATCTATACTGGACTATCCTTAAATTATGTGCTTATAGTAAGCTTTTTGACCTTTCGGTTGGTTTCTTGTTTGAATATATTTGTAAAAGTATAGGAAATTACATTGGTTCCTATACAAAATCATATCAAAAGAATTTTAATGGTGTTTAGAGGAACTATATGAGGATTCATGTGTCTTTTCCTATTAGTAATCCTTTGAAAAGATAGATGAAATTGAAGAAGGTGGGAGGAGAGTGGCTATGGGTGAACTTTAAGTATGAAAAACTACCAACATTCTATTTTTTCTGTAGAATTCTTAGGCATACAGAGAAATTTTATGTAAAATTGTATAATCTCCCTGTTCATCCAATAGAAATGTCTTATAGTGACTAGCTTCAGGTTTCACATATAAGGAAAAAAATCAGATTGGTGGTAAATGGCTCCTAAAAGTGACACTGCAGATGGAGGTGGGTGGTGGCTTCGGTAAATGTGACAATATGATGTTAGATGGGTAGATATGGAACTCAAATATGGAAGGGGCAATTTCAATGGGTACTGGGAAAGATCCTCGTACTAATCTTGGTAATAATCCTCAAATTCAGGAATTTACTAAGAATAGGGAAGAGTTAGTGGTGAAATTGAAGGGGTGGAGAGAGTCATTGAAAAGGAAGGAACATTTATCTTAGAAGTTAAGAGAAGAAGGTGTAAAGATGATATTAGAAATCATAATGGGCTGGAGAGAAATGCATATATGGATGTGTTGAATGGGCCAAAAAATGAATTAATGGTGAGTTATGGTTCTTAGACCTACCAAGCCTAATGAGTTTTTAGGTTAGAATGTGCATGAGATTAGGAACCCATATATAGTTCGAGTATTAACGAATTTAGTCTGATTAAAGTAGCATAAATTAATTTTTCTTATGGAAACCATGATTAGTAGTGATAAACTTGAGCTTATTGAAGAGAAACTGGCCTATAAAGGACATTTAGTGGTTGATAATTCGGGTAACAAAGGATGGCTTATTATGATGTAGAAAGAGAATGCTAAAGTTAGTGTGTTGGGTTCATCTAATAATTTTATAAATGTTATATATAAGGGTGGAGAGTTGGGAAAGTGGCGAGCAACTGGTTTTTTTGGCCTTCCAGATCACCATCGAAGATGAGATTCTTAGGAGTTATTGAGGTCTCTTCATCGGCAACATGATATGGATTGGGTTATCCTTAGGGATTTTAATGGTCTCCTCTCCTTAAATGATAAACAAGGAGGAGTTCCAAATCCTATATGGCTTATGGATGGGTTTGATAAGGTGTTGGCAGATTGTGATTTGCAAGAGATCGACTTTGTTGGCCATAATTTTACATGGTGAAGAAGGGTAGAGGCGGGCAAAAGGGTTGAGGAAAAGCTAGACTGGGGCTTCACAAACAGTAACTGGTTGAGAAAGTTTTTTAGAAGCTAAATATTTAAATCTCCCAGTTGCATCGTCAAATCATTCTTTAATTTTCCTCAAAGTTGCCACTCTTTCTACTTGATTCGGGAGAAGAGGTTTAGGTTTAAGAACACATGGTTGTGGGAGCATGATATTGGTTGGATTATTTAGCAAAGTTAAAGTCAACATATGAATAATTCGCTTCAAGATAGAATTTATAAGTGTGGTATGGATTTGATGTCATAGGGCAAGCATCTTACAAAGTCTTTAAAGGATTGCTTATCATTTTGCAAAAATAAGACATAGTGTTTAATGGAACTTGACGATTTGGGTAGCATAAAATGACTCATTGAGGTCAAAATTGATTATCTTTCTAATCTTCAATAATAAGAGGATTTATAGCATTAGAGGGTGAACCAATTATGTCTTTAAAATGCTGATTTCAATTCTTGTTATTTCCATATTTATGTGTCTGCTAGAAGAAAGAAAAATTCATTGACCCAACTTAAAGATGATTTAAATGATTGGTGGAGCTGGCAAAATGATTTTGATTAGGTGATTACTGAATATTTTGCCAAATTATTTTCCTTTTCTAGAGTTAAGAATCCGGACATAATTGACTCTGTGAGTAAGAGCATTTCAATGGAGCACACTAATATTCTATTAGTTGATAAAACTAAGAATGCAGCTTTTTCTATGCATCCGGATAAATCCCCTGGTCTGTATGGGATGAATTCGATATTCTTTCAAAGTTTTGGGAATGTTTTAGGGTATGCTGCGGTGGATTTCTACCTTACTGTCTTAAATAGTCACTATATTCCTGAGGGTTTAAATGATACTTTAGTGGCTTTGTTGCTTAAAAAGGATTGCCCTAAGCTTTTGTCTAATTTAAGATTGATATCGTTTTGTAATGTGTTGTACAAAATCATTGTAAAGGTATTGGCTAATTGCATGAGTAGGATTCTTCTAAACATCATTTCAGAATCCCAAAGTGCTTTTATTAAGGACAGATTGATAATTGATAATGTGTTGGTGGCTTTTGAGGTTGCCCATTTTCTTAAAAGAAAATCTCAAGGTAAAGAAGGCATGTCAGCTTTAAAAGTGGATATGAGTAAGGCTTATGATAAGGTGGAGTGGAGTTTTCTTGAAGATATGATGAAGAGGTTAGGTTTCTTAAGCAGATGGATAGAGTTGATTATATCATGTATTTCAACAATGAGGTATAAGGTTGTTTGTCTCGAAAATAATATAGGTCCTATCATTCCTTTACAAGGGTTCAGACAAAGAGACCCTATTTCACCATATCTTTTCATTATTTATGTATAAAGGATCTCCTCCTTATTTCAATCCTATATTAACAAAGGTCTTATTCATAGTTGTAGGGTGGCTAGGAGTGCTCCATAAATATCTCATTTATTTTTCTTTTTTAATGCTTATGTGGAAGAGGTTTAGATAGTTAAACATTGTTTAAAGGCCTATGAGATGACTTCGGGTCAATGTATCAATTTTTATAAATCTTCCATCATTTTTAGTATAGACACTTATGAAGAGATGAGATCCATTATTTGTAATTTTCTTGGTGTCAGAGGTGTGGATAATCATAGGCACTACCTTGGCCTTCCTTCTCTTATTGGAAGAAATAAAAAAGAGATCTTAAAATTTATTAAGGTTAGAGTAGGGTAGAGGTTTCAAAACTGGTGTAACAAACTTTTATTTGAAGCGAGAAATAAGGTGCTTTTAAAATCAGTTGCCCAAACTATTCCCTCATATATGATTAAAGTGTTCTTACTTCCTTTAAATCTTTATGCTAAATTGGAGAGGATGATGAATTCATTTTGGCGGGGGAAGTATCAAAGTTTCGAGGAGGGCATTCACTGTATGGAATAGAGGAGAATGTGTTCAAGTAAAGTTTAGGCTCGTTTAGGCTTTCATCTGATTCACGAGTATAACTTGGCTTTAATTGGTAAGTAAGGGTGAAGATTGTCACCAATCTAGATTCCTTAGTTGCTGGGGTGTATAAAGCTCAATACTATAACAATTCTTCCTTTTTAGATGCTAAAATAGGTCCTAATCCAAGCTATGTATGGAGGAGCATCATGGCAACATAATATCTCATCAAACAAGGTGCTCGTATTCATGTTGGCTTAAGTGATAGCATTACCATTGGATTAGATCCTTGGCTTCCAATAGCAGATAGCCCTTGTATATCTTCAAATTTGCATGAAAGTATATTTAAGGAAAAAGTGTCATCGCTCTTTGAAGTTCATAATCAAGTTTGGGATCATGATATAGTAACAAAAATGTTTCATTCTCGGGATGCCAGTATAATATTAAACATCTTTTTAAGTCCAAGGAATGTTACTGATAGATGGTTTCAATTTTAGGAACAAAAAAGAGAGTATTTAGTCAAAAGTTTATATAAAGTACTGCTTAATTCTAATTAGCAACTGGTGAATGATTTCTCAAGTGTTTGGAAAAGGTTGTGGAGTTTGAAAGTGCCTCTTAAGTTCAAATCACTTATGTGGAGGGCTTGTTTGAATATCCTTCCTACTTTTGATAACTTATAGAAGAAAAGAGTTGATGTAAGTAATGTGTTTCCTCTCTATCAAAACTATTTTGAATTTATGTTTCATTTATTTATTAAGTGCCAAAATGTTCATCAATGTTAGAAAACTACTCCGATGGTTATAGCTAATCGTGGTTGTTTTGATTTATTGACCAGCCTCTTTGGTGTGTTTGGCAATTATTCTCTTCATGAATGTAACCAAATTGTGTCCATTATTTGGTTTATTTAGGTGGGCAGGAATGCATTAATTTGGGAAGGTTGTGTTTTTCATCCATAAACTATTTTTCTATATGCTTTAGGGATGGTTCATTGTTGGCAGTTGGCTTAAGGTTCTGGTGTCGCTATTGGTTCCCAAGGATAGTCTAGTGGTGTTAGGGTTAAGTGGAAATGGCCTCTTATGGGGCATCTAAAATGCAATTTAGATGCTGTAATTTTTGCCCAGGTTAACAGAGTTAGTTTTGGCTATCTTATCTAGGATGCAACGGTGAATTTGTTAAGGGCTTACAAATAGTGTGAGGGAAGCTCTCACTTGGTTGAAGGAGCTTGGGGTGCAGGCAGTTGATTTTGAAGTTGATTCCTTAACAATGGTGAATGCTATAATTTCTAATTCAACAAACTATTCTCCTTTTGAGCTTATTATTCGAGATTGTTTGTCTCTTCTAAACAAGATGCAATGCTGTGTAATCTCTTTCGTTTATAGGTCAGTGAATCATGTAGCTCATTTTTTGGCTAGAGCGTCTAATTCCATGTCTGGTCTTAGAATTTGGGGCACTGAAGCTCCTTTTTTTGCTAGTTGATGTATTACAGTTTGATGCAATTGAATAAATTCCCCTGTTTTAGTTTCTTTTTTTTAAAAAAAAATACTAAACACGATGTATTACGAGACTTAATTTAAGGAAAATTTTGAAAGAAACAAAAGAAAGTTATAGTTGATTGGTGTTTTGCTAATATTATTATTTTCGTGAGGGTGGAGGCATGAAAGAAATAACTGTTATGGTGGATTTATTTATTTATTTTTGACAGTGTCACTTGTTAGTACCCATAAGATCACAATTGTTAATTGTTAGTGTTATCAGAAAAGGGGATATTAAATCCTAACTAAGATTGAACCTGAGATCTAAAGTCTAAGGGCCTCAGCCTTTGACCAACCGGGCCAAGCATCATTTGCGTGGATTAGGTTGTATCATTGATCTAATATGATTTAAATTATAAATGGACAATGATATTAAAGCACAAAGGAATATTTAACCAGAAATAAAACGAAGTCGTCCTAAATAGCAATAAAAAGGAAAAGTAATTTTTAAATTTATTACAAAATTGATTATTGATGCTAATATTTGTTATTTTTTAGTTAATATTTAATATATTTATATGAATTAAGCTACGATATTGAACCATGTAATTATCAATTACGGAATATATATAGAAAAAATTATCTTGGGAACAATGAGATTAAAGTGTAAAGAAATATTTAAATAAAAACAAATAAGGGGCATCAATAAAAATAATGAAAGTGAATTAATATAATTTGAAAAAAATAATTTATTTTAAGTTATATATTGCCTGAATTAAACAATGTCCCAAGAGGCTGGATCTGATAGTAATCAGCTAATATTTATAGTTAGACGTTCCAAGTTTGAACCTTAAGGTAAGTAAGTGGTAAAATAAATTGATTTTAACTTTAATCCACCTTTATTTAAAAAAAATAATAATAAAACAATACTAACTAAAATTCTTTAATTTATGAGTAATTATGTGGTATGAAAAGAGGACACAAAAGACAATAGATGTCTCTAATCCAAACTTCTCTATGTTATATGAAAGAAAGAGTCGAATTTTCATTACATAAAGATTTTAAAGCACTTTTAAAGAAAGTACTAATACCCTAAAGTGGAAATATTTCTACAATATTTCAATAGAACATTAAGGAAAGTATAATAAAATGTTTGTATTTACATCAATAGGTGGTCAAATTAATAATATTAATAACGAAGGTATAATTAAAATAAATAAAAATATAAATTTTATACCAATTAAATATAATTTATATATTCAAAGTATATATATAATGTTTAATGTTACATATTAAATATTATTTTTATCAAAATAAAATATAAGATAAATTAATTTATGTAAATAAAAAATAAAATCGTTCTAAAGTAATTATGTGATATGAAAAGAGAACACAAAAGACAATAAAATGCCCCCAATCCAAGGGGGTTTACTACACTATTGGTATCATAACTTTGATCCTTATTTCAAAATGGTAATACAATGTCAATTTTTATCGTTTTAGTACCTTAAATTCTATTTTTATTTCAAGTTAAAGCACATCAAATATATCTGATCAAATTTAGCATGCATGACATCCAGAATAAACATATTTTTAGTATATTCACCATGTAAGCATCTCATTAAACAACCTAATCATCTTATTGGCCTCATTCAACAAAATTTAATTGTGGGCTCCATAAAATTTTAGCAAATTTTATTTTACGGAACCAATAAAATGATTAGGCTGCTTAATGAGATACTTATATGGTGAATATATTAAAAATATACTTATTATGGCTGCCATGAATGCTAAAATTGATCGAATATGTTTGAGGTACTCTAACTTAAAACCAAAATAGAATCTAAAGTACTAAAAAAAAATTAAAATTGTAGTACCATTTTAAAGCAGGGGTCAAAGTTATAATACTAACGGTGCAATAAACCCTTAATCCAAGCTTCTCTATGTTGTACCTAAGAAAAAAAGAGTACAATTTTCATTAAAAAAAAAAAAGGATTTTTAAGCACTCCTAAAAAAACTACTAATCTTTGTGGAATTATATCTATAAGATTTAAATACAACATAAAAAAGTAAAATAAAATGTTGGCATTTACATTAATGGGTTATTTGCAAAAAAAAAAAAAAAAAAAAAAAAAAAAAATCCTAACTTTTAGTGTTTTTTACAATTTAATCACATTTTTTAATTTTGGCAAATTAAAATACTACTTTACAAAATTTTGCACTTCGAATCACTTATGAGAAATGCAGGGACAACATACTTGCATGGCAACTAGAGATTCTATAATTTATCCACATCAGCTACCCTAAAATCCAACCCAAAACTCCCTGTTATAACAAAGAGAACACCTCCTCCATCCCCAAAACATCATCTTTTTTCATCTGACTGTGATAACCTTAATTGAGCACTAAATCTTCAATGCCAATAATGATGACAACAGTAGCGCCACCAGTCAATCATTGCCGCCAATTCCTTCTATTAACATCTAAATCACGACAATTCGTTCTAGCAAAGATTTCCTGTTTTGGTCCTTAATATTCAAGCAAGGTCAGCGTACTCAATGACTTCCACCCACTCTCTCAATTGGTGGGACTAATTCTGATTTAGTGCCAGAAGGAGTACACGAGTGTAATGATAGTCCCAACTGGAGTAGGAACGAAAGTGTTTTTCATAGCTAATTTATGCAAAATGGGGGTGCTTTTAACAAAAAGGGGAGGGTCGCAGTTAGGCGATGGAATCATATGCCTTATAGAAGCATCTCAATTCGTGGTGTATAACTATAATATAACTGTCAATAGTGGTGCTGTTGTTCTCTCATGGAGCTTACCCCACCAATGTAATTCCCCAATAGCCAGTTAACAAAGAAGTTGCAAAACTAAGGCATGAGGTTACAGCCTTGATGGGTAACTAACTCATAAAAAAAAAAAAAAGGAAATTTGACTAAGCTAAACTCAAACTCAACCTACCAAATTGAGGAGATGTTGATCATGATTTGGGTGTCACTAGAGCAGAAAGTTTCTTCCTCTTTAGTTGATATGCCTGTAAAAAAATTAAAATTTTTAAAAAGCAAAGAATAAAATAAAGAAAAGCAAATGAGGTGGATAAAGGAAAAGGAAGGAGGGAAAAAAAATCCTTTGGGCATTTGAATATCTGGGGACAGAATTAAATTCCGTGCATTTGAATATCTGCAACGATTGGTGGATTCATCGGTGGCCTATGTCTAATGTACTATATTTTAAAGTTTATGCCTAATATATTGTAGAATTGCCAATCTTCACCATCTTCTTTACTATCTTTTCAACAATACCACCATCAGTAGCACTTGAGAAGGTGTGCAATAGCAGCAACTTCTCATTTGGAACTGTGCAATTAAGAGGAAGAGCGGGAGGATGTGGGTTCACCTTCTCCATCATCATCAACAACATCAGCAAGAAGAAGAAGAACAACATCATTTTTTTTATTTTCCATTTTGTTAATTATTCTTAATAAGTTGGACATCTATATTCAAGGTTCTACCATGCCAAAATCTAGGCTTAATTAAGTTATTTTATATTGATCAATATATGTAAATTTTAGATTCTCTTATTGATCAATATATGGAAGTTTGAGATCTTATTATTAAGTTAGCATTTATAAATCAATTGTTGAGTGGAAGAATATTTGGTGTTCTTTTAATGTAGATCTAGTCACTCATATACCTTCAACAGTTTGAACTAAACAAATATTTGATTTAGTATATGATTTCCATGTGCGCTAAAAAGAATTAAAATAGCCTACAATACTTAAATTTGTTTTTTTGGGCATTTAATTTTCCTTGTAATTGTATCCTTTAGAACAAAATTTAAATAAACCAGATACATATAGTTGCAATTTTTTCTTTTCAATGTGATATATATATATATATATATTGTCCGGTTGGAAATAGACATGTCCTTTTCTGAGGAAACAGCTCATGTGACTTTTTACATTTTTAACAAATAATAAATTATTATAAATTAATTAATTTACCATATAACTTACTGAAAGTACTATTTTAATGAGTTTAATTATCTAATTAATTTCATTTTTAATATTTAAGAAAATACTATATTAATAAGTTTTATTTTAAATAAATTAAAATAACTAAGTACTCGGTTTATAAAATAAAAAAGCAAATTGTATGATTCTAGTAACAAAAATCTATTAACTAATAAAATAAAAAATATGAATACACAACTAATGTATATAAATTTTAAAATGTAAAAAATATTTAGATAAATTTATGATTTTATAAAAAAAAATATAATTTTATTTTATTAAAATTAATTAATTAATATATCTAAATTGCTCATTTTTATTTGAAAATAAAAAAAAAGTAAATATAAAAGCATTCCCGTGCTTATCATTAATTTAGCATTTATTTGCGTCCAGTAATTGGGCGACTGGCCCAAGTAGTTGCCTTTTAATTGGTCAAACTATTGTGGCTGGGGCTGCCTCCTTCGGTCTTCTCGTCAATTTTTTTGTCCTAATCGAATCCAACTTTTCCTGCCATTATTAACCCGACCCGAATACCCATTTCTATAACCAAGTCAACAAAAATCTTATTCTCTTTCCATTGCCGTGGATTATAAATTAATTCCTTTATTGAATTCGTTAAAACCCACTTACAGTGAAACAGTCCGATTTAACCAAACGCGTCACTAATTAATTAGTTCCATAAAATTTTTTGTCATTTTGACTTCGTATTTACATACTTAGTCCATGTTGTAAAATGCTTTTCTTAGTTTAACATTTTTTTATTTTAAAAGACTAAAATTTAGTAGTAATTTCTTTTAAAAATATTTTAATTTACTTTCTCTGTTTCATTTCATTCCAATTGTATTATAAAAAAATAAAATTCATTTCATTTTAAATAATTTTTTAGATTATAAATAAAAAATAATTTTTTTCTAATTTTACCTATATCGTGATTTTAAAGTAAGTTTTTTGTTAAAACAATTATAATTCACACTAACTTTTAATATTTCTAAAAAAATATTATGTAGTCACTTATACTTATAATTATTTCTATTAAATACGATTTTTAATCTTTATAATACTATTTTAAATGAAAATTGAAATCGAACGGAGATAATATAAGATTTTGATTATTAATTTGTAAAATTAAATTTTTGATTATTAAATTATTATAAAGTTTCTATTATTAAATTAAATTTTCACTTAATTTTAAAAAATATCTTCTTAAGTTTTTGAAGGTACTTTTTTTTGGTTAAGAATTATTATTTTTAGTTTATAATTTGACGGTTGGTCTAAATTTTCGATACACATCTTATTTTGGCTTAAAAACTAATTATTTTGAATTAGTAACTATTAATTGTTATCCCTTTTTCAAAGAAATTAATGCTTCAAAAATTTTAATTTGAAACTAAACATTACTAGAAAATTTGAAATGGTTTTAGATTTACCCATTAGCTCATCATTTCAAAATCTTCAACTTTTCAATTTTATGGGTAGTAGTAAAAAATAATACGTAATTATAATTAGTTATTAAAATGTTAAAAAAGAGCACTATTTTTTAAAATTTTAACCACGCCAAAGTTACCTATCAAATCACATAGAAATTAAATTAAATTGATTTTTTCTTTTTGGAAATAAAAATTATATATAAAACTACAAAATAAATAAAGAACAAAATTGAATTTATTGAGCAATTGAGCACCTTCCTCGAATAAGACCTTTCTTTTTGTTGTTGAGGGTGAGTGGGTATAAAATGGAGGATCATAGTTGAGGGATTGGTGTCTCATATCCTCGTTTAAGTTGCCATTAACAACATCCAATCAATATTTCGCTACTTGCTAAACAGCAAGTCAATCAAGAAGCCCATTTCTTTTCAGCTCAGTTCTTTTCTTGTAACTTTATTACCATGGAAAACTTGATGGGTCTTCTCAGAATCCATGTGCAGAAAGGGGTGAATCTTGCTATCAGAGATGTCTTAGCAAGTGACCCTTATGTTGTGGTCAAGATGGGCAAACAGGTAAAAAAAAAAAAAAGTCTTCTGTTCCTTTCTTATAGTTCTTTGATCAGTCTGGCTTCTGGGTTTCCATGGCCTTTTGAGTTTCTTGATGCTTAAAGGTTTTGGGTTTTAGTTATTCGCTGTAACTGTTCCAAAAGATGATATTAATGGGTTTCTTCAGTTATGAAAATTCATTATCTTTTACTGCTGTTTTGGAACTATGGATTCTTTAATGATAAACAACAAAGAGTGTTCTTATTGTTTCACTAACCCAAGACTAAGATATCAGCAAGATGACTTTTTCAAGGGAATTTACGAATATCTGATAATTGGATTTTCAAGTTTTATAGTTAATTTTTCTCCTTCATCCAGTTTTTAATTTCACCCTGAAAATGTTTTGCTTTCTTTTGTTTGTGTTGTGTTTATAATCTTGATAAGCATTTCTTGCATCAAAGTATAAATTTTTTTCTTTAATGATTTTTGGTTTTGGGGTTTTTCATTTCAATTGATGTTTTATAAAAATTGGTGCTTTGCAGAAGCTGAAGACTCGTGTGGTGAAGCAAAATGTCAATCCTGAGTGGAATGATGTCTTGACTCTTTCCATTGATAATCCAAATCTTCCAATCAAGATTGTGAGCATTTACTATTTTACAGCTGTTTCTTTTTTTCACAACATGTTCTTGATTTTATCTACTAAAGAAACAAGAATAATCAGGTTTACTCCCATGGTTAATTATGAAAGAAAAAGTTATCAATTAAAAAATTCATTTTTTGGTTTGATGGATGCTTGAGGCCAAGATTTTCTGCACATGCATAGACTTCTGGGTCCATCTTAAAAAAAGGGCACGACGGATGGTTGCATTGCATATTGAACAACTTGCATATGTGATAAATCTGGGTTTAATGGAGCGCCTGGCCACTTGCATATGTGATAAATTTGCATCTTATTGTTGTTGTTATGTGAGAAGAGAAATCATAGTCGCAAATTTACATTTGAGCCATGTCATTTGCTGTTCCCTTACTCAACTTGGTAATTAAGTGCTTGTTTTTGTTTCTTCTGCAATGCAGGAAGTTTACGACAGAGACACATTCAGCCGAGATGACAAAATGGGAGATGCCGAGTTCGATATCCTACCATTCGTGGAAGCTCTGAGGATGCAACTTCAAGGCCTACCAACTGGAACCATAATAACAAGAATTCAACCAAGCAGGGAAAATTGCCTAGCTGAAGAGAGCCATGTTGTCTGGGTTGATGGCAAGGTGATTCAGAACATATTTCTCAGACTGCGAAATGTCGAGAGCGGCGAAGTAGAACTCCAGTTGCAGTGGATTGATATTCCAGGTGCAAGGGGTTTGTAGATTGCTTGCAATTATCTTTCAATCAGAGTTTTTCTTTTCTTTTCAAGTTCTTGTTTCTCTGCTCAATGTGCATGTACAGAGTTGAAGAGTGGCTTAAATTAGACAGACTTGCTTTATATTGTGAGAGATATTTGGATTATGGTAATGAAAATGTAATTTGAACTGCTCATATTATTATCACTCAATCATCTGTTCTGTAATTGCATCATTTTCTTTTCAAAATTTTCACGTACCTTGTACCAAGACTAGTGTAATTTGACTCGTATCGATTGGATGGATGAAATTGGTGTTCATTTCCATTTGATAAATGTCATTCGTTTTATTTTTAATGAGAAATTCTTGTTTACCCTACCGATTAGCTAAATGTGTGACATATATGTCATATTTATTAATTTATCTAAAATTATATTTACATACATTAACAACCTTTTAAAAAAGTTTCATCTCTAAACTTATATTCACAAGTCAGATTGCTGCATTTATTTTTTTTTTTTTCAATTTAGTCCAATTAAATACCAATTCAAAAAGCATTATATAATTTTATTAAAAACAGTTCAATCAATTAAAAATTAATATTTTATTCTTTTAATGCGTTTAAAGTAAAAAAATATATTTTTATTTCCAATTAATAAAAATTTTATTTTATATTAAAAAATATTTTTAATAATAATTGAAAATAGTGAAAAGTATACTTTTTTTGTTTAAAAATTTATTTAAAACATTAAAATTTAATTCAAAATAATTTTTATATTTTTTATATCAGCTATGTTGAAAAGATTAGTTAATGGTGAGCCAAATTTGGCTTTGGATTTTATACTCGTTGGTATTTCTTATTGTAATTGATGATTATTAATGAATATCAATGTTGAAATGTTTTCTTCAATATTATAGGCAATCATACTTATTTTTTACGAACTTCCATTAATAAATATCAAAAAGTTCATATTCAATACTTAAAGATCAAGAGAAATGTATCAAACTCAAGATTTCCACTTCATAGAGTAGAATTTTACCATTATATTGGACATTTTTATACTTAATTAGAATTTACTTATACTTTATTAACTTTATTAAGCATGTTAAATATAATAAAGTATAACAAATATATTTTTTGATACATATTTAAAAGTTAATATTTCTGTTAAATTTTTAGTATATTTAAATTATATTTTATCAAATAATAATTATAAATAATAAATAATTTACCTAGTAATAATAAAAATAATAAGGCTTCATTCGGATGGAGTGTAAGGAAGGTAAATAAGGAGAAAGTAAGGGAGGGGTAACATTTTATCCTTATTTGAGAAATTTTTTTTAAGAAGGGTAAACCATACCCCCTGTTTCACCTTCAAATTTCACTATTTCTTCTACCCTAAATTTGAGTGGAACGAGGGAAAGGAAGGAAATATAATTATAAGAATAGTGTTTTGACTTATTTTTCTTACCCTCACTTACCCTTACTCACCCTTGTTAAATCAACCTCATCCAAACAAAGGGTTAGTTAACTAAGCTTCTCTACTCATATCACCATAGTATTAAAATGAGGATTGTTATATCATAGACCTTTATCTATATTGTAATATGGATCATAGTTCATTACACATGTGAGATGAAAATGCGCATCTTTCTTTCTTTTTTTTTTTCACGTCAAATGTTTTTATTTTTGGTCAAACGTCATGGGTTTGCATCTCTTCTCATCGACTTAAACTAAAAAAACAAAAATAGTTGATACTATTTTTGTCTATCCATAAGTTAGGTTCATTGACCTTCATATGTAAGTTCATTGACTTTGACCTGCAAGTTCATTAGTCTTTATCTGCAGAATTGTTAACCTTTTTGAACTTGCAGGTTCAATAATCTTCACATGCATGTTCATTGACCTTCATCTGCATATTCATTGAACATATAGATGAAAGGTTAATGAACCTCTATTATTTAAGTAATGAAAATAATATAAGTTCATTAATAATGAATTGTATGTTTACTAATATTTGCCTACATGTTCATTACTGATTTATATATACAATAGCTTTGTATTTTACTTTTTTTTTTTTGCTCTTGTTCCTCAAGTAGTAGCTCTTGGGCTTGTTTCTCTAAATAGTCCAAAATATGATATTGGTTCCTTATTATATGTGGAATCAGTTGAATCAGATCTAAAAAGCTCAGAAGTCACAATGAAAGTAGTATTTGATCCTGTAAAGCTAGTAGAATACATGCATAAGAGAATAGGAAAACATGTGGTAATAGTAAAAAAAGAACCAAGAGAGAAAAAAGGAGGAGAAAGAGAAGAGCAACGTAAAGAATCCCAGGAAAAAAAAAAGATGGAGATGTAAAAGGTGACAAATTAAAGAACGTGGTGAACAAGAAGATAACAAAAAAAAAAAGGATATCACGTTAAAAAAAATGCGTGTTTTCTCATGCGTGATGGACTCCTAGTCCATTTTGCTATATAGACAAGGTCCATGATATAATTTAGAGAAAATTTAATGGGCTGGCCCAGTCAACACCAATAATTTCCTTTGTGGCCATTCATCTTTCTTCTTTTCACTTTTGTTTTTCCTTCTTTCAGTTTTGTCCAGGTATTGGTCCATTTTTGAAAGAATGGACCAAATTTTTCCGTTTTGTGTGTTTTTCTGTAATTCTTTTTTTTACTTACTTATTATTCTTGAAATAATCTTTAATTTAAGTTTATTGTATCTATTTATTTGACTTGTATATTTTAAATAATTTAATTTTACATTTAAAATCACATTTTTTTATTTTGAAACTTACTATTGTTTAGAATAAAAAAATTAAGCTAATTAACCTAAAATTATTCATAGTTTTCAATAATTAATTTTTCATAATTATTTAGAATTTAGAAATTAAACTAATTAAAGTAAAAATTACCCATAGTATTCAATAATTATTTTTCAGTAAAAATAGCAAAAAAATTATGACTATTTATGGTCTTAATTTTATTATTAATGATGAAAAAACTGAAAAGGCAACAATCGTCAACAAAAATAAATGAAAATCAACAACTACAATTTTTTTGTTGCTTTTTGTTAATTTTGTTATTTCAGTTGTTGCTTTTCAATCATTTGGTGTTTGCCTTTATTTATATTTGTTGTTTGTTGTTAAAAATAAAAATAACAATAAAAATTATGAGATATATAAAAAAATTATTATTATTATCATTAATACTAATAAAAGTAAAAATTTTATTTATGATCTTAATTTTGTCGCTAATAATGAAAGAAAAATTTAAAAATAATAAAAAATAACAAAAATAAACAACAATTAACAATTGACAATCAACAAAAATCAACAACATAAAATTTTTTTGATATTTGTTATTTCAGTTGTTTTTTTAATAATTTTTGTTGTTAATTTAGTTTGTTGACTTTTGTTGATTTTTTTGGCTTTTTTTTTTTTAATTTTTGTTGATTGTAAACTTGTTATATATTGATAATCAATAAGTATAAAATATTTTTTTTTAAAAAAAGAAGTTGTTAGACATTTTAATAAATAAATTAAAATAAAAATAAAATAAAATAAAATTCATATTCTTTAAGAATATAAAAGAAGAAAATTTTATTGATTTTATTGTTATTATAATAGTTGAAGATATTTATTGCTTCTTTTAACAACAATTGAAGATATTTAGTTTATAATTGTTCATTTAAAAAAAAGGTTTTAAGAGAATGTTGCGTTCAAAACCTACAAATGCACGAATTGTGATTGCAGTATAAAAAGTTATCATTTCCATTAGAATTATTTAGTGAGTATTAAATCTCTACTTATGATCTTAGCTAGCAAATCAATAAAGTAATTTAGAAAATCAAAATATAAACCTAAACAATTAAAACTAAGAGAAAATCAAATGATAAAAACATAGAGCTTAGGTTTAGTTTCACTATTTCAATTAGATCATGAACACTTAATTATTAAATTCCTTGATTTCAATTAAGGGTAATTATTCTAAAATACCTACAAACTCTCTCAAGTTCAATTAAGCATGTAAAGATTAAGTTTAACCTACTCTCATGGTTAAGAAGTTAATCTAAACTCATTAAGTTTCTTAACAATTAATTTACCACTATAAAAGTCTGCCTACTGTCATGGTTCCTCGAAGAGCTCGCTTATTCTCGCGGTCAAGTGGTTTAAGTCCTATAAGTCATAAGCTAATAAATTCTCCTAAACCTTGTTGGTGAATCTATCCATAAACATGCAAACAAGTTGGCCAAGAATGAAAGTATACATTAAGTGCAACTCATAAAATTAATTGAAAATAAAATTAATTAATAAAATATTATATTCAATCACATCATAGAATAACTACTCATAACCTAAACCCTAAGAGAGTTTAGCCACACATAATTGTGGCAACAATAAAAAACATAATTAAAGAAATAAAAGATGGTGAAGAAGAAAGTATAGATAAGTCTCTTGAATCTCGTAATTCCTTTTCAATCTTCGACTTCAAGGATTGCTCTTCGAATGTAGAAGCCCCCCTCAAAACACTTCTTAACATCCGTTTTATAGGAAAACTTAATAGAAGACCTCTTAACCCTTGAATTACTCTTCCTTTTTCACTTAGGAAAAATCTCTTTTAATCCGATAAGGCCTTGACATGGTTGTGCCTATTCTTGTGTCACAATGAAGCTCTTCGGCATAGCCTCAGCATGGCAGTGTCAAGGCCATGCTTAACTTCTCCAACTAATATAGAAAGATGCACGGGCTGAAGCATGCCCGTGTCATGCCTGTGTCCAATATTCCTTCAGTTCATAAGCAGTCATGGCTTACGACATGACCATGTTGTACAAATCCTTAATTTTTTGGAATTTCTTTTTAATCTTTCCTACAAAAAGGGACATACTAATTAGTACTTAAATATAAACTCCTAATTTGACTAGAATTGAACCAAAAATAATAAAATCCTAAATAAGACCCTAAAAACTTGAAATCCACCCAATTAACATTATTTATTAATTAAAAGTCATTAAAATTCAACTTAGAAATATATAAATATTACACACATCAAATTCCCCCACACTAAAGCTTTGCTTGTCCTCAATCAAAAATCAAATTTGAAATTTAAAGAATAGCTCAACTACAACCAAAGAGTTATAATTTCTAAGATATGTAAGTCGATAACACCAAGACTGAAAAATGTTTACTAAAGAAGATAATCAAACAAGAATACATCACATATGAACAATTTACTAATCATAATCCAAACACATTACTTTTTAAAATCCAATGAACATAACTCTAGAAGAAAAGCATTTAAGCTTATAATTTTTTCTTTGAAAACAAAAATTGGTTGTGAATGCATTTTACAGTCCATTTCACAATATCTTTTCTTTATTTGATGAGTGCATTTTCAGCTCTATCTTACCATTTTTTTTATTCTCTCTAATTGAAATTTCCCACTTTTAGTTATCCCTAATCGTTCTCGTATTACTAACCATGGATACTACCAAGTGAGTTCTTTTGATACTCTTACTCTAATTAGAGCATTGGAGTAGATTCAAAGCATAAAAAATAAAAATTTAAGTACTGCTCTAAAGAAAAAAGGGATTTTTTTAGAATTAAAAACCAAAATGCATTCTCTCCCAAAATTATGCTCAAATTCAATCTCCAAATTCATGCTTAGGTTATAAAAACTAATTTTTTCATACATAATAACCATGTACAACTATCTTCATTAATAAACCATTTGATAATTCAATAATTGAATCAAGAATGCACACTTATCCACTATCCCCCTTTAATTGCAATTGAGCATCAATTTTGCACAAAACTAAAATAAAAAATTGTAAGGACAAACATCACAATAAGTGTAGAGAAATCAAGTTGAAAGTTAATGAATCTTACCATTTTTAAAATTTTCTTAATTAATTAAAAAGCATGCAAAAATAAATAAAACACAAAAACACAAACATAAAAACATAATCCTAACATTTGAAATCCTCCCCCACAATTATCTATGACATTGTCCTTAATAACAAAAATATTAAAATAAGAAAAAGAACATGAGGACTTCCCTAGTAAGCTTTTGTCTTCTTTTTATGCTCGCTCCAAATTCTTGAATGATCTATGAAATAAAAATAACAAAAACTAAGAAACATAAGAAGAAGAAAATAATAATAACCAAACTAAAAATAAACTTAAACAAAAGAAATAAATAAAAATATGTTGGGTTGCCTCCCAATAAGCGCTAATTTTAAGTCATTAGCTTGACCCCTTGAATATGTAGTATCACGAGTGCAACCGAACATGAGAAATTGTTTTTGGAAACATGTTCTTTTAATTTCTTTTGGTAGACTCCCTTTTGACCAGGTAATAAAGTGCAGACTCCACATGCCAATTCTTTAGTTCTAGAATTACTTGAAGAATGTAAGGCTTATTATATGGGTTCTTACACAGTTAAACAACTTTAATGTATTCCTCGTATATGACTGTAATAGGCCGTGAAACATATGCATTAGTTATAGTTGGCTCATCTTCATCCCATATAGCTTCAAGGAATGTCATGATTTTCTCATCCAACTCATCTTGAAATTAAGGTGAGTGACTTTATATCTCGTCATCCTTGATATCTACAAACTGATTCTTATTCTGAGAGACTTCTTCAATTTCCTAAGTGATAATCTTTTTTTGCACATCATGGCAGAACTTAAAAGTGACTTCATCATCTTGACTTAAAGTGTTCTCTTCATCCTATACACTTTCTTATTGTGCTAGTTGCTTTGAATTATTAATTGGCGCATGCATTTGAAATTTTTGGAAGCTTGCTTTTTGAATTTATGTAGTTAGATCTATTTGCAATCGGTTATTCTTTATATCTTTTATTAGTGCGACCAAAGCTTTTGTATGTGCAATCATTTTAGACATGAATTACTCCATCTTGATCATCAATAATTATTCTTTAACACTCTTGGCCTCCTCTTATTGATAACTCCAAGTATGATCCATACAATTGCTCCAAAATAGGTTGTAGTGAGGTTGTGGAGGTAAATATAAATCATATGGGCAATATGTCCCATTGTGATTCTCTTCACACCAATTACAAACCTAAAAAGAAGATGGAAAATATTTAAATAGCATATGTTCTACATTATATACAGGATCATATACATTTGAACTCAAAAATTGATATGAAAATCTACCATTATCCATAACAAAATTACTTATCAATATTAAAAAGAAAAGAACATAAAATAAAATGCTAGTCTAAGAGAAGTAAAAATTTAATTAATATCAATAATGGTAATCCCGACAACGACACTAAAAAATTATTGCATTCAAAACCCGCAAGTGCACGGATCGTGATTACAGTATAAAGAGTTATCATTCCCATGAGGATTGTATATTGAGTACTAATATCTCTACTTATGATCTTAGCTAGCAAATCAATAAAGTAATTTAGAAAATCAAAATATAAATCTAAACAATTAAAACTAAGAGAAAATCAAATGATAAAAACATAAGCTTAGGTTTAGTTTCACTATTCTAATTAGATCATGAACACTTAATTATTAAATACCTTGATTTCAGTTAAGGGTAATTATTCTAAAATACCTAAAGACTATCTCAAGTTCAATTAAGCATGTAAAGATTAAAATTTAACTTACTCTCGTGGTTAAAAATTTAATCTAAACTCATTAAGTTTCTTGAGAATTAATTTACCTTTGTAGACCCCTGCCTACTATCATGGTTCCCTGAAGATATCGTCTATTCTCGTGGTTGAGTGGTCGAAGTCCTATGAGTCATAAACTAATAAATTCTCCTAACTCTCATTGGTGAATCTACCTATAAGCATGCAAACAAGTTGGCCAATAATGAACATATACATTAAGTGCAACTTATAAAATTGACTTAAAATCAAATTAATTAATAAAATCTTACGTTTAATTACATCATAAAATAACTACTCCTAACCTAAACCCTAAAAAAAGTTTAACCACACATAATTTTGGCGACAATAAAAAACATAATTAAAGAAATAAAAGATAAAGAACAAGAAAGTATAGATAAGTCTCTTGAATCTCATGATTCATCTTCAATCTTCGACTTTAAGGGTTGCTCCTTGAATGTAGAATCCCCCCCTTAAAACACTTGTTAACGTCCCTTTTATAGGAAAACTTGATAAAAGACCTCTTAACCCTAGAATTCCTTTTCCTTTTTCACTGAGGAAAAATCTATTTTAATCCAACACGGTCTCGACATGGCTGTGCCTCTTCTTATGTCACGGTGAAGCTCTTCGGCATAACTTCAGCATGGTTGTGTCAAGGCCGCGCTCAGCTTCTCCAATTTATACAAAAAGATGCACGGGCTGCAACATGCCCATATCGTGCCTGTGTCAAATGTACCTTCAATTCATAAGTAGACATGACTTGCAATGTGCCCATGACATGACCATGTCGTATAAATCTTTGATTTTTTTTGGAATTTCTTTTTAATCTTTCCTACAAAAAGGGAAACACTAATTAGTGCTTAAATATAAACTCCTAATTTGACTAGAATTAAATCAAAAATAATAAAATTCTAAATAAGACTCTAAAATTAAAATATTTCCTAATATAATACTATAAAAAATGTTGAGAAAAAAAAGATAAATATAATACTATAAGAATAGAAAAAAATGTTTAGCAAAAAGATGTTGAGAAAAAAATGAAGATAATAGAAAAAAATGTTGAGTAAAAAAAAATTAAGAAAAAAATAGATGAAGACATTAAAAAAAGTATTGAGAAAAAATAAATGAAAACAATATAAAATAAAAAATATTGTTGAAAAAAAAAACAAATAAAATGTTGAAAAAAAGTTTTAAAGTAAAAAAAATTGAAAAAATCAGTAAAAAGGAAAAAATGTTGAAAAAAAAAAAATCCTAAAAATAAGAGTGACAAAAGAAATGAACTATATTTGAAAGAAAAAAGTTAGAATAAATAGTTTTGAGAGTTTTTCAAGTTAACAACATTTTTGAATTTTTTTTTATTTTAGTACATTTATATAAAGATTTCTGTAATTTACCATAAAACGGGATCCTTTTGGATTTAATATCGAAAATATAATTATGAAGTTGTTCCAAAATTAGAATTCCAACTATGTAAAAATGTAATAAATCGATATAAACATCAACCATTTACAATTCAACATGTGAAGGATTTTTTTCTTAGTGGTTGTATTGCAATTAATCATATCTAATTGACAAATATTTTTAAAGATAATATTTCTTGTTGCGAGTTGCAAAGTCTATAGCACCGTCATAATCCGTAAAAAGTTCATTTTATCTTCCTTGGTAATAGATGGTCTCCCTATATTGAAGGATAAAATAAATATTTTTTTTTAAATTTTTTTGTAGGTTATGATGGCTATATAACCATCACAATCTATGACGCGTATCATGATCTCTTAAATAATTTATATTACGACAGACTTCATCCTTGAGTTTTGAAATGCCCTGCTGCATTCTAAATTCTTGCATATATTTATAGCATCACATTAATAGTTGAATAAGTGATACATATTTTAAATATTTTATATTTAATAGATAAAAATATAATATTTACAAATCTAAGTATTAGGAATAATACAACTAGAGTAAACTAATAGCTGTAATGTATGAACATCTCAATTATTTAACTTTTTTCAATTTATATTTGTATTTTTTATCTATATTATCTAAATACTTTAATTATATGATAGACATTTTAACTAAAAATTATTTTTCTGGATTTGTAATTTTATTTTTCATATTTTTATATCCATGTACATACTAGTTAAGCTAACGGTTTTCGTTTTTAGCACTTATGGCTTGGGCAAGTAATGATTTATTTGGGTCCAAATATTGACTGGACTTTCATTTTTCGAAGCTGGCTGAGAAAGAGAAACTAATGACCAGATAAAGTAAGTTATTAATTAGGCCCAATGATAGCACTTGTTTTATATAAATAATAACAAAAAAGATTTAAAAAAAAAGACTAAAAAGAAAAAGGATAATTGCACAAATAATGTTGAAATGTTTTTATTTTTACTATTTTAATATTCGAATAATTTTTTTTACAATTAACTATTTAGATTTATAAAAAATTTCTAAAATAATATCTCTAATAATTTCTTAATGTTTGTGTATTTTATTTCAAATAGTAATTTAATTTAAATACGTTTCTTTAAATTGAATTTTATTTTTTTGCTATTCTAATTATTTTTTTAAATTATTAGATATGGAAAAAATATTTTTTATTTTATTAATTATAGTGGTTAAATTTAATTTTTTTAATTCACGATTTTAGTCAAATAAAAATTTTATTCATTAAAAATTATTTTATTTTTTAATTTTAATAAATAAAATTTTAATCATATTTCTATTTTAATTAAATTTTATTTTTCTTTTCACCTTTTTAGGTAAGTTTAAAAAATAAATTTAATATTTTTATTTTTCAACAATGATAGTTTAATTATTTTATTTTTTATCTATATTTTTTCAAATATAATATATACAAGTGAAAAAATAAAAAATGAACCTAATAGATAAAAAAGAGCATTTAAATTAAATTATTACTTTCAATAAAATATATAAACATTTTAACTCAGTAAAGCGTATTAGAAGTACTATTTTAGAAATTGTTTCATATTTAAACACTTAATTATAAAAAAATTATTCAAACATTAAAATAGCTTAAAATATCATTTATATATTTATACCAAAAAAAAAAACTCAAACTATAAACGTGCCGGGGACCATTGTGAAGTCTTCACATTACCATTAAAATATCTTCGAAGCAACCCATGACACCTTTTTACCGGGCCATGGGCGCCAAACGTTTGTTTTTATGATGTTCGCAGTAAACAATACCATATTGTCATGGGGCAAATTATATAATGGAACTTCGTTCATGGAACTTTATCACACGGGAGAACTAGAACACTAAAGTATGCGTATATGTTTAACCTCATGAGGATGAAGCTATTTTGGTTACCAGGACAGATTCCGATATTAACGGTAAAGAACAGAAGACAACATATTTAAGTTTTGGTTCCTTTTAAAAAATCAGAAGGTGAAGAGAAGTTACAGGTGATAATGAATGAAAAAAACTACGGGGAATAAAACAATCTGACTCAAGAAAGGAAGGAAGAGCTTACTTTGGGGATGGCCATGGTTGTCTCAACACTAGTATTCTTTGGGCTGCAAAATAAAGTGCTTACTTTTAAATTAAGAAGCTTTACAGTTTTCTGCAATAAAAACTCAAGGCATTGTTGTGTTCAAAGTGCATGAATCGTGAATTATAGTATAAAAGATATTTCTATAAGGATTTTATCGTAAATACTAATATTTTTACTTATAATCTTAGCTAGCAAATCAAACAAAGGTAATTTAGCAAATAAAATATAAATCTAAACAAATTAAACTAAGAGAAAATCAAATAATTAAAACATAGAGCTTAGGTTTAGTTTCATTATTCCAATCAGATAATGAACACTTAATTATTAAACATCTTAATTTTAGTTAAGGGTAATTGTTCTAAAATACTTAAAGACTCTCTTGAGCTCAATTAAGCATGTTAAGATTAAAGTTTAACCTACTCTCGTGGTTAAGAAGTTAATAAAAACTCATTAAGTTCCTTAACAATTAGTTTACCCCCGAAGAGCTCACCTATTCTTGTGGTTGAATGGTTTAAGTCCTATGAGTTTTAAACTAGTAAATTACCTTAACTCTTGCTGGTTAATCTACCTACAAACATTAAAACAAGTTGGCCAAGAATGAAAGCATACATTAAGTACAACTCATAGAATTAATTGAAAATAAAATTAATAAAACTTATGATCAATCACATCATAGAATAGCTACTTATAACCTAAACACTAAAAGGAGTTTAGGCACGCACAATTGTGGCAACAATCATAAATGTAATTAAAAGAATTAAGAGTGAAGAAGAAATAATAGATGAAGCCCTTGAATCTTGTAAATCCTATTCAATCTTCATTAATCACTTGTTTGTTGCTTCGAGGATTGCTCCCCTAATGAATTGAATAGCTCATCCATACCCCCTTTTAAAGAAAAGCCTAATAGAAGACCTCCTTGCCCTTGAATTTCATCTTTTTCAAAAAGGAAAACTTCTTTTATTAACATGGCCTTAACATAGCCGTGTCTCTCCCTATGTTTAGGTACTATTTTTAGAATGGCTTGGCATATGGGCGTTCTTGTCTTCGAGTTAAGTTTTTAATAGGTTGCACAATATGAAACATAGCCATATTGAATGTTCATAAATTCTTCAATTTAGATAGAAAGATGCACAGTTTGAAATAGGACCGTGTGGGTCCCCATGTCCAATGTCCCTTGAGTTCCAAAAGTAGACACTACCTGCAACATTGTTATAATGCAAAATAGCATAGTCATTTAGGGTAGTTATGTTTTACATTTCCTATGATTTACCTATGTTTGTTTAATCATTGCACCATTTTTCTTTATCTTTGTTGTTCTTACTTCAATTTTATGTTTTATAGGTTTTCTCGGGCTTAATTCGTACATAGAAGAAGTGCATTAAAGAGTCTTTGAATGAAGAAAGGATTAAGAAAGGATAAATGAAGGCTGAAGTGAAGAGTGCCAACTTAGCACAGAGTGTTGAATCATGACATAAACCTAGAGTGATGACTCATCATAGAAACCCAGTGTGCCGAGTTCCTCCTGATCAACACATAATGGTGACTCGTCCCCAACACCCCTTCATTATACCCTTTTATATTTGTACTTATTTCTAAAGGGCACTAAATAGGGTGCTAAGAGGCCTATAAATGAATGGGTTTGGCTCTATTTTAGGCATGAAAAATATATATACTTAGTTTGTTTTATGTATTAGTATAATAAAAATAAAAACTTTAGTTTTATTAAGAAATAAAAAAAATTGAAGTGTGAAAGAAGACTTAGCCAAGAAATCAAGAGAGGATCATTTAACATTAAGGGATTACTAGAAGAATTAGTAAAAGGGATTATTCATTCAACTTTTCCCTTTTCTTTTACTATTATTTGATGTTACAAGTTCTTACTTATTATTCTTTAACTTATTCTAGTATGTGTCCTGGCTAAGTGCTTCTTTGTAAGAATTACAATGATGGATTAATATAAGAACTACATTTTTATCTTTTATTAATGATTGATTTAATTTCAATTAAGTTTGTATTGTGTTATGTATGTTTGATCACCATATGTAACTTCTTAATCAATTGTTTACAATGAGAACTGGGATACTTTGGTGGAAATGTAATTGAAAGTACTTAAAGGTTAGAATAACACTTAGAGACAAGACATTCACTTTAAGGGAATAAAGAATTAGTATGGTACTTATTGGTTTTTACTTATCTCTAAAATTTCATGAGAATGAATATGGACTTTAAGTGAAAATACCCTTAATTGACAATGAGAGTTGCTTTTAAGAATCATTGGCTAATTTCTTTAATCAATACATGTTTATTTATATAATTAATTATTTCTAAAGTTCTTGATTCATGCTAAATTGTAATTCTCACATATATTGCTATAAATTATTGTTAGTACATCCATTTTAATTAGAATAGTTAGTAATTTAGTAATCTAAGTTAGTTAGAATATATTAATACTATTTTAATATCATCTTAGCTATCCATCTTAGTACTTATTCGATTAATATAAAAATTTACTCCAAGTTCCCTAGTATTTGACACCTTACTTGCTCTATACTAAGTCCTAAAGATTAAGGTTAATTTGATTTGCAACAAACACACCCATGTCATTGCCATGCCATGCAAATCTTTAACTTTTTGAAATTCCTCTTTAAGCTTTCCTATAAAAAGGGAAAAACTAATAAGTACTTATATAAAACTCCTAATTAGACAAAAACTAAACCAAAAACAATAAAATCCTAAATCAAACTCTAAACTAAAATATTTTCTAATTAACTTAAAATCTATCCAATTGACATTATTTATTAATTCAAAAGTCATAAAAATGAAACTTAGAAATATGTAAATATTAAACACATTAAATTCCCACACATTAAAGCTTTGTTTGTCTTTAAGGAAAAATCAAATTAAAAATTTAAAGACCAGTTCAACTACAACCAAAGAATTATTATTTCTAAGTTATGCAAACCGATGACACTGAGATTGAAAGTTGTTTACTAAAAAAGATAATCAGACAAAAATACATCATATATATGAACAATTTACTAATTATAAACCAAACATTTAACTCTTTTGAAATCTAAAAACATAACATTAAAAGAAAAAGATTTAAGCTTATAATTTTTTTCCTTTCTTTGAAAACAAAATTTGGTTATGAATGCGTTTTACGCTCCATTTGACAACATTTTTTTTTCTTTTGCTTTAGTGAGTGTGTTTTACGCTTAATTTCATCATTTTTTTTGTTGTGCTAAAAAATGAGTGCATTTTATGCTCCAACTTGCATTTTCTTCTTTTTTTTTTGTTGAATTACAAACCAAAATGCATTCTCTCCTAAAATCATGCTCAAATTAAATATTCCAAGTTTATGCTTAGGTTATAAAAACTAAATTTTTCATACATAATGGCCATGATCAACTATCTTAATTAGTAAACCATTCAATATTTTGATAATTGAATCAAAATTGCACACTTATATACTATCACCTCTAATTGCAAGTGAGCTATAATTTTGCATAAAACCAAAAGAAAAGTTTTCAGGACAAGCTTTACCATAAGCGTAGAAGATTTGAGTTAAAGTTTAATGAAAATAAAAAAACCTTTTATTTTATTTATTTATTTTTGTAAAAGCAATTATCTAGTAACTACCTAACTGCAATATGTGTATGCAATATACTAAAATTATATAAAATGCAAAATTTGTGCAAAATTTTAAATCATGATCATTTTAAAACTAAAATTAAAGACTATAAAAAACTAAAATGCTAGACCAACAATCATGAAATGAAAATGCAAATGGCACCCTCCCATACACTTATCATTGTCATTATGCATAATAACTAAAGTAAAAGCAATAATAAAAAAGAAAAACATAACAATAAATGAAATAATAGGAAGAGAAAAGAAATACTACCCTAAATATTCATTTTTAAAGAATGCACTAAGCAATAGAAAAACTAAACAAAATAAAATGACAAAATTGAGTATGTGGTAAGGTAAAAAAAATAAAAAGAAATTGAGAAAAAGGTTAAGAGAAAAAGAAGAAAGAAAAGGATGAGGGAAAGTGGTTAGGGTTTAAAAAGGGATTTATATTATGGGCTCGTGACATGGCCATATCGAGGCCATGTGGTGGTTGTGTTGTTTGACATGGCCATATGGTGGTCTTGTTGTTTGACATGGCCATTTAGTGGTCACGTCGGGGCCGTGTTGCAGGGCATGTAGTGTTCTATAAGAAACATCAAATTTTTAATCATTCAAGCATGGTTAAAGCATGCCTATGCTTTAGACTATGTGCCAGGAAGTAGCCTATGCAAAGTACTCATTGTGACACAACTTGGTGCATGGCCATGTCATGGTTGTTTGCTAATATGGGAAAATACATATAATGAAATGTACCTGGGCACAACTAGTGACATGGTTGTGCAGCTGGGTGTGTTGATCCCCCAAACTCACATTTTTAGCCTTTTCATCTTTTCTCTTCATGCATGATGATCTTATGATGAAAAACTAAGATAAATAAAGGAAAAATAAGGCATAAAAATAAAAGAAAATTAAAAAATGAGTAAGAGAATATTGGGTTGTCTCCCTATTAGCACTGATTTAAGGTCGTTAGCTTAACCTTAATGTCAGATCTTCATTTAGGGAGGATAGATTAAAGAATAATCCTCCCCCACTTGAGCTTACTTATTTAATAATCAGAAAGAAGATGAAAAATTCTTAAAATTCATAACCTTCACAACACTTTTAATTCGTCACTCTTTAGTATCTTTCTTTAAAGGTCCCTTTTTCTTCTTAACTTTCTTAGTTGCTTTCACCTCCTTGGTATCATAAATTAAGTGCATGTTAAGTGGCTCTTTAAGAACTTATGGAAGAACGTCTTTAGTATAAACCTTAACTACTTTTCAAAAAGTCATTATTGAAGATTGATATGGAAGAACGTCTTTAGAACAAGTTGTTATTAAAGATTGATATGGTGTCTTGAAGACATCAAGCTTTACTTTTCTTCTTAAATCTCAAGAATAATTTTTCCATGTTTGACATTAATAATTACACCCACAGTAGCAAGAAAAATGATGCCCTAAAATGATTGGAATTTAAAGGTCCTCCTTTATTTCCAAAGTGATAAAATCTCCTAGCACATAGTAATCTTTAACTTTAACAGGTATAACTTCTAGGATTCTATAAGGATAGATAATGGACCTATCCACTAGTTATAGTGATACCGTTGTTGGTTATGGCTTACCAATGTTTAGGCACCTACAAAAAGAAAGAGGCATAATGCTCACACTTGCACCTAAATCATATAAAGACTTACCTATAAACTCATTTCCAATAGTGCAAGGAATAATGATACTCCCTACATCCTTAAGCTTTTGTGGAAGCTTATTTTTAATTATTGTAATACATTCATTATTAATAGGAATGGTCTCAAAGTCTTCCCACTTCCTCTTATTGGTAATGATGTCTTTGAGGAACTTCATATATGAAGGCATTAAGGTAATGATATCTAAAATTGGAATGTTTAATTTAAGCTACTGAAATGCCTTAAAAAATTTCCTAAATTGTGTGTTATGTTTGGTCCTTTGTTGCCTTTAAGGGAAAAGGTAGTGGCAGAGTATTAGTTTTAGCACCTCTTCTTTCTTTGATTCCTTTTCTTTAATGTATTCCTTAGTCTATTTTTCATCCTTATGAACATCCTTTATAACCCTTTTTTCTTCTTTTTTGATTCCCACTATAGGTATTTACTTTCCAATTTGAAGCATTATTACATTCATATGCTCTCTTGGGTTCTCAAGTTGATTAGAAAGTTGACTCAGTTGTCAAAAATTAGAGGCACTAGCTTGTGAAGCAATTTAATTCTCTAACATCATGATATGTATAGAGTTGACTAATTTGAGATGCTTGGGATGCAAATTGAGATGTTAGATTCATGATAGCTTCCTTTTGCTCCTTTTGAACTTTAAGAAACTTCTCTATCATGCTCTTAATGTTAGGTTTATTATTGTATTATTGATGGAAAGTATTATTTTATTAGAAGCTAGGTGGGGGCTATTTAAATTCTTAGTTGGCATTTTGCACTCCTCCTTAATTGGACTATTCAAAATTGGGGTGATTCTACTATCCTGGATTATATGTGTTTGAGTAGGGATTTTCTTATCCCGTTTAATAGTTATTCAATGCATTTAATTTCTCAATTGAAGTCTCTTAAGAGAAATAATTCCCTTGACATTCGGTGGTAGATGGCCTCCTTTATATTGTTCACACATGTACACAAACATAGGATTGGGTGCTTTGGTTATACCTTCTAATTTCTTTGTGAGCATGTCTATCTTTGCATTTATAAGGTTCTAACTATCTACTAACTCATTTTAGTGCACTTCTGACTCTTTGCTACTGATAATTATTAGATGCCATAGTCTCAAGTAGGTTATGTTCATCTTCAAGTGTTTTGTTCATGAATGAACTTTGAGCTATAGCATTTATGGTGATCTTTATTTATTTAGTGAGTCATTGATAGAATGTCTGAATGAGCAGCCATTAAAGAACTCCATGATATGGGCATTGACGCTACAAGTCATTAAATTGCTTCCATGCTTCATATAAAGATTCACCATTGTGTTGAGTGAAGCTTGTGATTTCTTTTTAAAATTTTGCTATCTTGCCTAATGGAAAATATTTACCCAAAAATACCTTCAATGACAAATCCCATGAGGAAATTAATTATAGTGCTAAAGAATGTAACCATAACTTAGCTTTATCCCTCAAGGAGAAAAGGAATATTCTGAGCTTCATTGTGTATACACTAACCCCATTCATCTTAAATGCATCATAAATCTCCAAAAATTGAGTTAAATGGGAATTAGGATCTTTATTTAGTAGACCTCCAAATTGCAATTGCGGAACCATTTAAATAATCACTAGTTTGATATTGAATTTGTTAGCTTTAATAGTAGATCTTACAATACTACTTTGGTTGTCTCTTAGATTAGGCATCATGTACTCTTGAAGAGCAAAATTCTTTGCTTCCTGTGTTGCTTGATTATTAGCCATTATTTGCATGCCTTTATTGTGTTTTTCCTTTTGGTTCTCTTTGCATAATTTCTCAATTTTAGGATTGATCTTCTTTAGATTTGCTCATTGAGATGGAGTATTCATAAACTGGCAAAATGCCTAGAAAGTCAATAAACATAGCAAATAAGATATAAAAGAAAAATACTAGTCTAAGAGAAGTAAAAATTGAATTAATATTAACATTGCCAATCCCTGGCAATAGATCCAAAAACTTATTATGTTCAAAACCCGTAAGTTCACAAATTGTGAATTGTAGAACAAAAGGTATCATTCCCACTAGGATTGTATATTGAATGCTAATATTCCTACTTATAATCTTAGCTAGCAAATCGAACAAAAGTAATTTAGTAAATAAAATATAAATATAAATATAAATAAATTAAACTAAAATAAAATCAAATAATTAAAATATGGAGCTTAGTTTTAGTTTCATTGTTCCAATCATATCATGAACACTTAATTATTAAACATTTTGATTTTCGTTAAGGGTAATTGTTCTAAAATGCTTAAAGACTCTCTCGAGCTCAATTAAGCATGTTAAAATTAAAGTTTAACCTACTCTCATGGTTAATAAGTTAATTAAAACTCATTAAGTTTCTTAATAATTAGTTTACCTCCGAAGAGCTCACTTACTCTTGTGGTCAAATGGTCTAAGTCCTATGAGTCTTAAGCTGGTAAATTACCTTAAATCTCATTCGTTAATCTACCTATAAACATGCAAACAAGTTGGCCAAGAATGAAAGCATACATTAAGTGCAACTCATGAAATTAACTGAAAATCAAATTAATAAAAATTGTGTTCAATCACATCATAAAATATTTACTTCTAATCTAAACCCTAAAAGGAGTTTAGCCATGCATATTTATAGTGACAATCATATATGTAATTAAAATAATTAAGAGTGAGGAAGAAATAATAAATGAAGCTCTTGAATCTTATGAATCCTCTTCAATCTTCATTGATCACTTATTTGTTGCTTTAAGGATTACTCCTTAAATGAATTGAATAGATCATCCACATCCCCTTTTATAAGAAAAGCTTGATGGAAGACCTCATTTCCCTTGAATTCCTAAGTCTTTTAAAAAAGAAAAACTTCTTTTATTTGATATAGCTTAGACATGACCTTGATATGGCCATGTCTCTTCCAATGTTCAGGTGTTGATTTCTAGCATGACTTGTCACATGGGCATTGTAAGCACCCAATTTTGGGATGCAATTATGCACGCGTGTGACAAAAGCCCCTATGATGAAAATTTAATTAAAAATTGATCTCTGGTGTCTAGTTTCGTGATTTAAAGGACTAAATTGCAGCGTTTTATGGATTTAATTGAAAAATTGATTTTTAGGGATTTGATTATAGAAATTAGAAACTATTGAGGACCTTTTTTTGTAATTTAATTTAAAAAAATGGTGAAAATTGGTCGGCCGACATTTAATGTCGACCGGCATTAGGCAATGCCAGTTAGCATTAGAAGTTGAAAATCGGCATTGTAGAATGCCAATTTTTTCTAAAAAGTGATTTTTACTCTGATTTTGTGATTTTTTACACCGATTTCATCTTTTTTCATTTTTTCTTTGGTCTAGGACATCACGTGTCCCTGTGTGTGAGTCTTTGATTTTTCAAAACCTTATCGCTCATCATCTTATTATCTTGTTATTAAAAATTCAAAAAATAAAATGTAGACTCCTAAGAGACTCTTAATCTTGCTCCCAACTATTGCGCAAGTTCCCTATGTGATCACAGGAGTTGGGGTTGCTAAGCTAGGCTTTAAAAGCTGAGAGATTGAGTCTATGAAGGGGGAGGAAAAAAAAAGAAAAAAAGAATTGCAAGAAAACCCTAGAAAAAAAGAGCTACAAAAAAACTAGAGAGAATAAAAAGCCTAAAAGCTACTGCAAGAAGAGTGTTGATTGAAAAAATACAGAGAGAAAAAAGAGAAGAGAAAAGAAGAAAAAGAGAAAAAAAAAACCTTTTAAAAAAATACTTTCTTTTTAAGATCCAGAAATCAAGAAAAACACAGAATTAATTTTCTCAAGACGGTGAAATCCCATTATGATAGGCATTCCAATAGCATCTGCATAGCATCAGTCTTCTACTCCTTTCTTTTTTATTATTAATTCTTTCTTTTATATTATTTTATTATTTGTGATTTTTTCTCTATTTTTTTGTTTAGTTTTCATTATTTAGTTTTCTTTGTTCATTTATTCTAATATTTTTTTATTCTTTGTGTTTCATGTTTCAATGATGATGAACACATGATTGAACCAAGGAAAACCCATGGAGAATCCATAAATGAAAACCAAGAATCAGGATCCAAATTTAATTCTTATGTATTTTTTGTATTTTTTTTGTTCTATCGAATTTATTTTTTAGGTTTTGAATTTGTTTCATTCATTTTCTTAAGGGTTGTAATTTTAATTTTATTTTCTTTGTTATTTTTGGGTAGAGTTTGTAATAGCCCTAATAGTAGGAATAGTAGAATTTTATATTCTCTGCACTAAAATTGATTAGTAATTTAGGTTCAATTGAGTAAAAATCAATTAAAATCAATGGTAGCTTTAGATTAATTTAGGGTTACATATAAATTGATTTAGTGTTTTTTTAGAAAATCACATAAATCTTGTGTTTGATATGATTTTTTTTTTTGGGTTTTATTTTTGGATCTTTTAGTTATTTGGGCCCTAAGCCCACGATAGGTCTAAACCCACTAAATAAAAAATAGGCTTAAAAATGGTTTAGGTTAATTAATTAAAATCAATTTAGCCCCATTAGATTAATTTAGATTTAGGCCCATTTCTAGGTTAATTAAAATTAATTTAGAGTTAGCTCAACCCATTAATTTCATTTCTTTTAAAATAAATAGATTTAGGATCACATCACTTAATTTAAAATCAAGTTAAACTTAGGCCAACTTATTAATTTAATTTCTTCTTTAAAATTCAGTAGACTTAGGACTATTCCCTTAGTTAAATTAAACCAAATAGACTTAAGTTTACTAAAATTAATTAAAAATGTAGGTCTTTTTCTAATCCATTTCACTTGTAAATAAAAATATGTAGAAATAGCTAACTTTTAAAAATTAACATAGTTTAGATTTAGGGACACTGCCTTTTGTGTGCATTTTTTACATGTAATTTTATGACCTGTTGCCTTTTTGGGTTAGATGGATGTTTAATTAGGGTTTAAATAAAATTGCATGTGATTAGAGAATAAAATAGTAATTCATAAATAAATCTAAATGAACACAAAACTGAAAGAAGTTAGTATTTCATTCTTAGAATCTCCTGGTTGTGGTACTAACTTTCTTTTAGAGAATCAAGTACCACCTTTCGATTTGTCCCAGTTATTATCCTCGATGGCAACTCCTCATCTCCACGCTATGTCTTTGTGATATAGTAGTGTGTTTCCTAGGGCCCTGAGCTTAAATAGTGTCACTATTGCTAAAATCTTAGGCGCATGCTAAACCCCGCCATCTATAGTGGTGACTCCATTGGGGATAAGAGATACTGATTCTACTCATGCTCTTTAGAATTATTTTATTGATTATTATTTTATTCTTTGTATTCATTCTACGTGTCCCTATTACCTGATGGTATTGGTTTATGACTCCATGATTCCACTGGCTTCATGGGGTTGTAGGTTGGCTAACCATCACTCTTAGCCTTAACTCGGTCCAAGAGAGATTACCGGGCTCATCTAACCAGAGTCTGTGACCCAAATCTTAAAGGGGGAGGTAGTCTTCTCTCGAGTTGGTAAAGGATGCCAAGCTCCTCTGACCTTGGCATGTAACTCAAGTCCTAAAGGAGGGCATCTTATTAAGGGAACCTTGACTTTTTCACCAGACTCCAACCACATATAATGGCTTAGTTACCTCCCTTAGGATTTACCCAAATTTCTTGTATGATTTTTTCCATGAGGTATTGTAGATGGAGAGGTTTAGTGCGTGTCCAAGATTTTAGCAACCACGACACTGTTTGGGCTTAGGGCTCTAGAGAACACACTAACCACTGTCACAAAGATATGGCGTGGAGATGAGGAGTCACCACCCAAGGTGATAACTGGGACAAATAAAAAAGGTGGTACTCGATTCCCTAAAAGAAAGCTAGCACTATAACCAGGAGATTTTGGATACAGAATACCAACTTCTTTCAGTCTTGTGTTCATTTAGAATTACTTTATGAATTATTATCTTATTCTCTATTTACATGCAATTTCATATAAACCCAAAACAATCAACTCCAAGGCAAACTAGTCATGAAATATACAAGTAAATAATGCATTCAATAAATCATGTAATCCCTAGGTGAGTCTAATCTACATGGATTTTAAATAAATGACTTAAATCTACATGTTTTAAATTATAAGTGAACCTAAAGATCTAATTCCTTTTGATTTTAATTAAATGAACCAAAGTCTACTAATTTTAATTATAAATACGAGCTTAAATCTACAAATTATGGAATATTTAAATTAGTGGGTCTAATTTTACATGTTTTAATTAAATGGTGAGCTTAAATCTACAAATTATGAAGAAAAGGCTTTAAATTAAATGGGCTAAGTCTAAATTAATTAAATTAAATTAGGTGAGTCTATGTCTAATTAACTAAATGGGCCTAAAGATATTTCTAACCTAAAATCTAATTAGTTATGGACCTAAAAAATATTTTAATTATTTAAACTTAATTAATTATTCAATGAGATGGGCTAAAAGAATTACTTAAACTTAAATAAATAAATCAAGACCTAAAGTGGGCTTAAGGCCCAAAACACATAAAAATAATAAATAAATACCAAAAACAAATAAAACATAAAAGAAACAATTAAATAAGATTAAACAAATAATTAAATTAATCCTTGCTAAAACCCTAATTTTTATTAACATGCAACCTAAATTAATCTACTTCCTCCATTGATTTTAAATAATTACCTAATTGAAACCTAATTTTACTAACCAATTAAATAAAAAATAAACAAACAACCATACATGTAATTTTACTATTCCTACTATTGGGGCTATTACAATAAATAATAAAATAATAAATACACCCCATAAAAATGAATAAAATAAAGCAATAAATAAATAAAAATAAACTTTAGAAACTATGTCTCTACAAGGTTTTATCCATGGTTTTCCATGGGCTTCTCATGAATTCATCCTTCCAAATATGATCGCCATACGTTTTCCTCCATAATCACCACAAAAAAATAAAATAAAATTATGATTAATGAATAAATTATAATAATAACTCAAAAGAATAAAAATAATTAATAATAAAAATAAATAAATAAATAAATAATAATAAGAAGATGATGATGATTATGAATGATTTGGGGTACTCCTCAAATTTATAATTCACCATTCTTGATAAGTTTTCGAATCTTCTTCTTCAAAAATTCTCCAAGGATCTTGAATTAATTGAAGAACTAAAAGGAATTTTTGTAGAAAATAACTCAAAAAAAGAAAAAAAAGAATTAAAAACCCTCTTCAAAACACGTTTCTCTTTTTTTTTCTTCTCCCCCGTCTCCCCTTCTTTTTTCTTCCTTCTCTCTATTTCCTCTTCACCCCCTCTCTCTGTTTCTTCCTTTTTTCCTTTTTCTTCCCTCCCTTTTTTTATATAGTGGAATTAGGAAGGCTAACCCTAATCTTAATATGATTCTAATTCCTAAAGTATAAGATTAATACTTAAAATTATATTTATGAATTTTAAACCAGTTAGGATTGAGTTAATTAGGAATTTTAAACCAATTGAAACTGAACTAAAAATAGGAAAACAAAGACGGAAGAATTCAATTTCGACTGGGATTGTGTAATTCTGATCGGAATTATACAATCCCAATCGAAATTGGTGTAATTCCGATCAGAATTATGGAATTTCGACATATATATATATATTTAACATTTAATTATAAAAAGGCCCCTGGAAGAATCTAAATTTTGCAATAAGGTCCTAAAAAGAACTTTACGATTTGGTCCGTGAAAACATTAAATCCTTCCTTTAAAAGTTGCATTTAAACCCGTAGAATTTTTAAAAAGTAAGTATCGAAGACATTTTCATTACTGGAGTCCTTTGCTGCATCCATAACACATCATCCCGAAATTGGGTGTCTATAGGTATTTCTATTTATAAAAGCCTAAGCCCATACTTTTGAAGCCCACTTGGGCCAATAAAGATTGGGCTAGACCTTTATACTTAGAAATGCTATTTCTATGCTTATTACCATGAGGTATTTCTATTTATAAAAGCTCAGGCCTATACTTTTGAGACCCATTGGAGTAATGAAGATTGGGCTAGACCTTTATACCTAGAAATGCTATTTCTATGCTTTACTGCTTTAAGAGAGATCTAGTATGCACGTCGGTCCTTGATATCCCCCATTGATATTGAGACCAAGACCAAAAATCCTAGGCCAAGAGACTCGCCATTAAACACATTTGTGGGAGGAATAAGGTTGGAAGGATGTATGTTGTACACTTGATTGATACTTGCTACTTGTTGCATAGCAAGTGCATCACGCATACATGCATCTCGTTCATCATACTATCACCTTGTTTTATAGCCATTATAGATACATTAGGGTCTTCTCATATTTGAGGATGATGAGGTGGCAGATTAAGAAGAACGAGTTAGAGTCCTAAAGCCTTAGCAAAGGAAATCCTGAACAAACTAGATAGATTGGAAAGAAGCCCTATCAACTTACTTGGAACCTAAACTAACTTCATATGAATAGAAATAAATGGAACAACAATACGGGAACTAGACCTTAGAAGACACCAAGGGAGCTATTATGGAAGACATAAGGTCTATAATGCTAGATGAGTTGAGACAAGCACTATCTGGACTGATGGAACCTACTGCTGTCATACCACCATCTGTAATTGAACAATTACCTACTGCTGCTACTGTCCCACCTATTGCAGATGCTCCACCTATTGCCAATAATGCTAGGAGGCAACCTATTGCTATAAACCCACTTGCTATTAATGTAAAGCTATAGGATGTTAAGAATTACGTGGTAGAGAAGGCAAAAAGAGAATTACTTGAACTGGTATAAGACCATGAGTCCAAGCAGATGCAAGCACTGACCCAGAAGATGTCTAAGATGGAAAAGTTGATCAGGGGACAAGGCATGGGGCATTCATTTGACTTCAATGACATGCTATAAATGGAACATGATAGGCTGCTTAATAAGTTCAAGATGCCATAACTACAAAAATTTGATGGGAGAGGAGATCCGAGGATTTATCTCTGCCAGTACACAATAACCATAAGTACTACTAAAGCACCAATAGTAGTGATTACTAAGTTGTTTGTGTTATCCTTAAAGGGAATGGCTGTAAACTAGTATCATGGGCTGGAAAAATTTATGAGAGCTGACTAGAAAGAACCATGTACTACCTTTTTAAAATAGTATGATTATAATACTAGATTGGAAGTGTCCATAAGAGATCTAGAACTAACAAAGCAAAAACCCAATGAATCTTTCTCTAATTTCCTACCAGATTCATGAATAAAGCAGGGTTGATGAAGAATAAGCTGGCCAAGAAGGATCAGGTTAGGATGATAGTTCAAAATGTGTCACCTAATCTAGTCAAGAGGTTATATATGATGAACCCCAAAAATTTCATAGACCTGTATGATGATGGTCTGCAAGTAGAAGAGATTTAGAATGACAAGAAAAGAAGCTCTAGATGCACTATAACCCAAAACTACCTAACTAGGGGCACACAACAGGGAAGTACTAAACGAGCTGTGAAGCTGCGTGCTGTTCAGCAATCCTAGAGATTCTCCAACTTTAACCAACCACTCTCCAAAGTCCTAGAACGATTGATCCAAAAAGGCTTATTCTAACCCTTAACCTTCTCCAAACCACATAACCTGAATGTCCCAAGCAATAACCCCAATAGCTACTGCAAGTTTCACCAAGTAGCTAGCCACTCCATAGATGTCGGTATTCACCTCAAACATGAGATCCAAAACCTAATAGACTCCAAAAAAATCACAGACTTTGAAAAATCCAACTCTAACCCAAACACTAGAAACAATCTTTTCCTTGATTACTAAAATGTCCTACCATCGGCCACCATGATGATTAACTCAGGAGTGAGCGAAAAGGAAGTGCTAAAGTCCTTTAAAAACCTAAACCCTATAGCTAATGGAAAATCTCTTGATGCCTCAAGAGGATTTGCTAGGGTAGCCCGTAGGGAAATTTGACTATAAGGTGTTCTATTCCAAATTGCCCTCTGCAGATATCCCAGGTGAATCAATTATGCTCTTAGGATAGGGTGATGAGTTTAATGATGAGAAGGAATCCAAAACCCCAAAACAACCAAGATTTAATGATTTATTAGGGTAGCCCTTAGGCAAATTTAATTATAGGGTGTTATATTTAAAGCCTGCTTCCAGTTATATACATCTTAAGGAGATTGTGCCCTTAGGATGGGATGATGAATTTGGTAATGGGCCAACAAAAGAAGAGAATAAGGAGTCTCTAACTCTTGAATAGGGGATTGAGGAATTATTGAGAGCACACTTAGGAAAGCTTATCATGGAGGGAAAGGAAATGCGCACAATAGAAGTATGGAAGGATGGAAAGAGGAACAAAATCATTACAGTTGTAGACATCTTATATGACTCTGATGAAGAGAGTATCACTAGTTTGGATGTGTGGAGTAATGACCCTAAAGTGAATCATGTCATTAGAAGTAAGAAGAACTACAAGGTAGTAGAAAAGAAGATTGAGAGAGTTGCAAAAAGAAAAGAGACAGATGATGCAAAAATAGAAGGAGAAAAAGAAGACCTTATTATGGAACAACTGAAGAAGGCTAAGGTAAATGTCAGTATCTGGGAACTATGCACTGAGGCAGCCACAGAAGAGCTCTGGTGAAAGCTCTATTGAACATAAACATTGAAACAATAGCCACACCCAAGGCTATGGTAGCAAAGGTTATAGAAAAGAAACACGGGCCAATAACCTTCTCAGATGATGACTTGCTTTGGAAGGAAGAAATCATAACAAGACACTATTTATCTAAGCTGAAGTAAAAGGGAAAAGAACTAACTTTGCAATGGTTGATGATGGTTTTGCAATTAATGTATGCCCATTGAAGATCTTGCCTAAGTTAGGTTTGAAAGTTGAAGACTTGATAGATTCAAACCTTATAATCAGAGCCTATGATGACAGTACTAGGAATGTGGAAGGGACATTCTAAGCTCTAATTAAAACAGGACATGTGGAATTAACCATTGAGTTCACCATGATGGATATACGAGTTACTTATGCCTTAATGTTGGGAAGGCCATGGTTCCATGCTCTAGGAAGGGTACCCTCGACTGTGCACCAGAAGATAAAATTCCCTCATGAAGGAGATGTAGAGACAATCGAAGCAGTAACCAATACAACTCTGGCTGCCATGCTGAAAAAATAGAAACAAGTGTGTGGTCCTCCCAATTTTCAAATTACTAGGATATTTAATGGGATTGAGATGGACCCAAGGATTGCAAAAATGATGAAGAGCATGAATTACCAACCTGGACAAGGGCTAGGCAAGAATGAGCAAGGAAGTCCTAAGCTATTAGAATTTAAGAGTCAAAATAACACTAAAGGATTAGGGTATACTAATATAGGATCTACCAATAGAAGGGCAAGAAAAAAAGAGAAGGCCAAGAGAAATAAGGCCATAGGGAGAGCTAGGCCGTTAAGTGAGAATTTCATCGAGCTACGAAAGGGCAAGTACTATTTAGGTATTAAGGAGTCCGTTAATGTCGTTGGCAAAAATGTTCCTAGGTTTAAGATTTTCAAGGACCAGATTGTAAAAAACTTAGTCAAGAGCAGCAAAGAAGAAGTGATGAAGGAAGTAGCTAAAAGAATAGGGGATGCAACTGTCGAAGAGCTACTGTGTCTACCACCTGAAGAGGAGACACCCTAGGATTTAGCTACTCTTATTAGTGATAGCCTTACTAATGATTTTTATAAAGAAACTGATGCAATAACATCTGGTCTCTATGAGGATGAAAGCTGTGTTTTTCCTTTGGTCAATGATATGAATGTTGGTTTTGCTTACTTGTGTGATGTGCATCTTGATAGTTATGTGCTTTATAATTTTAATCATTCATACATGTTTGACATTAATTTAATTTAATTTGATTCATTTAACATAGGCATAAATGATAATCCAAAGAACATTTTTATATCACATGATATAACTCTTGAAGAGAGGGAAAATTTTGAGACAATACTAACAAAAAGAAAGGTAGTATTTGCTTGGACCTACGAAGACATGTCAGGTTTATATAGGGACATTGCAGAGCATCACATTCCAACTCATCTAGAAATAAAACTAGTTAAATAGAAATTGTGCAAGCTAAGACTAGAATGGACTGAAAAGATAAGAGAAGAAATTTCTATACAAATTTAGGATAACTTTTTAAAGGTAGTAGATTATCCCCAATGGCTAGCAAACATAGTCTGGTACCCAAGAAAGATGGTAAGGTGCAAATGTGTGTTGATTTCAGAGATTTGAATAAAGCATGTATAAAGGATGACTTCCTTTTACCTCATATCGATGTGATAGTGGACAGTGTGACATCAAGTGCAATGTACTCCTTCATGGATGGGTTCCCTAGATATAATCAGATAATGATACTAGTTATGGATAAGATCAAGATAGCTTTCATAATGGAATGGGGGACATATTGCTATAAGGTTATGCCTTTTAGGTTAAAGAATGCAGGTGCAACATATCAAAGGGTAGCCATTGTTCTTTTCCACGACATGATGCATAAGGAAGTGGAGTTATACATAGACGATATGATGGTCAAGTCAGAAAAAAGAGAGGGGGCATTTTGAAGCATTAGAAAAATTCTTAGCACGCATTGAGAGGTATAATTTAAGACTTAACCTAAAGAATTGTATTTTTAGAGTTACTTCAGGGAAGTTACTAAGGCATATAGTCAGTAGCAAGGGAATCAAAGTGGATCCAGATAAAGTGAAAGCCATTCAAGAAATGATAATACCAAGGATAAAGAAAGATGTGAGAGGGTTTATAGGCAGGTTATAACATATTAGTAGGTTCATTTCAAGGCTTACTAATATTTGTGATCCAATCTTTAAGCTTCTGAGAAAAGATTAACCTGCAAAGTGGAATGATGACTGTTAAAGGGCCTTTAATAAGATAAAGGAGTATCTCAATAATCCACCTATACTTAAATGACCGAGGCTAGGTAAACCCTTGATCCTATATTTAGCTTTAGAAGAAAAGGCAATGGGGCAATGTTAGCACAAGAAGGGCTGGATAGGATAGGGCATGCAGTGTATTACCTCAGTAAGAAGTTCATGCCGTATGAAGAAAAATATGATTTAGTGGAGAAGACATGTTTGATAATGATATAGGCAATAAGCACATTAAGGCATTACTTTTAGTCTTATAGGGTTCAGGCCAAAATAGACCCCTTAAGATACTTACTGCAGGCACCTGCTCTAACCGAAAGGATGTCTTGATGGCTCGTTCTCTTGACTAAATTTGATATAGAGTACATTACCATGAGGTTATTAAGGGAAGGGTAGTAGCAAAATTCCTAGCTTAAAATGCAGTAGAGGGTGATGAATAATGGAGCCTAGAATTCCTAGATAAGAATCTAGCAGTTGTAGAACATTGGGAATGGAAGCTTTATTTTGATGGTTTAGTAAAAAACAAGGGAGCCGGGTTCGGAGTGATCCTCATCATGCCAAATGGAGAAACCATACCAATGGCCAAAAAGCTAGATTTCAAAGTAACCAATAACGTGGCTCAGTATGACGCGTGCATTCATGGAGTAAAAGAGGCGATGGAAGCTGAAGTAAAGGAGCTGTTTGTATATAAGGATCCTATGTTGGTTATTAGCAGGCTAATGAGGAATGGGAAGTGAAAGAGGGAAAGCTGAAGCCTTATGTTTACTATTTAAATTCTTTATCCATCTATCAAGAGATGACAATCAGATGGTAGATGCATTAGCAACACTCTCTTCTTTGTGGGCTAGTGTGATTGGGTTGACTATGAGGCTGCTAGTGATAATGAAATCAAAGGCTCTGTGTTATGGGGGTGAGCAAATGATGGGAAATTAGATAGGGCCTTAAGAGAAGCCATGGTTTTATGATGTTCAGAGGTTCATTGAGGAAGGAAAATATCCAGATAAGGCAACTTTGAAAGAAAGATATACCTTGCATGTTCTTACACATAATTTTGCAAGTCATGATGGGGTGTTGTATAAGAGAATGTCGAATGGAATGCAACTCAGATGTCTTAAGAAAGATGAAGCTGAAGAGGTGATGAAAGAGGTTTATGTAGGAGCTTGTAGTTCTCATATGAATGGGATAATTCTAGCAAAAAAGATAATCAGACAGGGGTACTACTGGATGAGCATTGAAAAGGATTGTATTGGAATCGTGAGATAATGCCATCAGTGTGAGACCTATGGGAACCTCAACCAACTTCTTCTAATGGTGCCAAATAGTTTATCATCTCTTAGCTTTTTGTGATGTGGGGGATTGATATTATAAGAGAAATAAGGCCAATAACATCGAATGGGCATAAGTACATAGTTATAGCAATTGATTACTTCTTTAAATGGGTAGAGGCTAAGTCTCTCAATGTTGTAAAGGAAAAATAGATGGCCTGATTTATAATGAAGAATCTCATTTAAAAATATGGGGTTCCACATCATGTAATGACAGACAATGGGGTTTAGTTTCAAGCAAAAATGGCAGAGTTATTGTAGAAGTATAGGATCAAGAATTATAAGTCTTCACCATATTGACCTCATACTAATGTTGTAGTGGAAGCAGCAAATAAAAATATTAAGAAAATCCTCTCTAAGATGGTCAAAACTTACAAGGATTGATATGAGTTTCTTCCCTTTTCTTTGTGGGGATATAAAACTATAGGAAAAATAGCCACAGGCTAAACTCCATTCTCCCTGGTGTATGGCTATAAAGCAGTTTTGCCAATAGAAACTAAGATCAAGTCTCTAAGAGTAGTTATGGAGGCCAAAACACCTAAGAGTGAATGGGCACTGAAAAGATATGATCATCTGGTGTCTATAGATGAGAAGAGGATGAATGCTTTGTTTCAGACCTAAATATACCAAAAGAGGATAGCAAGGGCATTTAACAAGAAGGTAAAGCTAGGGAAGATAAAAGCTATGGATATGGTACTAAAACAATCCAGAGCAATGGTGTTCGATCTATGAGGAAAGTTCAAACCAAACTGGGAAGGACCATACTTAGTCAAGTCAGTTCTACTAAAGGGAGCCGCCAAGATATCTAATCTTGAAGGGAATGAGTTCATGGAGCCTGTTAACCTAGATTGCCTTAAAAAATATTATCTATAAAAATAAATAAAAGTAGTATAAAGAAAATAAAAGTCCACTGACTAGAAAACCTGAAAAGGCTAGTCAGGAAAAAATTAGGACATTCCTACTGTTTAGAAAACCTGCAAAGTGCTGGCAAGCAAAAATTAAGGAATAAATAAAAGAAAAAGGTCAGCTAATTAGAAAACCTAAAAAGGGCTAGTTAGTCAAAAGTAAGGGAAATAAAATGTGAGCGAAAAATATTTAGTTAGAAAATCTGAAAGGACAAGCTGATAACAGAAGTTATGTTATGTGATGTAGCAAATGTACTCATTTTTTGCCCTAATTAATGAATCTTATTGAAATTGAAATTTTTTTCATGACATTGCATGTTCTATATTATTTATAATACATAAGCACTAAAAAGGAAAACAGAACATACAAGATTAAGACTAGCTCTGTGAGACCATTTTGTTTTAGTGGCGCCTATGTTTCTTCTTCTGAGATTCATCAAGTAAAGCTTGAATCCTTTTGTATCTAGAACATTTGGGTGGCTTTTTTGTTTGTATTATGACCCATATTTGAAAATTAAAAATAAGAAGCCCACTAAGTTGAAAACCTAAAAAGGTGGCTTAGGCAAAAGTGAGGGCATGCCTGTTAAGTTGAAAACTCGAAAGGGCGGCTTAGGAAAAAGTTAAGGTATACAAAAAAATGAATTAACTCACTTAGGATCATGTGTTCATCAAAGTCTAATTTTAGGAAAGGTAAGTTTGAAATAGAGTAGTATAAAAAATAGCTTGTCCTAACTACAAAACAAAAAATAGCATAGAATTAGTCACCCTAAGCTCTAGAATCATGCTATGGGCTCTATCCTCTACTAGGGTCATCATGATGATAGGTATTTGGAGGTTTAGCAGATGAAGTTCTAGCACTTTAGGGGTCAAGGCCTAAGTTAGCAAGCTACCAGCAAAGCAACTCAATTTCCCGCTCCAGATGCTGTGATTAACTTTGCACATATGGGAAGCATTATATCATATGTACTTCATGCACACCATGCATACATTTGCATAATAAGTATATATACTTACTTACCAATTATCTATGACCTGCATGGTAAATAACCTTTGAGACGAGGTGAGTCCATGCAAATACTCTGCTTATGTCCAGGGGACCTATTTTGTACAGTTGTATTAACATCAATACCAAGTGTACAGGTAATATAAGAAATAAGTCAAACAAACTCACAGGAGAACTATCTGCTAGAGAAACACTGGGAAGTTGAACATCATTGAAATGTATTTATTGCTCAATCAGAGCTTGAAAAGTAAGAGCCTAATAGAGCATAGATATGTCAAGAAGAGGAACATTGCCAAAAATAGCAAAAGCTCCCTCACGGCTGGTCCCAACATGTTGAGTGCGCTGTGCATGGCCAAGACTGAGCCCAAGGACCTTAGGTTCAATCTCAAGCTCAAGGGTAGCCTCACTCTCCTGCACAGTCTCAAACCCCTTATTAGCCCCAGCTACCTCCTCCATCACTTCATTAGCAAGGGAATGAACCTCTTTAATCTGTGAAAAGAAAAATGTGAGAAAAGAACAAGTGATTGGAGAGTTCCAGAAAAGAAATAATCAGAAGTTACCTCAGCCTGATTAATAGGAACCTACTCTAAAAGGTTCTTATGGGAAAATTACCAGTAATAATAGGACCGCTCTAAAAACATCATGGCATCATAACCCTGTAATGCCTCCTTCAACTCTGAACCTATTAGTCAGGAACTATAAAGCATCAAGCGAGGGACAACAATAGGAATATGGCGTCAGGAAGGTCCATAGCACCGTCGATACACCCACTCTCCTAAATACCGCATCTAACAACCATAATTAGGGAGCAGAACCCTCATCTCCTCAAGTTGTACGATGGAATCCATGAAATCATATCATTGGACGTCATCAGCTCCCTCTAACTAATTAGAATAGATCTGTAAAATTAGGATTAATTAAGTTTAACTTGTATTAAGTCATGAAGTACTGATGATTTTATTTTCTTACTAGGCCCCACTTGACGGTATTCAGCTGATCGTTGTAGGTCTGTATAGTATTCCTGACACTCATTAGATGAGAAGAGGCCCATCTCTATATCAGGGGGAGACTCTTGTTAGAGTTGGCCTTGAAGCCATGAATCAACCCAATCTTTATGCTTCAAATCTAAAAGAGAGAATAAGTCAACAAAAAAGAAAGAAAAGGAAAAGAGAAGAAGATAAACGAAAAGGGACATAAACATATATAGGACACGCTAGAAGCCACACATGGTGATAGTGCCTTTACAAACAGTGTCCTATCTGTAATACAAATAAGCCAATACAACAGATCCCCAATCAAGGGTGACAACTCGATCTAAGTCTTGAAGAGGGCAGAGAAGGGCAATGCTAACCTCGTGACCAGTCTCATAAAAGAGGGTCGTGCCAAGCAATATCAGAAGGAGACACCTTGCCTTATAAGCAATCTAATGAGGAGTGGTGGTAGGAAGGCATCTAAATCCCTTAATTAATGATGAAAGAAGAACATTTTTTTATTCTTCCACATCAAAGTGAACCCGATCAAATCTCGCACATACTGACTCTGCATGTGCTCAAGGAGACTGTAGTAGCTAATATTGAAAGCAATGGGAGTCCCTCTGAAGATAATCCTAGTGATAGTAGAAAAACTCATAGGCAAAATGGTCAACTCGCCTACACAAGTATGGAACGTATGGGTGGTGTCCATCCACAGCTCAATCAGTGTGAATAAAGAATGGCGATCAGATCTCTTTCGAGTTGTTAGAAGCCCAACAATAAAATTGTTTAAACCCAGAGGCACACACTAGCTATGCCACATTCTCCGACAGCCTGGGAAATAATTCAGAAGCTATGTGAAAATAACCCGTGAATTTCATCGATTATTAGGATAATTCTAAGAGAGAAATAATAATTAATTGAGAAAAATAATTATATAAATATATATCGACAAAGTAGAATGCCGATCGACATTGTACAATGCCAATCGGCATTGTATAAATGCCAGTCGCTTTTTAGACTTCTGACTTTGATTTTCAGACTTTCGATCGACCATTCAACTAAAATCCTATGTTCTTGGGATAAATTTAATTTTTCATGCATTTTTGAGTGATTTGTAATCTAATTTCAATAATATACACACTAATTTACATTCTAAAATTAATTACGATTAGTAATTATATGAATAAATTTTTGCAGGAATAAACAGAAGTGGAGAAGTGTTACCTTATTGCCCACATCTGTGCACCTATGAAGGTGAAGGCCAGTCAAAGGAAGCATAGTAGAACCTTCTCAGAGTCCAAGGTTGTTCTGAGGAAAACAGAGAGGCATAATGGTTGGATCAACTGGAATCTCTACTCCTCTGTGTAGCCTGTGTTGTGGGTTAGCCATAGGATCCGACAGATCGTGAATCAAACTTTGGATGAGCAAGAAATCAAAAGAAGAAAATCAAAGAAAGAAAAAATGAAATGGAGATGGAAGTGAAAGAATAGCATCACAAATAAGGATGGAAGCTTTTTATAAATGGAAAATATCCATTTTGGTCCCTTGACTATGCATGCATTCAAAATCAAGTTTTTATTTGCAATTTCATCTATAATTGCATTTTAATTAGGATTTAATTCCTAAATAATTCATTCAACTCATGTCATCAATCAATAATTTATTATTAATGATGTCTGTATTTATTCTAAATTTTCTGTCAAGTACAGAATACAGAATATTACAAAATTCAACTTTACATTTCTACATGCATCATTTCAATCAAATGTTAAAATTCATTTTATGTTACACAGTAGCTAAAACAAAAATTGTCAAAATTATCATGTTATGTGTTGCACAATAGTCATAACATGAATTTCAAATTCTAGATGTTATATGCTTTAATGGCGGTTATAACATAATCTTTTTCAGACTTTTTACCACTAAACACTACACGTTAGTTATAGTGATGTCGCTAGACGTTCCACAGGAACTACGACACCATTTTCAAAGCTCGCTAGATGTCCTACAGGGAATATAACGAAGGTCATTGTATTCATATCATTGAAGGTCCCACAAGGAATATAATGGAATTCATTATCACTAGACATTCCAAAGGGAATATAGTGCAGTTTAACAGACACTACACAATAGTTATGGTATCATTGTTAGATGTTCTATATGAACTGTAACACATTTTTCAAATCACAAATTGCTAAACATCTCGCAAGGAATATAGTAAAATTTTAAATCATAAATTGCTAAACATTCCATAGGAACTATAACATGTTTTCAAATAACAAATCGCTAAACATTTCGCAAGGAATATAGTAAAATTTTAAATTACATTTTGTTAAACATTCCACAAGAACTATAGCATGTTTTCATAAATCACTAAACATCCTAGAGGAAATATAGCAAGATTCATTACATATATTTCATTAAACCTCTCATAGGGAATATAATGAAATCCATTGTCACTATATGTCCCAAAGGGAATATAATACAGTCCACCAGACACTACACAGTAGTTATGGTATTATTGGTAGACATTCCATAAGAATTATAACATGTTTTTAAATCACGAGTTGCTAGACATCCCAAGGGGAATATAGAGAAATGCATAAGTTTCATTAGATGTTCCATGGGAAATATAGTGAAACATATTAAACATAGCATCTTGCTTAAAATTGCTCAGCAATTTAAGCATCATTAGGCCAACTAGGATACAATGAAATTGTGTGCTACTATTACTTTACCACAATTTATCAAGCAAACAGAGAAAAAGGGGGGCAATTATAAGCACCCAATTTCAAGAAGCAATTGTGCACGCATGCGACAAAAGCCTTAATGATGAAAATCTAATTGAGAATTGATCTATGGTGTCGAGTTTAGCGATTTAAAGGACTAAATTACAATGTTTTATGGATTTGATTGCAAAATTGGTTTTTAGGGATTTGATTGCAGAAATTAGAAACTTCAGAGGACCTTTTTTTGTAATTTAATTTTAAAAAAATGATGAAAATTGGTCGACCGAAATTTAATGCGAACGACATTACGGGTTGAAAATCAGCATTTTAGAATGTCGATTTTTGCTAAAAAGTGAATTTTATGGTGATTTTATGATTTTTTATGCTGATTTTGTCATTTTTTAATTTTTTCATTGGTCTAGGACACCACGTGTCCCTACGTGTGAGTCTTTAATTTTTAAAAACCTTATCACTCATCATCTCATTATATTGATTTTGAAAATTCAAAAAATAAAATTTAGACTCCTGAGAGACTCTTGATAGGGCACCCCTATTGTATCTTAATTAACCTGTTGATGCTTAAATTGCTTAGCAATTTTAAGCAAGATACTATATTGAATAAGTTTCACTATATTTCCTATGGAACGTCTATTGAAACTTATGCATTTCACTATATTCCCCTTGGGACATCTAGCAACTTGTGATTTAACAACATGCTATAGTTCTTATGGAACATCTAGCAATAATTCCATAACTATTGTGTAGTGTCTAGTAAACCGCACTATATTCCCTTTGGGACGTCTAGTGACAATGGATTTTGTTATATTCCCCATGGGACTTTTTAACAAAATGAATGCAATGATTCTCGCTATATTCCCTATGAAACATCTAGCGAGCCTTGATTTGAAAAAAGTGTTATAGTTCCTATGGAATGTCTAAGAATTTGGTGATTTAAAAATTTGCTATATTCCTTGCGGGACGTTTAACGATTCATGATTTGAAAAATGTGCTATAGTTCTTGTGGAACGTCTAACAATGATACTATAACTACTATGTAGTGTCTTGTAAACTACACTATATTCCCTTTGGCACATCTAGTGATAATGAATTTCATTGTATTCTCTGTGGGACATTTTAACGAAATGAATGCAATGATTATCACTATATTCCCTTTGAGATGTCTAGCGAGCCTTGATTTGAAAGAAGTATTATAGTTCCCATGGAATGTCTAGCAATTTGGTGATTTAAAATTTTGCTATATTCCCTACGGGACGTTTAGTGATTCATGATTTCAAAAATGTGCTATAGTTCCTGTGGAATGTCTAGCCATGATACTATAACTACTATGCAGTGTCTAGTAAACTACACTATATTCCCTTTGGGACGTCTATTGATAATGAATTTCATTGTATTCCCTATGAGAATTCAATGAAATGAATATGATGACCTTCGCTATATTCCCTATGGGACATCTAGCAAACTTTGAAAATGGTGCTATAGTTCCTGTGGAATGTCTAGCAATTTAAAATCTGCTATATTCCTTGTGGGATGTCTAGCGACATCACCATAACTACCGTGTAGTGTCTGGTGGTAAAAAGTCTAAAAAAGATCATGTTATAACAACTATTAAAGCTTATAACATGTGGAGTTTGAAATTCATGTTATGACTATTGTGTAACACATAACATAATAATTTTGACAATTTGTGTTTCAGCTACTGTGTAACATGAAATGAATTTTGACAATTGATTAAAATGACGCATGTAGAAATGCAAAGTTGAATTTTGTAATATTCTATATTTTGTAATTGATAAATAATTTAGAATAAATACAGACACAATTAACTGATTAATGACATGAGTTGAATCAATTATTTAGGAATTCAATCCTAATTAGATGCAATTATGGATGAAATTGCAAATAAAAACTTAATTTTGAATGCATGCATAATTAAGGGACCAAAATGGATATTTTTCATTTATAAGAAGTTTCCCTCCTTATTTTCAATGCTATTCTTTCATTTCCTTCTCCATTTCTTTTTTTTTCTTTGATTTTCTTCTTTTGATTTCTTGCTCAGGCAAAGTCAGATTCATGATCTGTTGGATCCTATGGCTAACCCACAACACAGGCTATACAGAGGAGTAGAGATTTTAGCTAATCCAGCCATTGTACCTCTCCATTTTCCTCAGAACAACCTTGGACTCTGAGAAGGTTCTACTATGCTTCTGTTGACTCGCCTTCACCTTTATAAGTGCACAGATGTGGGCAATGAGGTAACACTTCCTCACTTCTATTTATTCCTATAAAAATTTATTCATATAGTTAGTAATCATAATTAATTTTAGAATGTAAATTAGTGTGTATATTGTTGAAATTTGGATTAAAAATCACTCAAAAATGCATGAAAAAATTAAATTTAACTCGGGAACATAGGATTTTAATTGAATGGCTGACTGAAAGTCTGAAAATCAGAGTCGGAAGTCCAAAAATTGATCGACATTTATGCAATACTGATTGGCATTGTATAATGCTAATCGACATTACACAATGCCAATTAGCATTGTGGGATGCCAAGTGGCATTCTATTTTTCCGATCTATAATATTATATTTTTATGCTCATTTGTTCTCAAAGTACTCCCAGCAGTTGATGAAGTTCACGGGCTATTTTTTCATAACTCGTGAATTATTTCGTGATCTACTAGGAGATGTTGCACAGCTGGTCTGGGCCTTTAGTTTTAGATAATTTCTCGTTGGGCTTTCGACTACTCGAGGGAGGTTTGATCGCCATTCTTTATTCGCACTGATTGAGCGGTGGATGACACCACCCATATGTTTCATACTCGTGTAGGCGGGTTGACTATTTTGCCTATGAGTTTTTCTGTGATCATCGAGATCGCCTTCAGAGGGACTCCCATTTCCTTCGACATCAGTTACTACAATCTTCTTGAGCATGCGCAGAATCAGTATGTGTGAGACTTGATTAGATTTGTCCTAGAATGGAAGAACCAGAAGAATGTTGTTCTTTCATCATTGGTCGAGGGATTTAGACGTCTTCCCACCACCACACCTCATCATATTGCTCATAAGGAGAGGTACTGCCTCCTTATCTTGCTTGGCATAACCCTCTCTTGCGAGATTGGTCATGAGGTCAACATGGCCCTTCTTAGCCCTCTTTGAGACTTAGACAGTGAGTCTTTCCACTTTTCATTTCTCTTTATCTCTTTTTCTTTTCTTTCTTTTTGTTAACTTATTCTCTCTTTCAGATATGGAGCATAGAGATTGGGCTAATTTATGGCTTTAAGGCTATAAGCTCCGATAGAGATCTCCCCCTGATGCAAAGATGGGGCTCTTCCTGTCTAGCCAGTGTCAAGAATACTCTACAAACCTACCATGATCAGCTAAACACCATCGAGTGAGACTTGGTAAGAAAAAAAAATCATTAGTACTTTATGGCTTAATATAAGTTAAACTTAATTAATCATAATTTTGCAAATCTATTCTATTTAGCTAGAGGGAGCTTATGACATCTAGCGATATGATTTCATAAATGTCACAATATAGCTTGAGGAGATGAGATTCTATTCCCTGGTTATGGTTATTAGATGTGGTATTTGGGAGAGCAGGTATATCGGTGGTGCTCTAGACCTTCTCGACATCATATTCCTATTATTGTTCCCCACTTGATGCTTTATAGTTCTCATCTGATGGGTTCATAGTTGAGAGAGGCATTACAAGGATATAATGCCACTATTTTTCTTAAGCAACCTCACCATTATCAGTAGTTCATCCATGAGAACCTTTTGGAGCAAGTTCCTATTGATCAAATTGAGGTAAATTCTAATCATTTCTCTTTTAGAGTTTTTTAAATCACTTATTCTTTTCTTATAGTTTTCTTTTCATATATTAAGGAGGTTCACTCACTTGCTGATTAAGTGATAGAGGAGGCGACTGGGACCAATCAAGGATTTGAGACTGCGCAGGAGAGTGAGGCCGCCCTTGAGATTGAGATTGCACCTAAGGTCCCCGGGCCCAGTCCTGGCCATGCTCAATGCTCTCAACATGTTGGGACTAGCCGTGAGGGAGCTTTTTCTGGTGCTATTTTTGGCAATGTTCTTCTTCCTGACTGATCCATGCTCTATTGGGCTCCTGATATTCAGGCTCCGGTTGAGCAGCAGATACGTTTCGGTGATGTTCAGCTCCCCAGCTTTTCTCCAACAGATACTTCTCATGTGAGTTTGTCCGATTTATTTCTTGTAATACCTGTACACTTGGTATTGATGTTAGTACAACTTTATAAAATAGGTCCCCTGGACATAGGCAAAGTATTTGCATAGACTTGCCTTGTCTTAGAGGTTATTTACCATGCAAGTCATAGATAGTTAGCGAGTAAGCATATACACTTATTATGCAAATGTATGCATGGAATGCATATGATATGATGTTTCCTATATATGCAAAGTTATTCTAGGGATATGGAGTGGGAGATTAAGATGCTTCACCGGTGACTTGCTGATCCCTACAATGCTAATACTTCATCTGCTAGACCTCTAGATACCTATCATCGTGATGACCTTAGTAGAGGATGGAGCCCACAGCTTGATTCTAAAGCTTGGGATGACTGATTCCAGACTATTTTCTATTTTATAGTTAGGAAAATCTATCTTTTATACTGCTTTATTTCAAACTTCCCTTTCTTAAAATTAAACTTGGATGAATAGATGATCCTAAGTGAATTAATTAATTAATTATTAATTTTTTAGGAAAAACATATATTTATCTCTTAATCAATATATATATATATATATATATATATATATATATATATATATATATATATATATATATATATATATATATATATATATATGAATAGATGATCCTAAGTGAATTAACTAATTAATTATTAATTTTTATTTGAATCTATTCAATTTGACTTTCCACCCTTATATAAGATCCTAAAAGGAAAAGTTATCTTATCATTCTTTTCTTTCCTCTTTTCATCATGACTCAAGCTTCCCTCCACCTGATGAAGAAATTTCTCAAGAGCCTTAATAGTGACAATTGGAACAAGCTTCAACCGTTCCATGTCAAGCCCTTATAGTCTCTTCAACATCTGAAGATTAATGACTTGCTACATGCTGCTGCAACTTTTTGGAGTCCAAAAGACCATGTCTTCATATTCAATGGTCAAGAACTATATCCCTTGATTGAAGAATTTGCCATCATTTTAGGATATCCATCTGATTCTACTACTGTTATTGCCCTGGCCGATTTAGGTATGCAATTCCTAACCAAACTCATTGCCTTCTTTGATATGCCCCTAGATGATGTCCATCTTCTTCCATATAACTCTGAAACTATCATTCTACCTTATTTAATCACTGTATATGAGACCAAGGATAAGAATAGTGTTATATGGATCATAACTATTGCCTTTTGCCTTTGTGCTTAGTTCTTATTGGTCTCTGACCATAGAGATGTTAATACTAGGATTATGGGTATCTTAGAACACGTAATGGATGGGGCTAACCCAATGCCTATTATTCTTGTTGAGACCGTTATTTGGTTGGATAACTTCAAGACCCATCGTCATCTTTCAGGCAATTTACTTCTTCTTCAGGTGTGTATTTTTTTTAACCTAAATTTTACCTAAGTTGCCCTTTTAGGTTTTCAATTTAGTAGGTTTTCCCTAACTTTTCCCTAAGCCACCCTTTTCGGGTATTTAACTTAGCAGGCTTCTCATTTATTTCTTTTTTTCTTTTCAGATTTGGTTGTAAGAGAAATTGAGCTTGCTTGCTGTCCCTACCAATGCTTTATCTTATCAGCATCATTAATTATAGACTCGACCCTTGAAGATGAAGGACAAGTATATTATAGACCACTGGATTGATTGGATAAGGGGCATAACTGATATTAAGATTACATGGGTTTACCCTTGGTGGAGGCTGAAGTTTATGACTCTTGATTTATATGATCACCTTCCCATCTTGGGCTTGGGCTTTTTGACCTTAATTTCCCTTTCACATCTCTATTGCTAGTATGGTCACCCGCAATTCATTATTACTATACTACCTGATTTTAAAGCCTTCCCTCTTATACAGGACTTTCTAGATAAGGTCAAGGACTTATGGCCTCACAGGACTTTTGAGTGCAACATATCTTTGAATGCTGATAGAGCTACTAATGATAACTATAAGACTTGGGTCATGATACAAGCTATAAAGCCACCTGGATTTTCCAAATTCAAGAGGACCCAAGTTTTACATGATAAGTCTCAGAAGAGAAAACATAAGCGCCACTAGAATAAAATGGTCTCATATAACTAGTCTTCATCTTTTATATTATGTTTTCCTTTCTAGTGCTTATGAATTATAAATAAGATAGAACATGTAATGTCATACCAAAATTTCAATTTTAATAAGACTCATTAATTAGGGAAAAAATGAGTACATTTGGTACATCACATGACATAACTTCTAGTATTAGCTAGTCCTTTTGGATTTTCTAACTGAATATTTTTTGCTCACATTTTATTTCCCTAATTTCTGCTTGACTAGCCCTTTATAGGTTTTCTAATCTTTGGGACCTCTTTTTATTTTATTTTATTCCCTAATTTTTTCTTGCCAACCCTTTATGGTTTTTTGAATAATGAGAATGTCCTAATTTTTGCCTGACTAGCCTTTTCAAGTTTTCTAATCAGTAGACTTTTATTTTATTTATACTACTTTTATTTATTTTTATATAGTATTTCTTAAGGCTATCCAAGTTAACAGGCTCCATGAACTCATTCCTTTCAAGATCAGATATCTTAGCAGCTCCTTTTGGTAGAACTGACTTGACTAAGTATGGTCCTTCCCAGTTTGGTCTAAACTTTCCTCTTGGATAAAACACCATTGCTCCGGATTGTTTTAGCACCATATCCCCAGCTTTTATCTTCCCCGAGTTTACCTTATTGTTAAATGCCCTTGCTATCATTTTCTGGTATATATAGGTATGAATTAAATTATTCATCCTCTTCTCATCCAGAGATACCAGATGATCATATCTTTTCTGTGCCCATTCACTCTTGGGCATGTTAGCCTCCATAACTACTCTTAGAGACTTGATCTCTATTTCTATTGGCAAAACTACTTCACAGCTGTACACTAGGGAGAATGGAGTTTGGCCTATGGCAGTTCTAGCTATAGTTCTATATCCCTATAAGGAAAAAGGAAGAAAGTCATACCAATCCTTGTAAGTTTTTACCATCTTAGAGAGGATTTTCTTGATATTTTTATTTGCTGCTTCCACTGCTCCATTAGCCTAAGGTCAATATGGTGAAGACTTATGATGCTCGATCCTATAGTTCTATAATAACTTTGCCATTGCTGCTTAAAATTGAACCCCATTGTCTGTCACTACATGATGTGGAACCGTATATTTGCAAATAAGATTCTTCTCAATGAATCAGGCCATCTGCTTTGCCCTTAGAGTATTAAAAGATTCAGCCTCTATCGATCTAAAGAAGTAATCAATTACCATAACTATGCACTTATGCCCATTTGATGCTGTTGGCTTTATTTCTCTTATGATATCAATCCCCCACACCACAAAAGGCCAAGGAGATGATAAACTATTCAGCACTGATGGAGGAAGGTGGTTAAGGTTCCCATAGATCTAACACTGATGGCATTATCTCATGGTTCTAATACAATCCTTTCCCATGCTCATCCAGCAGTACCCCTATCTGATTATCTTTTTTGCTAGGATTATCCCATTCATATAAGAACTGCAATCTCCTGCATGAACCTCTTTCATCACCTCTTCTACTTTATCTTTCTTGAGACATTTGAGACACATTCCATTCAGCATTCTCTTATACAACACCCCATCATGACTTGTAAAATTACGTGCAAGAACATGTAGGGCATATGTTTCTTTTGAAGTGGCATTATCTAGATATTTTCCTGTCTCAATGAACCTTTGAACATCATAAAACCAAGGCTTCTTTTGAGGTCCTATCTAAATTCCTATAATTTGCTCACCCACATAACACGGAGCCTTTAATTTTATGATCACCAACGGCCTCATAGTCAACCTAGTCACACTATCCCACATTGAAGAGAGTGTTGCTAGTGCATCTACTAACTGATTATCATCTTTTGATAGATGGATAAAGAGACAATTGGTGAAATTCATTATTAAATCTTTTAAATAGCAGACGTGGGGTTTCAGATTTTTCTCTTTCACTTCCTATTCCTTATTAGCCTAGTTGATAACCAATATAGAATCCCCGTATACTAATAACTCCTTTGCTCTAGCTACCATCGTCGCTTCTACTCCATTAATGCACGTTTCATACTCAACCATATTATTGGTTACTTTGAAATCTAGCTTCTTGGTCATTGGTATGGTTTCTCCGTCTAACGTGATGAGGATCACTCCTAACCTGGCTCCTCTGTTGTTGACTGCACCATCAAAATAAAGCTTCCATTCTTGATGCTCTACAACTACTAGATTTTTATTTGGGAATTATAAGCTCCATTATTCATCACCCTCTACTACATTTTGAGCTAGGAATTCTCCTACTACCCTTCCTTTAATAACCTTTATGGTAATGTACTCTATATCAAATTCATTAGGAGAACTAGCCATCAATACATCCTTCTGGTCAGAGTAGGTGCCTGCAGTAAGTATCTTAAAAAGTCTATTTTCAAAATGGCCTGAACCCTATAAGAATGAAAGTAATGCCTTAATTTCCTTATTGTCCATATCATTATCAAATATGTCTGGTCCACTAAATCATACTTTTCTTTATACAACAGGAACTTTTTGCTAAGTTAATACACTATATGCTCTATCCCATCCAGCCCTTCTTGTGCTAACATTGCCTTCATTGCCTTTTCTTCTAGAGCCAAATATAGGATCAAGGGTTTATCTAGCTTTGGTGGTTTAAGAACAAGTGGATTATTAAGATACTCCTTTAACTTATTAAAGGCCCTTTGACGATCATCATTCCACTCTATAGGTTGATATTTTCTTAAAAGCTTAAAGATTAGGTCATAAATATTAATAAGCCTTGTAATGAATCTACTAATATAATGTAACCTGCCTATGAACCCTCTCACATCTTTCTCTATCCTTGGTATTGGCATTTCCTGAATGGCTTTCACTTTATCTGGATCCACTTCAATTCCTCTGCTACTAACTATATGCCCTAACAACTTCCCTAAAGTAACTCCAAAAATGCATTTCTTCAGGTTGAGTCTTAAATTATACCTCTCAATGCGTGCTAAGAATTTATCCAATGCTTTAAAATGCCCATCTCTTATTTTTGACTTGACTATCATATCATCTACATATACCTCCACTTCCTTATGTATTATGTTATGGAAGAGAGCAGTGGCTGCCCTTTGATATGTTGCACCCGCATTCTTTAACCCCAAAAGGCATAACCTTGTAGTAATATGTCCCCCAATTTGTGATGAAAGCTATCTTGATCTTATCCATAACTTCCATCATTATTTGATTATACCCAAAGAACCCATCTATGAAGAAGTACATAGCACTTGACACCACACTATCCACTATCACATCAATATAAAGTAAAGGGAAGTCATCCTTTGAACAGGCTTTATTTAAATCCTTGTAAGCAACACACATTTTCACCTTACCATCTTTCTTCGATACTGGGACTATATTTGCTAACAATTGGGGATAATCTACTATCTCTAAAATGTTAGCCTTAATTTTTTTAGTAATTTCTTCTCTTATCATTTTAGTCCATTCTGGTCTTAGCCTGCACAATTTCTATTTAACAAGTTTTATTTCCAGATGAGCTGAAATGTTATGTTGTATAATGTCCCTGTCCAAACTTGACATGTCTTTGTAGGTTCAAGCAAATACTATCTTTATTTTTGTTAATATTCTCTCAAAATTTTTCATCTCTTCAGGAGTTACATCATGTGATATAAGAATGTTCTTTGAATTATCATTCATGCCCATATTAAATGAATCAAATTGAATTGAATTAATGTCAAACATGCATGAACAATCAAAATTATAATGCACAAAACTATCAATATGCACATCACACAAGTAAGCAAAACCAGCGTTCATATCATTGATAATGGAAAAAATACAATTTTCATTCTCATAGAGACCAAACGTTATTACATTAGTTTCTTCATAAAAAACCATTAGTAAAGCTATCACTAATAAGATTAGTTAAATCCTGGGGTGGCTCCTCTTCAGGTGGCAGACACATAAGCTCTTCGACAATAGCATCCCCCATTCTTCTAGCTAATTGCTTCATCACTTCTTCTTTATTGCTCTCGACTAAGTTTTCCAAAATTTGATCCTTGAAAATGATACGATCCTCAAAAGGGTTAATTTATTAAGTCTACACATTAATATAGTCAAGTGCAAACCTTGGACAAATTTTTGGGTTATTTTTTATTTTGGATTCAATAAGGAAGATTCTAAAAGATTCTAAAAGATGTGAGAAGATTCAAGGATATTCCAAGTCAATGATAATGAGTCAAAGTCAAATTTAAAGTCAACAAGTCAAAATCAATGGTCAATATCCAACTTGACATGTGACATGGCATGCTTCAAAGCTTAGTTGTCATTAGTTATTTGTTTAGTTGTCATGGGTTGTCAATATGACTTTTCAATGCTTAGTTGTCATGAGTTGTCAATTTGACTTTTCAAAGCTCAATTGTTATTAGTTGTCATATTTTTGAAAGGATCCTGTTTTAGTAAAGGATTTTCCTTTATAGGTGTCTTCAAGAATAAGTAAGAAAACCTATTTCTTTAAGGATTAGGATGTTTACATGCCTATATAAAGGCCATGTCAATGTAGTATGAATTGGAACAAGTTTTATCAATTAAATCTTAATTCTTGTGAGGTTAAAGTCCTTCTCTTTTATTCTTAAAAGAACTTTAGTGAATTTATCAAGTGAAGGCTTAGTACATTTAAACCTAATTTAATTTAGACTTAAAATTGATTTTGTTAATCTTAGGTTTATATTAAACAACCTTTAATTCTTTATAATTAAGGTTTTTAAGTGCAAGTTATTTAAGGGTCTTATTGGGAATTAAAGTTTCTTTTTTCTTGATTTATGAATGATCATTGGCAAGGTTATCAAGATTGAATACGGGTTTGGTACAAGTTAACCACGTTCGTATCATTTAGTATCAAAGCCAGGTTAATTTATGAAGTCTACACATTAATATAGTCAAGTACAAAGCTTGGATGAATTTTTGGGTTATTTTCTATTTTGGAGTCAATAAGGAAGATTCTAGAAGATTCTAGAAGATTCAAGGATATTCCATGTCAAAGTCAATAAGTCAAATTCAAAATCAATGGTCAACATCCAACTTGACATGTAACATGGTATGCTTCAAAGCTTAGTTGTCATTAGTTATTTGTTTAGTTGTTAAGAGTTGTCAATATGACTTTTCAATGATTAGTTGTCATGAGTTGTCAATTTGATTTTTCAAAGCTTAGTTGTCATTAGTTGCTATATTTTTTAAGGGATCCTATTTAGTAAAGGATTTTCCTTTATAAGTGTCTTTAGGAATAAGTAAGAAAACCTATTTCTTCAAGGATTAGGATGTTTACATGCCTATATAAAGGTCATATCAATGTAGTACGAATTGGAAAAATTTTTATCAATTAAATTTCAATTCTTATGAGGTGAAAGTCCTTCTCTTTTGTTCTTAAAAGAACTTTAGTGAATTTATCAAGTGAAGGCTTGGTACATTCAAACCTAGTTTAATTTAGACTTAAAATTGATTTTGTTCATCTTAGGTTTATATTAAACAACCTTTAATTCTTTATAATTAAAGTTCTTAAGTGCAGATTATTTAAGGGTCTTGTTAGGAATTAAAGTTTCTTTTTGCTTGATTTATGAACTATCCTTGGCAAGGTTATCAAGATTAAATACGGGTTTGGTACAAGTTAACCACATTTGTATTATTTGGTATCAGAGCTTTGGCTCATTAATCAAGTACGTATCTTTAGTTTTCTTTGTTGTTTACATTTAATAAAAAAAAACCATTTTTTTCATTCATTTTTTTTGTCTTATTTGATATCATTTTGTTTTCTTTGTGATAATTGAAATTCATTTTTCTTTATCATTTTAAGTCAATTTCATTCTTTTCTTTATATTACAACCTATTTTAGTCTTAAAAAAAATCAAATTTTTTTTTATTTTTTATTTTTCTTGTTTTGCATTTTAAGAGTCTTATTTATCTTAAATAGATATCAATTTAAGTTTGTTCTTAATTTGGTCATTTTGCATCTACTATATAAAAAACAAAAAAAGAAGGAAGAAAAAAAAGTTTTGAATTGTGAAAAAAAATTTGAATTGATCAAATTTGAATTCAATTTGGCCTAAAACCATTCCAATTTGCTGTTTTGATTCTAAATTTCATACCTTTGCCTTATTTCAATTATAAATATTCTACTCTTCTTCTTAAGTTGTGTTTGGGGTACTTTAAACACTTATTCCAAAATTTCTTGTTTTTTTTGTTTGGATATTGTCTTTGTTATTATGTTTTCTTTGGCTCTTATAGTCAAATTTGAATTTATTTTTTCTTTGTTTGTTTTATATTGAGCTTAATTTGATAATTAGTAACTTAAGTTCCATAAGAACTATAAGAAAGGAATTTGAGAAGCAAAAGGCGAGTGGTGAGCTCATAAGAGGGTAGAAGCCTAATTGAGTGAAACACGAGAGTTGAGTGACATGTTTTGAGTGTAAACAAGTGAGGGAGTGTTACTTGTGAGTTTTTGTTTTCTTTTGTTTCTTTGTTTATAACATGGTAAATTTAAAGCAGGCTGAGATAAATCCCGAATTGAAGCTCTTTATGAAGATGATGCAAGAACAAATGAGATAATTGTTAAACAGCCATCAAAAGGTTCAAGAGCAAATAAGGAGGTTAGAGCAAAGCCAAGCTACAACCATCACCAATAACACCTACAATATGACTTAAATCACACTTAGACAAGTTCATGGAAGGAGATGGCGTGATGATGATGAGTTTGTTAATAAGAGAATTCAAGGGCATAATAAGCAAGATAATAACCTTAGGAGCATAAAGATAAAGATACCTAATTTCCATGGCAGAAGTGATCCTGAAGCACATCTAGCATGGGAAAAGGAGGTAGATTTAATATTTAATTGCCATAACTACTATAAGGAAAAGAAATTCAAGCTTGCAACCAGTGCATTCATGGGCTATGCACTAGCTTGGTGGAATCAACTAATGGTCTCAAGGAGGCATTGTGGTGAAGAACCTATCTCTACATGGCAAGAGATGAAAACTATCATATGAAAGAGGTTTATGCCAAATCATTATTATAGGGATTTGCATAATCACTTTCAAGGGCATAAAAAAGGTTTAAGGAATGTTAAAGTCATTGAATTGGTTGAGAGACAAGTTGAGGAGAAGAAAAAAGGGGAAGAGTGTCGATTCAAAACTTTTTCTCTAAAGATAAATTTTAAAGACTTGAGCATCAATCAACAAAATGAAGAGATCCATTGTTCATGTGGGAAAACCTTGGAAAGGGAACCCTATGAAGATGAGAGAAAAGAAAAGAGGGAGTTGGGTGTTCAAACTAAGTTGAGTGAGTTAAGTGTTGAAAAAGGGTTGAGTGAGCATGGTGAGAAATATGAAGAGCAATTATGCATTGAAGTAGATGATCAGGTTATTAAGGAGGATGACAACATTCATGTTTTGGTTAATAAAGAAAGTGTGAACAATGATTTTGAAGAGAAAATAGTTGATGAAGAAATTATGGAAGTGTTAGAGCAAAATAATGCCAAAAGCCATGATGAAATATTGCAAGAAGATGAAGATAATGGCAAGTGTGTGCAGCCTATCAAAGAAATTAATGAGAAATTATAGATTTTTGAAAGAGATATTGAAGCTAATAAGGAGTGTTCACAAAGCTTTAAGCAAGCTAGTGAACTTGTAGAAGGAATAACTAGTCAAGCAGTTGTTAAGAATGCATATTGTGATTATAAAGAGTATATGAACCATAAAGAGGGAAATCTGGAAGTTTGTGCAGAGAAGAGGAAATTAGAGATTGAGAGCATTATGAAGGATAAGAAGATGGTTATTCATTATAATGATACTAAAAATTATAATCTTTCTTTTTCTAGTGTTTTAAAGTTGTTTTGCAAACCTTGAAGCCTTATAAAGATCTATTTGATGATGTATGCAATACATGGTCAACAATCCCTTTGAAGATTTCATTCCTTGCATGAAGTATGAGAAAGAGATGTAACACTTTATCTCTTTCCATGGAATCTATGGAGTCTTTATTTGTAGTAAGAAGAACTTAAGATATTCATGTTTCAAATTTAGAAGGAAGCAACAAGTATTCAATTCTTATATGTTCATGAATACAAGTTCTTTATTCTAAGTGTGTAATCAAGTTCAAGTTATTGTGTGGATTATTACTTCAAAGGAGAGGATTTTTCACTCAAGGAGTTTGTGTTTGACCCTGAAGGATATATGAATTTATTAAACTTTAAAAGATGGGTATGATTCAAGAATGAATCATCTTTAAGAGGGAGGAAATGATACGATCCTCAAAAGGGTTAATTTATGAAGTCTACACATTACTATAGTCAAGTACAAAGCTTGGATGAATTTTTGGGTTATTTTATATTTTGGAGTCAATAAGGAAGATTCTAGAAGATGTGAGAAGATTTAAGGATATTCCAAGTCAAAGTTAAATTTAAAGTTAACAAGTCAAAGTCAATAGTTAACATCCAACTTGACATGTGAAATGACATGCTTCAAAGCTTAGTTGTCATTAGTTATTTGTTTAGTTATCATGAGTTGTCAATATGACTTTTCAATGCTTAGTTGTCATGAGTTGTCAATTTTACTTTTCAAAGCTTAGTTGTCATTAGTTGCCATATTTTTGAAAGGATTCTATCTAGTAAAGGATTTTCCTTTATAAGTGTCTTTAGAAATAAGTAAGAAAACCTATTTCTTTAAGGATTAGGATGTTTACATGCCTATATAAAGGCCATATCAATATAGTACGAATTGGAACAAGTTTTATCAATTAAATTTCAATTCTTGTGAGGTTAAAGTCCTTCTCTTTTATTCTTAAAAGAACTTTAGTGAATATATCAAGTGAAGGCTTAGTACATTCAAACCTAGTTTAATTTAGACTTAAAATTGATTTTGTTCATCTTAGGTTTATAATAAACAACATTTAATTCTTTATAATTAAGGTTTTTAAGTGCAGGTTATTTAAGGGTCTTGTTGGAATTAAAGTTTCTTTTTGCTTGATTTATGAACAATCCTTGGCAAGGTTATCAAGATTGAATATGGGTTTGGTACAAGTTAACCACGTTCGTATAAGAAAATCTCAAACCTAGGAACATTTTTGTCAGCGACATTAATGGACTTTTTAGCACCCAAATAGTATTTGCCCTTTCCTGGCTTGATGAAATTCTCACTTAAAAGCTCAGCTCTCCCTAAGGGCTTATTTCTCTTGGCCTTCTCCTTCTTTCTTGCCCTTCTGTTAGTAGATTCTATCTTAGCACACCCTAATCCTTTAGTGTTGTTTTGACTCTTAAATTCCGATAGCTTAGGACTTATTTACTCATTCTTGCCTAGCCCCCCTCAAAGTTAGTAATTCATGCTCTCTATCATTTTTGCTATCCTTGGGTCCATCTCAGTCCTGAAAAATATCCCAATAATTTGAAAACTGGGAGGAACACACACTTGTTTATGTTTTTCTAGTATGGCGACCATAGCTGTATTGGTTCTTACTTAAATTGTCACTACATCTCCTTTATAAGGGAATTTTATCTTCTGGTGCACAGTCGAGGGTACCCCTCCTAGAGCATGGAACCATGGCTTGCCCAACAACAAGGCATAAGTAATTGGTATATCTAGCACAATGAACTCAATGGTTGATTCCACAGGTCTTTTTTTAACCAAAGCTTGTAATGTCCCCTCCACATTCATAGTGTTATCATCATAAGCTCTGATTATGAGGTTTGAATCTGTCAAGTCTTTAGCTTCAAACCTAAGTTAGGCAACATCTTTAATGGGCATACATTAATGGCAGAACCATCATCAACCATTGCAAAGTTGGTTCTTTTCCCTTTTACTTCAACTGGGATGAAAGTGCCTTATTATGATTTCTTCCTTCTAAAGGCAGGTCATCACCTGAGAAGGTTATTAGCCCATGTTTCTTTTTTGTAACCTCTACTACCAAAGCCTCGGGTGTGGCTATTATTTTAATGTTCATGTTCGATAAAGCTTTCATTAAAGCTCTTCTATGGCTACCTGAGTGGATCAATAGTTCCCAGATACTAAAATTTGCCTTAGCCTTTTTTAGTTGTTCCAGAATCAAGTCTTCCTTTTCCCCTTCTTCTGTTTATGTATCATCTGTCTCTTCTCTTTCTGCAACTCTCTCAATCTTCTTTTTTGTTGTCTTGTAATTCCCCCCACTTCTAGTGACATGATTCACTTTGGGGTCATCGCTCCACACATCCAAACCAGCAGGACTCTCTTCATCAAAGTCATACTAGATGTTTACAACTCTGATGATTTTATCCCTCTTTCCATCCTTTCATACATTTACTATGCGTGTTTCTTTTCCCTCTATGCTAAGCTTTCCCAGATGTTCTCTTAGTAATTCCTCAATCCCTTGTTTAGGAATAAGAGACTCCTTATTCTCTTCTTCTGCTAGTCCATCACCAACTTTATTACCCCATCCTGAGGGTATAATCCCCTCAAGAGGTATATCACTGGAATTAGGCTTTAAATAGAACACCCTATAATCAAATTTACCTGAGGGCTACCCTAATAAATCCTCAACTCTTGGCTATTCTGGGGGTTTGAATTCTTTCTCATCATTAAACTCATCACCCCATCCTGAGGGCGTAATTGATTCAAAGGGAATATCAGCAAATTGTGGCTTGGAATAGAACACCTTATAGTCGAATTTCCCTGAGGGCTGCCCCAGCAAATCCTCAACTCCTCTAGAGGCATCAGGAGATTCTCCATTAGCTGTAGGGTTTAGGTTTTCAAAAGGAGTTTAGCACTTTTTCTTCACTCACTCCTGAGTTAATCATCATGGTGGTCGGTGGTGGGACATTTCAGTAGTCAAGGAAAGGATTGTTTCTAGTGTTTGGGTTGGAGTTAGATTTTTCAGGGTTTGTGATTTTTTTGGAGTCTATTAGGTTTTGTATCTTGTGTTTGAGGTGAATACAAGTGTCTGTGGAGTGGCTAGCTACTTGGTGAAACTTGTAGTAGCTATTATGGTCATAGCCAGGGACATTTGGGTTAGGTGGTTTGGAAAAGGTTAAGGGTTAAAGTAAGCCTCTCTAGATTAATCGTTTTAGGACTTTTGGAGAGTGGTTAGTTAAATTTGGAGAATCTTCAGGGTTGCTGAATTGTGCGCACCTCCATAGCTTGGCTAGTATTTCCCTGTTGTGTGCCCCTGGTTGGGTAGTTTTAGGTTCCAATGCCTCTAAAGCTTCTTTTCTTATCATTCTCAATCTCTTCTACTTATAGACCATCATCATATAGGTCTATGAAAGTTTTGGGGTTAATCATCTGCAACCTTTCGAGTAAATTGTATGACACATTCCGAACTATCACCCTAACCTGATCTTTCTCAGCTAGCTTATTCTTCATTAGCCCTGCTTTATTCATGAATCTGGTAAGGAAATCAGAAAAAGATTCATTAGGTTTTTTCTTTGTTAGTTCTAGATCTCTAATGGACACTTCTAACCGAGTGTTATAATCATATTGCCATTCCCTCTAAAGACAACACAAATAATCTAGTGATCACTTCTAATGGGGCCTTAGTAGTGCTCATAAGTGTTATGTACTGACTAAGATGAATCCTAGGATCTCCAGTTTCATTAAAATTTTGTAGTTGAGGCATTTTTAACTTCTCAAGTAGCTTATTACCCTCCGTTAACAGCATATCATCAAAGTCAAGTGAATACCCCATGCCTTGTCCCCTGATTAGGTCTTCCATCTTAGACATCTTCTAGGTCAGCACTTGCATCTGCTTAGACTCATGGTCTTGTACCAGTTCAAGTGATTCTTTCTTTCCCTTTTATATCATATAGTTCTTAACATCCTTAAGCTTCACATCAACAGTAGGTGGGTTTCTAGCAACAGGTTTCCCCCAACATTATTGGCAGCAGGTGGAGCATTTGTAGTAAGTGGGATAGCTTTAGCAACAAGTGGTTGATTAATTATAGGTGGTGGTATGATAGCAGTAACAAGTTACATCAATTTAGATAAAGCCTGTCTCAGTTCATCTTCCATCATAGCCGTCATGTCATCCATCAAAGCTCTCTTGATACCTTCTAAGTTCCAATTCCCTTATTGTTGTTCCATTTACAGGTGAAGTTGGTTTAGCTTCCAAGTAAAGTGGATTGATAGGGCTTCTTTCTAGTCTATCCAGTCTATTCAGGATTTCCATTGCTAAGGTTTTAGAACTCTTACTTATTCTTCTTAGTCTGCCACCTCATCATCCCCACATACGAGAAGACCCTGATATGATGGCTATAAAATAAGGTATTAGTATGATGAATGAGATGCAAGTATACTGTTAGTGATATGCACTAGGTCAATCATTTATGATTATGTATTGACTTTCTTATTTTGTTAATAAAGATGTATTTCATTATCATTTAATTTTATGGTAATTATATGAATGGTTAATTCTTACTAAGGCCATCCAGTATGCGACGTGATAGTAAAACCCCTAGATTAAAATAAGAGTTCTAGTCTAACTATCCCTAGCCATTTATTCATTGTATAAATATTAAAGTATTAAGGCTAGTATGATGTTGACTGATGGTTATGTTTTACTAATTATGAATATGAGATATTAAGTCAACTCATACGTACATGATGAGAGATCATGTACTGGATTGACCCACTATAAGAATATTGCATAGATTATTGTCATAAGTATTTCTTATCATAGTAATTTTATTTCGGTCATTTGACCTTGAAATCATTATGGATTTCTACATAGCTATTTTATGTTTTGACACATTCTAACATTTTCTTTAACCAGATGATTAAATAGGATGTTGTTGGATATGAAATTAGTTATGTGAGGAATGTGAGTTATTAAGAAGGAATCTATCCCTCATTAATATGAGAAAGATATTTATGGGCCCCTTGATGAGATAGATTGAAGGAAAATGCATGGCCATGCTGAAATGAATTGATAAAGGGTTATCATTTTCAGTCTACTTGGAATCAAGTCATAATATTGAACTATACAAGGATGACATTCTATGCCTTATGTTCAATTAAGATATCATGTGATAAAGGGACGATAAAATTCATTGTAATTAGGTTATGTCGGATTATTGACTTCACTTGACTTGGGTAGTCATAATGTCTTGCTATAGGCCACTTATAACTTGTAGGCCTAAATAGAGATTTAGGCCCACTGACAATGTTATGTGAACCTATAGGGTCACACACTTAGAACAAGCCCAAAACGATTATGGGTTTAATAAGCCCAAAATAAACTCTATGGAAATAAATATTTAAAGTTATTTATTATTTATTTAAGATAAATGTTATTTTAAATAAATAAATAAGATATTATTTATTTTTTATTTTTAAAACAAAATTAGAATATAATAAATGGGAAATTACCAAAAGGTCATTGGTAGGTGAAACCCTAATTTGGAGTCTATAAATATGTTATATTCTCTAGGGTTTAACTCTCTTGTTTTTCTTGCCTCCAAAACGGTTTTCTCTCTTCTTAAAAAATAAACACATATTTTTTCTTTTGTTATTGATTTGTGAGACAATCAAGAAAGTTGTTAGCACACACTCCAATTCATTTTTATGAAGGGTTGTTTGTGTGGATACATATAGAGGACTCATCCTTTTGGAGACGTCTAGATCCAAACAACCAAAGCAAAAAGAGCAAGGTAACGTGTCACCGGTGTGAACCTAGTCTCATCCTTCTAGAAAATCTTGCCTCTTCTACGTCTTGGTGAGATTTTTGAAACCTTAGATTTAATCAAGTAGTCGAATTACATGGATCCAGGTTTGGGAGATAAATTTTTAATTTTTTCGCTATGTTTGTATCACGAAACCCAACATATGCATGTATGCGTAATGCATGTGCTATACGATAAGTAGCAAGTATTAATCAAATGTACAACATACATCCTTCCAACCTTATTCCTCCCACACACGTGTTCAATAACGAGTCTCTTGTCCTAGGATATTTGGTTTTGGTCTTAATATCAACAGGGGATATCAAGGACCGATGCGCATGCTAGATCTCTCTTAAAGCAATAAAGCAACATTTCTAGGTATAAAGGTTTTGCCCAATCTTTATTACCCCAAGGGGCTCTAAAATTATGGGGCTAGGTTTTTATAGATAGAAATACCTCATGGTAATAAGCATAGAAACAACATTTCTAAGTATAAAGGTCTAGCCCAATCTTTACTGGCCCAAATGGGCTTCAAAAGTATGGACTTGGGCTTTTACAGATAGAAATACCTCATGAAAAAAATCATACAATCAATTTGGGTAGATCCTAAGGGAGGTAAATAAGCTATTATATGTGGTTGAAGTCTAGTGAGAAAGCCAAGGTTCCTTAGTAAGATGCCCTCCTTTAAGACTTGAGTTACAGGCCAAATGGGCCTAGCATCCTTTGCAAATTTGAGAGAAGACTACCCCTCTTTAGGACTTAGATTACAAACTTTGGTAAGATGAGCCCGGTAATCTCTCTTGAACCGAATTAAGGCTAAAAGTGATGGTTAACCAATTTACAACTCCATGAATCTAGTGGAATCATGAAATCATAAACCAACGCCATTGGGTAATAAGGACATGCAGAATGAATGCAAAAATAAAATAATAATTAATAAAATAACTCTAAAGAACATAAGTAGAATCAATATCTTTTATCCTCAGTGGAGTCACTACTATAGACAACAGGGTTTAGCGCACGTCCAAGATTTTAGCAACCGTGGCACTGTTTGGGCTCAGGGCCTTAGAGAACACACTAACCCTTGTCACAAAGACTTGGTGTGCAAATGAGGAGTCGCCACCCAGGGTAATAACTAGGACAAATTGAAAGGTGGTACTTGATTATCTAAAAGAAAGCTAGCACCATAACCAGGAGATTCTAGGAACGGAATACTAACTTCTTTCAGTCTCGTGTTCATTTAGATTTAATTTATAAATTACTATTTTATTCTCTAATTACATGCAGTTTTATCTAAACCCAAATTAAACATCCATCTAACCCAAAAAGGCAATAAGTTATTAAAGTACATGTAAAAAATGCATACAAAAGGAAACATCCCTATGTCTAAGCTAGATTAATTTTATTACAGTTAGCTAATTCTGCATTTTTATTTATAAGTGAATTGGACTAGAGACGGTCCTACATTTTTAATTAATTTTAGTAAACTTAAGTCTATTTATTTTAATTTAACTAAGGGAATAGTCTTAAGTCTACCAAATTTTAAAGGAAAAATTAAATTAATAATTGGGCCCAAGTCTAAATTGATTTTAAATTAAGTGATGTGATTTTAAGTTTATTTATTTTAGAAGAAATGAAATTAATGGGCTAAGCCAAGTCTAAATTAATTTAGTTAACCTAAAAATGGGCCTAAGTCCAAATTAATCTAATAGATCTAAATTGATTTTAATTAATTAACTTAAACCATTTTTAAGCCTATTTTTTATTTAGTGGGTTTGGACCTATCATGGGCTTAGGGTCCAAAGAGCTAAAAGATCCAAAAACAAAACTCAAACAAAAATCATAACAAAGTCAGATCAAACACAAGATTTATGTAATTTTCTAAAAAAAAAAAAATCATAAATCAATTTACATGCAATCCTAAATTAATCTAAAGCCACCATTGATTTTAATTGAATTTTACCTAATTGAAACTAAATTACAAACCAATTTTAGTGTAGAGACTATAAAATTTTACTATTTCCTACTATTGGGGCTATTACAAACTACTATACAGAAATTAAAATCAAATTAATTACAACCCAAAATAAAAGTAAATTAAAAGAACGCATAAATCATAAATCCTAAATCCTATAGGGGTTTTACAAATCTTAATCTATGGCATTCTATGGATTCTTTCAATGGTCACTGTCAAAATTTCATATCACCACCTTCACCTCCAGAGTATCATAGGACATCAATCAAAACAAAAAAAATTAATTAGTAATGAATCAAATAAAAATAAAATAAAGAGATCAAATCAAAATAAAAGAGGAAAAAAGAAGAATAGAAGATGTTGTGCAAATGTTGTTTGAATGCCCCTCAGATTGAGATTGTTATCGTTTTGAAATTGATTCAGTAGTTTTTTCTTGATTTTCTGGTCTTTAAAAGCAAAGAATGTATTTTTTTTTGTAGTAGCTAATTAAGGTTTTTTTTTCTCTCTGGTTTTTTTGCATTTCTTCTTTTTTTTAGAGTTTTCTCGCAGCTATTTCTTTTTCTCACAGACTCTTTCTGTCTCCCTTTCTCTCGTTATCCCTAGCCCCCTTCACAGCCTCCCCTTATGGCTTTTAAAGCAAAACCCAACCACTTCAGTTCCTATGATCACGCAGGTAAGTTGCGTGATAGTTGGGAGGAAGATCAGGTGTCTCTCAGTCTGCATTTTATTTTTAAAATTTTCAAAATCAGGATAATGAGATGATAAGTGATAGGATTTTGAAAAATTAAAGACTCACACGCAGACATGTGGTGTCTTGGACCAATGAAAAATGACAAAATCATCATAAAAAATCGCGCAAAAATCACTTTTTAGCAAAAATCGAAATTACAGAATGTCGATTTTAACATGTAATGTCGACTAGCATTATGTAATATCAGCTAACCAAAATTTTTATTTTTATTTTTTTAAATTAAATTACGAAAAAGGTCCTTGAAATTTTTAATTTCTGCAATCAAATCTCTAAAAAAATCAATTTTGTAATTAAATTTATAAAAATGTTGCAATTTAGTCATTTAAATTGCAAAACTTAACACAATAGGTCAATTCTTAATTAGATTTTTATCATAGAGACCTTTATCGCACACGTGCATAATTACATCTTAAAATTGGATGCTTACAATAATGATGTAGCATATGCATGCCAACCTTTTTTTGGATGGATTATCATCATCTGATGCTTTAGTAGATAATCCAATGGGTGATAATTCTCCTCCGATTGATCCATTGATCCACTAGCATCATAATATATTAATGATTATTTTTTTTGCTGACTATTCTTAATGTATTTAGACTTTATAATACATTAGTGATCATGCTCATATTATGCTTAGATTTTTGTTCTTTTAGTTTTTTTTTTTTCAAATCGTTCATCCACTAAGTTTAAAAATATATATTGATGAAAATATCATATTAATAAAAGTACAATAAAAAAATATCAAAATAAAATTTCAATATCATGAAATTTTTTGTTGTTACTTTTCGATTGCGTTAATGAAGTTCTTTTAATTTATAATTTAATGATCTATACACTTCACTTAATCCAATTGCATAATTATGAACAAAAATGTCATGATAAGAAAATATTTAAAATTTATGAAGGAAAAAATAAAATAGAATAAATAAATTAAAAATATATATTTATTAAATAAAAAATAAAGTAAATAAAAGAGAAAATTATAATAAAAACTACCACTGATCTAATAGATAATTGATAGTAATTTAAAAATAAAATTTTTGAAAATGATAAAAAAAAAAAAAAGAGAGACAAAAAAGATTTTGAGGCTTAATTTTTTTTATTTATTTTTTAATTTTCAATGGTGAGTGCATATATGAAAGGAAGTAATTACCTCTCTTTGACTTTAAGCTGATTTTATATCACTCATATAAATTTGTAAATTGAGTTTGTTGCACCAATAGTATTTTAATATTGTCATATATTTTATTTTGATATTATATTTTTAATTTTTTTATTTTCAATTGCTGAAATTTTATTTTTATTTTGGTTTAAAATATTTTAAATATATGCAAATAAATTTAAAATACGTTACAGTCAAAATAAACATATTATTAATATATTCACAATATAAATATTCCAATAAGTAAATTAATTATCTTGTAAGTTCTAGAAAATAAAATTATTAACTCTTAATAATTTTAACCTTAATAATTATTTCCCTAATTGATTAAATCCATTAATATTTAGTAGCTTCATCATGAATCTAATATCTAATATCCAATTCAAGGTCGGTGGAGATTTATGCTAATTCTTTTAATTTATTATTTTTATTAATTAAAAGATTATAGGAATATTTTTATTCTTTTAAATTAAATAAAAATTAATTTTATAAACTGATAATAACAAAATTTAAACTTTATATTTTACAATAATTAAAAAAAATAACCGTTAAGTCTCTACTTCACTTCACTAGCTAATTCATTTGTCTTTGATTACGTTGAAATTTCATAATTTTCGATGTAACTCTAGTATCGATAATAAAATTTATTAATGAATTTTATGTTAACTACACATGGGTGTTATACTATAATGACGACTTTTTTTTTCCCCCTGAACAAGGGACCTTTTATATGTATCTGTTTCATATTGTAATAATGTTCTTCGATGCAGGCAAATTATGTAGAAAATGGCGTAAAATATCCCATCACAAGTTCACGAAAGAGATGGTCCGGTAAAGAGTCAGCCACGTCAATAACATTACTAAAAAAAAAAAGGGGGGACATTGTAGGGTTCATAATTGAAATTATTATTATGGGTCCCTAATTGAAATGTGTCAGAGATCCATGGCTGCAAGTGCAACACTAACATTTGGTAGATTTGTTTTGTGATTACTAAACAATCACCAAAAGAAGAAAAACATTGTGGGTTCCATAATTGAATTTTCTTTTTTTTTTGTAAGTAGGGTCCATTTAATGAAATGTGTTTAATATTCAGCAGTTGATCTGAAGCACAGATCCATGGCTCCAACTGTAGATTTTTTTTTTAAAATTTCAAGTACAATAATACCCTGTTATGGAAAAAAAACCATAAAAAAAAAATGAATTGCCATTTTATAAGAAAAAAGAAAAAATAAAATAGGTGTTTTTTTTTTCAATAAGAAGGTAAAAAAAAAATTGATGTTGGCTAGCTTATAATTTTGAAGTAAAATATTCAATTCTTCACTATGAGATTGCCACATAGAAATTGACGTAAAGACTACAGTGGTTTTTAATTTATACCCAAATAAGCTTTTAATGGATTAATGTCTTGCACCAAAATCTAGCCAACTTCCAATGCACTCAACTTAGGAAAGAAAATGAAGGAAAAATTTTATTTTATATTAATAAAATATTGATAATATATCATAAAATTTGTTTCTTTTTTCTTCAGGCCATTCTATATAATCTAAAAAAAATTTAAATAAAAATAAAATATTTTTCTAACAGATATCTGAAGTAAAATTCAATTATTAAAATACATACTTCAAATAAAATATACATAATAATAACTTAATGAAAAAATTACTAATTAAAAATTTGATAACTCATTCAGTTCCATTTAATTCTTGTTTGATTCGATTTACTCAATCAGTTCTATTTGATTATTATTTGACTTGATTTAATAAAATTTTATAAAATTTTATACCACTGAATACTACTGCATACCATTTTTTTTTATTATTATGCTCATTTTTTCTAAAATTAATTTTATTTCAAATTAAATAGATTTCGTAATTTATATTTATTAAAAAATTTTCAAAATAATTATTATTTTACCTTTTATTATTCATAATAGAATAAATAAAACAAATTTGGAAGTTACTAAATGGATAAGACAAATCTGCATTTTTTGAATAATTAAAATATAAAATGTGTTGAGAAAATAAATATTTTTATTATATATATTTAGAAGTAAATATTTATCTATAATTAGAAATAAAATTTTATTCTATTTAGGAAGTTATTCTATTTCTAATTAGGTTGTAATTATGATTCCTACATGTATATATAAATGATGTAACCCTTCTTTGAATGTTATGGAAAAATATTTTCCTTCAATTTTCTCTTTTTCCTTTAAATTTTATTTTTCATAGTATCAGAGCATACCCATTGAAATCGAATTTTTTATTGAATTCTTGAAGTCGTTTTTTTTTTCTTTCTTTGAATTCTTTGAATCTACAAAATCATGATCATTGAAAACACATTCATCGTATTCCATGGAATACCAAATTTTATTCAAACATTTCAAGATAATTCTCCCTTTCTCACAGGAATTATTCTTGATGATACAAATTACACTCTATGGTCACAGATCATGGAGATGCGAATTAGAGCCAGGAAGAAATCTAGTTTTCTTAATGGCACTACGCCAAAGCCACCAGTAGGAGATAAAACATTGGAGACTTGACTTCTTAATAATAATCGGGTCAAAAGTTGGTTGATTGACTCAATGAGTTCGACATTGATGATGAGATTCATCCGTCTTCCAACAGCAAAAGAGATATGATATGTTGTCTCAAAAACCTTCTATGATGGATATGATGAAACTTAGTTATTTGCATTAAACTGGAAATCATTCACAACATGTCAGAATGGTAAACCATTACTTGTATACTATAATGAATTGATTGGAATATTTCAGAAAATTGATGCCCGGACGTGTGTTCAAGGGGAGGATGTTAACGGAGTAGTATCACTCCACAAACATATTACCCGACTTTGAACACATATTTTTCTAACGGAGCTTGATTCGAAATTTAATAATGCTCAGAGTGAAATACTTCAGAAGAATCCACCTCTTGATCTCGAGTCTAGTTATGCATATGTACGAAGGGATCATAACTAGCGACATATGATGGAAGAGCTGAAGATACTACTGGACCATTCTATACTTGTAGCAGCTCAGACACGTCCTCGATTCAAAGGGAAAATATCAAGTAAGTCCATCACATACACTTGTACTCATTGTGGCAAAGTTGGACACTCTAAAGAACAGTGCTTTGAAATTGTGGGATATCCGAAATGGTGAGATTTCAATAGAAAGCCTCGTAAGAAGCTTGGAAAGCCTGCAATTGCCACCTATAGTAGTACTAAACCAAGTGGTGATCTTGATGCAACATCAGATATGACAAATCTTACTGGAAATAATACATCGATTATTGATACAGGTGCTACTGATCATATGACAAACTCCACTCACCATCTTACATCCATCCGCCCATCAATCCAATAAAATATTTTGATTGCTAATAGAGGCATAACACTGGTCACTCTTGATGGATCAATATCTAACTCTAACTCTTTTAATCTAGATATTGTTCTTGTTATTCCATTTTTTTCCTGTAATCTACTATATGTTGGCCAAATCATTGAACCTTGAATTGCACTATTAAATTTTGGCCTAATTATTGTGTATTTCAGGACATTACAATGCATTAGATTATTGGCTCTGGTGTTAAACATGGAAAGTTGTACTATCTTGAGTTGCATGATGATTCAAGTCAGAAGTCAAGTCAAGTTAATAGGGTTGGTGGAAGTTGCTCGAGTAAAAACCAAGTAATCTTATGGCATCGTTGTCTTAGTCATCTTTTTTTTCATTATTTTAGACAAATAAAATCATATTTATTTTTGAATACCACAAACTTAGAATTCAAGTGTGATATTTATGAATTGGCAAAAGGCCACCGAATTTCTTATATACCGAGATATAATAAAAATTCAATTTCATTTATGAGCATTCATTTTGATGTATAAGGACCTACTCGAATTCCTACTCTATCTGTGCTCGATATTTTATAACGTTTATTGATGAATGTACCTGGATGATCTGGGTATCACTACTTTCAAATAAGGGAGATGTGTGCTCCAAGTTCTGGGAGCTGTACAAAATGGTGGCTATACAATACTAGAGTAAAATATGAGTCTTGTAGTCTGACAATGGTAGGGAGTATGTTAACTCAATTCTAAATGATTTCTACCACGAGAAGGGCATTCACCACCAAACATCCTATGTTGGCACTCCTCAACAGAATGGTATAGTCGAATGGAAGAACTGACGGATATTGGAAGTTGTCCAAGCATCATTATTTGACATGAATGTTCCTCGAGAATACTGGGGAGATGTTGTTCGATCCGCTACATACCTCATAAACCAAACACCATCAGAGTACTATATTTCAAAACCCCTCTTCAAAAACTTTAGGAACTTGTCATATCTCCACCCCTCAATAATCTTGAGCCTCAAGTCTTTCGATGCTCGTCATATGTTCATCAGACACTCAAAAAATTAGACCCTCGAGCTATCCGGTGTATCTTTATTGGCTATGCAGATCTACAAAAAGGATATCAATGTTATGATCTGAATGTAAAGAAGATGTATGTCATTTGGAATGTTCAGTTTCATAAAAATTCTTCTTTCTTCTCCCACTCCGAGTGCTCTCTTCAGGGGAGAAAAATCTGAACCTCTTTGAATTTGAAGATATCATTCTGAGTGGTCCGAATGTTGAAGATAGCATTCTGAGTGTTCCGAGTCTGAGTCTTTCAAATGTTTTGAGCATCTCACAAACATCTGATGTTCTGAGTCTAAGCACCTCACCTAGATAGATAATTGAAGAAAATTTGAGTAATCAAGATAGTACATCTTTATAACCAATACTAGAAGCTGAAGAAACTCCGGATGCGGATATGCATAATAAGGTAAACTTATCTCCTTTAGTAACTCCAAATACTGAGCCTCATTATCCTTCTAGAATTAATAGAGGGGTTCTGAAAAAAATATGATCTAGACCTTCATACCAAAGCTAAATACCCTATCAACAACTTCATATCAACCAACTATTTATCTAACTCACATGCATTTACTGTAAATCAATTATCTATTGCATCTATTCTGAGTAATGTGGAGGAAGCCTTAGATGATCCGGATTGGAAGAAAGCCATGAATGATGAAATTGAGGCATTGTAGAAGAATCAAACATAGGATCTTGTTCCTCTTCCTGAAGGAAAGAAAACAATGAGGTGCAAGTGGATATTCACAGTCAAACTCAATTCAGATGGAAGGATAAATCAATATAAAGCTTGGTTGGTAGCAAAGGGGTATACTCAGAAGTATGGAATTAACTATGAAGATACATTTTCCCCAATAGTAAAAATGAACACCATCCGAGTTCTTATTTCCTTAGCTGCCAGCCTGGACTGGCCGCTGCGACAATTTGAGGTGAAGAATGCATTTTTGAATGGAACCATAGATGAAGAAGTGTATATGGATTCACCACCCGAAACTACATGTACTAATCGAGTATGCAAACTAAAAAGGGCATTGTATGGACTCAAGCAATCGGTTCGAGTATGGTTTAGATGACTCTCAACTTTCATGAGAAAGCTCGGATACAAGCAAAGTGATGTTGTTCACATACTATTCATCAAACAGAAGTTAGGTAAAATCACCGCACTGATTGTATATGTTGATGATATAGTAGTCATAGAAAATGATTCGAGTGAGACAACAATCTTACAAAGGCAGTTAGCATCAGAGTTTGAACTTAAGGATTTGGGTAAATTGAAGTATTTTTTAGGAATTGAAGTTGCAAGATCAGCTTAAGGAATTTCCCTTTGCCAATGAAAGTATGTAATGGACCTACTGACAGAGACATGCATGCTTGATTGTAAGCCAGCTGAGACTCCAACTGAAGTCAGCTATGGACTTTCAGTCCTAGGAGATCAAGTTCCAATTGATAAAATCAGTATCAAAGGTTGGTGGGAAGGTTGATTTACCTATCTCATACTCGGCCAGACATTGCTTATGCAATAAGTATTGTAAGTTAGTTCATGCATTCTCTGAGCAAAGAATATATGGATGAAGTATACAGAGTATTAAAATATCTAAAGTCTTCTCCGGGTAAAAGGTTATTCTTTAAGAGGAATAAGGATTATGAAATTAATGGCTACACTGATGCTGATTGGGTTGGAGATCGAACTGATAAAAAATCAACATCCGGGTACTTTACATTTGTTGGAAATAATTTAGTCACTTTGAGAAGCAAGAAACAGAAAGTTGTAGCAAAGTTAAGTGCTGAAGCCGAGTTTAGAGGAATGACTCATGGAGTATATGAGTTGCTTTGGGTAAGGCAAATTGTTCAGGATCTGGGATTAAAACATCCAAAGCCTATGTTGTTGCATTGTGATAATAAGGTAGCCATAGAAATTGCAAACAATCCGATTCAACATGATTGAACTATACATGTAGAGGTTGACAGACATTTCATAAAAGATCATTTGAACCAAGGAATAATTGATCTTTCATATGTTTCTTCTTAGACTCAACTAACTGACGTCCTCATAAAGGTTTTATCCAAAAAAATGTTCTACAACTCACTTGGCAAGTTGAGAATTATTGACATACATTCACCAACTTGAGGGGTAAGTGTTGAGAAAGTAAATATTTTTATTGTATATATTAGGAAGTAAATATTTTTCATATGTATATGCTTATATTTTACTAAACTTAAGGTTTTAATTTAAAATAAATATTTTTATTTATTTATTTAAAAGAAATGTCGATCTTGATTTAAAATTACAATCTCAATAAATTTTTGGTTTAAGCAATTATATTTTACACCTTTAAACTTTTTAAAATGCTAATAATTTCTCTTTTTTAAAAACTTATATGCACTATGTTTTAAAAAAATTATGATATTTTATATTATATCATAAAAATTAATTAATTTAATTTCTATTTATTTTATTACTGACCATTTTCATTAAATTTTAATTATTATCAATTGTTAGACAAATAAATTTTTTTAATTAATTTAATTTTTATTTTTATAAACTTTATTAAATTTTTAAATTTAATAAAAATAAAATTTTTTATATAAAATTTTAATATTGTGGTCCTGATATAGTACTAATTTATTTTAATTTTATTAAAATTTCTATTTAAACAATTATACATCATTTTAAAAGAAGTAATCTGAATACTTTTTGTTGGGATAAAAATAATTTATATTATGTTATTTTTTGAAAAATATCATAACTAATTATAAAAATATTAGTTAATTTATTTTATGTATACATATATTTTTTTAACTTCAGATTTATCAATTTTAATTTATTTTATTTAATTTTAATAAAATATCTGAAAATAATTGAGTACAATGCTATCGATATAATATAAATATTACTTATAAAAAATATTTTTCATTGTTTCTAAAATTATAATTGTAGTCAATGATTAAATAAATAAAAAAAATTTAGAAATTAAAAAACAAGATTTTATATATATAATAATTGAATATCATAATCTCAATAAAATGTATACTTAAACAATTATAAATCATTTTTTTTACAAATATTTTTAACATTAATACTTTTTATACGCTAAAAATGTTAATTTGCTATATTAAAAAAAAAAGATTAAAACCAATTATAATATAATCAAAAATTATTTATTTTTCTTAATTGTACATATAATTTTACTAAACTTAAATTTTTAATCCAAATATATACATATTTTTTTAATTTTATCTATATAAAAAATATTACTCTCAATCCAACATTATAATTTTAATAAGTAAATAGACTATTACATTATGTTTGGTCCAATATGTGAAATAGTAAATTGTATATTGATTAATTGATTGATAAAACCAAAGATAATACAAAGGCAAAGATAAAATTTATCTATATCCTATCACTCTCTATCAAACCAAAAATAATACATTTCAAAATAAAGAGATAAGTATTTTGCCTAACACCCGCTTGCAAGCCCATGACCATCTCGAAGAGGAAGCTTGGAGCAAAGACATGGAAAAACATTGGATGGACAGGGGCTTGGTGAATAGATCTGCAACTTGTTCTTGAGAAGGAAGAAACCGAATTGGGACAATTCCATTAGCATTTTATTCAATAACAAAATGAAAATCTAACTCAAAGTGTTTAGTTTGAGCATGGAATATGGGGTTAGATGTGTCACGATCCAAACCGGGGTCATTAACAATACTAGAAAATGAGAATTTTTTCAAATTTAGAACTCGTAGCAAGCCTAAAAAAAATAAAAAAAAAACAATAAATAAATTAAAACAATTAAAAATACATCATAATTTAAAACTCAATAATTATTTACTAAATATTCTCCTCATATCATAAAATAAGATATTTTAATACAACATTTAGAGACATGCCTATTTGAATTAAAAACAACATACATAATACTATGTGCAACTTCAGACTAATATAAATACAACTACTGTAGTTTTTTAGAATAGAATAATAAATAATTAAGTAGATAATTTACATAATAAAGTCGGAGCGGAAGAAATCCGACGGATAGGTGTACTGCTGAGGTTTGAAGAAGAAGACTCTCTTGTAAAATCATCAACGGAGGGGAGTCAGACTTCACTGAGTGAATTATTATAATATATATACACGCATTACTAAATGACAAATGCAAACAATCATATGTATATAATAAATATATATACAGACATGTACACACAGATGCTGAAAATCACTTATATATATATAATACTGAAAAATACCAGTTATGAAGGATCAAATAGAACCCTAAGTTATCGCAACCTCAAATATCAATAGAAAACACTCTAGCCATACTAGCTCACTTAATTCCAAGTAAATTCACTTAATCCAACTGGACAATAAACTGGCCTTGAGACACTAAGTCAACCAAGCTCCAGCAGTTTGACTGTCAGTGTGATTGGCCCCAAGACACTTGGTTAACCGAGCTCCAGCAATCACACCCTCAATCACATCACACATCAATCAAATCAATTAAGTCATGATCCCACAAATAAGTTAGTAATTTAACCTACAATCTAACGCACTGGTACGTACTCGGTTCTAGTGCTGCCCACTAGGAAGCACATTTTATCGATATCCTTCATTTAAAAATAAAACATACATTCAAGTAACCAATAATGTATAAAGTTGTGCATAATAGTCAAATAAACCATATATATACTGGAAATATACCTAAAATAAACTAAGTATATTTCAAGTATATATATGTAAAATAAATTCAATTAAATCATGAAGTATACTCAAAATAAACCAAGAATATACTAAAAATATACCTAAGCATTTAATAAAACAATTATGCAAAATTTTACGTTTAAAACATGTAATTCTAAAATATACAACCTAAAGCAATGTATATTTATAATAATAGCTCACAGGGATGTACTCCACGAGATTGGTTCGACGGGCCTAGTTCGCTAGGTCTCGGTCTCGGCGCAACTAAACAATAAAAACGATCATGAATTAGAATAACTCTAACTTAGGCTTATAGAGACTCAATATAGAATTTCTAAACACAAACAGACATAGAATATGAATTAGACCCGATGTCATGTTTTATGAAAATTCTACTAAAAATTTGACAGAACTTCCTCTGTAAAATGGACATCTCTTTACTCAAAAGTAAAGCCGGTCCTGCAAGAAAAATACACTTCTAATTCCATGATTCAAACAACCCTCGGTTGGGATCCTGAACTACAAAAATTCCCTAACTGAGGTCCACAATTCACCACAAATTCAATAATACAATAAAACATATTAAAAGTCAATAAATACCATAAATGCCCTTCAAATATCAAAATATAACATATTTTACATTAAAAACACCAAAAATAATTATTTTCCTAATAATTACTTAAATACCCTAAATAATAATATAATATTATTAAAAAATCCATATTTTCTCGATAATTCATTGTAATTTAATAAAAAAATCACTTTACTAATCCAAATAGACTAATTAGTTTAAATACAAATTAAAAGTTACTAAAAATCCATTTTATTACAAAAATAGTAAATTATATATTATTTGAAAATAATTTTCAAAAATTAGCATTAATTAGTTAAAATTAGTAAATAATTTGTAAAAATCATTTTTATACCTCAAATATTATCAAAAATCAATTAAACATAACATTCAACTAAAATTACCAAATTAACCCTAATATTTAAGGATACACATAAAATACTAATAATACTAAAAAATTCAATAAAATTTATATAAATACACAAAAATTACTTTCTCAACATATTTCTCAATAATATCAACAAATACATATAATTAACCAACTATTTCTAACAAAAAATATATATTTAACTTATATTTTCAAAATTGACATAAACTAAAAATAATTATAAATATTATACAAAATTCAAAAAAATTATAAACTCAACTCTAAAATTAATAATAATTACCAATAACACCAAAAATCCCAATTTCATAATTTATATAATTAATGTACGAAAATTAATAAAATAATAATAAAATATTCAAAAAATCACAAAAATCAAAATAATTCCCAAAAATCACACAAAAATTTAGGGATGTAGCTTAAGCTAGGGGGATCAAATTTTGTGAAGGGATTTTTGATGAATCAACCAAAATTTCCAAAAAAAATCAAAATCCAAAAATGGTTGAATTAAACAAATCGAGAGCTCTAGGGGTCGAACAGAACTAGAACGCATAGAATGACGATTGGAATCGCCTAGAATGCCGGTGAGCTCGAGTTTTGGCTTCTGTCAGTTACTGGCGATTAGCAACTTACCGGAGAGGAAGGAGGAGATGGGGAGAACGGCAGGAGGTGGCTGGATGGTGGTGAGGCACTCCAACGGTGGTTGATTGGTGTGACAGTGACGGAGACAGTGAGGGTCGTGGGGAAGAAGAAGAAGAAGCTTTCTTTTTTTTTTACATAGAGTACATATATACATAATACTATATAATATAATTTAATAAACTTTATTTTATAATATAATATAATATAATATTACACTAAATTCACACACCACACATATATATACACACACACACACACATATATGTATATATAACACACAATAATAATTAATATACATGTATAATATTAATAATAAACCCTAATATATATATGTGCATATATATATATATATATATATATATATATATATATATATATATATATATATAGTAACACATAAAATACAATACAATAATGTAATATATTAAAATAATAATGCACTAAATTAAACATTATTAAAATAATATTATCCAAAATAATAAATGTACATAATGTAAATTACTTGTCCAAAATAATAAGCTTCGATATATGCATTTACTTAGAAAATTATAATTAAATATAAAATAATAATTATTATTATTATTCACAAAATAATAAAATATAGTTTTAAATTTTATTAACACTGCATATCCTGTTATACATTAAAATAATTTAAAAAATAGGGTTATTACAAGATGTAAGATAGATGGCTCCAATGTTATTATAATGAAAAATGTTTTGAGGAGGGACAACATCAATTTCTTGAAGCAATGATCGAATGCACAAAATTTCTTAAGTTGTGTTGGTAGTGGCTTTATATTCATTTTCTATGAAGGAGCAAGAAATTGCGGGTTGCTTCATGGTTGACCATGAGATAAGTGAATGGCCGAGAAAAATGCTGAAGCCACTAGTGGAATGACGATCATCAAAATCTCCACCCTAGTCACTTTTTGAGTAATATAGTAAGTCTAAAGAGGAAGACTGAGGAAAGAACAAACCTTTGCTCTTTATTCTTTACAAATAACGCAATAGTTTGTCGATGCTAGGAGAGTACATGAGTTGACACAATTTATTCACGTCAAATGCTATATCTAGCTGTGGGACCATGATGTATTTTAAGGTCTCAACAAGCTACAAATATTCTTAAGCATTTACAATGGTTGCACTTTGAATTTTCATTAATGGAGATTTTATGGCAAGAGGAATAAAATAAGCCTTAAAGTCAAACATACATGTTTCCTTCTCAAGTAAATCATGAATATACTTTTGTTAAGATATAAGGACTTTATTAAGTTGGTGATGAACTTTAAGACCTAGAAAATAATGAAGTTTGTTAATGTCTTTAATAGGAAATTCCTATTTGAGCTTGGTTATAACTTTAAAAATCAAATCAACACTCTATTACAGCCAAATCATCCATATAAACATGTATAAAAATTGTGTTAGTTCCTTTTGTATAGATAAATAAAGAATGGTCAGCCTTAGAATTAATAAAGCCCAATTTTATCAAAAAATGTCTGAGACATTGAAACCATACATGTGGAGCTTGTTTCAAACCATAGAGTGAGTAATGTAATTTGCACACATAATCGGGTTTTGACTCATCCACAAAACCTAGTGGTTGGACCATGTAAATTTTTTCAAAAAAATAATCATGAAGAAATGTATTAGATACATCTAACTGTCTTATGTGCCATTTATTCATGGATGCAATAGCTAATATAGTTGAATAGTAGTTTCTTTGATGACTGGACTAAATATTTCTTTATAATCCAAACCAAACTTTTATGAAAAACTTTAAGTCATAAACCTAGCTTTATATTGATCAATGCTCCTATCTACTTTACATTTGATCTTAAAAATCCATTTACTCCATATAATGTTAGTAGCATAAGGTTCTAGGACTAAAGTCCAAGTAGAGTTAGTAAGAAGTGCATTTATTTTATTGGTCATGGTATTATTCCATTCTTTATATTTGGTAGCTTAAAGAAAAGTGTTGGCTTAATTGTCAAAATTTTTTTTATTAGGCTTGGAGTGAATAATAATATGAGCATGCCTTTTAGTAAGAGTGTTGGGACATAAGGCCATGTGATGAGTTCATTGGTTATTTGGTTAGGTATAACAAGTGAAATCAATGACAAGATTCAAACTAAGTAAAGCATGGGTGAATAAGAGTTGACTACTGCATAGCTGGTGCTATAAACAATTAAAGATGAAGATGATAGTGAAAAAGAATATAAAGCAGTAGTGGTAGAGGGCAAAGAAGGTGACTATGGACTATTTGAAAATGTATGTGAAAGATGAGTAAAAGTACTTAAAATGAGTGAAGACGTAGTGGACACCGTTAACCATAGATGGATTGGAATTTTTAATTATTTTGCTTAGCATGTAGTTAATTAATTAAAAACTAGTTTGAAAAGCATATGGCCAATATACGAAAGGAACATTTATATGAGCCAAAAGTGTAAGACTATTATCAACTATATGGATTTTTTTTTTCATATGTGTGTATGGACATGCAATGTAGTGAATAATTCCTTATTGTCTAAAATATGCATTAAGTTTCTTATACTCTCCACCCCAATCAGAATGAAAAGGTTTAATTATGCCATTAAATTATCGATGTATTAAAGCTTCAAAATCCTTAAACATTTTAAAAACATCACTTTTTTGTAAAAAATATATCCATGCAAAATAGGTATAATCATCCACCAACAAAACAAAATAAGAAAGACCTAACTTAGATAAAATTGGAGCTAGTCCCCATACATTAAAATAAATAATCTCAAAAGATTTAGTACTTGTATGTTCAATTGATGCTAATGGAAGGCGAGCTAATTTGACTATGTGAAAGCATGATAAGGAGAAAAAGAAATTGATGAACTTGAGCAGTCTAAATTATTAGAGGAAATTATTTTTAAAGTTGTTTATGCATGTAGATGTGTTAGACAAATATTTCAATTTGCAAAGGAAGCACATTCTCTAACTAAAGTGCACTTGGATGGGTTTGAAAGACAGTATAATCCTTTTTCACTCAGGCCTTGTAACAAAATTTTCATAATTTTTTGGTCCTTAATAATAAAATGTGATAAGGGTATAAAGTGAGTTATTGTGATAAAGTTCTATTTATTATAAATCACTTAAGTAGTTGCTTTTATTATGTAGTTGTTTCATATAACTTATCACATTATCCCTTGTAACCTATACATAATGTATTATTCTCATTTAATGAATTATGCAACCATTACTTCATTATGGTATTAGAGCCTACAAATGTTTAACAACTTAAGGCTTGACTCTTTTTTTCCCCATAATATGGCCACTTTTAGTTCTATAAACACTACCTTATTCTTATCTCTATCTCTTCATCTACAATCACTTCTTTACCGAATATTACTCACTAATTACCCATTAAAGTCACCACTACCAATTACTTGCTTTGGAAAGCTCAACTGCTACCTTGTCTTTACAGTTATGATCTTGCTAAGTATATTGATGGAATGTTTGAATTTCCTCCTAAAACTAGTGAGGATAATCAACCAAACTATGAATTTATCACTTGGTTTTGATAGCATCAATTGGTCTTTAGTTGGATTATTAGATCCATTAACTAAAAGTTTATTCCTCAAATTGTTGGTGCATCATTAGCTCGAGTAGCTTGGCAAAAACTTGCTGCTACTTATGTTTATGGTTCGAAAGCTTAAATCCAAACCATTAAGTCCAAATTTTTTGTCTATAAAAAGAATTCAATGAATCTATTGCATAGTACATGCAACAAGTCAAAAGCATGTTTAATCAACTCGCTGCCCTTGATAGTCCTGTCAATGAAGATGATCTAGTTCAAGTTATAATGAATAGGTTGGGACCGGTATATCATCCTTTCATTCAATTATTGGAAAACCATCTAGCTATCATTGGCTTTGATGATCTTTATGGTTTATTATTAAGTGAAGAAGAAAGCATGGATGTTGATGTATCCAAAGATGCTTCTCCTTTAATTACACCCATTGCTCATCTCACAACATTAGCTTCCTTTCCTCATCAACATCCCACCTTTATTAAGGGATGTGGAGGTTGCCAATCATAAGGTAGAGGTAGATTTAATTATGCATCTCGCACTTTCTCTTTATAATATTCTGGTGATTCTTATAATACAGGTTATTTTTTAAATGCCACTATTGATCATTCTGTTTAATACCATACTTATGGTGAGTGTAATCATATTGCTTGGACTTGCTCATCTTCACGTTTAAGACCTATATTGAGTAGACTTCCACCATTATCTTTTATGGTTTACCCAACCTCAAACTATATAGCCACTTTATCTCACACTCATCCTAATCAACTCTAGCTATTGGACATGGATGTTACACATCATTTGACTCTGGAGCTTAAAAACCTATCTATTCATTCAGAATACTATGGGCCTAAAGAAGTTAAAGTTAGTAATGGTAAACTCCTTCCTATCTCTCATATTGGTAATGTTGTTTGTCACTCTAATGGAAATTCTTTTCATTTTAACAACATTATTCATGTGCCCTAATCATGTGCTAATTTACTTTCAATTCAGGCTTTCACTAATGCTAATGATATTTCTATTGAATTATTTATCACTCATTTTATTATTAAGGATATTCACATGAGGGAATTACTCAACATTGACCCGAATGACAATGGATTATATTCCATGCTTTTTGAACCCTTACAATAGTGAGATCATCCACACAAGCCTTCATATGCTCCTTGTCTCAATAGCACTCTTGACTTGGACATGCCAATTACAAAACCATTCATTAAGCTCTTCATCAAGCAAATATTCCCTTTTCTATTAATAAAAATCATGACCCTTGTCATACTTGTAGTGTTAGTAAGAGTCATAAGTTGCTTTTTGAATTGTCTTCCTACAAGGCAACTGGTTCTTTAGATTTAATTTACTATGATTTATGGGGGTTCTTCTCTTATTACTTCATTAGATGGCAAACCTTATTATGTTTTTTTTTTATCATTTCATCAAGTACTATTGGATTTATTTTGTTAAATATAAATCTGAAGTTTTTAGTGTCTTTATCAAATTTCTTTACCTTATGGAAAATTTTTTTAGTCGATCTCTCAAATCCTTTCAAGAAAATTATGGAGTGAATTTCAAGCTCTTACCTCATATTTATTAGAAAATGGAATCACCCAACGTAACTCTTATCCCAAAACATTAGAACAAAATGGCTACATTGAGAGAAAATATGGACATATTGTTGAAACATGGTTAGCATTATTATAATACTCTTTAATACCTAGTGACTATTGGAATTATGCTTTTGATATTGCTATGTACACCATAGATCATTTACCCACACCAATTATATCTCATCATACCCCCTATTTTAAACTTTTTAGTAATAAGCCTGATTACACTACAATGCATAGTTTTGGCTGCCTTTATTATCCTTGGTTATGCCTATATTGTTCTAATAAGCTTGAACCTTGATATAAAAAATGTGTGTTCATAGGATATAGCAAACTCCATAAAAGGACTCTATTATCTTGACTTATCTTTAAAAAAAAACTTATTATCTCATGTCATGTTTTATTTTATGATCAGATTTTTCTTTTTGAATCAAATGTTATGGAGCACTCTTTAGGTCTAATGTTATCTCTAGTAACCATCCTTTTACCATCAGCTATATCCATTCCCTATTCAACCACATCTGCTCCTCTACCAATCGAAATAAATATTACCCAACATGTCCCTCCTTTACCACCACCATACTCATCTCTATATTCATCTTCCCAAACTCATTCACCCATTACCAACTCACCTTCACCTAACCTTTTTCTTATTGTTGATCTCTCAAACTATGAACAATAACATCAATAGCCTACATACACTCATCATATGGTAACACAGTCTTAAATATGGTCTCTAAAACCTCAGACATTCTTTACTCCTTCCCCTGTTGAACTTAAATCAACATGTTATTCTTAAGCTATCAAGTCTCCATGAAGGTAATGGTAGATGAATATAATGCAATGCTCTAAAATAAAACATGGTTTCTTGTATCGTCAATTAATCTCAAAATAGTGTTGGCTTTAAATGGGTATAATGAATAAAAGACACAAAGATGGCTCTCTTGATTGGTTCAAAGCTTGCTTGGTAATAAAAAGGTTTCATTAATGCCCTGGTCTTAATTACCATAATATGTTCAGTCTAGTTATAAAGCCAACATTTATCCAATTAATTCTTTCTCTTATAGTGTTCAATAGCTGGTAAGTTAAATAACTGGATGTTTCCAACACTTTCTTATATGAAAGCCTCGAAGAAGATGTCTTTATGGAGCATCCGCAAGGTTTCATTCATCCCTTATTCCTAGACAATGTTTGCAAAATTCAAAAATCAATTTATGGTTTTAAACAAGCTATGAGGCAATGGTTTAAGGGTCATGTTGTTGCCCTTAAAGAACTCAATTTTCATAATTCCAAAACTGATTCTTCACTCTATTTTTACAAGTATGGTTTGGTTCAAATATTTTGTCTTTTTTATGTCGATGACATTCTCATCGTAAGTACTCATTCATTAATGAACTGCATCATTACTTTGTTATAGAATAATTCTGCATTAAAGTAGGAGTCAAGGCAACATGAAGCAATAATGGCTTATTTCTTTCACAAGCCAAATATATTCGAGATCTTTTAATCGAAGCTAAACTAGATGCAGTAAAAGCAAGCTCTACACCAGCCTATCCCAAACTTTCCTTTACAAATATAGGTGATGATTTCGATGACCCAACACTCTATCATAGCATAGGTGGAGGCCTATAATATATATATTTCACTCACCTGGACATCTACTATGTTGTCAACAAGGTGTCATAATTTATGCACTCACTGACAATAACCTATTGGATTGGTGTTAAGCGTATCTTACGTTACCTACAACCCACTTCCTCTCATGGTTTATTTATTTGAGCATCCCGACATAATCAAATATCTGCCTATAGTGATGAAGACTGGGGTGGTAGTGTGGATGATCGTAAATCCACTATAGGTTACTCCATCTATGTCAGCTATAATCTGGTGTCATAGGGCTCTTAAAAATAACATATAGTAGCATGATACTCAACTGAGGTAGAGTATCAAACCATTGTAGATGTTGTAGCTGAGGTACATTAGCTTTGGTCATTGATGAATGAACTTGCCATTTCAACTCTCACTTCTCCTCTCATTTGGTATGATAATCTCAATTCCATATATCTTACTACCACACCAATCTTTCATTCACAATCAATGAATTAGGAAATTGATTTCCACTTTATGTGAGACAAAGTCCAAAAGAGAACTCAAAGTTAGATACATTTCCACTTAAGAGAAAATAGCTGATATCCTTACAAAACCACTATCCAAGTCTAAGTTCTTTTATTTTTGAGACAAGTTGACTGTCCTCCTTAGACCAACTCAACTTGAGGGAGGGTGATAAGGGTACATAGTGAGTTATTATGATAGATTTCTATTTGGTTTAAATCACTTGAGTAGTTACTTCTGTTATGTAGTTGTTTCATGTAACTTATCACAGTATCTCTTATAACCTATACATAATGTATTATTCCCACATAATGAATTATCATACCATTACTTCGTTAAAATGAGTCGGCTAAAATTTAAAGAAATAAGAGTATTAAGTTGAAAATTTTTGAATCGTAAAAGAGATTTGGTTAAAGTTGGAACATGCAGTAGATTATAAAGATGCAAACATGAATTAGTAAGAGAAGCATAAAATGCATTACCCTTGTTCACAATTTTCAAACCTTGCCCATTACCTACTTTATTTGATATGTTCCCTTGTAATCACTAACATTATAAAAAGTATCAGAATCAAGGGGTCATATGGTGAGTGTCTCTTGTATTTGGTATCCATGGCATGGTCAATTTCAAACTCAAAACTTGTAAAGAAGCAAAATTAAAATTAATTTCATGAAAAAATATTAGCATGTGAATTAAATTGAGGAGCTTGTGAACCAAAGGAGGAGCTCATTGAGGAATGCACTGCTAGTGACATCTCTTAGCTATGTGATTATGATAGTTATATATTTGACAAGAAACCCAAGGCATGTGATAAATAATGGAACATGAGCTATTGAAGAAGGGTGGTTGTGACTATCCAGAATTATGGAGTTAAGGCTAGCGATATGTCACATATGCTTGAGGTGGCTCTTGCATGTTGTGAAGGAGAATTTCATGAGCAAGCAATTGGATATAAGGCTCTTAAAATGTTACCGGCTCATTTTTAAGGTTGAGAGCTGAGATAATGGATGAAACTCACTATCGATATCCATGTAAATGATTACATTAAATTTGGCTATGGAAATAAGACAACCAACTGCAAGTAATTCATCAGGTAGACTCTTAGTTTTGTGAATGTAAGCTAAAATAAACTTATCATTGCATTTGAGTTCTTATAACTTAATGTGAAGCTAGAGTTGGCAATTTTATGAAATAGATCCAAAGGCATTAGTGAGGGCTTGCCAAATAACATAGGAGGAGGTAATATAATGATGTAAGGGTAAACCTCTTCAGTAAGGGAAGAAAGTAGCTAAGTTAGCAAAAGTTAATTCTTTTAAAACTAAGCAACATAAGTGGGATTTGGTACATGTTGAGTAGGATTTATAGTAGAGGGAATTAACTCATTGGGGGCAGGATTAGTTCCATTAATAAATCCAATCATGTTATGGAAATTAAGAAATGGCAAGAATTATGTTTTCCATGCTAAGAAATTATGAGGATTGAATTTGATAGCAAAGTTGTGATTAGTAGTAAGAGTGGGAGTGGTCTTTGGAAGAGAAAGAGCTAATTAATTTAGTTGAGTAGCCATGAGGAAACAAAAAAATTGCAAAGAAAATGAAAAAAAAATTTAGAGCTCTGATACCATGTGAAATTGGTAAAATTGTATATTATTTGATTATGGTATACATTTTATACAACTCTTTGTTATACAAAGGCATAGGTAAAATTTATCTATATCTTATAACTCCCTATAAAACCAAAGATAATACATATAAAAACAAAATAGATAATTATTTTGCATAACAAGATCCACTAAGGAATTCGTTTGATTTTCGAATGAATTCCAAATAGAATTTATTTCCAAATGAATTTTTATTATTAAAATGTGTTTGGTTCAAATGAATAGTTTGTGAAATTCATTTCATATTTTGTTATATTGTGTTTGGTACATGATAAATGGTATTCGAAACTCTTGGGCTAGGCGTCCTGCAAAGCATGAACAGAGGGCAAGGTGAGAGGTAGGGAGGATCCCCATGAACACTTTGATTCCTAAGTTAGAGAATGGAAGCAAGGAGAATGCAAGATAGCTTGAATGTATGAAAATGAGATGTCCCTTATGAGGGATGTAGGGCTATATATATAGTGATACTCAAACCTGGATGGAGTCGGATTCCGTGTGGGATAGTGAATCATAATGTTAGTAGGAGAGTGTTCCTTCTTTGGTTAGGATTCCTCTTTGGGGTAGTTCCTATTCTGGATGGATCTATCTTCTCCCTGATCCAAGTGTTCCTATTTAGGGGGTAAAGGACCCTAATTAGGCGGGAACATTCTAGATAGTATCAAGAGTCCCCCCCTGGGATATTCAGATATTTATGTCCGTCGCATTCAGGTAGGATGTTGATGCCCTCATAAGGGTTATAAGATGCTAGTGAGCTGAGGTGGCCAATCTCAATCACGATGAGTAGAGCTTGGTGCCAAGTATTTGGTTGGTCATCATTGAACCGTAATCTGTGGAGCTGGGGTACCTGCCGAGTGTGTATGGGCACCATAATAGATTAACCTGTCCATTCGGGAATAAGACAGAACCAGTCATCACTGGATTTTTTATGCTCGTGCATGGACACGAGGCTTTTCGAGTTTGGATCCTTAGTACTACAAAAGCAACCTAAGGGTGCCAGTTTTAGTCATTGGTCTTAGGCGTGCGAGACTTAGATGCTCGGTTCAAGGACACGAGGCTTACATGCTTAGAACCTCAGTACTATGAAAGTGACCTGAGGGTGCCAGCTTCAGTCACTGGACTTATATGCATGAGTCTTAGATGCTCGGCTCAAGGGCGCGAGGCTTACTTGCTCAAAACCTCAGTACTACGGAAGTGACCTGAGGGCGCCAGGTTCAGTCACTGGACTTAGATGCTCAGATACCCAGAATGGGCTGGAAGTGATATTTAAAATGCCTTCTGAGTTGCTTGATGAAGCAGCCCAGTCGAAAACGTGGGTGGGCCAACACGTGGTGGTTTCACTTTAACTCTTGAAATCATTTGATTGATGTGTCATTTCGTATGTCAGTAAACAAAACGCTTGTGCTACCGTTATCACGACTCCTCATCCAATGGGCTATTTTATTCCCAAAAGGCCCTTGGTGGCCTAGGGAGGAACACAACAATAATGAGGGTAGTTAATGGCGTGCTTCCAAATCCTTTCGTGCCTCTATAAATACTGATGTGCTTGTTAATTGGCATATTTTGCTTCTTTTGCTTTTGTGTCTTATTTTCGCTGCATTGCTACTACCTCCTACTATTTCCATTTCTTCCTACCATAGTTCTTGCTTATGGCGATCGGGTGTTCTTTTCATCTTTTCTTCCTCCTCTTTTTGTCCTTTTCTGCTATTGCATTTTTCCATTCTTTATTATGGCTCCCCGGGAAGAAATTAGTTCTGACCTCTTTGTGTCCAATGTAAATAGCGAGTTGCTAGGGTGGTATCGACGACGGTTCTGTATCCTCGTCGATTACACCCTCCACATCATAGATAGGAGATTTAGGGCCCATACCTCCTTATCGGGGCTAAGTAGGTTAGTAGTATATTTTGATCAATTAGAGGGGGGATTGAAATTTTCCTTAGATCCCTTTATAAAAGAATTTCTTAATAGGAATAACATTGCGCTCGATTAGCTTCATTCGAATAACTATAGGATACTGACCGGGTTCGTCTAGCTGATGCATGAAGAGGGTAGGGACCCTGATCTAGATGTCTTTTGATATTTGTACAGGCTGACTAGGAAGAAGGGAGAGCTGATGTTCTCCTTGTCAGCTATACCCAACCATACACTTTTCGTTAAGCTTTCGGATCTCCACAAGAAGTGGAGACACCATTTTTTTATTGTGGAGCATCAATCGGACTTCTTGGATGTCTGGAGGATATGGTCGGATGAGTGTCATAAAGTGACCCATCCAGTGAAACTTTTTGACCCTGATATGGAGCTAATTTTGTGGCTACATCTCGACGGACTTGCTGAAGCTCAATCAGCGAAAGATGTATCCTAGAGGTACCTATGGAGAGTCTATCTGAATTGCGACCACTCCCTCGTTATGTTTATTTTGCTTTGAGCTATCATTTGGACTTACTTTATATTTCAATCTGTAGATGGCTGACTTTTTGGATTTTACGGGTGGGATTTCCCTGGTAGATGAGGCAGCTATAGTGGAGGAGGTTCATGTCTCTCCTTCTTCGGAACCTAAAGCTCTTATGGCTTCAGAAGCTGTTCTCGCCGACCCCAAGGGCAAAGCACTGGTGGAGAGTGAGCAGTTGAAGCAAGTTAGGCAAAGAAAAAGGAGGCTGATCGACCTGGGGTCAGATGCAGAGGGGCTGGATGAAAAGATCTATGTCTAGCACCCACGATTATCTGGGAGTCCAGATATGAGGAGTTGGATATTGAGGAGGATGAAGCCCCCGAGAATTTCCAACAGCCAAGTATGGGATCAGTACGCCGAGTCACTATAGTTACCTAGTGACATGCTGCGTTGGTCGGATGAGGGCCCGGACGGGTTACTGGATTCCATGATTAGCCAGTCATTGGAGGTAAGCCAATTTTTGCCGCTTGATATAGTTGTCATACTTACTTTTTGCTTAGGTTGTCTATTTGTTTTCAGCAGATGACTCAGGCCTTGTTGCTGGTGAAGGACCAGTACTTCTACTTGAAGAGCCAGTACAACTTAAAGGAAACTGAGGTAGGGACAATAGCAATAGATTTTGAGAAAAAGCTGGATAGTGCGAAGGTATCTTTGGAGCACTACCAGACAAGATATGCTGAGGCCAAATTTGATGCTGAGGTGAATCAAAAGAAGGTTTTTGATTTAAAACATAGCCAGGCCCAGCTGACAAGGAGGATTGAAGAGCAGGATCTTCAGATCGCTGAGCTCTAAGGGAGGCTGGCAGAGCTTGAGAAATCCTGAGCGAATGATAAGAAGGCATATCAGAGCATGGTAGGAGGGTTTCTTAACGCTTATCGGGCTGAGTGCAAGAGGATCCTGCTCTCCCAAAATTAAGGATTGGACTTGGGAGCGTTAGACCGGATAACTCCAGCAAACCTTGTCAAGCTTGCAGCGGAGGAGGATGCCCGTCAAAAGGCCAGTTCCATTCCTATAAGGGAGTTCAAAGAGGCCATTGTTATTGATGGGTCCACCGAGCATCCAAAGACTGTTGATGTTACTTCCCCCTCAGTTTTCGGGCCTTGGGGTCTGGGTGTACAAATAGTAGAGTAGATATGTATAGGTATTTTTTTTATACTCGATCACATGTAAAGGCATTTTGATCAATGAAGACTTTATTATTGAATCATATCATATGATAAGTACAAGTTTACTGATAGTATTTCTTAAGAGAGTCTGAGTTCCAAAACCTCGATAGTTCTTTGCCTCCTCTTTCTCTTAGTCTATACGCCCCCTTCGTTGTGCATTCTGAGATCTGATATAGACCTTCCCAGTTTGGACCTAACTTGCCAGTTCCTGAGGTACCTTTGCCAATATCTGCTCTTCTGAGTACCTAGTCACCCTTCTTGAATTGTTAGGTTCAATGCCACTGATTGTGGTACTGAGTTATTCTTTATCGATGAGCCTCAGCTGTGGCTGCCGCTTGTTCTCTTTGTTCCTCTAGTAGATCTAGGCATATTTGGGCGTCGGCGTTATTAATGGTGTGATCGAGGTCTTGGCTTACCCAGTAACTTGAGGACCTAACCTCCATGGGAATTACTGCGTCTATGCCATAAGTCAATCTGAATGGCGTTTCGCCAGTGGATGATCGGGGTGTGGTTCTGTAGGTCAAGATTATGTTGTTCAGCTCTTCAACCCAATTCCCTTTTTTGTCATTAAGTCTCTTTTTTAACCCTTGCATGGGGATTCTGTTTATGACCTCAGTTTGTCTGTTCATTTGCGGGTAAGCTACTGAGGTGAAGCGCAACTTTATACCAAGGTCCAAGTAGAAACTTCTGAATTTATAGTTGTCAAACTATTTGCTATTGTCCATAATTAAGGTATGGGGGATGCCGAACCTGCAAATGATCTCCTTCCAGAAAAAGTGTTGTATCTGGGCTTCTATGATGGTTATGACCACTTCTACTTTTACCCATTTGGTGAAATGGTCAATGGCCATAATTAACAACTTTTTCTATGAGGTAGAGGGAGGGAAAGGACTAAGGATGTCCATTCCCCACATGGCGAATGGCCAAGGGTTGTCGATGGGATGCCGGAGAAGGTTTGTGATTAAGTCAGGCATAGTGCTGGCACTGGGGACATGCTTGCGTTAGCTACTGGGCATCCTTGGACATGGTGGGCTAGTAATAACCTTAGAGTAGTGCCTTTCTAGTGAGTGAATAGTGGTACTCATGCGTTGCATAAATTCCTTTGTGGATTTCTCAGAGTATGTAATTTCCCTCCTCTAGGGAAATGCACTTCGACCATGGGTGCAAGAGGGACTTTCGGTAGAGCTCCCCTCGATGGATGGAATACTGGGCTGCTTTGGTCTTGAGTTTCTGAGCTTATAGCTTGTCTTATGGGAGTGTTCCGTGCTCAAGATATTGGATTATAGGTTGCATCCATTCCGAGATTACCTGTGTCTCAAAAACTTTGGTGTCTTCTATACTGGGATTGGTTAGCAACTTGGTCAAATTCATATCCCTAAATGCTTGGCTATTTTTAGCTACTGATTTGGCAAGGTAGTCGGCCTCACTATTGTCTTCCCTGGGAATCTAGAGGATCTTCCACTAGTATCCTTCCCGTTCAATGTGTTGCAAAAGTCGCTTGGCCTTGTTTACGTTTTTGGCAATGCAGGTGTCTTTGACTTGAAATGCTCCACTGACTTGGTTGACTACTAGTTGAGAATCTGAGTGTATGATGAGGTGTTCATCCCTTACTTCAGTGGCTAACTTCAAACCTGTAATGAGCACTTCATACTCAGTTGCATTGTTGGCAAAATTATACATAATACGAACTGCGTACTGGATGTGGACCTTGTGCGGCCCTCTAAGGATTTTTCATGTGCTGGAACCTTGAGCTGATGATGCTCCATCAACATAGAGCTTCCATTTTGATGCTTTGGTTAAGGTGATGTCTTCCGGAGCCATTTCTTGCATAAAATCTGCTAACACCTGGGCTTTCATCTACTATCGGGGCTCATAGTTAATATTGAATTCACTGAGCAAGATTGACCATTGAACTAGCCTGCCTAAAGTCTTTGGTCTCTATAAGATTTTTCATAGTGGGAAGTAGGATCAGACCACAATATGGTGGGCCTGGAAGTAATGCTGAAGTTTTTGAGAAGCGTGGACCACAACCATGGCTAACTTGTCTAGCATGGGGTGCTGAACTTTAGGTCCTCGGAGCATCTTACTGACATAATAGATAGGGCTTTATTGGCTTCCTTCTTCCATTACTAGTACTAGAGTGATGCGTTCTCAGCCAATAGAGAGGTACAAATACAAGGTCTCATTTGGTATCGGCCAACTGAGTAAGGATGGTGAAGATAAGAATCTTTTAATTTCTTCAAATGCCGCCTGGCAATTAGCGGACCACTGAAACTTCCTAGAATTTTTAAGAGCTCAGAACAATGGTAGACATCACCTAGCCGAGCAAGAAATAACATGCCCCAGTGCGGTGATTCTACCATTTAACTTTTGTATATCATGGATGTTCTTCGGTGCCTCCATGTTGAGTATGGCTTCCATTTTTTCTAGATTGGCTTCAATGCCCCGGTGAGATATCATGAACCCTAGGAACTTGCCTACCTAGACTCCAAAGATGCATTTATCAAGATTCAACTTCATCCTGGATTTGCTCAGTAGCTGGAGAACCTAATCCACGTTTGCTGGGTGATGCTCCGGGTGCTTGCTCTTGATGATGATGTCATCCATGTATACTTCTACGCTTGTTCCAATATGATCTTGGAGGACTTGGTTCATCATTCTTTGGTACATGGCTCTAGCATTTTTTATTCTGAAGGGCATCACCTTGTAGCAATATAACCCTTCATGAGTGATGATGGACGTTTTTTCTTGATCCTCTTCCTTCATCATTATTTGGTGATAACCTTGTGCAGCATCGATGAACCTGTATAAGCCATGGCCAGCAGTGGAATCAACGAGCTGATCAATTATGGGTAACAGGTAGTTATCCTTAGGGCATGCTCGATTGAGGTCGATGTAGTCTACACACATTTTGTACTTCTCGTTTGCTTTTTTGATGAGTACCACGTTGGCTACCCATTCCGGGTGAGTAACCTCTTTAATGAACTCGACTACTAACAACTTCATTTTTTCCTCAACAATGATCTTATGTCTTTCATAGGCAAAGGTTCTTTTCTTCTATGTTACTGGCTTGGCTCCTAGTTTGATGTTTAGGCAATGACAGGCAACCCGTGGGTCCACACCGTTGATTTTGAAGGCTTGAGAAGTGAAATCCTTTGAGTGTCTGGTAAGGAATTCCCTTATTTTGTCTCTGAGGTTTTGGTTGAGGGTGTTGCCAATTTTCATGGTCTTTCCTTCCATGATTTATAATGTCTCCGTATCTTCCACCAGTTGTGGGTTAATGCCTTGCTTTTTAACTTCCCATGCCTCTAAAGGAAAAGCCTCCACTAGAGGCTTCATGGCCATCTGATAGCACTGTTTGGCCATGTACTGATCTCCTTTGATATTAAGGGTCCCATTCTTAACCAAAATTTTCATAGTTAAGCGATGAATGCTGGTGATTGCATCTGCTTCATAAAGTGTCGGCCGTCCTATAATCCCATTATAGGCTAGTGGTATGTCTACCACGTTGAATGGAGTCCGAACGACTTTTATTTCCTTATTATCTTAGATTCCAAATTCTAGGTCCAGATCGACAATCCTCATTGGTTGCACCATTCCCTTACAGAAACAAGTGATGGGGTTCTGAATGGCCTTCAGGTTGGTGATGAAGCCGCCCATAGCTTTATATGCATTCCAAGATAAAACATTGATAGCACTCCCATTATCCACCAGTAGCCTTTGAACCTGATAATTATTTATGCATGCAGTTATCACCAGGGCATCATTATAAGGGTGATGTATATGCAAATCATCTTCCGATTTAAAAATAATGTCGCTTCTCCCATGTATCGACCTTTCTCCTCTACTACGCTTTAATATTTTCCTAGTGTTTTCTCCCCTAATAATCATGTTGATCATCCCAATTGGCTCTTTCCTAGCTTTCTTTGCTTCAACTCTATCTCATTCCTGACTTTATGAGTTTTCACTTCTCCTCAGTGTGTCCGTGAAATTATCAAGCTTTCCTCGTTGCACAGTCTTTTTATGGCACTCTTCAGTTCTTTACAGCCCTTCATGTCATGTCTGTATTCTCAGTGGTACTCACAGTACTGACCTTTATCATGAGTAAATCTTCGGCTTGGGCTGATTCTCTTGGCCGGTGTGATCCCCACTCCATTCTGCCTCAGCCACATGAGGATTTTGGATCGAGAGGTGTTCAAAGGTGTATATCTGTCTGCTTCCCTATCAAATCTCTCTGTCAGAGTTCAAAAATTCATTTTTGGGAAGCTTGCTCATCTCTGTTTTAGCCATTCATCCTTGATCGATGGCCTGTCTTCTTCTTGACGCATCCTCCTAACTTTATCCATTTTTATCATCCAGACTGCTATCGCCATCACCTCTGCAAAGGTACTCGGCTCCTTAGTCATTATTTTGTCTTTTAGCTTTTCGAGTCTGGTGCCATTTTTCAAAGCTTCTATGGCGACTTCATCAACAAGATGCTCAATCTTCATGGCTGTTTTATTAAAATGGTCAAGGTAACTTCATAGAGATTCATCAACTTCATGTCGACACATCCGTAGGTCATTGATGTTTTTTACGGGGGGAATATTGATGATGAATCTAATATAGAATTGCTCTGCTAGGTCCTCAAAAGAAGTGACTGAATTCTCAGGGAGCTAATGAAACCATTTTTTAGAGGTCTTTACGAGTGTGCTCAGGAAGACTCTGCACATGATTTTGTCATTTACATTCTAGAGCAGCATCTTTGTCCAGAACGCCGATATATGACTAATGGGGCCTATCGTCCCATTGTACTAATCAAGCTGCGGGATTCTGAACTTACTAGGAATCTCCGTATGAATTATCTTGCAGAAAAATGGAGTTCTACTATCCATAACCCATTCCTCTTCCTTTCTAGGTTTGGTCCAGGCTTTGCACATTGCTTCCTCAACCTTCTACGCTAATTTCAAATCATCAAGGGCTGGAATAGTTAAACTGCACTCCCCTTCTAGTGGTTTACCCTTCCCTATTGTTATGGAGCAGCCAACACACCAAGTTCAAAGAATTCAACATGATGACGACGAGCATGGTCAAGAAGGCAAGGATTAAGTTCAAGAGGTTTTGAGTCAAATCAGCATGCCTCAAAGACCTATAACAAGGTCTCAATCTAAGAAGCTTCAAAAAGCCTTAATCCATCATCTACAAGGCCTAGTGAACTTAGCTAGTGAAAGTTTACAAGGACACCAAAGTTTTATGCTAAGTGCAGCTCACGTTCAATACAACTTAATTCAAGTCTAAGTTTCTAATGGGTTTAATTAAGCATATAATGGGCCACATTTGTTATGGGTTGGCCAAATATGCATGAGAGAGTTATTTAAGCATTGTTATTTAGGTTTAATTATGTTAAATAAGGGCTGGAAAAATTTATTATTTTAAAAGCCCATTAGTTTTAGTTAGTTTAATTATTCTTAAAATAGGAAGTATGTCAAAATTCCTATTTGAGGTCTGATTAGATTAATTTCCTATTTTTGTGATTAGGGTTATTAGTTTTTCTTACTCACTAAGGAAAAGCTTATAAAGGCTATATATATATATATGCCTTGGATGAATTTTATTATTCAGAATTGAATTTTTAAAACCTAAAGGTTGTTTTGCTTTTATCTTTGTGTTCTTATATAGAATTCATGCTTTAAGCAACATTCAAGTAGATTGATAATCTTCTTGTGGAGTGTTTCAAAATTGGAATATAGAAACGAGTTTTCTTTATTCTAATTCTTTGATCATCTAAGTAATCTGATTTCTAACCATTCTTACGGGTTGTTGCTGAATTGACTATTGGAGTTTTCAAGTTAATACTTAGGGGGTTCGAATACATAAAGGGGTTCTTAAGCTTATTCTTGGAGGTTTCGTATCATTTGGAATCAGAGCTTTGGCTCTAGATCAAGTTTTATTTTTTATAATTTTTATTCTTAATCCTAATTTCTTATTTTTTTCTTATTCTTTTAAAATCGTTCTTATTTTTTTTATTCTTCATTCTTGTGTTTTGTTCTTTGTTCTTATTTGTTAGTCTTGATCTTGTTTTTTTTTACTTTAAGTCAGTCAATTGTTTTGCATTCTAAAATTTAGATTTGTGTTCATAGTTGAAAGTTTTTTCTAAAAAAAAAATTCATGCAAAAAAAAAGAAAGAAATTTGAAAAAAAAAAGAGAAGCAAAAAAAAAATCGTGAAAAAAAAGAGAAAGTTATTAGAAAAGGAAGAATTGAGATTCTTGAGTGATTTATATCCTAATCATGTCTGATTTGCATTTCCTTCCATTCCTTGCTCATTAAGGAATATTGTTTAAGTGATTAATATCCTCATCAAGTCTGATTTAGGTTTCCTAATCCTATTTAGTTTATAATTGACATATCTAACTAGATCTTGTCATATCTTGTGTCACTTGTCTATTAAGGATTTTGCATATCTTTACAATACTTGCTCATTAAGGAATATTACTTATTGAGGTAGATTTGACTTTTATTCTTAAAATAACTTCTAAATTCATTTTCTTTTCTATTCTAGAAGATCTTTGTATTTCTTTCACATGTATTTTGCATCTTTTTGAGTTTTCCTATTTTATTGCTTCTGAATTATTATTTTTTTTATTAACCGAATTACCTTAAACTTGTTTTAAAAATTTCACTTTTGAAAGTTCTACTTGAATATTGTTTCAATCTAATTGATTTATTCTAAAAGTGTGATTCACCTAAGAACATAAAAGAATTAGCTTGAGTGGTGAGAGGAAGTTGAGTGAAACATCAAATTGAGTTAAACATGAGTGACCACCCCCATTATTTGAGTGCAAACACGTGAGGGAGTGCTTGTGAGGATTTTAAATTATTATTATTATTATTTTTATTTCTAACATTCTTTTACAGCAATGTCAAATCAAGGTGAAAATAAAGGTGAGGGTAAAGTTGATGAAATTTTGCTATGTAAGGCTTAACAAAGGCAATTTGCATGTATGAATACAAATTTTAAGACTATAATGGAGAGATTAAACCGTATGGATATAAGGCTAAGAGCGGTTGAAAGGGCAACAACACCAAACCGTAATGAGGAAGTAGAAGGCAATGTTGATAATGAGGATGAAGATGAGGCCTATGTAGAAGTAGGAGTACTAAGAGGTAGAGGTAGACAAGGCCAAGGTAGAGGAAGACGAAGGTTACAACTGGTTCCATACAATGGAAGAAACAGAGGCAATGAAGATCATGTAGATTAAAATTTGAGAAGCATCAAACATAAGATACCTAACTTTCAAGGTAAATCAGATCCGGAGTCCTATTTACAATGGGAGAAGCAATTGGAGCTTATATTTGATTGCCATCAATTTAGCGAGGAAAAGAAGGTAAAATTGGCAATTACTCAATTTTCTGATTATGATATTGCTTGGTGGGACCATTTGGTGATTAATAAGCAAAGGAATTTGGAGTACCCAATTGATAATTGGCCTGAGCTCAAGGTTATAATGAGGAAGTGATTTGTGCCAAAACACTATCATAGGGAACTTGTACAAAAACTTCAAGTTCTTAAACAAGGTAGTAAGAGTATGGATGATTACTATAAAGAGATGGAGATGCTCATGACTAGGGCTGATATAGATGAAGATGTGGAGATCACTATGGCACACTTCTTGGCTAGTCTAAACAAAGACATATCTGACCAAGTAGATTTATACAAATATAAAGATTTAGAAGAGATGGTGCACATAGCCGTCAAGATAGAAAGACAACTCCAAGGAAGAGGGGTGATAAGGTACAATTCCAAATCCTATTCTAGTTCTAATTTTAATTGGAAAAAGGATAGAAAGAGTGATTATAGGGGTGGGAATAAGGTTGCTCATGAGGTTGCTAAAGGGAAGATATATTCGGTCTTTAAGGACAAAATCAAAACCGATGAGCCTAAAGGGAGATATAGAGACATTAAGTGTTGGAAATGTCAAGGTGTAGGTCATGTGAGCAAAGATTGCCCTAATAATAGAACTATGACCATAAGGAATAGGGAAATTGTGACTGATGAAGAAAAGGGCAATAATGAAAGTGATGAGGATGAGATGCCTGAATTGAAAAGTTATAGTGATGGGAGTATAGAGGAGCCAATCAAAGGTGACATGCTGGTTACAAGGCATGCTCTTAGTACTCAAATAAAGGAAGATTGCATTGAAGAGCAATGAGACAGCTTATTCCATACAAGGTGTTATATGCAAGGCAAGGCATGTCTTATGATTGTTGATGGAGGGAGTTGCACCAATGTAGTGAGCTCATTCTTAATTAGTAGATTGGGGTTGTCTACTATACCACACCCATGGCCATACAAACTTCAATGGCTTAATGATTGTGGGGAGGTCAAGGTAAATAGACAATCTATTATTTCCTTTTCAATTGGTAAATATCATGATGAGCAATTATGTGATGTAGTTCTTATGCATGCTGGAGATATTTTGCTTGGTAGACCATGGCAATTTGATAGAAAGACCAAGCATGATGGGTACCTCAATCGGTATCACTTTACTAAGGATGGGCGCAAGATCATATTAACACCACTTTCTTCAAAGGAGGTGTATGAAGACCAATGTAAAATGGAAAGAATGAGAGTGGAGGCTGAAAAGAAAGAAAAAGAGAGTAAGAAAAAATCTTTAGAGAGTGAAAAGAAAGAGGGAAAAATAAAAGAAGAGATTCAGCCTATAGAGAAAAAAGAAAAGAATTTGAGTTTAATAGCTAGGACAAGTGAGGTTAGACAGGCTTTGTATGCTAATCGGCCTATATTTGTACTTTTGTACAAAGGGGCTTATTTGGCAACTAATGAACTTAACCCATATTTGCTTAGTGTGTTTGTTGATCTTTTGCAGGAATTTAAAGATGTGTTTCCCAAAGAGATGCCTAGTGGATTACCCCCAATTAGAGGCATAGAACATCAAATTGACTTCATTCCTGGTACAGCCATACCCAATCAACCAGCATATAAAGCAAATCCAAGAGAAACAAAGGAGATCCAAACACAAGTAGAGGAGTTGCTAGCTAAAGGGTATATGAGGGAAAGTCTTAGTCCTTGTTTAGTTCCTATCATTCTTGTGCCAAAGAAGGATGGAACATGAAGGATGTATATGGATTGCAGAGCCATCAATAAAATCACTATAAAGTATCGTCATCCTATTCCTAGATTAGATTATATGCTTGATGAGTTATATGGTTCTTGTTTGTTCACTAAAATAGACTTGAAATCTGGTTATTATCAAATCCGAATGAATGTTGGTGATGAATGGAAAATAGCTTTTAAGACTAAGTATGGGTTGTATGAGTGGCTTGTTATGCCCTTTGGTCTTACTAATGCACCTAGCACATTCATGCGATTGATGAACCATGTGTTGTGAAATTACTTGGGTAAATTTGTTGTTGTTTACTTTGATGATATTTTGATTTACTCTAAGTGTTTAAATGATCATGTTATGCATGTGCGAATTGTACTAGAAACACTTATACAAGAAAAGTTATATGAAAACCTTAAAAAGTGTAGTTTTTGCATGAATAAGGTTAATTTTCTTGGTTTTATTGTATCTAGTCAAGGCATATAGGTTGATGAGGAGAAGGTTAAGGCTATTAAAGAGTGGCCAAAACCTAAAAATGCTAGTAAGGTGAGGAGTTTTCATGGGCTTGCTAGTTTTTATAGGAGATTCATTAAAGATTTCAGCACTATAGCTGCACCTTTGAATGAATTAGTTAAGAAAAATGTTGGATTTGTTTGGGGTGATGCACAAGAACATGCATTTAATGAACTTAAAGAGAAATTGTGTAATGCACCTTTGCTTGCTTTTTCTAACTTTGATAAAACTTTTGAGATTGAAAGTGATGCTAGTGGCATAGGGATATAGCTGTTTTGATGCAGGATCAAAGACCACTAATGTATTTTAGTGAAAAGTTAAGTGGGGCAACCTTGAAATATCCAACTTATGATAAGGAATTATATGCATTAGTTCGAGCTTTACAAACATGGAAACATTATTTGTGGCCTAGGGAGTTTGTGATACACACTGACCATGAAAGTTTAAAGCATTTGAAGGGTCAAGATAAGCTGAACCGTAGGCATGCCAAATGGATGGAGTTCATAGAAACATTTCCATATGTGATTAAGTACAAGCAAGGTAAAGAGAATGTGGTTGCTGATGCATTATCTAGAAGGTACACCTTACTTAACTCTCTTACTGCTAAATTATTAGGTTTTGAGTTTATAAAGGAGTTGTATCCATATGATGATGATTTTGGTGATATATATGCATCTTATGACAATGGGGTTGTTTCAGATGATTTTTACTTGTTTGATGGTTTATTGTTTAAAAGAAATAGATTATGCATTCCTAAGTGTTCTATAAAGGGAATTATTAATTAAGGAGGCATATTGAGGAGGCTTAATGGGGCATTTTGGTGTAAATAAGACCTATGATATGCTATTAGAACATTTCTTTTGGCTCGGTATAAAACATGATGTGTATAAAGTTTGTGAGCATTACATTACATGTAGAGAGGCTAAGTCTAAGTTGAAATCGCATGGGTTATACACACTATTACCCATTCCTAGTAAACCTTGGATTGATTTATTTATGGATTTTGTGCTTGGATTGCCTAGAACTAGGAAAGGTCATGATAGTATCTTTATTGTGGTTAATATATTTAGTAAAATGGCTCATTTTATACCATGTCATAAAACTGATGATGCTAAGTTGACTGCTGATTTATTTTTCAAAGAAGTTTTACGTTTACATGGCATACCTAAAAGCATTATTAGTGATAAGGATGTTAAGTTTTTGACTCATTTTTGGCATGTGTTATGGGAAAAGTTAGGAACTACGCTATTGTTTTCAACTACTTGTCACCGTCAAACCGATGGGCAAACTGAAGTAGTTAATAGGACTTTGATTACTTTGCTTAGGGCAATCATAGAAAAGAACATTAGGATGTGGGAGGATTGTTTACCATTTATGGAGTTTGCTTACAATAGGGTTGTTTATAGCACTACTAATTGCTCTCCATTTGAGATTGTTTATGGATTTATGTAACAGCCCAGACCAACCCGAATCAGATATTGTCCGCTTTGCCCAGGCCCAGCCCGCAGTGCACAGTTTTAAAATGCGTCTGATGGGAGAAGATATCTACACCCTTATAAGGCATGCTTCGTTCTCCTTCCCAACCGATGTGGGATATCACAATCCACCCCCCTTAGGGCCCAGCGTCCATGCTGGCACATCGATCCGGACTCCGGCTCTAATACCATTGTAACAGCCCAGACCAACCCGCATCAGATATTGTCCGCTTTGCCCAGGCCCAACCCACAGTGCACAGTTTTAAAACGCGTCTGATGGGAGAAGGTATCCACACCTTTATAAGGCGTGCTTCGTTCTCCTTCCCAACCGATATGGGATATCACAATTTAATCCACTTACTCCTATTGATTTATTACCACTGCCACCTAACAATTTTGTGAGTGTTGATGGTAATTCTAAGGCAGATTCGGTGAAGAAGTTACATAAGCAAGTTAAGGAGAGGATTAAGAAGCAAAATGCTAAAGTAGCTTCACGTGTGAATAAGGGAAGGAAGCCAATGATTTTTTAGCCTAGAGATTGGGTTTGGGTGCATTTTCACAAAGAAAGGTTTCCACTTCAAAGGAAGTCTAAGCTAAACCCAAGAGGAGATGGTCCTTTTCAAATACTTGAAAGGATTAATGACAATGCATACAAAGTGGACCAACCTAGTGAGTATAATGTTAGTGCTTCATTCAATGTGACTAATTTGAGTCCTTTTGATATAGGTGATGCTTTATATTCGAGGACGAATCCTTTTGAGGAGAGGGGAAATGTTATGGAGCAGCCAACACACCAAGTTCAAAGAATTCAACATGATGACGATGAGCATGGTCAAGAAGGCAAGGATCAAGTTCAAAAAGTTTTGAGTCCAATCAGCATGCCTCAAAGACCTATAACAAGGTCTCAATCTAAGAAGCTTCAAGAAGCTTTAATCCATCATCTACAAGGCTTAGTGAACTTAACTAGTGAAAGTTTACAAGGACACCAAAGTTTTGTGCCAAGTGCAACTTAAGTTCAATACAACTTAATTTAAGTCCAAGTTTCTAATGGGTTTAATTAAGCATATAATGGGCCACATTTGTTATGGGCTGGCCGAATATGCATGAGAGAGTTATTTAAGCATTGCTATTTAGGTTTAATTATATTAAATAAGGGTTGGACGAATTTGTTATTTTAAAAGCCCATTAGTTTTAGTTAGTTTAATTATTCTTAAAATATGAAGTATGTCAAAATTCTTATTTGAGGTCTGATTAGATTAATTTCCTATTTTTGTGATTAGGGTTATTAGTTTTCCTTACACACTAAGGAAAACCTTGTAAAGGCTATATATATATATGCCTTGGATGAATTTTATTATTCAGAATTGAAGTTTTAAAACCTAAAGGTTGTTTTGCTTTTATCTTTATGTTCTTGTGTAGAATACATGCTTTAAGGAACATTCAAGTAGATTGATCATCTTCATATGGAGTGTTTCAAAATTGGAATTTAGAAATGAGTTTTCTTTATTCTAATTCTTTGATCATCTAAGTATATGATTTCTAACCATTCTTAAGGGTTATTGCTAAATTGACTATTGGATTTTCAAGTTAATGCTTTGGGGGTTCGAATACATAAAGGGGTTCTCAAGCTTATTCTTGGAGGTTCCATATCATTATACTCGTCCCTGGGGCCTATCGGGGTGTGGTATTATCATCATTTTGAGCTAGATCAGTGCGCCTGCTCTGTACTATAACATTTAGCTGTTATTGCATCAAAGCTATCTACGCCTGAATATTTTTTATCATGGCTTCCCTGTTGATTTGATTAAGGCTGAGTGTTTGGCTCACAGTGTTTAGGTTTGGAGTGGTTATTGCTGGCATTTCTGGTAGACTTGGAAAAGGTATTGAACGTATTGATCGATGGTATTGTAGTAGAGCATAGTACAGGAGACCTGTGCCTAAGGACAAGTATCTTGGGGTGTTCTCTGAAAGTGAAGGTACATATTCGGATGAGGCTCCAACATATTGCAAGGTAGGTGGTAGTATTATTGCTGGGAGAGGGTCTGAAAGGTCGGTCGAAAGGATAGGTGCAGAAGGACTGGTGCTGGCTTCAGGAATCTGGGTTGGTGGTGGGCTAGAAGTCATAGTGAATGTGTCTTTAGCTTAGCAAGTAAATGAATGACTTTTCCCAAAGAGTTCCCACAGACGACACCACTTGATAACTGGTATCCAGAACTCTTGGGCTAGACGTCCTGCAAAGCATGAACAGAGGGCAAGGTGAGAGGTGGGGAGGATCCTCACGAACACTCCAATGCCTAAGTTAGATAATGGAAGCAAGGAGAATGTAAGATAGCTTGAATGTGTGAGAATGAGATGTCCCCTTATGAGGGATGTAGGGTTATATATATAGTGATATTCAAACCTGGATGGAGTCAGATTTCATGTGGGATAGTGAATCATAATCTTAGTAGGAGAATGTTCATTCTTTGGTTAGGATTCCTCTTTGGGGTAGTTCCTATTCTGGACAAATCTATCTTCTTCCTAATCCAAGTGTTCCTATTTATGGGGTAAAGGATCCCTAATTAGGCGGGAACATTCTAGATAGTATCAGTACAAATTTAGAATTTAAGTTAATTTTTAATTTTGGTAAAAAAATAAATTTATTCAAATAGAAAGATATTTTTGAAAATAAAAATATTGAGGGTGTATTTAGTCATTTAGAAATATAGACTTAAAAATTGTGGAATTCATTTGGAAATTTTAACCATTTTAATATAATTTGATATAATTATAATCAATTTCACAACTTTAAAAATTTGAAATTGTAAATGAAATCTACAACATGTTCATTTAAACCAAAACATACATCATTTAGAATTAAAAATGAATTTTACAAATTTTTGTGAAATTCATTTATACCAAACATACTTTAAACTCATCAAATACTCACTAGAATTCTTATTATATATGAACTAATATCAAATTAGTTGTATTTTTAACACTACTATAATCGTATAATATTTGGGACCGCTTTTGTTATTTTATTTTATTTCTTCTAAATTAAATCTTTGACAAAAAAAAAAAAAAAAAAGATCATAAATCATTTTTTGTAACAAAATTTAACTTGAAGATAAAATTATAGTTCATGTATTCATGCAAAAATTTAATATAAAATTTAAATTTTCAATAAATTTTATATCTTAACAAAACTTTAAAAAATGTTATTTATTTTACTCTCTTAATTCGTATTAAATATAAAATAAAGTTAATTTAATTAGAATATAAAAATTTGAAATTAAGCTTAAATTCCTAGATTTTTTCCTTAATTAATTTAAATTTAATTTTTTTTATTAAACTTAAGCAAAACTTGTACAAATGTACTATTAGTTAGTTTATATTTGAAAAGTAAAAGTTTACCTTTTAATTAGTAATTTATTGTAAATTAAATTTATATATAAAATTTAGTTCAGAAAACGATTTATACATAAAATTTGGTTTCACTAGTTCGAAAACGATCTAGCCAATTTCACTACCCTAACAATGGTTAAATTCATTGATCACTTTTGTAACAATTTTGGAGGATTTCGTGGGATCAAAATTATATATTGAAAAGTTTTTAAGTAATGATTATAAAGTTGGATATATTATTAGAACATAGCCGGTACTTTGAGTATCATGACTGAAAATTACCTAATAATATCAATTGTTACACTTAAAAGAAGGATAAATCAAACCTTTTTTTTTTTTATTTGTATAGATAAACATACGTAATGTCTTATTGACTATTGATTTTATATCTAATATGGTATAAGACTATTATATAATTTCTTTAAAAAAAAAAGTTGCTTGGGGTTAATAATTTCTCCCAAAAAAATAGTTACAAGGTCGCAACTTTTATCAATGGAAATATTAATTTTGAAAAAAGCTTTTATAAATATATTATGTATTTTTTTTTTTACCTAAATCACGAAATTTAAAATTTATTTGACTCTAACTAATTTGATTCAATTTGAACAAATAATAAAAATCTATCAATAACTTATTTAATACGATTTCATAGACAATGACCTGAATTCCATACGTTTATGTGAGAATAGTCCCCCTGCTAGTTGAGTGGCTAATCATATCACAATGATTTTTTTTCTTTTAATACAGTGATGCTTAGAAATATATGGTAATCGTGAAAAGACTAATTATATGGCAATTGCTCACTTGGACCCCTCTGAAATTGGTGATGCAAGAACCCAACTCACTGTATACAGGGAGAATCCTTACATCAAAACTTGTTTGGACTGACGGTTGAGAAGATGACTCTCATTTTCTCTGTGGACAAGATGACTGCACGTCAGTGTTGGTCCTTTTAAAGTTTGTTAAATGCATGCAGGGGACGATCAAGCAATATGTCTCTCTCACACTTGCAATTTGACGTCTATATATTGAAAGCTAATAATTAGTATATATTACAAAAATGGAGGTATCCTCTGGAGTAAGTGTAAGAAAAGGAGCTTGGAGTTCTGAAGAAGACAATCTTCTTAGAGAATGTGTTGAACAACATGGAGAAGGAAGATGGCATCAAGTTCCTCTTAGAGCTGGTAATTAAATTACTCATTTTTAAAGAATTTGCTTGCTACTGTAGTTTTGGATTGCTTCTTCGCAGCTCCTTTCAAAAAGGGCGTCTAAAAAATAATTTATTATTATTATTTTTAAATGTAACTAGAACGATCAGAAAAGAAAAATCTCCTCCGAAGAAAAAAAATGTGAAATTCATTGGCTTACGTGGTGCATGTCGACTTGGTGTCATGATCAAAAAAGGTTTTCTTATGGAACAAATGGTTATATATATATATATATATATATATATATATATATATATATATATATATATATATATATGGTGTGATGATCAAAAAACGTTTTCTCATGGAACAAATGGTTTATTATTATTATTATTATTATTTTATAATAAATATTGAATCTTATCGAGTGAAAGAAATACGGAACAAGATGTTTACAAGAGAATTGACGATGTTTTATTGTGGTGTCAGGGCTGAACAGATGCAGGAAAAGTTGTAGACTGAGGTGGTTGAACTATCTTAAACCCAATATCAAAAGAGGAAATTTTGCAGAAGATGAAGTTGACTTAATTATCAGGTTACATAAGCTGCTAGGCAACAGGCAAGTGTTATTCATATGACCTATAAGTAACAAAATTTAATTTTTTTTATAAAGTTTGATAAAAATATTTTTATGAAATCAGCTAATAGAGATTTTTTAGTTATAAAATTACGTTAAAATAAAAAAAAAATTCTAACCTATATGCATTATTTTTATTGGCCAGTGTAATATACTTAGTTCATGTTTGAATCATGAAATGAAATAATTGTGGAATAGAATTGTAATTCTTAAGGAATAAAATATGTATTCTTAGAATAACTATTCCTCAATAATTATTATTTTATACTTTGGTTCATGATCTAAAATTACTATAAGGGCTAAGTTGATTTAAACATAAATGATATTGATATCCTTATTAATGAATTTCATTATTAGTATCAAAATTAAATAGTTATACAATTTTAGCATGTTTTATATAAAAAAAAAATAAAATATATAATATAAAAAATTAGCACATATATTTTATTTCTCCAAAATAATATGAATGCATAATAAATAAATAAATAATATACTTGAAATTTTTTAATCATAAAAATACAAACATATAAAATAGATAAATTCAATATAATTTATGGTTGTTAAATCTGAGTTAAATTAAATTAAAAGAAAAATATTGAAAAATCTGAATTAAATTATTCTAAAAAAAAAAGTAAGAACATGAACATTATGAGAGTTTAAACATAAAGAGAATAGTAAAAGTGGATGTGATTTATTATAAGTGTAAAAAATACTTATTCTTTAATTTTTGAAAAAATGACTATTTTTCAAAAACTGTAGAATTATTATTTTATGGAAGGAATAACTATTTTATTTTTAATTTATTTCGCGAATCAAATATGACCTTAGATTATATATTATAAAGTAGGTAACTATCTCATGTGGGGATTTTTGCACTCATTCTTTTACTTTTTTGAAATTTTAGATTACATAATTACCCTTTTATTTTGAGTGTTTATTTTTCTCATTAATTACTATTCCTAAATTATACTCTTTTTACTTTTTTTTTAATCTAAATGTACTATTTAATATTTAAAATTATAAAATTACTCGTACTTGAACATACATCATTTTTTTGCATTAAAAAAATTACATAGTCAATTATTTTTTATAAGCATTCTTTATTTTTTAATTTCTTTAGTCAATTATAAAGTGTGCACCAATTATAAAAAAATAACGATCTTTTTTCATTTTTTATTTTTAATTTTTAATTTTATGAACAATTTTTAATATCATACACATTATTTTATTTTTCTTATCATAATGTTTTCAAAAAATAATACAAAAACTAAATTAAATGATTAAAAACATATATTATAAAAATTTAATGAAAGTTCATCATATAAAAAATTGTTATAATTTTAATTTTTAGGACAAATGTTATAACATTTTAATAATAGAAAAATAAGTGCTATATATATATATATATATATTTATTAAATTGACTGTTTGCATTATAATTTAATTAAAGTATTTGTTGGGATATATTTGATCTAAATTACATGTAAATTGATTTTACCTTTATTTATTGAATTTATGAATACTTTTTATATAATAAATCATTGTTGAATTTTATAATTATTTTTTAATTACTGCATTTAATTTTTAAATTTTTTAAAAAATAATGATAAAATAAAAATAAAATCATGTGCATATAATATTTAAAAAACATTTTCATAAAAATAAACGATCTATTATTTACTATTATTGGTGCAAATTTTACAATCAAAATGAGTTAAAGTTAAAAAGTACTTGTAAAAACAAATTGACTATATCAAATATTATTAACGAAAACAAAAAAACTCAATTACAAGTAATTTTAAAATGTTGAACTTCAAACAATAAAAATGAAAAAAAAAATATTTTAGTAGTTGTAATTAGTAAAAGAATAAATATTTTGAACCGAGGATAATTATGTAATTTTTACTACTAAAAAATAAAATTGGAGTACAAAAATCAATGGGTGGAGGGCAAAAATCTCCACTCAACTATCTCCCTTAGCGCTCCCACGTATTAACGGTTGTCTATCTTGTTATTTTATAATGGCAGGTGGTCGTTGATTGCAGGTAGATTACCAGGAAGAACAGCGAATGATGTAAAGAACTACTGGAACACCCACCTACGCAAGAAGACCGTTTCTTGCAATAAAGATTTGAAGATAAATAGACCTATTAAAATAACAAAGGCAAACATAATCAAACCTCAACCTCAGACCTTCTCCAATAATTTGTTCTTCTGGTCCGGTGGAGAAACCCCAGTTCCCTCTTTAAGCATTACTACTCATCACTTTGGTCATGAAAAGGACAACAATAGTCTTTGCAAACAACCCTCCACGGTATTGGCAACATTGCCAACAGAAGAAGAAGAAAGAATGTGGTGGGAAAGATTGCTATTAGATGAGAAAGACATTAATGGTGGAAGTGACAATGTTGGGTCATCATTGCAGGGGGTTGAACATAACCACACTGGAAGCCTTTTTGAACGAAATGATAATAATGAGAATACTGGTGCAGAAGCATGTGAAAGAAACGTAGGGGACAAGAGTACTGTTAGTTTACTTGAAGAAGGCCAAAGCTGGTGGACAAATAATAAAGCTGATAATAACAATGTTGATTTCCCTTTTGATATTGGGATCTGGGATCTTACAGAAATGGACAATATCATGATATGAACAGTTTGTTTCATGTGTATTTGTCAGATATACAGTTTGTTTCATGTGTATTTGTCATATATATATATATATCAGCGATTGGTATCGCGACCCGGCTGAAAATAATAAAAAAAGTAAAATTTCTTTTCTACTCCCAATAAAGACTAAGGGAGAGGGTTTTGGTAATTTCACGCGAGTAGCAATAGTATTACTGATGTTGTTACCTGTGACAAAAATTATTATCCTATAAATATACAAAGCAAAACTACTTGGTATAGTTGGCCATGTGGCATAAAGTGACGTGTGCTTCTTGCTTATGTGGAAGATGACATGTGTCTCTTCTTATGTGGAAGAAGTATTAGTGAGTAATGCTAGGTGTACTTAGCCAATTATGTGAATAGTAACATAGTTGGTCAAGTAAGTAATTATATCATTTTTTATGTAGCTTTTCTATTTAATTATATATAAAAAAAATTACGAAAGTAACTTTGTGGTTTAAACAGAAATTTCGATTCTAACATGTGTTTTTAGTTTTGCAAATACTTTTATAAATATAATAAATAATATGCCATCAAAAGAGTCCTAAAAAATTTTATTTGTGAGTTCTAAATAATATAACAATGTTGTCTTCTGAGGTTTCAATATAGTCCGAAAGAATCCTATTTGTATGCCATCAAAAGAGTATTTAAATATTTCATTGCTGAAAAATAAAATTTAGAAAAAAAGAAAAAAAAAATTCAAGAGAAATATTTTTCCATGATATTCAAAAAAAGGTTACAGCCCTTATATATACACATAGGAATCCTAATCATAACCTAATTAGAAATATAATCACATCCTAAATAGAATAAAACTTTATTCCTAATTATATATAAATATTTACTTCTTAATATATACAATAAAAATATTTATTTTCTCAACACTCTCCTTTAAGTTGATGAATATATATCAATCATTTCCAACTTGCCAAGTAGTTGTAGAATGTTTTTTTTTTGGATACATCCTTTGTGAGGATGTCAGCTAGTTGAGTTTGAGAAGAAACATATGGAAGATCAATTGTTCCTTGGTTCAGATGATCTTTTATGAAATATCTGTCAACCTCTACATGTTTAGTTCGATCATGTTGAACCGGATTATTTACAATTGCTATGGCTGCCTTGTTATCACAATGTAACAATATAGACTTCGGATGTTTTAATCCCAGATCCTGAACAATTCGCCTTACCTAGAGCAACTCACATACTCCATAAGTCATTCCTCTAAACTCAGCTTCAGTACTTGACCTTGCTATAACTTTTTATTTCTTGCTTCTCCAAGTGACTAAATTATTTTCTACAAACATAAAGTACCCAGATGTTGATTTTCGATCAGTATGATCTCTAGCCCAATCAGCATTAGTATAGCCAGTAATTTCATAATCCTTATTCCTACCAAAGAATAACCCTTTACCCAAAGAAGATTTTAGATATCTTAATACTCGATATACTGCATCCATATGTTCTTTACCGGAGAATGCATGAACTAACTTACCACACTTACTGCATAAGTAATGTTTGGTTGAGTATGAGATAGGTAAATCAACCTTCCCACCAACCTTTAATACCGATCTTTATCAGTTGGAACTTGATCTCCTAGGATTGAAAGTCCATGGTTGACTTCAATTGGAGTCTCGATTGGCTTACAATCAAGCATGCCCGTCTCTGTCAATAGGTCCATTACGTACTTTCATTGGTAGAGGGAAATTCCTTGAGCTGATCCTATAACTTCAATTCCTAAAAAATACTTCAAGTTGCCCAAATCCTTAAGTTGAAACTCAGATGCTAATTGTCTTTACAAGATTGTTGTCTCACTCGGATAATTTCCAATGACCACCATATCATCAACATATACAATCAGCGCGGTAACTTTACCTAACTTCTATTTGATGAATAGTGTGATCAAAATTATTTTGCTTATATCCAAGCTTCCTTATGAAAGTTGAGAGTCATCCAAACCATGCTCGAGGCGATTGCTTGAGTCCATACAATGCCCTTTTTAGTTTGCATACTCTGTTAGTACATTTAGTTCTGGGTGGTAGATCTGTATATACTTCTTCATCTACAGTTCTATTCAAAAACACATTCTTCACATCAAATTGTTGCAGTGGCTAGTCCAGGTTGGTAGCTAAGGAAATAAGGACTCAGATGGTGTTCATTTTTTCTACTGGGTTAAATGTATCTTCATAGTTAATTTCATACTTTTGAGTATACCCCTTTGCTACCAACCAAGCTTTATACCGATTTATGCTTCCATTTGGATTGAGTTTGAGAATGAATATCCATTTGCACCCCACCATTTTCTTTCTTTCCAGAAGAAGAACAAGATCCATGTTTGGTTCTTTTGCAATGCCTCCATTTCATCATTCATAGCTTTCTTCCAATCCAGATAATCTAAGGCTTCTTGCACATTACTCAAAATAGATACAATAGATAATTGATTTACAGTAAGTGCATGTGAGTTAGACAAACGATTGGTTGATATGAAGTTGTTGATAGGGTATATAGCTTTGGTATGAAGGTTCGGATCATATTGTTTTTTTGGAACCCTTTTATTAATTCTAGAAGGATAATGAGGCTCAGTATTTGGAGTTACTAAGGGAGACAAGTTTACCTTATTGTGCACATCCGTATTCGGAGTTTCTTTAGCTTTTGGTATGGGTTGGGAAGATGTACTATCTTGATTACTCAGATTTTCTTATATAATATGTCCGGGTGAGATGCTCGGACTCGGAACATCAGGTGTCTGTGAGATGCTCAGAAAATTTAGGAGACTTAGACTCGGAACATTTAGAATGCTATCTTCAACATTCAGACCACTCAGAATGCTATCTTCAAATTCAAAGAGGTTTGGATTTTTCTCCCCTTGAAGATAGCACTCGGAGTGGGAGAAAAAAGGAAAACTTTCATGAAATCAAACATCTCGAGTGTTATACATCTTCTTTGCATTCAGATCATAACACCGATATCCTTTTTATAGATCCATATAGCTAACAAAGATACACCATATAACTTGAGGGTCTAATTTATCGAGTGTCTGATGAACATATGCTGAGTGGCCAAATACTCGGGGCTCAAGATTATTGAGGGGTGGAGATATGATAAGTTCATGAAGATTCTGAAGAGGGGTTTTAAACTTGAGTACTCTTGATGGTGTTCGGTTTATGAGGTACACATCAGATCAAATAGCCTCTCCCCAGTATTCTCGAGGAACATTCATGTCAAATAATGATGCTCGGACAACGTCCAATAATTGTCGGTTCTTTCGTTCGACTATACCATTCTGTTGAGGAGTGCCAACACATGATGTTTGGTGGCGAATGCCCTTCTTATAGCAGAAATCATTTAGAATTGAGTTAACATACTCCCTACTATTGTCAGACTGCAAGACTCAGATTTTACTTTGGTATTGTGTAGCTACCATTTTGTACAGGTTTTGAAACTTGGAGCACACATCTCCTTTATTTGAAAGTAGTGATACCCAGGTCATCCGGGTACATTCATCAATAAACGTTATAAAATATCGAGCACCAGATAGAGTAAAAATTCAAGCAGGTCCCCATACATCAGAATGAATGGTTATAAATGGAATTGAATTTTTATTATAACTTGGTACATAAGAAAATTGGTGGCCTTTTGTCAATTCACAAATATCACATTGGAATTTCGAGTCTGTGGTATTAAAAAATAAATTCGGTTTTATTTGTCTAAGATAATTAAAAGAAAGATGACCAAGACGACGATGCCATAAGATTACTTGGTCTTTACTTGAGTAACTTCTACCAACTCTATTAACTTGATTTGACTTCTAACTTGAATCATCATGCAACTCAAGATAGTACAACTTTCCATGTTTAGCACTAGAGCCAAGAATTTGGTACGTTGCAATGTCCTGAAATACACAATAATTAGGCCAAAATTTTACAGTGCAATTCAAGGTTTTAGTGATTTGGCCAACAGACAGTAGATTACAAGAAAGAGATCGAACAACAAGAACAATATCTAAATTAAGAGAGTCAGAGTTAGATATTGATCCTTCATGAGTGACTGATGCTGTGCCTCTATTAGTAGTCAGAATATTTTGTTGGGTTGATAGGTGGATGGATGTAAGATGGTGAGTGGAGTTTGTCATATGATCAATAGCACCTGTATCAATAATCCATGTATTATTTCGAGCAAGATTTGTCATACCTGATGTTGCATCAAGATCACCACTTGGTTTAGTACCACTAGAGGTGGCAATTATAGCCTTTCTGAGCTTCTTACAAGGCTTTTTATTGAAATCCCACCATCTGAATATCCCACAATTTCATAGCACCGTTTCTTGGAGTGTCAAACTTTATTACAATGAGTACAGGTGTATGTGATGGACTTATTTGATATTTTCCCATTGAATTAGGGACGAATATGAGCCGTTACAAGTACATAATGGTTAGTTTGTTTGAAACATTATCAAAGGTCATGATTTGACTTTCAAATTATCAAAGGTATGAAACATTATAAAATTGAGAAAATTACAAAAATCACCATATTTGACCTAAATATTTTAAAAAATACAACGAGTTAGTTTGTCTTTTTCACTTGCACTATGTTTTCTTTGAAGTTTACCTTTTATTTATTTATTTTTATTTATATATATATATTTTTCAAATTTACGCAGTAGAATACATGCATGTTTGTGTAGTGTCTCTAAGGGCATAGACATAGAAGCCATGAATCCCAAACTTGAAACCAAATATTTGTTTTCCCATACCAATTTGATATATTATTTTCAATTTTTTTTAGAAAAATTACAATATTTATTATTTTTTTGGAGGAAAGAATCTATTTATTTATTTATTTATTTTTCTTTTTTTATTTGTACCGTTGTTTCTTTTTTAGATTTTTCTCTCTTTATTTTTAATTTTATTAGTTTATTTATTATTTATTTTTTTATTTGTAATGTTGTTTCGTTTTTAGTTATTTTTTTCTCTTTTTAGTTTTTTACTTGTAATAATTTACTTATTTTTATTTTTCTATTTTTTACTTTTTTTCTTTTTGGCAAAATTACAACTTTTTTATTTTTCGTAGGAAAGAATTTATTTATTTTTTATTTGTAATGTTGTTTCTTTTTTAGTTATTTTTCTTTCTCTTTATTTTTTTACTTTTATTTATTGATTTATTTTTTATTTTTTTATTTTTTAGTTTTATGAAGTTATTTTGTATTGTTTTTTCTAGTTGTTTTGGCTGTTTTTGCTTATGTGTTGGTGGTTGCTGTTTTTTTTTGTTATTTTTTGATTATTTTTTAGTTGTTTTTCTTATTGTTTTTATAGTTATTTTATGTAGGTAACTTATTAATAATAATAATAATAATAATAATAATAATAAACGAATTTCCACCTTATTCTAACAGATTAGGAGGGAACGGGGAATTGTATATTAACAAAAAGTTTACGTCCAAGAACACAAATAGGAAAAGGACAAAGGTACATTCTTGAGAAGTGAGTTATCGAGTGGGGAAGCTTGGCATTGGCATGCAATCCATGAGTAGAAGCGCTCCATGTGAAATGCAGTACCTAGCTAGTAGCCCAATCATGCCTTTTTGTTCCCCTGCCAATTATTTCTATTTTCATGTGCATTCCAAATGAATCTCAGCCACTTACAATCAAGTGTACCTCTGCACCTAACTCAAAGCAAATTATTATTGTTATTATCAACAATGGAAAAAGAAAATTTGAACTGTTTTGGCAAAAAGAACCAAAACACGTATATCGCCTCTAATTTCTGCAACCAATGAGTCCCGAATGAATCGGAGGAAAAAAAAAAGTTTTAGCAGAGGTGAGTTCTTCCTCGGTTCATACCATACGAAGCCAAAGACCTTTCTCAAACATACCAATTAAATCAAAGATTATTGGACAAGCCGCATCCTAATTTGAATCCTCTTTTTAAGAGTAAGAATATTAAAGACTTGACATAGGGAAAAAGAACAGAAAAGAAAATTAGATGGCGTTTCATTATCCAATTCACCAATAACCTAGAACGTTTCAACAGCAAGAAGGACCATTGTTCCAAAACTCAGAAGGCTTTAACTCATTATATTCATATAAAAAAGGACCATTGTTCCAAATATGAGAAGGCTATAACTCATTATATTCATATAAAACATAAATGAAATGATGATGATGACAAGATTAATGATAAGGCACCCCATGAACAATGAACATCCAACTCTTGCTGTAACAAAATCCAGCTGTCCAGCTGTAATGGGCTGCAGAAAAAATGCGCACAACCTTCTTCAAATGTGTTAGATGGCAAGTAGAAGAAACATTAGACCCAATCAACTGCCCTTATCATTACTTCTGCGACAATAATTATCCTGGAAATTATCCCCTAATGTGGACTTTCTACAAGTTGCAAAGAGAGGATCCATAGAACATGGATGAGCAGAGCAAAAAGGAGAGTGAAAAGGGTGTAGTCGAACGTGTTGAGTTGTGATTGGGTGATATTGGGTTTGTGGGCGCTGCATAAAATAGAAAAGGAAGGAAGGAAGAACAAACACCATAGTTCTGAAAAAGTTCTTCCCTGTTTTTGTTTTTTTGTAAATATTTTTTGTCAACGGTATTTTTGAATTTTTTTTTCTTTTTTATATATTTCTGAAAAAATTCCTATAAAATTTCTAATTCGGTTGGACCCCTTTGAATTGGTGATGCAAGAACCCAACTCGGTGTATACAGGGAGAATCCTAGTTTCTGGACTTGTTTATAAATCTTTGGAATTATTGGACTGACGGTTGAGAAGGGACGTTGACGAAGGCAGTCTCTTTCTCCAGGAGTGCAAGTGAGCGTTGGTCCTTCTAAAGCTTATTAGCTGCATGCAGGGGACGATGGAGCTGCAAGGTTAATTACATTCACTATACCCAAAATTTTCATTAATTTCTATTTAAATATTTAAATTTTATTTTATCACTTAAAATTTTTCATAAATCTCACAAAAATACTTAATGATGTATTTCGATAGTCGGTGATGATGTAGAAACTAACATGGATACTGATATGTCATTTAACTAAAAGTAGTAGTCATGTCAACTGAGAGTTAATTACACCTATAATATCTAACTTTTTCACTAGTTTCTAGTAAAATATCTAACTTTTATGTAGTCACTTAAAAACCTCCAAAAATTTCTTATGAATTCTACAAAACTACTTAATAAACTACTTAATGACACATTCCAGTCGCCAATGATAATATGGATGCTGACGTATCAAAATTTTTTTAATTCTTTCCGATTAGATATGTACTTTGGGTCTCATTAATATAAAAGTGTATATTTGTGGACATTGCCAGTTTGATCGGCCTGCAACGAAAGCCCGATGATAAGAAAGTTCGAGTTTTGAATGCAAGGAAAGCCCAAGACTTCTCTAAAATCGACTCTAAGCCAAGCCCACAAATACATATCCAAGCCCAAAATAAAAGTGCAAGCCCATCGCCTCTTGACCCAAAGGCCCTGACCTGGCCTAAATAAAGAGGTGATTGCCTCAACGAAGAGGCAATCGCCTTAACGAAGAGGTGTCACCTCAACAAAGAGGCATCGTGCAAAGAGGCATCTCCTCTTCACATCCACTCTTTGTAGTATTAAATGTCATTAATGGCAATGGTTGGAGGCTTACTTTCTGAAAAGTTTGTCATTTTTGGACGTAAAAGAAAGGGAAAAAGCAGGAAAAAGCTTGGGGAATGAAAAAAGGTAAGGGGAGAGGGTGGGAATGGTTTTTGGGAAATTGAAAAGGGGAGAGGGTGAGAGGCTTTAAAAGGGGATATAGGGGCAAAAGAGTGAGGAAGTTGGAAAAAAAGGTTTGGAATTCAAAGGGACAACCTAGAAAAAAAATGTCTAAAAAAGAGAGAAAAAACAGAGGGAAAAAGGAAGAATAAAGGAAAGAAAGAAAGGAAAAAGAAGGAGAAGACACTTGGAAGTTTAGGAAACTTGACTCTTGAGAAGAGGAAGGGACCTCCTTGCATTCAAAGCTATTCATCCATCATCCAAGCTTTGAGGGTTTAGTTAGGAGCATCAGCTCATCCAAGATAGTGAGTCTCTCTATTTTTAGTTTTTAGTTCTTCATCTTCATTAAAACCTTGATTTGTTGCTCTTTTATGTGTTTTCTTAAGCTATATTACTTATTCAAGTTATTAGAGGAGCATGATTGCATGAGACATTGAATATTGATTATTACTATTTGTATATTTGCGTATGTTCCTTATTTATTTGTATGATCGTTAAGTTTCTTAAGATCTAAGAAATGTAGTATGTTTCTGTCCTTGTTGAAGAGGCAACGTTTCATGATGAGGCGACAGAGGCATCACCTCTTAGTTAGGAGGCGATGCCTCTTTGAAGAGGCGTCGCCTTTTGATCAGCATTTTTTCGATTCCTATCTTGATTTTTAGTTATTAGTATAATTTCCTAATCTAATTTTTTATATTTCATGAGATTACATGCTTCCTATGTTGATCAATATTGTTTTTATGTTATTTTCCTTTTTTTTTGTGTCATTTAGCGGACCATTTTATGAGTTTATTTTCATTTATTTTTATGAATACTATTTGTTGATGATTTGTAAATATTATTATCGTTGTTGTATGGAATTAACTTGTATGTATTGCAGGAATTCTATGGTGATTTTTAATCACTAGACGTTTGCTTTATTTATTTTTTAGAGTATTAATTTGTATAATTAATTAGTTTATTTTTGGTTTATGTATGGTTTATTTTTAGTATTTTTATGCTTATTTACACCAAAAAGTTTTAATCCTTAATCCTTTCCCCCTTTTATTTTGAATGAATGGTTGTAAATTATTTTGATTTGTTTTATTTTATTTTATTTGTGATTGAATGTCGGGAATATAAGAATGAAATAGGACTAATGTGCAAACTTGAGATAAAATCTAAAATTGGAAATTTGCATGTTAATAAGGAAATAATTTAATAATCAAAGGTAATAAAATACAAAACACACACAGAGGCCAACCACAAGGTTGGGTGGGCATTCTAAAGGCTCATACCCAATTTTTGAACCCGATCTCTGATGATGGCTTCTAGTAACCTCCGTGGAATCCAATTGTAGATGACAAGGTTTAGCGCATTTCTAAGATTTTAACAACCATGACACTGTTTAGGCTTAAGGCCTTAGGGAACACACTACTATGCCGCAAAGTCATAGCATGGAGATGAGGAGTTGCCACCCATAGTAATAACTAGGACAATTCAATTGGTGGTACTCGATTTTCTAAAAGAAAGTTATCACCACAACCAGGAGATTCTGGGAACGAAATACTAACTTCTTTTAGTCTTGTGTTCATTTAGAATTACTTTATAAATTATTACTTCATTATCTAATTACACGCAATTTTATTAAACCCTATTTGAACATCCATCTAACTTTAAGGCATCTAGTTAATAAAATTACACAAAAAAATGCATTCAAGCGCATTGTCACTAAGTCTAAACTATATTAATTTTATTGAAAGTTAGCTAGATTTACACTTTTTATTTACAAATGAAATGGACTAAAGGTGGGCCTACATTTTAATTAGTAAGCTTAATTATCTAAAGGGAATGGACTTAAGTGTATAAAATTTTAAAGGAAAAGTTGAATTAGTGGGCCTAAGTCTAACTTGATTTTATTTTAAGTGAAATGTGGGCCTAAGTCTATTTATTTTAAAAGAAATAAAATTAAATAGGTTGAGCTAAGTCTAAATTAATTTTAGTTAAAAAATGAGCCTAAGTTTAAATTAACCTAATAGGCCTAAATTGATTTTAATTAATTAATTAACCTAAATCATTTATAAATCTATTTTAAGTGAATTGGACCTAATCGTGGGCTTGTGGCCTAAAGAATTAAAAGGCTAAAAAAAAATAAAATCCAAACAAAAATTATAACAAAATTAAATCAAACACAAAATTTGTATGACTTTCTAAAAAAATCTAAATCAATATGCAAACCTTAATTTACTACTGCCATTATTGATTTTAATTGATTTTTATCCAATGAAACCCTAATTACTAATCAATTTTAGTGCAGAGAATTAGAATTTCACTATTTTCCCACTATTGGGACTATTACAATCTACAGTACAAAGAATTAAAAGAAAATTAATTACAACCCATAAGCAATATATGAACAAATAACACAGAGAAATAAAAAAAATCCTAAATCTTACAGGAGTTTTACAAACTTTAGTCCATGGCAATCCATGGATTTTTTCAATAGTTACTGCCAAAAAATCATATATCTCCAACCTCTCCTCCAGTGCATCACAGGACATCAATCAAAACAAAAATAATAAAAAAATTAATCATTAATAAAGAAATAAAATTAAAATAAAGGAAAAGAAAAGAAAAAAGTAGAAGATGCTATGCAGATGCAGTTAGATGACCCTTTAGATTGTGATTTTCACCATTTGAAATTGACTCTATTTCTCTTCTTCTTGATTTCTTGGACTTTAAAAACGTCTATTTTCTTTTGAAAAGGAAAAGTTCCTTTGAAATCCTACAGCATAAGGTTTTTTTTTTCTTTCTGCGTTAATTTTTGCTTTTTTTTTTCTCTCAATTTTTTTTAAAACCCTCTCTCCAGGCCTTTCTTCTCTCTGTTCCTTTCTGTCCTTTTTATCCTTCACTGATAACTCCCGTTATCACAGTACTATTAACCTCTTACGTGATCACAGAAGCACTATGTTTTTTTTTTCAAAATCAAAATCAAGATAAAAGGATTTTAAAAAATATACGCATAATGGAAGCATATTGTACACAGAACATATTAAAATTAATTTCTTTATTAATTTTGGATCAATCAGAAAATAGAAAAAAACTCTAAAAAAGGATTAAAATACTGAAAAAAACAAAAAGTCTCGTAATGCCGATTGACATTAGGCAAATATCGGTCGACATTAGTTAAATGCCGATTGGCATTTTGCTTAATGGTCCCAATTTTTTTTTTAAAAATTCTAAAATTAAGATTTTACAATTAGGTCCAAAAAAATATTTCAATTTAGTCCTTGAAATCTCAAATTTCAACACTAGAGATCAATTTCTCGATTAATTTTTCATCATTAGGGCTTTCATCGTACTATGCATAATTGCATTGTGTAATTGGGTACTTACACCAGTTGTTGTACAGTGTGTCTTGTTTTTCATCTGGGTGGTGACTCCATCTCCATTTTGGGCCCCAAGTCCACTATGTATTTCCTAGTGAGCCCCGAGCTCACACAGTACCGTGGTCACCAACACTTAGGCACACGACTAAAATCGCCGCTAATAATGGTGACTCCACTGGGGATAGAGAAATTGATTCCAAGTTTTTTGTAATTTATCATCTTTGATTATTTCTTTATTTTCTTTGAAAATTTTGCATTTATTACACATTTTCACACAATGCACTCCATGTCCCAAATAAATCGATAATAGTCTTTGCTTTGCTGCCTGTGTTTCATTTAAACCTAGTGGTGAGGTATTTGATTCTTTTCACTCATAACACGTACCTATCTACATCATACAGATCCTTGAGTGGGGAGATGTAATGGATGTATATAGCTATGGGAGCTAAAGCTTATTACCCAAGACTCAGCTCATGTAATGACCTGGCAATTTCCACTAGAATTTTTTCCAAATGCATATGTTTTATGCCATATTGTAATCCTTTAAATAAGGCCTAAGCCCATTATAAATAAGCCTTGACAATATGGGCCTTTCATTGCCTATTATTAACTCGTTTCAAAGGGATCTTGACAAGGTGGGCCTTCGATATCAATCTTTGCTCGTATAAAATGGACTTTGGAATTATTTGGAGGAGTTAACACTTGTTTGTATCATTTTGAGAGTTATCCTACATTCATTAGTTTTATTATCCCCTATTGATAATAAAAACCTAGAACACAAATCCTAAGATAAGGAACTCACCATTGAATATGTGTGTGGGAGAAATAAGGGTGGAGATACCATCTGAGAGCTTTTTCATTTTGTTTCTTTTTGATACATGTATATGTGTTTTTTTCTTTTCCTTTTTACCAGTGGGCTTGAATTTCATGCATACATGCCATACATGTTTCTGACCCTCAATAGTTGCAGATATAGATCCATAGTAGTCTGCCAGTTGGAAGTGATCTGACATCAGCCGCCTGGTTAGAATATGTAGAGAGATCAAAATGGTAGAATTTAATGTTGAAGCCTTCAAAGAACAGTTGAAAGTTGAAATGGCCGAACAAACCAAGGCAATCATAAGAGAAGTTATAGGGGAAATAATGGGTACAACTATAGGAGAATTGCCAGCACCACAATTGTTAGCACCCCAACCACCAGCACCTCAACCTCGACCTTTTGATTTGGATGCTAAGATTCCTAATAGGCAAGAGGTAGAGGATGATCAAAAGATAGTATTGGCAGAATATATTATCTAGCAGAAAGAGGATGCCCCAGGAAATATAGAGAAGACAGATTGGGCTAAAGACCTTGTTAAGTCTATGGCTCAAATGCAGTTGATGATGAAAGAAAAAAGGATTGATGCCCCAATGAGCTATTTTGAGCTTAGCCTGGATAAAGATGATGATCCCTACCATGGAAGTTCAAGTTTCCTAACATAAAGAAGTTCACTAGCACAGAGGTTCCCCACCTCCATTTAAAGTAATATGCGAGCCACATAAAGATGACTGAATTAACTAAAGCATAGATTTTGAAGCAATTCCCATTGTCTTTGGAAGGAGCACCCATCAAATGGTATTATACTTTAGAATCCCATGTTCAAGCTAATTAGGAGGGTTTATGCACTGCATTCATCAAGCAGTACAATCTCAACATTCAGATGGAGGCTTCTTTGAGAGACTTGGAGAATGTGAAGCAGAAGTTCAATGAATCCTTTATAGATTATTTAATAAGGTAGAGAGCAAAATTAGCATAGATGAAGCAATGACTTGTAGAACCTATTAAAACCCTTACCTAAATGACCTCATTTCCTAAATGCTAACCCAAAACTATATTGCAAGTACCACCAAAACATTGGGCATGATACAGAAAGCTGCACTCACCTAAAACACGAGATTCAAAATTTGATCGATTCAGGCAAAATAACTGACTTGGAAACTAGAAAACCATACTCCTAAAATAACCCTTTACCCAACTACCAAAATGTACCACCACTAAATCCCCGTATCCTGATAATCAACACGGGTCTAACAAAGGAACAAGTAATTAACTCCTTTGTTAATGTCATACTTACTTTACCAAAACCACAACCAAAAGACCTGAATCTGAGATAGTAGGCATTAACTCTCATATAAATGTACTAGATATTTGGAGTTCTGATGCTGAAGAGGGAGGAGCAGTTGATATGTGGTAGACCAATGAGAGGAGAGTAGTGTAGTCCATTGAGAAATTGAAGGAGAGGGAGGAAGAAGTGAAAAAGGCTGAAGTGGAGAAAAAGGGAAGTAGTTCAGAAGAGGGATCAGAGAAAAATGAGAAAGTTGAAGAGATTATTGAGGCCAAAAGTGACAAGAAAACTCTTGCCAGTATTTGGGAGCTGCTTATGAACTCACAGGCCCATCGTGAAGCACTAGTTTTGGCTCTTGATCACAAGAAGATACCTTTGACACACACTCCAGAGCAAATGGTGTACTCGCTAACTGAAAGTTGTCATGGTGAAATTGTGTTCACTAATGATGACCTACCCTTAGAAGGAAGGGATCACAGTAAAGCCCTATTCATTAAGGCCAAAGTGAAAGGCAAGTTGATATGTTGTGTCATGGTCGATAATTGGTCAACCATCAATATGTGTCCTCTGAAGATCCTACCAAAGTTATGCTTGATGGTAGCTGATTTAAAACCCTCCAATGTAGTCATAAATGCTTATGATAATATGGAAAGGCTAGTTGAGGGAACTTTTTAGGCTTTAGTCAAGACTGGACCTATTGAAGTTTGGGTTAACCTTCATGTGATAGATATTCTAGTCACCTTCGCTATTCTTCTTGGAAGACCATGGTTCCATCCTTTGGGGGGAGTGCCATCCACCATACATCAAAAGATTAAATTTCCACATGAGGGGAGGGTGGTTACTATAATGGTTGAAATAGAGGCTGCAATTGTTGTATTGAAACTAGCTCCTACTGAGATCCTAAACAACTTGAGTTTTGAAGTTTGCATAATTTATAAAGATGAGCTAAACCCAAAGATTATTAGTATGATGAAGAATATATAGTTCATGCTTGGGATGGGACTAGGAAAGAATCAACAGGGCCCACCAAAATTCATTGAACCTAAGGTACCAATTTTGAAGCACGGGTTAGGATATTTAGGGGAGGATGAGTCTGATAAGAAGGAAAAAACTAAGGGCAAGTCTAGGAAGATCAGAATTAGGGCTGAGTTGAAGAAGAAGACTCTTTGGGAAACATTTATGGAGGAAGGTGCCAATTACCCCTACCAAAGAGCTCTTGAGCCCCTGATGATTGCTAAAAAGCTAGCCCCTGGGTTCAAAATCCTCGATGAATATGTGGATAGGATCTAAGAACCTGTTGTTAAAGAGCCTATGATAGAAGAGCTAGTACTAACTTCGGAATCATAGGGGGACATTCCTGCAGTGGGGCTGAAGGATGCTGCTGACTAGGAAGAGGAATTCAATTTCAAAGCCTTTGTCCTTGATACTATTATAGTTGTTTTTTATGATGACATTGACTTTTCTCTTTCTAATTTGTTTAAGACTGATGACATTTTTCTTTCTAAAGTAAATGTGATGAATTTTGATTATTCTTACTTGTGCGATGTGTTTCCTAATGGTTATATTGTGTGTGATGATCATTTCATGCATATTGTAAGCACCCAATTTTAGGATGATGAGTTATGGATGTGACAAAGGACTCCAATAATGAAAATGTCATGAATAGGTCTTCAATACTTGAACTTTGAAACTTGAGATGTCTGATTGCATTTTTCAAAGAAAGAATTTAATGTTTTCATGGACAAAATTGCAACATTTTTTAGGGCCTAATTACAAAACTTAAATTCTTTTAGGGGTGGTTTTTTTGTAATTAAAAGTTAAAAAAAGGTGGTCAAAATTCTATAATTCCAATTGGAATTATGTAATTCCGGTCGGAATTAGACCTATTCCATTTGTTTTTTGGATTTTTCAGAAAATATAAAAGGCTTTTTTCTATATTTTGATTGGTCCAAAAATTTTCTTAAAATTATTTTTCGTATTTATCTAATTTTTAAAGAAATAGAATCTTTTTAGGAGTAACATCCTGCAAACATGGAAACTAGGGTTTTCTATGTGGTTTTGTTAAAAAAAGGATGATTTAGATCCTATAGGGGGGGACTTTAAAGGCAACAGTATATTTTATTCAAAATTTTTGTTAATTAAGATTTTTCTCGACCCCAAATTGCTTTTGGTTGATTTTTCTTAGAGAGAGCATTTTGGATTCTTTTCTTTTATTAATTTTTTAAGAAAAAAAAACATTCTCTACAAAATTCCCTTTTGTTTAATTGATTAATTGAAGATATTTGGAGGATTTTTGAAGAACAAGATTTGAAAACCTATCAAGAACAGTGATTTTACAAAATTTGAGGAGCACACCATTAAAACCATCCATAAGGATCATCTTTTCCTTATTCTATTTTACTTGATTTATTTATTTATTTTATTGTGTTTTAATTTTATTTAAATTATTGTTATAATTTATTCACTAATCATAATTTTTGTTCTTTTTTATGGTGATTATGGAGGAAAATACATGATGATAATATTTAGAGGACTAAACTCATAAGAAGTCCATGGAATGCCATGGATAAAACCTTATAGCTAGATTTAGTTTTTAGGTTTTTTTTTATTTAATTGTTTTATTTATATTTTATGGGATTGTATTAATTATTTTTTTTATTATTATTTTCAATAGATTATTGTAATAGCCTCAATAGTGGGAATAGTGAAATTGTGTGTGGTTGCATGTTTATGTTGATTAATTGGTTAGTAAAATTGGGGTTTCAATTGGGTAATTAATTAAAATCAATGGTGGAAGTAGATTAATTTAGGTTGCATGTTGATGAAAATTAGGGTTTTAGAAGGAATTAATTTAATTAGTTGTTTGATCTTTTATTTAATTGTTTTGATATGTTTTATTTGTTTTTTTGGGCTTGTTTATGTATTTTTATGTGTTTTAGGCCTTAAGCCCATATTAGATTCTAGTCCACTTAAATAAATTTAAGGTTTTTTTAGGTTTGATAATTAGATTCAATTTATTCATAAATTTACTTTTAGGTTTAATTAATTAAAATGCATTTTAAGCCCATAATTAATTAGAAATTAGGGTAGAGACAACTAAGGCCCACTTCGTTAGTTAAACATAGGCCCACCTAATTTAATTTAAGTAATTTAGACTTAGCCCATTTAATTTAAGCTTTTCATAATTTGTAGATTTATAATCATTCTAAAATTAAAACATGTAGAATTAGGTCCACTAACTAAATACTTCATAATTTGTAGATCTAGGCCCATGTTGAGAATTAAAATAAATAGACTTAGATTCATTTAATTAAAATTAAAAGGAATTAAGCCCATTAGTCTTTAGGTTCATTTATAAATTAAAGTATGTAAATTTAGCCCATTTAATTAAAATCAATGTAGATTAAACTAATGTAGGGATTGTATTGAATGCATTATTTATTTGTATTTTTCATTACTAGTTTGCCTTGGAGTTAATTGCTAGAATAAGTGTTTATATGAAATTGCATGTAAATAGAGGATAATATAGTAATTCTAAAAGAACACGAGATTGAAAGAAGTTGGTATTCCATATCCAGAATCTTCTGGTTGTGGTACTAGCTTTCTTTTAGGGAATTGAGTACCACCTTTTTGAACCCAGTTATTACCTTGTGTGGGGACTCCTCATCTCCACGCCATGTCTTTGTGATAGTGCTTAGTGTGTTCTTTAGAGCCTTGAGCTTAAATAGTATTGCGGTTACTAAAATCTTGGATGTGCGTTAAACCCTGCCATCTACACATATGTTTGACATTAATTCAGTGCAAACTGAATCATTTAATCTAGGCACAAGCGATAACCCTAGAAATATACTTATTACTTCTGACTTAACTCCTAATGAGAGAGAAAAAATGAAAGAAACTCTTAAAAGAAGACAAAAAGTATTTGCTTGGGGCTATGAGGATATGCCTGGGATCGATAGAGAGATTATAGAACACAGGATTCCCATGTTTTCTCACATCACACCGATAAAAAAAAGAGAAGATCAAGGCCAAAATGGGCTCTCATAGTCAAAAAAGAAGTAGAAAAATAGCTGAAAGCAAATTTCCTAGAAGTGGTAGATGACACCCAGTGGCTCGTTAACATAGTCCCAATTCCCAAGAAAGATGGCAAGGTCAGGATGTGTGTGGACTATAGGGATTTGAACAAGGCTTGTCCAAAGGATGATTTTCCTCTACCAGAGATTGATAACTTATTCGATAGTGCAACTTCTAGTGCCATGTACTGCTTTATGAATGGCTTCTCAAGATATAATTAGATTATGATGGCAGTAATTGACAAGTTGAAGACTTCTTTCATCACTGAGTGGGGTGTTTATTGTTGCATGGTTATGCCATTCGGGTTGAAAAATGCAGGGGCTGTTTACCAAAGAATGGCTACCACGTTGTTACATGACCTGATCCATAAAGAGATAGAAGTATATGTAGATCGCATGATGGTGAAATCTCTAACTAGAGAATGACATTTTGAAGTCTTAGATAAGTTCCTAGCAAAAGCTAAAAAGTATAACCTCATATTGAATATGAAGAAACGTGTTTTTGGGGTGACGTCTAGGAAACTATTGGGACACATTGTCAGTAAGAAAGGCATAGAGGTGGATCTAGAAAAAATCAAAGCAATCAGAGAAATGCTGGTATTAAAGAATGAGAAAGAATTCAGAGGGTTTATAAGAAGGCTACAATACATCAGCAGGTTCATAGCCAAACTGACTACCATTTATGAACCGATCTTCAAGCTCTTATAGAAGAATTAGCCGATTATCTGGGACGATAAGTGTTTACAAGGCTTTGAAATTATTAAGAAATATTTGATGAATCCTCCAGTTTTACAGTCGCTAAGACCAAGGAAACCCTTAATTTTATACTTGACTTTAGAGAATGATGCAATTGGTGTAATGTTGGCTCAAGAAGGAGAAGGGAGAGTTGAGCATGCTATATATTATCAGAGTAAGAAGCTTCTACCCTATGAAGCTAATTACAGTCTAGTAGAAAGAACTTACTTGTCTGTAATTTAGGCAATAAAGAAGCTATGACATTACTTCTAGTCTTACAGGATTCTAGTAGTTTTTAAGCATGATCCTCTTAAATATCTCTAGTAGACCCCATCATTGATAGGAAAATTAGCCAGATGGTTAGTTCTACTTACAGAATTTGACATAGATTATGTTACTAAAAAGGTGATAAAAGGAAGAGTTGTGGCCGATTTCTTGGCCCATAATTTGGTGGACGATGGATAAGAATGGGAGCTAGAATGTTTGAATGAACATCTAGGGGCAATAAAGATATAGACATGGAAAATGTACTTTGATGGAGCAGTGAATAGCAGAGGGCAGGCATTGGTGTAATTTTGGTCTCACCAAAAGGAGAAGTAATTCCTATGACAAAAAGACTGGAATTTAAGGTCACTAATAACCAACTTGAATATGAAGCCTGCATTTTTTATCTGGAAGCACTTAGGAAGGTGGAGGCAGAAGAGATAACAGTGTATGGGTATTTGATGCTGGTACTGAAATAGATCGCCAAAGAGTGGGAAATATAGGAAGATAAGTTAAAGTCATATTGGGATTATTCAGCCATGATCCTATAATCTTTCATGCAATATAGATTCATACACTTACCTCGGGAGGAGAATCGGATGGTAGATGCATTGACCACTTTAGCTTCGACATGGGAAGGAGGCAGACGAGCAAAAATGAAGCCTTTTATCTTAGTAAGGGCCTGGATTCCTTGCTATAAGGAGATTAGAATAATGATGATTGACCCAATAAAGAAGCCTTGGTTTTATGATCTACAACAGTATCTTGAGATAGGATAATTCCCAGAGGAAGTTAATAGAAAAGAAAGAATGTCACTGAGGACCCTATCTTGGCAGTTCATTAGTAATAATAGAATGTTATACAAAAGGATGCCAGTTGGAGTGCACCTGAGATGTGTTGATAAGGATGAGGAGCAGAAAATCATGGAAGCAGTTCATGAGCGTGTATATGGGCCTCATATGAATGGGATAGTCCTTACTAAGAAGATAACCCGTCAAGGGTATTATTGGCTAACCATGGAGGCAGATTGTGTGAACAAGTGCCAAGTCTATAGTGATGTGAGCCACTTACCTTCTATGGAACTTCAAGGATTGACCTCTCCTTGGCCATTTACAGTTTGGGGAATTGACATTATCAGAGAGATAAGGCCAAAAGCATCCAGTGGTCATCGCTACATTATTATGGCAATTGACTATTTCTCTAAATGGGTAGAAGCTGAATCATTCACAATTGTAGGGGTGAAACAGACGACCAGGTTCGTAGAGAAGAATATAATTTGCCGATATGGATTGCTTCATAATGTCATCACTGATAATGGTGTTCAGTTTAGGGTAGAAATGATGACTCTATTGGAAGAATACAAAATTGAGCATCATAGATCATCCCTTTACAGACCTAATAAGAAAACAAGACTGTGAAAAGAATTTTGGCCAAGATACTAGAAAATTATAAAGACTGGACAAGTTACATACAGTTTGCATTGTGGGGATACAGAACCATTACCAGAATGTCAACAAGAGCCACTCCATATTCTCTGAAATATGGGTGTGAAGTTGTGTTGCCAGTCGACGTTGAAATCCAATCATTATGGGTTCTCCTAGAATATAAAATCCCTAAGTATCAGTGGGTAGAAAGCCAATTGGCATAGCTAACATTGTTAGATGGAAAGATAATAAAGACAATGTATCACTCTCAGTTGTACTAAAAAAGGATAGCTCAAGCTTATAACAAGAAGATTAAGCCAGGCAAGATCAAAGAGGGTGACTTGGTCTTAAAGCTCACTAGGCCAATCATGACTGATCTGCAGGGGAAATTTAAGCCAAATTGGGAAAGTCCCTACCAAGTGAAGAACCTGTTTTCCAAAGGGGCTACTATTCTATACGACTTAGAGGGAAATGAATTAAGAGAGCCCATCAACATGGATAAGCTCAAGAAATACTTTCTGTAAAAGTCTTGCTAGGGAGAAAACCTCAAAAGAGGTTGCCTAGGCAAAAGTCAGAGACATAAAAAGGAAAAAGTAAAAGTCTTGCTGGATGGAAAACCTAAAAAGGAGGTCCAGGCAAAAGTAAAAGACATGTAAAATGAGAGAAAGAGAGGAAAAGAAAATAGTTAGTTAAAAAACTTGTAAGGGCAAGCCGATTAGCGATAGGAGATATGTAAGAAGCAAAATTGTATAGTCTTGTTGTACTTAAATTAAATGGAATGGATTGCCTTTATTATTGTAAACATTGCATTAAATGCTTATTGCACATTTTCTAACTCAAAAGGAAATCCCATTCGGCAAGAAAGTACATAAAAAGACTAAATTTCATAAACTAAACTAATATCATTTGCTTGTCTTGTGACTCCCTTAGGCACTTGATGCTTGTAATGCCAATGTCCTTTTGTTTCTAGTAAATTCATCCTTTTATGCCTATTGTAGTTGAATCCATGCCTTGTACTGGTCATTACTAGACTGATCTCCATTATAGTTAATGAACCTCTAGATGATTCTACAAGGCCAAATAGCAACCAGGTTATTCAGAAAGTTTTGAGAAAGAGGCCATGGTTTAAACTCATGCACTTGCTCCATAATCCACTATTTCTATCCATGTTGCCTACAAAGCCGAGTTGGATTATAGAAGGTGGAAAAATAGAGGCTAACTAGGGGAACACAGTAGGTATAGGACTGGAGGGTCACGTGTTGCAGTCTCCACCATGGGCACATCCACTGAATCTGAGTATTAAGGAATGTAGAGAATTAGCTGTGAACATCTTCTAGGATAGGATGAAGTCTCTTAGTGCGACATTATTTGGCCTTATAGTGAGCAATGTCTCTGGATGGTTCCAGTAACCTTTATTTCTCTTGTAACCAAGCCTATAGGAGTGAAGAATTGATAAGAATGATGGAAAGCAAAAGATCATAAGCAGAAGAAGAGACTCACCTCTAGTAGAAAAAGACTCCTAAAGAATCATTTGGCCTTAGAAAAGTTATCAAGCCTGATAATAGTCTTAGCCAGAATAAGAGGGAAAGGGTTTAGTCCACTCTCCACTTGGTGTAGAACATGAAGAATCTTCAGGTCACAGTTACTAGAGGGGGAGACAAACAAGAACTGAGCATATAGGCAAAGTGTTATCATTCAAGGCCAGGGAACCTTGCTACTATCTACAATCGCTACAGTTTTTATAAAAGGGCTCATCAAGATTTCATTACTGAAAATGTGGTGAAGAGAGGATTAAGGGGACATGTTAAACAACCTTGCCATTTGATATTGAATGGTGTGCGAATCAGGGGTTACGATTGAAGGAATGATGATATGTTGAGAAGAGTCTATTTGAGAGCCAAAGATAGCTTCAAATTCTTCTTTCAGGGGGCAGATCTCCACTATATTGAATTAGAAAACATGTTTTTGAGGATCCCAAAACTGATTAAGAATATGGAGAAATGAGAAGTTGATCTTCCTAGCATGCAAAGATCAGAAGGTAGATAGGTAAAATGGCTTTATTCTAGCCCATGACCCTCTATCTAGATTTTTTAGAATTGGTTATAGCTATTTCAAGTTTCTCTCAGTCATGATTCGGGGTTAGAATGCTGCCTGGGAAAGAAGAATAGAGGGAAGTGGTGAGATGAAGAGATTAGGGATTTTGAAGATGATTTAGGGGTTTTTGTAGCTATAAGACAGACGTGTAGAGGCGATCACCTCTATATAGAGGAGACACCTTTATGAGAAGAGGTGAATTATCCATCGCCTCTTCACATAGAGGCGATGCCCCTTCAAAGAGGTGACACCTCTTTGACATGCAGAACAGGTCTTCACATTGCTAGAAATTTTTTGGGTTGTATGTGTAAAGTCAGAGTAGAGTGTTTCAGAGATAAAAAGGCCTCCTTAAAAATTTTTCCAAAGATTAAGTTTAAAAGTCATAATTCCTATCCATATAGTGCAAAATATGAAGGTGTAAAAAATATAAAAAAAATTCAATTCAGACAGTAAGAGGATGACAGTGAAAGTATATAATGTGTCTAGACAAGAACACCCATGTGCTAGCAAAAATCTACAGAGGGTCCTCTCTACTCATCATTATTGGACTCATCAGCCTCCTCGTTAGCTAGCTCATCTACAGGCTCATCAGCTAGCTCATCTGCAGAAGCATTAGTAGGATCAGTCCCATCATCATCGCTACTACCCTTAAATTCATTGTCGACTACCATCTCCTCCTCATCGCCCTCAACTTGAAGAGTGGAGAGCTGGCACTCCAAGGTAGTGATCCTAGCCTGGTTGGCCTCATCTCGATCCTGTTGAAGCACGATAAAAGGTATGAAAATCATGAAAGCATGCATACATACAAAAATAAAGCATATTTTATGTTTACCTTCCACTGCTGTGTCACCTGCATTAGGAAGTCCCTATAGGCCTTGTTCACTCAATACATGTACTCCCCTTGATCTCAAGGCATCTATTCCATTAATAATATTAGAATTAACCATGTGTTATAAGACTTGAGAATACAGTTGTAAGAGAAGGAAACTTACATAGGTAGTAGCCTCCGGGAAGAATGCTAGCTCCAGAGTCATATCCAACGTCAGAAACTGATGAGAGAGCTCACCAGAAGGCATCTAGCAATGAGTAAGTAGATCAGGAGTGGCAGTGAGTCTACCAACCACTACCTGGGATTAAGAATTGGAAGGGTCTATTGAGGATGGCGCCTTAAAAGAAGAGCCCTCACCACCAAGAATGATGCATGGGCGTTTATGAGGCCTCTCCTGTGTAGAGGGCCTAGGGCGAGGATCAAGTGCCCTAGTAGTTTCCTAAAAGATGAAAAATAAGTTAGAGAATAACATCTGTAAGTAAATATAAAATAAATAAAATAAAACATTGTATGCTTAGCTGAAGTGCAGGCTCAGGAAAGGACACTCGTCGAAGTATATGAGCTTGTGTAAAGTCCACATAGTGAGACTTCCTCCTCTCATAATAGTCCATGGCATCCTCTCCTTGTAGGGCCTGATTGAACTTATCTCCCTATAACTCATGCACTAAGAAGATATGTTGGGGAGGAGTAAGAGGTGTACGCCTCACTTGGGCACTTAACCACCACTGATGTATCCTCTCCTCGAGGAACCAAACTTTACAATTAGGGCCTTTAAGCATAAACCTCTTCTTGGATAGAGGGATGGAGTGAACCATGGCCTGTATCCACCTAACCGAAGGGCCCCTTAAGTTTGGGCATAGTTGTAAGAATAAACATGTAAGTAAGTGAATTTGATTAATGAGTTTATTGCTAATCTTAATTACATTTATAGGTGCATACCTCATTATAAGTGAGTGTGTTCAGTCACTCACGGTGGATATGAACATAAGCCATATGCCTCCTCTAAGCTTGGTTGGGATCCCACCTCGCCATCGTAAGGAAAGGAGTGTCAATGATGTTAGTGATCCCCACTATCAGCTCCAACTTTAAAGCCCAATCCCACGAGAGAAATAAGGGGTTGTTAGTAAGATCAAATAGCAACATTTGGAATGGAATATAAAGGGAGAAAGTGGAAGTAAAATACTAGTATGGTGTGCTAAAAATCACAGAGTTACCTGGCTCCATGTACTAGTTCATCCATGCTCCTGTAAAGATAAGCTAAGGCGCAACTACCCCAATCGTAGGTCACTACCAAGTCTAGGTCCCTCAGAGGCATCAAGAAACTCAAGTCCATAGAGTTGGCTATATCTATGAAAAGAGTAGTGCCCAGTAGATAAACGAGGAAAGCACACACCACCTGATCAATCCATAGGGGTGTAGTGGTTGCCTCAACTCTAACACAGGTGTAGAAGCTCCTAATCGACTTGAGCTTCACTGTGTGGGTCCCCTTTATGTCTGGGACCATCCCAAGTAGATGCTTAATGAAATCAAGATAGTCAGGAGATAACTGATGGAGGCTGGCATTAAAGGGAACATAAACCCCAGCATAAGCAATACTGGTAATTGCGGTGAAAGCCACCGGGTCTAGAGTGAACTTCTCGAATGGAAGATGAAAGGTGTAGGTAGTGTCAAACCACATCTCCATCAGGGCATGCAAGGGCTGGTAGTTTGTATGCCCCTGCTATGCTGGGAGTGCCAGGATAAAGTCAGAGAAGCCAGTATTGTGAATCTAAGTCTGTACGGTCTCAGAAAGCTCATCATACCAGATGCATGCACCACTAAAGTTCCCAGCACCCTTGAGGGTGTGGGCATCGAGCTAAGGGAGTAAAATAAGGAATAGAATTGTCATTTTATATAATAAAATTTCAAAATTTTGCCAAATCCTCTTGTTGAGGTGAACGCCTCTATTGAAGAAGCGATCGCCTCAGTGATGAGGCATTGCCTCTATCAAAGAGGCAGTTGCCTCAGTGATGAGGTGTTGCCTCTAAATACGGAGGTAATTGCCTTATTGCACTTAAAGAGGTGAATGCCTCTTTATGAATAAGCGATTGCCTCTTCGAAAAGGCGACGCTTCTTCATGACGAGAATTGGACAAAATAATTCAAAATTTTAAATTTTTAATCAATAGAATTTAATTTCTTTCAGTTAAATTGATATATCTATGTCTATGAATAATAAATTGATGTTATTTTATGATATTTTTAGGAAAAAAATTAAATAAATTGGTACTAACCTCTTTGGTGGCCAAGCTATAGATATAGGATCGCATGTCTACAAACAGAGGGATCTTATCTCTGATATTGAGCCTAAAACTCTAGAAAAGGTGCACTATAGGTGTCATGAGGTCCCACATGGGCAAATATAGGGTCCATATGGCATCCACATCAGAGAATGTGGAGAATGAGAGAGAAAGAGAAAGGAGAGAAAAGTGTAAAGAAAGAGAATTGAAAAGGTGAAAGTGACCTCTGAAAGAGAAAGGTGAGAATTTATATGATTAGGGCAGAAGAGGAAATTTAAAGGAAAGTAAGATAAGGAGAAGGAGGTGAGGCCCACTTAGTGAGATTAAGCACATAATGGCCCATGGCCCGCTGAAAAAAATGAATGAGAATTTTTGCATCACTGCTGAGGTGTACCCTAAGATCAATATTTGGATTTGAATGCATTCTAATTGAAGCATCAAGAAGAACAAGTGTCTAGTCCGATTTAAATCCCCAAAGTGCATAGAAGAACAAGCATCTGGTCAGGTTTAAATCCCTAAAGTGTGTGAAAGAATAAGCATCTGGTCAAGTTTGAATTCCTGAAGTGTACAAAAGAATAAGCATTTGGTTGGGTTTGAATCCCCGAAGTGTACGAAAGAATAAGCATTTGGTTGGGTTTGAATCCCCAAAGTGCACATCTCAAGAGGTGTCTGGTCATGTTTGAATCACCAAAGTACATTCTTCTTTTACTGAGTAATTCTCAGGTTAGGAAACCCCGGGTTTTATGCCAAACTATAATGAGTAACTAATCAGGCCAGGAAAACTTGAGGAATACAGTTATGTTTCATCTCATTTTATTGAGTGGAGATTGGGCCATGCTCAAGATTCATGCCAAACTATAATGAGTAACTGATCGGGCTAGGAAAACCCAAGGAACATAATTACATTTGATCTCTTTTTACTGAGTGGAGATTGGGCCATGCTCAAGATTCATGCCAAAATATAATGAGTAACTGATTGGGCCAGGAAAACCTAAGGAAAATAATTACATTTCATCTCTTCTACTGATTGACTTCTTAAGCCAAGAAAACTTGGGAGTCATACCAAATTTATAATGAGTTTCTGATCAAGTTAGCTTAACCCGAGGATCATAACTATGTTTCTCTTTTGTCTATACTAAGTCAAGATTAGGCCATGCTTGAGATTCATGCCAAAATTATTAATGAGTGACTGATCGGGCCAAGAAAACTCAAGGATCATGGTCACATTTTGAAGATGAAGTTTGACCTCTTGGGTTTGAATTCCCAAGGCTGATGGCCCATGTGAAGCTCGCAGGTAAGGTATTGTTAGTGATATGCACTAGGTCAATCATTTATGATTATGTATTAACTTTCTTATTTTATTAATAAAGAGGTATTTCATTATCATTTGATTTTATGATAATTATATGAATGATTAATTCTTACTAAGGCCATCAAGTATGTGACTTAATAGTAAAATAAGAGTTCTATTCTAATTATCCCTAGCCATTTAGTCATTATATAAATATTAAAGTATTAAGGCTAGTATGAGTTGACTGATGGTTACGTTTTACTATCATGAATATAAAATATTAAGTCAACTTATAGGTACATGATGAGAGATCATGTAGTGGATTGGCCCACTATGAGAATACTACATAGATTATTGTCATAAGTATTTCTCATCACAGTAATTTTATTTTGGTCCTTTAACCTTGAAATCATCATGGATTTTTACTTAGCTATTTTATGTTTTGACACATTCTAACATTGTCTTTAACCGGACGATTAAATAGGATGTTGTTGGATATAAAATTAGTTATGTGAGGAATATGAATGATTCAGAAGGAATTTATCCCTCATTAAGATGAGAAAGATATCTATGGGCCCCTTGATGAGATATACTGAAGGAAAATGCATGGCCATGCTGAAATGAATTGATAAAGAGTTATCATTTTCAGTTTACTTGGAATCGAGTCATAATATTGAACTATATAAGGATGACATTCTATGCCTTATGTTCAATTAAGATATCATGTGATAAAGGGATGATAAAATTCATTGTAATTAGGTTATGCCAAATTATTGACTTCACATGACTTGGGTAGTCATAATGTCTTGCTAGAGGACGTTTATGACTTGTAGGCCTAAATAGAGATTTAGGCCCACTGCCAATGTTATATGAACCTACAGGGTCACACACTTAGAACAAGCCCAAAATGAATATGGATTTAATCAGCCTAAAATGAATTATGTGGAATTAAATAATTAAAATGTTTTATTTATTTATTTGTTTGTTTATTTATTTAAGACAAATGTTATTTTAAATAAATAAATAAGATATTATTTCTGATTTGTTTTTTTAAAAAAATCAGAATATAATAAATGGGAAATTACCAAAAGGTCATTAGTAGGTGAAACCCTAATTTGGAGTCTATAAATATGTTATATTCTCTAGGGTTTAACTCATTTTTCCTGCCTCTAAATTCATTTTCTCTCTTCTTAGAAAACAAACACAGTTTTTATTTTGTTCTTGATTTATGAGACAATTAAGAAAGTTTCTAGCACACACTCTAATTCATTTTTGTGAAAGGTTGTTCGTGTGGATACCTATAGAGGATGCATCCATTTGGAGACATCTAAATCAGAACAACCAAAGCAAAAGGCTCGAGGTAAGGTGTCACTGGTGTGAACCTCCTCTCATCCTTCCAGAAAATCTTGCCTCTTTTGCATTTTGGTGAGATTCTTGAAACCTTAGATTTAATCAAGTAGTCGAATTACATGGATCTAGCTTTGGGAACGTGATAAATTTTTAATTTTTCACTGCGTTTGTATCGCGAAACCCAATAGGTATGTCATCCTTACTCCTTATTATTTGATGTGCATGTTGCATTTCAAAAAAATTAATTTTTTGAAAAACTAAGAGGGCAAACTATGGATACTGTCAGTTTGATCGGCTTGCAATGAAAGCCCAATGATGAGAAAGTTCAAGTTTTAAATGCAAGGGGAGCCCAAGACTTCTCTAAAATTGACTCTAAGCCAAGACCAAACACTAATCCAAGCCCACAAATACCATATCCAATACCAAAATAAAAGCTAAAGCCTAAGCCCATCGCCTCTTGACCTAAGGACCTTGACCTGGCCCAAATGAAGAGGCGATCACCTCAACGAAGAGGCATCGCCTCTTTACCCCATGTATCAATGAGGGGATGGCTCATCAAAGAGGCATCACCTCTTCACACCCACTCTCAGCAACATTAAATGCCATTAGTGGTAATGGTTAGAGGCTCATCTACTGAAGAGTTGGCCATTTTTGTATGTAAAGAAAGGGAAAAAATAGGAAAAAGCGTAGGGATGTAGGGGCAATAGAGTGAGGAAGTTGGAAAAATAGGTTTGGGAATTCAATTGGACAACCTGAAAAAAAAACTTCTAAAAAAGAGAGAAAAGAATAGAGGAAAAGAGGAATAATAAAGGAAAGAAAGAAAGGAAGAAGAAGGGGAAGAGACTTGGAAGCTTAGGAAACTTGACTCTTGAGAAGAGGAAGGGACCTCCTTGCATTCAAAGCCATTCATCCATCAACCAAACTTTGAGGGCTCAGTTAGGAGCATTAGCTTGTCCACGATAGTGAGTCTCTCCATTTTTTAGCTTTTAGTTCTTCATCTTCATTAAAACCTTGATTTGTTGGTCTTTTATGTGTTTTCTTGAACTATATTACTTATTTAAGTTCATAGAGGAGCATGATTACATGAGACATTGAATATTGGTTGTTAATATTTATATATTTACATCTGTTCCTAATATATTTGCATGATCGTTGAGTTTCTTAAGATCTAAGAAATGTAGTCTGTGTTTGTCCCTGTTGAAGAGGTGACGTCTCTTCCTAAAGACATCACCCCTTCATGATGAGGTGATGGAGGCATTGCCTCCTGGTCAAGAGATGATGCCTCTTTAAAGAGATGTTGCCTCTTGATCAATATTCTGTTGGTTCCTATCTTGAGTTTTAGCTATTATCTTGCATATTTGGCACAATTTCCTTATCTAATTTGTTATATTTCGTGAGATTACACATGCTCCCTATGTTGATCAACATTGTTTCTATGTTATTTTCCTTTTTTTTGTGTTATTTAATGGACCATTTTATGAGTTTATTTTTATTTATTTTTATGAATACTATTTATTGATGATTTGTAAATATTATTGTTGTTGTTGTATGGAATTAACTTGTATGTATTGCAGGAATTCTTTGGTGATTTTTAATCACTAGACGTTTGCTTTATTTATTTTTTAGAGTATGAATTTGTATAATTAATTAGTTTATTTTTTATTTATGTATGTTTTATTTTTAGTATTTTTATGCTTATTGACACCAAAAAGTTGTAATCCGTAATCTCTTCCCCATTTTATTTTAAATGAATGGTTTTAAATTATTTTTATTTATTTTATTTTATTTTATTTTATTTGTGATTGAATGTCGAGAATATAAGCATGAAATGACACTAATGTGCAAACTTGGGATAAAATCTAAAATTGGAAAACCAATCACAATTTTGCATGTTAATAAAGAAATAATTTAATAATCAAAAGTAATAAAATACAAAACACATACGGAGGCCAACTGCAAAGTTGGGTGGGCATTCCAAAAGCCTATACCAAGTTTTTGAACCCAATCTCTGATGACGGCTTCTAGGAACCTCTGTGGAATCTAGTTGCTGTATAGTGTGTCTTGACTTTCATCTGGGTGCTGACTCTATTTCCATTTTGGACCCAAGCCCACTATGTATTTCCTAGTGAGCCTCGAGCTCACACAGTGTTATGGTCGCCAACACTTGAGCGTGTGACCAAAACTGCCACCTACAATATCAAATCAACATTTTTATTCCAAAGTACAAATTAGTAGAAGAGTGTGCATGGTAATTATTGGTGTTTATGACAAAATTCATTGAGAATAGTATAAAAGTTTATTTACACTATAAAGTTTTTATAAGATCTCAAAGTTATATAGTTTTTTTTCTATTATTGATCTTGTCAAAATACCAATAATTACCATGCACATTCTTCTCCTTCTCTTTATCCCTCCTAAGTTCACAGCTTCCTAATATGTACTTTGGGTCTCATCAATAAAAATGTTGATTTGATGTGTACTTTTATATTGATGAGACCATTTGATATGTAATTTTATATTGATGAGACCCGAAGTACATATCCAACTGAAAAAAATAAAAAAAAAACTTGACACGTCAACATCCAGGTCATCACTAGTGATAAAAATATGTCATTAGGTATTTTTATGGGATTCATGAGAAACACTGTGAGGTTTTAAGTGACTAAATGAAAGTTGGATATTTTATTGGGAACTAGTGGACAAGTTGGATACCGTGGGTGTAATTAACTCTCAGGTGTCATGGCCACTACTTCCTCCCTCCATAATCATATAACTCCCTCCATAATTACAAACACAAACAAAAAAATAAACGATGATTAGTAATTAAACAAAATAAAAATATAAATATAAATAAAATTAACAAAAGATTGTAGAAGAGGAGATGATTGGATGGATAAAATATTGATTTACTCCTCAGAGTGGTATAAATCACCGTTGTTTTTTTTAAATAGATCTTCAAGGCTTGATTTTTCTTGCACGTAGACCACATGCAAGAGCTAACATTCTAGCAAATCCACTTATTTTGGCCCCACATTTTCCATAAAATAATTTGGTACAAAACAAAGCTGCAACGGTCCTTCTATTGACCCGATTAAACCTACACCGATGCTCAAATACTAGTAACGAGGTAGGCTTTATTCTTGCTCTTTAATTCTAGAATAATTTAATTTATTTTCTACTTCAATCAACCACTAAAATTTTACTAAATAATGCAAAATTGAAAATACATGTTAATAAACTTATTGAATTAGTAAAATTGATTACTAAATTTTTTTTTAATAATATGGATAAGAATTAAACATAGAAATTGGACAGAAATTATACAAATGCCTAAATTTATATTCAAGATTTCCAATTGAAAATCTAAAAATCTGATTGGCATTCAAGATTTCTGATCAGAATTCTATAATTTCGATCAGAATTATAGATTTTCGATCAGAAATCTATAATGTCAATCGGAATTCTGAATTTCCTAGAAATCTAATCGTTCGATCATTTTTTTTAAACCATTTTCCACTTTTCAACATTATTTAATTATTATTATTATTATTATTATTATTTTATTTTATTTTATTTTTAACAAATAAATGCAGATAAATAATAATATAAAGTTATTTAAAAGGAGAGAACAATTTTTTTCTGAATTTTATTCAGAAACCCATGAAATTCACTAGATGTTTTCATCTAGCCTGGGAGCTCCTTCACGGTCTATCTAAGGATGTGACTCAATATGTTTGGACATCGGGCTTCAGACGCTTCATCGCTGCTTTACCGACAGCACGAGGCGTATCATACCATTATTCTCTCTTTGGTCTAATCAAAACATGGATGGACACCACCCATACCTTTCAAACTCATATAGGTGAGTTGAATATCTCCTTGATGAGCTTCTCTACTATTACTAGGATAGGTACCCTAGTTCCTTTCGACATTAGCTACTACAACCTTTTTGAGGATGCTAGGAGCTAGTATGTTCGTGACTTGTTCAGATTTGTAACGACGTGGAATAATTGGAAAAATTTCATGCTATCTTCCCTTGTTCAGAGGTTTAGGTGACTGCCTACTACAAGTCCTTGCCAGATCATCCAGAAGGTAAGGTGTTTTCTTCTAATTTTTTTAGGCACTACCTTATTCTATGAGACTGATCATAAGATGAACATTACACTGCTTAGTCCTCTCTGTGACTTAGGCCAAGTTGTTACATTTGATTAGGGTTCTATAGAACTTGCTTATCTTTACTACAGGCTTAACACTATCTGTAGGGGTACTGATGTGTGGTTTTTGGCACGTGTTGCATGTATGTTTTTCATCCTCTTTGATCTTTTACCATATGTAATTCTTTATTTTGTTTTAACTATTTCACCCTTTTATAGATTTGGAGCATTAAGATAGGAGTGATCCGAGGTTTCAATATTGTTAGCCTTGATAGGAGCCTTCCATTGATGCAGAGGTTGGGTTCTTCTCGCCTTTCTAGCAATAAGCATAGTCTCTAGGCTTATCGGGAGCAACTAAATGCTTTAGAGTGGAGCTTGGTAAGAAAAAGCAAATTTATTAGTATTATAAAAACTTTAAAGCAATATATCCAACTTAATTAAATTGATGAATTATACATGAAGTTTGATTAGCTTAGTAGTGTTGAAGATGTTCAACGATATGATTTCATGGTTACTTCTATAAGACTAGAGACTATGAGAGTCTTGCTTCCAAGCTATGGTTGTAAGATGTGGTATCTGGGAGAGTGTGTATATCGTTTGTTCATTGGACCTTCCCGACATTATATTCCTTCTTCCATACCACGTTCGATGTTATGGAGTTCTAGTTTGACTGGTCCAAAGCTGAAAGTAGCATTATAGGGATATGATGCCTTGACTCCACTTGAGCATTCTCATGGGTATCAGACATACATTCAAGCAAACCTCCTAGAGCAGGTTCCTACTAATTTTGCTGAGGTATTTCTCTTGTGATGCTTTTCCTCATTGTCTTAATTGCCATTAGTAAAAGCTTTTTCCTTTTCTCATAGGTTTAGGAAGTTGGCTTTCCTGCTGCTAATATTGCTATAGAGGAAAAGACTGAGACTGAGCCTGTGATTGAGAGGACTATGCATGAGTCTTATACTTAATACGTTAGGACTACTTATGGTGAGGCTTCAATGAGCACTACCCTAGTTGACATCTCCCTATTGGATAGATTGATGTACTACTAGTCTTCTACAGTTCAAATTCCTATCAAGCAGTACATGTATTTTGATGATGCTCGACCTCCTAGCTTTTCTCCTCGTGATGCTTTGCATGTTAGTGCAATTGTATATTTATCTGTACAAACTAAAAATTTAAACTTACATTAGTGAAATTTACATTGCAGGTTCCCCGAACATAGGCAGAGTACCTTTATGGACTTACCTCATCTCAAAGATTATTTACTATGAAGGTCATAGAAAATTGATGGGTAACCATTCATATTGAATATAAAAAATGTATGCATATGATGCATCTAATATATAATATTTTCCTATATGTGATAGAGCTATACTAGTGATATGGAGCGTGAGAATGAGATACTTCACCAGCAGCTTGCAAGCTTAGGTATACATCCCCACAGTATGGAGACTTTATCTGCTAGACCCCTAGACATCTTTCAGCAAGATGATCCTACTAGAGGATGGAGTCCTTAGCTACATACTAGAGCTCATGATGATTGATTTAGACTTGTTGCTATCTTTATTTCTAACTTCCAGTATACTTGTATCTAACTGTTTTTGTTGTACTATTAGTTCTTGAAATCTGCAATATCTTGAGTACTCTATATGATTGATCCTAAATGAGTTTAAGATTTTCCTTTCCTTTAAACTAAAATTAGATAAATAAATAAACTTAAAATAAAACAAAAGTTTTTTAAAAATCTATATACATATAATATCTATTTATCCATAATTATTTAATCATTATTTATCTAATTATTAATTATCCATTATTCATTTATTATTTATTATCCATTTATTATCTATTATCAATTTATTATTTATTATCTATTTATTTATTTATTTATTATCTCTTTACTATCTATTATCCATCTATTGTTTATTATCTTAATTTGATTTTGTCAGGAAAGGAAAATTTAAATCCCATTCGCTTCAACCTCTTCTTTATATAAGAATTCAAAGGAAACCAATATCATTATTCCTTTTCTCTACACTCTTAAACATGACCCAAGCTTCTCTACAACTAATGAAGAAATTCCTTAAGAGCCTAAATGGTGATGACTAGAACAAACTTCAATCTTTCTATGCCAAATCCTTAAAAATCTCTTCAACACTTGAACATTAATGGCAACCTTTTGCATGTTGCTACCACTTTTTGGAATGCTAAGTATCATGTATTCATATTCAATGGACAAGAGTTATGCCTTATGATTGAAGAGTTTGCTGCTATTATAGGATGTTCATCAGACTCTACTACTACAATTGCTCTTTCTGATATAGGTATGCAATTCCTTGATAGACTAGTTACTTTCTTTGATATGCACTCAGATGATATCTATCTGTATGCACATAATCCTAGAACTATCAGTCTATTTTCTTTGATCACTGCTTATGAGATAAAAAATAAGAACATTATTGTTTGGATTAGAACTACTGCTTTCTGCCTGTATGCACAATTTCTGCTAGTTTCTTCTCATAGAGATGCTAATACAAGGATCGTGAGTATTGTAGAGCAGGTAAAAATTGGAGCTAACCCCATGCCTATTATTCTTGCTAAGACTATTATTGGGTTGGATAACTTTACTCAACACCATCTTTCAGGCAGTCTACTTCTCCTTCAAGTATGTAACCAAAATCTTCATTTTTTTTTATTTTTCTTCTTTTTCCTTTATTTCTTTTGTCATGCCTTAACTTTTTCCTAAGCCACTCTTTTGAGTTTTCAACTTTGCGGGCTTTTTATTTTTCTTTCTAAGAATTTTTATATTTTCTTTTTCTATTTAGATTTGGTTATAAAAGAAGCTAAGTTTACTTAATGCTCATGCCAATCCTTTAAACTATCAACCTTATCAGCTATAGTCTCATCCCTTGAAGATAAAGGACAAACATACTATAGATTGATGGATTGATTGGTTAAGAGGCATTGTAGATACGGAGATCACATGGGTCTTCCTTAGTGGAGATTGAAGTTTGTAACCATCAACCTGTATGACCACTGTGTTCCTGTTCCTGAATTGCACTCTTTCACATTCTTTTCCCTTTTATGCCTTTCTTGTCAGTATGATCACTCATAATTCATTGTAGCTATTCTATCTAACTTTGAAGGCTTCCCTTTGAGATGAGATGAGATTTTCTAGACAAGGTGAAGAACTTGTGGCCTCCTAGAGTATAAGAGTGGAACATGAACTTCAATGCTGATGTGACTACTGATGATAACTATAAGGCTTGGGTTATCATGCAAGCTATAGAGCCACTAAGGTTTGCTAAGTATAAAAGGACTCAAGTGTTATAAGATGAATCATAAAAGAATAAACCAAGACATATTTAGAATAATGATCTTATAGGTCTGGTTTTTAGGGTTTTCATGCTTTGTTTTTTCTTTAAGTACTTATGCCTTATAATAAAGATATAATATGCAATAATCAAAAAAAAATTCCATTTCAATTCAATTCATTAATTAGGCTAAAATGAGTACATTTATTATATCACAAGACGTAACTCCTATTATTAGCTAGTCCTTTTGGATTTTCTTACTGAATATTTTTCTCTTACTTATTTCCCTAATTTTTGCATGACTAGCCCTTTATGGGTTTTCTAATTAGCAGGATCACTTTCTTTTGTTTTATTCTTTAATTTTTTCCTACTAGCCATGGGTTTTCTATACATCAAGAATGTCCTAATTTTTGTTCGACTAGCCTTTTTAGGTTTTCTAGCCATTGAACTTTATTTTCTTTATACTACTTTTACTTTATTTTTATAGGTAGTATTTCTTGAGATAATCTAGGTTAACCAGCTCTATAAACTCATTCCCTTCAAGATGTGATATCTTTGCAGCTCTCGTAGGTAGAACTAGTTTGACTAAATATGACCCTTCCCAATTTGGTCTAAATTTTCCTCTTGGATCAAACACTATTGCCCTGGACTGCTTCAGTACCATATCTCTAGTCTTTATCTTTCCATATTTAACCTTTTTATAAAATGATCTTGCTATCCTCCTCTAGTAAATCTGAGTGTGGAATACAACATCCATCCTTTTCTTATATAGAGATATAAGATGATCATATCTCTTTTGTGCCCTTTCACTCTTGGGTGTTCTAGCTTCCATAACCACTCTTAAAGACTTGATCTCAGTTTCTATAAGCAAAACTGTTTCACAACCATATACTAAAGCAAATGGTGTTTGGCTCGTGGTAGTTCGAGCTATAGTTCTATATCCCCATAAAGAAAAAGGGAGAAACTTAAACTAATCTTTATAAGTTTGAACCATTTTAGAGAGAATTTTCTTAACATTTTTTTAGTTGCGTTAACTACTCTATTAGCCTAAGGGTGATAAGGTTAAGACTTATGATGCTTAATCCCATACTTCTGCAGTAATTCTACTGTTTCTACTTGAAATTGAACACTATTATCTATTATAATATGAAGCAAAATCTTATATCTGCATATAAGATTCTTTTTAATGAATTTGGCCATCTGTCTTTCTTTTAAGGTACTAAAAGATTCAGTTTCTACCCATTTAGAGAAGTAATCAATTGCCACCATTATGTATTTATGCCCATTTGATGCTATCAACCTTATTTCTCCTATAATATCAATTCCCCATGTTGTGAAGGGCCAAGGGGATGATAAACTATTCAACACTATAGGAGGAAGATGATTGAGATTCCTATATATCTAGCACTATGACATTATCTCATCATCCGCATATAGTCTTTTTCCATGCATATCCAGTAATACCCTTGTCTGATTATCTTCTTTGCCAAGATTACCCTATTCATATGAGAACCACAAACTCCTACATGAATCTCTCTCATCACTTCTTTAGCTTCTTATTTCTTAAGACATCTCAACTGTGTCCTATTTGACATCCTATTAAATAATACCCCGTCATGACTTGCATAATTATGTACAAGAACACGAAGAGCATATTTCTTTTTTAAAGTTGCCTCATCTCGATACCTTCTTTCCTCAATAAACCTCTGAATGTCGATAAAACCATGGCTTTTCTTCAGGCCCTATTTGAATATCCATAACCTGTTCACCACCATAACATGGAGCTTTTGACTTCATGATTACCAAAGGTTTCATAGTTAATCTAGTTAAACTATCCCACATTAAAGAGAGTGTAGCCAATGCATCTGCCATTTGATTTTCATCTCTTGATAAATGGATAAAGAGACATTTAGTGAAGTTTTTCATTAAAGCTTTTAGATAGCAAATATAAGGCTTTAACTTTTCCTCTTTCACTTCCTATTCCTCATTAGCCTAGCTAACAACCAACATTGAATCCCCATAAACTATCAATTCTTTAGTCATAGTTGCTAGAGCTGCTTTTATTCCATAAATACATGCCTCATATTCGACTGTATTATTTGTCACCTTAAAATCTAACTTCTTGGCCATTGGTACGGTTTCTCCTTATGGAGTAATAAGAATCACTCCTAATCCAACTCCTTTGTTGTTCATAGCCCCATCAAAGTAAAGCCTCCATTCCTGACATTCTGTCATTGCTAAATTCTCATATAGAAATTCTAAATTCCAATATTTATCACCCTCCATTGTATTATGAGCTAAGAACTCTACTACTGCCTACCTTTGATGACCTTCATGGTGATGTACTCTATGTTGAACTCAATTAGGATTACTAGCCATCGAGACATTCTTCCAGTCAAAGCAGGAGCTTAAAATAAGTATTTTAAAGGATCAATCCTTGAAATAGCTTGAACTTTATATGATTGAAAATAGTGCCTCAACTTTCTTATTGCCTATATCATAATCAGACATGTCTTTTCTACTAAATCATACTTCTCCTTATATGGAAAATTTTTTTTACTGAGATAATACACTGCATGCTCTACTCCTTCTAGTCCTTTTTATGCCAACATTGCCCCTATTGCATTTTCTTCTAAAGCCAAGTACATAATCAATGGTCTTAGTGGCTTTAAAATAGGAGAATTAGTAATATACTCTTTAATCTTGTCAAAGGCTTTATGACAATCCTCATTCCACTTCACAAGTTAATCTTTCCTTAGGAGCTTGAAAATAGGGTCACAAATACTAGTAAGTTTTGTAATAAACCTATTAATATACTGTAACTTGCTAATGAACCATCTCACCTCTTTCTCTGTCTTTGGTGCTAGCATTTCTTGAATAACTTTCACTTTATTTCGATCAACCTCTATTCCCCTACTACTAACTATCTGCCTTAATAGTCTTCCTAAAGTAACTTAAACAACACATTTTTTCAGATTAAGCCTCATATTATATCTCTCAATTTGGGCCAAGAATTTATCTAAAGCTTCAATATGTCCCTCTTTTGTTTCTAATTTGACCATCAAGTCATCCACATATACCTTCACCTCTTTATGCATCATGTCATGGAAAAGAGCGGCAGTTCAACCCAAAAGGCTTCACCTTATAACAATACGTTCCCCACTCTATAATGAATGCTATCTTTATTTTATCCATGATTGCCATCATTATCTAATTATATCTTGAAAATCCATTCATGAAAGAGTACATTGCACTAGATAATGCACCATTTACTATTACATCGATATGGGGTAGAGGAAAGTTATCCTTTGGACAGGTTTTATTAAGGTCTCTGAAATCTACACACATGCGCACCCTTCCATCTTTCTTAGGGACTGGTACTATATTTGCTGGCCATTAAGGATAATCTACCACTTCTAGAAAGTTAGTCTGGATTTTTTTTAGCAATTTCTTCTCCTGTTTTTTAGTCCACTCTGGTCTCAATCTACGAAGTATTTGTTTAACAGGTTTAATTTTTGGATAAGTAGGAATGTGATGTTCTACAATTTCTCTATCTAAACCTGACATATTTTCATAAGACCAAGCAAATACTACCTTTCTTTTTATTAATATTCTTTCAAGATTTTTTCTCTCTTTAGGAGTTACATCACATGATATAGAAACGTTCTTAGGATTATCATTGATGCCCATGTTAAATAAATCTAATTGAATAGAATTATTGTCAAACATGTATGAATGATCAAAATTATAATGCATAAAACTATCAGGATGCACATCACACAAGTAAGCCAAACAATATTCATATCATTGACCATAGGAAAAACATAGTTTTCATCCTCATAAAGGTTGGACGTTATTACATTAGCTTCCTTATAAAAACATCACTAAAGCTATTACTAATAACAGTTGCTAAATATTGGGGTGGCTCCTTTTTCAGGTGATAGATATAGTAGCTCTTCGATAGCCGTATCTCTCATTCTTTCAACTATTTGCTTCATGACTTCTTCTTTATCTTTTACCAGGTTTTCAATAATCTGCTCCCTGAAGATCTCAAATCCAAAAACATCTTTACTATCAATGTTGATAGATTCTTTAGCACTAAGATAGTACTTCCTTTCTCCTTCCCTAATAAAGTTATCACTTAAAGGTCCTACTTTTCCTATGGACTTCTTCTTTGCCTTTTCCTTATTCCTTACTCTTCTACTACTAGGTCCTATTTTAGTATAACCCAGTCCTATTATATTATCCAGACTTTTGAAATTTAGGAGCGCTAGATTTCCTTACTCACTCTTCCCTAGTCCATGTCTAGGCTGATAATTCATATTTTTCATCATCTTTGCAACTCTCGAATCCATCTTAAATCCATCAAATATTCTAGCCACTTGAAAACCTGGAGGAGCACACACTTGCTTCTAACTATCAAGTATTATTGCCATAGCCTTACTAGTTCCAACTTCTATAGTCACAACTTCTCCTTCATAAGGAAATTTTATCTTTTGATGCACGATTGAGGGTACACCTCCCAAGGCATATAACTATGGTCTCCCTAATAATAAGGCATATGTAATAGGGATATCCAACATAGTGAAATCAATATTTGACTCTACTTCATAAGGAAATTTTATCTTTTGATGCATGGTTAAGGGTACTCCTCCCAAGGCATTAAACCATGGTCTCCCCAACAACAAGGCATATGTAATAGGGATATCCAACATAATGAAATCAGCAGTTGACTCTATAATATCTTGTTTTAATTGGAGCTTGAAATGTACCCTCTACATTCCTTATACTATCATCATAAGCTTTGATTATGAGATTTGAATTTGCTAAATCTTTAGCTTTTAGAACTAAATTAAGTAAGATTTTCAATATGCATCCACCATTAATGGCAGAACCATCATCCACCATTGCAAAGTTGGTCCTCTTTGCTCTCACTTTAACTAGAATAAACAGTGCCTTATTATGATTTTTAGTCTCTAAAGGCAAATCTTCATTTGAGAACATTATCAAACCATGTTTCTTCTCTATGACTTTCATAACCATAGCCTCATGCATAGCAACGGTCTCAATATTCATCTTTGATAAAGCCTTGACAAGATTTTTTCTATGACTGCTTAAATGCGTTAATAACTCCTAAATGTTCACATTTGCCTTAGCCTTCTTAAGTTGTTCTAAGATTAGATCTTCTTTTTGCTCATCCTGTGTTTCTTCTTCATTAACCTCTTCTCTTTCTATACCTTTCTTAATTTTCTTTTCAACTAGCTTATAATTCTTACCACTTCCAGTAACTTGATTTATCTTAGGGTCATTATTCCACACATCCAAACCCCTAGGATTCTCTTCATCAGAGTCATATAACATATCAAAAACTCTAATAGCTATATCTTTCTTCCTATCCTTCCATACCTTAATCGTGCATATTTACCTTTTGCTTAACTTCTCAATGTCAAGCCCACTTAAATGCTGACATAATAGATCTTCAACCCCTTCTTAGGACTGTTTAAGAGTTAATGATTCTTTATTCTTTACATTTGGATCATCATCTTCAAACTCATCACCCTATCCTATGGGCATAATTTCTTTAAGAGGTATATCATTAAAAGCTAGCTTGGAGTAAAATACTTTATAGTTAAATTTGCTTAAAGGTTACCCCAACAAATCCTCTACTCCTCTAGAGGCATCAGGAGATTTCTTATTTTCTTTAAGGTTTAAGTCTTCAAAGGACCTTAACACTTCCTCTTCACTAGCTCCTGAATTAATCATCATGGTGGTTAGTGGTGGAACATTTCGGTATTCTAGGAAATGGTTATTTTTAGTATTTGAGTTCGGATTTGATTTCTCAAGGTTTATGATTTTTTTAGAGTCTATGACGTTTTGGATTTTTTATTTTAGGTGGATGCATATATCTATGGAATAGCTAATAACTTGGTAAAACTTACAGTAACTGTTTGGGCTATAGCTTGGGACATTTGGGTTTGGTGGTTTAGAAAAGGTTAAAGGTCTAAGGAAGCGTTTTTGTATTAAATGATCTAGGACTTTAGAAAGAGATTAATTGAAATTAGAGAATCTCCTTGGTTGTTAAACTGTAAATACTTCTATAGCTTGACTAGTACTTCCTTATTGTGTGCCCCTAGTTGGATAGTTTCGAGTTCTAGTGCCTCTAAAGTTCTTGTTCTCACTTGCAATCTCTTTAGCTTACAAAGTATCATCATAAATGTCCATAAAAGATTTAGGATTCATCATTTGTAACCTTTTAAATAGATTAGGTAACACATTGTGAACTATCATCCTAACCTGATCTTTCTCAGCCAGCTTATTTTTCATTAACCTTGCTAGTAAGGAAATTAAAAAATGATTCATTAGGTTTTTGCTTAGTCAATTCTAAATCTTTGATAGATACCTCCAACCTAGTGTTATAATAATACTATTTTAAGAAAGCAGTACATAATTCTCTCTAATTAGCCATAATAGATTTTTCTAACCCATGGTACAAGTTCATAGCCATTCCCTATAAGGATAATACAAATAACTTAGTGAATACTATAAATGGGGATTTAGTGGTGCTTATAATTATCATATACTGACTAAGGTGGATCCTTGGATATCTAATTCCATCAAACTTCTATAATTAGGGCATTTTAAATTTCTTAGGCAATTTATCCCCTTCCATTTGTAACATATCATCAAAATCAAATGAGTATCCCATGCCTTGTCCTCTTATTAACTCCTCCATATTAGACATTTTTTCAATCAATGCTTGCATCTGCTTGGACTCATAATATTGGACCAGTTCAAGTGATTCATTTTTTTACTTTCTCCACTATATAATTCTCAGCATCTTTAAGCTTTACTTTAGCAGCAGGTGGATTTCTAGCAATAGGTTGGCCTCTAGCATTATTAATAGGAGCAGGAATAGCAGGTAGAACATTTTTAGCATATAGAATAGCTATAATACTAGGTTCTTATTCAATTACAGGTGGTGGAACAGCAGTAGTAAGTGGCATTAATCTAGCTAAGGCTTGTCTCAGTTCATTTTGCATCATGGCTCTCATGTCATCCATCAAAGCTCCTTTAATGTCTTCTAAGGTCCAGTTTCCTCCTTGTTATTGTTCCATTTCTATTTGCTTGATTAGGGTTGACTCAGCTTCCAAGTAAAGCGGATTAATAGGACTTTTCTCTAAACTTTTAAGGATCTCTTTAGCTAATGATCTTGGACTTATGTTAGTTTTAACCAGTCTGCTACCTTTTCATTCCTAAACATGAGAAGATCCAAATGAATATATGATGGTTGCATATGATGCATAAAGCATATGTATGCATGATGCATATGCCAAGCAATAAGCAACAAGTAACAAGTAATAACCAAGTATACAATATCCTTCCAACCTTATTCCTCCCACACACGTATTCAATGGTGAGTCTCTTTTCCTAAGATTTTTAGTCTTGGCCTTAATATCAGTAAGGGATATTGAGGACCAACATGCATGGTAAATCTCTCAAAGTAATAAAAGCATAGAAACAACATTTCTATGTATAATGGTCTAGCCTAATCTTTATTAACCCAAAGGGGCTCCAAAAGTATGGGCTTAGACTTTTATAAATAGAAATACCTCATGGAAACAATCATAAGCAATTTGGGTAAATACTAAGGGAAATAACTAGGTCATCGTATGTGGTTAAGTCTAGTGAAAAGTCAAGGTTCCCTTAGCAAGATGCCCTCCTTTAAGACTTGAGTTATAGGCCAAGGTCAGAGGGGGCCGACATCCTTTACAAACTTGAGAGAAGACTACCCCCCTTTAGGACTTGGGTTACAGACTCTAGTTAGATGAGCCTGGTAATCTCTTTTGGACTGATTTAAGGCTAAGAGCGATGGTTAGCCAATTTACAACTCCATAAAGCTAGTGGAATTATGGAATCATAAACCAATGCCATTGGTTAATAGGACATGCAAATGAATGCAAGAGTAAAATAATAATTAATAAAAAAATTCTAAAAAATAAGTAGAATCAGTATCTCTTATACCTAGTGGAGGCGCTACTGTAGACAGCTAGGTTTAGCGCGCATCCAAGATTTTAGCAATCGCAACACTGTTTGAGCTCAGGGCTCTAGATAACACACTACTAGTGTGGAGATGAGGAGTTGCCACCTAGGCTAATAATTGGGACAATTTAAGGGTGGTGGTAACTCGATTCTCTAAAAGAAAGTTAGCGCCACAACTAAGAGATTCTAGATACGGAATACCAACTTCTCATAGTCTTCTGTTCATTTCAAATTACCTTATTAATTACTAAATTATTCCCTTTTTACATGCAATTCATTTAAACCATAATTTAGCATACATCTAACCTAAGGCAACTAGTCATGAAATGGCACATAAACAATGCATTCATATTGCGCAACATCTCTAAATCAGTCTAATCTATATTGATTTTAATTAATTAGCTAAATCTACATTTTTTTTACAAAGTGAAATGGAAAAACTAAAGGTGGGCCTACATTTTAATTAAATTAATGAGCCTAAGTCTACTATTTTTTAATTCTAAAGAAATGGGCCTAAGTTTACCAAATTTTAAAAGAAAATGGAAGTAAATTAATGGGCCTAATTCTATTTAACTTTTAATTAAATAAGGTAATCATAAATCTGTTTATTTTAGAAAATGCTTTAAATGAGCTGAGCTGAGCTAAGTTTAAGTTAATTTTAATTAAACTAAAGTGGGCCTAAATCTATTGACTTAAATTGGCCTAAATTAAATGTAAAGTTAATTAAACTAAAAACCAATTTTTATAGACCTATTTTATTAGTAAGTTGGACCTATTGTAGGCTTAGGGCCCAAAATGAATAAAAATAAAAAAAAAGCCCAAATATCAAATTAAATCAAATAACAATCAAACATACATATTGTGATTTCTAACTCTAATTTTACATGTAACCCAATTAACTAAAGCCATCATTAATTTTAATTAAACTTTTACCAAGTGAAACTAATTTACTACTTAATTTTAAAGTGCAGAAAAATTAAATATTTCTACTGAAAAATTATAATAAAATTATACGAACCCAAAAATAAATAAATAACAAACATATAAATAAAAATTAACAAAATAATAAAACCCTAATAATCTACATAAAATTAAAACACGATTTTAATCCATGACATTCTATGAATCTTTATAGGTGGATTTTTTATTCAATCACTTGACTCCATTCTCCTCTCCATTTAGATTACTCCCACCATTAGGAAATATAAACAAACAAAAAATAAAAATCAGTAAACAATCAATAAATAAGATTAAATAAAAGAAAGAAACAAAAAGAATAAGGATAAAAATAAAGTACAAAATATATAAGATAAAAAAATAAAAAGGAATAAAATAAAAATGAAAGAATAAAAAAATAAATAACAAATATAAATATTATTAAAATAATTGGATGAAAAGAAAAATTTAAAAATAAAGTAGAAAAATGAAGAAATAAAAATGATAAAACAAAGGAGCAAAACAATTGAAAATAAAAGTTGGAGTAAAAGAAGAATGAAGCAAAAAAAAAAAACGATTAGAGAAAATAAATTAACAAAAAAAACCTAAAATGAAAGAGCAGAGAATAAAAAAAGAAGAAAGGGATGTAGATGAAGATGTTGTTTAATTCTCCTCATAATGTGATTTTGATCACCATTTTTAATGGAATCCAATGAATTTTTTCTTCTCGTTTCAAGGCTCACTGCTTTTTCTTAAAAAAAATTGTCGAAGAACCATTATTATTATTTTTTTTTTGCAAAATCTTCCTGCGAAATTTTTTTCTCTAAAAATTTTTGTTTTCTCGTTGCTTTTTTCGGATCCCCCCTTCTACTCAAAGCCTCTCAACTTTTATAAAACCTTTTACTTTTTCAAAATTTTAGTTTTTGTTTCAGAAAGATTTTTTGTTCCAGAAATATATTTTTTCCTATTTTTGCATTTATCTAAAAAAAATCCAGGAAGTCAAAATAAAAGTAGTTTTAATTTTTTTCAAAACAAATTTATCTTTCTAGTTTTTATTTAATTAATTAATTTCAACCAAAAAAAAATCAGAAAAATAAAATAAAATAGTCAGAAAATAGGCATCGCAATCCGATCAGAATTGTATATTTCTGATCAGAAATGTAGAATTTTGATTGGAATTATACAATTTCAATCGAAAATGTAGAATTTCGATCGGAATTCTAAATTTTTGATTGGAAATGTAGAATTCTGACTGGAATTATACAATTTCGATTCATAATATTGCAATCCGGTGCCTTTTTTAATTTTTCTTTATTTTGAAATTGACCCATAGAAAAATTAGAAATTTTACAATTAAGTCCTTTAAAACTTTACAATTTAGCCTTGAAATTTAAAATTTGAAGTTCTAAAGATCTATTCATAACAAATTGTCATCATCAGATCCTCTATCACATCTGCATATCAATGCATCCTAAAATTAGGTGTTTATATTGGCATTCCAATTTCCATAAGGATCACAACCTCTATGCATTATGCCAACATGAATGAAGACTCTCTAATGGCCTTTCTAGGTGTTCTTATATAGGCCAATAACACATTATACAACTCTTTGGCCCAACCAACTTTTGCTCCTTTTAGCCTTTTCTTTAGTGCATTTTAGGACTGTTCTATTTGAAACTTCAACTTACTATTAGTTTGTGGATGGGAGACTGAGCTGAAATGATGTTCAATATGTAGGCTCTTAATGAATTCTTTGACTTTTTAGTGATCAAATTACTTGACATTATCTAATATGAGAATCTTTGGTGCCGTAAATTTACATATAATGTTCCTTTATAAGAAATTAATGGTCTTTTGTGCCGTGATGGTGGCTAAGGCTTCTGCTTGTACCCATTTTATAAAGTAGTTTACTGCCAAAATGACAACATTCTTTTACCTAACAGCCGTTAGGAAGAGACCTAGTATATTTACGCCCTACTGAGCAAAAGGCCATAAGGCTGGAATAGGGTTTTTCTTAATAATTGGGACATGGATGTTGTTGGCAAATTTCTAGCAAATATCACATTTCTTTACTAATTCAATTGCATCTTTTGAAAGAGTAGGCTAGAAGTATCCTTGCCTTATGATTTTATGAGTCAAGGAATGTTACTTTATATGGGTTCCGTATACCCCCTCATGTACTTCCTTTAAGATATACTCAACTTCTTGTGGAGTAAGGCACCTAAAGAGTGGCATATGATACCCCCCCCCCTCTTATACAATTTCCCTTTAAATAGAGTAAACCTCGATACCCTAAATGAGAGTCTCATTGGTCCATTATGGTCTAAAGGGAGTTTTCCAATATGGAGATATTGGATGATAAGATCTATCCAACACTCTTCATTTTGTATTGCAAAAACTGGAGTGGTTTCCTATATGCTAGGAATGGTGAGGATATTCATATAGATATCCTGTGGCATATAGTCTATGCTAGTAGTTGCCAGTCTACTAAAAAAATCCATTTCAAAGTTATTCTTTCATGGAATCTGGATGATGCACACCAGTATTTTCTTCTCCTCAAATTATCCCAAGAGAGATCTCATCGGTTATAAATATTAAGCCACTTTTTTCTCCTTTAGCCTTATACAAACCACTAATTTGGTTGACAATCAACTAAGAATCATTATGTATTTTTAAATCAGAAACCCTTGTGGCATCAACTAGTATGAGTCTAGCCATAATGGCTTCATATTCAGCAACATTATTTGAGGTAGGAAAATTCATACGAAGGGATTGTTTTGATTCAAATCCTTATGGAACTTTTAGAAGCACTCACTTCTTTCATTGGATGATGACTTGTTAATATACAGATTCTAATGATAAGTTACTCTAGTGGAAGAACTAGGGAGGAGACTAATGGTGCATGGAAAATTTAGCCTATTATAAGTTACCATGTGGCACATTAACCATTGACTAAGAAGACATATCATCGTACTCATTAATGAATTAGATCAACCTTTTTCCACACTGATATAATGCATAGAAAGGATCAAATGGCCACACAAGCTAAAGTCATACTAGGAATGTGCCCTGGGCATGCATCCACTACGGTTATATCCATTTTGGCACTTGATAAACATACTCCTTAACATGTCACATTATGGGTCAGACTCACCCCTATCTTTTTTCTACCACTTTAATGCTCCTAAAGCACTACAGTAGCGACTAGTATGCATCCAATCACCATTTGACACCTCATGTGCCCTTTAAGGTATAAAAGAACCACTTTTTCTTTTTCTTCATTATCTTCTTCTGTCATAATCTTCTTATCGTTCATTTTCTTTATAAATACAATAGCTCAAAACACCATTTTCTCATCTTGAACTCCTATTCTTACTACTTCATCCTCACCATCTATTTTATTGACCACATTGGCTAATCCTACCATGGCATTTTTTAACTTGAGCGTTAGAGGGGTTTGGGGCATCCCAAACCCTTAGCTCACTTTTTTTATCTATTCAGCATTCAAACATCCTAGCTAGAGCTGAGATATTTTAAGAACCATTAAATTGGCATCGCCTGTGGGGAAAAGGGTGATTTTGTTACCTAAAAGTTATCCTTTTTCTCTTAATATCTCTTTTATCATATTGTTCTTGATTTACAAGTTAATGTGTTTACATTGCTTCCCTATTATTTACATTTTCCCCATTAAAAATCAAAGAAAGAATGAAGTGGTAGTAGTGACAAAAACTTAAGTATATGTTTTATTGTGTATTATGTGAGGAATATGAAGTTGTTGTAGTTATTGTTGCCTTCTTTTGCTTTTGGGAAGAGTTTTATGATATCATTCATGGATTGAGTGCATCCATTAAGACATCAACTAATGGATAGTAGAAACTTGAGAATGTGTTTTGGCATGAGTTTTGGGCAGTCATATATTGTGAAAGTGCTAATAAATCTACTGAGAGATTTTGTGGCAAAGTGGATTATGTAGTAAAAGATAGGGCAAAGGAAGAGACCATGTTGCTAACACCATTATTGAGAAATCTAATACATAGATATCTAGTGTGGCATAGAGAAGAATGCTTGCTCAAAATGACAAGAAAATGGGTGAAACTAGCTCTAAAGCCCAAGTAGACACTCTAAAGCAGAATTTCCCAAAAGGGAAAGCCATATCTCACTCTCCATTACATCTGAGTGAGCTAAAGATAGAGTTTAAGCAATTTCTCTACTAAAAAGATAAAAGAGCTGATCATAGTGGATTTTCCAACTAAATAAGTAAAAAAGGATTACCAGGCGGACTAGTCAAGTGGATTAGCAATCTAGTCAGAGTGGATGGTTAACCTAGTTAGAGTGTAATGTCTAAGTAGTAGGCAATTCATCAGCATGCTCACTGCCACTATACCTACACTAAGGGAGATTTTCAACATGAAGACCTCATTTTGTAATGCCATTTCTAAGCATATGAAGAAATATTATTAGCATTTCGTTGTTCTCAAAATAGGTACACATCATTATTGCTTTATATTCAAAGTTGCTTATAAAGAAAAATTCATCTTAAATATATCTCACAAGGAAAGAGAAATTTTTTACTTAAGAGTCTCTAACTCCCCTATGGGAGCAACATTTCCTCTACTTGGAATGTCCACTTAGGTATCATTAATATCCCTCCCTCCCTCAAGGGAGAAAATCTCTCTAGTAAAAAGTGTCTACTCAGAAATGCCCACTTAGGAATCTGAGGGAAAACCCTCTAGAGACCGTCATAGATAACCAGTATGACATTTTCCTCCCAAGAGGACTAAAAAGGGGTTGAGACCATTCCTTCAAAAGCTTGTGTAGAAATCCTTAAAAGGCATTTCACTTCCCTAATAGAGAGTAACATGACTCCATTAAACACTATAAGGAAAAAGGTCTTTATGGCCATTGAAGATAAAGAGTATGTGAAGTGGCCATAGGAAATCCTTTCAAACCATAAGGTTGAGACTAGTCTGGGTTTAGCCACTTTTATAAAGCAGTGGGGCATGATACTAACGAATGTCATCAATGATGTTTGAAATAAAAAGGCTAATCAAGGAGAGGCACTTAAGGCACTTTGTTCAGAATGGAGATAATATGCAAAATGGACCAGTTGGAGACATATTGTCATCATCCATACTGGCAAAAGATAGACTGGAGGTAGATAATCCATTGCACACTTATCTTATCACTTATGGCCTAAAAAGATAAAGATGGTGTGATTACTCCATATGCAAATCCAATGGTCATTATGACAATCATTAACAACTGTAGAGTTGAAAGGGTTTTAGTGGAAGATGGAAGCTCAGTTAACCTTTTTCCTTTTTATGTGTTTAGAAAGATAGGATTGAATGTTGAATGTCCAATTCATGTGAATTCTTATCTAAAAGGAATACATAATTCCCTTATTCTAGTTATTGAAAAGATTATCTTGATAATCACCACTAAAGAAGAAGCCAGAATGAAGGATGTTTGTAAGTGAAAAGCCATGATGGCATAATTTGTAGTAGCCAAGGTGTTAGTAACTTATCATGTCATTGTTGTTCATCCTATTCAAGTTGGAAGATGTAGGGTTCAGAAAAAGGATTGAGTCAGTCAATAAATTGGGGGCTATCTCTCCTATAGATTACTTTGAACAACACATCTATGTCACGTTAATCTTATACTTAATCCAAAAATTCAAGCAAATAACTTTTTACAAGAGTGGGAAAAGGATTTCATTTTCATTCCTTTAAGGATGCTGAGAATTCACCCAAGTGTGGTAACTCACAAACTTAATGTTGGTCTAAGTTTTAAAGCAATGCACTAAAAGAAGCGATTCTTTCCTCCCACTATGCAAGAAGAGATTGATCACAAAGTTAATAAGTTAATGGAGGTTGGGTTCATTAATGATGTTGACGATCCATAATGGCTCACAAACATCTTTCTAGTTATAAAGGCTATTAGAAAGTGGAGATTATGTACGGATTTCACTGACCTCAACAAATCTTGTCCCAAAGACTACTTTCATTTATTATTGATTAACATAGTGGTTTATGTCACTGTGGAGTATGGATTCTTAATCACTTTGGATGTTTTTGCAATATATCATTAAATCCCTATGGATCCATATAAAGAAGATAAAACATACCTTATTATAACGAAAAGATGTTGGAGGTACTTATAAATGTGTCGTTAATCAAATAGTAAAAAATGAGTTAAAGAAGAATTTCCACTTAGATATGCCAATATGGAGACCCTACGTTATCATGCTATCTTTGAAGCTTTTAAGGAGACCATGTGTGGAACTCAGAGCATATAGATAAATATTATCATCAAGAGTAATTAGATCATGCTCAAAGTCAGAATCTCCAACTCCCCTATGGGAGTGACATTTCCTTCACTAGAAATACCCACTTGGGTATCTTTAACCTCCCCTATAAGATAAAAATATTCATCAAAGAATGTTGAATTGGGCATTACTATTTGGATCTAAACTAATTATAAGAAGTCTCTAAGGCTGATTACAACCTATTATATAAGTTTTCTTTATCTAATAAACTTCATTTGATATGTTTTGATAATTATCTCATGATAATACATGTTTTATTTCATTAATATAAAGCATGATTGTTATCTTATATATTACCCTTACTAAGAGGGAAAGTCATTCTTAAATCAAATATGATCGAGCTTTAAATGACATCCTGACCCCTAAGATTTTTTCTGTAAGGAGAAAACCTATAGTCAAGTTTTATTGATTCGATCAGCCACAAGGAATATATTTTGGATTTATATATATTCAATTACTTGAGACTCATGTTATGCATCCTCTATTTGCATAAGTGTAATTTTATGTATGCTTTTATTGCATCTAAATTTTATCCAAGTTTACATATTTTTGTGTTATTATCATCATTTTTTGAATAAGATTTCTTTGAAAGGAAAATCCCTGCCATTGATGTTGTATATGAGAACTAATGGTACAAAATGATTCCCAACCAGTTGTGAATCATTATAGGGGGCATATACTTGAAACAAATCAAGAAAATTTTGAACAGACACATTACCCAAATGTGCCTGTATGAAACCTTTATTCACACCTAGTGCACATGAGACTTTAGAAGTTTGCTTTCTTTTGAAAGTATAATAAAGGATGAGACCCCAATAGGGTACTTCCAAATAAAAATCCAAACAAAGATATGTCATGGCAGAAAAGTTAGCTTTCTTTTTACTTATAGTTGTGCCAAAGTATGGAGTATATTTGTTAAGACATTAGGGAATTATCAGGACAAATTTGCACCACTATGTCGAGCCTTGCATAGGTATATTACAATTTGGTGAATGACAGTATGGTTCATAAAGATTAAGGGATATGGTTTAAAGTGTGAATCACAAAAAGCCATTAAAAGAGTCCTAGAGGGGGGTGAATAAGACTATTGAATAAAAATCGGAAATTAAAGGAATTCTTTGCAAGAATTGAATAAGAGGTGAGAAAGGAGAATAAAGAACACAAAGATTTAAGGAGTTCATATTCAATAACAATTCTACATCTCCACCTAACTTATCCCCAAGTTAGGATTTTCAATCACCTACAATCTTATTCACAAGATTGATATTACATAAAATTTTTGTGGCTTACTCTTAAAACTTTACAACCTGAGTTTTCAAGGCTCACTCAAAAAACAAATCCTAAGCGTTTAAATGGACAACACTTAAACCAATTCTTTTAAAAATAAATCTCACTTCCTTTCTAATCTATCCTAAGATTTAAGATGAAGATAAATTCTATTTCTAATCCATAACCAACTTTCATAAGAGTTATATAAATAAAAGAAATGATTAAAAAAGATTTTAAGAGCTTTTAATTGAATGCTTTAAATGTATAAAATGAATTAGCAAGTTTCTATTAACCTCAAAAAAATCTTTAAAGGTCTTATTTATACTTAAGCAATCCAATTATAGCTGCTGGAAGCAATAATTTCTTTTCCATTATTGTCCAAGTTTATTTGAATGAAATTTTGGACTTTTGAGCTACGTTTTGTCAGGTCTCGGTCGAGATCTCATTAGTTTCGATCGGGACTAGCACCAAATAGTCGTTACAAGCTATTGTGTTTGAAATACTGCTTTGATCCCGATCAGGATGGGCATGTTCCGATTAGGACTTCCATTTTCTAAGCAATGCCCCTATCGGGACACTCAATGGGGATAGTTCTACCTCTTTTGCCATGTTTTGCTTGTTAGTGATATGCACTAGGTCAATCATTTGTGATTATGTATTGACTTTCTTATTTTATTAATAAAGAGGTATTTCATTATCATTTGATTTTATGATAATTATATGAATGGTTAATTCTTACTAAGGCCATCAAGTATATAACTTCATAGTAAAACCCTTAGATTAAAATAAGAGTTCTATTCTAATTATCCCTAGCCATTTATTCATTATAAAAATATTAAAGTATTAAGGCTAGTATGAAGTTGACTGGTGGTTATGTTTTACTAATCATGAATATAAGATATTAAGTCAATTCATAGGTACACGATGAGAGCTCATGTACTGGATTGACCTATTGTGAAAATACTACATAGATTATTTTCATAAGTATTTCTCATCACAATAATTTTATTTCGATCCTTTGACCTTGAAATCATCATGGATTTCTATATAGCTATTTTATGTTTTGACACATTCCAACATTGTCTTTAAGCGGACTATTAAATAGGATGTTGTTGGATATGAAATTAGTTATGTGAGGAATGTGAATGATTCAGAAGGAATTTATCCCTTATTAATATGAGAAAGATATCTATGGGCCCCTTGATGAGATAGACTGAAAGAAAATGCATGGCCATGCTGAAATGAATTGATAAAGAATTATCATTTTCAGTCTACTTGGAATTAAGTCATAATATTGAACTATATAAGGATGACATTCTATGCCTTATGTTCAATTAGGATATCATGTGATATAGGGACAATAAAATTCACTGTAATTAGGTTATGTCGGATTATTGACTTCACATGACTTGGGTAGTCATAATGTCTTGCTAGAGGCCAATTATGACTTGTAGGCCTAAATAGAGATTTAGGCCCACTGCCAATGTTATGTGAACCTATAGGGTCACACTAAATAAATAATTAAATAATTAAACAATGCTATGTGACCTGTGGAAATAAATAATTAAAGTGTTTTATTTATTTATTTATTTGTTTATTTATTTAAGATAAATGTTATTTTAAATAAATAAATAAGATATTATTTCTAATTTGTTTTTTAAACAAAATCATAATATAATAAATGGAAGTTACCAAAAGGTCATTGGTAGGTGAAACCCTAATTTGGAGTTTATAAATATGTTATATTCTCTAGGGTTTAACACACTTGTTTTTCCTACCTCCAAATTCATTTTCTTTCTTCTTAGAAAACAAAGATAGAGTTTTTCTTTTGTTCTTGATTTATGAGACAATTAAGAAGGTTACTAGCACACACTCCAATTCATTTTATGAAGGGCTGTTCATGTGGATACCTATAGAGGACACATCCTTTTGGAGATGTCCAAATCCAAACAACCAAAGCAAAAAGCTCAAGGTAAGGTGTCACCGGTGTGAACCTCCTCTCATCCTTCTAGAAAATCTTGCCTCTTCTACGTCTTGGTGAGATTCTTGAAACCCTAGATTTAATCAAGTAGTCGAATTACATGGATCCAGGTTAGGGAACGTAATAAATTTTTAATTTTTTTGTTGCATTTGTATCATAAAACCCCAACATTGCTCACTTTGGTGTCGCTCAGGACTACATTGGTCCTAATTGGGACTTTAGTCAAAATTGAAACTTTTTTGCAATTTAGTGTTGTGATGAGTTCGGTTAAGATAATACTTGTAATGAATTTTCAAAATCATTTTTCTTTCATATTTCATTATTAATTGACTTCCAAATTGTTTGTAACTTATACACACTTGAAGCAAACACATTGGTTGCTCAAAATGAAGTTTGTTAAAATCAAAATCAAGATTGCTTTACTTGCTAAAGTCAACAATCTCCCTCTTTTTTATTTTGAAAAACTTATTTTGAGTTTAATAAATGAAATTTGGAGTGTGTGAAAAATTTGTGATAATAATGAATATATGGAATGAGAACAAATATATTTCTTTATTTCTCCCCTTACGTATAAGGACATGATAAGAAATATAAATTATTATTCTAAATGGCATATGAGATATCATAACAATGATTATGGTTCTTCCAAGCATAAATGGATGTTTGAAAATTGTGAAGGAAATAATTTCAAATATATACAATGCATCACAAAATAATACATACATTATCATATAGAGCTTAGCTAATCAATAAATCATATGGCACTTAGTATATTACAATCATAAGAATTAAGCCCAAATATCATAATGTTTTGTCTTCCCCTTTATTAAACAATAAAGGAAACAAAAGACCATAAACCAAAATAATGAAATAGCAATAATACATAAAATCTTTATGAAATAGATGTGTCATTTAAAAAATTTTGATATTAAGGACACACTATCATAAATAATTTATACAAACACATCTTTTAAACAAGGTTTAATCTAAAAGAAATTAACTAAATATACATGAAAACTTTTAAAAGATCAAAATAATTCCTAAGAAAATAAATATTTACATTATGAATTTATTTCTAAGTATACATGCAAACTCAGTTATTTAAATATTTCTCCCCCTTTATTAAAATAAAAAAGAATAAACTCAAATAAACACATCCAATTTTAAAAGGAAAATGTCATTAAAGGAAATGCAATACAAAGATAAAATACCAAAAATAAACTAAACATAAGCTAGGATAGAATGAGCTTAAAAAGAAAATGAGCAGCTATAGGCTCATACACCAAAAATAAACCAAATATAAACTGAAAGTGAAATAAACAAAAAATTACAAAAGTGGCATATTTTTTAGGAGGGAAAGGTGAAGGAGGATAGGTTCATATGTATCCTTGTTACTTATAGATATGATGAACATCATGTTGAAGATGAGTAATGTTTGCATCAACTTGATTTAAGTGCATATTGAAGTTAGTCTCAACTTCATCAAAATGAGCATTGAAGTTGGTTTCCATGAGGGACATGCATTCAAAAATTTGGCCAACCCATGATGTTTTATCCTTTTTGAGCTTGAGTAGTTGAGGTTCCTTCACTCGTTCTCTTTTTTGGAGGAGCAACTTGAGATTGAGGAGCTTGTTTTTCTTCTTCTTGACCCTCTTGCTCTTGTAACTCTTGAAACATAACTTCAATGTTCTCCCTAGCTCCAAGATTATATTTCCAAACCTAAACTCCATTGATAGAAGTGAATTGTTTGGAGTTTCGAATGAAGGTGGTATCAAGAAGCAAAGGTTTTGTAAAGGGTACATAATCAAGATTAACATTGAAGAATTGAGCTAATTTCATAACAATCCCACTAATACAAATAGCACCAGTTTGAATATCACTAATTAGCCAAATTCTCCATTGTAAAAATCTTCTTAAAGCAATACTCTTATTGTTATGAAGACAATAGAGAATAAAGAGGTCATCAATAGAGATTGCTTTAGTAGAGAGAGCTCTACCATTAATAGAATAAGTGAGAAAATGATGAATATACCAAAGTGCTTTGAAGTCGATGAAAAAGGCTTTGGTGTGTCCAATGGAGAATTAAGGTGCAATAGGAGCCTTGATATGATCCCAATAGGAGGACATAATCTAATGCAGGTCAACTTGAATGTGTCCCTCTTGAGAGAATTCGAAAAGGGTGTCATAAAGCGATCTCCCACCCCCCCCCCCCCCAATTTTAAATCGCATAGAAAAATAAGGGTTTTCATCATTGAATTTTATGGAGCGAAGAGTAAAATATGAGAGAAATTCTATGATGAGGGTAGGATAAGAAGGATAAGGAGAAAAAGTAAACTAAAAAAATCCTACCTTTACGGAGAAGTTCTTTAACTTCATCAAAGCAACCAATGGCCTTGAGATTGTTTTCATGTATATAACGTGAGGGAATGAAGGCCTTTTTTGAAAAAATGAACTTCTCTTCTTAGTTTCTTAAGAGGAATATGAAAAAGAAGAGTGATTCCTCTTGTGTTTGTCCTTCTTTGAAGGAGGAGGAGCTTGAGAAAATGAAGAAGCTTTGCTAGGTTTTCTTAGAGCCTTTAGTAGAGAGTTTTAAAGTAGAATGTGTAGAGAGAAAAGAGTTATTTTAAGATGAAAAATCAATTATGAATAGAGTGGTATTTATAGGCAAAAGATTAGGGTTGGAACTTGTGTTGAATCTGAATTTGAATTTGAATTGAATAGGAACCTTAAAATTCATTCCTGATTGAAATTAGAGAGTCAAAAAGGTGAAAATTTTGAATTTCCTTATATTGTTAGGAGAAGTGTCCTAGTCAAGACAAGCTCCCATCCTGATCGAGACATGCAGTCTCGAGTGATGTCCCGATCGGGACATCCATTTGGGATTAGTTCTGTGTAAAACACATAATTCACTTTATCATGTCACGATGGTCCCGATGTCCCGATCGGGACATCCATTTGGGATTAGTTCTGTGTAAAACACATAATTCACTTTATCATGTCACGATGGTCCCGCTCGGGACCAAGGTCATTTTTAGAAAAATTTTTGAAATTGTTTCAAATAGGCCCATAAATCTTTACAATTGAGTCCTTTGAAAAATAAAATTGCATTATTTAGATAAAATTGATGATATTTTAAGGAAATAAATGAGCAAATGAGATAGACTTATTTTTTAGGAAGGATTTTATTTTACTAAAATAAATAATTATTTTATTGAAAATTTCATAAATTAATTATTAATTTTGTAAAATAAGAAGAATAAAATAAATAAAAAATTCAAATGGACATGTATCATATGCAAAAAATAAACATAAAATAAACTTAAGGTCTATAAAAATCAAGACAAACTAGAACCATCGATCATGCCAAGTTCATGTTTAATGAAGTTCAATCTCTCTTCATTAAGAGGTATTGTGAAGAAATCAGTAAGTTGATTATTTGTATCAATAAAATCAAGTGTGATATCAATAATTTGAAATGATCACGCAAGAAATGATGTCTAATGTCAATATGCTTAGTTCTATAATGTTGGATGGGAATCTTGCTAAGGTTAATAGCACTTGTATTGTCACATTTAATGGGAATATGATCAATTTTTATACCATAGTCCATCAATTAATTTTTTTTGCCATAAGATTTGTGAACAACAAAGACTTGCTATAATATATTTAGCTTCTGTAGTGGATGGGGCAACCAAAACTTGTTTCTTGCTAAACCAAGAAACTAAACATTGTCTTAAAAATTCACAAGTTCTGAAAGTGCTCTTTCTATCTAGTAAACTACTAGTAAATTCTGCATATGAATAACTAATCAAGTCAAAGGATGAACTTCTAGGATACTAAAGTCCTAATTGCATTGTACCAAAAAGATATTTAAAATTTTTTTTGATAGCATTTAAATAAGATTCCCTAGGACTTGATTGAAATATAGCACATAAGTAAGTAGTAAACATAATATTGGGTTTATTAGTAGTTAAATAAATAAGGGATTCGATCATACCTCTAAATCACTTTTCATCAACCAGTTTGCCATTCCCATCCTTATTGAGTTTGGTTGTAGTGCTTACTAGAGTTTTGCTTGTCTTAGCTCCATCCATGCTAAAATTCTTGAGAATGTTTTTTGTATATTTGGTTTGATTGATGAAAATACCATCTTTACATTTCTTGATTTGAAGTCTAAGAAAGAACTTGAGTTCTCCCATCATACTCATTTCAAATTCTCCTTGCATTAATTTAGAGAATTCCTCACATAAGTAATAGTTGGTAGCACCAAAGATAATATCATCACTATATATTTGCACAATTAACAAATCATGTTTCGCTTTCTTTATAAAAAGAACTGTGTCAACTGTTCCTTTAGAGAAACCTTTCTTTAGTAAAAAGTTACTCAATATTTCATACCAAGCTCTTAAAGCTTGTTTCAATCCATATAATGATTTTGAAAGTTTAAATACATGATTTGGAGAATCAAAATTTTCAAAACCTGGAGGTTGTTTAACATACACCTCCTCTTTAATAAAACCATTTAAAATGCACTTTTAACATCCATTTGATAAAGTTTAAAATCCATGTATGATGCAAAAGCAAATAGCATTCTAATAGATTCTAACCTTGCAATGGAGGCAAAGGTTTCATCATAATCAATGTCTTCCTCTTAATTATAACCTTTAACTACTAGTCTAGTTTTGTTCTTAGCTATGACACTTTGTTCATTCATCTTATTTTTAAACACCCATTTTGTGCTTATAATAGGATGATGTTTTGGTCTAGGAACCAAGGTCCAAACCTTATTTCTCTCAAATTGATTTAATTCTTCTTGTATAGTAAGGACCCAAAATTTATCACATAAAGCATCATTAACATTTTTGGGTTCAATTTAAGAAGTGAAAGCTAAATTAATAATAGACTTAAGTTTTGATCTAGTAGTTACCCCATTTGTAGTGTCACCTATGATGAGATCTTAAGGATGAGCTTTCTTGAATTGCTAATCATTTAAAAGTTCATCCTTTAAGGTAGGTTGAGATGTCTCCTCATTATCTTCCTTGTTTGGTTCTTTAAGTTCCAAAGGTTTACTAGCATTTTCTTCTTGAGTTTCCATAATCTCATTTTCACCTATAAAATCATCAACACTATAACATCTTTTCTAGGATCAAGTGAGTTTGATTCATCAAATATAAGATGCATTGACTCTTCAACTACTAGAGTTCTCTTACTAAAGCCTTTATATGCTTTATTAGAAATAGAATAGCCTAGGAAAGTTCCTTCATCAGCTTTGGAATCAAATTTCCTAAGATTATCCTTGGATTTTCTAAATATGAGGCATCCAAATACTTTTAAATATGAGATTTTGGATTTTCTATTATTCCATAGCTCATAAGATGTTTTATTTAAAATTGCTCTTTTGAAAAATTGGTTTAAAATATAACAAGATGTGTTAATGGCTTTAACCCAAAAGTATAGAGGCAAATTATACTCATAAAACATTATTCTAGCCATTTCCATAAGAGTTATATTATTCCTTTCAACTTCCCCATTTTGTTGAATAGTTTTAGGAGATGAAATGTATGAGAAATACCATTTTCATTACAATAGTTTTGAAATATTCATTTTTAAATTTGGTTCCATGATCACTTCTAATAGATGAAATACAAAAACCTTTTTCTTTTCTAAATCTTTTAGCAAAATTTTCAAAAGCTTTAAAAGCATTATTCTTATGAGCAAAAAAACATACCAAAGTAAATCTAGAGTAGTCATTAACCAATACATATGCATAGTGCATTCCACCAAGACTAGCAATTGTAGTTGGTCCAAACAAATCCATATGTATAAGTTTAAGTGGTCTAGAAGTGAAAACTACATTTTTTAGCTTAAATGAGGACTTGGATTTTTTTATTTTTTGATAAGCATCACATGGTTTATCCTTAGTGAATTCAAGCTTAGGTAAACCAATTACAAGTTCATGTTTACAAAGATCATTTAAAAGCTTAAAATTTGCATGTCCTAACCTTCTATGTCATATCCATATGTCATGGGAAATAGACATTAAGTATTTGATGTCTTTGTTACCAAATTTATTCAAATCAATGACATAAACGTCGTCTACTCTTTCACCACTAAAAATAAATTTTTTGTTTTCATGAAGACTACTAACAAAGCAATTTCTAGGATAGAAAGTTACTTTATTTTCCATGTCATATAATTAACTTATACTAGGAAAATTATGTTTAAGACCATCAAAAAACACTACATGATGTATAGATAAGGATTAAAGATTACCTATTTCTCTAATGCTAATTATTTTTCCTTTTGCATTGTCTTCGAATGTAACATGTCCTCCATTTTTAGCATCACATTTGTTGAATTACTCCTTGTCTCCCATCATGTGCTTGAATATTTATTATCAAGATACCACTTGCTTTTTATTCTTATGGATTTCAAGCACACCTACATAAAATGAATTAAGTGTTTTTTCAGACCTAAACATTTCTCGGTCTAGGTTGATTAGTTTGAAGATAATCTAAAAGAAATAAATTCACATGTAGTTTTCTATAGAAATATACATTATTGGTATGTCCTTTAATCATGCAATATGAAAATACAACATTTTCAAATTTATTTCTCTTAGGATAAAATACTTTCCCAATGTGTGCAACATAGCTTTAGTGTTGTGATGGTGTGTATCTCCTATTATTTTATGTCATAGTGTGAGTCATACATTTATAATGACAATGTATATTTTTCTAATTTTGCACAAAATGTTTATCTACATTATGTTGTGTAGCATGCCTACTATGATTGTCTCTAGTGTACATATAAGCATGCTTGGGTCAAGATGCTCTAGTTTGAGCCTTGCCTCTTTGTGTTAATGAAGGATGAGTCTTATGAGACTCCTCCTTGTTATTCAACACATGAGATCTTTTAACTTTGAATGCTTGAATCTCATTTATTTTAGAGGTAGAAGAAGTGGAAACATGTGAGGCTTTTATGAAATTAATGTGTGATGATGATAAATGCATTCCATTTTTATATCCAATTCTATGAGTATCTTTATAAAATTTTTGAGAGTCAAGAAGACTATCTAAAGTTTCTTTTCCTCTCTTAAATTTAGCAATGGAATTCTTTAATTCTAAGACCTCTTTAGAAAGCTTATGATTTTCATCATTTGCTTTTTTAAGTTGTTCCAAAGAATTTAATGATTTAGCATTACTAACAAGTTTTTCATTTGATGCAACAAGTTTATCAAAATCTTTTTTAAAACTTTCAAATTCTTTGGTTAAGCTAGATAAGTCATGCTTATATTTTTTTCTTCTTAGATAATAAACTTTTGCATTTAATTAATAATTTGCTCACAATAGAGCTGGTACCTCATTGTCATTTTTCAAGAGCCATAAAGCAAAGATTTACCACTTCTTGTTATTTATCTTCCTCTTTAGATTCGGAGGAATAGTCCTAAGTAGCTTTCTAATGTGTCCTAGTTTCTTGTATTCATAGCAAGTAACCTCTTTTGTTTTCTTCTACCCATATCCTTTGAACTTTTTTATAAAGTCCTTTGTTCTTGAGAAGTTTTTCTTTCTCAAAAACTTCTCGAAGTTCTTAGTGAGCAAGGCAATGTCAATATCTTCATCACAAGAATCTTTTATACTTTCCTCTTCATTATCTTCTTGAAGAGCTTTTAGAGCTATACTCTTTTTCTTTTCTTCTTTCTCTTTTTGTTCTTCACTTCTTTGCTTAATGGTGATCTCATATGTCAAGAGCTTACTAATGAGTACATCATTTGATAAAGTGGAGAGGCCTTAAGCTTCCTCAATTAAAGTAACTCAAGATTCCCAATCCATCTTAGGTAGAATTCTTAGAATCTTATTGTTTATCTCTTCCTTGGTGATGCAGGCATAAAAGAGCAAGCCCTTCAATTTATGGAAAAATTTAATAATTTACGGTAGTGGCATTTCTATAATTTTTTACAAGCTCCAAGTATCGAATTTGGGTGATTCAAAAGCCTATTTTATATGGAAATGGGCTAACGATATAAAGTCATTAGCTTTTCTTGTGAAGTCTGTCACTTTTTGAGTAGATTCCTTTGCTTAGGCCCTTAAACAGGCAATTTTTCATTTTTGCTATTTTAGGTTTTTATTTTCCTATTTTGTTTTGGTTTGTTTTAGGGTTTACTATTTAAAATATTTGTTGTCATTGTTGGATGACAGTTTTTTATGATTATTGAATTCTTTTTCTAATTTGCAAAATTTTATGAAAATTTTGATGCATATAGCCTAGTTTGGCCATAAAAGGTTGATAATTGGTAGTTGTGTGTGATTCAATTATTATCTACCAATTATTGATTGTTACTATACTACCCTTTCACTATGTCAATTTGGTATCATAGTTGTGCTCCTCTGATTGGATCTCTCACAAAAGACAGCAACATCAACCACAATAATAATGTATAAAAGAGGTGTATGAGCATGATGATTTGCATTGCTTACAACAATGAATGGAACAGATGGATCAACAGATTGACACTTTCATAGAATAACTCACAGTGAGGATGGGGGAGTTATTATTCAATCAAAATAGGGAGTAACCAAATCAAGATCAGAGGTGGATCCTTCAAGTTGATGACTAGAGGAATCCTTTTACTAAAGGAAACAATGAAAAAGATGATAATGGTGATGGTTATTATAATGCTCCCTATAGGCATCATAGACAACATATGGAGGTTGATGATAGGCAATGATGGGAAGGAGACAAGCGGACTGAAATCCCTGAATTCCATGGTACCTTATAGCCCAAAGAATTCCTTGATTAGTTGGCCATAATAGAGGAGGTATTAGATTTTAAAAGGGTGCCAGAAAATCATTAAGTACCATTGGTGGCAACGAGGTTCTAATATAGGGCGTTGGCTTGGTTGCAGCGAACTCGAGTCAAGTTAGGGAAGTAAAAAATTATGACTTAGGAGAAGATGAAGAAAAAATTGCATGCCACATTTTTGCCTTATAATTATCAGCATTTAATGTAACAAAGGCTATAGAACCTAAGGCAAGTAGTTTGTTCAGTTGATGATTATACAACTGAATTTTATCAATTGATTGCTCGGAATGAAGTGCATGAGACAGAGGACTAATTGGTGGCTCGGTATATTGCGAGCCTAAGGGAACAAATTAAGGAGATAGTCAATATGTTTAATCCCAGGTCTATTTCTATGGCACATCAACAAGCTTTGTAGATTGAGAGGAGACATTCTGGTAGTTTTTTACAGAATACTAGACAGGGCAGCACTGGAAGCAGTGCTAGTGTGAGCCATCCAAGTGGTGGCATGGCCATAGGGGCTACAAACAAACCAATAGCTGTGTTAAGGCCTAGCGGTATTAAATTTTTTACGTGTGGTAAGATAGGGCATAGGCAGACTGAGTGTAAAAATAGGGGGAAAAGGGACATACTTGCTGATTTAGATAAGGAATATAATGAAGAGGAGAACGAAGACCTAACGGGAGACCTAATATTTGATACAGAGGTTGTGGATGAGAAGATTGTGACTAGTGATGTAGGGACTACATTGGTCGTGTGGAGATCCAACCTAATGCCTAGAGCTATTAATAATGATTGGTTGCAAAACAATATCTTCCAATCTACCTTCACTATCAAAGAAAAGGTATGCAGATTTATGATTGATGGGGGTAGTTATGAGAATATAATCTCAATAGAGGCCATTCATAAATTAGGGATTGCAATTATCAAGCATCCTAAGCCATACAAATTAGCATGGTTGGAAAAAGGAAGCAAGGTAACTATGTTGAAACGTGCCTTAGTTTCCTACTCTATAAGGGCAAAATATAAGGATAACGTTTGGTGTGATGTGATAGCTATAGATGCATGTCATTTATTTTTGGGGTAATTGTGGCAGTTTGATAGAGATGTGACTCAGAATGGGAAGACTAACACTTATAGCTTTATGTTTGAAGGAATAAAAATAGTGTTGGTCCTTAATAAGGATCGTGAACAGTTTAAGACAGTGCAAGGAGAAAGCATGGGCTACATTAACTTATTCACTTTGTCCCAATTTGATAGAATAGTGTAGGAAGTTGAAGTTGTTTATGTCTTATTCGGAAGATGGTAGATGAAAAGGTAGTGATCCCTGAAGTAGTTTTGCCACTTTTAGAAGAGTTCAGTGATGTGTTTCCAAAAGAACTACCTGAAGGGTTACCTCCCATAAGGGATATCTAACATCATATTGAACTTTAAATAGGTGCAGCTTTGCCAAATTGACCACACTATTCGATGGGTCCTAGTGAGCATGAGGAATTGAGGAGGCAAGTGGAAGAGCTGTTGATTAGAGGGTATATTCATGAGAGCTTGAGTCCTTCTATTGTACCTACTCTTTTGACACCAAAGAAGGATGGTTCTTAGCGGATGTGTATAGACATTCGGGCCATTAATAAAATAACTATCAAGTATCATTTAATTGAATTAAAATACACCTTACAATAGCTGCTATTTTAGTGTTACCTAATTTTCATCAACTTTTTGAGTTGCATTCAGATGCTTCGAAGGTGGGGATTAGGGTTGTCTTAAGGTTAGTGGCATATTTCAGTGAGAAGTTATCAGGGGCCATAATGTACTATAGTACTTATGATGTTGAGTTTTATGCTATTGTGCAAGCTATTAAACATTGGCATCATTATTTATTTTAGAGAGAGTTTATTTTGTATACAAACCATAAGGCATTGAAGCACTTACATCGATAAGACAAAAATTATGTTGGGCATGTGCGTTGGGTTTCTTATCTTTAAAAATTTACTTTTGTTGTGAGACATAAGTTAGGGGTTACTAATAGGGTGGTTGATGCATTGAGCAAATGAAAGACCTTGTTAACCCAAATGTCCATTGAGGTACCTGGTTTTGAATCTTTTAAAGAATTATTTGAGACTGATCCATACTTTTTTGTTATTTTGGCGAAGATTAAAGCAGGTGAAAGGACATATTTCCTAGTGCATAATGGATTTTTATTTAAAGGCAACTAGCTTTGTGTCCCAAATTGTAGCTTGCGCTTGAAGATAATTCAAGAATTGCACAGTGAAGGGCATGTAGGTCAAGACAGAACTATGCAATTAGTGAAGACTCATTATTTTTTGCCTACCATTCTTAAAGAAGTAGAGAGGCTAGTGCAGAGATGTTAGATCTGTCAAGTTTCTAAAGGCACAACATCTAATGCGAGTCTATACATGCCATTGCCAGTTCCTTCACAGCCTTGGGTGGAGCTTAGCATGGATTTTGTATTAGGATTACCATGCACACAATGAGGTAATGATTCTATGTTTATGGTAGTTTATCGATTCTCCAAGATGGTGCATTTTATACCTTGTAAGAAAATGACAGATGTTGTTCATGTTGCTCAATTGTTCTTTAAGGAAATATATAGGTTGCATGGCTTGCCCGTATTTATAATACTAGATCATGATACCAAGTTCCTTAGCCATTTTTGGAGAAGTTTATGGAAAATGGTGAACACACAGCTGAATTTTACTAATGCCTATCATCCACAAATAGATGGGCAAACTGAGGCAATGAATCAATCTTTAGGTAACTTGCTGAGATGCCTTGTGGGTGAACATGTGAAGAGTTTGGATAAGAAACTATGCCAAGTAGAGTTTGCTCATAATCATGCAATCAATGAGAGCACTAGATTCAGTACTTTTGTAGTAGTGTATTCAGTTCTACCAAGAGGACCTTTGGATTTGATTCATCTTCCAACAAAGACAAGAGTTCATGGCAAGGCAGAGAATTTTGTTACTGGATTGTAGGAAATTCATAAGGCTATTCATGATAACCTAGTGCATGCTACCTCCATGTATAAACAGGTTATTGACAAGAAGAGATGCCATGTTGAGTTTGATGTGGGGGATTATGTGTGGGTTGTTCTTATAAAGGAGTGATTTCCTGTAGGTGAATACACTAAGTTGTCTGCCAAGAAGATTGGGCTAATTGAGATCATTGAGAAGATCAACCCTAATGCCTACCGCTTAAAGTTACCTAGCCACATTCGGACTACAGATGTCTTTAATGTCAAGCACTTGCTTCATTTTTTAGGTGATTCATCAGATGAGTTAGATTTGAGGGCAAATTCTGTCTACCTTGGGGAGAATGATGGAGGCATAAAAGAGCAAGCCCTTTAATTTATGGAAAAATTTGACAATTTATGGTGGTGGCATTTCCATAACTTTTTACAAGTTCTAAGTATCGGATTTGGAAGATTCAAAGGCCTATTTCATATGGAAATGGGCCAATGATTCAAAGTCATGAGCAGAGCTCATGAAGTCCGTCACTTTTTGGGCAGATTCCCTCGTTTAGGCCCTCAAATGGGAAATTTTGTGTTTTTAGTATTTTAGGTTTTTATTTACCTATTTCATTTAGGGTTTTAGGGTTTACTTTTTAAACTCTTTATTGTCATTATTAGATGGCAATTTTTGATAATTATTGAATTCTTTTTCTAATTTCCCAAAATTGTATGAAAATTTTAATGCTTATAGCCTAGTTTGGCCATAAAAAATTGATAATTAATAGTCGTACGTGATTCAACAATTATCAATTATTACTATACTGCCCTTTCACTATGTCACTTGGTGAAATGTTTACTAAGTTTCTTGAGGGTTGTAAGAAGAGCATTGAGTTGGTTAGTCATCTATGTGGTTGACTTTTAAGGCTTCATCTTGAAAAGTTCATATTTATACATGTGAAGTTGAATTTTCTTACTTCTCACTTGTATGTTTCCCTTATAGTGATTTTATTAGGTCTCCCATATTTCTTTGGCTGACATACAATATTGAAGCTTGCCTCCTTCTTCTTTTGTCATAGAGGAGACTAGAGTAATCATAGCCTTTTTATTTTTGTGATTTTTTTCCTTTTGGTTAATACTCCATTGATTTCTTACAATAGTAGTTACCACACTGTCAATGATGGTTGTAGGTGGTTCCCAACCTTTTAGGACAATGTCCCAAAGTTTGATAGAATCACAATCAAAGTATAGCTCCATCTTGAATTTCCAGTGAGGATAGTTACTACCATCAAAGAATGGTCTCAATGAAGAAATTGTCTAAGATTCACTCCCCATTGATCTTATATTATAGCAATAAAGTTCCTAGAATTCAAGGTCTGATACCAATTGAAAGAGTCCTAGAGGTGGGGTGAATAGGACAATCAAATAAAAATGAGAAATTAAAGGAATTCTTTATAAGAATTGAATAAGAGTTGAGAAGGAAGAATAAAGAACACAAAGATTTAAGGAGTTCGGATTCAACAAAAATCCTACATCTTCACCTAACTTATCCTTAAGTTAGGATTTTTGATCACCCACAATCTTATTCACAAGATTAAGATTACATAAGAGTTTTACTGCTTACTCTTACAACTTTACAACTTGAGTTTTCAAGGCGCACTCAACCACTAAATCCCAAATGTTTCAATGGACAATACTTAAACCAATTCCTTTAGAAATAAATCTCACTTCCCTTCTAATCTATCCCAAATTTTAAGATGAAGAGAAATTCTATTTATAACCCACAACTAACTCTTATAAGAGTTAAACAAATATAAGAAATGTTTAAAAAAGATTTTAACAACTTTTAATTGAATGCTTTGAATGTATAAAATGAATGAGCAAGTTTCTTTTAACCTCAAAATAATCTTTAGAGGTCTTATTTATACTTGAGCAATCCAATTATAGATGTTGGAAGCAATGATTTCATTCATATTATTATCCAAGTTCATTTAAATAAAAATTTAGAATTTTGAGCTACATTTTTTCAAGTACCAGTTGAGATATCATCAGTTCTGGTAAGGACTGGCACCAAATAGTCGTTGCGAGCCATTTTGTTTGAAATGCTGCCTTGATCCCGATCGGGATGGGCATGTTCTGATCGAGACTTCCCTGTCCTTAGCCATGTCTTGATTAGGACACTCAATCGGGATAAGTTCTACCTCTTTTGCCAAGTTTTGCTCACTTTGGTCTCGCTTGGGACTACATTGGTCCTGATTGGGACTTCACCCAAACTTATAACTTTTTATTCAATTTAGTTCTTGTGATGAGTCTGGTCGAGATAATATTTGCAATGACTTTTCAAAATCATTTTTCTTCAATATTTCATTATTATTTTAACTTCCAAATTGTTCCTAACTTATGCACACTTGAATTAAACACATTAGTTGCTAAAAATTAAGTTTTTTAATATCAAAATCAAGATTGCTTAACTTGTTAAGGTCAACAGCCATTAAGACATAGGCCTTGGCTAATTTCATAGCAGAATGTAACTTCACCAATGCCATTGAATATAAGGAGTCCAAAAAGTTAAAGCCAAAGCTCAGCCTCCTCCCTGGTCCTTCCTCTTAGGAAATCAATTGTTAGATTTCTTTCCTGGAATGATAATCTTATAAAGGAGGAAGTGGATAGGAATGATATTGAAAAGGCCCCAAGATTTCAAATTGAAATAATCACTTCATCTTAACATTTCATCCTTCAATAATATGGCTAAGTATAAAGCCATAGCAATAGGTCTCAAACTGGCAAATGCCTTTAAGGTTTCAAATCTAAAAATGCATAGTGACTTTCGATAAATTATGAATTAGATTAATGTTGTATATGAAGTGAATGAAGAGACTACATTTTAGTATTTACAACTAATAAGGAACCTTCTGAGCAAATTTAGAGAATGAAAGATTTTTATATGTGTCATTCAAATCCTATACAAAAGTAACTTTGAAGTTGATTTTTTAGCAAACTAGCAAATGCCACTATAGAATATCTATCTTGTGATGTCCATATGGATGTACTTATTGTACCAAGCATTTATAAACCTCTTCAAGTTAATCCCATTTAGGATGAAGAATATTGGATGGATCTCATTATCCAGTACCTTCAAACTAGAGCACTCCTCTCTAATTGGAACAAAGCAATGAAACTCACTTTAAGAGCCTGAAGATTCACTATGTATGAAGGGAAACTTCATAAGAAAGGATACCATATGGCTCTTCTCATATGTCTTACCTAATAAAGAGCTGATTACATTATAAAAGAAGTACTTGAAGGAGTGTGTGGCACTAGCATTTGTGGATGGTCTTTATCCAACAAAGACATAAAGTAGGGGTACTTTTGGAAAATTATTTTAAAAGACGCAACAGATTTAAGTGAAAAAGTATGATAGTTGCAAGTGGTTTGTAAATAACATTCATGCTTCTACTATAGAGCAAAACCCCATTTTGGCCCCATGGACTTTTGCTCAATGAGAATAAGCATACTGGGACCTTTCCCAACAACTCTCGAACATAAGTGTTTTACCGTACTGGCAGTTAATTGTTTTACAAAATGGGTAGAAACAAAAGCTTTGATGACCATTACAGCTTAGAAAATCATTAATGTCTTACTGAAAACATTGTATCCTGGTCTAGAATACCAAAAATTCTTATATTGGATAAGTCAAACAGTTCAATTATCAAGGTGTCAAGGAGTTTACAAAAGGTTTTCATAATATCATCATTTTAGCTCAGTTTCTCATCCACAATAAATGGTCAAGCAGAAGTTTTCAACTGAACAATACTGAATGCATTGAGTAAAAGGCAGGAATAAGTAAAGACAAATTGGGCTAAGAAATTACCAAGTGTCTTATAAGCTTGTAGAACCACTCCTAAGAGGCCTATTAGAGAATCTCTATTTATACTGACATATGGGAAAAATGTACTAATCTTTGCTAAAATTAGAATGCTCACCTAAAAAGTATAATGTTTTAACCTAGTAATAAATGAAGAAGAATTGTGAATCAACTTAGACTTGCTAAATAGATTGAGAGATAAGGCACCAATTTGATTAGAGGCATAATAGGGAAAAGCATCTTACTATGTTTAACTCTAAGGTTTATTTAGAATCACCAAAATGGTTAGACTCAAAAGGAAATCATTTTCTCTATTCACAATTCACCACATTCGATGAAATATTACCAAAAGAAATTGTGTTACCTTTCTCCTTTGCTTTTTGGGATTATGGAACATGATTTATGGACTTAAACCACTCAAGAGTATTCCATCTTAACTATTGGGAGATACTCTCTCCTTTACTTTATAAAGACAATAACATCCCTCCTCCATCCAAGAGAAGATTACAAAGCGTGCAGTATACCAATCTATAATATTTTGAGTGAAGGTTTCATAAATTTAAAATGACATAGCCGATTAGCATAGCCCACTTGGGAATTAATAAAGGATAATCATCTTTAAGTCCCCATGGATAAAACCATTATGTCATTTTCCTCCCTTGAGTAACATCTCTAAGGATTGAGATATTCAAGTACCCATGAATAAAACCATTATGTCATTTTCCTCCCTCGAGGAACATCTCTACGGATTGAGATGATTAAGTTACCATGGAAAAAACTAGTATGTCATTTTCCTCCCTTGAGGAACATCCTTATATTATCAAGTCCCCCTAGACATGACAATACATCATTTTTCTCTTATAAGGAATGTCTCTAGCATTAAGATGATCAAACCCACCTAGGTAAACACCTCTAGAAAGTCAAGTGAACCACAAGAACACATTCATAACTTTATAGCTAAAGTCTTTAGAAAATAAGACTAATTCATCATCTTATTGCTCCAACTAGGAGCACCTACATAGGATCTACAAAATATATACATATTCTAAAATCAAACGCCTACAAGGGAGTCATTTGGAAGCCCTCCTCAATGGTAAAAACACTTAGGCCAATAATTATGCCACTATGTGCACCATAATCTTTACTAGTGGGATCTTTAATTTTCTCCAGTCCACTCTCTACCTAGATGGAGTCCTTTATGACTTTACTACTATGTTCATCACCCCTACAACTTTAATCACATCGACTTCACCTTTCTAGTCATCATCTCTATCACTTTAAAGGCTAAGGAGTATGTATTAGGAAAATAAGTCATGATCTTCTCAAAGAGATCTTACCAGCATTTGGCCTAAAATTTAAGGCTTGGAGTATAATTTTTTGGCCAAAGTCCTCGAAAGCTTTGAATTCATCAATGACATTTCTAATGGCTTTAAGGTGTTTTTATCTATTTCTCCTTTAAAATCTTCTCCTACAATAATGTAATGGAAGATTAAATTTATTACAGACATCTTTACCCCCTGGTATTTCCTTCTTCAAATGGGAATTCTCATTAGCCACCTTAGCATCCCCTATCCAACCATCCAAGCTTTAAGGTATTTATTATATAGTATACCATAAATACAAATCGATGCAACAAAAAGTAATTTGAGTAACATATGAACTATAGGATCCTACATAGGAAAGCCCATTCTCAGTCTATCATAGGCTTTATCTTTATTTTCATAACAGTGTTATTGCTCATCAATTTCTCAAGAACCAATTGGATAGTTGGCTGGCTTATCTTTCTTCATTTTCAAGTAAATGATTCACTCCCATTATTAGTTATAGAATTAGTTGAGAGCTTAGATGGATTAGGAGTTTCTCTTATTTTTGTATTTATCACTATGAAAGATCCCCTTATGTTTTCCATAATGGGAAATAACCCATTAGGTATGCTTAACTTCCAATGTGACAATCTTCTTCTTGGTTAGGATGCCCTAGTGAGCATTTGTTTAAGCAAGACTAGAACCCCTAACAGACACCATTATTGTAGCAACAATCTTCTTCTGGCTCCTAAGATCAGCTAGACATGCTATTCCCTCATCAGATAAGCTAAACTTGTTGGATTTTAGAAGATTCATATTTTTCTATAATACTGAAAATAAGGGACGTGTTTTATTAGTAATATACAAGGGGCTGAAAACTATTTATGTATACTTAACTAGAAGGTACATGATGGAGCAATAGAAGAATATATTGGTAATAAGAAAAATGATGATTGCTTTAATAAACTAAAGAAAATAAGAAGTTGCCTTTAAAGAAAGAAAGATGACAAATGGAAAGCCAAAATGGAAATTTATGTGGTTGTGTCTATACATTTGGGTCACCCAGGCTTGACCTATCATTCACCATCTCCTGCCTGGCTAGGGGCCTCTAATGGTGCATGGAAAATTTGGCCTATTATAAGTTTCTATGTGGCATATTAACCATTGACTAAGAAGACATGTCATCATACTCATTAATGAATTGGATCAACCTTTTTCCACACTGGCATAATGCATAAAAAGGATCAAATGACCACACAGGCTAAAGTCATACTAGGAATGTGCCTTGGGCATGCATCCACTATGACTAAAACCACTTTGGCACTTAATAGACTTACTCCCTATGGGTCAGACTCATTCCCATCTTGTCTCTGACCACTTTGATGCTTATGACATGCTACAGCAATGATCAGCACACATCCAATCACCATTTAAAACCTCATTGATCCTTTAAGGTATAAAATCACCACTTTTTCTTCCTCTTATTCATTGTCTTCTCACTTTTTCTTCTTTTCCTTCATTTTCTCTATAAATGTAGTAGCTTAAAACACATCTTGAACTCATGTTCTTATTACTTTATCCTCAAAATCTATTTTGTTGACCACATTGGCTAATCTCACCATGGCATTTTTTGACTTGAGCGTCGAAAGGGTTTGGGGCATCCTAAACCCTTAGCTCACTTTTTTTTTATCTATGCAAGATTCAAACATCCTAGGTAGAGTTAGGACATTTTGGGAACCATTAGAGACTAAACTTAGGTTTAGATCTCTTAGTTTCTTTTTATTTTGGAAAGTTGGTGAAATTGTATTCGATAATGAAATCAACTAAGGCTTATGCCTTAATAGCTTTCTAAGGTTCATACTTTAAACTATACCCCCTTAAGTTTTATAAACCATATAGTCATCTGCCCTGATATAGTTGGCTTGTGTAAAGCCTGATGCAATGGAGCGTTTGTCTTCACAATCCTTAAGTGTCCCAACAAATACATGCCAAATTTGTGAATAGCCATTAACAATGAAAAACAAGCTTTTTTTATTATTGCATACCTAATTTCAACTCCTTTAAGAACTTGGCTAACACAAAGAAATTGGCTTTTGATGTGGTCCTTCTTCTCAGATAAGAACAACATTGATAGCATAATCTGAAGCCCCCAAATAAATTAACAGATCTTCCTTTGGGATTAACCTACTCCAAACATAAGGAGACTAAAGGTACTCCTTTAATTAATTAAAGGGTTGTTCACATTCATCTATCCATTCAAAAGAAGGGATTTTTTTGAGCTTTTTGAAGAATGGAAGACATCTTTTAGTAAACTTGGCAATAAATTGATGTAAAGCCACCATTTTTCCTATTAAGCATTAAATATCTCAAGGGAACTTAGTTGAGGGCATTTCCAGTATGGCTTTCACCTTTTCAAGATTTGGCTTGATGCCCTTCTGACTTACCATATAGCCTAAAAATTTTCCTCCCTTTTTGAAGAAAGAGTATTTTTCAGGATATTTTTCATACCATAATGGTTAAGCATAGAGAATATCTTCTACAAGTCAATCAGATGTTGTTCAAAATTTTTACTCATCACCACCATACCATCCACATAAGCTTTTAAGTTTCTCTATAAATGTCCCTTGAATATTTTATTAATAAGACACTAGTTGGTGGCTCTAACATTTTTTAGGCCAAATGGCATGGCTTTATAACAATAAATCCCCTTCTCTATGATAAAAGAAGTCTTCTTATCATCGTCAAGATCCATGAGGATCTAATGATAGCCTGACAAAGCATCCAAGGAAGTTAAGAACTCAAAAGTTGCAATGGCATCCACCAGTTTATCAATGGATAATAGGGAAAATAGTCCTTGGGGTAAGCTTTGTTAAGATCAGTAAATTCCATACAATACCTCCACTTTCCATTAGCTTTCTTGATTATAACAACATTCATTAACCAATGTGAGGAATTGACTTCCCTAATGAAACTAGCTTATATTAGCTTGTCAACCTTTTAATCAATAGCCTCTTATTTAATTAGAGGGAAAAACCATTTCTTTTAATGCACTGGTTTGAAATTACGGTCAATGTTAAGGTTATAGGTCATCACACTAGGATGGATTCCAAGCATTTTAGAAGGGACAAAGGCAAAATCCCTTCAATGCTCCTATAGTAATTTCTCCACTTTGGCTTTATGATCAAAGGTGAGATCAATATTGACATAAGTACACCATTTTGCGTATTCTGTGGAGAAACAAACAACCTTCAATTGGCCTACTAGCTCTGTTTTTTATCGAGAACCAACACCCACTATATCCAACATTTCTGCCATTAAGACTTCATCCTTACCCTTATCACTTAAAGAGATAGAGTGATGATATTTAGCTTTAATCTTTGTTCCTTTCACCATAATGGGACGACCATTATAAGGCATCTTCTTGCAAAGATATTTGAAGCATAAGATGGCATAAAGCTCATATAGGATGGGGTGACCCACTATGATGTTATAAGTCATTGATACTCTGGCTCCTACAAATTATGCCATCATGGTCCTTCCCTTATAGACATTTCCCCTTATGTCTTCTTCTCCAATAGTGATTGGCAAAATAATTTTCCATTAAATGGGAACTAAAGAATTGTGTATCCCTTTTAGAAGGGATTTCATCAAAACTAAGCACTTAGGATTTAATCCCATATTCTGAAACACATGAAAAGGAAGGAGATTAAGTAAGCTAACATCACCCACCAAGACTCTTTCCACTCTAAAGTTGTTAATAACAACCATAATGACCATTGCATCTACATGCAGGGTTATCATACCCTCACTGTCTTTAGGGTTGAAAGTTTTCATATAAGTGCATAAATGGGTTATTTGCCTGTGCCTTCTTAATTAGCTTTAGCTTTTTATTCCCCTTATTCGGTTGAGGAGTAGTATCTCCTACAATTTATTGGATTGTATCGCTGGTTTCGATATTTAAAGGGAATATAGGCTACTTGTCTTTTGTCATAGTGGATGTTAACGGTATACTTCCTATCACTCCTCTGGGTGTGGTATTTCCATTGTGCATAAAGTGCCTAAGATGCCCTTCTTTAATAAGCCACTATATTTCAAGCATCAATTGATAACACTCACTTGTATTATGCCTTATGGATTTATAAAAATGATAAAATCTGGATTAATCTTGGTTCTTAAAATTAAAGGGCATCTCCTATAGCCATTTCACATACTCCTTATCTTTGATAACTATAAATACTTCTTACCTTGTAGCACTCATTCGAGTCATGCCACTCTCCCATGGGGGAGTAAAACGTTTTTTAATAGGCTTCTGCATAGGTTTTTATAGGAATGGTCCTAACCCTCTCTTTATCCTCTTAGGAGGAATAAGATCATCAAACTCTTCCTTTCTTTAAGGAGCAAATTAGCTAGACTAATAGGCATCTTCTTGCCTTATATACTTCTCTGCTCTTTCCATGAGTGAGGTTAAGTTAGCATGTAGGTTTTTGGAGAGTAAGCTAAAGAATGGATGATTTTTTATGCCTTTAACCATAGCCTTTATAGCTCTTGAGTGCTCCAGGTTGGGAATTTTGATAGCTTGCATGTTGAAATAAGCTATGTAATCTCTGAGACTCTTTATAGGTTTTTACACTATGATTTCCAGATAAGAGGTTTCCCTCTGATATGATCTACTAGAAATGAACCTACTGACAAATAGCATATTGAGATCAAAAAAATAGATTGTACAACTATAAGGCAAAGTATTAAACCAAGCTTGGGTAGCATTAATAAGTATGGTAAAGAACATCTTGCATAAAATAGCATTAGACTGAGTATAGAATTCTACCACCATTTTAAACTTTAGCATATGGTCTTTAAGGCTAGTGGGACCATCATAAGTTGGTAAAGTAGGCAACTTGAACTTGCCTGGAATAGTTTCTTGTTGTATGCCCTCTAAGAAAGGAGACAGAGGGATTTATTAAATGATGAGTCAGCCTGGTTCTTTCACCCTTTCTCGCTTTCCATTCCATGAACTCCCTCAAATCTTTAGTTTAGTGGAAAGCATAGTGGATTTTTTCCCTTTACCCCTCTACTTTAAGGAATATCACAGATCTCGCATCATATCCATTCCGACTTTATCCTTCTTGATCACTTGGCTATGATCCTGAAGCCTCTTCTGTATGGTTTTTTTCAAAGTTTCCAATTTGGTTCTCCAACTGCCTTTTTTAGAATGAGTTCTTGAGGTGACTCCAAAGGGATCAGCCTATTTGCTTAACCCTAATCTCATGAACTATTCATTTTTTCCCATCTAGAGTCTATCATGGCCAGGTTGTGACTTGGATCCATACACAATGTAAGGATCAGTTTCATTAGTGAACTCCTCATCTCTCAAGCATAACCTTCTTTTGGCTGCATTAAGGATCTTCATATATAACTCATTTACAACACCTTTTCCTTTATTTTGCCTCATCTGCATTTCAGTTAACTTATCTACCTTTTATCCTAGATCATTTAATAGTTTAACAACAACTTCCATTGTAGACTAAGGCTTAAGATTGATCCCTAGGGCATCTTCATTTCCTCTCGATGTCCTTTCATTCCTCCTCCTCTTAATGGATGAGTTTTAACCCACTATCAGAAAGAATACAACTGGAAATGCAACAACAAATAAGTCCCTACTCTAGTAAGCAGTAAACACTACATGAGGCTTATTACATCCTCAAGTATATCACTAACACACAATCTAAAATTTCAAAACATTTTTCTTTCCATAGATGGTGCTAACTTGATGATCCCCTAATTATGTTTTCTCTAGCTCAACCTCCTCCCAATCTACATGTCATCTATGAGAGCTGACAAGGATGAATATATGGTTAACTAAGGGCTTTAGAAGCCCAAGACTCGTTCGACATTCAATTCAGTATGGTATTCTCTAGTGTGAGGGACTGAACTAATAATGCATAAGATTAAGACAATGGAAATATGTTTATTTTAAAAAGGAGAAGAATATTATTTTAATGTTATTGGTTTCCAGTTTCAAAGAAAGAAAATAAGTAAAACAACAAAAGAAAGAAGATAAAAAGAAAAGATATAGAAGAAGTACCTTAAGTGATGATTTCTCCCCTTTTATACCTTAAGGTGAAGTATGGGTTGTCATAGATTAGTCAAAATTCCAATTTATGTCATTTGAAGAAGTAAATTTCAACAGTAAAATTTATGGGAGCTTGTACTTCGTTTGCCATAAGAGAGCAAAAATTTAGGGGTAGCTTTTTCAGGTGCATTAAATGCAAGCGGCTATATTTAATGTATGTTAAAGGTAAGGGCATAATAGGGAGATAACTAGTGTGGCTATTAGATGGGTCCTCAGTGAAAAACCAGAGTGGTGAGTGTCAAACTCACATTCACTTCTTGATGATATGGCATGCTAGGTTAACACAAAGTCAACGGAATACGTGTCCATTTTTTATTAAGTGATTTTTTTCATGCATCATCATAGAAGATCATCCATCTCTTATAACTTAATTTTTATTTTTTGATAAAAGTATTGTAATTTTTTTAAAATAATTTGGTTGAAATCAAATAAAAGATGCAAACTATTATCTATAGGATATTAAATTTACTAATAATCGATTGAAATCAATTGACAAGAATTGTTTCCAATTAAGTGAAGTTTGAGATTTGAATTATGGTATATACAATTATATTAAATAAAAGTATATATTTTATTATTTTATTGATATAAAACACTTAAATTAGTTGAGTGTCAATCTCCCTTAATGATCACATATTAACGGTTGTCTATTTTGTTTTGCATGACAAGTTAATAAGTAAGTTGACAATACGATATCTTTCTCTTGGTCTTGTTTTATAATGGCAGATGGTTATTAATTGCTAGTAGATTACCAACAAATGATGTAAAGAACTACTAAAACACCTATCTAAGCAAAAAGACCATTTTTTGCAAGAAAGATTTGAAGATAAACAGGCCTACCAAAATAACAAAGGCCAATATAATCAAACCCTAACCTTGCACCTTCTCTAATAATTTCTTCTGGTCTATTAAAGAAATTCCAATTGTCACTTCAACCACTGCTACTCATCACTTTGATCATGCAAAGAACAATAATACTCTTTGCATGCAACCCTCCAAGGTATTGGTGACATTGCCACCGGAAGAAGAAGAAGAAGAAGAAAGAATGTGGTAGGAAAGATTGTTATAAGATGAGAAAGACATTAATGGTGGAAGTAACAATGGTGGGTCATCATCACAGGAGATTAAATATAATCATACTATAGGTGGTGTGGTTCAATGACCACGACATTGTATGGGTCCAACACCCACTAGGAAATACAATAAGGGCTTATAGCCCAAGTCGTAGATGGGAGTCGCCATTCGAATAAGAGCCGGGATACACTTTACTGCAACTGGATCTCACATATGACCTCTAACAACCATCCTTAAAGATTGAGTTCGGAAACTAGGTGTGGACTTTTGAATGCCCACCAAACCATGCGGTTGGCCTCCTTTTATATTTTGTGTTTTATTACTTTTAATTATTTAATTATTTCTTTATTTACATGCAAATTGCAATTGCCTCCATATAATTCTCAAATTTTACAATTAAGTCCATGTGATTAATTAATTCCAATTTCATGCAATTTGATCCATCATCCATCACACCATACATTCAAACTAAATTAAAAAAATAAAATATAAAGATAAAGTGCGCACACAAAGAAATGGAGGGAGGAAAAATTATTACAACCCTTTAAACATGCAAAATAAAAGTAAATGCGCATGCAAAGAAAAGAGGGAAGAAAAATTATTACAACTCTTTAAACATGTAAAAATAAAATAGAATAAAATAATAACCATAAAAGCCAAACAATAATTTCTAAATTCTCCACCAATATCCTATTTAACATAAGAACAAATCCGAAAATAGTTATTAAAATTAGTCTACAAAAAAAATAAAATAAAGTTAGTTTCAAACAATAAATACAAATACATATAAAAACGAATATATTACAAAATAATAATCTAACTAGAATCACCAACTTAATAATTTATTAAAAATGAGACAAATAATATAACATAAGACAAATTACTAAATTTAAATAAAAAAATCATACAGAAATTCTACGAAACAATTAATAAAAAATAAAAAAAAATTCTATGTGCCTAATTTATTAAAATTACCTTTTGAAGCTAGACATAATCAAAATATATTACAATATAAAATAAAGATTAATTTCCCTAAATTAATTAAAGGGGAAAATACTTATTTAATAGAGATTTCTAATTAATCTAATCAACATTAATTAATATTAAAATATTAAAGGAAATAGATAAACTATTGCACAAAAAATAATAATAAACACAAATAAAATTAACAACCAAAAATGAAAATAACACAACAAAATAAGGATAAAAAATAATCTCAATAATGCAATACAATATAATTGAATAAATAAAACTAACATAAAATAAAAAAAATAGAATAGAAATTATGCAAAGTAGAAAGATCTGATAAATGAAGATAAAATAAAATATAGTACAAAAATAAATAGAGCAACAACAAATACAATAATAAAACTATAAAGAGAAATCAAATTAACTAACACAATGCGACATAAATATAAATTAAATAAAAATATTAATATACAAAAGTAAGAAAAAAATGAAATATAAAAAATAAATAAGCAAAAAGAAAAAAGACGATGGTGCCTCATTGGTACCGTTGCCAACGAAGAGCGACAGTGCCAGGCACTGTTGTCGAATAAAAAAAATGACAAGACAAAAACAAACAAGAGGAAAAACAAATAATAATCAAGATGAAAGTAATGTCGTGCCTAAAGTCAAAATAAAAATCACTTCAAATATAAAATTTATTTAAAAAAATGAATTTTCCCTTGGATTATCACCTGGATAAAGAGAACACCTATCAAAGTAACAATATATTTAATTCTCTTACCAAGTTGAGTTGTTTCAAAAAAAAAAAAAAGTATTATGAATGTGAATGAACAATATATTGCTTGTGAGAGAATAGTTCTCAAATAGTGAAAAGAAAATTTCTAAATAAAGGGATTGAAATTCATTAATGAGGATGTTAAGATTAAAAAAAAGAAAAGATAGATTACTCTTCAAATTCTTTCAATATTATAGTTCTCTAAATTCTCTCCAAACTCTTTCTAAATTCTCTCAAAATCATTCTACTATAAAATATTTTTCTTCTAGTTAAATACTACTAAATTCAAGTTTAGTTCTATAACAAAATAAGTAATTTAATCTTTATTTCACAACACGTTATCAGCACGAGGAGCTCTCGATCAAAACAATAAGTTATCATAATGACAAATCTAGCAAAGCTTGAGTTCGTTGCTCTTGACATCACGGGAAAAAATTATATGTCTTGGATTCTAGATGTAGAGATGCATCTTCAATCAATGGGGTTAATTGATACCATAAAAGAAAATAATAACACCTCATTGCAAGATAAAGCCAAGTCTATAATTTTTCTCCGTCGTCATCTTGATGAAGGATTAAAATGTGAATATTTGACTGTCAAAGATCCAAGTGTTCTTTGGAAGGATCTAAAAGACAGATATGATCATCAAAGAGATGTAATACTACCAGTAGTTACTGATGAATGGAGAGCTTTACGCTTTCAAGATTTTAAAAAAGTGAGTGACTATAATTCTGCAATGTTCAGAATAGTATCACAATTAAAATTCTGTGGATAGATAGTCACAGATGAGGATATGCTGGAGAAAACTTACTCCACATTTCATGCATCAAATGTTACACTGCAACAACAATACAGGATGCAGAGATTTAAAAAATATTCTGAACTAATTTCATGCCTACTGGTAGCTGAGAAAAATAATGAACTCTTGATGAAAAATCATCAATCTCGTCCCACTGGCTCAATAGCATTTCCAGAAGCAAATGCTACAAATTATTCCAGATATAAAAATTACAATAGCCGTGGACGTGGGAGAGGTAGAGGTCGTGGACGTGGAAGAGGTCAATTCTTTGGCCATGGTCGTGAAAATAAATATAATAATACTCCACAACAAACTCAGACTCAACCTCAAAAGAAGTTAAAATCAGTCATCAGTGGTGTTCAAGAAAGGCCTCAATATAAGTCTGAAACTGTGTGTTTCAGATGTGGTAGTAAAGGACACTGGTCACGAATTTGTCGAACACCACCACATCTTTGCCAACTTTATAAGGCATCATTGAAAGGCAAAGAAAAGGAAATAAACTTCAATGAGCATCATACTCATGTTAATGATACAACTCATTTAGATGTTTCTGATTTTACTGATGATTTTACTAACAATGGAAATTGAGACATCTGTAACTCTAAGTATATTGTTATTACTTATTTGATTCTGAAGAATATGTTATTGTTATGTATGTTATTTTTAAATTAAATAAAATGTCCTACTTTACAATTATTTTATGTTTTTACCTTAATTGATTAATTTTGTGTTTATCTATTTTGAAGTTTAATATGGATTGTACTCAACATAAAGACAATATTGGAGATCTCTGCATATTAGATAGTGGTACTACACATACTATCTTGAAAAATAGAGATTATTTCTCTAAAATAAAGCCCACAAAGGCAGTTGTAAAAACAATATCAGGTCCTGTAGATCTGATTGAAGGAATTGGCAAAGCTAAATTTATGTTACCAAATGGAACAAAGTTTATAATTGATGAAGCTTTGTTTTCACCAAAATCAACAAGAAATTTGTTGAGTTTTGATGACATATATCGAAATGGGTGTGATACCCAATCTATTACTATAAATGGTAACAAATATTTAAATATAGTTTCCTATGAATCAGGAAAAATGAAAGTATTGGAAAGACTGCCAAAACTCCCTACTGGATTGCATTACATGCATATACATGTAATTGAATCAAATATGGCAGTAAAAGAAAAATCTTATGATCCTTCAATAATAAATTTATGGCATGACAGATTAGGTCATCCTGGATCAGTAATGATGCGAAGGATAATTGAGAATTCACATGGGCATCCCTTGAAGGGGCAAAGAATTCCTCAATCAAATGAAATGTCATGTACAGCTTGTTCTCTTGGAAAATTAATCTTGAGACCTTCACCATCTAAAATTCAAAATGAATCACCTATGTTTCTTGAAAGAATTCAAGGTGATATATGTGGGCCAATTCACCCACCATGTGGACCATTCAGATATTTTATGGTATTAATTGATGCATCTAGTAGATGGTCACATGTTTGTCTATTGTCAACTCGTAATGTTGCATTTGCAAGGTTGCTTGCTGAAATTATTAAATTACGAGCACAATTCCCTGATTATACAATCAAGAGGGTAAGACTTGATAATGCTGGTGAATTTACATCTCAAGCATTCAATGATTATTGTATGTCTACTGGGATCATTGTTGAGCATCCTGTTGCCCATGTACATACTCAAAATGGTTTAGCTGAATCATTGATTAAACGACTTCAGCTTATTGCTAGACCATTAATAATGAGAACAAAGCTTCCCATTTCAGTTTGGGGTCATGCAATCCTACATGCTGCTTCATTAATTCGCATCAGACCTAGTGCATATCATAAATACTCCCCACTACAATTGGCATTTGGTCAAGAGCCAAATATTTCCCATCTCAAAATTTTTGGTTGTGCAGTATATGTACCCATTGCGCACCTCAGCGCACAAAAATAGGTCCTCAACGAAGATTGGGAATTTATGTTGGGTTTGAAACACCCTCGATTATTAGATATCTTGAACCTCTAACTGGTGATGTTTTTACAGCACGTTTTGCTGATTGCCAATTTAATGAGGTTATTTTCCCAACATTAGGAAAAGGGGAGAAAGAAGTGAAAAGGGATATTTCATAGAATGAACCATCATTATTGCATCTGGATCCTCACACAAAAAAATGTGAATTAGAAGTGCAAAATATTATGCACTTACAAGCAATTGCAAGTCAATTGCTAGATGCATTTACTGATACAAAAAGAGTGACTAAATCATATATACCAGCAGCCAATGCTCCTGCTCGTATTGAAATTCCAGAAATAAAATCTGAGAATAAAGACACTCATGAGTCTAAAACACGCCAGAAGCGTGGAAGACCAATTGGTTCTAAGGATAAAAATCCTCGAAAGAGAAAGGGAGTAGATAATCATATTGATAGCGAGGAAAATATCCCTGAAGAAATAAAAAATAAAGAAAGTCATGAAACATTGTCATATACTATTGCATGTGAAATCATAAATGACAAAGATGATCCTGAACCAAAATCAGTCATGGAATGTCAAAATAGGCATGATTGGATAAAATGGAAAGATGCTATGCAGGCTGAATTGGACTCACTAAACAAACGAAATGTTTTTGGGCCAATTATTCCTATGCCTAAAAATGTGAAACCTGTAGGATACAAGTGGGTCTTTGTACGAAAGAGAAATGAGAAAAATAAAATAATAAGGTACAAAGCTAGACTTGTAGCTCAAGGTTTTTCACAAAGGCCAAGAATTGATTATGATGAAACGTATTCTCCTGTTATGGATGCAATTACATTCAGGTATCTGATTAGCCTAGTAGTTTCTAAGAAATTAGAAATACGTCTTATGGATGTTGTGACTGCTTATTTGTATGGATCACTTGATAGTGACATTTATATGAAAATCCCTGAAGGATTTAAAATGCCTGAAGCATTAAGTACAAAACCCAAAGAAATGTATTCGATCAAGCTCCAGAGATCTTTATATGGGTTAAAACAGTCTGGGCGCATGTGGTATAATCGTTTAAGCGATTATTTGATTAATAAAGGATATGTGAGTAATATTATCTGCCCATGCGTTTTTATTAAGAAAACAATATCCGAATTTGTGATTATAGCTGTATATGTTGATGATTTGAATATCATTGGAATAGAAAATGAGATCTATGAAGCAACAGTATACTTAAAGGAAGAATTTGAAATGAAAGATCTTGGAAAAACCAAGTATTGCCTTGGTTTATAGATTGAGCAAATGCACAATGGGATATTCGTGCATCAATCAAATTACACAGAAAAGATCTTAAAACGCTTTAATATGGATAAAGCAAATCCTTCAAGTACTCTAATGGTCGTTAGATCACTCAATATTGAGATTGATCCATTTCGACCCTGTGAAGAAAATGAAGAAATTCTTGGTCCTGAATTTCTATATCTCAGTGCCATTGGAGCTCTAATGTATCTTGCTAATTGTACTAGACCTGACATTTCTTTTGCTGTCAATTTATTAGCAAGGTTCAGTTCAGCTCCAACAAAAAGGCATTGGAAAGGGGTCAAACATATACTTCGATACCTTCGAGGAAATGTTGATTTGGGTTTATTTTATTCTAACAATTCAAAACAAGAATTGATTGGTTATGCAGATGCAGGGCATTTATCTGATCCTCATAAAGCGAAATCTCAAACAGGCTATGTGTTCACAAATAATGGAACTGCAATTTCTTGGCGTTCCCAGAAACAAACGCTTGTCACTACTTCCTCAAATCATTCTGAAATTATTCCACTACATGAAGCAAGTAGAGAGTGTGTGTGGCTTAGATCAATGACACATCATATTGAAGAATCTTGTGGTTTTCCAGTCAACAAAAGTCCAACAATTTTATATGAAGATAATGCAGCATGCATTGCACAATTAAGGGAAGGATATATCAAAAGTGATAGAACCAAACATATACCTCCAAGATTCTTTTCATACACTCAAGAGCTAATAAAAGAAAATCATATAGATATCAAGTATATTTAGTCTAGCCAGAATTCAGTTGATCTTTTCACAAAGGCACTTCCAACTACAATCTTTAGAAAGCACGTTGACGATATTGGAATGCGACATCTACATACTATGTGAAGGAAGATTATATATATCAACTTGAGGGGGAGAATATCATGCATTGTACTCTTTTTCCTTAAGCTAAAGTTTTTTCCACTGGGTTTTATTTAGCAAGGTTTTAACGAGGTAGTTGCAAAATATTGTTATTCAAGGGGGAGTATTATGAATGTGAATGAACAATATATTGCTTGTGAGAGAATAGTTCTCAAATAGTGAAAAGAAAATCTCTATATAAAGGGATTGAAATTCATTAATGAGGATGTTAAGATTAAGAAGAAGAAAAAATAGATTACTCTCCAAATTCTTTCAATATTATAGTTCTCTAAATTCTCTCCAAACTCTTTCTAAATTCTCTCAAAATCATTCTACTATAAAATATTTTTCTTCTAGTTAAATACTACTAAATTCAAGTTTAGTTCTATAACAAAATAAGTAATTTAATCTTTATTTCACAACAAAAAGAAATTAAAAGCCCTTTCTTTCAAAAATTTTTGCTTTTTCTTCCTAGAGTATCTCTGTTTGTTTTTGTCCTGTCCTTTTTTTTAAGAGTCCCTTTTAAATATTTTCTCCTTTTTTTTTTTTTTAATTTTTTTCCCATAAAAAATATCTTCTATTTTTTAAACAACTACACCCAACTAGCTTTCCACTTTTTATCAACTCACTCTCTCGCTTTTTCCATTTCTCAAACGGTGGAAACAAATCTTAAAACTTTTTTTTTTCTTTTTCTTTTTTAATTTTTGGGCCAAAAACCTATTTTAAAATAAATTAATTTTAAATTTTCCTTTGAATTTTTTTAAACCATTCGTAAACTCATTTTACACTTTTTATCATCAAACTTTCTAATTTTTAATGGACTGGATGTCAACACATACCGCAAGCCTTAATAATATTGCAGAAGCAAATGAAAGAAATGCAGGGGAGAAGAGGAGTGATGGTTGTTTACTTAAGTGCTGGTTTTTTACTTGAAGAAGGCAAAATCTGGTGGATTAATAATAATCATAATATTGTAATAACAGTGATATTTCATTTTTGCTATCGGGATCTGGGACCTTGTCCCCAATAATCAAATGGACAAAATCATGATGTGAAAAAGCTTTTTTTAAAAATTTTATTTTATTTGGTTTCGTGTTTTTTTTTTATCAGCTACTTTTTTATATATTTACTGCATAAGTGTAATAATTTATTTTTAATGATAATTAATAAAATAAATTTGACAGTTATTTAAATCTTTTATTTTCTTTCAGAAAATAATCAAATTTTAAAAAATATTCTTAAATTTTAATCTTACCACTTTTAAAATATGTTTAAAAATTAATTTTCAAACTTTTTACAAAATTTCGACTTTATGTATAGAAATAATTGATACAATCAGATAGAATTAACATAGTTCCTATAGTTACTACAACAAATTGAAATGAATGTAAAAATAAAATTTAATTAATAATAGTCCAAATTTTAAAATAAAACTAATAATTTTTTCTTAATTTTTTTAGAAAATTAATTTTTTCTTAAAAAAATTATCTCATATTTGTACGATTTGTATATCAGTTGTGAAAAACATATAGAATTTATCTAAATGGAAACGGTAAAATTGGCATAAATAAGGAAAAATTTGTTTTTTTTTTTTTTCATTTATAATTTATTCAACTTTACTATTTTACGCTTTTTTTTTTTTAATTGAAGTGTTGGATACAACGAAAATTTGTATTAGAAATCAACATTTATTAATATACTAATAAAAAAAATTATTGGAAAGTAACACCCACTAATGCATTAATTAAGGTTGGAAATCTTATTCAAAAAGAATTATGTACCGGTTTATTTCACGCTATTGTGTATCCTTAATATCTTTCCCTACTATTGTATATTTACGTAGCTTCTTGTTATTTTGTTTGAATTCAGTATCAACAATTTTAGGGATGTCTTATGTATTATGTTAAATGTGAATTTTCTAAATTTTATTTTCATCAATTATTTAATGAAGCCTCCTTCCTCAGGTACCAAAATTTGTTTCATGTCCTTCTTTTGTAGCAACAAGCTTGACTACAACTTCCTTATTCAGGTATCTGTAGGTGAATCAATTGAAACAATCATGATGCCATTAGTAGAAGCTTAGCCCATATTTGGTCCCCTGGAATTGAGGAAAGTGGTTATGCGCTTCTTTAGGGATGAAGTTGTTCCTATTTAGATGACTGGGGGCAACTGTATCAGACTATTATATCGTAAAGAATGCACTGAGATGATTTAACATTGCTATTTCTAATTATTTCTTAAATTCCCTTGGTTTGGGAAGCCTACGTGACAACTTTGATCTAGCAATTTGTATCATCTCATTTAATGAATAGGAGAGGTAATTGGATGATTATATATTTTAATTGATAATTTCTTGTGTAGTTGAATATGCCCACCTCCTCGTGTTGTAACCAAGACATCCTTCTTTTGTGTTTAGGTTATGATTAGTAAATTATTCGAATATAATGAATTTTTTTTTCAGTTACCTTCTTATCTTCTTAGTAAACAATTTTTCAGTCTCGGTGTTATCAGTTTGTGTGTCTTAGAAGCTATATGTCTTTGGTTGCAGTTGAGTTAGTTCTTTGAATTTTTAAAATTGAATTTTTGCTTGAGGACAAACAAAGTTTTAGTGTGGGGGAATTTCATATGTGTAATTTTTACATATGTTTGAGTAGTTAATTAATGAATTTTGAATAATCAATTAGTTAAATTTGGGTAGAAATTAGGTTTAAATAAAAAATAATTTGAATTGGAGTTTTTATTTGGATTTTATTCAGTTTCAATGCTATTTTAGTTATTTAGTAATTTCATTCAAGTTGTAACAAGTGTTCTCTCTTTCCTATAGGAGAAATTAACAAAGAATTCTAGGGTGGCCAAGGATTCATATGAAGTAGATGTGACATAGGCATGATGTACCCATGCTCAATGTTGGAAGTGGAGTTAAAGCAGCATCAACATCCACATGGTCGTGTCTTGGTTGTGTTCCTTATAAGAGATTTAAGAGCTAGGCCACACAGGAGCGACATAAGCATGTTGTGAAGTCATGCAACTCTCTGTTTGAATTTAAGAAGAATCATATGGCCTCAACATGGTCGTGTTATTAGCCATGCATATCTAGCTAAAAAGATCAAATCGAGCATTCGCACTACCATGTCCAAATCATGCTGAATAGGAGCATTTTGACACAGGCTCGACACGACCAAGCGTAGGCCATGTTGATCAACAAGGAAAAATAAAGGGAGTTTTCTTGCTCGAAAAGCATGAGTAATTTGAGGGTTTTCAAGTTTTCTATCAAGCTAACCCTATAAAAGGGAATTATTGGGAGTTTCGAGGGCATCTTTTTATCATTCATAAGAAGTCCACAAATAAGAGCTCAATGGAGATTGGAGAAGATTTGCACAAGAATCAAGAGTTTTATGTTACTATTCTTTATCTTTAATTCTTTAATCATGTTTGTGTTCTTCGCCACAATTATGCATGACTAATTTCTTTTTAAGGTTTTGGTTAGGAGTAACTATTCCATGATGTAATTGAACATAGATTCTACTATTTAATTTGATTTCAAGTTAATTCTATGAGTTGTGATTAATCTATGTTTTCATTCTTGGCTAGCTTGATTGCATGGGTAAATTCACAAATGAGAGTTAGGATAATTTATTAGCTTAAGACTTATAAGACTTAGATCATTCAACCACGAGAGTAGGCGAGCTCTTCGGGAATAAAATAATTATTAAGAAGATTAATGAGTTAGGATTAATTTATTAATCACAAAAGTAGGTTAAATTTTAATCATGACATGCTTAATTGAACTCGAGAGAGTCTTTAGGTATTTTAGAATAATTACCCTTAACTAAAATCAATGTCTTTCAATTAATTTGAGTTCATGATCAGATTGGAATAGTGAAACTAAACCTAGACTCTAAACTTCTCATCATTTAACTTTAATTTAATTTGCATTGCTTTGATTTATATTTTATTTGTTAAATCACTTTTATTTGATTTACTAGCTAAGATCATAGGTAAAAATATCAGTACTCAATATAAAATCTTTGTGGGAATGACAACTTTTTATACTGCAATCATGACCAGTGCACTTGCAGGTTTAGAAGATAACAAAAATTTAATAAACAAATCCAAGTAACATATAAAATAAAATCCTTATTCTTTAAGAGTATAAAAGGGGAAAATTTTGATTAATGCTTGTTTTTACAATAATTGAAAATGTTTAGTTCATAATTATTCATTTGAAAGAAAAGGTTAAAAAAAAAGATAACGTTGAGAAAAAAAGATGAAGACAATACCTTAAAATTAGAAAAAAATGTTGAGAAAAAAAGCATTGAGAAAAAAAGATGAAGACGGTAAAAAAAGGTTGAGCAAAACAAAATGTTGAGAAAAATGAAAACATTAAAAAAAAAATGTTGAGGAAAAAAAATGGCATTTTCTATTAGATAAAATAGAAGAAAATTAATTAAATAGAAAAAGAGACGCCACATGTTGAAAAAAAAAAAGATTAAGATAGTAAAAAAAATGTTGAGAAAAAAATACCCTAAAAACATTGAGAAAAAATAGATGAAGATTGTAGAAAAAAATGTTTAGCAAAAAATATTGAGGAAAAAAAAAAAGCAATCCTCTAAAAATAAGAGAGGAAATGAAAATGGTACATATTTGAAAATAAAAAAAAAAGTTAGGAAATCTAGTTTTGAAAAAAGAAAAGTTAGTTTTAAAAATATTTTTTATCAACTTGACTTTTGATAATATTTTTTATTTTTGGTTTATTTTTTAAAAAATTCCAAATTTATTCTTGATCTTAACGTTTTGACTTTAATATTAATTAATAAAAATCAATTAAAAAAAACAGGAATTGATGAAATTATTTAAAATATACATTTATGAATTTTTAAAATTTTTAACTTCCTAAAAGCTTTTTTTTTAATATTTTATGAAAATTCAGGAAAAAGTTAAAAATAATTTTTATATATTTATTTTTTTAAAAAATTTAACAATATCAATTCATATACATTTAATAAAAAGAATTAAAAAATTTTAATACGCTCAATAATTTGTTAGAAAGTTTTTAAAATTTTAAGAGTTTCTATAAATTTAAAATGTTTTAAAAAATTATTATGTATATAGAAACATTTTAATTATTTTTTCTTAAATGCATATTATTGGGTTATAAAATTTTTAAAAATTTTTTGATCTACAAAAAAAATAAATTTAACTTTTAAATTTTTTTTTTAAAAATATAAAAATATATTTCTGTAAACTTAATTTTTAAAAAAATTATAAACTTCATAAATATTTATTCCAAAAGTAATTTCATCAATTTACATTGTTATTCAATCTAATTTTTATCAAATAACTTTAACGTTATTTTTTAAAAAATTTTAGGACTTAATTACAATAATTCATTAAAAAAGGGTCCAATATAGTTCAATTTTTAAATATTAATGTCTGGTTGGGATTGAAAAAAAAATATATTAATATCAAATATAAATCTTAGGGCAAAATTGAGGGTCCAATTTGTACCTCATCTCTTCTTCTTGCTCTCCAATGTAATAAGCTGAGCTTGGTGAGTTTAAAGACGGTCAGCTCCCAGATAGTACAACTTGACTCTTTTTAAGGATGTAAACTAGGTGAATTGAGTTAAAAAAAACTATCAACTTGATTTTAAAATTTGGAGCTCAAAATCCCACTCGTACTTCATCGATTTTTTTAGTTTGAATTTGATTTAATTAAATAGTTTTTATACTTTATATAAAATTATATATCCAAATTTAATTCAAGTTTGAATTTGATTCCATTTCAATAAAATATTTATATAATTATATTAGCATAAAAAATTAAAATAATAAATATGTTAAAATAAAAAAATTATCAAGTCAAATATTAAAAAGGTTCAAATTCGGTTCTATATTCAATTTGAATAGCTCGAATTAATATACAGTAGTTTGCAATTTGAATTGACTCTTACACTGCTACTTTTTCCTGTGGGAGCTCTTACGAGCGCAACAAGAATTCATCAAATTTCATGCGTTTATACTCCTTTGTAAGATAGTGTTTTAAAAAATAAACATCAACATCTTTTAAATGTTGCTCGAGCATTACGTTTTCAAGTCAACTTACCTTTTGTTTTTTGGACAAATTGCATCTTACATGCAGCCCATTTGATTAACAAAACACCATATGAATTGCTTTTAAAATATATTCCCAGCTTTAGTCATCTATTAGTTTTTAGTGTCACGGTTTTGTGTCTACGTTCAATAAAAATTTGTTCTAAGAGCAATTAAATATGTTTTCTTGGGATATCCATCACATACAAAAGGATTTTGAGGTTATGATTTAAACTCCAAAAGGATTTTTGTTTCCAAAAATGTTCAATTTATGGAATATATTTTTCCTTTCGTTCCATCTTCTTTTACTTATTCTAATAATGAACTGATCCCTACTACTAAAAATTCCACGCCTTTGATTGATTCAAATCAATAAATTTTAACAATATCCAATTCAAATTCTAGCAATGATGTTCACCCTTCTTCTTGTCACAACCCTATTAGAAATTTCACTAGAATCACAAAACCTCCTACTTATCTGAAAGATTATTACAGTAATTATGTCCAAACCATCCCTCATCATATTTACAAGCGCTAAGCTATCATAATCTTTCACCTAATTATCAAGCATATATTTGTCAATTATCCCACTATTCCTGAACAAACGAACTTATGTTGAAGCTATTAAACAAAATTATTGGCAATAAATAATAATGGATGAGATTTGAGCACCTGAAGAGAATCATACATGGGAATTAACTCTCTTTACCTACTAGAAAGCAACCCATTGGCTGCAAATGGATTTATAGTGTGAAATACAAAGCAGATAGGACTGTTAAAAGGTGTACAGCCCGCTTAGTTACAAAAGGGTATACACGAAAGTCTGGCATTGACTACACAAACACCTTTTCACCAATTACAAAAAAGAACACCATATGATTTCTTCGTGCTGTGGCAACTTATAAAAATTAGCATCTTCATCAACTTGATATTAATAACACCTGTTTATATGGTGACTTGAATGAAGTCTATGTGACTCTTCCTCTTAATGTTCGGTCCTCTAAGCCAAATCAGGTCTGCAAATTAACTAAAAGCTTGTACGGTCCTAAACAGGCTAGTCGCCAATGAAATATCAACCTCACTACTTCGCTTTTAGCATAAGGTGTTTATTAAACTGGTTCAGATTCTTCATTGTTTCTTAAACATGATGGTATTCACTTCCTTTTTTTATTAATCTATGTTAACAATGTCATAGTGGCAAGCAATGATCTTTCTTATATTATAGCTATCAAGGACTACCTTCATAATTCAATATTTTTTGGGCTTTAGAGGTAGTCGGGTCTCATTCAAGCATCAATTTGTGCCAACGAAAGTATGCCCTGGATTTGTAAATAGAGATAGGATTTGTTGGTTCTTAACCTATATCAACACCTATGGCAATCAATCAAAAGCTGCATAAAGCTGATAGTTCTCCTTTATCAGACATTACTATGTATTAAAGGCATATTCGTTAACCTCTATTTCTTACAAATACTCAACCTGATTTGTCCTCTGTGGTTTAACATTTATCTCAATTTCTTGATTGTCCAACATAAGCTAATCTTTTTGTTGCACATAAAGTCCTCAAGTACATTAAACGTTCACTTAGTCAAGGACTCTTTTTTCCCTCGCACACCAATCTTTATCTTAAAGCTTTCTCTGATTCAGATTCGGCCTTTTATCTTGATACTTGTCATTCTGTTACTAGTTGTTGTATCTTTCTTGGTCATTCTATTGTCTTATGGAAATCTAAAAAATGATAAACTATTTCCATATGTTTTGTTGAAGCAGAATACAGAGCTATTGCCACTATTACTTGTGAAATACAATGGCTGTAATATTTGCTTCAAGATTTACAAGTTGATCTAAGACCTGCTATTGTTGATTATGACAGTTAAATCTACTATTAAAATTGCAGAAAATCATGTTTTCCATGAGCACAGAAAACATATTGAGATTAATAATCATCTTATCTGCCAAAAACTTCAGTAAGGTCTACTTCAACTATTGCCAATTACTATTATTCATAAGTTAGCATATTGTATTACTAAGTCTCTTTCCACTCCTCAATTTCAATCTTCCATTAGCCAGGTGGGTATGCAGAATGCCAGAATCTATATACACTACCTTTAGGGGGCTAACAATATCTCAAATGCTGCTCTAGTTACTCCAGCTACTGCTTCAGTTGCAAGTTGAGCCGTCACTACTGAACCTACTGAGATAAGATCATCATCAAAGGTAGCTTGATAAAATTAGATGGCTCTTATCACTAAAGTCTCAACAACTAACTTATAGTGACCTGTTATTTTTTCATCAGTTTATTCTTTCTAATTAGTTATAGAAAGTTGGTTATATAGTTGTAAATATTCATAACAAAATTATAATGAGAGACGCATGAACTTTTTCTCAGGTTACTTTACTCATTTTTGCAAATCTATCCTACTTTTAAGACTGTGGTGAATTGGTATACAAATTTTTTCATTTGTTGCAATTTATACATGGTCAAAATAGCGTGTGCTTATGCTGACTTGACTTGCAGACATGACATATATGTGTAAAGTATTTGCTGATGTGAAAATTAGAAGAAGTTGATAATTTTTGTATCCTTAACTTTCATCTTATTTGCAAATACATCATTAACTTTCATATTCGTTGCGGATTCTATCAACTTTACTAATTATTTCAATTTTATCTAATTTTAAATTATATTTAGATATTTGATATTTTTTATGTGATCATGTACAAATGTTTATAAAAAAAATTCTATTCAAATATCCATAAAAATACATTTGAAATTTATTGTGGATTTTTTTAGTTGATTGTAATTTTAGCTTATTAAAATAAGGGATAGCAACTTTTGTAGTTCTAAAAGTTATATACTTTTTATAATTAAGTCATGAATGCTTAATTTGTAACAATTAAGTTTTGTGAGTATTTAAAAATTTAACTGTTAGTCCTATCTCATTAATTATAGTAGATTGAACATACATGACATTGATTTTGCAAACGTGACATCCATGTAATCACTGTACTAGCCATGTTAGCTCATTCTTCTTCCATTCTCTTCTTCTTCTTCTTCTTCTTTTCTTCTTATTCTTCTTCCATTTTCTTTAATTTCCATGTTTGTACTATTCATTTTCTTAATTTATTCCAAATATTTTCATCAAAAGTTATATCTTCAACAAAACCCTTTTCTCACTTCTCTAAATTTTGCTTATTAACACCAAAGAATCTCAAATCTCAAATTCTACTACCAATAATACATTGAACCGCAATCCCTATTAATGTTTTTTAGATTGATAACAGGGTAACAAAGGAGAACGATTTGATTTGCTCTTTGATTATTTAAAAGTAATAATTTCTCCATTTTCATTTTAATTTTTGTTATTTGATTTCATTTGAATGGGTGAGTTTTTAGTTTGATTTTTGTTTTTTGATTTTACTTTTGCATGTGTTGTTTGTATCATTCGATTGTGTGAATAATGATGCCTTGAGTAAGGATTAAGAAGCTCTGACATTATTAAAGTGTTTGAATTGCAGTTTTGTTTCCTTGCTAAAATGATGGCATTTTGCATTTGAAATGGTTGAGCATTGTTTGCTTGGTGGCTTTATGTATTTTTTGATGTCTTGTTGGCTATTAGACATTTTCAAAGAGAAGTTTTTACAAAATTTTTGGTGGTGCTATAATAGGCTAAAGGTGATATATCCTTGGCATTCTTTATTTCTTTAGCTTCCAATTTCAATATGAAGTTGTAACGTGAAAGATTTGGTGTGAATACGTTTAATGAACTATAGAAAGTGCACAGAGTTTTAATTTTGAGTAGAAGTATGTTGTTTTTCTTAAATTTCTATAAAAACTAGGGGTGCTAAAGGTTTAGTTTCAGGAATAAATTGAGTTAGTGGGTACTTGAATTTTAGTAAATAAAATTATACTGAATATGATTTTTTTGGTAGATTGTTTGAATATTATTCTATCAAGATTTTTTCTTTTAAATTTGTAGAGGAATGAATGTCTTTATCATCTTTGTATATAGGGAGCTGATAGAGGAAGAAAATGAAAGAAGAAGGAGAAAGATGCATGGAAGAAAAAGAAGAAGAAAATGCAAAAAGTAGAAGAAGTTGACATGGTAGCTAACGTGGCTAGTTTGGTGGTTACATGTATGCCACATGGGTGGAATCAGTGTCATGTATACTCAATCTATTAGAATTAATGGGATAGGACTAACAGTAAAATTTTTAAATACTTGTAAAACTTAATTGTTACAAATTGAGCACTAAGCACTTAATTATAAAAAGTATATAACTTTTAGGAATGCAAATATTGTTATCCCTGAAAATAATAAATAAAATCAAGTGATTGTGATGAAATTTAATACAACAATTGTAATTGAACTAAAGGAAATAAAAAGATACATTGATTTGGAATAGAAAAATTTTTTGATACCTAAATAATAATTACTTAAAATTTTAAAATTTACATAGTAGAAGTAACAATATATTTAAAAAAAATTAAGGTTAATAATTGAAAAATTATTAATTTCTTCTTTTGATTTTCACATTAACAAATAATTTACACATACATGACACTCCGCATGTCATGTCAATATCGGCACATGCTATTTTAACCATGGATAAATTTGTAACAAATAAAAAATTTATATATCAATTTGTCTCAATTTTAAAGGAAGATAGATTAGTAAAAGTGACTAAAGTTTAGGGTATGATGATGAAATAAGCCATTTTTGTCTTTTAAAGCTTTGATACTTATCCAATTCAAAGGCTATGTAAATTTAAGGACATCCATTTCAATCACAATATGTTTTTATCTTAACCATGTACAAACAACTTAATGTTGCAAGAAAATACCAACTAATGAAAGATGGGCATATGTCCTTTTGACTTTAACATTGATCGAGTTTCCACCTCATCTGAAGATGATCTCAATTTTGAAACTTGTCATTATGGCTTTCTCCCTTAAAACATGTCTAATGACCACCTTGGTTACTCTCTAGTAGCTACCAAGCCATTGACATGCATTAAATGCAGCAGTTTGCATGTAATGCGCCTTAAACACCTCCCTTGATTCTCTATTCTCCTACCACATACTAAGTATAAGTTTCCCATGAGTTTTACTATTCACTTATACCTCTTAAACTAGCATAAAAAGGATGTTAGCCACTTGAAGACAACCTCTACTCTCCTCTAAAGGTATAAAAGAGACAAAACAATAAAGTACTGTCTTTTTCTTCTCTTCTTTCTCTTTCAAGGTACCATCTTCTTCTTCTCTTCTTTCTCTACTACTTTTATCTTCTTTTCTCTGAAACCAGACAACCAATGAATCTATGAACAACATTCTTCTTCTTATTAGACCATCACATTCTATTTGATCTTTCACTTTATTCACCATTAATCTAGTCCCTTATGTTGGAAATCATCATACTATCCTAATCGTCGAAAGGGCATTGGGCTTCCCAAGCCCTTAGTTCACCTTTTATTCTTCCTTTTATACCTCCTATTGATGATATGGAGATTGAAAAGAGGTTGAGCTAGAGAAGATAGGATTGGGGGACCATCAAATTGGCATTGTTTGTGGGAAGAAGAATTTTTTTCAATATATATATATATATAAAGTAATTATTATCTTAATTAAATAGGGAATGGTTTCTATTTTTGATTTTTAATCAAACCAAAATGGGAAGATGGTAAATACACCAAAAACATTTTGGTAAGTGAGGAGTTACCAAAAACGTTTTGCTAAGTGAACCCTAATTAAAAAGTCTATAAATATATAATATTCTCTAAGGTTTTACAAACACTTTTCATTTTTCTCTTCAGAATTCATTTTTCACTTTAAGAAAAGAAAACCATAAAATTAAAAGTGAGACTTTTAAGAAAATGAATGCTAGCACACACTCATTTTGATTGGAGGCAGTTCATGTGGATACTTGTAGAGGATGTAGCCTTTTGAAGATGTCTCAATTCGGTTAAAAACATTAAAAGCTCGAGGTACGGTGTCATTGGAGTGAACCCCCTCTCTTCCTTCAACAATCTTACCTCCTTTTCACATTTGTTGTAAGATTTTGAAAACCTTAAATCAATCGGTTAATCAAATTATATGGATCCTATTTCGGGTTTATGAATAAAATTTTTATATTTTCGCTACGTTTATAACTGGATCAAAAATACTAAGATGACATATATTATGTTAAATCTTAATATTTGATTATTTTCTGAGCACTCTTTTATTTTGATATTATGTATTTATAATTTATGATTAATTCCTTGAGTGCTCCTTGGTACATGATCTATTTCTTGATGTTGGACACTCATTAGGTAATTTCCTTATGCACTCACACTCTTATTTTATTCTTCAACATAGGTATTTTAGTAGTATTTTGGTATAAAATAAGGTAGTAGTGCAACAAACCACCATGAAAAATGAGATTATCCACATTGAGACACAAGTGAAGTATGTCATATGTCATGACACAGATATATAGTTTACATTCAAAGTTACAGTAGAGCTTATTGGGGTAGATGTGCACATTTCAGCTGTCAAGGAGTAGTATATGGATTTTATATGTACCATTATCCGAGTCTCATATGAAACTAGCACTAGAGTTTAGGTCACTTTGACCTAGATATGATGTTTAGCTAGGTTGGGATCCACTTTCTATCTTTTTGCTTGTGACCAAGCTTATTCTCCCTCAGATTGTGATCAACATACATTTTTTCTCAATGTTAGGAAGGGGTTGACTTCAGTTATGGCTAGTGATGTGTTGGAGGATAAAGCACATTTTGCACACTCTAAGGGAGATGCTAGAGATAAAGGGTTATCAAAGTTCATTTGATGTATTTTATTTTGCTTATACTTTTGTAGAACTCGTACTCTTGTATCTATATTAAGGATGTTATTGTTTAGGTAATCAGACACCTTATCATGTGTGTGTGTGTGTATGTGTGTGTGTGTGTGTGTGTATGTTAAGTTATGAAATCAAATGGTACTTGCCATCTTTGAATTATTTGGAGTTAATTATTAAATTAAATAATTATGTCATCTATAACTCTAAAGAGATTGTTACTTAAAATGGATTATTGTAGATTTGCGTGATTAGTCTTTAGATAATGCTCCTCTCTAACGGTACCATCATTCGGTTGGGATGTCCGGGTGAGGTATTGGAGGGGACAGGTGTTACATCTATTATGCAATTTTAAAACTTTAATTAACTATTAATTTAGGTATCAAAAGTTTTTCTAACCCAAATTACTGTATCTTTTTTTTTTTCTTTTAGTTCAATTATAGTTGTTACATTAAATTTCATCACAATCACTTTATTTTATTTATTATTTTAATAAGTTGAAATCATAATCATGTAAAAAAAATCCAACAAAAATTTTAAATGAATTTTTATGAATATTTGTGAAAACATTTTTAAAAAAATAAACACAATTATAATTATAAACAAATTTCAGATTGCTAAATATAATTTAAAATTAAATAAAATTGAAATAATGAGTGAAGTTGATATAATCTGCAAAGAAAATGAAAATTAAGGATATATTTGCAAATAAGATGAAAGTTAAGGATAAAAAAATTATTAATTTCTTCTTTTAATTCTCACATCATCAAATAATTTACACATGTATGCAATATTAGCATGCCAAGTCAGCATGGGTATATATTATTTTGATCAAATATAGATTTGCAATAAATTAAAAAATTTATATACCAATTCACCACAATTTTAAAATTATGATAAATTGACAAAAATAACTAAAGTTACTGTTAACCCTTCAATAAATAATGATAGTACATCATAATTAAACCAATCAAGGATAAATTTTTTAACAAAATAGTAATTTTTTTTAATATTCGTCAATTGCGTTAGGGAACCTTTTCCTTATCCATCTTGAAAAAAATGCACTACCCCTAGTGATTATATTAAACCACAAAATAATTTTTTAACTAGTTGTGAATCTGTGTGTTACAAGAACTTTAAATAATATACACATTTTGATATAATTATTAAATAATTTTAATAAATTTAAAACAACAAATTAATTAAATATAAAAATGAAAAATTTGAAAGTTATTATAACAATTTTATTTAATAAGTTTTTATTAAAATAAGAATTTTTATTGCCATTATTTTGAAATATAATAGAATTTATTTTGAAACTATGAAATTACTATTGGAGTATGTACAATAGTAAAAAAAATTAAAAATAGAATTTCTACTGGTTTTAGTTTAAATGATTGAGTGATTTAAAATTAAAAAAAATACATATTACATAAAAAAAAGTTTTAGAATTTGAGTAGTATTAGAATATGTATAATAATATTTTAGTTAAAAAAAAACTAAAAAACTATAATAATAAATATTTTATTTTTAATAAAAATCATAATGTTTAAGAATTTGACATATTAAATTTTAGAGTGAATACTCAAATATGAAGATAGACACTTATTGTATATATACACCGGGGGGGGGGGGGGGGGGGGGTGAGGTGATAAACAAAATTACGAAAAAATCTTCAGTCATTATTATATAAAAATTGGATAATTTAATCATTTACTAATAAAAGTAACATTAAATTAATTTTAATATAATTGAAAGTCTATTTCCTATTTTAATTAGGTTAACTTATATTTTATAGGATTTCTATTTAAATTAGGATTAATGTTAAAATATAATTTTAATTTGATTGAAAGTTTATTTCTTATATTAATTAGATTAACTACTATTTTATAGAATTTCTATTTAAATTAGGATTAATGTTTAGATATATTAAATACAATTGTATTTAGATCATGGATTTCTATCTGAATTAAGATTAACGGTTAAATTAAGTCTATAAAAGACAAGTACTTTATTTTATAATTGCATCACTTGAAAATATTTTGAAAGAGTTTGTAGTTTTTATATTTGATGAAATCTACATAATGCATGTCTTGATTGATCGTGACTGTATATAGGTATGTTTCAATGACATACTGATTTTTTTTTTTTTGTAATTTGTATGTATTGTTTTTATTATAATTTCATGTTGTGACCCTCCAATCTTAATGCATGTCTTTTTTTTCCCATTGAGCTTGCAAATTCTGATTTCTAATAGAATTCAAAAACATATGTTGTTTAATTTCTTCTCATGACCTATCTCTAGCTATAGCTATAAACACATGTTTATTTCATAATTTTTCTATTCTTCGAAACGCACTACCCACCAATTCTAGGATTATTTTATAGTTTTGTTTTAATTTGAAGTTTTTTTGTTATGTATAAATAGACTTCATAATAATAGAAATCCTTAAATTGTTTGAATATTTTTTTAGAAATAAATTAAATTAGACATTTATTTAGAGATGTATTTTTTAATAATAAAAAAATTAAGATTATAAAATTACTTTTATTTAACAATAATATGCTTAATTGTTTATTTATTATATATCATAAGTCAAATGAATTTTTTTTTTACGTGTTATATATATATTACTAGAACAAGTCCAATTATATTCTTTATTAAAGTATGATGTAGGACTGTGTTTTTTTTCTTAAATATTGATATGATGTGTAAAATTATTAAAAACTATCATGTATCTGTGTGTTACTTAGACTGCTTGTTAATATAATATTTATTTAGTATTAAAAATTTAAATTATTTATTGATAAATAAAGGCAATAGTTTGTATAGAGAGTATATATATATAATGAAGGATTTTAACTCAAATAAATACAATAAGTAAAAAAGAAAATATAGAGATTATGTAGTATATTTTTTTAATACAATAAATTGTTTGTATTTGTTCTAAATGTCTAAACCTTAAGTAAAATTTGTTATAGTTTCATACACATGTATCGCTTTTACTTTAATATAGAATTAGTTTCTTATTTATCCACCAAAGAATTATTATTTTAATAAAAAGGGTGTAGTTTTACTACCAATGGTTGAGGAGCATCACTCTATTGGCACATGATCCATGGAACTCTAATCTCAAGTGACTCCACCGTGTTAGCACTGCTGGATCCTTACTCCAACATTGGACTTATATGTAAATGATTATGCATTGCAACCTGTCATATTAGGTGAACCCAATTAAAAGTGATTATTTTAGATTTGGATAATTTGGGTTTTAATGTATTTAAAGGGTGTGGGTCCTTTAATATGTATAGACTAGTGGGTAATTTCTATTTTAATGATGGGCTACAATAAAAATATCAAAATATAACATAAAAGTTATTTATATATAGGTGGTCATAGTCCCTAGGTCATATGTATCAATATAATTTTGCTTCTTTCAAAATCCCATCATTAGAGAGAAACAAAGAGAGAAAACATAAAGGCATTCTCTTAGAAAACATATTGACCTGGATGGCTAGCCACATAATTCTAAGGGGATTATAATCATGGATTTATGTACGCTTTTGCTACTAATTTGCTCTAATTTCTATTAATTTAACATGACATTAGATTTCAGTGTTTTACTCAATTTTGTGAATTTTTTTAACAAGTAGTATTAGAACTGCTCATGTTGAATTATTAGGAATATGTTGTTGTTTATTTGGTGAATTTAATTTTAGATATAGATGGCTTCATGATTTTATTGGATTAAAGGTGATATGCGGATATTAAATACAGGTTGATGGGTTATATATATATGGATTTAGTTAATAAAAAAAATTCATTTGCTAATGTTGTCACTTTGGTCCATTACTGATTTTTGTTTTGCCATGCAAGTGTATATATACATACTTGCACATTTATGTTTCATTGCCAAATGTGTATATATATTTTAATAGCCCTATAAAGGGGTGAATAGTGATTTTGATAAATTAAAAGAAAATTAAGAAAAATTAATGAAGGATTAAGGGTCAAGAAGATAGAATAAAAGCACTTAAGGAGTTCAGTTTATCAACAAACCTACTTCTCCACCTGACTCTCCTAAGTTAGGACTTTTGAATCACCACAATCTACTCACTTAAATTTATTTTTACACACTTGAGTTTTAGGCTCAACTCTAACCTTATAATCAAGAGTTTTAAGTCTAACTCTAAACCAATTCTCAAGTATTTTCAATAGGAGAACACTTAAAATTTTCACACTAGAATAAGACCTCACTTCCCTTTTCTAAATCCCATAAAATAGAAGAAGAATAAACTCTATTCTAATATGAAACCCACTCATATAAGAGTTAATGAATATAAAGAAAGTAAATATGAATTTTGAATGCCCAATTGAATTCTAAGAATAAATTTTCAACAACAAAGTATCAAAATCTTGAATGAGGTTTCAAGAGTGATTTTTATACTTGAGCATCATAGTTATAACCGTTGGAGTCATTAGGTTCATCCTCCTTCTTCTCTAAGCTTTATTTAATAAAATGCAACTTTTTATAGGATAAGAGCTACTCACAGTTGTGAGGGGAGGCTCACGATCATGAGGGATAAAAATATAGCCATTGGAGTAACAAGTGACCATTGTGTCCTGAGATGAGGTGGTGTCACAGGCTAGTTCTATTATTTTGGCTTGATGAAGTTCCATATGGTCACAAGTTAAGGAAGCCTGCTCATAACCATGAGGGTAGGTCATGAGGGGTTTGGTCTTTTTTACTTTTTAAGGCTTTTGATGCTCGTGGTCTGGATGATGCAGTCATGAGCTAGTCATGGTCTAGATACCCCTACATATGATCATTAGAGGTTTTTGATTTTTTACAAGTTAATGAGCCTTTAAGTCTTCAACTCATAAGGATGGCTCTCGATCATGAGCCTTGCTCATGAGGGATGCTTGTAGGCTTGTTTTGAGCATGTTTGGGTTCTTTCATAGTCCCAATTAATCCTTGATGATTATTAGCCTTTATAAGGACTTTGTTTTTTTATATTTTAATAAGTTAAAAGCCTTGAGCCACTTTACTTTGATTCTTTGTATTTAATTGAATCTAAAAACACACTTAAATAAAAAAAAGTTTATTCAAATCATTTGTTAAATTCAAAACTTAGAGATTGAACAAACCTAAGGTCAATAATCTTCTCCTTTTTACTTTGACAAATAATTTGAAGGTGTATGTTTTGTATAATCAATTGAAGTGTATAAAGTGTACATTGCTCTCGCTTAATTCAAGCACTAAGTTAAAAGAAATAAGAAGATATACCTCCTTTTAGTGTGTGCATAAATATTTGTGTTTGTATATAAATTTGGTTAAGGAAAATCATATAGACTTTAGAAAACTATATAGAATCTCATAAAGTAAATAAGCATAATGATAACAAGTACTTAGCATTATCAAATGCACATATATATCTCCCCCTTTTTCAAATATCAAAAAGAAGAAGCTAAATGAGTAAAAAAAATTTCATTAATGACTAATAAGGCAAGTACATGGAATAAAAAGATATAGTCTAAAGATAAAACAAAATAAACATAACATTAAGGAAACAAACTAAATAAACATCAATCACAAGCTAAACATAAACTAAGTAATCTAAAAGAGCATCTAGGAACTTGGATCAACAACTTATTCATTTAGGAGGAGACGAAGTGCATTGCAAATTATGATAGGCATACATATGATGAATATTATATTCCACATGATCCATTTGCCTATTAAAGTGATTAAGCCTATAGTTAACTTAATCAAATTGATTGTTGAAGTTGGATTCAATAATAGAAAGACAATCAAAGAAGCTTCCAACCCAAGCATGTTCATTATTTATGCTTTATGAGGAAACGAGACCTCTTGCTCTCTTTCTTGAAGGTATGGGAGGTTGAGTTTATGTAGGTGCTTGTGCTTCCTTAATACTAACCCTTTGAAGTCCTAAAGTTCCTATTTGCTCAATGTCCTTAAGGTCTTGATTAAGATCTTCATCTAGTACTTCTTCCTTAACCTTCCACATCCATTGGTTGCCCACCTTTTTTAATTGGTTGGAAGTTTTGAGAAACTTTTCATCAATGAGAGAATAAGTGATGGACTCAAGATGTTCATAATCAATTTTGAAGTTTTGAGCAGTTTTATTCATTATCCCCTTAATGCAAATTACATTACTCACATTATCGCTCAGTAACTGAAGTCTCAATTACAACCATCTTTCTAAAGTAACACCAACATTTTCTTGAATGAAATGAAGAAGAAAAAGGTCATCAAATGAGATTGTCTCATTGCTTAAACCTCTAACATGAAAGGAATAAGTGATAAAGTGATGAATGTACCAAAAGACTTTTAAAGGAGAGTGAGGATGATTTGGAATGACCTGCAAGGAAGCCTCCTACATTAGGTTTGACATTATTGACCTAAACTAAAGGGTGTTAGAGGATTCAAGCCCCTTATGCTTGAATGCAAAAATATTATCAAATTCTTCTTTGGTTAGAAAATGATCCCTTCCCCCAAATTTGAAACACATGCTATACTAAGGATTTTGTTCATTGACATATTGAGTTCAGGCAAAAGGAAGAAAATAACTCAATGACTAAAAAAGGAATAGTGATGAGAGGAGTAAAGGCAAAAGTGAATATACCAATTCTTTTAAGTAGAGATTTCACTTTATCATAGCAACCAAGTGATTCTAAGGCAACATTAGACATGTATCTAGATGGAATAAATTTCCTCTTTGAGAATTGAGTGGCCCTTTGCCTGATTTTAGTATTGGTGTAGGAGATTGGAGGGTTCTTTTTACATTGCTCTTTAGTGGCCCTCCTTGCTTTAGAGGGTTGAGAGGAGAAGGGAACTTCCTTTGGATTAGTCTTCTTCTTTAGTGCCATTATGAGAGTGAATGGGAATATAAACAGTGAAAAGAGTAAAGAAAAGTAGTAAGGATTTGGAGAGGATGGTAGATCAAGAGAGAAAAGAGAGGAAAATATGCAAAAGAGTAAGGTTAGAGAGAAAGGGATAAAAAGGTTTTTATAAAGAAGAAGAATGAATAAAAATAGTTCATTAATTAAGTCAAAAAATAGTTTTGAATGTATATTTCCATTTGGAATTAGAAGAAGAGAAAGAGAAGTTATAATTCCAATGGAATTGTGACTTCTCACCTATCAAAGATCTCTTCATAGTTAGGTCACGATTGTGAGCATTGCCCATGAGGGGTAATAATAGCTTAAAATTAAGTGAGTTATGAGCAATTGTAGCCTTTGTAATGACTCATAACTAAAATGCCCTTAAGCCCCTGAACTTTTTTAAAAAAGAAATTAGGTCCAAAAAATATTACAATTTAGTCCTTATAAACTAATTGACATTGAATTTGAATAAATTTAAAGGAAAATTGAATTCAATAAAAACCAAAGCTAGGTTTATTCATAACTGAGCATGTAAATACGCATTTTAATGAAAATTTTATTTTGATAATTGTCAAAAAAAATTTTTAACAAAGTTTGTGAGAAAGGAATGAAGCTTCAAAAGATAATGTAAATAATTTCAAAAGATCAAGTATGCATGTAGCTCAATTTCATGGAAAAAAAATATCATATTTTGCACTATATGCAAGCATTCAACTCAATAAACATGTGAATTAATTTCAAAGAGTGTTCATTCATCTAGCAATAACACAAATAAGAATCACATAAGTGTAGGTCACTTAATGAAATTTAATCTCTCCTCATTGAGATGTTTAGTGAAAATACCTACAAGTTGATTGTTTGTATCAAAAAATTCAAGCAAGATATCAACATATTGCATATGATCTTTAAGGAAATGATGTCTAATGTCTATGTGTTTGGTTCTTGAGTGTTGAATGGAGTTTTTACTAAGGTTTATAGCACTTGTATTGTCACATTTGATTAGAATGTGATCAAGTTCTTTACCATAGTCCCTAAGTTGTTGTTTTTGCCACAATACTTGTGAGCAATAATAACTAGCCACCATATATTCATCTTCAGCCATGGAAAATGCAACCAAAACTTGTTTCTTACTAAACTATAAGACTAAACATTGTCCTAGAAATTGACAAGTTTTGAAAGTGCTTTTTCTAACTAGTAAGCTACTAGTAAAGTCCGCATCCAAATAGCTAACTAAGCCAAAGGTGTAACTCCTAGGATTCCAAAGTCCTAAATGCATAGTTCCATTAAGGCATTTGAAAATTTCCTTAATGGAATTTAAATGTGACTCCCTAGGACATGATTGAAGACATGCACACAAACAAGTAGCAAACATGATATTTAGTATACTTACAGTAAGGTAAAAAAGGGATCCAATCATACCTCTATACCTCTTTTCATCAACCAATTTCCTATTCTCATCCTTAGTGAGTTTAATGGTGTTACTCATAGGAGTCTTGCTTGTCTAAGCTCCTTCCATACCAAACTTCTTAAGAATGTCCCTTGTGTACTTAGTTTAGTTTATGAAAATCCCATCCTTGCATTACTTGATTTGTAATCCAAGGAAGAACTTAAGCTCATCCATCACGCTTATTTCAAATTCACTTTACATTCGCTTAGAAAATTTCTCACACAAATAATTATTAGTAGTACAAAAAATGATGCCATTAATATATATTAGAACAATAAGTAAATAATGGTTACCCCCTTTGTAGTGTCATAAATGATGAGGTCTTAAGGATAAGCTTCCTTGAATTGCCACTCTTTTGAAAGGTCATCCTTTAAGGTTGGTTGAGTACTTTCCTTATCCTCTTCCTTATTAGGCTCACCAATTTCCAAAGGTTTGTTGACATCTTCTGTTAGTGATATGCAATAGGTTAATCATGTATGACCATGTTTTGACTTTATCATTTTATTTAATAAAGAGGCATTTTTCATTATCATTTTATGTGATGATAATTACCTGAATAGTCAATTCTTACTAAGTTCATCAAGTATGTGACTTGATAGTAAAACTCTTAGATTAAATATGAGTTCTATTCAAATTATCCCTAGTCATAACAATGTATTAAGACTAGTATAGTGTTAATTAATGATTATGTTTTACTAATCATGAATATGAGATATTAATTCAACTCATAGGTACTTATTTGAGAAATAAAGTTTTGGATTGACCCATCATGAGAATACTATATAGATAATTGTCATAAGTAATTCTCATCATAGTAATATTGGCTTAATCCTCTCACCTTAAAATCACTATGGATTTCTATATAACTATTTTGTATTTTGACACAATAGTACATTATCTTTAACCAGATGATAAAATAGGTTATTATTGGGTATAAAATGAGTTATGTGAGGAATGTGAGAGATTGAAAAGGAATTTGTCCCTCATTTAATATTAGTAAGATATCTATGGGCCCCTTGATAAGATAGACTAAGAAAAATGCATGGGCATGCTCTAGTAAATTGATAAAGAGTTATCATTCTTAGTCTACTTGGAATTAAGAAATTATATGATTGAATTCTATAAGGATGACATAATCTATGCCTTATATTCAAATAAGATATCATGTGACGAATGGACTGAAATATTCACTGTATATTTGGTTATGTTGGATTATTGACGTCACATGACTTAGGTAGTCATAATGTCTTGCTAGAGGCCACTTATGATGTGTAGGCCTAAATAGAGATTTATGGTCCACTACCAACATCATGTGAACCTATAGGGTCACACACTTGAATAAGCCCAAAATGAATATGGGTTTAACAAGCCTAAAAATGCTCTATGGAAATAAATAAATAAAATATTTATTTATTTAAGGTAAAGGTTATTTTAAATAAATAGAATATTATTTTTGATTTAATTTTAAATAAAATCAGAATAAGAATAAGTGAGAAATTACCAAAAGGTCATTTGGTAAGTGACTTAAATGTCTATAAATATGCTATATTATCTAGGGTTTTAAATACTTTCATTATTCTGCCACCAAATTCATTTTCTCTCTATTAGAAAACAAGAACACATAGTTCTTTTTATTCTTGATTTGTGAATAATCAAGAGAAGGTGCTAGCATACAAGTATTCATTTTCAAATTAAGGGTTGTTCATATGGACACTTGTGGATGATGGATTTTTTTGGAGACGTCTCAATTCGAACTACCAAATTATGTATGGATTCCTTTCATAAATCTTGCCCCTTCTGCATTTATAGTAAGATTTTGAAAATCCTAAATTTAATCAATTAATCAAATTACTTGGATCCAGGTTTGGGTTTATGATTAATTTTTTTAATTTTTTGCTATGTATGGAATCACAAAACCCAACATCTTCTTGCTAAATGTTCATTTCCATAAAATATTCTATAACATTGTCAACACTAACAAAATCCTTTCTAGGATTAAGTGGGTTATATTCATCAAATATAATATATAAATACTATAGATCTTTTGTTAAAGTCTTTATATTCTTTGTTGAAGATGGAACAACTTAGGAAAATTCATTCATCGACTTTAGAGTTAAATTTTTCAATATTTTCCTTAGTGTTTAATATAAAGCACTTGTATACAAATACTCTAAGATATGAAATTTTTGGCTTTTTGTTGTTTCAAAAGCTCATAAGAAGTTTTATTTAAAATGGGCCTTTTGAAAACTCTATTTATTATGTAATAAGAAGTGTGAATGGCTTTTGTCCAAAAGTATAATGGTAAGCTATACTCATAAAGCATGGTCCTATCCATTTCCAATAGAGCCCTACCTTCCTTTCAACTACCCCATTTTGTTGAGGTGTTCTAGGAGAAGAGAAAACATGTGAAATATCATTTTCATTGCAAAAAGTTTTAAAAAATTCATTTTCAAATTTGGTTCTATGATCACTTCAAATAGATGAGATGCAAAAACCTTTTTCTTTTTGAACTTTTTTGAAAAACTTTCAAAAGCTTTAAATGCATCATTCTTACGAGCAAAGGATTACACCTAAGTGAATCTAGAGTAATCAGTAACTAGAACATATTCATAGTGTATTCCACCCAAGCTTGCAACTTTAGTTGGTCCAAATAAATTCATATGTATTAGTTTAAGTGGCTTAGAAGTGGATACTACATTTTTTAGCTTATAAGAAGATTTGGATTCTTTTCCTTTTTTACGAGCATCACAAGTCTTATCTGTTGACCTTCACAATAATCAATCTTAATTTTGATCTTAAAAAATTTAATTTTTAGTATTTAATTTTTTTAAAGTGTGTATAAGTTAGGACTCTATTGGAAGTTAAAATGAAGTATGAATATCTTGGGCTAACTCGACCTCTGAGATTCAATGAGGCTTTTAACATCCTTAAAGCTTCATAATGAGAAAGTTATCTTCTTTACATTTGAATTAAACATCTTGTGCTTTTTTTTAATTGGGCTTACTTGTTAAAATTTGAGTTTATTTAGGTATGCAAATATTAATTCGAAATCAACTTATGCAACTGCCATTCTAGATTGTACATCTCTTATTATTTTAGATATATCTTCAGCTAAAGAAATCTAATTTAGGTGATTCAAATTGATATAAAAATCTAAGTTAAATATCTACAACTTTTATGAAGAAAGTGTAGGAAAATTTGAACGTCTCCAATATAAAATCACGGTTTCAACTCATGCATAGCTGTTTGATAGTAGTCTACATTTTAGATTACATAGCTCTTAGTATTTTGGATATATCTTAAGATATAGAAATCTAATTGAGGTATTAAAAATGATATGGAAAGATAAGTCAAATATCTATAACTTTTATGAAGAAAGTATGGGAAAATTTGAACATCTCCAGTAACCAATCACGGTTTCAATCCATGCATAGTTGTTTAATAATAGTCTGGCATTTAAGATGAATATCTCTTAGTATTTTGGACATATCTTGAGCTAAAGAAGTCCAATTAAGATGATTTAAAATTATATGGAAAGCTAAGTCAAATATCTACAACTTTTATGAATTATATATAGGAAAATTTGAACTTCTCTAGTAGCCAATCACGGTTTCAACCCATGCATAGCAGTCTGACAATATTACTTTCAATAATTCAAAATTATAAATGTTGGATTTAAAATATAGATGTTGGACACATTAGTTTCACCTCCAAAAACTATATTTTTGAGTTCTTATCTATATAAACACCTCTAGAGCTGAATGGAAGTTAAGACATTTTTGCTTATTATCATTCTCTATTTTAACATTCATCAAAGCTCTCAAATTCTCAAATATTCACTCTTTTTTTATAATTCTTGTGAGAGTTGTTGTGTGTTAGAAATATAATTTCTCTTCATCTTAAATCTTAGGATAGATTAGTAGGGAAGTGAGAATTATTTCTAAAGAAATTGGTTTAAGTGTTGTCCATTGAAACACTTGGGATTTGTTTTTTGAGTGAGCCTTGAAACCTCAAGTTGTAAGTTTATAAGAGTGAGCCATAAAACTCCTGTGTAATATCAATCTTGTGAATAAGATTGTGGGTGATTGAAAATTCTAACTTGGGGATAAGTTTGGTCGAGACGTAGGATTGTTGTTGAATCCAAACTCCTTAAATCATTGTGTTCTTCATTCTACCTTCTCAACATTCTTTCAATTCTTGCAAAATAATAATAATAATAATAATAATAATAATAATATTATTATTATTATTATTATTATTATTATTATTATTATTATTATTATTTTATTTAATAGCCCTATTCACCGCCCCCCCCCCCCCCCTCTTAGGCTTTTTCATTATCCTTAGTGAACTTGAGTTTGGGTAACCTAACCATAAGTTCATGCTTATTAAGGTCATCCAAAAGCTCAAAATTTACATGTTCTAATCTTATATGTCATGTCCATGTGTCATGGGAGATAGACATCAAGCATTTAATGTCTTTGTTATCAATTTTATTCAAGTAAAAGATATAAACATTGTCAACCCTTTCACCACTAGAAGTTATTTTTCTTTATCTAAGCTACTAACAAAGAAATTTTTAAGATAGAAAGTGACTTTATTTCCAAAGTCACATAATTGACTAATACTAAGTAAATTATGCTTAAGACCATCAATAAGTAATAGATAATGAATTGATAAGGATTGAGCATTACCAATTTCTCTAATGCCTACTATCTTTCCTTTGGCATTGTCTCCAAAGGTGACATGACCTCCATCCTTAGCATCAAGTCTATTGAATTGCTCTTTATCTACCGTCATGTGCCTTAAACATCTACTATCAAGGTACCACTTGCTTTTAACTCGTATGGACTTTAAGCACACCTACACAACATAATTCAAACATTCTTTTAAACCCAAATCTTTATTGATCTAGGTTAGTTAATCTAAAAGTTTTCCAAAGGAAGCAATTGTAAGTGTAATCTTCTATAGAAACACATAATAGTAGTGTGACCTTTGGTGATACAATAAAAGCATTCAACATTAGCAAATTTATTTCTTCTAGGAGTATATGATTTTTGTAGATTATAACGCATGTCTTTTGTTTTATGTGTATTTATTATTATGTGGGCTTCTTAATGGCCCTTTGTGCCATAGGAGTGGAATCATATATACATTGATAAGGGCATTTTTTATAGTAAGGTGATTGTGTAGCATGCTTAGGAGTTTTTTTTAGTGTATATGTAAGCATGTCTATATTGGAGCCTTTTGCCTTATACCTTAGACCTTTGTGTCAAGCAAGGTTGAGTTTTGGAAGACTTAGCCTTAACACTAGGTGCATAAGACAATTTAGCCTTAATGGATTAAGTCATTAAAGGTTTAAATATAGAAGGAGAAGATTCACTTGAAGCTTTAACAAACTTGATATGTGATGATGATGAGGGAGACATTCTATTTATATGTCTAATTCCATGGTTATTCCCATAGAGTTTTTAGGAATCAAAAAGACTATCTAAAGTTTATTTTCCCTTTTGGAATTTAAAAATGGAATTCTTTAACTCTAACACTTCTTTAGAAAGCTTAAGATTCTCATAATTAGCTTTCTTGAGTTAGTCTTCCAAGGAGCTAGAAGTTTTTAAATCATTTGCAAGTTTTCCATTTGATTCAATAAGTTCAGAAAAATCATTTTTCATGTTTTTAAACTCCTTAGACAAGTTAGATAACTCATGCTTATAAAGCTTTTTCTTAGAGCGTAAGTTTTTATAATTAAGGAGTTTTCTCATAATAAAGCTCTCATTATCATCCTCATCATTATAATCATCATAAGAAGAGTGAGAAATAGATGGTACCTTATTTTTATCTTCAAGAACCAAGAAACAAAGGTTAGCCACTTCTTATTACTCCTCTTCCTTTTTCGATTCGGAGGAGTCATCCCATAAAGCTTTTAAAGCCTTCTTTTTCTCCTTTGCTCCATTGTTCTTGAATTTGAGTTTAAGGCACTAACTTCTAATATGTCCTAGTGTCTTGCCACTTTTTGTTATCTCTTTTCCTTAAGAAGCTTTTCCTTTTCAAAAACTTCTTGAATATTATAGTGATCATGGTTATCTCATCATCATCTTCACTTGCTTCTTAAATACTTGTCAATACAATCCCTTTTTCTTTTCTTCTTTTTTTCCATTCACATCTTCTCTTTATTTTAGGATATGCTCATGTATAAGATGCTTCCTAATAAGAATTTCGGTTGAAAGAGTTGAGAGGGCATGAGCTTCCTCAATTGAAGTAACTCTAGACACTAAATCCTTTTTAGATTGGATTCTTAGAATCTTATTGTTTACTTCTTCCTTGGAGAAATATTTTCCAAGTTTCTTGAGGTCAGTAAGAAGAGAGTTAAGGTGATTTGTCATCTTTGTTATTAATTCTTATGGCTTTATCTCGAAGCATGCTTTGACAAAGATGAGACTATGTTTGGTGGCAGGGAGGCCTAATAACCTTAGAAAAATGTAGTGGGAGAGCTAAAATTTTATAGAAGTAGGTGTAGATGGTGGGGTTTAGCATGTGTCAAAGATTTTAGCAACCATGACACTATTTGAGCTTAGGGCTTCAAAGAACACACTAACCACTGTCACAAAGACATGGCATGGAGATGAGGAGTTGCCTCTCAGGGTAATAACTAGAACAAATCAAAAGTGGTGATACTCGATTGTCTAATGAAAGCTAGCACTATAACCAGGAGATTTTGGATACGAAATACTAACTTATTTTAGTCCAATGTTCATTTATATTTACTTTATAAATTACTATCTTACCCTTTATTTACGTGCAATTTCATATAAACACTTATTTAAACAATTAACTCTAGGCAAACTAGTCATGAAAAAATATGTAAACAATGCATTCATTTAAGTTTATAATCCCTAAGTTAGTCTAATCTATATTAAATTTAATTAAATGGGCTAAATCTACATGTTTTAATTTACAAGTGATCCTGAAGACTAATTGGCTTAATTTCTATTCAATTTTAATTAACGATCCTAAGTCTACTTATTTTAATTCTAAAAATAGGCCTAAATCTAAAAATTATGAAGTATTTAAATTAATGAGCCTAGTTCTACATGTTTTAATTCTAAGGTGATCTTAAATCTACAAGTTATGGAAAAGGGTTTAAGTTAATGGGCTAAATCTAAATTAATTAAATTAAACTAAAGTGGACCTATATCTAGTTAACTAAATGGGCCTAAGTTATCTCTAACCTAATTTCTAATTAATTATAGGCCTAAAATGTATTTTAATTAATTAAACCTAGTCCTAATTAAATTAGTAAACCTATTAAAGAAAATGTGAATCTAATTGTTAAACCTAAAAAAAAGCATAAAAATATAAGCTTAAGGAAAACATAACAAAACATAATATAAAAATCATAAAAATTAACAAATCGCATATGGAAATAAAATAATTAAAAAAAAATTAATCAAGATGCATAAATCAAAAGAATAAAAAAAACATGAAAATAATAAACTAAACTATATAATAAATAAACTACATTAATAATGAATTGAATGATATCTAACCCTAATTAAATTATATGCAACTTAAATTTACTATAGCCACCATTAATTTTAATTAAAGTTTTACTAGATAAACCTAATTTACTAATCAATTAATAAAATAAAAAAACATAACCACACATATATGATTCCACTATTCCTACTATTAAGACTATTCCAATGATCTATTGAAACTAAAAATTAATACAACCTAAAAAACTAAATAAAAAAATACAAATTAAAACAACCAAAATAATAATAGTAAATAAATAAAACCTAGAAACTATATTTAACTACAAAATTCAATCATGATATTCCATGGATCTTCATGGATTTTGTTTTTTACAGTGAATTCATCATGTAACTCCCTCCATAATCATAAAAACAAACACAAAAATAAATAATGATTAGTAATTAAACTAAATAAAAATAAAAATTAAATGAAAATAAAATAATCAAATAAAATAAATAGAAGAGGGTAGAAGAAGAGATGATTGGATGAATGTAGTATTGATTTGCTCTTCAGAGTGATATATATCATCGTTGTTTTTTTATAATAGATCTTCAATACTTGATTTTTCTTCCCCAAGAGTCTATTGCTTCTTCCTACAAGAATAGTACCTCCAAAGAAAACTTTTTAGTTGAAAACTGTGTAAAAGAAAAGAAGAGCCCGTCCCCTCTCTAGGAGAGTTGAGTTGGGTTTATATAGAAAACCCTAGCTAAACTCACGTGTCCTCCTGTGACTTTTCTCCTTCAAAGTGATAAAGTTTTGGTTTTATAAACACTTTAATTTCTTAAAAAATTTAGATAAATCATAGAACATGGATTTATCACATTATTTGACCAATTATAATTCAGAAAAAAAATTATTTACTGAAAAAAATACAAATGAAACACAATCAGGGTAGTATAATCTCAATCGGGATTATATAATTCCGATTGAAATTATGTAATTCCAATTGAAATTACATATTTCCAATTTATTTTATGTAATTTTGATCAGAATTATGTAATTCTGATTGGAATTACATAATTATGATTTTTTGAACTTTTAATTATAAAAAGACCCCTAAAAAGATTTAAACTTTTCAATTAGGTCCTTTAAGAAAATATTACAGTTAAGTCCTTAAAAAAACTAATTAAGTTCTTTTGAAAATGCATTTAACCTTTTGAGGTTTTAAACTTCAAGTCTTGAAGATACATTTATAATATTTTCATAATTGGAGTCCTCTATCACATCCACGCTCAACTATCCTAAAATTAGGTGCTTATAGTGGGTTTTCAGCGCCTTCCAGTGGATAGATTTTTGAATGTGTATGTATGTTTCCTATTGCTCCCCCTTTAAAATGGGTATGAAGACATCTATTTATAGTGCAAAAATCAAGGAAGAAGGGGTTATAGTTATGGTCATGTGCACATCCCTAGGACAGAGAGTGTGGCCATGCAATGTGCATGTGACTGCATGCTTGGCATATGGTCATGCATTACGCACTCGTGCGTAGTTATGCACACTTTCACATATTACACACTCAATTTTTTGCATTTTTGGGCTATTATGAGGTTGGTTCTTATTGTTTTTGGGCCTTCTGGATGCCTTTCTATAGTCCATTTTGTCTCATTCGGCCTCAATTTTAGCACTTGACACCTAGGAGTGTATGTACACACTTCTAAGCGACGCACACTAATCCTCGGGTTGTTTTGGACTTTGGGACTACTATCAGAGGTTTTGGAATCTTCTAAATATGTTCCTAAAGTCCATTTTGTTTAATTCGGCTTCAATTTTAGCACATAATACCTAGGGGTGTTCTAAGGATGTGTGCTAATCCTCGGGTTGTTTTGGACTATTATGAGACCACTTTTGGAGGTTTTAGAGCCTTATGGATGTGTTTCCAAAGTCCATATTGTTAAAATTAATTTCCATTTTTTCACGAAATTAGATCTCAGTCTGATGAAATGAACACAGACTCAACAAGCTACGTGTTATGAGAGAAGATTGCTCGAAATAAGCCTCTTATTATTCTAATAATTCATATTTCATAAGATCAGAACACAACTTAATGGCTCAATGGTCGATTTTGCACACTAGTGGGTTCGATTAAGGTTTTAAGGTTACATACTTCAGAGGTGTTATGAACAAGCATACTCTAGTCTTTTCAAAGATTCATTTCATCATTGGACTTTTTGTAGGACTATCAAATTTGAGGTATGCAAGTTTCCCTTTATCACTCTTTTTTAGAGAATTTCCATTTATCACTCTTTCTCAGAGCATAATTATTTATCGAATCAGTATGCACACTTATAACCATAAAAATTTGAGGCATTTGAATTTATGCACTATCCTAAAAATAGTTATTAATAGTTGGTTAATTCTAAAACTCAACTCATAATAGATCTCATATTGAGGCAACTATATATACATATACTTTAAAATAACACTTTTTTTAATACCTTGACAATCATAGTTACAACAGTTTCCTAGTCATAATGACAATAACAATTATGATATTCTCAAATCAAAGGTAATCACTATTTGAATATTACTTAAAATATTATTTTTATGCACTCATAGTATTATTGAAATTCAACATTTCAAAGGTTATGGTACATTGCCATTTTATTTAACCTTTTCTCACTATATAAGTTCCTTCACAATAGTTTAGTATCAAGGTTTTAAAAAATGTAAGTTTTTGGGTCATTTTCTCCAAATTATTAGTTTCAAGAGTGTAAAATATATTTCAATTGGATTTACTCCAATTGAATGTGAATTGAAGAAATTACATTAAATTTAGTTCACTAAGGTTCAAGATTTGTTAAATTTTATGTAAGAAAATGTATTTTACTAAAAGACCATTCTAACAGCAAAATTTTAGAGTTCACATATTTTTTAAAGTTATCAAGAACATTTTAAATTTTCTTAAGCTTAAAAAATCACTTCATTTAGAGTTGTAGAACTTAAGTTATGACCTTTGGAAGTTCACTACATGAACTAGTCTTACTAAAGTGCCTCCTCTATACTAAGGTGTCGTCTTACTGTACTGAGGTGCCTCCTTAGTGCTAAGTGTTATACCTTAAATTTGACTATCCCCAAAAAGGTCTAATGATGAAACAAACATCTGAAATGACTAGAGTCTGCTTGTTTGTAACACCTATGAAGTGTGCAACCTTGAAAAACTAACTGACGCCACCAATGTGCAAAATTAATCACTGAGCCATTAAGTTGCTGACCTTAAAAAATATGAATAATCAAAACAATGAGTAGCTTATTTCGAGAATTCCTTTCTCAGAACACTCAGCTTCTTAGGACAGTGTTCATTTCATTAAACTAGGACCTAACTTTGTGAAAAAAATGATAAATGATTTTGACAAAATGGACTCCAAAAACACGTCCAGAAGGCTCTAAATCCTTTAGAAGTGGTCCTAGAATGGTCCAACACAATCTGAGGATTAGCACGTGTTGTTTAGAAGTGTGCACAAAGCCATAAACACCCCTAAGTGTCATGCATTAAAATTAAGGTCGCATTTGACAAAATGGACTTTGAAAATGTGTTCGAAAGGCCCAAAAACCTTAGGAAACAACTATAAAAAAGCCCACATAAGCCTCAGTTGGAGCATGTAACAAGCGAGAGAAAGCGTGAGCACGCACATGTGCGTGCGGCCACACGCTACTAGCATTCAATATATAGCCACGTTCACTTCATGTGGCCACGTGCTCCATCATAGGGTCATGCACATAACCATGCCTATGCCCCCCTTTTCCATATATTTTTCACTATAAATAGACACAGCTACACCCAATTTTGAGGGGGAGAACAAGTGGAAACACACACACACTAAAAAATCTATTCGATTGAAGGTGTTGAAAACCCCTTTTCAGATAGTTTTTGCTCACCCACAACTTTTTTTTAGGTGATTAGATCACTTTTCCACCAAACCAAGCCTTAAATTTTTCAAAGCATGCTTCAAAGGTTTACAAACTAGCATCATTCTATTGTCATTTTGAACCTCTCAACAAGGAAAGCTTGATAATCCCTCGAAGCTAAAGCTTTAAAGCCCATACAAACTCAGTTGAATATAAGGACTACACAATCATTTTAGCATGTTTATTTTAATGCATTGCATTTCATTTTATTGTCACTAGCATTTAGGAATATTGTTGTGCTTGTGTGATGAGACTAGCAATTTTGCATGCTATATGAATAATCTATGCTTATCATGCTCATTGCATATCATCATTTTGCATCCTTTAGTTCTAAAACATGAAATCACATCATAAATATCAATATATGAGAAGTTCATATCCTAGAATATAGTCATCATGTTTTTGGTATAGTGATGAAATCATGAATCCCATATATTATCATCATAGCATAAATAATCATTGTAAACATGCATGATCATCTATATTTTGCTTACTCTTTCAATTGATCGAGTGTCCCTTGCTTATCCCATTGTTCATGTGATCGAGCAAGCTATGTGAATGGTTGCATTTACCTTAAAAATTCATCATATCTAAATTAGATTTACTTTTATGTAACTTATTTTTCCTTTTATATGTATTTTATTAGGAAAGCAATGTAATAGTAATATCTTCAACTTTATTATCTTCCATTATCTGATGAATTGTGAGAATGCTATACAACTTGTCATTACTAAAACTAAGGTATTGTAGTAGCTATACATCGAATATCATATAATGAGAAATAGTAAAAAAAGTAGATGCGATCCTCCAAACCCAAAAATCTCTACTAGGGACAATACTTATTGAGTGACTCGATGTTGTCCCTTTCTTTTCCCGATTGTCTAAAAATTAGATGGTGACTCCACAAAATCAAAAAGTGTTTCATTCCTCATGAGACCAATCATTTTTCCTTATTCAGTAAAGTTTCCATGTCCCTCCGAAATAAAATGAAAAGACCCTTACAAGACCAGTTTGCCTCGAAACTGAAAATAAGAAACTAAGTCGCTCACAGTGGTGACTCCACTAGGGACTTCTATGTAAAAGAGATCAACTTGAAAATGACTATTTCTCATTGTGAATTACTCAATTGTATAGAGCCCTTTACCACTGCATTAGCTCTACAAGTCATAGGGTGACGAAGATAAGGTATTATCACCTTTAGCCTTTACTCGTGCATTTGTCGGGCTCATCTGACTAGAGTCTGTAACCCAAGTCCTAAAGGGGGGCAATCGAGTTATCAAAAGAATGCTAGACTTACTAACTAGAGTTTGTAACCTTAGTCATATGGGGGCATTCTTGTTAAAGGAACCCTTAGCTTGTCACCCTAGCTCAACTCATGTAGATAAACCAGTAGTAACATCCACTAGGATTCCATTAAGTTGTGCATTCTATCCTTATCCTAATATTGTCCATTTGACCTAATATTCATAAAATGACATGACTTTCCTAGTGTCTATCATCGAATAACATTATAATGTCAGTTTTCATAGAATATTCATGCTCAGGACCACGTGATTCTTATATACTTTATGCAAGCCCGAAGCATGGGGAACGATAAGAATCATGTACCTCAGTTTGAATACTCTATATAAACTAACAAAGAATGACATCCCTCAATGACAAAACCTATAAGACATCATCCATTTATCCTTATCAGATTAAATGAATAGGTTAGGAATCCAGCTAAATTGTGGACCTTTATGTTGGTAAAATCAAACTATAAACTATCGAATGATACTTTCATGACTCCAAGTAAATATATTGAATATTGATATAGGGGCAAGAACTCGAACTCCCTTTGATTGACTTTGGTCCTATGCATATAGGAACATGCAGGCTCTGGACATCATTTGAAGCTCGACAATTGACCTTCACATTGATATTATATGGTTACATCAAGCAGATTTTAGTATCGTTCCTTAGTTTACCCTTTGGTTCTAATCAATATAAATCAAAACAGCCTAGTTCCGAGAGTAGAACCATAGTGCCGTGATGACTAAAGGTTCAAAATCACTAAATGTATTTTTTATTCATTATTTACTATAATTTGTCATTTGGGCTTGTTTGCATGTTTTTAAACTCTTTGGGCCCCAAGCCCACATTAGGTTCTAACCTATTTAATTAATAGGCCTTTTAAATTGGTTTGTAGATTAAATTAACTTTAAAATTAATTTAGGCCCATTTTTAGTTTAATTAAAATTAATTTAGACTTAGCTCAACCCATTAAAGCATTTTCTTTTTAAAATAAATAGATTTAGGATCATATCACTTAATTTAAAAGTAGAATTAAGCCCACTAATTTATTTCTATTTTATTTCTTAAAAATTAATAGACTTAAGTTTACTTTTTAGAATTAAAATAAGTAGACTTAGGCTTATTAATTATCTTAAAATATAGGCCCACCTTTAGCTTTTTTTTATTTCTAAATAAAACATATAGATTTAGCCCATTTAATTAAAATCAATATAGATTAGACTTACTTAGGGACCATTTTGCTTTATGAATGCAATTTTTATACGTACTTTTCATGATCACTTACCTTGGAGTTAGATGAATGAAATATTAGGATTTTATATGAAATTGCATGTAATTAGAGAATAAATTAGTAATTAATAAGGTAATTTTAAATGAACACAAGACAAAAAGAATTTAGTATTATGTATATAGAATCTCATGATTGTGGTATTAGCTCTCTTTTAGAGAATCAAGTTACCACCATCTTCAAATTGTCCCAGTTATTACCTTAGGAGGCAACTCCTCATCTCCATGCTATGTCTGTGTGATATAGTAGTGTATTCTTTAAAGCCCTAAGCTCAAATAGTATTTCGGTTGCTAAAATCTTGGACGCATGCTAAACCTTCCCATTTATAAAGTGCAAATAAGGATCATCAGTCCTAGAGTATTTCTTTATATTCAAAAATTTTTATTTCGGGGGAAGTAATTCTTCAAAATCCAAATTCAAGTCAACATTAGTAAAGATTGGACTAAGGTTGTGGTTCTTCAATGCAGTTTGTACTTGATTCATTTATTTTATCAGGTCTTTCATTCATTCTGTCTGAGCTGAATCTGCTAGTGCTTTTCCTTTCAATTGATCATCCACAATAGTTTTGGTTTTAAAATCATCTTCAATAGAGAGCATCTTTCTTCTAATCTCAGCAACCATGTCCTTAACCATTTGTCACATCTCATGCCTAATCTCTTTTAGCAGTTATTTCTTGAAAGCTTCAGCATCAAAATTAGAGGGTCCTGCCATTCTACTCCTTTTCTAAGTGGTCTGAATTGTCTAATTGGATCTTTGATAGTGGTGGGCCAAATCTCCTTGATCTACTTCCAAATAAGAAGTGGCTTATGGCTAGGAAAAATGCAATTTTGAAAGTTACAATGAATGTCATGTATGCACGAAATGCAAGATTTTTTTTTGAAAATAAAAATGAATGTCATGTATGCATGAAATGCAAAAGTTTTTTTTAACATAAACAAAAATAGACAAAAAATAAATAAGTAATGAATTTAGGCATGATTACTTCCACCTTTATTCCTCCCACACATGTGTTCAACGGTGAGTTTCTCATCCTAGAATTTTTAATTATTAGCAAAGGGATAATAAAACTGATGTATGCAAGATAACTCTTAAAATGAACAAACAAGTATTAGGCCTTTGCCTAAAAACAAGGTCCATCATAATGGGTCATTAAAGCATGAAAGGCCTACTTGACATAGTCCATTTATAATGGGCCAAGATTTTATGCCAAGGTCCACCATATAGCATCAAACATATACATGTTGGAATATCCTAAAGGAAGTTGCTGAGTCACTACATAAGTTGAGTCTAGGGTGAAAAAGGCTTTGGTTCCCACAATAATATACCTCTATTACATCTCCCCACTCAAAGGTCCATGCAATGTGGATAAGTATGTGCTATGAGTGATAATAATCAAATACTCCACCGTAAGGTTTGAGTGAAACAAAAGTAGTAAAGTAATGACTATCATCAGTTTATTTAAGGACTGAGTGCTCATTGTGTGAAAATGTGCAGTGAATGCAAAAGATGCAAAAGAAATAAGAAAATAATTAAAAATGATAAAACACAAAACACTAGAATCATTTTCTCTATCCTATAGTGAAGCCACGACTGTAAGTGATGAAGTTTAGTATATGCCTAAGTGTTTGGTAACCACGACACTATGTGGGCTCGAGGCCCATTAGGAAATACAAAATAGGTCATAAAGCCTACTCAAAGATGGAGTCACCACCTGGATGAAAGTCAGGACACACTGTACAATAATTGGATCCCATAGAGGTTCCTAGTAGTTGTCATTAGAGATTGGGTTTGAAAACTAAGTATGGATATTTGAATGCCCACCTAACCTTGCAGTTGGCCTCCGTTGATGTTTTGTAATTTATTACCCTTAATTATTCAATGATTTCTTTATTATCACATGGATTGTAATTTCCTTCAAATAATTATTGCATTTTATAATTAGGCCTAGATTTGCACATTAATTAAATTCATGCAATTGGTCCCAAGATTCACCATAAATAAAACAAAAATTATAATTTAAAACCATAAATTCCAAATAAAGTGGGGAAGGGATTAAGGATTACAACACCTTGTGCAAAATAAAAGTATAATAAATAAGAAATAAACAAAAAATAAATTGAAAATAAACTTCTTGATTTAAGTGAAAACCTCTCAAGAACTAATTAATTGGATAAAAACTTGATGGTTGTAATCATCAATAAATCCATACAACATACAAAATATTAGTTCCTAAAACACATGAAGATCTTGCATAAGAATTCCTAAAAATCAACTCAAGAATCATATTAACTAAACAAAGATACAAAGCCATAAAAGGTAAATATTAAACTTTAATTAAACAATGTTATGGGGATCATACAAAATAGACTTGAGTAGTTAAGGCCTATACATGCATGGAAACTCAAAAAATGAGACAAAGTCATATGAGACTCTGTTAGAGTGGTGTTCGCCTCTATAAAGAAGCGATTACCTCATGGCAATGAGGCAACATGGTTTGTAGAGGCTACACTATTAATAAACTCAAGAAGGCCTATCAAAGTGGCAATCACCTCTGTGAAGAGGTGATCGCCTTATAGCAATGAGGCGATGCCTCTTTAAGAGGCAATCGCCTGATCAATAGGCTTAAGCAACTTTTAAACTAGCAAACTTTGACTTTTAGTAAGAATCTATAACTGCAAATAAACTAAATACAGAACTACACCTAAAGCTCAGTGAATCATATTAAAAGCAAGGCATATTACAAATAATGAATACAAGGTACTAAATAAAAAGCTAGTAAATGAATGACTTAAAGGTTATATAAGCAAGTAAGAAAGAATTATGAAAATCTATGAATTAAGCTTGGAAAGAATTAAGATAATTACTGAAGAATGAGCTTTCAAAATGTTAGCCCTTAGAAATGATAAGGAATGTTGGTCTCCCCTTAAATGAAAGCTTCTTCCCTTCTCTTTCTGAAGAAAATCAACCTCTAAGCTTTTCTTTTCTTTTTTTCTCTTTAGAACTTTTTTTTCTTTTTCTTCTCCTTTTTTCTCTTCAGAGCTCCCTCCCTTAAATCTCTCCTTCTCTTTTAATTTAATATTTCCTTAACTTAATCACTACCCATACTCTCTTCATCGTTACTATCACCTTTTTAGCCTATAAAATTTCCCTAAAAAATAACTATTCCTATTATAATTATAAAGCAAAAATAGGTGGGGGCCCACTAACTTATTGTCCTTTAAGAATCTCATTTAATGTAGTAGTAAGTGGCTTGGTAAAGTGGTAATCACCTCTTTGAAGAGGCGACGCCTCTTTACTCAACTGCTAAAGAGGCAATCACCTCTTTGGCTTCTAGGCCTAGGCCTTTTGGGCCAAAGAGCTCGGGATTGGAGTTGTGTTTGCATGGGTTTAGGTTTTTGGGCTTAGGCTCCTATGTCCATTCTTAAGAAGATTTTGGGCTTCTTTGCAGTCAAGATTCATATTTCTCATCATTAGGCTCTATTGTGGGTCAATCAAACCAAGCATCCACAGTTTGCCCCTTATCATAGGCCGATCGAATAGGGTGTCTACACCATGCTTTATGTTTTTTTTTTATTTTCTTCTAAATCTTTGATTTATGTTGTTTATTAAGCATGCAATTAATTAGTCATGTAAATTTAATGTGTTCTTATCATGGTGGTTTTAGAATGCTTGCCTTCATTGAAGGGTTACACACTAAGAAAAAGTTTAAATTTATCCTAACTAGTTTCGTGTTCACACTTCCACTCATATTCTGGTGTATGCAATTGATTCCTTAAAGTGGTATCAAGAACCAAAATAACATAATTTACATACTAGATATTAGATTAGGAGTAATCTAAAAAAGCCCAACAAATTAATCAAATGGACATTGATAAACCTAAAGAGCCTATTCCAATTGAGAATATCATCACACTGACTCCTAAAAGGTCTAGTAAGGTATCTCATCCTTCAGAGAGATACATTTTTCTTCATAATGTGTAAGAGTTACATGTTCATAAAGCATGATGATGATCCTACTACATATGAAGAAGCTTTATGTGATAAAGATTTTTTAGGATTTCTTGAGGCGATGAGAACTGAAACTGATTCCATGTATGCAAACTAAGTCTAGACACTTGTTGATCCTCTCGAGGATCTTGTACCTATTGGGTGTAAATGGATCTTCAAAAGAAAGATTGGTACAGATGAGAAGGTAGAGACCTATAAAGCTAGGCTTATAACAAAAGGGTTTCATCAAAGGCAATGGATTGATTATGAGGAGACCTTCTTGCTAGTAGCCATGCTTAAATCCATTCAGATTCTTCTTATGATAGCTACACACTATGATTATAAGGTTTGGCAAATGGATGTTGCGATTGCCTTCATTAATGGCCATGTTAAGGAAGACGTTTTCATAGAGCAACCTAAGGCTTTTGAATCCAAGGAAAGCTCAAAAGTGTGCAAGCTAGATAGATCGATATATAGTCTAAAGCAAGCTTTAAAGAGTTGGAATCATCATTTTGATGAGGCTATCCATTCTTATGGTTTCATTAAGAACTAGGATTAATGGCCAAGGTTCCTTATGATTCAACTATAGGAAACATAATGTATGCCATATTATGTACTAGGCCAGACATTGCCTATATTGTTAGTATGATTAGCAGGTTTCAATCCAACCTAGGTGCATATGGTAGGGTTTAGCGTGCATCTAAGATTTTAGCAATCATGACACTATTTGAGCTCAAGGCTCTAGAGAACACACTAGCCACTATCACAAAAACATGGCATGGAGATGAGGAGTCGCCACCCAGGATAATAATTGGGACAAATCAAAAAAATGGTTACACTTGATTATCTAAAGAAAGTTGGCACCATAACCAAGAGATTCTAGGTACGGAATACGAACTTCTTTCAATCTTGCGCTCATTTAGAATTACTTTACGAAATACTATCTTACCCTCTATTTACATGCAATTTCATATAAACCCTTATTTAAAACAATCAACTCCACTCAAACTAATCCTAAAATATACATATAAACAATGCATTCATTTAAATTTGCAATCCTTAAGTTAGTCTAATCTACATTAATTTTAATTAAATGGGCTAAATCTATATGTTTTAATTTACAAGTGAGCCTAAAGACTAATGGGCCTAATTCCTATTCAATTTTAATTAAGTGAACCTAAGTCTATCTATTTTAATTATAAAAATGGGCCTAAATCTACAAATTATGGAAAGGGCTTTAATTTAATGGGCTAAGTTTAAATAATGTTAATTATCTTATGTGGGCTTATCTCCAAATTAATTAAATGGATCTAAGTTATCTCTACCCTAAATATAATTAATTATGGGCCTAATTTACATTTTAATTAATTAAAATCTAGACCTAATTAATTAATAACATATTAAATAAAATAAGATAATTAAAGATGGGCAAAAAATAACTTCCTAATTCTCAAATTAATTAAATGGGTTAGAGCCTAATATGGGCTTAAAGCCTAAAATACATAAAAGAAATAAATAAGCCCAAAAAACATATATAAAAAATATCAAAACAATCAAATAAAAGATTAAACAATCAGTCACGCTTATTTAAAAAAAAAACTAATTTAATTAAAGTGACTTTAAACAAAAAAATTAACAAACAACCCTAATTCTATCCACTTAAATCTAATTCAATTTTAATTAAATAAACCCTAATTATCTCTATGGCCATTAATTTTAATTAATTACCTAATTAAAACCTAATTTTACTAACCGATTAATTAAAATAAAACACACAATCACACATGATTTCATTATTCCCACTGTTGGGGCTATTACAATGATCTAATAAAAAGAATAAGAAAATAAAGATTAACACATCCCTAAAATAAATAAATAAATAACCAAAACAAAGTCACTAACAAAACAATAATAAAAAACTACATAAAAAACCTAGAAACTATATTTAACTACAAAGTTCAGTCAATGGCATTCCATGGTCCTTCATGGAATTTAATCTTTAAGTGAAATCATAATGTAATCCTCTCCATAATCATCAACACAGAAGAAGAAACAATGATTAGTGAATAAAAAATTAAAATTCAATAAAATTAAAATTTAATAAAACCAAAATAAGAAAATAAAAAATATAAAAAGGTAAGAAAGGAGATGATGATTTTGGATGCAGTATTGGTTGGCTCCTCAGATTAGTAAAAATCACGGTTGTTTGTTAAGTAGGTCTTCGATATTTGTTACTCTCCTTTTAAAAGCCTCTTGCTACTTGCTCAAAATAAATAATTCAGAATAAAATACTTTGAACACTGCATAAAAAAAGTTAAAACCTAAAAAAAGGTTCAGCCAATAAAAGAGAGAGCTGAGAGAGTCCTCTCAGGAGAGTTTTAGCTATGTTTTTATAGAAAAACCTTAAGAAAGAGACGTATCCTCTTGTGATTTTTCCTTTTTTAAAATTTTGGTTTTAAAAGGACTTTTATTTCTTGAAAATTTAGATAAATCCCAAAAAGAAATTTATTATATTATTTGACCAATCAAAATTCAGGAAACATATTTTTTATTTGTTGTAAAAATTAAAAAAAACTAGATGGAAAACATATAATTCCAACTAGAATTATATAGTTCTGATCGAAATTACATAATTCTAATCAATTTTATATAATTCCAATTGGAATTATGTAATTCAAATCAGAATTACAGAATTTTGATAATTTTTTTTTCAACTTTTAATTGCAAAAAAACACCTGAAAGAATTTAGACTTTCCAATTAGGTCCTAAAAAACATTACAATTAAGTCCTTAAAAAACCAACTAAACACTTTTTGGAAATGCATTTAGACTTACCTATTTATAACATTTTCATCATTAGAGTCCTTTGTCGCATCCACACTTCATCATCCTAAAATTAGGTACTTACAATTGCCCCCTTTTGTCATTGTTTGCTTGACAAATTATGGCAAAGAAAATGAGCACACAATTTTTTAGGAACAAAAATTTAGATATTATCTTGTGCTCCTTAAGGCTTTTACCTGTAAGAGATCATCAGTTCATGGTGAATGCTTGTGTTACTATGCAATACCAGTTAAAATACTAAACATCTGAGAAAAACACCATACTCGGACGGACATATAGTGTTGATCAAAAGGATACATCAGACTTGATTGTATAATGTTGACTATACTCAGCCATATAGTATTGATTAAAAGGATACGTTATACTTAGTTATAGAATGTTTACTATACTCAATAGTATAGTATGAATAGAAAGGATACATTATACTCGATTGTATGATGTGGACTATACTCGGTCATATAGTGCTTATTGAAAGGATACATTGTACTCAATCATACAATATTGACTATACTAGGTCGTATAGTATAGATTGAAAAGGTACATCATACTCGGTTATATGATGCAGACTATACTCGGTCATGTAGTACTTATTGAAAGGTGTTAAGTTTTATGATTCCATATGTAGCGGAAAAATTAAATTTTAATAACAAAATCGAACCAGGATCTAAATAATTTGATTAATTGCTTAAATCTAGGGTTTTCATTTTCTTACCACAAACATAGAAGGGGCAAGAAATCTTGAAGGAAGAGAGGAGGCTTACTCTGATGACACTCTACCTCAATCTTTTAATTTAGCAGTTTGGATTTAAGACGTCTCCAAAAGAATCAGTCCTCCACAAGTGTCCACACGAACAACCTTTGATTTTAAAATGAATACTTGTGTGCTAGCACCTTCTCTTGATTTCTCATAAATTAAGAATTAAAAAGAACTCTGTGTTTTGTTTTCTAAAAGAGAAAAAACAAATTTGGTAGTAGAATAATAAGAGTGTATAAAAGCTAGAGAATATAATATATTTATAGACATTTAAATTAGGGTTTCACTTACCAAATGACCTTTTAGTAATTTCTTAATTATTCTTATTCTGATTTTATTTAAAATTAAATTAGAAATAATATTATATTTATTTAAGATAATCTTTACCTTAAATAAATAAATATTTTATTTATTTATTTCCACAGAGATTATTTAGGCTTGTTAAACCTATATTTATTTTGGGCTTGTTCATAGTGTGTGACCCTACAGGTTCACATGACATTGGTAATACGCCTTAATTCTCTATTTAGGCCTACAAGTCATAAGTGGCCTCTAGCAAGACATTATGACTACCTAAGTCATGTGAAGTCAATAATCCGATATAACCTAATATACAGTGAATATTCTAGTCCCTTTGTCATATGATATCTTGATTGAATCTAAGGCATAGATTAAGTCATCCTTACAAAATTTAATAATATAATTTCTTGATTCTAAGTAGACTCAGAATGATAACTCTTTATCAATTTACTTTAGCATGGCTATGTATTTTCCTCAATCTATCTTATTAAGGGGCCCATAGATATCTTACTCATATTAAATGAGGGACAAATTCCTTCGCAATCACTCACATTTCTCACATAACTAATTTTATACCCAACAACAACCTATTTTATCATCCAATTAAAGATAATGTAAGATTGTGTCAAAATATAAAATAGTTATATAGAAATCCATGGTGATTTCAAAGTTAGAGGACTAAGCAATATTATTGTGATAAGAATTACTTATGACAAGTATCTATGTAGTATTCTCATGATGTGTCAATCCAACACTTTATTTCTCAAATAAGTACTTATAAGTTGACTTAATATCTCATATTCATGATTAGTAAAACATAATCATCAATTAACACCATACTAGCCATAATATATTATTATTACTAGGGATAATTTGAATAGAAATCATATTTAATCTAAGGGTTTTACTATCAAATCACATACTTGATGAACTTAGTAAGAATTAACTATTCAAGTAATTATCATAATACAAAATGATAATGAAAAATGCCCATTTATTAAATAAAATGATAAGTCAAAACATGGCCATACATGATTGACCTAATGCATATCACTAACAAAAGGATACGATGCACTCGGTCATACAATATTGACTATACTTGGTTATATAATACAGATAGAAAGGATACATCATCCTCGATCGTATAATGTGGACTATACTCAATCATATAGTGCTAATTGAAATGATACATTGTACTTGGTCATACAATGTTGACTATACTCGGCCGTATGATGTGGACTATACTTGGTCATATAGTGCTAATAAAAAAGATATATTATACTTGGTCATATGATGTGGACTATACTCGGTCGTATAGTGCTGATAAAAAGATACATTGTACTCGATCATACAATGTTGACTATACTAGGTTGTATAGTACAGATAAAAAGGATACATCGTGCTTGGTCATATGATGTGGACTATACTCAGTTGTATAGTTCTGAATGAAAATGTACATTGTACTCAGTAATACAATGTTGACTATACTTGGACTATACTTGGTCATATAGCACGAATTGAAAGTATACATCATACTCGGCCATATGATATGGACTATACTCAATCGTATAATGTATATTTGAAAAGGATACATTATACTTAGTCATATGATGTTGACTATACTCGGTCGTATAGTATGGATTAAAAGGATATATTATACTTGGTCGTACAATGTTGACTATACTTGGTTGTATAGTACAGATTTAAAAGGTACATTGTACTTAGTCGTACAATGTTGACTATACTTGGTCATATAGTATACTAATCTAATTTTTTTATGCTCGATTGTGGATTGAGGAGGATACTACTTGTGTTCAAATGAACAGAAGAACCATGGAATGCCATGGAAAAATCTGTACTGATTTCCAATAGATATTAGGGTTTTAATTTTCATTTTACCTTTATGTGTTCTGTGTAGTTATTCATGGGTGTATAATTATTTAAATTTTTGTACGTAGTTTGTAATAGCCTTAGTAGTTGGAATAGTAAAAGATTTAATTTTCTGCATTTAAAATCAATTAGTAATTAGGTTCAACTGGATAAAAATTAATTAAAATTAATGGTGGCTTTAGTTAATTAAAGTTTATAAGTAATTAAATTAGGTTTTTTTAGAAATCATATGTGAATGTGTTTTTATTTGATTTTGTTATGTTTTTATGTTTTTTTTTAAATGTTTTTAGGCCCCAAGCCCATATTTAGGTCTAACCCACTTAATAAATAGGCTTAAAAATGATTTAGGACTTTAAATAATTAAAATCAATTTAGGCCTATTAGGTTAATTAGATTTTAGGCCCACTTAGTTAATTAAAAACTTGTTTAGACTTAGTTCAGTCCACTTAAATTCATTTCTTTTAAAATAAAAAGACCTAGGCCCCACATTTCATTTACAATAAAACCAAGTTAGACTTAGGCCCACTAATTTAATTTTCCTTTAAAATTGAATAGACTTAAGCCTATATCTTAGACAAACTAAAATAAATAAATCTAGACTTACTAATTAATAAAAATGTAGGCCCACCTTTAAGTCCATTTCACTTGTAAATCAAATATGTAGATTTAGCTAACTTATAAAATAAAATTAATAGAGTTTAGACATAGGGACATTGCTTTTTGATGCATTTTTACTTGTAATTTTATTGACTTATTGGCTTTTGGGTTAAATGGATGTTAATTAGGGTTTAATAAAATTGCATGTAATTAGAGGATGAAATAATCATTTATAAAATTATTCTAAATGAACACAAGACTAAGAGAAGTTAGTATTTTGTATCCAGAATCTCCTGGTTGTGGTACTAGCTTTCTTTTAGGGAATCGAGTACCACCTTTTCAATTTGTCCTAATTATTACCTTGGCTGGTGACTCCTCATCTCCACGCCATGTCTTTGTGACAGTGGTTAGTGTGTTCTCTAAGGCCTTGAGCCTAAATAGTGTTACAGTTGTTAAAATCTTGGATGTGCGCTAAACCCCGTAGTCTATAGTGGCGACTCCACTAGGGATATAACGAAATTCATAATTGCTAGACATTCTACAAGAACTATAGCAAGTTTTCAATTTAATTTGAATATTCAAAATTTTTCCAAAAAACCAGCCTCCCCCCCAGCACGCATGCAGACTTTGCTTTTAAATGCAAAGTTGGTGCGTACTGGCCTCCTCCAAAAGAGGAACAGACTCATCTCTTATCAAAACAAATTGATAAGGATTTGATTTTTGAAAGTTACGTGTTTTGAATGCATCAAAATCTTTTCCAGATAAAAAATAATTATAAAAATTCAATTTTTAACCAATCAAAACACTAAAAAATCGATAAAAAATACGCAAAAAATTGAAAAAAAAATGGGATTTTATAAGTCAGAATTGTGTAATGCCGATCGAAAAATTAGATTTCTGATCAGAAATCCAGATTTCCAATCAAATTTGTGGATTTCTAATCCCAAATCCATAATTTTGCTTGGCATTATGGATTTCCAATCGGAAATCCATAATTTCAATTTTTAATTTTTTTCAATTATCAAAAGACCCTTGAAAATTTGACTTATTTGCAATCAAATCTTAAAAAAATGTTACAATTTAGTCCCTAAAGTCCAGAAAATCGACAACCAAGTTTAATTTTTGAATGAATTTCATCATAAGGGCTTACGTCACAATTGTGCACAATTGCATCCCAAAATTGGGTGCTTACAAAATGTACTCCCTTTAACTCATTTACACCTCCATAGATGCTCTCAGGTTGGAGATGAGGTAAATTTTTTATTTTATTTTTTATTCTACAAAAAAAGATATATTCCTGTCAATATATAAATTAACATATTCATGCATGCAATTATAGAATCTCTTCTATATAAATTAAATAAAATTTCATGAAATTGCCAATCAAGAAACAAAATTTTGTAAAACTGGCATTTGCATGTTACAGAGGACTAATAAAATTGTAGTTAGACTTCTGGATTTCTGGTAAAAAATCTAAATTCTGAATTAGAATTTTAGTTTTTTTATTGGAATTTCAATCCAAAAATCTAGAAATCCGATCGAAATTCTAAATTTCCAATCAGAAATCTAGTCTTCCAATCTTTTTTTTCTTTCAAAGATAAAAATAAAAATAGATAGAAATTAAGAGTTTATAAAGAAGGTAATCCTGTCATTTTCTGAATTTTATTCAGAAACCACTTAAATTCTCAAGTTGCTTTCACTTGGCTCAAGAACTTTTTCATGACTTATCTGGAGAGGTAGTATAGCATATCTATGCATCTAGCTTTTGATGCTTCATTACTACTCTACCGACTGCTCAAGGTAGGTTGGACTGCTATTCGCTTTTCGTTCTTATCTAGAGGTAGATGGATAGCACTCATACCTTTTACACATGAGTGGGTGAGCTAATTATTTCCCCTATAAGCTTCTCTACTATTATTGGGATTACCTTATGAGGGTACCTTGGTTCCCTTTGATATCCACTACTGCACTCTTCCAGAGAATGCTAAGAGTCGCTATGTTCACAACTTGCTTAGGTTCATTCTAACATTAAAGAATCAAAAGAACGTGCTTCTTTTAAGAGATTACTCACCACCACACCTCGTCAGATCCTTCAAAAGGCGAGATGTTTCTTATTGATACTGCTAGGCACTACTCTCTTTTATGAGACTAGTCATGAGGTCAGCATTGTTCTTCTTAGTACCATTCAAGACCTTGCTAGATTTGCTACTTTCGATTAGAGATCTACACTCTTGCCTATCTTTACTATAGACTAGATACTATCTGTAGAGGTATTGTGATGATGTGCCGCTTTTGGCACATCCTGCATGTATGCCTTCTATATGTCCTGTACCTCTTTTAACTTTGCTCTTTTATAACCTCCTCTTTTCATTTCCACTATTTCTCCTCTTTTAGATCTGGGGCATTAAGATCAAGACTATAAACACCCAATTTCGGGATAATAAAATATGGATGTGACAAAGGACTTCAATAATGAAAATGTTATGAGTAGGTCTTCAACACTTGAAGTTTGAAACCTCAAAAGTTTGAATACATTTTCAAAAAGAGCTTCATTATTTTTTAAGGACTTAATTGTAATACCTTTTTAACACCTAATTGAAAAATCTAATTTCTTTCAGGGGTCTTTTGTAATTAAAATTGGAATTATACGTTTTTCATCTATTTTTGTGTTTTTATAGAAAATAAAAAATATTTTCCTAACTTTTGATTGGTTTAAACTTTTTTTTAAATTTATTGTGGGATTTATCTACATCTATAGTAAATAAATTCCTTTTAAAATTAGAACTCTTCAGGAAAATAAGTCCTTTTAAAACTAGAACTCTTAGTACATAAATTAGGGTTTTTGTTTCTTTTCCCTATACAAGGAGAGCTTAGGCTCTGGAGAAGTGGAAAAAAGGGAGAAAAAAATAATAATAGAGACAAAAATACTACAAGGAGTAAGACATTTTTTTTAGGAGAAAATAACAAATTTTTGAAGATCTATTCAACCAATAAACGATGATTTTACTAGTATGAGGAGCCAATTACAAGCATCCATAAGCATTATCTTCTCCATACTTCCTTTTATTTTTCTTCTTTTGTTATGATTTTGATTTTTATTAAATTTCAAATTTACTTAATTTTTTATAATATTATTCACTAATCATTTTTTTACCTTTTAATGATGGTGATCATGGGGGAGATCACATAATGGTCATATTTGGAGAATTAAATCTATAAAGATCCATAGAATGTCATGGATGGAAACATGTAGCTAAACCCAATTTCTAGGGTTTTTATTTAGTTTATTTATCATTCTTTTTATTTATTTTGGGTTGTATTAATTTTCTTTTCTTTTTTATTAGCACGTTGTAATAGCCCCAATAGTGGGAATAATGAAATTTGGTGTGTGTGCCTGTATGTTTAATTTTGATTAATTGGTTAATAAAATTAGAGTTTTCAATGGGATAATTAATTAAAATTAATGGTTATAGAAATTGTTAGGTTGTTTAATGAAAATTGAATTAGATTTAAGTTGGTAAAATTAATTTGCTTGATTGATTATTTTATTATTTATGGTCACTTTAATTAAATTAGGTTTTTAGAATAGATTTAATTAATAGTTTGATCCTTTTTTTTTTTATGTTTTGTTATTGTTTTTTGGGCTTGTTTGCTTATATTTATGTGTTTTGGGCCTTAGGCCCACATTAGGCTTTAACTCATTTAAATTTAGGTTTTCTTAGGTTTCATTAATAAAAGATATCTTTAGGCCCATAATTAATTAGATTTAGGGTAGAGATAATTTAAGCCCATTTAGTTAATTAGACATAGGTCTACCTAATTTAATTTAATTAATTTAGACTTAGCCCATTTAATTTAAACTTTTCCATAATTTGTAGACTTAAGATCACTTTAGAATTAAAACATGTAGAATTAGGCCCACTAAATTAAGTACTTCATAATTTGTAGAATTAGGCCCTTTTTCAGAATTAAAAAAAATAGAATTAGGTTCACTTAATTAATATTAAATAGGAATTAGGCCTATTAGTGTTTAGATTCACTTGTAAATTAAAATTTGTAGATTTAGCTCATTTAATTAAAATCAATATATATTAGACTAACCTAGGGATTATGATGAATGCATTGTTTACTTGTATATTTCATGACTAGTTTGCCTGGAGTTGATTGTTTTTTTAGGGTTTATATGGAGTTGCATGTAAATAGAGGATAAAATAGTAATTCATAAAGTAATTCTAAAAGAACACGAGACTAAAAGAAGTTGGTATTCCATACCTAGAATCTCCTGGTTGTGGTGCTAGATTTTTTTTAGGGATTTGAGTACCACCATTTTTCGATTTGTCCTAGTTATTACCATGGGTAGCGACTCCTCATCTCCATGCCATGTTTTTGTGACTTTTATGACAATGGTTAGTGTGTTCTCTAGAGCCCTGAGCTCAAACAGTGTCACAGTTGCTAAGATCTTGGGCACATGCTAAACCCCACCTTTTATAGGGATGATCCGAGGCTTCAGTGCTACTAGCTTTGACATGAGTCTTCCTCTAATGCAGAGATGAGGTTCTTCTCATTTAGGTAGCATGAAGTATGATTTACAAACTTATCAAGACCAGTTGAACTCCTGGGAGTGGGACCTAGTAAGATAAGTTTAATTTTTAATATTTGATCAATTGTAAAAGTTAAATAAAATTTATATAAATGAATTTACAAGTCAAATTAGATTGGATGGTCAATACTGAAGACATTCAGCGATATGATTTTATGACTACAGCTGTAAGGCTTAAGACTACAAGAATTTTGCATCCTAGTTATGGTTGCCAGATATAGTATCTTGGTGAGCATGTTTATCATTGGCATATTGGACCTTCTAGGAGGCATGTTCCTTCTTCTATTACTTCTTCGATGTTGTAGAGCTGTAGCATGATTGGTCCTAAACTTAAGGCAACTCTTGAGGGATATAACAAATCGACTCTGCTCAAGCATTCTTATCACTATTAGGAGTATATTCGGGAGAATCTCTTAGAGCAGGTTCCTACAAACCTAATTAAGGTATGCTTTCTGTCACTATTCCTCACTATCACCATTTTACTTTATCACTTTCATCACTGCATGTGACATTTGCTTTTTTTGTATAAGTTGAAGAAGCTACTAATGTTGCTATGGTGGAGGAGACTAAGGTTGATGCCGAGAGGACTAAGTAGGAGGTTGAGCATACTCAATAAAGTGGAGCTGCTTGAGGTGATACTTCCTCAAGTACCATTCTAGGTGATATTCCACCACTTGATAGGTCCATATACTATTGGGATCCTACAGTATAGACTCCCATTGAGCAACACATGTATTTTGATGTAGCTCAGGTAGCTTTTCTCCTCTTGATGCCTTATATGTAAGTGCATTTTGCATTTCGAATCCTGCACAAACTGACACTTGTTGATGAATTAGTATATGTTATTTTACAAATCCCTTGGACACAGGTAGAGTATCAGTATGGACTCACCTCATCTTAGAGATTATTTACTATGCATATTACCAATAGTTGGAGGGTTAGTATTTACAATAAGTATGCAAATATATGCATGATTCTAACTATTCTTAATGCAACAGAGTTATGTTAGGGATCTTCAGCATGAGAACGAGAGGCTTCACCTACAACTTTCTAGTCTTGGCTTTGACAATCATGATGCTAGGACTTTTATGCCCTTAGATCAAAGTGATGATCCAGCTAGAGGGTGGAGTCCTTGGCTAGACACTAGAGCTCAGGATGATTGATCTTTTTATCTTTAGGGCTTCTGTTTTCATGACTATACTTTGTCTTCCTTTTTCACTAAAAACTGTTCCACCTGTTCTGAATGGTTTGTGGACTTTATATTTTGGATCAAACACTAAAATTTAATTAATCCTTTTTTTTATCAAAAATCTAGGAAATCTGATCGGTATTATAAATTTTCGATCATATTTATATAATTTCGATCAAAATTCTAGATTTCCAATCAGAAGTCCAGCTCTAGTTCTTTGCTTCTTTTTTGTTCTGATTCTTAATTTGATTTTGATATGAAAATGTGAAATTCTAATCCCATCTGGATTATCCCCTATGCCTATAAAAAGGGCTTGCAAAAGGATTGACTTTTATTCCTCTCTTTTATTTGCCTTTACCATAACACAAGCCATGCTTAATTTGATGAAGAAATTCCTCAAAGGCCATGATGGAGATGATTGGAATAGACTGCTACCCTTCCATATGAAATCCTTGAAATATCTTTAACATCTAAAAATAGACAATAATTTTCTTCAAGTTGCTACCACCTTATGGAATGTCAAGGACCATTTATTTAGATTTAATGGACAAGAACTGTGTCCATTAATTGAATAGTTTATTGTTATTCTTGGCTATCCTTTAGACTCAACTACAAAGATTTCTCTCCCTGATCTTGAGATGCAGTTTCTCAGTAGACTAATGGCATTCTTTAATATGCCCCCAGGCAATATTTACATGTACATGCATATCCCTAAAACTATCAGCCTTTCTTCTCTAATTACTTCTTATAAGACTAAGGACAAGAACAATGTTAATGAGAACGTTGTCTATCCTGTAGTAGTGTGTGTCGTAGTTCTATATCCCCATAAGGGAAAAGGGAGATACTTATACCAATCTTTATGCATTTTCACCATCTTAAAGAGGATTCTCTTTATAATTTTATTAGCTCTTTCAATTGCACCGTTAGCCTAAGGTTGCTAAGGTGGAGATTTATGATGCTCAATATTATATCTCTACAATAACTCAACTGTCTCTGCCTGAAACTAAACACCATTGTCCATCATGTCCATCATAATATGATGTGGGATCCCATATTTGCAAATAAGATTCTTCTCAATAAACCTTGCCATCTGTCTAGCCTTCAAGGTACCAAAGGATTATACTTATATCCATCCGGAGAAATAGTCAATTGCCACTACTATATATTTATGCCCGTTTGAGGTGGCTAGTCTTATCTCCCCTATTATATCTATCCCCTATGCTGCAAAGGGCTATGGAGATGTTAAACTATTTAACACTGTAGGGGGAAGATGATTGAGATTCCCATGTATTTGGCATTGATGACATTGTCTCACTATTTGGATACAATCTTTTTCCATACTCATCTAATAGTACCCTTGTCGCATTATTTTCTTTACTAGAATCATCCCATTAATATGAGATCCATAAACCCCTACATGAATCTCTCTTATCGGCTATTTTCTTTCATCCTTCTTGAGACATCTTAGTTGTGTTCCATTTGGCATTCTTCAGTATAATACCCCATCATGACTTGTATAATGGCATGCAAGAACATGAAGAGCTCATTTTTCTTTTGAAGTCATTTCATTCAGGTACTTCCTTTCTTTGATGAATCTTTGGATGTCATAAAACCATCACTTTTCTTTTGGCCCTATTTGAATACTCATAACTATTTCTTCACCATATCATGGAGCTTTCATTTTCATTATCACCAAAGGCTTTATTATTGGCCCCATCGGTTTATCCCACTTTGAAGAAAGCGTTGCCAAGGCATCTGCCATTTAGTTTTCATCTCTTGGTAAATGTATGAAGAGACATTTAGTAAAATTCCTCATTAACTTTCTCAAATAGTATATGTAAAGTTTTAACCTTTTTCTTTCACTTCCCACTCCTCATTAGCCTAACTAATGACTAATAAGGAATCTCTATAAACTAGTAGGTCTTTAGCTCCAACTGCTAGTGCCACTTCTACCCCGTAGATACATGCCTCGTACTCAGCCATGTTGTTTGTAACTTTGAAATCTAATTTCTTAGCCATTGAGATGGTTTCTCCTCCTAACATGATAAGAATCACTCCTAGCCCTACTCTTCTATTATTCACAACTCCATCAAAATAAAGCTTCCATTCACGATGTTCTATTACTACTAAGTTCTCATATGGAAACTCTAAATTCCATTGCTCATTTCCTCAAACTACATTCTATGCTAGGAATTTTTCTACTACTCTTCCTTTGATGACCTTAGGAGTGACATACTCAATATCAAACTCAATCAAAAGTGCCAACCATCGAGACATCATTCTAGTTAAAGTTAGTGCTTAAAACAGGTACCTTAAAGGATCTATCTTTGAAACAACTTGTACTTTATAAGACTGAAAATAATGCCTTAACTTTTTTATAGCCCATATCATAATCAAACATGTCTTCTCCATAAGATCATATTTCTCTTCGTATGGCAAGAAATTTTTACTAAGATAGTATACTGCATAATCTACCCCTTCTGGTCCTTCTTATGTTAGCATTGCCTCCATTGCCTTTTCCTCTAAAGCGAATATAATATTAAGGTTTACCATATCTTTGTGGTCTTAACACAGGCAGATTAGTAAGGTATTCTTTAATTTTATCGAAGGCTTTCTGACATTCTTCATTCCATTCCACCAGCTGATTCTTCCTTAAGAGCTTGAGGATTGGATCACAAACCATTGTAAGTTTCACAATAAACTTGCTAATGTATTGCAACTTTCCAATAAATCCTCATACTTCCTTCTTTATTCTTGGTGCTAGCATCTCTTGATTGGCTTTGATCTTTTCTAGATTGACTTCAATTCCCCTATTGTTGACTATATGCCCCAACAACTTTTCAGAAGTGACCCTAAAGATATATTTCTTCAAATTAAGCCTTGGGTTGTATCTTTCTATTCTTGCTAGAAACTTATCTAAAGCCTCAAAATGTCCTTCCCTTGTTTTTGACTTAACCATCATGTCATCAACATACACTTCCACTTCTTTATGCATCATATTATAAAACAAAGCGATTGCTGCTCTTTGATAGGTTGCTCCTATATTCTTTAATTTGAAGGGCATCACTTTATAGTAATATTTCCCTCATTACATGATCAAAGCGATCTTAATATTGTCCATGACTACCATCATTATCTGATTATAACCTAAGAACTCATCCATGAAAAAGTACATTGCACTAGATGTTGCAATATCAACAATCACATCAATATAGGGTAAAGGAAAGTCATCCTTTAGGCATGCTTTATTCAGATCTCTGAAATCTACACAAATTCAAACTTTTCCATCTTTCTTAGGAACTGATACTATGTTTGCCAACCATTGAGGGTACTCTACCACTTCTAGAAAATTAGCTTGGATTTGTTTAGCAATTTCTTCCCTTATATTTTCTGTCCACTCTAGTATTAACCTACAAAGTTTTTGCTTAATAGGTTTAGCTTTTGGATATACTGGAATGAAATGTTCTACAATTTCTCTATCCAAACCTGGCATATCCTCATAGGACCAAACAAATACTACCTTTCTTTTTATTAATATTCTCTTTAATTTTTCCCTCTCTTCAGGAGTTAAATCATGTGATATAGAAATGTTCTTTGGTTGTTCATTTATGCTTATATTTAATGAATCTAATTGAATAGAATTAATGTCACACATGCATGAACGGTCATTATTAAAATGCACAAGAGCATCAGAATCAACATCACACAAATAAGCCAAACTAGAGTTCATATCTTTGATCATAGGAAAAATAGAGTTTTTGTCCTCAAACATATTAGATGTTATTACATAACTTTCTTCATAAAAAACATCATTAAAACTATTATGAATAATGCTAGCTAAATCCTGTGATGGTTCTTCATTAGGTGGCAGACAAAGCATCTCTTCAATGCCCTCAGTCCTTATCTTCTTAACAACTTTCTTCATCACCTTGTCTTTATTTTCTTGCACCAGACTCTCAACTATCTACTTCTTAAAGATCTCAAACCCAGGAATATTCACAATAACTACTTGGATAGGCTCTTTTCACGTAAATAGAGCTTCTCTTTCCTTTCTTTAATAAAGTTATCCTTCAACGGTCCAACATTCTTTAAGAAGTTGTTCTTGTTCAAAAACCTTCTTCAAGCTCCTTTATTTTCAAACCCAACTCTTGTACAACCCAATCCTTTGGTATCATCTTGGCTTTTAAAATCTGGGAGTTCTGAATTCCCTTGCTCGTTCTTTCACAGTCTTTGTCTAGGTCGATAGTTCATTTTCTTAATATTGTTCATAACCTTTGGATTTATCTTAATTCCATTAGAGATAATGGATATTTAGAAACCAAGAGAGGTAACTACCTACTTTTGACTATCCATAACTATGGACACAGTCTTGCCCATACTAGCATCTAAACTCACAACTTCTCTATCAAGTAGGAATTTCACCTTTTGATGCACAGTTGAAGGCACTCCTCCTAAAATTTGATACCAAGGCCTACACAAAAGTAAGGCATAGGTGATAGGGATATCTAGCATAGTGAATTCTACCATTACTTCTATAGGTCTAATCTTTATAGAAGCCATAAATGTTCCCTCTACATTCCTTATTATATCATCAGAAACTCTTATTATGAGGTCAGATTTTGTTAGATCCACCACCTTCACTCCTAGATTAGGTAGGATCTGTAGTGGGCAAACATTAATTACAGACCTTTCATCAACCATCATATAATTGGTCCTCTTACCTCTTACTTCAGCTAGAATTAATAAGGTTTTATTATGATTCCTCCCTTCCACAGGTAAATCCTCATCCAAGAAGGTAATAACACCATGCTTCTTCTCAATAACCTTGGCCATCAGTGCCTCAGGGGTTATAGTAGTTTCAACGTTCATCTTTACTAGATCCTTAACCAGAGCCTTCCTAGGGCTACTTGAATGCATCAAGAGCTCCATACTCACATTTTCTTTTGCCTTATTAAGTTGTTTAAGGATCAAGTCATCATCATGTTCATTTGAGTCTTCTCTTTCAACAATTTCTTATCTCTTTCTAGTCTTCTCCATCAGTTTATAACCTTTGCCACTTCTAGTAAGATGACTAACTTTCGGATTGTCAACCCATATATTATAGCCTTCAGTGCCTTCTTCATCAGAATTGTACTAGATGTCAATAACCCCAATAGTCTGATCCTTCCATCTTTCCACACCTTAACCATGTATTTTTCTTTCTTATCTAGCATCTTCTCATCATCAAATTCATCACCCTATCCTATGGGCATGATTGACTTAATGGATATATCAAAAAAAGGTGGTTTGGGATAAAACACCTTATAATTGGACTTGCCTAAAGGTTGTCCCAATAAGTCTTATACTCTTTCCTAATCTTTGGTTGCATTAGGAGATTTCTCATTGGTTTGAAGGTCTAGTTCCTCAAAGGAGCTTAGTACTTCTTCCTTATTTATTCCTGAGTTGATCATCATGGTGGTTAGGGGTGGCATGTTTCGATAATTTTGGAAAGGGTTGTTTTTGGTGTTTGGGTTTGGATTTGATTTCTCAAGGTCTATGATTTTTCTAGAGTCTATAAGGCTTTAAATTTCATGTTTAAGGCACAAGTAAAAGTTAGTGGAGTGGCCAATAATTTGGTGAAATTTGTAGTATCTGTTTGGGTCAAAGCTAGGGATATTTGGGTTTAGCGGTTAAGAGGGGATTAAGGGTCTAAGGAGGCCTTTTTGGATCAAACAGTCTAGGACTTTAAATAGAGGTTGGTTAAAATTTGAGAATCTCCTAGGTTATTTAATTGCATGGACTCCCACAACCTAACTAGCATTTCCTTACTCTATGCCCCTAGTTGGGTAGTTTCTTACTCTGGTGCTTTTATGAATCTTCTTTTTCTCACTTTCAATCTCCTCAGCTTGCAATCCATCATCATAAAGGTCTACAAATGTCTTGGGGTTCATCATCTATAACCTCTTAACCAAATTAAGAGAACAATCATCCTAACATGATCCTTTTTAACCTATTTATTTTTCATTAATCCTACCTTATTCATGAATCTAGTCAGAAAATATGAAAATGACTCATTAGGCTACTATTTGGTCAATTATAAATCCCTAATGAACACTTTAAGTCTAATATTATAGTCATATTACTTCCAAAAAGTGGTACATAATTATCTCCAATTCGTTTGAATAGACTTCTCCAACCTATTATACCAATTGATAGCCATACCTTCCAAGGATAGTACAAATAACTTGGTAACTATAAATAAAAGAGCCTTAGTGGTGCTCATTGTAGTTGTTTATTGACTAAGGTGAATCCTTGGGTCTCCAGTACCATCAAACTTATGTAATTGTGGCATTTTGAACTTATCAAGCAACTTGTCTTCTTAAAATTACATCACATCATCAAAGTCAATTGAGCATTTGATGCCCTATCCTCTTATTAATTCCTCCATTTTAAACATCTTCTAAGTCAATGCTTTCATCTACTTGGATTCCAACATTTAAACTTGCTCAAGTGATTCTCTTTTTTCCTTTTTAACCATGTAACTCACAACATCCTCCAATTTCATTTCCATAATAGGTAAATTCCTAGTAGCATTGTCATTATTAGTAAGTGGTGAACCCACAACAGGTGGATTAACCATAATAGGAGGTGCAGCAACAAGTGGTGGCATTAATCTAGCTGGATATTATCTTAGTTCATCTTGCATCATTGCTCCCATGTCATTCATCAATGCTCCTTTGATGTCCTCTAAGTTCAATTTCCTCCCTCTTGTTGTTCCATCTCTTCTACTTGTTTAGCTAGAGCTTATGCAACTTCTAGGTAAAGTGGGTTAATAGGACTCATTTCTAGACTGCTGAGGATCTCTTTTGCAATTGATTATGGGCTTGAATCCATTCTCACCAGTTTACCACCTTTTTAACTCCAAACACAGCAAGACCTAAATGAATCTATAATGGCTAAAAAATAAAGTATTAGTATAATGCATGAAATGCATGTATGCATGATGCACGTGCTATGTAACAAGTAGCAAGTAGCAAGTCAAGCATACATCCTTCCACACACATATTCTATGTCAAGTCTCTTTTCCTAGGATTTTTGGTCCTAGCCTTAATATCAACATGGGACATCAAGAACCAACGTGCATGCCAAATCTCTCAAAGCAGTAAAGTATAGAAATAATATTTTTAGGTATAAAAGCATAGCCCAATCTTTATTAGTCATGATGGGCTTCTAAAGTATAGGCTTTGGCTTTTATAGATAAAAATACCTTATAGCAACATTCACATGCAATTTGGGTAATCCTAGGGGAAGTTACTAAGCCACTACATAAGCTAAGTCTGGTGAAAAAGGTCAAGGTTCCATTAGCAAGATGCCCTCCTTTAAGACTTGAGTTACAAGCCAAGGTTAGAGGGGCCTAACATCCTCAAGAGAAGACTACCCCCCCCCCCCCAATTAGAACATGGGTTACATACTCTGATCAAATGAGCCCGATAATCTCTCTTGAATTGAGTTAAAGCTAAAAGTGATTATTAGCCAATTTACAATCCCATAAAGCTAGTGGAATCATAGAATCATAAACTAATGTCATTGGTTAATAGGGACTTAGAGAATGAATGCAAGAATACAATAATAATTAATAAAATAATTCTAAAGAACACAAGTAGAATCAGTATTTCTTATCCCTAGTGGAGTTGCAACTGTAGATGGTAGGGTTTAGGGCATATCCAAGATTTTAGCAACCGCAACACTGTTTGAGCTCAGGGCTCTATAGAACACACTAACCACTGTCATAAAGACATGGCATGGAGATGAGAAGTCACCACTTAGGGTAATAACTAGGAAAAATAAAAAAAATGGTGGTACTTAATTCTTTAAAAGAAAGCTAGCACCATAACCAAGTGATTCTGGGTACATAATAACAACTTCATTCAGTCTTGTGCTTAGTTAGAGTTACTTTATGAATTACTATCTTACCCTCTATTTACATGCAAATTAATATAAAACCCTTATTTAAAACAATCAACTCTAGGAAAACTAGTCATGAAAAATACATTTAAATAATACATTCATTTAATTTCGCAATCCCTAAGTTAGTCTAATCTACATTGATTTTAATTAAATGGGCTAAATCTACATGTTTTAATTTATAAGTGAGCCTAAAGACTGATGGGCCTAATTCCTATTCAATTTTAATTAAATGAACCTAAGTCTATTTATTTTAATTCTAAAAATGGGCATAAATCTATAAATTATGAAGTATTTAAATTAATGGGCCTAATTCTACATGTTTTAATTCTAAGTGATCTTAAATCTACAAATTATGAAAAACGCTTTAATTTAATGGGTTAAATCTAAATAATGTTAATTATCCTAGGTGGGCTTATATCTAAATTAACTAAATGGGCCTAAGTTATCTCTACCCTAAATCTAATTAATTATGAGCCTAATATGCATTTTAATTAATTAATGACCTATTAAATGAAATAAGATAACTAAAATGGGCCAAAAAGAACTACATAATTCTAAAATTAATTAAATAGGTTAGAGCCTAATATGAGCTTAAGGCCTAAAACACATAAAAGAAATAAACAAGCCCAAAACATATATAAAAAAATATCCAAACAATCAATCACACTTATTCTAAAAAAACCCTAATTTTATTAAAGTGACTTTAGATAAAAAATTAACAAACAACCCTAATTCTATCCACTTAAATCTAATTCAATTTTAATTAAACAAACCCTAATTATCTCTATGGCCATTAATTTTAATTAATTACCTAATTAAAACCCTAATTTTACTAATTGATTAATTAAAATAAAACACACTATTACATATTATTTCATTATTCCCACTATTGGGGCTATTACAATGATCTACTAAAAATAATAAGAAAATAAAGATTAAGACATCCCTAAAATAAAAAAAATAAAAAAAACAAAAAAAAGTCACTAACTAAACAATAATAAACAACTAAATAAAAAACCTAGAAACTATATTTAGCTATAAAGTTCAATCCATGGCATTCTATGGACCTTCATGGAATTTATTCTTTAAGTGAGATTATCATGTAATTCTCTCTATAATCATAAAAAAAACAATGATTTGCGAATAAAAAATAAAAATTTAATAAAACCAAAATAAGAAAATAAAAAATAGAAGAAGATCGGAAAGAAGATGATGATTATGGATGCAGTATTGGTTAGCCCCTTAGACTAGTAAAAATCATTGTTGTTTGTTAGGTAGGTCTTCAATATTTGTTTTTCTCCTTTCAAAAGCCTCCTTCTACTTGCTCAAAATAAATAATTCACAAGAAAATACTTTGAACACTGTGAAAGAAAAGTGAAAGCCTAAAAAAAGAGAGAGTTGAGAGAGGTCCCATAAAGAGAGTTTTAGCTAGATTTTTATAGAAAAAACTTAGGTAAGAGATGTATCCTCTTATGATTTTTCCTCTTTCAGAGTTTTGGCTTTAAAAGGACTTTTATTTCCTGAAAATTTAGATAAATCCAAAAAAAAAATTATGATATTATTTGACTAATCAAAATTTAAGAAAGAAATTTTTTATTTGTTGTAAAAAAATAAGATGAAAAATGTATAATTCTGACTAAAATTATATAATTATGATTATAATTACATATTATAATTGGAATTACATAATTTTGATCGATTTTATTTAATTCCGATCCGAATTACAGAATTTCAATCATTTTTTTTTTACTTTTAATTATAAAAAAAAAACCCTTGAAAGAATTTAGACTCTTCATTTAGGTCCTAAAAAGAATTAAAAATAATTCCTTAAAAAACTAATTAAACTTTTTTTGGAAATGCATTTAGACTTTTAAGGTTTTAAACTTTAAGTGTTGAAGACCTATTTATAAAATTTTCATCATTAGAGTCCTTTATCACATCCATACTTCATCATCCTGAAATTGGGTGCTTACACAAGGCTTGGAGCATTGGGTGGCAGTTAAGGCTATCCTTAAGTACTTGAGAAGGACTATGGATTTGGTCTTGACTTATGGAGGAGGTGACTTATAACTTACAGGTTTAACAGACTCTGATTTTTAGTCATATGTGGATGATAGAAAGTCTATCTTTGGGTTTTTCTTTACTAGTGATAGAGGTACAGTGAACTGGAAGAGTTCCAAGCAAACTATCACTGCTAATTCCACTACAGAGGCCAAGTATATAGCCGCATCGGATGCTGCTAAAGAAGCTATTTGAATTCAAAATTTCATTACCGAACTAGGAGTTATTCCTTTCATTAAGTTGGCAATTCCTCTCTTATGTAACAACAATGGAGCCATCGCTTTGGCAAAGGAGCTAAGGTCTTACCATAAACCCAAACACATAGAAAGGCACTATTATATTATCAGAGAACTTGTTAGAAAGGGTGATGTGTTCGTGCAAAAGGTAGCTTCAATCGATAATATGGTTGATTTATTAACTAAAGTGCTCACTTAATTACAGTTAGACCATCATCTTAAGAAGATGGGTCTTAGATATTTTAGTGAACGGTGCTAGTGCAAGTGGGAGATTATTAGTATAGATGTTCCCTAATGCCATTTCTTGTAATATAAATGACATTGTACTTTTATCCCTATGGCAATATAATATTCATTTAAATAAAGTGTTTTTTTATTTTAGTGTTTACCTTTTAGCATAATGTTAAATGAGTTTATTATAAAGTGTTGATAATATGAGTGATAAATTCATTTAGTACATATGCTATAAAATGTTCATAGTCATTGGATTAATAAATGAGTTATATTAATCCATAAACTATCACCTCTATCTATTTTCCTTAATCAGTATGTGATATCAATAGTGGGAGGTAGTGAGTCTCATGCTACTTGATATGAGATATCAGAATAGACATGTGGATACTCATGTGATAGGTAGATCGAATAGTGACATAAGATAAGTGAATGCATGGAAATTCACTTTAGTCAATAATCACTATCTTGGACATAATGGTGCATATAGTCATTTGAACTAAGGTCACATGGTCATCCATATATGGTTGATTAGAGTTTGTTATTGCTTACATACTTGTTTTAGCCATGTATGGGTATATGGCATTTGGTGGCTCTACTCAGTTCTGTATAGGGATGAGTGATCGGCCAAGATGCAATTCATTACCTGGAGTGAACCAGGATAAGATCCTATGCTATCTAAGTTGTTCTCAATTAATAAGTACCTAGCCAGGTCAAACTTGACTTACCCAAAAAAATTTTTAGTGCTAGAAAGTATTTCTAGTAGAAGTCATGCTTTATTAAGAATTGAACTGAAGATGAGGTCATATGATTGAGGCAATTAGAGTTTGATTGACCATGACTCTAGCTAATGTTGGGATCTTCAAATGAAGGGACATTAAGTGCACGATAATTATGTTCTATGGTTCTTGTGAATCTACAGATATCATTCATTTACAATTGGGTAGTTATGACATCTATGCTAGGGGTCACTTACAACTTATGGAAACTGAATGTGATTAATTGGGATTTTCATATTTAGGTTGGAATGAGTTTCCAATAATATTAAGAGTGATTATTATTTATTTCCATTACCATTTGGACTTGAACCTAGTAAGTCACACATATAAGAGTAGCATCGATAATGATTTTTATTATTTTGATTATTAATTAAAGTGTGTAATTAATTAATTAAATTAATTGGATTGGATTTTGGCTTGTGCAAGGATCTAGCATATTCTGAAATCTAATTCAAAGGTTAGGACTATTAAATATTTATTTGGACTTAATTTAATATGTGATATTAAGTTTAAGGACCAAATTAATATTTTCCAACAATACTACTTTGGATATGGACCATGAGATAGGCCTTGTATATGTAGCTTAATGGATGATGCATGGGCTTGGACAATTAGGTGTATTATTAATATGGCCTTCTTTAAATGTTAAATAAAGCTCAAAATACTAATTAATGGATGTTGTAGAGATGGGCTCATTTAAGAGTTAAATAAGCCTAAAGCCCACTTACTAAAGGAGGTGCCACATAAGCATGACCATGTGATGATCATGCTTGCATGGTGGCCACCTAAGCATAGCTTTACATGCAATGTGATTACATGGTTGACAACATAAAGAAGTGTTATAAGCATACACCTTAAGTTAGGGGTCAATCTCTACATGCATGAAATAGCTTATTTTACACTTAAAGTGAAAAAGTAAGCACATGCATGAGATTGTTTATCCTACACTCAAGCTTAAGTTAGTGGAATTTCATGAGATTGTTTATCCTACACTCAAGCTTAAGTTAGTGGAATTTCTCTACAAACTTGATACTTGACTTACCACTTACATTAGAGAGAAAACACTAAGAGAGAAAATAAAATGTTGAGTCTTCTTTATTTTTCTTCTAAGGGTTGTGAGTGTATGAGTGAGAAATACAAGAGTTATGTTTCTTCATAAGTCCATTGTCATAATCCTTTCTACAAGAGTTGTGCAAGTGAAGGCTACATCCAAAGGAGGCAAGAAATCCTACATCATCCAAGCAAGGAAAGGAGCTCTAGCAAGCTTTCGGCTCACCAACAAAGAGGAGCTTATGGGCGAAGATTCTTTAATAGCTTAGAGTCATTTTGGTGCCACTTATGTGTTTTAAGCTAGAGGCTTCACACTTGGGGAGCTAAGAGCTTATAGATTTGCCTCAACCATTTTTTAAAGTCTATCGAGCATCCTACTGACATTTGAAGTTTGTAAGTGTTACTAAACTCTAGATATAGGTCTCTTACCATGCTCTCTATTTTTTGTTGTTTTATGAATCTTTGATTTATATTGTCTATTAGGCATTAAAGTAATTAGTTATGCAAATTCATTGTGTTGTGATCTTGGTGGTTTTGGAATGCTCGACTTCATACAAGGGTTACACATTAGGAAAAAATTTTAAAATTTAATACTAATAGATTTTGTGTTCACACCATGCTTTTGCTCATATTTCGATGTATGTAATTGATTCTTTTAGTTTAGGTCTAGGAACCAAGTTCTATACTTAATTTCTCGCAAATTGATTGAGTTCTTTTTGCATAGTAAGGACCCAAAACTCATCATATAAAGCATCATCAACATTTTTAGGTTCTATTTGAGAAATAAAAGCTAAATTTAATAAGGATTTAAAGTAAGATATAGTAGTTACCCCTTTTGAAGTGTCACCAATGATGACGCCATATGGGTGAGATTTCTTGAAGTGTCATTCTTTTGGAAGTTCATCCTTTAAGGTGGGTTGAGTAGTCTCCTCATCCTCTTCCTTGTTAAGCTCATCAATTTCCAATGGTTTGTTGGCATCTACTTCTTGAATATTAGTCTCCATAAAGTCCTTTACAATATTTTCAACACTAACAAAATCCTTTCTAGGATAAAGTGGGTTATAATTATAAGAAACAGCATGCATTGACTCTTTAGCCACTAGAGTTCTTTTGTTAAAGATTATATAAGCTTTGCTTAAAGTGGAATAGCCTAGAAAGATTCATTCATCAGCTTTTAAGTCAAATTTCCTAAGGTTATTATTGGTGTTTAATATAAAGAATTTACAACCAAACACTCTTAGATATGAGATCTTAGGTTTTCTATTATTCCATAACTTATAAGAGGTTTTATTTAAAAGAGGTCTTTTAAAAACTCTATTTTTGATGTAGAAAGTGGTGTTAATGGGTTCTACGTAAAAATATAGTGACAAGCAATATTCATGGAGAATTGTTCTAGCCATTTCCACTAGAGTTCTATTCTTCCATTTCACAAATCCATTTTGTTATGGAGTTCTAAATGTATAATAGTTATAAAAAATTCCATTTTCATCATAATAATTTTTGAAAAAATTATTTTTAAATTCAGTTTTTTGATCAATTTTAATAGAGGAAATGCAAAAGTTATTTTTCTTTAACTTTTTTAGTAAAATTTTGAAAATCTTTTAAAACACCATTCTTATGTGCAATGAAGCACACACAAGTAAATCTAGAGTAATCATCAATAAGCACAAATGCATAATGTATTCCACTTAAGCTAGCAACTCTAATTGGTCCAAATAAGTCCAGTTTAATGAGTTCTAAAGGTTTAAAGGTGGGTACTCTATTTTTGAGTTTGAAAGGTGACTTAATTTGCTTTCCCTTTTAACATGCATCACAAGTCTTGTCTTTTGTGAACTTGAGTTTGGGCAATCCATCCATAAGTTCATTTTTCTTGTGTCATCAAGGAGCTTAAAATTAGTATGTCCAAGCCTTATATGACAAAGTCCATATTTCATTGAAAATAGAAATTAGACATTTAATATCTTTATTATTAACTTTATTTAAGTTAATAATGTAAACATTGTCAACCCTTTCACTACTAAAGACTACTTTGTCATCTCTTAAGCTACTAACAAAGTAACTCTTAGGGTAAAAAGTGGCTTTATTTCCCATGTCATAAAGTTGACTAGTAGATAGTAGATTAAGCTTCAAACCATCAACCAATAACACATGGTTAATAGACAAAGTTTGAGTATTACCTATCTTACCAATTCTAATTATCTTCCCTTTTACATTGTGTCCAAAGGTGACATTTCCTCCATCTTTAGCTTTAAGGGAAGTGAATTGATTGTTGTCTCTTATCTTATGCCTTAAACATCCATTATCTATGTACCATTGACTTTTAGTCTTTTTGGACTTTAAGAACACCTACAAACAACAAATTTAAATAACCTTTTAAACCCAAAACTTTATTAGTCTAGGTTAGTTAGTCTAAAAGTAGTCCAAAGGAAGCAATTGTAAGTTTAATCTTTTATAGAAGTATACATTACTAGTGTGACATTTAGTCACGCAATAAAAGCATTCAACATTGGCAAATATATTTTTTCTAATTGGATGATCATGCCTTTTAGTAGTGAATTATGCATATTTCCTAACTTGATTATGAGAATTTTGTTTATGCATTCTAGTTTGCTTTTGTATTCTTAGATGTATATGAGACATACATTCACAATGATGAGAAGTATGGGATTAAGGTGCATGCTTTATAGAGTTTCTTCTTATGTATATGTAAGCATGCCTAGGTTAAGGTCTTTTGGCTTATGCTTTAGACCTTTATGTTAAGGAAGATTGAGTATTTGAATACTTCGCCTTAACACTAAGTGCATGAGACAATTTAGCCTTGAGAGCTTAAGTTTCAAGAGGTTTAGGAATATAAGGCGAATAATCACATGAAGGTTTAACAAACTTGATATATAATAATTATGAGGAAGACATTCCATTTGTATATCCAAGTTCATAGGTATTCCCATAGAGTTTTTAAAAATCATAAAGACTATCCAAAGTTTCTTTTCCTTTATTAATTTCAAAATGGAATTCTTTAACTCCAACACTTCTTTAGAAAGCTTAAAATTTTCATCATTAGCTTTCTTAAGTTAATCCTTTAAGGAGATAGAAGTATTCATATCATTTGCAAGTTTTTCATTTGATTAAATAAGCTTTGAAAAATCATTTTTCAAATTTTCAAATACGTTGGATAAGTTAGAGAGCTTATGCTTGCCAAAAGATTTTAATAGTCAACAAAAAAAGTAGTTGATTCATGACTCCAAATTCTACTTGTGGGACGATCCTTTCTTGTGGAAATGGTATAATGATGGCATGGTTAGGAGGTGCATAGCAAATGAAGAAATTGGGTCAGTTTTGCAACATTGTCATGGAATGGTCAATGGTGGAAATTTTGGTGCACAAAGAATAACTGCTAAGGTTCTTGAAGCAGGGTTCTATTAGCCTACACTATTTCATGATGCTAGGAAATTTGTGCTTAATTATGATGCATGCCAAAGGAGTGGCAACATTTTAAAGAAAGATGAAATGCTTCAATTATGTATCCTAGAAGTAGAGATATTTGATGTTTAGGGCATTGCTTTCATGGGGCCATTTCCTTTATTAAAGGGCAATAAGTACATACTTATTTTTGTGGACTATGTGTCAAAATGGGTAAAAGCTTAAGCATGCTCAGTAAATGATGTAAAAGTTATTTGCAAGTTCTTAAAGAAGTTATTCTTGTGATTTGAGATGCCTAAAGCTATCATAAGTGATGAGGGAACACATTTTTACAACACGAATATGGAAGCCTTATTTGCTCAATATGGGATGAAGTATAAAATACCTACACCTTATCACCCTCAAACGAGTGGACAAGTAGAGGTTAGCAATTGAGAGTTAAAGAAGATTTTGGAAAGAATAATGAGCAAGTCAAAAAAGGAATGGAGTTTATGGGCATATAGAACTGCATATAAAACACCTATTAGAATGTCTCTGTTCAGGTTAGTCTATGGTAAAGCATGCCATCTTTTCAATTGAGCTTGAGCATAAGGCCTATTTAGGCAATTAAAGCCTTGAATTATGATTTCAAGAAAGCATATGAAAAGAGGATCTTACAATTAAGTGAGCTAGAGGAGATTAAAGAAGCTTAATATAAGAATTCAAAGATTAACAAAGAGCACACAAAGAGGTGGCATGATGCAAAGGTTAAGAGCAAGAAGTTCAAGGAAGGTAATCAAGTGTTACTTTTTACTTTAAGGCTCAAGTTATTCCAAAAAAGCTGAAGAGTATATAGTCAAGGCCATTTACTGTGACTCAAGTACATTCTCATGGAGTTATATAACTATGCAACACATAAGGAGAAAAGTTCAAATTTAATGGGCAAAGATCGAAGTTGTATCATAGAGGCACAATAGAGAATTTTCATCAAGTAGCCTACTTAAGGAATGCAACAAAGTGATAAACATTATGGTCTACCTCACTAACTTTAAAAAGAGTGTTTCTTGGGGACTTAACCAAGCTTGTGCAAGTTCATTAATTAAATTTTTAATGTATGCTTTAGTTCATGTTTTTCAAGAAATAAAGTGGAGGGGCTCTAAAAGAGTTTTATAAATGTAAAAACATGTGGAGAAGTTTAAACTTTGATGTGATGTTATATTTGTGATGAGTTATGTATAAATTAGTTAAATGATGCTTTATGATGTTAACTAGTCAAGTTGCATACCCTGTTGCGCAACCACGTGATCTAATTATTTTTTTAAAGAGTAAAAATCAACATTTAGGCATGGTCGTGAATGTCAAGCGCACAACCATGCCAAAAGGCTTGGGAATTTTGAGCATAAATATGCAATCAGGCACAGTTGCATGCATCGAAGTACACAACCGTGCCTACCAGCTTAGGAATTTATGAAGTGTAGCACGCACAGTTGAGGCACACATCATGCATCATCTGCAGAATCAAATTTAAAATTGTGCCATTTCAAATTCTAAATGGAGTCTCCTCATTTTCCCCAACTTCCCACTTCCCTATTTCTAAGGTTTTGAAAATAACCACTTCTCCACTTTCAATTCTCCATTTAAAACCTTCACTTCCTCATTTAATCTTATCGTCTTCTATACCATTTCTCTTAATTTTATCTTTTCATTCAAAAATTACATTTAAAGAACCCTTTTTTTCCCTTTTCTTCTCCATCTCTTATTGGTTCATTTAAGTTCTCATTATTTCTGGCCCCACTTTACATCACATTCATTTTACCATGGAAAAGGAATAAAGGAAGAAGATTATAACAAGGAAGAAATCTTCCTTCATATAATAGAATAATGTTTAGTGGTAGCTCTACCAATCTGGGCGGTGACAATAAAGAAAGAATGGTAAAACCCTTCCCTAAGCTCATTAATTTTAGGCATAAGGGGCATAGGAAAAAGTTTGAGCAAATGATGAGTAGGAAAATTATAGCCAATAGATATATGAGTGCTTCATTCTTAAGGGAAATTGAATTGTTAGAAGAAGTTACCATGTATGTGAATAGGATGGGTTGGGGTTATTTTGTTAACATGCAAAATCTTACCTGTGTAAGACCAACTTGTGAATTTCTCCCCTTTTTAGCTTTGATGAAAAAACTCTTATGCTTACATTTCACCTAGGAAATGAAGAACAACAATTACGATTGTTTAAGCTTAATGAAGTGTTCTATATCCTTAAGGACCAAAAAGCTAATATTGAGTATAATTGAGATGCTTTTTAGAGAGAAATTATTGGGTAGAGAGGGATTTTCTATGAGGCTAGGTTGGCAAAAGCTTCTTGTATTTGATTTTCAATCTTTAAATACTTGTATAGGCTCATGTCCCATTTCTTATTTCCAAGTAAAGAAGGGGATTCTGTGGTTTCAACCATCGAACTGAACATTTTATATTGCATGGTTTATGATAGGAAGCTTGACATTTGTCATGCTATTACTAGGAAATTAAGAGATGTGGCTACAAAGGTCATTGAGGCTATCAAAGTAGGGGGTTAATCACCACTATAGCCACCTACTTAGGCTTTGACACTGAAAACGTGCCTTTTGATAAGTTTAGAGGTCATTCTTTGATTAATACATACATGATGGAGGCTATAGGTTTGGTTAGAAAAGACCTTAGAGGGAGAGCCATTCTCATTCATCCTAATGATCCACCACAAGCTGAATCATAAAAGGAGGAAGAAGAGGCCTAAGAGACCGATATGAATAATGTTGAGCAGAGGTTATATGACTCAGAGCTTCAAGTGGGTGTGATAGATTCTAATGTTGGTGAATTGAACTCAAAAGTTAAAAGGATGGGCATTGCTACGCTTGAAATAAACGATACAATGAAGATGATAAATCATAATCTTCCAGCTTTCTTCAATTCCCATAACGTTATTCCATCACCACAAGATTTATTGCCACCATATTCAACAATAACATAAGTATCTTATCTAGAAATCCAATATGTATCTTTCAATTTAATGCACCCAACAATTGCATTTTTTCCCTTGACCTATCAAATTCTTTTGGAAGAATTCAAATCTTGGCATGTAATAATGTTACACAAGTATACTAGGCTTACGTTTTCATAATTACATCTAAAATGTAAACAATAATTATAACTACTACACTAATTGTAGAAAATGCAACCTATTTAAAAGAATATAAATTTATAGAAAATGTAAAAATTTGATAATAATTTGTGAAATAAATAATAATAATTCACAACAAATTCATCATTTTTCTTCTTATAATTGCTTTAAAGAATTAAGGAAAAATTAGGATTAGTGGAGTGAAACCTATTTTGAGAACTTGAATTATTCAATTTTTTTGCATTGCTTTAATTTTGATTTGTACACTAAACAAATTAACATAGAACAAAAAGATTTTTTTTGAAACAAATTTAGTAATATTATTATTAAACTCCCTTCCTACCCTATGTCCCAAAAATCAAAATTCATAATTGAAATCTATCCAAGTAGGAATAATAAGTTCTATTTTTTTTTTTTTTTCTCAATATGCCAAATCAATTACAAAAATTAAAAAGTAACTTGAATCATTCAACTACAAATGCCTTAATCAAAATTATGCCTTACCCATGGCAAAACCTATGTTTTACCCTTCGATTGTGAGACAAGATTGACCATTTTTAAAAACGCCTCTGATTACTTTAGTAGTTCCTTTTGGTGCATAACCATAGGGATGTTGTTAGAGAGTGAACAACAAATGGCAATTGGGAGCACGGTGTACAGTACACTTCATATAAGGTCGAAGGATGAGGAGGAGGAGACAAGGAGATTAGGGTTCAGGAGATGTGGCGGAGAAGAGAAGGGTAAGAGATGATAAGACGGAGGTTAATATAGATGGGAGAGGAGATTCCAAATTTAAGCTTGAAGTTTTTGAATTTAATGGCAAAGATTTTTTAGAGCTAGAGGATGAGTGACTCTATTGATGACATTTTGGGAGAGTGAATATAAGTGGTAGTTTCAGCGCCATCGAAACAAATAAAGGCGATAAGAAACAGAGTTTATGATAAAAGAGGAGTGCCATAGAAAAATACCTAATTTTGCAATGGATGGTAAATTTATTTATAAAGTAGAAATGGATATTAGAATTCGTTGCCATATTGAAAACAGTTTTCAAATCGGTTTCTTAATTTTCCAGGGCCGGCACACAGTGGCATCTATATGATTAGCAACGATATGTTACTCCCTTTCTAATATAGAAACGGAATTGAAGTTTTGTTTCTAATTTAAAAATGATATTGAAATTTTCTTTTAAGTTGGAAATATATATTAATTAATTTTTTATTTAAAAATAAATATGAAATTTTATTTTTAATTTAAAATTAATATTAATTCCATTTGTAATTTACAAATGGTATTTCAATTTTGTTTCTATATTACAAACAGAATTAAAATTTCATTTCCAAATTACAAATGGAATTCCAATTCTGTTGCCAATTTATATTTATAATGATATTATTTTCTTTTTGTTTCTATTTATAAAATGAAAAATTCTATTTCTAAATTCTGTTGCTAAATCAGTAAATTTTAATAATGTAAATAGGTTATTGCTATGGCATCCCAAACCATTAATTTTGCACTTTGAAATCTGATAAAATTCCCAATCAATGATGGGTTTATAGAGTTAATTAACCAACCTTTTACAATATCATTATATGTGCGCCACTTACGGAAGCTTAGGTCAATTGATATAGGTTGGGACAAATCACCCTTAATATGCCCCAACTTATCTTTACTGGATATATGCATCTCCACCATTTGAGACCAAACTGTGTAGTTAGTCTCATCCAATTTGATCCCAATCAGAGTGGTAGCAATGTCGGTTATATAGGTCGAAACCGAATTTTTAAGATAGTATCTCAAACTATTTTCTTATGAAATCTGATAAAATAGAGGATGAAAACATATCAAGGGATTCGTCTGAATATGATTCTTTATTAGCCATGATGGAGAAGAGGAGTTTTGTTGTTTTGTTTTGAATCACTAGAGCTAAGAGAGCATAATCACAATAGCATAATCATGGTTCTAATTGATTTACTAGGCTCCAATTGACCCAGTGGTACAAGAATCTTCAACCCTTATTTTTCTTCGTTAATTGCTACAAAACAACTCATGCTAACATATAATACTTATGATAATTATTAAAAAAAAAAAATTCTAATTTGGCATACAGCTGCACGTGGAATTAGATATGAATATATTTTAAAAATATTTAATGTCGAAAAAATTCAAAGTGTAATATTGAAAGATATGTGTTTTTGGGATAAATATAAAAAAAGTATTATGTGGTTAAATGTTCTTTTATTTAAAAGTTTGTGATTTTTTAAGATATGTTGTTTTATTTTTTAATACTTTAATTCCTTATCAACTAACAATATCATCAATATTTTATAATAAAATATTAGTATAACAGTATCTTTCAACAATAAAAATGTTCTATATGTGATTTATTAGCAAGATGACTACTTGGATACCTTTAAAAACATAATAAATTCATTTTAAAACTCTCTTTTATATCCAATAAAATAACAAAACACATCTTATTTTTATTTTTTTAAAATTTATTTTAGTTAGTTGAATATTATACTGCTTAGTAAATAAATTTACTATTAAAGAATTCATATTATATCAACATTACATTGTATTTGTAATAATATTAAAGAATAGGATATTAAATTGTAAATAAAATAAAACCACATATTTTAAAATATAAAAAAAAATATCAAAGCCTTTTAAATGAAAAGTGTCTAACTATGAAAAGTATCATATTGCAATTTTTATTAAAACAAAATTATAAGTTTTAATGTTCACAAATGTATTTGGCCTACAAAAGTAATAATTTTAGTTTGTTATGGTATTGCCATGAAATTACACTATATTCAGCAAATTAAAGGTACTATGCTTGGAAAGTTAAGACAGCAATGTTTATGCAAAACCGCAAGCACATGCTGTCAGACAAGTAGTATACAAATATTGTTCTCATGAGGATTCATTCTAATCATATATTAACTCCAATTCTTTATTCTTCAAGTCTTTCAAATATGGAATTTGGAAAGAAAATTCAATAGCAAATAAATGAATTTATAAAATAAAAAAATTCTAAAACAAAGGAATAAACAATCAATGGAAGCAATGGTTAGGAGTTGAATTTTCTCACAATCCTTAGTTAACCTTAATTAACAAACCTATTAGTCTTGCAAATCTCGGTTAATTCTAAATTATTGATTAATCTTTCTCAAGTAGTAACCAAATTTATTTCATAATTCTCAAGCAAAAACATTAAATCCCAACTTTCATTGTGAACTCAATCCCCCAAATTAACTCATAAATTAATTCACCCAAGCCGAATTGGAATTTCTCTCACTTATAATATCTCTGTCTATAAGAAATTTAAATCCATGTTTATAATTCCACTAAGGTTTTGATCTCTCAACCTAAAACCCTAATTTAAATTATGTTAATGGTAATTGAGCATTAACATATAATAAGCACAATAAACATAGTTTGCAAGAACTAATAAAATTCATTAATAAAGAAAAACTCAATCATGTTTAAATTATCAATCCCTAACCAACAATAATTTAGCCTAACATATTATAAAAATATTCAACAAAACTATAAAAATATCCTATAAAAATCGCAAGAATAAAGATAAGAGAAGAGAAGAAAAAGTAGATTTATTTTAAGTCTTAATCTTCAACTCTTGAATTTTTCTTGTGTTTTTTCCAATTTTCTTTATCTTTTTATAATGTGTTTAAAAGCCCTTAAAGAGTAGAGGTGTTGCCTTATAAAATGTGTGATTGCCACATCATTAAAATTCAAGTCATCAAGGGGTTGTGACAACAGTAAGGTTGTGATGGCAGCAACCCCATTTGGTCCTCAGCTCTTCATCTTCAACTGTGACCATAACCTATGTTGTAGTCATAACACCATTGGTGACAAGTTTTGCATGTCTCAGCTACAGTTGCAGCCTTAACTACAATGGCAGCCAAGATGGAACCTTCAAAATGTGTCCAAACCTGCATTTTTTCACCAAATTGACACCTTATTCCTTATAAAACATAAACCAAAATAAAAGTTATAAACTAATAAATAAAAACTTAATTTTAACTATCAAATAGCCTAAAAACTAATTGAAACTAATATAATAATTCATGCAAAACACACACAATCAAATACCCCCACACTTAAACCTTTGTTTGTCCTCAAGGAAAACACTTGAGAACATCTATCACAACCACAAATGTAGCACATTGATAAACTTTAACCTATCTATCCATCATAATCTTAAGTTAATATACAACTTAAAACTCAAAACTAAATTGATAACTCAAGGTTAAAGATTTAAAATTTACCAAGTGAAAAGCAAACTTTACTGTTGAAATATTGGAAATTTATGAGTTAATGCCAAAAAATGGAAGCAAGTAGAATTATTATATCAACTCATAGCAACCCTTAAACTTAACACGCAACTCATAAATTTATTTCTTCATACTTCTCATCCTCTTAAGGATATTTCATTAAATTTGACGTTATAAACTCAACACTCTCATCACCAACCTTAAGAGTTATTTTTCTCTTATAAACATCTATAAGAGCTCTCCTAGTATTAAAAAATGGCCTCCTAAAAATTAAAAGACACTTCCTATAATCTCTAAATCCAAACCATAAAATCCATAGGAAATATAAATTTATCTACCTTTACAAGAACATCTTCGATAATTCTATATGGCTTCTTTAAGGAGTGATATACTAGCTGCAATGTCATTTTTATAGGAGTTAACTTGCAAAGTTGTAATTTCCTGAAAAGAGATAAAGGTATAAGACTAATACTTGCACCTAGGTCATATAAACATATAGGAATTTCTTAAGTACCAATTACATAATGAATAGTAAAACTCCTTGGGTCTTTAAGCTTAGTTGGTATCTTATGAGTGATGTTGGAACTACAAGTCTCTGTTAATTCCACTATTTGATTACCATCCTATCGCCTTTTGTTAGTGATAATATCCTTCAAAAACTTTGCATATGTCGACATTTCTACAAGAGCTTAAGCAAATGGAATATTAAGTATAAGGTTTTTAAATATGTCCAAAAACTTAGCAAACCTCTTTATATTATTAGGCTTTTTTAGTATGTGAAGAAAGGGTATCTTGTCTCATATTTATGTGAATTCAATACTTATGGCTGCTCTTTCACTTTATTTTCCTCTCCTTATTATTCCTTACTTCTTTTGCAATCATCCTCTTTATTCTTAGGCTACTTATCTTGTATTTCTTTCGTTTCCTTATTTACTTCATCTCTATACCTTATCTCCTTACCACTCTTTAGTGCAATTATTTTCACATGCTCCTTTGGATTTGTTTCAGTATTACTTGAGAGACTTCTTTGATTTCTTAAAGCTACTATATTATCAAATTGTCCTAACTACACTTCAATGTTGTGAATTAAATAGCAGTGGTTCTTTGCAATCTGATCGAAGTTGGCCTCCATCCTCTTCTGGTTCTCCTCATGACTTAATAGCTTATTTTTAATGGCATCTAATAATGTATCTAATTTTTTCTCTATAAATGTCATCCTATTTTATGGTGAGTGCTAAAATCCTAATGGTACTTATTTCCTTTGCAAGTTATTATTGTTGGGGAAGCTAGGTGTAGTCATATTGTTATTGTTACTTTACAAAAAAATTCAAGTCATTTTGCTACCCCAGATTATGAGTTAATAAAGTAAGGATTGTTAACTGGCTCTTGAAATTAATTCCCCACATAATTAGCTTGCACCATGTAGCCATACCTCATTATACCTACATTATACACACTAAATTCATGATTAGAGTAACCCTAAAAATTACAATTTTCACTTGAAGCGGCTAGATTATTCTTATTGGTAAGGTTACTAATTTATTTTATAAATGTAGCTTACTGAGCTTAGAGGGTTGTCATTATCTTTTCTTCTAATCTCCCTATATGCTTTGGTGGATTTTCTCTCTCAAAGGACCATAAGTAATTATCATGCACCATGGTCTCTAATAATTATGAAGCCTCATCTACTGTCATTATCGTGTGCAACCCTCCAACCTTAGCATCAATTGAGTCTCGTGTGGAGCTTCTAACTCCATTATAGAACATCCTTATAAGTACATCTCTAAGTAATCCATAATGTGGATAGCTCCTCTACAAATCTATGAACCTCTCCTAAGCTTTACTTAATGATTCGATCTCAAACTGTTGGAATGAAGTGATCTTCTTTATCACCTTTGTTATCTTTGGTGGTGGAAAATATTTAACTAGGAATGCCTTTGGCAAATCATCCTAATTAGTGAAAGAACTAGGTGGTTAAGATTTCAACCATGCTTCATCCTTGTCCTTCAAAATGAATGGCAATAATTACAACCTTAGTGCATTATTAGACATGCTATTGTAGTTTAGCGTGTCACAAATCTTAAGAAAGTGTGTAATATGATCACTTGGATCTTCATTCAGTATCCCATAAAATTAGACAGTCGATTGGATCATTTACAGTAAAGTCAGATTGATCTTAAAATGGTTAGCTTCAATGTTCGGTCTCATATTGCTTTGCTTTATACCTCCTATACCGGGCATAGATGTGCCCAATAACACTCTTGTATTAGATTGATTCTCTTCTTTTGCTATTATACTTGACTCCTCTAAAAAATGCTTACAGTTTTCTTTCTTAAATCTTGTTAACTTTGATATGTATGTGAGTGGATTCTTCCTTCATCTTTGGGTATTATGCATGCATTGACAAATTCAGCAAAATTTAAAAAACAAAAGAATTTAAACAAAATTACATAAAATTTTGGTGCTTTAATCCAACCAAAATTAAATTAATTATGATGTTAGAACCAAGTCCCGAGCAATAGCGCCAAAAACTTGTTTGTGTAAAACTGCAAGTGCATGGTGTCAGACAAGTAGTATAAAAATATTGTTCATATAAGACTCCTTCTAATCACCTGTTAACCCAATTCTTTATTGTTTAAGGCTTTCAAATATGGAATTTGGAAAGAAAATTTAATAGCAAATAAATGAATATATAAAATAACATTAAATTCTAAATCAAAGGAATAAACAATCAATGAATGCAATGGTTAGGAGTTCAATTTTCTCACAATCCTTAGTTAACCTTAGTCAATGAACCTATTAGTCTTGCAAATCATGAGTAATTCTAAAATATTGATTAATCTTTAACAAAATTTATTTCATAATTCTCAAGCAAGAACATTAAATCCCAACTCATGTTTTGAACTCAATCCCCCAAATCAACTCATAAATTAATTCACCCAACCCCGATTGGAATTTATCTCACATATGATATCTCTACCTATAAGCAATTTAAATTCATGTTTATAGTTTCACTAAGATTTTGATCTCTCAACCTAAAACCCTAATTTTAATTTTGTTAATGGTGATTAAACATTAACATATAATAAGTACAATAAACATAATTTGAAAGAACTAATAAAATTCATTAAATAAAGAAGAACTAATTTAAATCGCATTTAAATTATCAATCCCTAACCAACAATAATTTAGCCTAACATATTATAAAAATATTCAACAAAACTATAAAAATATCCCATGAAAATCGCAAGAATAAAGAAGAGAGAAGAGAATAAAAATTAGGTTTATTTTAGGTCTTCAATCTTCAATTTTTTTATCTTTTTTATGTTCTCTCAATTTTTTTGTCACTTTCTCCTTATAAAATCACCCCCAATATGATGTATTTAAAGGCCCCTGAAGAGTAGAGGTGTTGCCTTACAAAATGCATCATTGTCATGTCATCAAAATTCAAGTTGTCAGGGGATGTGACCACAACAAGGCTGTGATTACAGCAGCCCCATTTGGTCCTCGTCTCTTCATCTTTGACTATGATCCCAGCCCATGCTTAGTTGCAACACCATCAGTGATAATCTTTGCAAGTCTTGGCTGTAATCACAGCCTTAGCTACGATGGTGGTAATCGAGATGGAACTTCCAAACGGCGTCCAAACTTGCATTTTTCACCAAATTGACACCTTTTTCCCTACAAAACATAAATGAAAATAAAAGCTATAAACTAATAAATAAAAACTTAATTTTAACTATCAAATAGCCTAAAAACTAATTGAAACTAATATAATAATTCATGCAAAACACACACAACTACTATATCATAACCTTTATAAAGATATCATGAGGTACATAATTGAAATCCTATCATCTTCAGTTTTAAAAAGGAGGACTATCCCTATTGTGAGGTTCATTAATACTTAAGTTATATCACCACACAATTAAAAAAAAAAAAAAAAGAAAAGAAAACCCAAAATCTACATCTATCAATTAATTATTGTCGTTAAGAATGAACCAATTTCTGCTCATTGAGCAATTCAACACACATTGACGGTATAGTCTAATATCTTGATTTATATGTGATCTGAATATTTATTTGTTATATATATATAATTTTTTTTATAAGTTTTAATGTCCACAAATATATTTGGCCTACAAAAGTAATAATTTTTTCTTGCTATGGTATTGCCATGACATTACACTATATTCAGCAAATTAAAGGTACTATACTTGGAAAGCTAAGACCACAACTACTATATCATGGTCTTTCTAAAGAAATCATGAGTTGCATAATTTAAATCTTATATTCTTTAATTTCAAAGATGAGGATTACCCCCTACTATAGGATTCATTAATACTTATGTCATACAACACACAATTAAAAAAAAAAAAAAAAAAAAAAAAGCCCGAAATCTACATCTATCAATTAATTGTTGTCGTTAAGAATGAACCAATTTATGCTCCTTAAGCAATTCAACACACATTGATGGTCTAGTCTAATATCTTGATTTTATATAAGATTTGAGTATATATATATATATATATATATATACTCAAATCATTTTTAACCTACAAAATGTAATTTTTTTATAATTTTTTATAAGTTTTAATGTCCACAAATATATTTAACCTACAAAAGTAATAATTTTTTTTTTTTTGCCATGACATTACAGTATATTCAGCAAATTAAAGATACCATGCTTGGAAAGCTAAGACCACAACTACTATATCATAGTCTTTCTAAATATATTATGAGGTGCATAATTTAAATCTTATAGTCTTTAATTTCAAAGAGGAGGACTACACCTATTGTAGGGTTTATTAACACTTAAGTCATATCAACTCACAATTGAAAAAAAACAAAAAAGAGAAAGCCCGAAATCTACATATATCAATGAATTGTTGTCATGCAGAATGAACCAAATTCTGCTCCTTGAGCAATTCAGCACACATTAACGGTCTAGTCTAATACCTTGATTTTATATGTAATCCGAATATTTATTTGTTATAATGTTTATTTGTTATATATATATATATATATATATATATATATATATATATATAGACACACACATACAATATTTTATAAGTTTTAATGTCCGCAAATATATTTGGCCTACAAAAGTAATAATTTTTTTTTTGTTTTTTGTTTTTTGCTATGTGATTGCCATGACATTACACTATGTTCAGCAAATTAAAGGTACTATGCTTGGAAAGCTAAGACCACAACTACTGTATCATAGTCTTTCTAAAGATATCATGAGGTGTGTAATTTAAATCCTGTAGTCTTTAATTTCAAAGACGATGACTACCCCCTCCTGTAGGGTTCATTAATACTTAAGTCTTATCAACACAATTTAAAAAAAAAAAAAAAGAAAGCCGAAATCTACATCTATCAATTAATTGTTGTTGTTAAGAATGAACCAATTTATGCTCCTTAAGCAATTCAACTCACATTGTCGGTCTTGTCTAATATCTTGATTTTATATATATATATATATATATATATATATATCAGAAATGTGAAATTCCGATCGGAATTTCATTTTTTTTTGTAAATTTGTAATTCCGATAAGTAATTTTTCCTTTACATATATTTATAAAGGAAATATTACTCATCATAATTATATAATTTTGATTGGAATTACATAATTTCGATCAAAATATGTAATTATGACTGAAATTATAAATTTCTGATAAAAAATATGGAATTCCACATTTTCGATTGAAAGTCTACAATTCTGATCAGGATTGTACAGCTCCGATTGGTTTCCATATGAATTTTTTTTTAATTTTGAAAATATTTTTCCTAGTTTTTTATTGGATAAAAATAAGTAATTTGAAAAAAAGAAGAAGATAATCTTGATAAATCAATATTTATCAGGTTGTTTTACAAATAAATTTTAAAAGTAAAATTTTTATCTCCTGTGATTTGATAATCATAGAAGGTTAGCCTCTGGTTTATAAAAATCAATAGATTTTTAACATGTGGGGGCTTCTTCCTCTTTGGAAAAAAAACACACACACACAAAACAAAAAGATATCACAAAGAGAAGAAAGCATGCAAAAAAAAAAAGGTTTCAAAAAAAGTGTTTCTTTTACAATTGGTTCTTAAAAAAGAATGCAATAAAGTTTTGAGAAGAAAATCAATTCTGAGATCCTATTCCAACATGGTGATTAAACAAACACTCTAAGGAGCAAATCAATTCAACATCACTCATTCATCCCTTCTTCTTTTTCTTTATTTTCTTCTTTATTTCTCTATTATTAGTATTCTAATTTTTATTTTTTATTTTTTTGTGTTTTGTGATTGTTGTTGGTGCTATGATCTAGTGGAGATGTGTTTCAACTAGTAAACAAACCCAGTGAAAATCTATAGAATGTTATAGATTAAATCCTGTGTAAATCATGTAGTTTTAGGATTCATTTTATTTTGACCATTTTATGTTTTTTTTTTTTCAATTTCTATGGCTTTATTTATTTGATTTATTTTGGCATGTATAATTAAATTTGTATGTAGAAACTGTAATAGTCCTAGGAGTGGGAATAATGAAACCATTTTATTTTATGCATCTTAAAATTGATTTGTAAATTAGGTTCAATTTGGTAAACCCTAATAAAATTAATGATGGCAGTAGTAATGTTTAGGTTACATGTAATTTGAATATAGGTTAGAAATCACAGTGTGTATGTTTGATTTGTTATTTGTTTTGTTTTATTATTTGGGCTTGTTTTTATGTTTTTTATTCGTTTTAGGCCCCAAGCCCATAGTGTATGTTTAATTCATTAATAATAGACTTTTAAAAAATGGATTTTGGTTTAATTAACTTTAAAATCAATTTATGCTCATTTAGGTTAATTTAGACTTAAGATCATTTTAGTTTAATTAAAATTAATTTAGACTTAGCTTAGCTCATTAAAGCATTTTCTTTTTAAAATAAATAGATTTATGATCATTTCATTTAAATTAAAATTAATTAGAACTAGACCCACTAATCCAACCCAATTAATTTACATAAAATTATTAGACTTAAGACCATTTTAGAATTAAAATATGTAAACTTTGGCTCACTAATTTAATATAAAATGTTGGCCTACCTTTAACTTTTAATTTCACTTATAAATAAAAGTGTAGACTTAGCTAACTTTAATTAAAATTAATGTAGATTAGAATAAACAAGGGATGCGGTGATCTATGTGAATGCACTATTTATATGCTCTTTCATGACTAATTATCTTAGAGTTAGATATATGCAAAATTAGGGTTAATATAAAAGTGAATGTAAATAGGGAATAATTTAGTAATTAATAAAGTAATTATAAATAAACACAAGACTGAAAGAAGTTAGTGTTCCGTTTTCAGAATCTCCTAGTTGTAATGCTAACTCTCTTTTAAAGAATCGAGTTACCACCACCTTTGATTTGTCCCAGTTATTACCTTAGGTGATGACTCTTCATCTCCACACTTTGTCTTTCTGATATAGTAGTATACTCTTTAGAGCCTTAAGCTCAAACAACATTACAGTTGCTAAAATCTTGGACGTAAGCTAAACCTCGCCTCTACAGTGACGAAATAAAATTGTCAAAAATGTGGTCAAATTTTAATGACAAATTATGACACTGTCATAAAAATAGAACTTATGTGACACCAAATATCATCATTAATTATTTTTAATTTTTCATTGAAAAATTTCCCTCTAAAATTTTGGTGCAAAATTCTACCTCTCAAAGGTTTTATGATGAATTTCTTTTTACTGTCATGAAAAATGCATATTAGTGACCACATAAAATATATATTATGACAAAAGTAAGGGTCATCACAAAAGTTAATGTTATAATAATGAATATGAATTTTGCAACTTTAAATTGATAAAATGTGACAAAATATTGTGCGTGGCAAGAGAAGTTGTCATAAAATATGTGATTTCTTGTAATTAATTTAGAAAATCCTATTACATTTGCTACCTCTATATATCCTACTTTCATTATAACAAATACAAAATTATTATGCTTTGAGCAATATAAACTTGGGTTATCGCATATTTTCATCAATTTATAATACTTTTAAAATTGTGGTGAAGTAGTATTTGAACATTTTAATTTGTTGTAAATTTATCCATGATCAAAATAACATGTGCTCATCTTGAAATGACATGCTAACATGGCATGCATGTACAAATTATTTGCTAAAAGTAAGGATATATTTACAAAAAAAAAATGAAAGTTAAGGATATAAAAATTATTGATTTATTCTTTTAATTTCCACATTAGAAAATAAAGGCATAATATATAATAGCCAATTGTACTTGTCACTTTTTATCAGTTTGACACTTGAACTTATAGTTTTGCCATTTTGACACCTAAACTTTATTAAAATGCACCAGTTTGCACTAATATGATGACATAATGCATTTAACACCCCCTGTACTTGTTATTTTTTGTTAGTTTGACACCTTTACATATAGTTTTTAGTTATTCAAACCCTTATGATGTGACACATGCTGATTTGCTACTTCATACTACGTGCGCTGATAGAGGTTTCAAATTTACATTTTAGCCAAGTTTAAGTGTCAAAATGGCAAAACTATAAGTTGAGGTGTCAAACTAACACAAAGTGACAAATAAAGGGGGCCATGTATGTATTATACTGAAAATAAATTTACATATGCATTTTATGTTACCATGTCATGTCAGTATAGGCACATAATATTTTGACCATAGATAGATTTGCAATAAGTTAAAAAAGTTTATATACCAATTTGCTACAATTTTTAAGATAGGATAGGTTGGCGAAACTAACTAAAGTTCATGGTAGAATTATGCAATAAACCTTCTAGAAAACACTCAACTTTTCACTACACATAACAAAATTCAATCTCATAAGTACAAAAATTCTCAAACACATAAAATTAATATTTGAATAACACATAAACTTTCTCAAACACATTAATATATTTAGGAACGATATTTCTACATATATCAAGTAATACAAGTTAAAATAAACCAACAATCATAATAAATCAACAAAAAAATAAAAGAAACATAAGTATAAATCATTGTTCACTCGTGATAAAATAATCCCATATATAATGAATAACTTTCACAACTCACATGAAAAATACTTATCAATTTTATGCACAAATCACCACAACAAAAATAATTTATAATAACACTTTAAAAAAATAATGTTTTTAGTAAATACTGCTTAATATGGGTAAAGTAACACTCAAATGACATTTTCAATAAATATTGTTAAAAATCTTATCTATTGTGATATTTATTTTATGTTAAAAAATATTTATAATAAATATTGTTATAGATTAATGATTGTAATGTTTTTTACAGTGTGCATTACAAATGCTATTATATTTTATTTATTATAACATTTACATTAACATTTTTTTAAAGTTGTCTTTATATGATTATTCCTTAACACTTGAACTAAAAAATGTTGATTTTTTTTTAGGTTTTTGATACTATTGATATAGCCCCACAACTTTTTATTTTGTTTTATTTGGTTTGATTGGATCATCACTAATCAAGTTTGATTTGGATAGGACTATAAGGACAGTAAAAGTTTTTTAATAACTAAATTAACACGATTGCATATGTCACAACTTGAAATCAAGAAAGTAAGAACAATCCCATGCTAGCAAATCTTAATGGTTGTTGGTAAACAAAATTATAAGAAAAGCTAAAAAAAATTAGAATTTTTTATTATTGTTGAAAAAAATAATAATAACAGTGCGGTAATGATTTTATTAATAACACAACAAATACAATAATAATAACAATAACTAATTGTGATGTAATGGTTTTATTAATAAGAAGGTTATTTAACCTACATATTGATAAATTGCACTATAGAAAATAACCTTCCCCTTTTAAATCATGTGAAAATAATTTACATGAATTGACAATGATAGAATCTAAATCCTACAATTAGTAACCTTCCCCTTTCTGTTACTATTCTGTTGTTTTCTTGTAGTGGCATGTGCATATTCTTCCGAAAGATTAACGTGTAGTGATGTCAGAATTCTTTGAATTTTATATATTGCCAATTAGTAAATATATATTTTTGTGTTATCCTTGAACAATATTTATAAGAATGGGATGCACAATTGCATAAAATTCTATAACTTCTAAAATTTTGTATTTTGTATTGAGAATAAAAAGCTATATGTTATATGCTTACCTTTTAATTATTATGTAGATATTAGTCTACAATATATGCTATGAGTAATAGTGTTTAAATAAATAAAATTATGTGAGCAAATAATTTTATTTGTATAAAATCTTACCCTTTGAAATATATATATATATGCAAATGAATTTAATGTGTGAAACTATTTCACGAAAACCACAATTATTACATATTAAATATAACTGAAGTTTTAACTATTTTAATATAATTGACTAATATAAAATATTATTATCTAAAAACATAGTTGGTCTAATTGCTTGTGTTGTCTTTTTCATGGATGATACTCAAATCCACCAGCTAAGCAGAGATTGGTATCTGGTCCCAATATATATGGTAAAACTAAAGAACAGAAATTAATTTACACAAAAATAGGAAATTGTTAGGGCACCCTTTCCGTGAAAAAGAAAGGGCGAGAGACATGCAATAAGGTAGGTAGAAGTGGGATCATGTACCTAAACCACTTATAAGATCATTTTTTATTTTTTTTTATTTTATTTTTTTGGTATCAGAATTTCAATATTCACACGAGCATAACTAACATCTTGTTGCCACTTTTGTCGTCCTCCCTAATTCCATCCACTCACTGTTCTCTATTTCATTCATCAGTCTATTGTGTAATAACTCTCTTATTTACTCATTTAAAAAAAAAACTTGTATTAAACACATGTCTGTAATAAAATTAAGTAATGTGCATAAATATTTTATATCTAAATATTAAATAATTAAAAAAAATTTCATATATAATCACTTCTGATATTGATAGTTATAAATTTTATAAAAAATTTGAATTAAGTCGAATGAATCTCATTAAGAATATATAGTTTAAATATTTTATTTTTAAATATTAAATTATTGAAGTAGCTATAAAAATTCTATTGAACGTGCATGTTCTTCCCAAAGGATAATATGCACTAATACAAGAATACTTTGAATGAAAAATTCTATTACATTGACATATTTTGCCTAAAGGTGAACATGTGGTTATACTAAAATTTAGCCAAATAACAAAATAGCTAGAATGATAATTATATACTCTTGAAGTATATATATTGTTAATTACTAAATACACATTTTTGTGTTATTCTTAAATAATTTTTATGAGAATAAGATGCATAAGTGCATAAAATTTTATTACTTCCAAAATTTTTTATTTGTATTGAAAATGAATAGCTATATGTTATATGCTTACCTTTTAAGTATTATTTAGAATTTGCTATGAGTAATAGTGTTTAAATAAATATTTGCTATGAGTGATAGTGTTTAAATAAATAAAATTATGTGAGAAAATAATTTCATTTGTATGAAAACTTATCCTTTGAAATATCTACATGCAAATGTATTTAATCGGTGTAACTATTTCACAACTAACCATTATTGCATATTAAATTTAACTTAAGTTTAAACTCTTTTAGACTAAGTGATTAATATAAAATATTATAATCTAAAAATATATTTGATCTAATTAGTTGTGTTGTTTGTGATGCTTTTAGCTTCTTATTTCAAAATTGATGTTGTTTTGAATATCTGTAACTAATTTTATGTTAAACATTATTTTAAGTATATATTAAAGAAGTGAGATGCTTTTGTTAAAATTGTTTTATTCTCATATATTTTTATGGGTATTTTTCATTTATGTGGAAGTTTTGAGATGATCTATTAAAGTAAATTTTAAATAGTTATTTTGTTGTAAACTTAATATATATTTAAGAGTTTTTTTTTTAATATAGTATTGAATTAATTTGAAGTTTCATTTATAAAAAAAATTATTTATTTATTTTTAACTTCTTAAGATTTTTTTTAATTGATAGGGGTGATATTTTAGAACTTAATTTTATCAAAATTTTATTTTGTGTATGAAGCAAATATTCTCACAAGTAGGGTGAGAATTGAAATATTTTTAATTATCTGCTAACTCTTTGCAAGAGTGTGAATAGTATTTAATTAATTAATTTTGAGAACTATTTTATGGTTAATAACTAATCATACTTTTAAAATTGAATAGGTGTAATGTGTAGTTGAGTTTTTTTTTTTTTCACATTTTGAGTGTTTTGCTTGTTTTGGAATGAGCTTCTTAATACCTTAACGTTTGAGTTGACATAATATTTTATTATATTTTGTGCTCCATAACTTTTAAGGTTTAATATATTTAATTTTTCTTAATTGCACATATGTAATTTGTCAAAATAAATTTTGTGTTATTATTAATGAAGATTTTTTTTATCTTCCTACTCTCACGAATATTTTAATAAAGTGATAGTTGTTTAAAGAATTGTTTGTTGTTAAATTAATGGTAAGTAAAAATAAGTTATATAGTTCACGTCGCTAGAAAGGAAACCATTCACTAGTAATTTTTGTTTATTTATTTTGTGAGTTTATGTGATATATGGTAAAATATTTTTTATAGATTATTGAGGAGTATGAGAGTTGACTAAATTTTTATATTTGGGAATTATAATAATAAAATTTCTAACACTTCCACTAACTAATTAATTTAATATGATTGTATATATCACAACTTGAATCCTAAATGTCGCTTAAATAAGAATAGTCTCTTGCCAACTAGCCCTAACTTTTATTGGTAATTTTGAAAAAAAATATCAGTATATACTTTATATTAATGAAATTAATCGTAAGACATTTATGTTTTTCCTTTTTTTTTTTAATACAATGATGGTTAGACATACATGGTAATTGTCAAAAGGCTTATATGGTAAATATTCTATTGGGAGACATTATAACATTAGTATCAATGAACTGCACAACAGAAACAGTCTTCTTTTTTTAAATAGACGACAACAAGATTTGAACCCTTCACCTCATGATGATTGCACTTCAAAATATTCTTAGAGAGAAGTTATCATTTAACTACTTCTTTATTGACACATTATGTGTCTTTAATAAGTTGAAAGGGCAAACAAATAAAAATTCAGTATTTAATTAAAGTAATAAAAATTAAAAGTTAATAGTATATAGATGTACCCTTAATAGCTTAATATTATTGATTTGAACTTCTAAATGAATAAAGTTGATGATCATTATAAAATTTTAATTTCTCATTTGGTTTGACCCCTTTGAAATTGGTGATGCAAAAACCCAACTCGCTGCACACATGGAGGATCCTAACGTCTAAACTTGTTTATAAATCTTTGGAATTGTCGGACTGACGGTTGAGAACGGACGCTGACGAAGGCACAGTCTTTCTTCATGAGTGCAGGTCAATGTTGGTCATTTTAAAGCTTGTCAACTGCATGCCTCCACGGAGCAGCACGTCTCTATTTCTATATATATATATATATATACAAATATATACATATGACGTATATATATTATAGGGGAATATTTAATATATATTACCAAAATGAAGGTATTCTCTCGCATAAGTGTAAGAAAAGGAGCTTGGAGTACTGAAGAAGATGATCTTCTTAGAAAATGTGTTGAACAGTATGGAGAAGGAGGATGGCATCAAGTTCCTCTTAGAGCTGGTAATTAAATTACTCATTTTTTTTAAAGAATTTGCTTGCAACTATAGTTTTAGATTGCTTCTTGGCAGCTTCTTTTCTAAAATGTATTGAACCGATCAAAGAAAAAAAAAACACCAAGATTAATTTGTTAAGAAAAATGTATTGACTTGGTGTCATGATCAGTAAAAAAATTTATGGAATAAATGGTTTTTTTTTTTAAATAAATATTGAATTTATTGAATGAAAGAAATATGGAACAAATGGTTATAAAAGAATTGATGATGTTTTCTTGTGAACTCAGGGCTGAATAGATGCAGGAAAAGTTGCAGATTGAGGTGGTTGAACTATCTTAAACCCAATATCAAAAGAGGGAATTTTGCAGCAGATGAAGTTGACTTAATTATCAGACTCCATAACCTGTTAGGCAACAGGCAAGTGATATTTATATGACCTATTAGCAACACAAATTTAATGTAGAAGATCATCCATTTCTTATAATTTAATTAATATTGTTTGATAAAAATATTTTAATTTTTTTCTATAATTTGTTCAAAATCAAATAAAAGATGGAAACTATCATCTATAAGATATTAAGAATCCATTTGTTTGTGAAAAATATTTTTTCTTATTTTTCATTTTTTGGATTATCATATAAAAAAAGGAAAATAAATTGTTAGTCAACCAAAAAGAACTTAATAACAAGAGAAAATAACTTTTCATTCTTAAAATGGAAAATTATTTTCCATTGCTAATAATAAAGAGAAATTTACTTAAAATACTCTTTTTTTTTTACTTATTTTTTATTTTTATTTTTTCTTATTTTTTTGTCTTCTCTTATTTTTTCCTTTCCCTTTTTTTTTCTCCTCATTTTTTACCTTCTCTCCTTTTTTCCTTTCCTTTTATTTTTATTTTTATTTTCTCTTTTTTTTTTTTTTTTTTTTTTTTTTTTTTTTAATCTTTGCTACTTTCTTCTTTCTTTCATCCATTTTTTTTCTTTCAATCTTTTGTATAGATTAATCATAATATAAATTTTATATACTTCATACCTATTATAAAGAGATAATTTGTAAAAATTATATATTAGATCTATTACAAAAAGATAATTTGAATAATAAAAAGTGTTGACAAATAATAATATTTTCTAATTGTTTTCTAATGTTGTAACTAAACATTAGAAAATATTTTTCCTAAATTCAAAAGAAAAAATGTTTTTCACAAATAAATGGAATCTAAAATTACTAACAATTGAAGTTTTAGATTTGAATCATGTTGATATATATATATATATATATATATATATATGTTGCAAAACAAAATAGACAGCCATTAATACGTAAGAGTGCACTAATCATTAAGGGAGATTTAAGCTTTTGAGTTAATGAATAACATTATTTCCTATTAAAAAAAAGAGATTGATACGAGATTGATATTTATTGATATAAAACACTTAAATTAGTTGAGAATCAACTTGTCATGCACAACAAAATAGACAGCCATTAATATGTGAGAGTGCACTAATCATTAAGGGAGATTGAACCTTTTAACCTTTTGAGTTAATGAATAACATTATTTTTTATTAAAAAAAAGTTGGTGCACTCTCATATATATATATATATATATATATATATATATACACATATGAGAGGAGAGGGAGATTTCCATCTTCCCCTCTACAAGTGTGTTGCCCTGTAAATGAAAGGCGGGCCTCACATATTTTTGAGTTAAATGTTTTATATCAACATATATCAATCTTTTTTTTTTTTTTAACAGGAAATAATGTTATTCATTAACTCAAAAGCTTAAATCTCTCTTACTTAGTGCAGCCTCACATATTAATGGCTGTCTATTTTGTTTTGCATGACAAGTTGATGAGTAAGCTGACAATATGATATCTTTCTCTTGGTCTTGTTTCATAATGGCAGATGGTCGTTGATTGCTGGTAGATTACCAGGAAGAACAGCAAATGATATAAAGAACTACTGGAACACCCACCTACGAAAAAAGACCATTTTTTGCAAGAAAGATTTGAAGATAAACAGACCTATCAAAATAACAAAGGCCAACATAATCAAACCCCAACCTCGGACCTTCTCTAATAAGTTCTTCTGGTCCGTCGGAGAAATCCCAGTTGTCACCTCAACCAGTGCTACTAATGGTCATGGTCATGAAGAGAACAACAACACTCTTTGCATGCAACCCTCCATGGTACGGGCGGCATTGCCACCGGAAGAAGAGGAAGAAAGAATGTGGTGGGAAAAGCTGTTATTAGACAATGGTGGGTCATCATCACAGGAGATTAAAAATAATCATACCTCAAGCCTTAATAATATTGCAGAAGCAAATGGAAGAAATGTTGGGCGCCAGAGGAGTCCACGTTGGTTTCCTGACGAAAGCGAAATCTGGTGGATTAATAATAATGATGATATTGGGATCTGGGACCTTGTCCCTACTACTGAAATGGACAAAACCATGATATGAAAAGCTTTTTTATTTTATTTTATTTGGTTTCGTGCGTATTTATCAGCTACTTTTTCTATTTTATAAAATATATATTTAGTGCATAAATGTCGTTAATTTATTTTTAATGAAAGATGAAATTCGACCCTCAATTATATTCTAAAGTTAATATTGAAATTTAAAGTTTTTTTTTATCTTAATATGAATTTTTTTTAAAAAACAATTGGATCATATTAAACTTTATCTTAAAATTTTTTACAATTTAGTTCTATAAATTAAAAAACTTTTAATTTAATAATTAACTAATAAAAAATTATTTAAATTAATAACTAAAATTGATAATTATTGTCTAAAATAATATATCATCTAATAATAAAGTTTTAAAAATGTTAAGCCTAAATAATAATCATCAGACAAAATTTTAAAATTCTTTTTTTGAATTTTGAAAATTTTTTAAAAACAGTTTTAGGCTTAAAAATTTAAAAACTGTTATTTTTAATGACAATTACTTTTAAACTTCTATAAAATAAATTTAACAGTTATTTAAGATTCTTCATTTTTTCAGGTAATAATAAAATTTTAAAAATATTTTTAAAATTTAATTTTACTACTTTAAAATATATTTAAAAATTAATTTCTAAATGTTTACATAAAATGTTAATTTTTATGTATCAATATAAATAATTAATAAAATCAAATAGAATTGACATAATTTATATAGCAAGTTAATAGAATAAATTGAAATGATTCTAAAAATACAATTTAATTGATAATTAATACAAAATTCAAAATAAAACCGATAGTTTTTTCTTAATTTTATCTCATCTTATTTTGTACATTTTGTATAAATACCATCTAATGCAATAAATAAAACCATCAATTATGTTATCTCTCAAATCTCTATTCGTGGCTGTTAAAAAAAAAAAAAAAAATCTCTATTCGTGGCATAGTATGAGAGCTCACCAAGCTTAATTAATTGGAATCGAAATAATGTCATCTTTAATTAATTAACTGTAGCTATCTCCACTTTTACGACGTTTGTACTACCCATCACTCCGTTGACCGCAAACTTACAATTAATACCTCTATTAAGATATCACAAATTATCTTCCAAAAGAATATATATATATATATATATATATATATATATATATATATATATATATATATATATATACATTAAGGTTTAACACGCGTTCAAATATTTGACGACCACAATACTGTTTAAGATCGAAATCCATTAAAAAATACAAAATAAGCTTAAAGTCCATATTGGAGAAGGAGTTGTTACTTGGATAACACTCGAAATACATTGTACGACAATTGGATTTCACAGAGATTTTTGGAAGCTATTTTCAGAGAACGGATTCGAAAGCTAAGTATTGTATTTTGAAATGTCCACCTAACCTTATGGTTGGCCTCCGTGTATTTTATATTTTATTACCTTTAGTTATTCAATTATTTCTTTATTAACATGCAAATTACAATTTCTTCCAAACAATTTCTTAATTTTCAATTAAAGCCAAGTTTGCACATTAGTTTGATTTCATGCTTATTAAGGGTGATTCGCTACATTTATTAAAAAATATACAAAAAAAAATCATAAACATAAACATAAATAAATAAGTACACATGCAAAAAATGGAGGGAGAAGAAAAGATCATGATCCTTTTACATGCAAGGAGAGGTAAAATAAACAAAAAATAAACCAATCAAAAGGAAAGGAAAGAAGTTTGATGATCATATATCATTCTAAAGATCTTGTAAATAACATAATATTAGCATCTATAAATATATAAAATCCTACAAAAGAAATCCATAAAGTCAATTCATAGACTAAACATAAATGAAAATGATAAACACATGATCATTTTAATTAAACAAAGTAAACAAATGACTCTATAAGGGTAACCGAATTACAAAAATAAAGAAATACATATAATACGAACTATATAAAGTAAATGTAGAAAATCAAAATCAAAGCATGCGTAGCTCTAGTAAAGTGGCGATGCATCATCAATTAGGCGTCGCTTTATGGCACAGAGGCGGCATAATGTTGTCTAATTATAAAAAGGTAATGCCTTTTTAAAAAGGTGTCGCCTAACTAGCAGATGTGATAGTAAATCAGTAAGCTTCTTGAACCTTAAGTAAACAAAGTCCAATAGAAATAATTGGAAAATGATAACTACATCTAGCATTCTAAAAGATCATGGCATAAACATATCATAAATATATAATAAATCTAAGAAAAACAAGAAAAGTAAAGAAAGAATGTTATGCAAATCAAGAACTTGATATTCAAGAATGGAGATTCTTATGGCTTTATAAGCTTAGTTTTTAAAGTGATTGGCCCTTAGAGATTAGTTTTGATCTTAAGCTTCACTTGGATGCAAGAGTTCTCCTTCCTCTTCTTTAAAAATGGACCTCTAAGCTAAGTTTCCCCTCCATTGTCTCCAAGAACATCCTCCTCCTCTCTTTTAGATCTTTTTTTTCCTTTCTTCTATTTTTTTCCCCAAACTTGCCAACCTCTCTACTCTCACTCTTATGCCCCTTTTTAAACCTCCCATGCCCTTGATAAGACATTCACCTTTTAGCTCTCATCATCACCCTTTTTTAGTCACCTTTTCCCTAAAATCTTATTTTCACGCAATATGTTCAAGGGGTCCCCCCACTTTTCCACCTGGTGCAAGTGGTTAGTGAAGAGGCGTCACCTCATCGAAGTAGGCACTATAGAGGTGGCACCTCTTCGGCCCTAACCTATGGTTAAGCCTCTAGGCTAAAATGGGATTGGGCTTGGCTATTAGGTTTGGTCTTTTGGGCTAAGGCTATCGATGAAAATTTAGGCCTTTAGGTCCATTTCCAAAATTTTTTCAAGCCTTTTGCATTTAAGTTTCGTGTTTTCCTTATCATCAGGCTGCATTTCCAACTAATCAAACCGAGTAGCCATAGTTTGCCCCCTATTATGGGCCGCTCAAACTAAGTGTCAATAGTTTGTCCCCTTGATTTTTGAAAAATCAAATTCATGCAATTAAAACTTTTTAAAAAATCAACATGCACAACAAAAGAGTAATAAATGATAAAAGGATACACCTAACCTTCGAGATTCACTTAAGAGATGAATACTTTAAAATTCGCACAACGAGAAACTCACGCCATCATCCTCATGTATACAAACTCAAGAGGCAGTCCCTTAAAAATAAAAATGAAACTCATGTTGTCAACCTCAGGTATATAAACCCGAGAGGCAACCCCTTAAAAAAAATAGAAAACTCATGCCATTAACCTTGAGTATACAAACCTGAGAGGCAGTCCCTCAAGAATAAAAGGAAAACTCATGCCGTCAACATTGGACATACAAACCCGAGAGGCAGCCCCTTCAAAATCTGCATCATCAGCTTTAGTATTCAAAACTGAGAGGTTGAATTTTGCTTATACGTGAACCGTCAGCCTTGAGTATACAAACCCAAAAGGTTGTATTTTGCTCTTCAACTTTTTTCATTAATTGGTTACTTCCAATTCCTTCTATAAAACCTTTTCTTTTCTTTTCCTTCTTTTTTCTTCAAAATTATTTCTCTCTCTTTTATTTTCTCTTCTTTCTAAAAAGACTTATTTTCTTCTCTCTTTTCCATTTTTTTCCATTTTCACTTCTCTTTTCCTCTTATTTTTTTTAATCTTTTCTTTTCTTTTCTCTTTTCTTTTCTTTTCATTTTTTTCTTTTCTCTCTTTCTTCCTCCCCACGTCTCCTTCTTTTATAACAATGGATGCCATTCACACCCTTAATCCACCATAGTAGAACCCGGTGATGCCTCCTATAGATCCTCTACGGACCTTCAAATTCTTGATTGGAGATGACATTCTGCTCACGGTGAGTTTGGGTACCTATATTTATGCCTTGGCCTCTTGAGAGGTTGGTAATTGATTCCCATGAATTTTCCTATCAAATAGTATTGGTTTATGATTAACAAACATGTATTCATTATCGTAAATAGGAATGCAACTGATTAAATTAAGAAATTAAAAAATTAAAAACTGATATATGCTCTCCGATATGAAGAGGCATTACCTCTTCAATGAGGCGATTGCCTCATCAAAGAGAGGCATCACCCTTTTACTAAAAAAAGATCCTTTTCACATAATTCACTAAGGCATCATCTCTTTAAAGAGGCGTTGCCTCTTGACATTGAGGTGTAGCCTCTTCAATTAGGCGTCACCTCTTTGACAGTATTCAATATTTCATTTTTTAATTTTAAGTAGTTTACATAAATTTTAACTTCCCTATTTACTTTTAGCATGATGCCCATGCATTTAAAAGCGTTGGGAACTTTATTGGTGCTTAGGTTTAGTACAACGTGATACGAGCATGGTTAACTTGTACCAAACCCGTATTCAATCTTGATAACCTTGCCAAGGATCATTCATAAATCAAGCAAAAAGAAACTCTAATCCCCAATAAGACTCTTAAATAACTTGTACTTAAAAACCTTAATTATAAAGAATTAAAGGTTGTTTAATGTAAACCTAAGATTAACAAAGTCAATTTCAAGTCTAAATTAAATTGGGTTTGAATGTACTAAGCCTTCACTTGATAAATTCACTAAAGTTGTTTTAAGAACAAAAGAGAAGGACTTTAACCTCAAAATAATTGAAATTTAATTGATAAAACTTGTTCCAATTCATACTACATTGATATGGCCTTTATATATGCATGTAAACATCCTAATCCTTGAAGGAATAGGTTTTCTTACTTATTCTGAAAGACACCTATAAAGGAAAATCCTTTACAAAATAGGATCTCTTAAAAAATATGACAACTAATGAAAATTAAGCTTTGAAAAGTCAAATTGCAACTCATGACAACTAAGCACTGAAAAGTCAAATTGACAACTTATGACAACTAAGCAAAATTTAACTAAGTCTTTTAATAAGTGGTAACCACTCTCCATCACATCCAGGGTTTTATTTATAGAAAATATTCTTGAAGGATTCTTGATTCTTGGAGATTCCCTTACCATCTTCTAGAACCTTCCAAAATCTTCAAAATTGCACTTTATGTGTTTTGAATGCAAATCATTCCACTTAAAGAGTTTGACATGAGTTCTTCACTTTAAAGGTCAAAATATAATAATAAGGCATAAAAGGATGATTTTGCCCTTGTTTCAACTTTCTCTAAATTCACTCAGTTAAGCTCCATTTGCACTTATGCTTTGATTCTCTACCCCAAACTTAATCTTATTTCTAAACACCAATTTGGTGCCAATAATAAGATGATGTTTAGGTCTAGGAACCAAGGTCCAAAACTTGTTTCTCTCAAATTGATTTAACTCTTCTTATATAGCAAGGAACCAAAATTCATCACTCAAAGCATCATCAACATTTTTGGGTATAATTTGAGAAATGAAAGCTAAATTAACAATTGAATTGAGTTTAGATCTAGTAGTTACCCCTTTTGTAGTGTCATCTATGATAAGGTCTTATGGATGAGCTTTCTTGAATTACCAATCCTTTGGAAGTTCATCCTTTAAGGTAGGTTGAGATATTTCCTCATTTTCTTCCTTGCTTGGACCTTCAAGTTCCAAAGGCTTACTAGAATTCTCTTCTTGTGTTTCCATAATTTCATTTTCACCTACAATATCATCAACACTACAAACATCCTTACTAGGATCAAATGAGTTTGATTCATCAAATACAACATGCATTGATTCTTTAACTATTAGAGTTCTCTTATTAAAGACCTTATATGCTTTGCTAGAGATGGAATAGCCTAGGAAAATTCCTTCATCGGCTTTGGAATCAAATTTTTCAAGTTTATCCTTGGTGTTCAATATAAAACACTTGCATCCAAATACTTTTAGATATGAGATTTTTCGTTTTCTATTATTCCATAGCTCATAAGATGTTTTTTTTTTAATTTATCTTTTAAAAACTCGGTTTTAAATATAATAAGATGTGTTGATAGCTTCCACCCAAAAGCATATAGGCAAATTATACTCATGAAGCATTATTCTAGCCATTTCCAAAAGAGTTCTATTTTTCCTTTCAATTACCCTATTTTGTTGAGAAATTCTAGGAGATGAAAATGTATAAGAAATACCATTTTAATTATAATACTTTTTGAAAAATTCATTTTCAAATTCAGTTATATGATCACTTCTAATGGATGAAATACAAAATCCTTTTTCTTTTTAAACTCTTTTTGAAAAAATTTTAAAAGTTTTAAATGCATCATTCTTATGAGCAAGAAAACATTAACCAATACATATGCATAGTGCATTCCACTGAGACTAGCAACTCTAGTTAGTCCAATCAAATCCATATGTATAAGTTCAAGTGGTCTAGAAGTGGACACTACATTTTTTAGCTTAAATGAGGACTTAGATTGTTTTCCCTTTTGACTAGCATCATAAGGTTTATCCTTATTGACTTCAAGCTTAGGTAAACTAATCATAAGTTCATATTTATAAAGACCATTCAAAAGCTTAAAATTTGCATGTCCTAACCTTTTATGCCATGTGCATGTGTCATGGGAAATTGACATTAAGCATTTTATGCCTTTGTTATCAATTTTATTTAAATTAATAACATAAACGTCATCCACTCTTTCACCACTAAAAATTACTTTGTCTTTATCAAGACTACTAACAAAGCAATTTCTCGGATAGAAAGTCACTTTATTTTCCATGTCACATAATTGACTTATACTTAGCAACTTATGTTTAAGACCATTAACAAATAACACATGATGAATAACTAAAGTTTGAGGATTACCTATTTCTCTAATGCCAATAATTTTTCCCTTTGCATTGTCTCCAAATGTAACATGTCCTCCATCTTTAGCATCAAGTTTGTTGAATTGCTACTTGTCTCCCATCATGTGCCTTGAACATTGACTATAGAGATAGCACTTGCTTTTTATTCGTGTGGATTTCTAGCACCTATATAAAACATTTTAAATGTTCTTTTGAACCCAAACCTTTCTTAGTCTAGGTTGGTTAGTTTCAAGATAATTCAAAGGAAGCAAATTCATGCGTAGTTTTCTAAAGAAGCACACATTATTGGCATGTCCTTTGATCATGCAATATGAACATAAAAAATTTTCAAGTTTGTTTCTCCTAGGATGATATGCTTTCCTAATGTATGCAACATGCCTTTGGTTTTATGTGTTTCTCCTATTGTTTTGTGACATTGAGTGAGACATACATTGGCAATGGTGATGAATATTTTTATAAATTTGTGCAACATGTTTATGTGCACTGTGTTGAGATGATTATGTGGTTTCTTACATATCGTCCTGGTGAGTATTCCCTCTCTTTTTTAATTATAAACTTTATTTTCCAATTATCTTGATTATTTGCTAACAATTTTCCTTTCTAGGTCTGTGCTTTGGAGCTTGAGTTAATTCAAGGGATAACCTGTGTCAGTGATGTCCATTTCCTAGCCTTGGTCTAATAGGGGGCTAGTTATTCATGGAAGAGACATATGGCTCATGTGCACATTCATCAAGAGCATCTGAATCACACACCTGACTTGCTAGCTAACTATTGGGTGCCCCTAGGGGACTTATCTCATAAGTTTTTAATATTAGATGAGAGTCTGACACCAGCATGCAGTCCTAATGCTACACACATGAGCTTTCCCCCTTTCCTGCTTTCATGACTAATCTTAATAAGGCATTAGTAATAATTGATCATTAATCATGCAGATCCTTCTAGATCAAGGAGTGTACATGTATTGTCTAATTGAGGCTCAACAAGACCATTTGATGCATGTCACTCAATAGTGGAAGGTAATGATCTCTCCTATTTCTATATGTATGCATGCTTATATGAGTACTTACCTTGGATCATGTCTGAATAGGATCATGATGCGGTCAGTCAAGCTAGGATCAAGCTAAGTTACTGCTCTCCAAATTGAGGAGGAGGAAGATGAGGAAGAAGACGAAGAGGCTGTTGATGACTGTGATGGTGATGGTATTGATGGGAGTGATGACGAAGATGATATAAAGGCCATTGAGACAAGGGCTTCTTATATTAGGATCCCGACTTCTCTTTTTTTTATTATTCTTTAATTCTAATATTGATAGATTACTCTGATCTCATTTTGGATACTTGTGTTTAAATTTAATTGGATGTTCAAACATTTTAGCTTATCTTAATGAAAAAATTTAATCATTCTAACACAATACCACACAAATTTATTGTTCAATAATAAAAATTTTCCATTAATAAACTGAAATAGGAAAAGCCAAACTAAATAACATAACCAAAATGTGCCCCTAGCTATCATATAGGTGTTTGCCTCTTCATTAAGGCATTACCTCTTTGTGAAGAGGTGAACGCCTCACCGCCTCTACTATAGATCCCCCCTTTTAATCCTCATCTCTCCTCACAAAAGCAACTGCATTTACATATACCTATGCTAAAACTCTCCACTTTCTCTCTCCTAATAGTTCCAAAACCCCTAAACATGATCGAGAGAAGCTTTAAACAACTACAAACAATCTTGAAGGGCTTAGGTGGTGGATTATGGGTGAAGTTGGAGCCCTTTTACCTATTAGTTTTCATATCTCTTCATGCAAGGAGAATCAAATTTCCCTTTCTCTATATTGTGGCCCAACTTTGGGATCTAAGTAAACATGTTTTTTTATTCAATAGACTAGAGATATGCCCCTTACTGGAGGAATTAGAAGATATCCTGGGTTATTGCTTGGATTCTACCTGTCAAATTACAATCCCTCAGGTTGGAACCTTAGACTTATGCTGTATCCAATATCAAATGGTTAGGCTGTTTAATATTTCCCCTCAGTCTTCCCTTTGCCACATCTTCGGTACTGAAGTTCTAATAGGATCCTTCCTTGAGCTTATTATAACTATAGATAATAAGGAAGTTTATTGGCTATAGATGATTGCCCTTTGCCTATATGCTCAATTCTTTTTTATTTATACTTTTAGCAACTGTAATTCAAAAGTCCTCCATATCCTGGATCAAGTAGAGGTTAGACTCAATCCCTTTCCCCTTATTCTGGCGAAAACCATCATTGGACTAGACAATTTCCTAGAAATCAAATGATTCTCTAGGAGCCCATTACTTTTGGAGGTCAATTTTCTCTTCCTTCTTTTTTATTTCCTACCTTTTCCATCGTCTTCTACTCATTTCTTTCAAGCATGGCTTCACGAAAAGCTGAGACTACTTGGGCCTCCTAAAGACATCACTCATTATAAAGTAAAGCATTATCGCACTAGAAAACTCCACCCCATACCAGAAGACATTCATAACTGGTTGACCATATTTCCTGATATGATGATTCGATGGATGTGTCCATGGTGGAAGCTGTAGCACATGACCATCTGATCTTACACCTATTGTGTTCCTATAGCTGGCCTTCACTTTGCCACCATCTACAATCATGCACACCTTTGCTGACAATATGGAAAGAAATAGGTAATCATGGGATTAGTGCATGAGTTAGAACTAGAGCCTCTTTCTCAAAACTTCTAGGACAATATGATCACTAACTGGCCTTAGAGAATCATTCAAAGGCATATTAACTATACTGGAGATCGGTCCACTGATGATTAGTACAAAGCGTGGATTTAATTGCAATAGATAAAAAAATGAACTCTTGAGAAATAAGAGGACAAAACAGTTATAGATATCAAGTGCTAAGGGTGTTCAACAAAAGAAAAGAAAGAAAATTTAGTTTATAAAATTTAATCATTATTTTCCTTTTTTTGTTGAATAGGATTTCCTTTTATAGTTAAATAGTTTGTAATAGACATTTAATTCAATGTTCAATAGCAATTTAGGTAATCCATTTTCATTTAATTTAAGCATAATATGACTATACATTTTGATTATGATACAACTCTTATTATTAGATGACTTGCCCTTGTGAGTTTTCCAAATAACTATTTTTTCCTTTCTCTCTGTCCCTTTTTACATGTCCTTAATTTTTTCTTGGACCACCTCTTTTAAGATTTTCAATCCATCAGGACTTTTATTTTTTTTCATTTTTTATCTTTAACTTTTTCCTAGACAACCTCTTTTTTGAGGTTTTCTCTTTAGAGAGATTTTACATAAAGCATTTCTTGAGCTTGTCTAAGTTGATGGGCTCCCTAAACTCATTTCCTTCTAAATTAGATATAATAGCAGCACCTTTAGAGAATAACTTCTTCACTGGATGTGGGCCCTCCTAATTTGGTTTGAACTTTCCCTATAGGTCAGTCATGACTGGCTTAGTGAGCCTCAACACCAAATCACCCTCCTTAATCTTTCCTAGTTTAATCTTTTTATTATAAGCCCGAGCTATCCTTTATTGATATAGCTAGGAGTGATATATAGCTTTCATCCTCTTCTCATCCAACAATGTTAGTTCTGCTAATCGACCTTTTGCCCATTGATACTCAAGAATTCTAAACTCTAAGAGAACCATTAATGATTAAATCTTGACCTCCACTGGCAACATAGATTCATACCCATACACTAATGAGTACAAAGTGGCTTTTGTCAATGTCCTAGCAATAGTTTTATATCCCCCTAACGCAAATTGCAAATAAAAGTCCTAACCTTATAATTTTCCAAAAGTTTGGACAAAATCTTCTTCACATTCTTGTTTGATGCCTCTACTGCTCTATTTGGCTATGGTCTATATGGAGAAGATCTATAATCCTTGATTCTACAATCATTCAATAAAGTTGTCATTTCCGCTCTGAACGAAACACCATTATTAGTGATAACATGATGAGGTAACTCATATTTACATATTATGTTTATTAGTGTTATGCCCTAGGCCAATTATGTAATGGCCATACTTTGACATTATCATTTTTCTATTTTTAAATAAAGAAGCATTTTTATTATTACTGGCTAATTCTAGTATTATCTTGATTAGTTAATTCTACTAAGATCATCAAGTACGTAACTTGATAGTAAAACTCTTAGATGATACTTGAATACTAATCTAAATATCCCTACTTGATTATTATTATAGGGACAACAATGAATAAAAACTAGTATGAGCCTCACTGATGATTAAGTTTTAGTAATCATGTCTATAAGATATTAAGTCAAACTCATAAGTACATATTTAGAGAAATGATGTATTAGATCGATCCACTATGAGAATAACACATGGATTATTATCATAGATAATTCTCATCATAGTAGTATTATTTTAGTCATCTGACCTAAAATCACCATGGTTTCTTGCATGATAATTTCTGTATTTTGACACATCCCTACACTATACTCTAATTGGATGGTAAAATAGGTTATGAATGGATATAGAATGAGTTGTGCAAGGAATGTGAGTGATTAAGATGTAATTTATTCCTCATTTATTTTAAAAAGATATATGTTGGGCCTCTTGATGAGTTAGACTAAAGAGAAATGCATGGCCATACTAGAATGGTAAAGAGTTATCAGTATTAGTCTACTTGGGAACGAGAAATAATAGGATTGAGCAATTTAAGGATGACATAATCCATGCCTTATGTTCAATCAAGAAATCATATGATAAAAGGAGTATAGTACATACTGTGTATTAGGTTATGTTAGATTATCAGCCTTCACACAACTTGGGTAGTTATATTATCTTGCTATAGAACAATTATAACTTATGGGCTAAAATGGGAATTTTAGGCCCACTGCTAACGTTGTGTGAACCTATAGGGTTGCACATTTAAAACAAGCGCAAAGCAGTTTTGGGTTAATAAGCCCAATAATTATCTCTATGTAAGATTATATATATATATATATATATATATATATATATATATATATATATATATATATATTAGTATTTATTTATTTCTTAATTTGTTTAAGGTAAGAGTTATCTAAATAAATAGGAAATAATTCTAATTTGGAATTAGAATCAAAGTAGAAAAGGAAGTCTAATCCTACCAAAATTGTTTTTGGTAAGAGAAACCCTAGATAGGATATATATATATATATAAACATATCTTTCTCTAGGGTTTGCTAAGACACTTATTTTCCTCCTTCTTATACTACTTCTTTTGTTAAAAGAAAAACACAGAAAAAAAATCGTGTTATGAGACAACAAAGGTGCTAGCACACTAACATTGCTTTGGATCATTTTGTTCGTGTGGATACCATAAAGGGTGTGACCTTTTGGTGACATCTCAATCTAATAAAGTAATACATAAAGCTCGAGGTACGGTGTCACTAGTGTGAACCCCCTCTCTTCTTTCCAACGTTCTTGCCTAGAAATCATCTTGGTGAGTTTTGGAAAACCTTCTCAATCTATCTAATTCGAATTACATGGATCTATATTATAGGTTTTATGGTTAAAATTTTTATTTTTCGTTGTGTTATGGATCATAAAAGCCAACAATGGTACTAGAGCAAAGGATAGTAGCTCATGGTGATGTGATGCATGGAGATGTATGGACTATCTAATTCTTGAGAACTCTTACACGTGATTATGTGACAAAGCGTGGATCTCCAGCCAAGAGTGCAAGTGTTGGATGCTCTAATAGGTATATATGGATGTCACCTCATGTGATGAGATCAAGTCCATATAGGTGACTTGATCACCCCACTAGTTTCCCAATAATAGTATCAGAGCCTATTGTAATTCTATTAGATTAATTCTATGATATATGTGATATAAATGAGATATGAAATTTAGTTTTTGATATATATGTGATATATATTTGATTTTGAAAAAAGAGTTTTCAAAATTTCATTAGAACATTTCTATATGATGATTTAATTAAGTATACATCAAAAAATATTTTGTACATTAATTGGATTAATGTTTATGGTTTTTTAATATGATTAAACATCATTTATAGTTTGAATTTTTCGCAAATAAATTTTGTTTTCAAGTGAAAAAATTCATATGTATAGGTCACACGACTATATGGCTGTGGCACAAGACCATGCATAAAATGACATTACACAATTTTTGATAAAATACAGTGAACAAAACCATGCGCACTGTGCAAGTCTGCATAGTGCAGACGCAAAGGTTGTTTGCATTTTTGTTCAAGTGTTGAATGTAATTAGTATGTTTTGAACATACTAATGAACTATAATATGATTACAATGGTTTAAAGATTTGGCAACTACTCATTAAAAGAGTTATGGTAAATCATTTACCTTTTTAAAGGCACTGCCCCCACACCCTGACAAGTGACATTGCCCTGTTGACCCTTACCCACTAACCGACTAGCAGGACTGCCGAATGGATTCCCCACATAAATCATTCTTACCAAAATAATATATTTTAATAAAATATTAATCTATTATGCTTTATGTGTTTAGTGTAAAAATGCATGGTGCATAGTATGGCCCTTAAGGCCAATGTGATTGGATTTTTATTATTCTTTTATAGTTTGTAATTTTTAAATATGACCTACAAGTCATTTTTCATTTATTGTAATTTTATTTTACTAAGTAGAATAGAATAGTATAGATTACAATATATGATGTAATGCAAATCAAGACCCAACATAAAGACCTAAGAGGAGGCCAAGGATGGAGATCCAAGGTGGAAACTTAAAGTGGAGATCCAAGGTGAAAGGCTCAAGATGAAGGAAGTCTTTTTACCTAGGATTGACCTTTGATCTTCATATTGGCTTATGAAGATCAATCTAGATTTAGACTATGCTATGTCATGTTTACTTTATTACTTTGTTATTATGTTATGTATGAGATCCTATGTATGTGATGTATGTCTATAACATAATAATATCCAAATAAGGTAAAACAAATGTGAACCTTTAATCAATATTAAGTCACCATGATGCCTCCCATATGTTCAAACACTTGTTAAGCCTTAGGTTATTATATATAGGTCTACCACAGCAAGGTGTATTAAATTATCCCAGGAAGGCAAGTTGTAAAAGAGTGATTTCTAAACATTTGTTATAGTTTGGCTTAACTAGGTCATCAAAAGGGTTTTGGACCTAGGGCTTCATATGAGATTTTTAGCTAGGACATGCGATGTCAAATCCCATACCTTCCAAGAGTTACATAAGATGTAATCAGTAAGAGTTACCTACCTAAATAACCATATCTTTAAGCGATGAGCAAAAGCTCACTTAGAGTATGGTGAAATATGGATCTTGACCCACTACAATTTACAAGTTGACTTAAGGGTTATTAATTTGAATAAATTGTTTTAGGATTTATAATTATGCTTTATTAAAATAACTTGATAAAATAATAAGTACATTACTTATATATTTGTTGTAGATAATGGCATTAAACACAACATCTAATTTGTCACTGCGATCGATCCTTGAGAAGGATAAACTTAATAGGACTAACTTCCTTGACTGATATAGAAACTTAAGAATTGTGCTAGAATAAGTGGTATGCCCTGGAGGCCAATCATATATTTTGACATTGTAAAAATCCCAAATGGAAATAAAGAATATTCTTTTATCTAAAGTGTTTATTTAATTGAATATTCACCCATTAGCACAATGTTAAATAAATCTATTATTAAGAGTTGATAATATGAGTAACATATTTATTTGGTACATATGCTATAAACTATTTATAGTCGGTTAATTAACAGTTGGGTAATATTAATTAGACTATCACCTCTATCTATTTTCCTTGATTAATATATGATACTAATAGTAGGAGGCAGTGAGTCTCATACTACTTGATATGAGATATCAGAATAGACATGTGGATACTCATATGATAAATGGATCAAACATGACACTAGATTTATGATTGCATGGATATTCACTTATAATCAACAATCATAATCTAGGTCATAATGGTGCACATAATCCTTTGACTTAAGGTGACATGGTCATCCACATTTAAGTGGTTAGGGTTTATTACCACTTACATGCTTGTGTTAATCATACATGGGTATATGGTGTATGGTGGCTCTAATCAGTTAAATGTAGGGATGAGTGTTTAACTAAGATAGGATTCATTTCTTGGAGTGAACAAGGATAAGATCCTATGCTATTTAAGTTCATTATTGATGAGCAAGTTCCTAGCCAGGACAAACATGACATAGTCTGAAAGAGTTTCAGTGCTAGAAAGCTATTTCTAGTATTCATCATTCTTTATCAAGAATTAATACATGAGATGAGGTTATATGATATAACTATTAGAGTTTGACTAAACCACAACTCTAGGCTATATCAGGATCTTCTAATTAAGGGATTTTAGTGCACAGTAATTATGACCAAAGGGTTTGTGTAAATCAATACATGCATTCATTTCTAATTGGGTAGTTATGATATTGATGCTAAAGGTCACTCATAACTTATGAGAACTAAATGTGAATAATTGGGATTTTCACATTTAGACTTGAAGGATTTTCAAATAATATCAAGTGTTGATATTATCTTCTTATTGCTAATTAGACATGAACCTAGTAAGTCACACCTAAAAGAGTTTCATCAAATCACCATCAATGTACATTCATCATGTGATAAGGTTTTTCTTTCTCTACTTATATATACATAACGTAAGATATGTTTCTTAGGTTAGTAGAAGCTTTTGTGTAGAGACACCAAAATAAAGAGAAATAACATACACAAAAATGAACCCAAAGCATTCTTGTTAAAGGATTAAGCTAGTGCAAGTTTCTAAGGGTCAATAGAGAGGGCACTTTATACTAAGCTCCATCTAAGAAAGAAGGTGATTGATGAAGCTTTAGTGTTTTAAGCTAGAGGCCTAACACTTGGGAGGCTAAGCATTTGATTTAAGAATTGAACCAAAGAATCCAAAACTTGTAGAATACTTGTGGTCTACATCAAACTTAGGAGATTCTAAGTATTCTTAAACTTAGATTTTCTTGTTTGTTATTTTACATATATTGATATGTAGTTTAGCTATGTGTAAAATGCAAAATGGATCTATGGGAATGGAAATCTTCATGTGATGAAGGGTTATGTAAGTGAAAATTTTAAAATTTCACCCTATTTAAGGCATGTGCGCACCACACTTGAATGTTGCATAACCATTCCTTTCAAATTATTCTTAAGCAAGATAGAAAGGAATATATCCTTGATCAACCTATCCTAGATGAACTAGCTAATAATGCTCCTAGAGCTTAAAAGGATGCTCATATTAAGCATCTTAATGACTTAGTTGATGTCACTTGCCTCATGCTTAGATGCATGGAATCAAAACTACAAAAGCAATTGATGGAAATGGATGCTTATACCATGATAAGCCATATTAAGTAAATGTTCCAAGAGAAAACTAGAATTAAAAGGTTTAGCACTATAAAAGCATTACTTTCTTATAAGTTGACTACTAGCAGCTCCATGGGTCCTCATGTTTTTAAGATGAAAGGTCATCTTAAAGATCTAGACAGGCTTGGTATTAAGATCGAGTAAGAATTGGCCATTGATATTATTCTCTAATCTTTGCCAAAAACATATGATGGTTTTGTTATGAACTATAACATGCATGGTATGAATAAAACTATTTATGAATTATATGGGATGCTTAAGACTATAGAGAAGGACATCAAAACTACCAAGGATGTTCTAATGGTTCATAAAGGGAAAGGTATGAAAAGAATGGGAAAGGGTAAAGGCAAGATTAAGGCTTCTAAAAGGCTTTTAGAAGCCCAAGCCTAAGCCTACATCCCAAGCAAAACCATATAAGAAAAGAACATGCTTTTTCTGTAATGAGCCAGGTCATTGGAAAGAAAATTGTAAACTCTTTATGGATGATCTAAAGAAGAATAAAGGCAGTATGAGTACCTCTTTAGGTATTCATGTTATATAAGTCAATTTATCTACTTCTAATTCTTGGGTATTAGATACTAGTTTTGGATCTCACATTTGTACTAATGTGTAGGGTTTAAAAAGGAGTAGAATCTTAGCTAAAGACAAAGTTAACTTATGAGTTAGAAATGGAGCAAGAGTTTACTACATTAGCTATAGGAACTTATGAATTAAGTTTGCCTAGTGGACTTATTTTGATTTTGGAAAACTATTATTATGTACCTACTATGAGCAAGAATATCATTTATGTTTCTTGTTTGGATAAAATGGTTTCAAATTTATTATTAGGAATAATAAATGCTCCATTTATCATGATAAAGTTTTCTATGGATATGCTCCATGAAATCATAGTCTTTATGTTTTAGAAATATAAGAAACTAATGAAAAGTCCATTTATAACATTAATATAAAGAAATTTAAATCTAATGATTTAAACATAACCAATCTTGGGCATTGTTTTTTAGGCTATATAAATGAGAAGCGCATTTTAAAACTCCATTAACATAGACTTTTGAAGTCATTTGATTTTGAATCATTTGAAACTTAAGATTCTTGTTTATTAGGAAAAGTGACTGAAACAACTTTTACTAAACATAGTGAAAAGGCTAATGACTTATTGGGCCTTACACATTCTGATGTGTGTGATCCATTAAGTTCTACTACTAGAGGAGGTTATCAGTACTTCATTACTTTCATAAATGATTTTAGTAGATATGGTTATCTAATGAAGCATAAATTTGAATCTTTTAAAATGTTCAAAATTTTCAAAAATGAAGTACAAAATCAACTTGGTAAGAATATTAAAGCACTAAGATATGACCAAGGTGGCAAATATCTAAGCCAAGAATTTATTAATCATCTTAGAGATTATGGAATAAAATTGACTCTACCATGAATACCATAATGGAATGGTGTATTTGAATGGAGAAATTAAACTTTATTAGATATGGTTCGATCTATAATGAGTCAGTCAGATCTTTCAACTCATTTTTTAGGGTTATTCTTTAGAAATTGCTGCATTTCTTTTGAATAGAGTTCCATCAAAGGCAATTGAAAAGACACCATATGAGATATGGAATGGGAAAACTCCCAATTTATAAGATTTGGGGATGTGAGCCTTATGTGAAGTGTCAAAATTCAAATAACTTAGCACTTAAATCAGATAAATGCCTTTTTGTGGGATATCCTAAAGAAATAAAAGGATATTACTCTTATAATGCTTATGAGAATAAAGTGTTTGTTACTTAAGATGGTGTCTTTTTGGAAAGATAATATATTTCCAAAGGAACTAGTAGGAGTGAGGTACAACTTGAAGAAATTCAAGAACCACATATGGAACCTCAATTAGATTAACAAGTAAATGTTGAATCTATACCAGTACCACAAGGTCCTAGAAGGTCTAGTAGGACATGTTATATATCCTGAGAGATATGGATTCTTATAACATATAATAACAATGTAATGATTATGGATCAAAGTGAGCCCACAACCTACTAAGAGGCCATAGAAAGTCCATACTCTGTGATATAGTTAAAGGCCATGAAATCAGAAATGCAATCCATGTATGATAATCAAATATGAACTTAGATTGATCCACCTAAAGGTTTAAAAATCATTGGGTGCAAATGGGTTTTAAAAATGGAAACTGACATGGATGGCAATGTGCATACCTTTAAAGTAAGACTGGTTGTAAAAGGTTTCAAGCAAACACATTGTATAGAATATGATGAAGCCTTTTCTCCAGTTGCTACACTTAAGTCTATTCAAATTTTTCTTGCCATAGTTGCATGCTATAATTATAAGATATGGTAAATGGATGTTAAAATAGCATTTCTTAATGGAACCTCATTGAGGATGCATCTATGACACAACCAGAGGGTTTTATTAATCTTGAGAATTCTAGAAAGGTTTGCAAGCTTCAAAGATCTATTTATGGATTAAAGCAAGCTTCTTGGAGTTAGAATCTTCATTTTGATAAAACAGTCAAAGAGTTTGGATTCATTAAGAATGAAGATGAACCTTATGTCTACAAGAAAGTTAGTGGGAGTGCAATAGTTTTTCTAGTGTTATATGTTAATGATATATTACTCATTGGAAATGATATTCCTACTTTACAAAATGTTAAATCATGGTTAGGGAATTTTCTCAATGAAAGACTTTAGCAAAGCCACCTATATTTTATCAAAATCTATAGAGATAGATCTAAAAGGCTTATTAGCCTAAGTCAGAGCATTTAAATTTACAAAATACCGAATAGGTTTAGTATGCAAAACTCTAAAAGAGGATTCTTGCAAGACTCTATGTCCAATGACATAAGATGAGCGAGACCGCATGAGTAAAATTCCATATACATCTACTATTGAATCCATCATGTATGCCATGTTATGAACTTGACTAGATGTCTCATATGCTTTGAGCATAATGAGTAGATACTAGTCAAACCTAGGTAAAAGTCATTGGATAGTAGTTAAGAATATCCTTAAGTATTTAAGAAGGACTAAGGATGCATTTTTACTATATGGTGGGCAGGAAGATGAGCTAGTAGTAAATGGTTATACAAATGCCAACTTCCAATTTGACAAGGATGATTTTTGATCGCAATCAAGTTATGTGTTTTGTTTAAATAGAGGTACAATGAGTTGTATAATTCAAATTAAGACAATATTGTTGATTCTCAACAAAGTTTGAGTACATGGCTGCCTTAGAGGTAGCTAAGGAAGCTATTTGGATCAAGAAGTTCATAACTAGATTAGGAGTTGTTCCTAGTATATCAAATCTAGTAAACTTGTATTATAATAATAATAAAGCCATAGCATAGGCTAAGGAACCTAAATCACATCTGCGATCCAAACATATACTCAAGCATTATCATCTCATTAGAGAAGTCATTAAGAGAGGAGATGTGAAGATATACAGAGTACTAATAGATGACAATGTTGTTAATCCTCTAACTAAGCCTCTTCCACATGATAAGCATGAGAGTCATATTAAGTCAATGGGTATGAGATATATTATTGATTGGACCTAGTGCAAGTGGGAGATTGTTAGTGTTATACCCTAGGCCAATTGTGTAATGGCCATACTTTAACATTGTTATATTTCTATTTTTAAATAAAGAATTATTTTTATTATTACTAGCTAATTCTAATATTATCCTTGATCAATTAATTCCACTAAGATCATCAAGTACGTGACTTGATAGTAAAAATCTTAGATGATACTTGAATACTAATCTAAATATCCCTACTTGATTATTATTATAGGAATAAAAATGAATAAAGACTAGTATCAGGTTGATTGATGATTAAGGTTTACTGATAATGTATATGAGATATTAAGTCAAACTCATAGGTACATATTTAGGGAAATGATGTACTAAATTGACCTAATATAAGAATACCACATGGATTATTATCTTAAGTAATTCTTATCATAGTAGTATTATTTGAGTCCTCTGACCTAAAATCACCATGGTTTCATGCATGATAAGTTCTATATTTTGACACATCCTTACACCATACTTTAATCAGATCGTAAAATAGGTTATGATTGGATATAGAATGAGTAGTGTGAGGAATGTGAATGATTATAATGGAATTTGTCCCTCAGTGTTTTTAAGAAGATATTTGTTGGGCCCCTCAATGAGTTAGACTAAAAAGAAATGCATGGCGTTGCTAGAATGATAAAGAGTTATTAGTATCGGTATACTTAGGATCGAGAAACAATATGATTGAACAACATAAGGATGACATAATCCATGTTTTATGTTCAATTAGGATATCATGTAACAAAAGGACTATAGTACACACTGTGTATTCGGTTATGTCGGATTATTGGCCTTCACACAACTTAGGTAGTCATAATGTCTTACTAGAGACCAATAATGCCTTTTAGGCTAAAATGGGAATTTTAGGCCCATTGCTAATGTTGGGTGAACCTACATTGTAGCACACTTAAAACAAGCCCAAAGTAGTCTTGGGTTAATAAGCGTAATAATTATCTCTATGTAAGATTAAACAAATAATTGAATAAATAAATATTTATATATGTATATATTTATATTAGTATTTATTTATTTATTTCCTAATTTATTTAAGGTAAGAGTTATCTAAATAAATAGGAAATGATTATAATTTGGAATTAGAATTCAAATATAAAAAGAGGTCTAATCTTGCCAAAACTATTTTTGGTAAGAGAAACCCTAAATAGGTTGTATATATAAACATCATTTTCTCTGGGGTTTTCTAAGCCACTTATTCTCCTCCTTTTATTACTTCTTTCGTGAAAAGAAAAAAATAGAAAAAAAAATCATGTTGTGAGATAACAAAGGTGCTAGGACACTAACATTGCTTTGGATTATCTTGTTCATGTAGATATTGTAGAGGGCTCGACCTTTTAGTGACATCTTAATTCGACAAAGCAATACGTAAAGCATGAGGTAGGGTGTCATCGGTATGAACCCCCTATCTTCCTTCTAACATTCTTACCTAGAAATCATCTTGATGAGTTTTGAAAAACCTTCTCAATTGATCTAATTTAAATTAAATGGATCTAAATTATGGGTTTTATGGTTAAAAGTTATCTTCTACTGCATTGTGGATCATGAAACCCAATAATATTTCTCTCTCGTCCCTTAGGTTTGAGGGCTAGGCCATGATATGGGTCATCGAGAGTTGCTTCCTTTGATCCGATAAGCTTTTATTCCTGTTTTGGTGCAATCATGTAGCAAACGTTATTAGTAATAAACTATAATTGACATGGATTAAGAGAGCTTATCTACAGTGATGCTGGAGGGGATCTGGATCTCGCTTTCAGGATGATGAGGGCATGCTTTGCATTAAGGCAACTATTAATGCCAATGGTGTGGGTTCTAGTAGCACTATCCTTAGGGATTTGACTGTTTAACCATCTTTATCTTTACTTAGGACGGATATCTTAGGTAGAGCAGTGAGCTTTGGTTTGCCTAGACATGGCTTTCCTCAATCGAGTGTTGCTCCTATTAATGTGATATGAGTTAGAATGTATACCCTAGCTTCCATGGCTAAATATAGAATAAATAAAGGGTCGAACAAAGGGAATAACGAGAAATCAAGTATTAACTAGATAAATACTAGGATGATTAGGCTTACCAATAATTAAGTAGTAATTAATCAAATTATATATCTAATGTAAATAGTAAAATCTTAAATAATGCAATTAGTAAGAAATAAAATAATAATAAATAATATTCAAAGAAGTGGAGGTGGAGATTATAACAGAGAATAGAATAATGAATTATTAACACAAAACAATTACATTAACTATGAATGCAATGATTGGAGAATATGACCTAAAATCCTTAGGAGCAACTCTCATTGTCAAATAAGGGTCTACAAGCTGTGAAGTTCTTTGCCAATTCATTGATCCTTGAAAGTGGATTTCTTGTCTCCATGTACTTCCTAACCTTTAAGTAAAATCAATTTCTTTTCCATGAAATATCTGAATTCTCATTGTGAATATTTGACTAAAAAATCATATATGGTGATCAAGCATATATAACAAAATTAAGTACTCAATTGAAATCAAATAATTTATTTAACAATGCAAAACAAATAATATAATTCATTAAAACTATCATCCATTGCAATTCCAACCTCCTATGCAATTGGTCTTGATATATAATTAATAATAGCATAAACACAATAAAATAATATTCAAAAACTAAGAGAATTATAGAAAGGAAGAGTTAGAAACACTTAGAGATGAATTTAGAGTCTTCAATAATCTCTTTAAATAATAACTTGATGAATGAAAATGTTTACAAGGAAAATGCTCTTTTGATCTTCCTTCAATATCAACTTCAAGTTCCACCTATGAATGTTGTCCTAATAATCTTTATTTCTCTCTAATATATAATTATATCTATCTCTCCCATTTTTAAAGGCAAAAATAAAGTACTTATATGTTTTAAAGTTGATAACCATAGGGTACAAGTCATGACAAACAAAAAGCTACAATTCTTGGTAAAGGATCACATTGCTTCAACATTGATAGTTACTTCAAGGGCATATTTGGAAATTCATATGAGTGAATTAGGTCTAGGTGTCTTCATGATAGTTATAATCTTCTAAATTAGCTTTCTACAACCATTTGAATCACTTAAATCTAAGTCTTATAAAGGATGTTATGGTCAAAAGAGTGCAACATAGTTTGGAGGGTTGTGTCTCTTCACACTATGCCAAGTCGTAACGGAGTGACAACTCGTGACAGAGACATCTTGTGTTGAGTCAGCATAGTGGTGATGACTCATGATAGAGACATCTTATACCAAGTAGTGGCAATCCAAAAACATGCCAAAGCTTGCTTCTTTCATTCCTTTGACCTTGAATGACTTCAATATGTCCATATAAAGTTTATAAGCATTAAACAAACTTCAAAAACATCTATAAGTCATTCAAATTCATATAAATTTACTAAGAATAATAGAAATCAAAAGAATATACAATTATGAATGAAATGCATGAAAACTAAACTAAAATGTGTACTAAATGTAACCTAAATATGCATGAAACATCCTAAAACTATTATGTTAATTGCAGTGTATCAAACTCCCCCACACATAGACTTTGCTTGCTTTTAAGAAAAACTCAAAGATCAAAGATGAAAGTTAAACAAAAGATTAATAGATTACTCCTTTCAATTCAAAAATGATTAAGCACTAATAAGGGTTATTGCCATATTAAATCAAAAAAACAAAGAAAAAGGGATTGATAACTAACTCCACAAGGCCTCAGTAGCCTAGAACATGGACAATAATGATGAAGAAAATAAAGTAACCCTCACCAAGCATTATTACAAATAAAATCAATGCAAGTCAAATTCAATTCTAATTTATTAATCAAACTTAAATGTAAGGGAAACTACTAAATTATAGTTGACAAAATAAAAGCACATGCACACTTGTAATCAATCTTAAGGCATTTTTTAACAATAAAATTTTAGTTGAGATATTATTAGAAATCCTTTCTAAATGAATACAAATGAGGAGCTGACACAAATGAACATGACTTACTTGAAATCCATAACATTATCAAATGGCTACTAGCACTATTCATAGCCATATTAGGCTAGAGGAATAAGATGTATACATTTTCCAAAAAAAAAAATTTAGATGAGTGCATTTCACACTCCATCTCATGATTTTATTTATTTATTTATTTTTAGAGTCCTCATCATTTATTGATCAATTACACATGCATATTATGGCTAAAGTTTCCTCTTTTAAGCAAATATCATTTTTTAAAAACTTTAAGCTCAATTCATTAGTCCAAATTAATTAATTAAAGTGATTAAAGATTTCAAAAGTAATAACAAAAGGCAAAATTCACCATCAAACCTAAACTACCTTTCCCAATTCTTAGCAAATAAGGCAAGAGAAGTAAATAATCAATCAATTTTTAAGATGTTTCTAAGACTTAATATATCAATGACCCAAATTAGAATAAAATCATTCTAAATAAAAAAGGAGTATAAAAATAAGATAAAAAAGATTGTTTGAAATAATACAACTAGCATAGTAAACTAAAAATGCAAAAGATATAAAATAAACATATAACTAAAATAGATTGCCCCTCCCCCACACATAAAATCATACAATGCCCTCAATGTGACCATGCAAACACAAGAAAGACAATCAAGAAAAATATAAGTGGAGAGAAAAAGAGTTAAGCTATCTAAAATCCTAAAGCAACAATTTTCTATCCTGAACTAATATTAATTTCAAAACCATTATTCCCCCATAATGGCGCCAAATTTTGATGTGATTTAGAATGTATACCCTAGCTTCTATGGCTACATATAGGATAAGCAAGGGGGTCAAACATAGGGGATAATGGGAAATCAAGTATTAATTAGATAAACACTAGGATGAATAGGCTTACCAATAATAAAGTAGTAATTACTCAAATTATAGATCTAATGTAAATAATAAAATCCTAAACTATGCAATTAGTAAGAAATAAAATGATAACAAACAATATTCAAAGAAGTGGAGGTAGAGATTACAACATAGAATAATGAATTATTAACACAAAATAATTATATTAACTATGAATGTAATGATTGGAGAATATGACCTAAAATCCTTAAGAGCAACTCTTGTTGTCAAATAAGGGTGTTTCCATTTAGAGTCTACAAGCACTCTCATGTCATTATGGAGATAAATAAAAACTATGAAATTCTTTGCCAATTCTTTGATCCCTCAAAGTGGATTTCTTGTCTCCAAGTGCTTTCCTAACCTTTAAGTAAAATCAATTTCTTTTCCATCAAATATCCCAACTCTCATTGTGAATATTAGATGAAAACATCATATATGGCGATCAAGCATATATAACATAATTAAGTACTCAATTAAAATAAAATCATTTATTTAACAATGCAAAACAAATAATATAATTAATTGAAACTATCATCCATTGCAATTCCAACCTCCTAATCAATTAGTCTTGATACATAATTAATAATAGCATAAACAAAATAAAATAATATTCAAACACCAAGAGAATTATAGAAAGGAAGAGTTAGAAACACTAAAAGATGAATTTAGAGTCTCCAATAATCTCTTTAGATGATAACTTGATGAATGAAAATGTCTACAAGGCAAATGCACTTTTGATCTTCCTTCAATATCAACTTCAAGTTCCAACTATGAATGTTCTCCTAATAATCTTTATTTCTCTCTAATTTATAATTATATCTATCTCTCCCCTTTGTAGAGGCAAAAATAAAGTACTTATATGTTTTGAAGTTAATAACCATAGGGTACAAGTCATGACAAATAAAAAGCTTCAATTATTGGTGAAGGATCACATTGCTTTAACATTGGTAGTTACTTCAAGGGCATTTTTGCCAATCTAGATGAGTGAATTATGTCTAGGTGTCTTCATAACAGTTATAGCCGTTTCTATAGCCACTTGAATCTAAGTCTTATAGAGGATGTTATGGTCAAAAGAGTGTAACACGGTTCGAAGAGTTGTATCTCTTCACACTATGCTAAGTCATCACGATGTGATGACTCATGATAGAGACATCTTGTGTTGAGTTAGCATAGTGGTGATGACTTATGATGGAGACATCTTGTACCATGTAGTGACGAGTCTAAAGCTTTGTTCCTTCATTCCTTTGACCTTAAATGACTTCAATATGCCCATATAAATTTTATAAGCTTTAAATAAACTTCAAAAACATCTATAAGTCATTCAAATTCATATAAATTTACCAAGAACAATGGAGATCAAAAGCATTTGTAATTATGAATGACATGCATGAAAACTAAACTAACAAGTGTACTAAATGCAACATAAATATGCATGAAACATCCTAAAACTACTATGCTAATTGCAATGTATCATGATGCTGCCCATGTTCATGTTCTTCTCTTATTCTTTCTTGTGTTTCATTTATTTAATGATTGGTGGTTGATTTATTTGCTTATTTGCATATTCCTGTCTCCTCTGGCTAGTACTGGTATACTGTTGCAAGGAGTGCACAATAATGCTTTTTAGAGTTTGCTACCACTTAGAGCGTATGCCTTTTTTTATTGCACCTATTTATTTTATGCACATGTTTTATGTATGAGTGTATAATATGCAATGTGTAATGCAGGTTGAGCATTATCTTGCTAGTCATGAATGGGAGCGGGAGCGTGCAGTTTATCGTGATTGCATTAATGAGCGGGAGTCACGGCTATTGTCCTTTTTAACGAATGATGATGAGTTAGGATTAGACAAGGGGGATGCTTGAGTAGGATCATTGCTTGCTTTTGATGGCAGCCACAGCCGATGTAGTTGTTTTAGGAGCTAGGCATAGGTCTTTTGGTTTGTGGTTTGCTCTGTTGTATCATTTTCCTAAGATTATGGACTATGGTGTTGTATCTGGACATTTGTCCTGCATGTTGTATGATATTTGTATGATGATGACTGTATATGCTTCTTGTTATGTATCACTAGTGATGATGTTTGCCATTACTATCGTCTGCCTTTTTTCCCTTTTTTGCCTAATACATCTCCCTTTGGAGCTTTTCCCACTTAGCTGGGTCTTTTTCTTCCTTTTTTTGTGTAGGTATCTCTTTTTGGAGCTTTTCATAGCTAGCTGGGTCTTTTTTTTTATTTTGCTATACAATAGTGGCTAATCTCAAAGAGTGAGTTTAGAGAGGATGGTAAGAACCATGGCCATGTAATGAAGGAAAATGCAAAGCATGCTTGATGTAATTCATGATGATAAAATGTATTGCACTTTTGAAAGACATTTTGCATTAATTGGCAATCATTCTCATTTCACTGTAATCATTTAAGAAAAGCACAACTGCATTCATACAAATTTTAAATTTGAGGTTACCCTTGTCCTTAACTAGCCTTCTCAGGTTTTCTAGTTAAGTATTTTCTCTCATTCCCTAATTTGTGCCTGAGTTACCATTTTTAAGTTTTTAACTCAATGAGAATTCCCTAAATTTTACCTGAGCTACCATTTTTAGGTTTTCAACTAGGCGAGATGATTTTTTTTGTGCCTTAGACATAGTACTTCTTCAGGCGGTTTTTGTTGACAGGTTTGGAGAATTCATTGCCTTTGAAATCCATCATCTTGACTACTCCTTTTGATAAGACATGTTTGACAAGGTATGGGCCTTCCTAGTTCGGTTTGAATTTCCCTTTAGGATCTGAAACATTCTATCTTATTTGCTTTAGCACTTAGTCTCTTGCTTTCACACTATTGTGTTTTACTTTTCTATAAAAGAACTTGGCTAATCGAGCCTGATACAATTGTGTGTGGCATAGAGCCTTGAGCCTTTGGCTTTCTAAGAGAGTGAGATTGTTGTGCCTCTATTGAGCCCATTGTACTTCTGGTAATTCGAATTTAATTGCTACCCAAAGAGACTTGATTTTTGTTTCGATTGGAAGAACTACTTTTAACCCATACACTAATGAGAAAGGAGTTACTCCTGTTGAAGTTCTAACTATCATTTGGTACCCCTATAAGGCATATGGCAATCTATCTACCTAGTCTCAGTAAGTCTGCAGCTTTGAGGGCCCCATTTTCCTGTGGTTAGTAAGGAGAAGATCTATGATGTTTCACCTTATAACTCCTTAGTAGCTCTCTAACTTCCCTTTGGAATTGGACACCATTATTAGAGATGATGTGATGGGGGACTCATATTGACAGAACATGTTTCTTTTAATGAACTTAGCCACTTGCTTGGCTCCTATCCTTATGAACAATCATGCTTTGACCCATTTTGTAAAGTAGTCCACTACCACTAGGATGAATATGTGTTCATTTAAGGCTGTCTAGTGGATTTCCCTAATTATGTCTAGTCCCTACACTGAGAAGGGCCATAGAGAGGAGATGTAGTGTAGTTCTATTGGGAGAAGGTGACTGACATTCCTGTGGATCTGACACTTATGGCATTTCCTCATAAATTTGATGCAGTCTTCCATTACCATCATCCATAAGAACCCTTGTCTAATTAGCTTATTAGCCAGGATTGCTCCATTCATGCGTGGACCATAAACACCCTCGTGTACTTCTTCTAGTGCTCTTGTAGCCTTAGTTTCATATAGACATCGAAGTTGTAAACCAACTAAGGTCCTTCTATATAACACACCCTAGTGTGATGTGAATTTTGATGCTAATCGTTGAATGACTATTTTGTCTCTTTCATCTACTCAATAAGGATAGGCTCATTCCTTCAGATATCTTTAGATGTCATAGAACCAGGGCTGTTTAGCTGCTTTTATTTTTGTTACTCTAAATTTTTTATGATAAGGCTGTCCTAATCTGAGTAAAATGAGGGACTTGATAGGCATTTTGGATGGTCTTTTCCATAATGATGCTAGGGAAGCAAGTGCATCTACCATCTGATTGTGGTTCTTGGGGAGATAAATGAATATGGATTTTCAAAAGGACATGGTGAGTAGCCTCATGTGGTCTAGATAAGGCTTTAAGTGCTACTATTTCAGTTCCTACTCTTCTATGGCATGATTGATTACTAGCATGGAATCTCTGAAGATTTGACTTCTGTGACATCCAGGTTTATAATTGCTTCTATTTTGAGTGTGCATGCCTTATATTCTACATCATTTTTTGTGACTCTAAACTTGAGCTTTTTAGCAATTGGTACTACTTCACCTTATGAAGATTGTAATATGACACTGACTCTTATGTCAAACTAATTAACTACTCCATCAAAGTAAATGCACCATCCTTGGATTTTAATGGCTGAGCTGAGGTCATCTGGGAAGTCTAGTTGGATTTCTTTCGAGCATGGAATGGGGTTGAGAGCTAGAAATTTAGCCACTACTCTCCCTTTTACTACCTTTTTAGTAAGATATTGCATGTCGAATTCTGTTAGTAGTACAAGCCACTTGGAAAGTTTCCCCCACTACATAGGGAGCTTTATAAAGGTACTTCATTGGGTCCATTTTAGACCTGGCCTGGATCTTATAGGATTTGAAGCAGTGTCTGAGCTTCTTCATTGCCCATACCATTACCAGGCATATCTATTTGACTTGGCTATACGTCTCCTCATAAGGCAGCATCTTCTTACTCAAGTAGTAGATTGTATGTTCTACTTTTATTTCTCCTTCTTGGTTTAACATTGCATCGATTGCATTCCCTTCGATGGCCAGATTCAAGGTTAAAGGTATCCTTGGTTTAGGTGGTCTTAGGACCAATGGGTTGGCTAGGTAGCTTCTGATCTTGTCAAATGCTAGCTGACACTCTTCATTCCATTCAATTGGCTAACATTTTCTGAGTAGCTTAAAGATTGGTTCACACACTATTGTTAACTTAGTGATAAATCTACTGATGAACTGTAGTTTCCCTAGAAACCCTCTAATTTCTTTCTCTATTTTTGGCGTTGGTATCTCTATAATGGCTTTTGCTTTGTCTGGATCCATTTCAATCATGTTCTGACTGACAACATACCCCAACATCTTTCCTAAAGTAACCCTGAATATGCATTTCTTTGGATTTAGCGTGAGACTATAATTTTTTACCCTTTTGAGGAACTTTTCAAGATCAAAGGGGTGTTCTTCTCTAGTTCTTGATTTGACCATCATGTTATCAACATATACCTCCACTTCTTTGTGTAGGATGTTGTGGAACATTGCAATCACCATTCTTTAGTAGGTTGTCCTCATATTCTTTAGTCTAAAAGCATTACCCTGTAGTAGTAAGTACCCCATTTAGTTATGAAAGCTATCTTTGCTTTTTTGATAATGGCCATTAGGATTTGATTGTACCTAGAGAATCCATCCATGAAGGAGTACATTACACATATGGCGGTGCTATTAACCAGTATGTCTATGCGAGGTAGTGGGAAATCATCCTTTGGGCAGGCCTTATTCAGATCTTTGTAGTCAATGCAGATTCTAACCCTTTCGTCTTTCTTCGATACTGGTACCACATTTGCTAACCATTCTAGACAGTCTACTACCTTGAAAAATTTTTCTTTGATCTGTTTCTCGATGTCCTCTTTCACTAGTTGGGGCCCATTCTGGTTTGAGTCTTCTTAGCTTCTGCTTTATCAGTTTACACCCTTCTTTAGTAAGAATGAAGTGTTGAGTAAAGTCCCTGTCAATACCAGGCATATCATTGTACATCAAGGCAAATACTTTTGAATATTTTATTAATATTTTTTCAATTTCTCTCCTCTCTTCTGGGGTAACATCTTTTAAAATATATAGAATGTGTGGTTCAGATTCTGTGCCAATGTTAAATGATTTAGTGCATATGGAATGAATGTCAAATATGCTAATTTTTTTATCAATGCAATGAACACTACTATCAGGAAAGACACCAAACAAGTAAGCAAAATCTGATTTTATTATATTAACTTTAGATTTCATTGCATCATTATCTTCAAACAAAGAAAAAGGACAAAGATCATCATCAGCAATGTCTTTGAACAGAATGTCATTGATGCTCGATTCGAGGATGACAACAACTTAGGCATGATTGATAGCTTCACTTTATATTCTATCTTTAGGTTTTTCATTAAGTCACAGATGTCAATCTTGGTGATCATGTCTAATAAATGCTTCTCCTTAAGGGTGTCATGTCTTCTAAGAGTGTGTGAGCAGCAAGAAGTGCCATGTACTTGACTTTGTAGTCAAATTTCCTAGATGACTGGCCTAGTAGATCCCATACTTCATGGTTACTGCTGAAATTTTTGTTTATGTCTACTTTTTATAGGTAAGGGAAATCAATCACTTTACCGTTCATGGGGAGAGCTGTATCCCTGGCTCTTTTTTGCATCATTAAGTGGGGAAAGAACTTTCGAGGCATTAAAATGTATTCAAAGGTAAAAGGGCATTGCTTATCTTCACTAGAATCATAAAGCTCAATAATGGGTTTTAAGGGTTTGTCTTCTGGGGGCTTATCTTAGGTTTCTTATATGGCTTGGATTGATTTTTCAATAAGGTCTTTTGGTAGATTAGAGGAGATCATATTGATGGTTAGTAGAGGCATGTTTTGATAGGTTGGGATAGGATTGGTCTTGATAATGGGTCATTTTTCTAGGTCATTGATTTTTCTAGTGTTAATGAGGTCTTAGATTGCATTTTTTAAGGTTCTGCATCAGTGTTGTGGCTAGGCATCTAGTGAAAATGGTAGAACAAGTTTAAGTTATTTTGAGGTGTTAGTAGGTTTGGAAGGGGCCTAGGCTCTTGTGGCTGTATGAGGTTCTTTTGTTAAAGTCCCTGGAATACTTTGGATAGTGGGAGGTTAAAGTTTAAGAATTTTCTTGGTGGTCTGATGGTATTAATAGATGGTGAGTTATGGGTGTTGGGTTGGATCATATTTATTTCTACAGTTCACGTGATTTTGGGTGTTTGGTTGGGTATTGCGATGAAAAGTGTTTCTACCTTGTTGAGGTTGCTCATCCTCAATTCTGATCCCAGTTTGATGGAGAGCTTAGAAGTCAAGATAATGATCAAAGATCATCTATTTTTAGAAGTGTGGTAGTGCGCCTTTAATTATCAGCTCTATTTGTTCATCCTCAGGAGGATAGTTTCTCATCTTGACTGCCTTTCCCCATCATCTGGTAACATAATCAGAGAAAGCTTCACCAGGTTTCTATCTTGTGGTCTTAAGGTCCCTTCAAGTGATGTCTAATTGATTATTGTATTTATACTGCTTGATAAACTTCTGAGTTAGCAATAGCCAATCATTTTTATTTCAACTTCAAGGTCAAAGAATAATGCCCTTAGTCCTTCCTCCAGTGATGTAAAGAAGAATCAAACAATCTGTGGTTCTGTAAGCTTTACAGCAGCCATAAAGGTAGCATATTGCTTTAGATGGACCCTTAAATCTCTTTTTCTATCAAACTTAGCAAAGTTTGGTAGCTTAAAATCATTTGGAAGTGGCTAATCTTTAAACAGTGCCAGGTCAATGAAGCTTTTGAAGCCATGAGTTCCCTTGTCTTTGAAGGTGAATTCCAATTGAACCATCATGTTAGCCAATAGTTTAACCTCCCTTATTGATTCAGGCTTAGTCATGTCAGTAATTTTTGTAACTTTTGGTGCATTCCTAAGATCTTAGTAGTAGTCATTGTCATCATCAACTTGAACTAAATTACAGGGAATTCCTTTTACCTTATCTACCCTTAGGTGAATAGATGTAGATCCTTCATTTAGTGGTGTGACATTCCCATCTCAGGCACTTTTGGCTTTGATTTGAGCTTAGAGGATTTCAGCTATAGTGCAATCAACGAGCAACTTTTAGATCCCCTCTTTTAGCTTGTCTTTGAATTGCTAACATGAGGTATCTTCTTGGTCACTCATGTTTGAATGTAGTATTCATGTACATTCATTAGGGTTAGCTAAATGAATGATTCATGATGTGTGCATGCAAAAGGAAAGGGTGAGCATGTATGCATAAAGTGGATGCAAGAAATCCTATAATGGAAAAAATGATTATTCCTACAAGAAATAGTGGTTAGTACATGCTATCTACATGTATGTGATGTATGAATGATTAAAGCTCGTTAGTTTTCTTGCACAATGAACAAACCAATCACAAGCAAGCTCTCACTTCTAACCTTATTTCTCCATGAGGTCATTTAGTCTCTTTCCTAGGTCGGTTTTGAACCTCTAGTCATCAGGGGACTATGGTGCCGCTCTCAGAACTAAGCTATTTTGATTTATATTAGCCAAAACCAAAGGGTAAAGTGAGGAACAATGCTCAAACATGGTTAAGGTAATCACATGGTGTTAATGTGAGGGTCAATTTTTGAGCTTCAAATGATGTCCAAAGCCTGTATGCATAGGACCAAGGTCAATCAAAGGGAGTCTAAGTTCTTGCCCCTAGATAAATATTCAATATGCTTACTGTGAGTCTTGAAAGTATTGTTTGATAGTTTACAGTTTGATTTTATTGACATAATGGCCCATAATCTAGTTGGGTTCCTAACCCATTCATTTGATCTGATAAGGATAAATGGATGACATCTTATAGGTTCCGTCATTGAGGGATGTCATTATTTGTTAATTCGTAAGACTATTCAAGCTAAGGTACATGATTCTTAACATTCCTTATGCTTCGGGCTCAAACAAAGTAGATAAGAATCACATAGTCTTAAGCATAAATTTTTTATGAAAACTAACATTACGACGTCATTCAATGGTAGACATTAGGAGGGTCATGTCATTTATGAGTATAAGGTGAAATAGACAATGTTAGGATAAGGATAACATGCATAGCTTATTGGAATCCTAGTGGAAGTTGCTACTGGTCTATCTACATGAGCTGAGTCAGGGTTAAAGGATAAGGGTTCCTTTAGTGAGAATGCTCCCATATGACTTGGGTTACAGACTCCAGTCAGTGAGTCTAGCATTCTTTAGATAACTCGGTTACCCCCCTTAAGGACTTGGGTTATAGACTCTGGTCAAATGAGTCTGATGAATGCATAAGTAAAGACTAAAGGTGATACTATCGTATCTTCGTCGTACCGTGACTTCAGTGGAACCATGATGGCAATGTCATTTAATATTATCGAGGATTTTAAGGACAAGTAGTGCATGTGTGATGTGTAGTGCAAATACAGTGGTGAGGGGCTTTATATGATCAAGTATTGCATAATGAGAAATAGTCATTTTTATGTTGATTCCTCTTACATAGAAGTCCCCAGTGGAGTCGCCACTATGAGCGACCTTCAAGATTGATTGGGCATTATTCTTTTTGTGTTTTTATTGTTGGTTTTTTTTCCATTTTCAAGGGACATGGCAGCTTTACTGAATAGGGACAAGTGATTGGTCTCGAGAGGACGAGACGCTTTTGATTTTGTGGAGTTGCCACTTGATTTTTAGAAAATCAGGGAAAGAAAGGGACAATATCAAGTCACTCAGTGATTATTGCCCTAATAGAGATTTTTGGGTTTAGGAGATTACATCTACTTTTTTATTATTTCTTATTATATGATATTTTATGTATAGCTACCACAATACCTTAGTTTTGGTGATGACAGTTTATATAGCATTCACATAGTACATAAGAAAATATAGGATAATAAAGCTGAGAATTTTATTACATCACTTTCTTGATAAAATACATATGAAAAGAAAAAGATTGTGCAAAAGTAAATCTAATATAACTACTCTATAAGGATAATATGATCATTTACACAACTTTTGATAGGATGATCATGCTTGCTATAATTATTTATCCTATAATGATAAATGATGATAATATAAAGGATGCATGAGGTCATCACTGGACTTAGAGCATGCTGACTCTATTCCGTGGCATGGACTTTTCACATTATTAATATTTATGATGTAATTTCATGATTTGGAATATAGAGGATACAGAGTGATGATGTAAAATGAGCATAATAATGAATATATTATTCACATAGCATGCAAGATTGCCAATCTCATCACATAAGCACAAAAATATTCCCAAATGCTGGTGATAGTAAAATAAAATGTAGTACAATAAAGTAAACATGCTAAAATGACTATATAGTCCTCAAACTCAACTCAGCTTGTGTGAACTTTGAAGCTCTAGCTTCAAGAGATTATCAAGCTTTCCTCATCAAAAGGTTTAAAATGACAGAAGAATGATGCTAGACTGTATACCTTTGAAGCGTGCTTTGATAAAAATGAGGCTAGGTTTGGTGGAAAAAGGGATATAACAACCTAAAGGAAAGGCTATGGAGAGCAAAAATTGTATGGGAAATGGTTTCCCATGCCTTCAATCTGACTGAATCTTAAGTGTGTGTGTGTGTCTTCACTTGCTCCCCCCTCTAAAATAGGGTGTAGAGGGCTCTATTTATAGGAAAAAGTTTATATAATGGGGTGGTATAGGCATGGTCACATGCATGTAAGTGAATTTTTGCTCGTGGTCGGGCCAAGTATGCGTGACCACACATAGTGTGCACATGGTCATTCGCTTGGCGTGTGACCACACATGCCTATGCGCTTTTTCATGCACACTTCGATGCTCTGTATGCTCTTCCTGAGTTCTACATGCATTGTTTTAGGGTTGGTTCCTAGGGTTTTTAGGCCTTTCGAATGCGTTTCTAAAGTTTGTTTTGCCAAATTCAACTTCAATTTTAATATATAACACCTAAGGGTGTTTACGAGCACATTTGAGTGATACAAGCTGATACTCGAATTATGTTAGACCATTATGAGAGCACTTTCGAAGGTTTTAGAGCCCTCCAAATGTGTTTCCTAAGTCTATTTTGTCAAAATCAATTTTCATTTTTTCACGAAGCTAGGTCCCGGCCTAACAAAATATGCACCAACTCGATGAGCTGAGTATTTTGAGAGGAGTTTTCTAAAAATAAACCTCATGTTATTTCGATAATTCATATTTCACAAGGTCAAAGCACAACTTAATGACCTGATGACCAATTTTGTGCACTGGGGTCAGTTGGGGGTTTTAAGGTTGCACACTTTATAGGTGTTATAAATGAGTAGACTCTAGTTATCTCAAGGATTTGTTTCATCATTAGACCTTTTTGGGGACAATAAAATTTGAGGTATGACAAATGTACTTCCCTTATATTGATGCACTTGGTAGGGAAGTGAATGGAATGAAAATGGGATCTCTTACCGCCTTATTAATCATTTTAGTCCTTTTGCTTTAAAGGAGTATGCAAAAGATTTGATCAATTTGGGCTTGCAACCTTTCAACCCTCACATCTCAATGCCTATTAAATTTCTCCATCTCAAAAGATAGGTCCATAATTATATTCCCAATCTTATTGTCAGTGATGTCCATAAACTCCTTGATTTTTTCCATGATTCCTTTACTCCATCCTTTGGTGCTCTCTCTCTTCCTCGTTTGGCTTTCACTTCCATTAGCTTATTCTTGAATAATGTTAGAAGGCAAAGGGACTTCACCATATTGCATTGCCATTTGGCATAACAGGTAGCATCTCCTTGAAGTGACATTATGAAGCTTGAATAAGGTAGTCTTTATCAAGGAATTCGGATTCCAGTGGCTTTAATTGATGATCGGCAAATTCATATAGAGTAAAATACAATGTCGTACTAGTGATAATATGCCCCATCAACAATAATGCTTTCCTAGCTTGCATAACACACCATATAGAACACAAAACAAAGTATGTACTACATACTTTTATGTTCATTTTCAAGCACCACAACACAAATGACTTATCTAGAGAAACCCTAATGCTATCTTTTCTACCAAAAATGGTGTGTGAAATGAACTTGTGTAGAATTAAATATGTGTGATCTTTAATCAAACCACCAGTCATTACTTAGCCTTCATAAACTCGATCACCCGAAGTGATTTCATGCCAAAAACTACTCATATTATAATCCAATGGAGGTTGACAAACGTCTCCTTTAGGAAAACCAAAGTTGTCAGACATGATTTCATAGTCAAAATAGTATTCTTTTCCAAAGAAACTATATGAAAAGACTCCTTGATTTTCATCTAAAATCTTAAATGTAGTGTAAAATTCTATAGTTAGCTCAAAGAATGCATCATGTTGGGTTGTGGCCAATTTAGACCTCCCTAATTTCTTACAAAACACATTTGTGGTTCCTTTAATCCCCAAGTTCAAAATTATCTCATCATTAAAATATTTTGACTTATTGAAATTTCTTTTGACTAAGGAGTAGAATCTCTTACCTTCCTCTTCAGAATAAATGGAAAAGAAAGCTTCATAATCATTTCTTATGTTTGTGGACTTAGCTTTGCCATTATTAAGCCTCTTTCCTTGATATAAAGTTTTTGTTCTAGCCATCATAATAATGTTAGTGTCTCTATAAAAATAAAACAGCAAAAGAGAATGAAAATAATAAGAACAAAAATAAAATAAAATAATAGGGTTTAAATGAGAAAAAGGATTACAAAGAATTTCATTCCTCAAAAAAAGGGAAAGGAAATAATATGTAAAATATCAAGTCAAAGTTTCCTTTATTAAATAGGAATTAGGAATCAAATAGGAAGTTAAGCTCTCTTAGAATCCTTAATTAACAAGGAAACTAAATCAAAATAAAATAAAATAAAAAATTAACAAAAAAAATTCAAAATTAAAAAATTCTAATATTTCCCCTATACTTAAAATTTGTAATGTCCTTATTGTATGAGCATATAACAAAGATCATGACAAACAAAATATGAACTACCATAATCATCAGGGCATATAGCCATACTTGTTGGGGCCCACGGTCGTGTGCTCTATTTCTATAAATTTTAGCTCATCATGTCACACGGCTGTGCACTTGGGGGTGTATAACCATGCTTGGATTGTGAATTTTAAGCTCTAAAGGTGCACAACTATGTGCAAAATGTGCATGGCCAAGCATGAAACATGAACTGAACATGAGAAATGACCTCTCTTGACTTTTATCAATATTATTACCATTACTTTTTAAAGAACAAGTATCATAAACTCACGTCATCCATAGGAGAGAAAAAAATTAAACATGAAATAAAGGGTAATTAACATTAACAAAATAAAATTCTAATATAATTTAAACTAAAACAAAACAAACTTCAATAATTCAAATAAAAAAATAAAATCAAACATAACAAAGACAAACTTAAACACTTTGCTACTCTAAATAAAAAATTAAAAACAACTTAAAAGAAACATTGCTCAAGTTAAAACAAAATAGCAATTTGAAACAATGTCTTCACTCTTCTCCTTTATCCTCGGATGAGGATTCCTCTTCTTTATCTTTAGGTTTATCATGAATTGGTGGGTATGGTAAAGGAACAAAATTCTAGGAATTGAAGAATTCCATAAGATTATAGTTGATCAAATTCACATTATGACTCATTCCTATTATTGTAAAGTCCAATTGGTGTGCCAATGTATTCAACTCACCAAAATTTGAATAAGCTACTCCCACTTGAATTTCCAAGTTATCCAACCTTTCTATGACCACCTTAAGGGTAGCTTCTTAATCTTCCTCCTCCTCCTCTTTTTATGGTTCCACCAGCGGTGCGAATTGGGTAAGGAATGCTCTTCCTCTTTGGTCAACATGGACTAAACCCCATAGCTTCCATCATGTTAATGTCAATGAAGAAACAACCCTTTACCTTTTCAAATGGCATATTTTCAATATCAAAGCCTAGGTAAGTAGCCATGGTGGTCATTAGTCCTCCTACCTTGATAGCCCCAATTACTTTTGTAGCTACATCCCTTAATTTTTTGGCTAAAGCATGATAATATCAAGTTTCCTATCATTGACCATGCAATGCAAAATGTTTAGCTTGGTGGTGGTAACTACAAAATCCCATTCTTTCATTGGAAATAAGGATTGGGCCATGAGCCTATGCAAATACTTCAAAGTAAGCAATCACATACAGGATTCTTTTGCCATCTAAGCTTCATAGAAAATTTCCCTTTCCCTAGTTATTTATGTCCAAAATACATCTCTATCATACTCAACATTAGCATTTTGATCCTTAGGAAAATGAAACACATCATTAAGTTTAAACAATCCTAAATTATGTTCTTCATTTCCTAATTGAAACTTGAGCATAGAGCTTATTCATCAAAGCTAAATGAAGAGAGAAACTCATAAGCAGGCCTAGCATAAGTGGGACTTTGCATCATGACAAATTCACCCTAACCCATCCTATTAACATGCATCATTACCTCATAAAAAAACCAAATTTCCTTTAAAGTAAAAGCACTAGCATTTATATTATGGATAATCTTCCTATTCACCATTTGCTCAAATTTCTTCTTATGCCCCTTGTGCTAAAAATGAATTTAATTAGGAAAGGGTTTTACCTTTCATTCTTTATTAGCACCACCCAAATTGTTAGAGCTTCCAATAAGCCTTGCTCTTTTGGGAGGAGGAGCATATTTATTCTTTGCAATGCTCTTCTTCCTTCACTCTCTTTCCATAGTGATATGAAGGAGATAAAGAGTTGAGAGAGTGTTAATAGAGAAGATTAGTGAAGAATGAGTGAGTAATAAGAAGATGTGAGGAAGTGAAAGAGTGGTGGGTGTTTAAATAGAAGAGATGGGGTGGTGGAAATTAGAAAAGGTAGTAAAAATTAAGAGTTCTAGAGATGGGGTGGTGGGAAAGGTAGTGAGAATTGATGAATGCTAGGGTTTGGGAAGTGGGAAAGGTGGTAAAGGTTAGAAACCTTAGGTGATTAGGAAGTGGGGAATGTTGGGAAAGTTGAGGGGGCCCACTTAAAATTGAGTGCATGTCATGCATTTACAATACAACAAAGGACAATGGCCATGCATGTAAGGGCACACAGCCGTATGACTTGCTAGCATATTTTTTTCTTAATGACAAGCATATATCCATGCATATTTTGAATATGGCCATACCTAGTTACATGTTTTTAGCTTATTAGGCACATAACCATGTGCAAAATACGCATAGCCATGCCTAGATGTAAATTTTTGGGTTCGACATGGGCATGGCTGTGCACAAAATGCACATGGCCTTGCCTGAATGTAATTTTTTACAGTAAAGAACAATAATAAAATCACATGGTTATGCCATAAGGCACACAACTTGAATAACTCACCAATCAAAGTGTCGATTATAAATTTGCATACATTACATCACATAAATGACTTGCACATCATATCAACCAACATTCCATACAAATTTAACTTACAAAACCTCTTCTAGAGCTCCTCCTTTCCTCTTTTCCTAAAATCATAAAAGAAAATAAATATTAAAACTAAAATAAAATGGCAAAAACATAAAAGAAATGATTAAAACAAAACAAAATAAAAACAATCTTGATTATGCCCCCAAGAAGCACTTTTTTAAGGGACCATTAACTAGACCACCATGTTGATCATACGGTTGACTCCTTAAAGTAAGCAACTGGATGAAAATTCTCCAATATGCCTCCATGGTATAGCTTCAATCTTTACCCATTCAGTTTGAATTTGTCTCCTCTAGTGTTGAACAATTCTAAAGCTCCTTGAGGGTACGATTTAGCCATCGTAAATGGTCTTGACCATATACTCTTCAATTTTCTAGGAAATTATCTGAGTCTTGAATTAAAAAGCAACACTTGATGACCTTCCATGAAGTTTTTTACCTTAACTTTTGCATTATTCCATCTCTTTGCATGTTCCTTGTAAATCTTTAAATTCTTACAAGCAGCCTCTCCAATTTCATCAAGCTCACTCATCTATAGCATTCTCTTTTCAATTGCCTTTTTGAAATCAAAATTCAAGGGTTTTTCTTCCCAATAAACCTTGTGCTCAAGTTCAACAAGAAGATGACATACTCTACTATAAACTAACATAAAAGAAGACATCCCAAAAGGTGTTTTATAAGTTATTCTATATGCCCACAAAGCATCGTCAAGCTTCCTTGACCATTCTTTTCTAGACTTGCTCACTATTCTTTCCAAAATTTTCTTCAACTCCCTATTACTCACTTTAACTTGTCCACTCATTTGAAGGTGATAAGGTGTAGCTACTCTATGCTTCACCCTATATCTAGCCAATAATGTTTTCATGTTTTTATTGCAAAAATGTGTTCCCCCATCACTTATGATTACTCTAGGCATACCAAACTGGGAGAACAACTTCTTTAAGAACTTGCAAATAACTCTTGCATCATTTGCTGAGCATGTATGGGCCTCTACCCATTTGGAAACATGGTCCACATAAATAAGAATGTACTTGTTACCCTCTGATAAAGGAAATGGCCCCATAAAGTTAATGCCCTATACATCAAATATTTCAACCTCTAAAATTCCAGATTGAAGCATTTCATCCTTCTTTGAAATGTTGCCACTCCTTTAACATGTATCATAGTGAATCACAAAGTCCTTTGCATCTTAAAAAGTGTAGGACCTTTGCATCTTAAAAAGTGTAGGACAATAGAACCTTGCTTTAAGAACCTTAATAGCTATTCTTTATGATTCAAAATGTCCACCATTGACCATTCTATGACAATGTTGCAATACTGATCCAACTTCATTTGCTACACATCTTCTCACCATACCATTATTACACAATTTCCATAAAAATGGTTCATCCTAAATGTAAAATTTGGAATCACAAATTAGCTTCTTCTTTTGTTGAGGATTGAACTCTTATGGAATTTCTCCACTTGATAGAAAATTTGCTATGTCAGCAAACTAAAAAGCACCCATAATTCCTATGGTCAAAAGCATCTCATCTGGAAATAGCACCTTCATAGGTTCTTGACTATTCCCTTCCTTTTACTATACATCTAGCCTTGAAAGATAATCAACTACTATATTTTTAGATCCCTTCTTATTTCTAATCTCAATGTTGAACTCTTGCAATAATAGCACCTATCTAATAAGCCTTGGTTTGCAATCTTTCTTATTCATTAGGTACTTCAATGATGCATGATTTGTGTACACAATAACTTTAGAGCTAAGGAGATATGATCTGAACTTGTCAAAAGAAAAAATGACTGCCAACATCTCCTTATTTGTAGTAGCATAATTTAGATGTGTATTAGTCAATGTCTAGTTTGCATAGTAGATCACATGTAGTTTCTTTCCTTTCTTTGACCTAGTATAGCTCCTATTGCATGATCACTTGCATCACACATTGACTTGAATGGTAGACTCTAATCTAGTGCCATCACTATTGGTGCTGAGGTAAGAGCTTCCTTTAACCTATCAAAAGTAAATTTACACTCATCAGTAAAATCAAAAGGTGAATCTTTCTTAAGCAACTTATAGAGGGGTTTAGAGATTTTTGAAAAATCCTTGATGAACCACCTATAGAAGCCTATTTTGCTAAGAAAACTCTTGAATCCCTTTACATTCATAGGGTATTGTAGCTTCTCAATTACTTCCACCTTTGCTTTATTAACTTCAATCCATTAAGCTAAAATTTATCCACCGTGAAATGACACTTTTCCCAATTCAGTATGAAGTTTGTCTCTTCACATCATGCAAGAAGTTGCTCCAAATTGTTTAGACATCCCTCAAATGAGTTTCCATAGACTAAAAAAGCATCCATGATCTCCTCTACCAAATATGCAAATATAGCCATCATACATCTCTAGAATGTTACAGGAGCATTACATAATCCAAATGACATCCTTCTATATGCGAATGTGCCATAAAGACAAGTAAAAATGGCTTTTTTTCTTAATCTTCTGGAGCTATTATAATATGATTGTAACCAAAGTAGCCCTCCAAAAAATAATAAAAAGCATGTCCTACTATCCGCTTAAACATTTCATTAATAAAAGGTAATGGGAAGTGGTCTTTTCTTGTGGATGAATTCAACTTTTTTATAATTAATGCACACCCTCCATCCACTTACAACTCTTATAGAAATCAACTCCCCTTCCTTATTTTTCACAATTGTAATTCCACCCTTCTTTTGTACATACTAAATTAGGCTCACCTATGTGTTATTTGAGATGAGGTAGATGATTCCTGCATCAAGAAGCTTGAGTACTTCTTTTTTCACTACTTTTTGCATGTTTAGATTGAGCCTTCTCTGCCTTTTAATGGTTGGCTTATGTCCTTCCTCCATTAAAATCTTATGCATGCAATAAGATAGACTTATAGCCCTAATGTCAGAAATTTGCCAACCAATAGCTTTTATTCTCCTATTTATCACATCCACTAGCAAATCCTCTTGATCTTTATTCAATTTAAAGGATATAATCATAGGTAGTGTTTAATCTTCTCTGAGAAAAGTGCACTTCAAATACTGGGGGTAAAGGTTTCAAGTATGTTTTTAGTGGTTTAATAGTTAAGGGTGGTGTGGGTTTAGTATTTCGTAATTTCATGTATGGTATATGGGGTTGGTGTTTAAGGTGTAATATATCTTAAGAGGATTTTACCTAAAAACACTTCTCAATATTTTCAATCTCCACAGATTTTACCAACCTTTGTCATTGGACTTCATTCACACATTCATTAATAACATTTACTCTTATACAGATATCCTCATTATTGGGGTATTTCTTACTTTGATAAAATGTTAAACTTATAAATCTCATCCCCCACTCTCAATGTGAGAGTTCCATCATAAACATCAATTATTGCTTTTGCAATGTAAAGAAAAGGCATACCAAGGATTAATGGGACCTCCTCATCCTCTTCAAAGTCAAGGACTACAAAATCAAGTGGAAAAATGAATTTCCCATCCCTTTTTAGCACATCTTCCACTATACCTTCTAGTTCATTCACTATCCTATATGCAAGTTGCAATTGTATATTTATGGGTTTTTCTTCTCCTAGCCCTAATTTCCTATAAATAGATAAAGGCATAAGATTAACTGAATCTCTTGAATCACATAAAGCACTTTGAAAATTTAAATTTCCAATAAAACATGGAATAGTGAGACTCCCTGGATGCTTCCTTTTTAAAGGAAGTTTATTCAAGATGATTGCACTACACTCCTTTATGAGCTTAACTATCTCATGCTCTTATAACTTCTTTTTATTGGAAATCAGCTCCTTTAGAAACTTAGCATATTTTGGTATCTGAGAAAGACATTCCACTAGAGGCATATTGATATGGAGTGCCTTAAACCTATCTAAGAATTTTGTAAATTACTAGTCATTCTCCTATTTCTTCAACCTTTGAGGATATGGAACTGTAGGCTTGTATGGCTTTATTGGTGGTGGTGTTGATTTCTCTTTACTTTTATCCTCAAATTCTTGTTCCTTTTCCACTTGCACTTTAACCCACTCGTCTTTTTGTTCCTTCTCCTCTTCCTTCATCTTTTCCTTCTCATATTTCACAATTATTTTGGGGGTTTTAATCTCTATTCCACTTCTCAAGGTAATAGCCTTCAATTGCTCTTTTAGATTCTTTTTAATGTTGTCTGGAAAAGAACTTGATTTCTCATTGACAAAGAGTTTGCCAATTACCCTATTTGCACTTCTAAATTATGGATAAAGGAAGAATGATTCTTGAACATGAGCTGTATGTCATGGTACATCTGCTTAAATATGCCCTTTAACCTCTTTATAGCTTCATCTTATTGGTTCATTTTTGTAAACATAAGATCCATGAACTTTTCAAACTTTCTCTCTAAAGAAGTCCTTAAAGATAAACCTTTTTCATGCTAAAAATTAGGTTAGTGATGTTGTGCATTCTGCCCTCCAAAACCTAGTGGCATTTGTGGCCTCCACTGGTTGTTTTCTTGATTCCTCTAGGAGAAATTAAAATGATTTCTCAAACTAGGATTGTAGGTATTTCCATGCATTCAGTTCTACTACCCATTCAAGTTGTTCATATAGTTAACATTCTCCATTAACAGTCCTTGCATCATTTGACACTCAATAGTTAAATGACCACCCTGACAAAATTCATAAGAAGAAAATAAGTTAGAAATTACATTAACACTTATTTTGTCCATTCTTTTGGATAAAGCATCCATTTTTGCATTTAGCATTCTCAAGTTATCAACTTCAACTGCTCCCCCTCTTTTCGGAATAGCCCTCCCATTAGACCATAGGCTTTGGGTGTTAGCCATTTCTTCAAAAAGCTCTAAAGCATCTTTAGGTGTCTTTAACATGATACTTCCTCCAACATATGCATCTATGTTTACTCTGACTGCTGGATTAACTCATTTTATAGAAAGACTGCACCAAATCCCATTAAGGAATTAACTGTGGTGGACATTATCTTTAAAGATCTTTGAATGCATCCTAACATTCATAGAAGCTCTCATCCTCTCTTTGATAAAAAGAGTTGATTTTATTCTTGATCTTCAACACTTTAGCTGGTGGGAAGTTCTTATTGAAGAAAGTTGTGTAAAGCTCTTGTCATGTGTTTATGGATTTGGATAGTAAACTTATGAACCACCTTTTGGCCCTATCCATAAATGAAAATGGAAAAAGGATCAATCTAATTACTTTAGGTTGTACTCCATTCATCTTAAAGGTTGAGCAATATTCCAAAAATTGGGTCCTATAACCAATTTAATCCTTATATGGCAACTTATTGAACTATGAATTTTGGATCATCTAGATCATAGTAGGTTTAATTTTGAAATTGTTTCCTGCTACTACTAGCCTCATAATTGGATTTTGATCACCTTGAACATTAGGACTCACAAAGTCCCTCATAGTTCTTTGGCCATTCTGCCTATCTTGTCCATTTTGATGTTGTGCGCTACTCATTTAGTTAGAGGTAGGTCTCTTTCCTCTTCTTCTCTATTTATTCTATTACTAGTCTATCTCCTCCTATAAATTGTCCTCTCTAGCTTTATATTAAGTGGTATTAACTAGGCTTCTCATCTGCTTGCACCACGTGTTGTGTGCATTTACTACTCAAATCCCTGAAAAATCATACAAACAATCACTAAAAGAAATTCTAAATAAAACAACACAAAAATCTCAATAGTATCCATTTTGGCAATCCCCAGTAACAACACCAAAAACATGATACGTATCCAAAATTATACAAAATCGTACAAGTGGTAATTAAATATCAATCCCACAAAGATTGCTAATTGAGTATTGTAATACTAATTGTGTTTTGTTTGTTTAAACAATGAAAAATGGTGTTTTTGAATTTAACTAAACTTAAACAAAAGAAATATGAATTAAATAATAATTAATTTAAAAATCTAGGGTTCTTATTATCAATTCAACCTTTTCTGAAGATTAATTAGTACCTAAGCCATACTTAACCTTAATCCAATTTGAAGGCATCTGAGGAATCCTAGGTTTTCCTCTTAGACAAACCCACCATTAACCAAGTAAATTAACATCTTAGATTTATAGCACTCACTTATTAAGTGTAGTTTAACCCAATTTAAAGCTCCAGCCCTTAATCAATATTAGTTGCATCAATGTTCCTCAACTAAGAAAGTGTCTAATAGGTTGTTATTTATATCCAATAGAACCTATCCCTTAATCAAGTTTCATTATATAGATTCAATCAAATGGTGATCAATCCAATGAAGACATTAAGTTCAACAATAACCAATGGATTTAGATTAATGGCTTAGTTTTAATTGTAATTTTTAAATAGTTGAATTGATATAAGAACCCTAATAAGAACTTAGCTACTCATGTTGATAATAAGAGACAAAGAAGAAGAGTAGAAGAAAATAAACATCATTATTAATCAAAATAGAAATGAATAATAACAAGTATTTAGAAAAACCCTTTTAATAGTAGAAGGCTTATTATTATTCAATCCTTGCTTCTTAATCTCCAAAACCACATGAACAAACACTAGTCTTTGATGATCAAAAGAAAGATAAAAACTTCTCAAAAAGAAAAAAAATATAGAAAATTCAATAATGTTTTATTTCTGGAGGCTACATACACATAAAACCCTAGCCTCTTGCCTCTTGATATCTTTCCTTTTTGAAAATCCATCAGATCCCCACTAACCAACGCTTTAAAATTCAAATTTTGAAAGGCTACTAGCAGGGCACATGGCTATGTGTGTTTAGGCAAACAACTATGTGACTGTCTTCTCAAGCATTCATTAATCAGGCATGGCCATGCACGTAAGTGCGCATGTCTGTGTGTCTATCCTTCAATTAGGCATGGCCATGTGCAATTATGCACACAGTCATGCACCTCTTCTAAGCCTCAAACTTGCTAAATTATACCTTGAATGCTCCTTGGACACTTCCATTGCCTTCAAAAGACCTATGCCTCATTCCATCACCGTTCTTTGAACACCTAAATGCATAAAAACAACCAAAAGTAACCCAAAATACTAAAAATGTAGCATAAATATTTAAACTAAAGAAAAATGTAACAAAAGATTACAAATGCAACTAGAATAACACTTAATTCTAACACATTGATTGCTTAAAATAATACATTTCTCACACTTATCAACCCATGATGACTTGGCATGTTGACATGACATACATGTGTAAATTATTTATTAATGTAAAAATTAGAAGAAGAAATTGATAATTTTTCTATCCTTAGCTTTCATCTTATTTGCAAATATATCCTTAACTTTCATGTTCTTTACAGATTCTAACAACTTCACTAATTATGTCAATTTTATCTAATTTTAAATTATGTTTAGAGATATGATAATTTTTTATGTGATCATGTACATATTTTTATACAAAAAAATTATTCAAATACTTAAAAAAATACATTTAAATTTTTTGTTGGATTTGTTTACATGATTGTGATTTCTGCTTATTAAAATAATAAATAAAATCAAGTGATTGTGATGAAATTTAATATAACAACTATAATTAAACTAAAAGAAATTAAAAAAAAAGATACACTAATTTGGGTTAGAAAAGATTTTGATAACTAAAAAATAATTAATTAAAATTTTAAAATTTACATAAGAGAAGTAAGAATATATTTGAAAAAGAAAATGAAAGTTAAGGATGGAAAATTTACTAATTTCTTCTTTTGATTTCCACATAAGCAAATAATTTGCACATGCATGTCATGGCTGCATGCCATGTTAGAATGGACACATGCTATTTTGACCCTGGATAGATTTGCAACAAATAAAAAAGTTCATATACCAATTCGCTGCAATTTTAAAAGTAGAATAGATTGATGAAAATGATTAAAATTCATGGTAAAATAATGTAATAACCCTTTATAAATATAATAAATATAACAAATATAAATTGGTGCTTCTTATTTAATTTTCATAAGTAAATGTTGTACAAGAATGACATTTTTACCAAATTTAAAAGTTTACTTGCACTAAAATTACCAAAAATTGGATAAATCAAGATACTTTTATCAAAATTCAAAACAATTGGAACAAAGTTATCAAAAATTTTAAACATCTAAATTTTTTTTTTGGTAGAATACATTTGTGGCCCTATACGTAAAGTGCAATATGAACATCATGTCCTCAATTTTTTTTATGTCGACCAAGAAATTATTGAAATTATGGATATTTTCATTCTCTACTATTTCAATTGTTGGAGTTGCTACTTCTAAGGCATCTTCAATTGTGGCATTAAGACCATGCTCATCTTCAATTATCATGTTACTGATAATGCATGTAGTCATTATATCATGGAGCACATTTTTTCGCCAAAAATGTGTTAGACTAGTAACAATTGTAAAATGTAATTGTAAAACTCTGAAAGGCATGCTCTACATCTTTCATATATGTCTTTTTTATCATTGCAAAATACTTTTTATTTAGACCGCGTGGCTCATGAATTGTTTGCACAAATTGGCCCATTTTGGATATATATTGCTAGCTAAATAATAACAAATATTATATTATATTATTTTCCTTGAATAATATACCTTGAGCAAGATTGGACATTAAATGAGATGACTTTAACACATTACTGTCATTGTTGGTACCTCGACATGCTAAAATAGGCATGCCATATCCAAATATTATAATTAGCTATAGCTTTAAGAATAATAGTTTGTGATCCACTACGTCTTGTATATTGTCTAGCCCATGCTATTGGACAATTTTTTTCACTTCTAAAGAATACAATCTAAAATGCCTAACATTCCTAAAAATCCACGTTGCTGACCAATATAAAGTAGCCTAGCAACATCATTAGCAATAGTTGCTCTTAAATATCATCATAAAAAAATTTCAATCATAGCACGACATAATCTTTTTATACTTTCAAGTGTCATTGACTCTCCAATTTTAATGTATTCATTGATAGCATCCATTGGTAGACCATGTGCCAACATATAGAATGCAACTATTACTTTTTGCATAGGTGATAATCCAAGTCTTCCTAATGCATCACATTATTATTCGAAAAAACCATCATGACCTTTGATTGCATCAACAACATGAAGGAATAAATTTTGACATAACAATGAAAAAAATCATCATTGTAGCCTAGATTATTAGAAAAATAATCGTTAAACAAAGGTTAAATGCACAAATGGGTACCAAATTTTTTATTTGTTTCAATTCAATTATCAAACTTCAATTTGTATCTTTTTAGATACCAAACTTCTATTTTATTTTATGTTAGTCACTAAAAAATTTTTTGATACCTGAAAAATTCATAATTACTATTTTAATCTAAAATTAATTTTTTTTGTTGTAAATAAGTCCATATTTTATATACATTTATAGGAAATAAGGAAAAATTTCAAAATCATTTTGATTCAACGTAGTAAAAGAAAACTCATTTTGAATGGTATTAGAGTCTAAAAGAAGTAAACTTTCAAATTTTTTATAATTTTCTAGACTAAATAGAAAAGATCAATAAATTGACAGATTAAAATGGTTTTTAAGTGAAATTTAGAGGACTAAAATTTTTTGACAGCACCCTTTTTGAAACAAAATCAAAGTTAGATGACTCTATATAAATAAATTGAACTTTAGTACCCAAATTGCAACAATTGTAAAGTTAGGTGACCACCTTTGCATTTAACCCAATTGAACAAATTATGATCAGCAGCTTCATAATCGTGATTGATCACTATATGGCCTGGAACTGAACCACCATGGATTACCTACTTATTTTGGCTATTTATTTTATCAAATGGATATTTAACTCTAAAAACTAACCTGCATCTTTATGATTGTATGCATCTTTGCTTTTTTATAAATCTCATTTCATTACTTACATCTCAATTTTTTAAAAAGGAAAAGGGCAAACTATTGACACCCAGTTTTGGCCACTCTAAAGTTTGAAAGAACTCTGATGATGAAAACCCCAAATGAGTATAAGCCCATTGAAGCAAGTAATAACCCAAAAAGAATCCAACCCAAATTCTTTAAATAAGCCCTTGGCAAAAAAATAAAATAAAATAAAAGAAGAAAGAAAAATGTGAACTAAGAGTGGGAAGTTAGAAAAGGATAGATTTTTTTTAGTGGGAAAGAAAGTTAAAAGAATGAGGGGGAAGATTTTTAGAAGTGGAGGTTAAAAAGAGAAACTAAAAAAAGGAGGGGGAGGAACACAAATAAAAGGTCGCTAAAAAAAATAAGGGGAGGTTTGCTCTAAAAAAGAAATAAAAAAAGAGGAATTTTTTGGATAAAAAAAGAATTTTTTTTTTAGGAAGACGAAAGCTAATTTCTCAATAGATTTAGAGCGCCATTGCTTCTAAAAGATTCATATTTACACAAATTTTTAGGCTAATTTATTCCTTTTTGTAGGATGCAATAAAAAAATAGTGTTAATTTAATTAGATTAAGTTTTTATTTATATTTATTTGTGTGTGAATAAGGGTTGTAATAATTTCTCCTCCCTCCTTTTTTTGTGTGCAATGAGTGGATGTGATGTGATGAATGTAGTGAATTGGACTAACTTGCATGAAAGTAGACTAATTGACAAACTTGAACTTAATTGTAAAATTGAAATTTTTTTTTATGGAAATTGCAATATTGCATGTTAATAAAGAAATAATTAAATAATTAAAATTAATAAAATATAAAACACAAAATGGAGGCCAACCATAAGATTGTGTGGGCATTCCAAAAGCTCATACCCATTTTCTGAACACACAGTTTCTTAGGACAGTTGGAAGGGCCATTTGTGGGATCTAGTTGCTATAAAATGTATCCTGAATTTCACCTATGAGGCAACTCCATCACCAATCTAAGGCGTATTGATGTGTGTGTGTGTGTGTGTGTGTGCATATATATATATATATATATATATATATATATATATATATATATATATGTATATTAGTTGAATTTTAATGAATTTTATACAGGTTTTATTTTTTAGTAATCGTTATCTAGCTAGAATTTTTATTGAATTAATAGTTAATTTATTTTAGAATTTTAATTTAGTCTTTAGTGTTTCTAGTTTAATTTTCATTTATTTTATTTTCTCTTTTTCTTATTTATTTAGTTCTTTTCTTTTTGTAGGTGTTCTATAATGAAAGGTTTCAACATGACTATGACACGACAATGTTGTAAGCTATGCCATGCGCTGTCAATATCGTAGTAGTGGCACACCGAAGAGCATAACCATGTTGATGGCCATATGGAATTTTGCTTGGGCAATGAATTAATTGAAGGTTCGCAAGGCTTGGACATAGGCATGCTTCCAACCGTGTCTCCTTCTATGCAAAAAAAGTAAAGATTTTAAGTGAGCAAGTAACAAGATTTAGGGTCGACCATGTTGTTAACCTTGTTACCCTTATATGAAAGCTTCATGTTTAAGCATAGGTGTGTTCAAGGTGTACTCATAGGCTAGAGCCTAGCATAAGGTAAGGCACAACCGTGTCATAGGCCATGTTGATTGAGGAAGTTTTCCTTTTTTTTTATTTTAGATTAAGTATTAGAGCAAGCAAGGACTATACTTTTGGGAACACTTATACAATAAGAAGTATAGGGATTATTTAGGGTTATTATTGAATGCCAAAAGAAAAAGAATAAGCGAAGATATTAACTAATTTCAAGAATATAAGACAATTGAAAAAACTATTTTATATTATCCTTCTTCTTCTTCTTTTTCTTCTTCTTCTTCTTGTTTTTCTTTTTTAATTTAGATTGAGAATTAGAGCGAGCAAGGACTCTACTTTTGGGAATAATTATATAATGAGAAGTATAGGGATTATTTAAGGTTATTGTTGAATGCCAGAAGAAAAAGAATAAGTGAAGATTTAAACTAATTTCAAGAATATAAGAAAATTAAAAAAATTAGTTTTTTTATCCTTCTTCTTCTTCTTCTTCTTCTTCTTCTTCTCCTTCTCCTTGTCCTTCTCCTTGTCCTTCTCCTTCTTCTTCTTCTCAATTCTATTATATGCTTAGATTGTTTTGGGCATTTCAATAATTAATCATATTTAACTAAATACTTTTAGGTTTGGATTTGTGTAGCTAGACTAACACTTATTTAGATCTTTATTTCTATTCAATGAAATTAGTTTTCATTCAATTTTTTGAGTGGATTAAATTTTGTTTATGTTCAATTTTAGGCCTAATTGAATGCATGTTTATGGGGTGAATTATGAAAATTGCATAATTTACTAGCTCATAAACTCATAAAACTTAGGAACCTTGATCACAAAAGTAGGCAAATCCTTCAAGGATAAATGAATTGCTAAGGAATTTAATGAACCCTAATCAATTGATTGACCATAATAATAGGCAATAATTGGTTTTGGTATTCTCAAATGATCTAGAGAGGGATTTTAGGTAAAATAGAGTAGTTCACCCTTGACTGTAACTAATTAATTAATATATGAATTGATCTTGCAAATCAAGTGTTAGCTAATGAAATAAATCTAGACTCTAGTTTTTAAACATAGAAATTAGTTTGATTATTTGCAATTAGAATCGTTAAATATTTTGCTTGTTCATTTAGTTATTAAATTCCATTTTCATTTCGATACTGTTAGTTAAGGGAGGTAAATTCATAGCTAGTACTTGGTGTCAATTTTCTAATGGGAATGATACTTATATTCATCCTTTACTACTTGTTACAATTCATACTTTTGTGGAATTGTGCTAACACTTATAGTCCAATATTCCATTCCCTAGTGGACTTCAAGTCCACACAGTGCCGTGGTTACCAAATATTTGGACGCGCACTATCCTCTGCTGCCTACAATTATATTTCATTATTAAATATGTAATATTTAGTAGTTAAAACTATAGTACTTAAATTATCTATTATTTTTATAGTTTATAAAAATTTAAAATATACTTTATATATTTAACATTAAAATAAGTTAATCCAATTACTAATTTTTTCATTACTGAATTATTTCAAAACAAAATAATATTTACATAATTAATAACCAATATTTAATTTAATTAATGAAATATTTATGTAATTTTATATTTAAATTCCTTGTTATTATAATATTTAAATATTTGTTATTTAAATATAAAATTTAAATGCATATTATTGATTTAATAGTGAAACACATCAACATAATTAATAAATTATTTAAAAATAAAACATTTCACATTATTAATAACAAGAAATATTTTTAAAATTAAATATAAATTCGTACATGTATAAAAAGTTGAAAAGCATGAATATATGTGCTGAACTCAAATTCATGTGTTTAAAATTTAATAATTAATATAATACTAATAAAATGTTTAATACATGTGTTAATACATTTTTAATTTTAATAATACTTTCAGTTATTAATTATGTAAATATTATTTTATTTTGAAATAATTCAATAATTAGAATTTAGTAATTAGATTAATATATTTCAGTGTTAATTGTATGATGACTATTCTTAAATTTTTATAAATTATAAAAATAATTGATAATTAAATATTATAGCTAGCTACTAAACATTGCATATTTAATAATAAAATGTAGAGAAAATATCAACAATGGGCTTGTTTTGACCGGTATCTTTCTTTTTTGGCTTCCATTTCTTTTGCCTTTCATAAGCGAATGTCCATGCAAAAGTGGGTCTATTTATGAAAAGTGGATCACATTGTCAGTGTTTTTTGTGCTTTGCATTTTGGCTTCTTTTTTTTTTAGCTTAAAAGCTATTGTATTGATATTTTAAGTCAAACATCATATGTAAAATTCTTTTAATGTAACATAACCCATAATTATAAAAATAAATAAATATATGTTACTATTGTTGTCAAGTGGTGGTTGGGTTGTTGAGTGCTTGTTGTTACGTGGTATAGTGTTATCACAAATAATTGCTAACAATTTCCAATAGAAAAGGAGATTAACTCATTTAATTGCTAGCAATTATGTGGACTTCCAAAGTGGGAAGGACCAAATGGAATTTTTGCTAATAATGTGGTGACCAAAGTGGTAATTTTCCTTCCTCCTCCTCCAATATAACTACTGCATATGGAAAAGTGCTCAAAGACCCCTGAACTATATTAGTTGATTACTGTCACACTGGTCATCTTCTTCCTCTCCATTCACCGACCAAACTACATCTGTTTGCTGTGAAATTTAACCTCAGAACCTTCTCAACCTCTTGTACATCCCAGTAATTTTTATTTCATGAAAATTTACCCGGTTTTGACTAGTTAAACCTCCAAACTTTTAGCCATTCACATCCAGTGATAGATCCCCATTTTTTGCAACTTACAAATGTTGCAACCATCACCATTGAACTTATCTTCTTTTAGGAGTGGAAGGAGACCAACCTCATGGTCAGGTGTTACCGTTTGGTGCGTCATCAAAGCTTGATGGGTAAGTTCCCATTTTTAATCCAATCTATATATTTGACCATCGATTTAGGTGTTTGAATGTGTTTTTAGTTTCTCCTTAATGTTATGAAGGTGTAGATATATCTGTTTTGTGTTAATAACATTTTCCAGTGAGAAAAATCTTGTGAGTTCCAATTGGATTCCGATGAGGAATAGTGACCATCCCATAAACTTGTAATTTTATTTTTAATAAATACTATAAATTATGATGATTAATTTCTGTAACTAGAGCTAGATTTGATTCCTCACACATTTTGAGATAAAAATCCTGGAAGAGTTTAGGTGGAAATTTCTTAATTTCCGTTTAAATTGTTTTAGCTCACACACACACACACACACACACACACACACACACACATATATATATATATATATATATATATATATATATATATATATATATATATATATATAAATATATATATATATAATTTATTTTAGAGAGTTCTAGAGCGGGAGTCGTAGCATTTTGGCTGCTGAGAATGCGTTAGCCGGCACACTCCACATATGAGTTAATTTTATAAAATGTTTGTTGAGGTTATATATATAATAAGAATTTTTATGTGATAATGACAATGATAAGTTGTAAATATAAATTTAATTATGCTTATGAATTTTACTCAAAAGGATGATCATTTATTTATTATGGTTAAGATTTTTGGGAAATGATTTAGCTTGATTCCATTTATTTTATTTTTGTCTATAAGATATACATGTTTGGAGAAAATGGTATAACTTGCTACCTGGTGGGTGTCACTAAAACCACATGCGCACTAGTTAAAATCTTGGGTTGATTATGTATTGGTTATTGGCTTAGTGAAGCTTGTTCTCTTGGGCAATGTTATGAGTTCGGCTCGGTGGAGCTTGTTCTCTTGAGAAGTATATGGATTGAGATTGGTAGAGCTTGTTCTCTTCGGTCAAAAATAAGATGTAACACAGTTAAGCTTGTGTTCTCAAGACATCCAGATGGACTAAATGATTAGACTGTGGCTATAACTCAGTTGAACTTGATCTCTCGAGATGGTAGTCATTTGGACTGAAGAGAGCTAAAATGCTAATAGATTGAGGTTTAAGGATTCTACCATAAACTTCCAATAAAGGTTTTGATTTATTTTATTGTAAAATATTATAATTTTATTCTTATATATGAGTTATTTTTATATTTAAAACAATTATAAATTTGGAAGAATATACGTTGTAAATATTATTTTACAAAAAAAAAGGATTTTTTAATACTTATTTGTTTAATGAAAATAATGGTTTTAAAATTAGTGTTTTTAAAAATCAACATGCATTTTATAACATTAATTCACTCAGTGAGGTCTGATTCCCCTCAATTGTATTTTTCTTAGGATCTCATAGTTAGCCCAATATTCCTCTTCGTCTATGTCAGACTTGTTCTTCCCCGACTATTTAATGTAGGTCCAGTTAATGTTCATAGTTGTATATTTGTACTCTAGACATCGCAGTAGAAGTTTGAATATTTGAAGTTGTATTTATGATTTAATATGGATGTATGTATTATTATGATAATGATATGATGAACATGACTTTGGTGTTGATTTTTGTGTTATGGTGAAGTAATGGAGGTTAAAAAGTATTTTTGGGAGTGTTAATGGGATTTTACAGGTTTTGGGTTGTTGCCAGTACAAAGGAAACTTTGTTGAATTTTCGTTAAAATTTTAAAGCAGTTAATTTTATTGTGATAAATCTTATAGGCTTACTAAGGGTTTTGAAAACTTCATGCTTTTCCATTCCCTAATGTTGGTCACATGCCATAAGGGTTCGGGTCGTGACAAAGTTGGTATAAGAGTGATGACTCATTCCTTGTTCTTTTATTCATTACTATTTGTCTTTTCTTGAAACTATTGTAGTGACTAGGTGGAAATTATTATTTGGTGTCATCATTACTTCTAGAATTCCATATATATATTAGCATCCTTATTATGCCTTGAATCTTGTTTATATGTATTTTTAAAATAGGGAGGACAACACAAAATGCACCTGCTGTAGATGTAGCATATGATGATGGCAAGCAGTCCATTTAGGATAAAGCTCCTCCCCTTACCCCATAACGTATAAGAAGGGCTAGGCCTAGGGCGGTGACAACTCAAGGACAATAGCAATAGTCGTAAATAAAGCAAGAAGTTTCTAAGATGGATCCCGTAACTTTTATTATTGGTGTAGTAGGAATTAATCTAGGACTAGGGTACTTAATCAAGCCATGCCTCTAGTATAGTAGATGTTGCAACAAAGAAACCAGGGGATGTCTGATGCAAATGCAACTTTATTATATTCCAGAGTTAGGAGAGTTCCATTTAATGGTACTAAAGATGCCTTATATTTTATAAACATCATTGAGGCTAAAACAAGGATGGGGTACACTGATTACCAGAGGATAATAATTATGGAGTTATAAGTACAAGCTCTAGCTCAGTACTCGTTTATATGGTCCATCCAGTGATTTATGACTACCATGGTTTGGTTGGAGTTTAAAGAGAGATTTTTGAGACATTTCTATCAACCTTCCATAAAGGACAATTATAGGTGGTAGTTGTTCCATATAGCCATAAGTGATCAACCAGTTGAGGAGTACTCACGTGAGTTCTTCAGGTTGTCACATCATGTTATGGATGTGATGCTAGATGAGAGGAGAGTAGTGGATTTATTTATAGTAGGGTTAGACCAAGCCTATATTTGTATCCAAACTAAAGACCAAAGGTCAGAGAGTGTAATTGAAAAGGCTAGACAGCAGAAGAGGCAACACATCAAACATGGCACTATCCCTGACCCATATATGAGAGGCAGTTGTAGTTTAAGAGTAGCCCAGGGGATTCTGTAGCTTGCTTTTCAGGTAGTGTTAGTGTTCAAGTTAGTGGTTCTCCCCAGTAGAATTATAGAGGCCAATATGGGCATAAAAGTATGAGACATGGTCGATAAACTAGTAGACCTTTGAGATTTAGGACAGGGGCAAGTAGTAGTAGTAGTGGTAAGAGTTTTGGATATGGCAGTGCAGGATTAAGACCCAGTGCATGTTCAAACTATGGTAGAGTATATCAAGGTCCTTCTCACTTACCATTAGGAGCTTATTTCCAATGTGGATAGGTTGGACACTTTGCTAGAGCATGTTCACATTTTGGTTATCAGCTAATATACCCATAGGGTTCATTTACTATAGTTGTTCAGTTGATACAACAGACTCCTCAATTTCATGCATCAATATATCCTTATTAGAGTGGTACTCAATTTATGGGCCATCAGGGTTGTGGTTCAAGAGGTAGATTTAGAGGGAGTGGCCAAGGATTCATATAACCATCCACCTTACAACATTCAAGTTGTGGATAGGCCAGAGTTTTCATATTGACCCCCTCAGGATGCTCAGGCATCTAATGCAGTTGTGGCTAGTATTCTTCAAGTATGTTACCTTTATGCTATTTGTTTAATTGATCCTAATGCATCTCATTCCTTTGTGTTACCCATATTTACTTCCAAAATAGGATGGCAACCATCCAAACTATTAGTTCCATTATCTATAGCAACTCCCCTCAATGATGAGTTAGAGATAGATATAGTCTTTTCATCTTGTTCGGTTTGGTGGTATTAGCAAGACTTCAACCTCTACCCAAATACTATGACACTTATCTTCAGTAGCTATCGGTTTCCATTTACTATTATGTAATCTTTATCATATTCTTTGTATTGTTATATAGATATATACATTAAGAAATATATTTCCTTTTCCCTGTTCATTTCATGGTATCATAGCTACTTAATAATGGCAACTCAAATTGTTCCCATATCTTAAAATTCTTCTACACCTTTAGTATCCTCGACAAGCTATACCTTTGCCATAAAACTAACCCCCCAAAATTTCCTTCCCTGGAAAACCCAATTTTTTCCTCTTCTTAACTTTCACAACATGACTCATTTAATTGATGGTACACCTCCACCATCTACTATAGTGGTCTCTTCTACAAATCCAAATGAATCCATTATCAATCTTGAATATACCTTATGGTTCAAACAAGATTATTTATTGTTATCTCGGATCCTCTCATCTTTAATTGAAGAAGTCTTTTCCTATATAATTGGTTGTAAGACATCATTAAAAGCATGGAGAGCACTAGAGAGTGCTTTTGGCTCTGTATCTCAGAACCACCAAGTCTAAATTTATGTTTAACTTTAAGAACTCAAAAAGCATGATATGGGCATTACTCAATATCTTTAAAAAGCCAAGGTTTAATATGATGAATTAGCAGCAATAGGTAAACCTCTCTCATTTTCAGAATTCAAGGTAATTATTTATCAAAACATTGGAATGGAATTTCACCCCATTATTTCTACCCTCAATCTTTAGGTTGAACCTATCACTTTCTTTGAATTATATAGTCAATTAATTTCTCATGAAACTTTGCTTCAAAGCTATGCCCTTTCTACCTCTAGTCTAACCCATCCTCTCTCTGCTCACCTTACTTTTAGACCTCTCAAACCCTTTAACCAATCCCCATAACCTTCCTTTTCTAATCGTAACAATGCTCAGCTTGGATATCTTAAAAGATCTGTCATTTCTAGCATTATTAATAATAATAATTTGCTTGTTTCTTTACCAATAAATTCTTCTTCCATTTATTCTTATTTTCAATTAGGAAAGATGGCCAAATTACCTTTTGCCTTAGTAGATCATCATACTAAACATTCCTTTGAAATTATTCATTTGGATGTTTGGGGGCCATCTCCAGTTCAAAGTAATTTAGGATTTAAATATTTTTTCTTTTTGTTGATGATTTTTCTTATTTTAGTTGGATATTTCCATTAAAGAATAAAAGTGACATTTTTCATATCTTTCAACAATTTGAATCTTTTATTCATACTCAATTTAATTGTCAAATTAAAGAAATACAATCTGACTAAGGAGACAAATATCAAAAACTAAATCCATACTTCAAAAAAAAGGCATTGTTCATCGTTTCACCTATCCATATACACATGAACAAAACATCCTTACTAAATGAAAAATTCATCACATCATTGACACAGGCATTACCCTTCTTGCACATCCATCTATTCCTTTTAAATTCTAGTGATATGCTTTCATTCATATCATTTTCACCATTAACAAGGCTTAAAAATAAAATTCCTTATGAAGTATTATACAATAAAAGTCCTGACTATTCTAATTCTTAAATCTTTGGTTGCACTGTATATCCATATCTTTGCCCATCTAATAAAAATAAAATTTCTTTTCGTAGTCATCCTTGTGTCTATCTTGGCAAATCTCTAAACCACAATGGAATATTTTGTCTAGATATTGATACTAATCGAGTGTATATTGTTTGGCATGCCTCATTTAATGAATCTCAATTTCCTTTCAAAATGAAAATTCCTAACATTTCAATACCTCATCCTCTATAATTCTCATCCTTTTGGATTACTTTACAAGTCCCTTCACCCATTGTTCCTCCATTGGCATAGAATCTTTACTCATCTTCACTTCCATCCTCATCAGGTATGTCATCCTCTCCTACCTTATTCCAACTCTTGCTACTACTCCCTTATCTCTACCAACTTCTTCTAACTTATAATCTCTATCACATACCCACCATACTATTACTACTATTCCTACCTAATCACCATCATCATCATCCCCTCCATCTTCTTCTTCTCCTTTTGCTCTCCCACTTGTTTTTTACCTCACCCACTTTACCTCTTTGCCACCTCCTACCTAACTTGATCATACCTAAACCCATTCCATGGTTCTACACCCATCCACCATGACCAAATGCTCTACTAATATCACCACCAAAATAACCAATTACCTTGAACATGAACCTCAGACATTTAATTAAGCTAGTAAGTATCTTGAATGGCAAAAGGCTATGTTTAAAGAGATTAATGAATTACTATCCACTAACACATGGGACTTGGTTCAAAAACCACCTAACACTAACATTGTTGCAAATAAGTGGATACAAGGTCAAAAAGAAGTCTGATGGGTCCATTGATAGGTTCAAAGCATGCCTTGTTGCCAAAGGGTTCACACAACAAGCTTGGGTTGATTACAATAAGACATTTAGCCCCATTGTCAAAGCCACGACAATCTGAATAATCCTTGCCTTAGCTGCCATGCACAAATGGGATATAAAGCAAATTGATATCTCTAACACCTTCTTACATGATAATCTTCAGGAAATAATTTATATGGATAAACCACTTAGATTTCTTGATGATAGCCAACCATATTTTATGTGCAAGCTTAAGCGTTCCTTTTATGGTTTAAAGCAAGCAATAAGGGAATGGTTTTTTGGGCTTGCTACCTTTCTTTGCAACCAACACTTCATTCAATCTAAAGCAAACTCCTTCATTTTTCTATGGTGCATAGAAGCTCATTGCTTATACATCCTTGTCTATGTGGATGACATAGTCATCACTAATTCATGTCCCATACATACAAAATATTATTGCTACTCTTCACCAAGAATTTCCTATCAAGGACTTTGGTGATCTCCATTATTTTTTAGGCATTAAACTCTCTCACACATCCAATGGTATTATGCTTTCTCAACACCAATATGCTACTGATCTTCTCCCCAAGCCAAATTAGAATCATGCAACCCTTACAAAACACCCATGGCATTGTCAACAAAACTCTTAAAGCATTTCAAAGACCTTATATCCAATGACACTGAATACTAAAAACTGATTGGTGGCCTTCAATACCTCACTATAACTAGACTAGATATTGCATTTTCTATTAACAAATTATGTCAATTTATGCATAGTCCCACTACTTCCCATTAGCTTGCTCTCAAGTGTCTTCTTTAGTATGTTTGTGGTAGCTCTCATCTTGGTCTATAATTTTCTCATCAAGGCTCTCTTAATATTACTTTTTATATAGATAGTGATTGGGGTAGTGACCCAAAATGATAGAAGATTAACCTTTAGACATGCTATATTTTTAGGCAATTCCCTTATCTTATGGCTAGCCAAGAAGCAACCTACCATTTCTAGGTCTTCGACTAAAAGTGAGTACAAAGCCCTAGTAAATGTCACTTTTGAATTTTTATGGCTTTGATCACTATTATAAGAATTAGGGTTTGCTCTTTCCTTATACACCCATATTTATGATCATATAGGAGCTATTTATCTATCCTCAAATCTAATGTTTCATGCCCAGCCTAAACATACTAAATTGGATTACCAATTTGTTTATGAGCTCATCTCTAATGGCACCATCACCGTTAAGTTTCTTACCATATCGGATCAACTGGCAGATTTATTCACTGAGCTTTTATCTCTCTCACAATTCACCACTCTATGTCATCATCTTCCTCTTTATTCGAGCAAGGGCTCGCTAGGGGGTATTAGCAAGACTTCAACCTATACCTAAACACTATAACACTTATCTTTAATAGCTATTGATTTCCATTTGCTATTATGTAATCCTTATCATATTTTTTATATTGTTATATATACAACATTATGTAATCATCCATTAATTTAGATATATATACACACAAAAATATATTTCCTCTTCTCTGTTCATTTTAGGTGGAAGGTAGAGAATTGTTGGTAGATTTAGTTTTAATGGATGTCATAGATTTCAATATAATTTTAAGAATGGACTTGTTGGCTCAACACTATGCCACATTGAATTGTCAAGAGAAGGAGGTGATTTTTAGAATTCCTAATTGTGTGGAATTTTGATTTAGAGGTGACAAGAGTTTATTGCCTCATAATGTCATTTATGCAATCACAGTTGTGTGTGAGTTTTATGATGTTTTCCCTAAAGAATTACTAGGTTTTCTATTAAAAAAAGAGAGATAGAATTTTGTATCGATGTTGTACCTGGTACAGATCCTATCTCTATGCCACCTTATAGGATAGCACTTATAGAGTTAAAGGACCTTAAAGAGCATTTGCAAGATTTTCTAGATAAGTGTTTCATTAGACCTAGGACATCTCCTTGGGGTGCACCAATGCCATTTATAAAGAAGAAAGATAGTAGTCCTCAACTTTGTATCGACTGTAGACAATTAAATAAAGTCACCATCAAGAACAAGTATCCTTTTCAAAGAATTGATGATTTGTTTAACCAACTTCAAAGAGCTCGATGTTTCTCCAAAATTGACTTGAGATCAAGGTATCATCAGTTGAGGATTACAAGTGGAGATATACCCAAGACTGCATTCAGACAAGGTATGACTACTATGAATTATTAGTGATGTCCTTCAAGTTAACTAATGCCCCAATAGCTTTTATAGACTTGATGAATCAGGTGTTTAGGCCATTCTTAGACTGATTTATAATAGTTTTTATTGATGACATCTTAGTGTATTCTAAGAGTGAGGAGGAAAATGCTATATTCATTTGAGGGTGGCACTTTAGACTTTAAGGGAACATCAATTATATGCCAAGTTCTTAAAGTATGAGTTTTAGTTAGATCGAGTGGCATTCTTAGGCCATGTAGTATCCAAAGATGGAATACATGTGGATCCTAAAAAGATTAAAGCCATTACAGAGTGGGTAAAACCCACAATAGCCACAGAATTAAGGAGTTTTCTAAGTTTAACTGGCTATTATAGGAGATTTTCAAAGGATTTCTCCAAGATAGTTGCACCTTTAATAAGGTTAACCTAAAAGAATGTTAAGTGTGTATGGACTGATAAACATTAAAAGCATTTTTAGTTACTTAAGGAAAAATTAACTTTAGCTCTAATATTGACTTTACCTTTAGGGAATGAAGGGTATATCATATATTGTGATGCTTCTCAAGTAGGATTAGGTTGTATATTGATGCAAAATGGGAGACTAGTTGCTTATGCTTCATGTCAGTTAAAGAAGCAAGAGCAAATTATCCTACTTATGATTTAGAAATAATGGCAGTGGTGTTTGTATTGAAGATTTGGAGGCTCTAGTTGTATGGTGTAACTTGCGAAATATGCACCAATCATAAGAACTTAAAGTATATTTTCCAACAAAGAGACTTGAACTTAAGGCAAAAAAGATGGATGGAACACCTAAAGGACTATGATTACTCTATTTTATACCATCCAAGTAAAGCTAATATAGTAATTCACATGTTGAGTAGAAAGTCAGTAGGTAGCCTTGCTCATATTAGCTCGAAAAGGAGGTCAATGGATAAAGAATTGCATGAGTTGATTAATCAGGGGTTGTAATGGAAGGTAACTAAGAAATTTTTATTGGCTCAATTCAAAGTACAGTCAGTGTACTTGGATAAAGTTAAAGTAGCTCAAAAAAGGGACTCATAATTATAGAGAATGATGATAAAAGTTCAGCAAGTTCAGTCTTGAGACTTTGTAATTGATAATGAGGGTGTGCTACGAATGTGTGTGATAGACTTTAGTGGTCAATGGGATTTACACTTGCCATTGATTGAATTTGCATATAACAATAGTTATCATGCAAATATTAAGATAGCCCTATATGAACCATTATTAGGAAGTTGGAGAGAGGCAACTAATAGGGCTAGAATTAGTGCAAGTGACTTTAGAAAAGATTCATCTTATTCAATAGAGATTTAAAATAGCCTTTAGTAAATAGAAAAGCTATGCAGATCCTAAAAGGAAGAATGTATCATTCTCTATAGGAGATATGGCATTTCTAAAGGTTTCACCGATGAAAGAAGTAATAAGATATGGTTATAATGGTAAGCTAGCTCCAATGTACATCGAACCCTTTGAGATTTGCTCAAGAGTTGGTGATGTGGCTTCTAGACTAGTGTTATAACAAGAGTTTCCTCAGATTCATCTAATGTTCCATGTTTCTATATTAACAAAGTATATCTCTAATCCTTCTCATATTCTCCAACCACAAGCAGTAGAGATTAGCAAAGATTTGTTTTATGAATATTATCCTATGGCAATTATGGATTGATAAGTTTGCCAACTCTGTACTAAGGAAATTCTTATGGTGAAAGTGTTTTAGAGCAACCATACAATAGAGGACTTTACTTCGGAGATGAAGGCTAATATGCAGAGTCGATACCCCTATCTATTTTAGTACTGATGTAAAATTTGAGGAAAATTTTTCTTAGGAGGGGAAGATTATAACAACCTATAATTATAAACATAAATAAATATCTGTTATTTTTTTTGTCAAGTGGTTGTTGTTACATGGTATGGTGTTATCACAGATAATTATTACTAATTTTTTAGTAGAAAAAGGGATTAACTCATTTAATTGCTAGCAATTATCTAAACTTCTAAAGTGGAAGGACCAAATGAAATTTTTACAAAAAACACGGGGACTAAAGTGGTAATTTTCCTTCTTCCTCCACATATATAACTACTATAGACAGAAAAAAGCTCAAATACCCTATAACTCTCTTGGTTTATCACTATAGCACTGGTCATCTTCTGCCTCTCTAATCACCGGCAAAATAGCCTCTGTTTGTAGGGAAATTTAAACCATAAAACTTTCTCAACCTCCTCTATATCCCAATAATATTTCATGAACACTAAACTAGTTTTTATTAGTTAAGCCTCCAAACTTTTGGCCATTTACTTCCGATGGTAGATCTCAATTTTTGAAAACTTACAGCTACTACAACCACTACCAATTATCTCATCTAGCTGTCAGAAGTCAAAGGAGACCAACCTCGTAGTGGGGTGTTACCGTTTGGTGCCTCATCGGAGCTTGATCAATAAGTTCCCATTTTTAGTCCCATCTATGTATTAAACAATTGATTTAGGTGTTTGAGTTTGTTTTTGGATTCTCCTTGATGCTATGAAGATGTAGATATATCTGTTTTTTGTTAATAACATTTTTCGGTGAGAAAATCCGACGAGTCCCAACTTGACTCTATGAGATATAGTGACCAGCCCAAAAAAATTTTAATTTCATCTTAATAAATAGTATAAATTATAAGGATTAATTTCCATAACTGGAGGTAGGTCTGATTCTTCATGGATTTTGAGATAAAAATCCCATAAGTGTTTTAGTGGAAATTTCTTCATTCCCATTTAAATTGTTTTAGCTCACCAAAATAAATTCATTTAGCCTCAAATGTCATACTTAGGATATTTCTAAGTTTTTTTTTATTAATTCCCTTATTTTATTAATATTTTTGAAATTTTGGAAAATTATTATGATATATATATATATAAGCATGTTTTAAAAAATATTATTTATTTTAGAGATTTTCGGAGCGAGAGCTATAGCCGAGAACGTGTCGACCAGAATGCTCCACTTGTGAGTTAATTTTATAAAACTTTTGTTTAAGTTATATATATATATATATATATATATATATATATATATATAATGGGAATTTTTATGCGATAATAATAAGTAGAAAATATAAATTTAATTATACAAATGAATTTTACTAGAAAGCATGATTATTTATTTTATTATTGTTAAGAATTTTAGGAAATGATTTAGCTTGATTTAATTTATTTTATTTTTATTGATGAGATACACATGTTTAGAGAAAATTATAGAACGTGCTACCAGGTGGGTGTTACTAGGACCAGGTGTGCACTGGTTAAAATCTTGTGTTGATTATGTATTGGTTATTAGCTCAATGGAGCTTGTTCTCTCAAGCAGTGTTATAAGTTTGGCTCATTGGAGCTTGTTCTCTAAGGCTGTATATGGACTAAGCTTCGTGGAGCTTGTTTTGTCGAGCCAGTTTTAAGATGTAACTCAATTGAGGTTGTTCTCTCGGGACATCAAAATAGACTAAGAGATTAGACTGTAGCTGTAACTTAGTCAAGATTGATCTCTTGAGATGGCAATCATTTGGACTTCAAAGAGCCGAAAGGCTAATAGATTAAGGTTTAAGGGTTCTAACATAAACTTCCAATAAAGGTTTTGTTTTATTTTATTGTAAAATATTATAATTTTATTCTTATATATGAGTTATTTTTATATTTAAAAGAGTTATAAATTTGGAAGAATATATGTTATAAAGATTTTTTTACAAAATAAAGGATTTTTGAATACTTATATATTTAATGAAATTAATGGTTTTTAAATAAGTTTTTTTAAAAATTAAGATGCATTATAACATCAATTCACTCAGTGAGGTCTAATTCTCCATAATTTTATTTTTCTCAATATCTCACAATCAGTTCAATATTCCACTTCATTTGTGTTGGACTTATTCTTCCTCCGCTATTTTATATAGGTCCTATTAATGTTCATAGTCATATATTTGTAGTCTAAACATGGTAGTATGTTATAATGCAAAATAGCATAGTCATTTAGGGTAGTGATGTTTTACATTTCCTATGATTTATCTATGTTTGTTTAATCATTGCACCCATTTTCTTTATCTTCGTTTTTCTTACTTCAATTTTATGTTTTATAGGTTTTCTATAGCTTAATCCATACATAGAAATGCATTAGAGAGTCTTGGAATGAAGAAAGGATTAAGAAAAGCAAAATGAAGGATGAAGTGAAGAGTGCCTACTCAGCACAGTGTGCCAAGTCATGACAGAAACCTAAAGTGCCAATTCGGCATAGTGTATTGAGTCATCATAGTGTGCTGAGTCATCACGAAAACCCAATGTGTCAAGTTCCTCCTGAGTCAATGGTGATCCCCACACCCCTTCATCATACCCTTTCAAATTTGTACCTATTTCTAAAGGGCACTAAATGGGATGCCTAGAAGCCTATAAGTATATGAATTTGGCTTTCTTTTAGATATACAAAAAATATACTTAGTTTGTTTTTATATCAGTATTAAACTTTAATTTTATTATAAGAAGAAATTGAGGTGTGAAAGAAGACATAGCCTAAAGATCAAGAGAGAATCATTCAACATCAAAGGATCACTAGAAGAATTAGTAAAGGGTTTATTCATTCAAGCTTTTCCCTTTTCTTTTTTGTATAGTTGTTTAATGTTACAAGTTCTTCCTTGTTGTTCTTTAACATATTCCATTATGTATCTTGACTAAGTGTTTGTTTGTAGAATTACAATGGTGGATTAATCTAATAACTACATTTTTTTCTTTAATTATTTATGGTTTATTTAATTTCAATTAAGTTTGAATTATATTATTTATGTCTGATCACCATATGTAACTTCTTAACTAATTGTTCATAATGAGAATTGGTATAATTTGGTGGAAATGTAATTAAAAGTACTTAAAGGTTGGAATAACACTTGAAGACAAGACATTCACTTTAAAGGAATAAAGAATTAGTATGGTACTTGTTGGTTTTTACTTATCTCTACAATTTCATGAGAATGAATGTGGACTTTAAGTGAAAATGCCCTTAATTGACAATGAGAATTTCTTTTAAGGATCATCAACTAATTTCTCCAATCAATACATGTTTATTTATATGATTAATTATTTCTAAAGTTCTTGATTAATGCTAAATTGTAATTCTCACATATATTGCTATAAATTATTGTTTGTACATCCAATTTAATTAGAATAGTTAATAATTTAGTAATCTAAGTTAGTTAGAATATATTAATACTATTTTAATATCATCTTACCTATCCATCTTAGTACTTATCCAATTAATATAAAAATTTACTCTAAGTTCCCTAGTGTTCGACACCTTACTTGCTCTATTCTAAGTCTTAGAGACTAAGGTTAATTTGACTCATAGTAAATTTTTTGCATCGTTACCAAGGAATTTGTTAGAAATTTTTATTAACTTAGGCTAAAGAAAAGTTTTTTTAAGCTTTACTTTTCTATTTTTTATATTTTATAATATTATTGATTAGTAATTATCAAATTTTGATTTCATTCTTGATGACGCTTACTATAAGTGTTAGTGATAATACTTTATGCTTTAATCCTGAAATTGAATTAACTTTACATGCTTTACACAGGGAATAAACACATAATGGAGTGAATCAATGAGAATTGAATAATATGGCTAAACCAGAAAGAAGGACTTTAGGCAATTTTTCCATGCCCGACATAATGAGTGGTTTTGGAGGGATTGTGACTCCATCTGTTGCTAACAATAACTTTAAAATTAAGCCAAGCATTATTTAAATGGTACAAGGCAATTAGTTTGGAGGTTTATAAGGAAAGGATCCATGTGCTTATATATTGACTTTCCTTAACGTGTGTGCAACATTGAAAATAAATGGTGTGATAGATGATGTAATAAGGCTTAGGCTTTTCCCATTTTCAATCAAGGAGAAGGCTCAACTTTGGCTTACTAGTTTGCCAAGAGAATCAATTACAACTTAAGACCAATTAAAGCAACCATTTCTTCATAAATATTTTCCACCGCACAAGACTGTTAAGTTTCATAATGAGATTACTACTTTCAAGTAAAATCCAAATGAGACAATATATGTGGCTTGGGATTGATTCAAGGAACTTCAAAGGCAATGCCCACATCATGGTTTGTCGGATTGGATGATCCTTCAAATTTTCTGCAATGGGTTGACAGATGATAATAGGAATATTATTAATATAGCCTCTAGTGGGAAATGGATGGATAAAATAGCTAGTGAAGTTGTTACTTTACTTGAAGAACTTGCATCTCAAGGATATATGGGTGATAAGACAACAATGGCAAAAGCCAAAGAAGTCTTGGAGCTAGACACCATCAATTTATTGAATTCCAAGGTAAATGCTCTCACCAAGCCGGTAAGTAAATCTTAAATTAATTATGTTGAAAGTGATAATGTTGTTTGTGAATTGTGTGGAGGATTTCATTTTTATTCTCAATGTAATGCAAGTTCTAATGAGGATGTGAATTTTGTATATGGAGCTTTTAACCAAAGAGAGGGAATGAACTCAAATTCCTATAACCCCTAATGGAGAGACCATCTAGGATTTTCATGGTCAAATCCATCTTCTCAATTAAACCCTTACTTTAACCCAAACAACAAACCATAACACCCACCTAGATTTCCCATGAAACAACAAGCCTTAAATCCTACCCAACCCAAATCCAACCTTAAAAATCTTATGGAGCAATTTGTCAACCAACAAATGACCATTAACAAATAAAGCAAGGAGGAATTTAAGCAAATTAATTCCAAACTTGAACAACTTGCTACTTACAGCTGCATCCTTGAAACCCAAATTGCTCAACAAACCTCCTCTTCCAACATTAAACCCTTAGGAAAGATTCCTAGCCAATTGAAGTTTGCACTAAAAGAGACTTGCTAAGTAATTACCTTAAGGAGCAGTAATGAGGTTGAAAATGCTGCTAGTAAAAATAAGAGAATGGTTAAAGATGATGAAGCGGTAGAAATTAAAGCTAGTAAAGAAAGTGATGATGTGGATGTTAGTAGTAAGAATGATGTTGAAGGTGCATAGAAAGGCAAAAAGGATGGTACCAACTCACCTAAAAATGATGAACCAAAGGTAGATCTTAAAATACTAACTTTCCCTTAAAGGTTCATAAGGCGTAACTTAGATAAGTAGTTTGGAAAATTCCTTAATTATCTTAAGGAAATCACTATCACCATAGCATTTATGGATATCATTAGAGATATGCCAGCATGGGGTAAGTTTTTGAAAGATATGATTAGCCATAAGAGCAAGCTCGAAGACTATGGTTTAGTATCCCTTGTTATACAATCCAAAGCTATATACTCTAAATTTCCACCAAAACTTAAAGATCCAGGTTTTTTTACTGTTCCTTGTTTAATTGGTGACACTCATTTTGATAAAGCTTTGTGTGATATTAGAGCTAAAGTTAGCCTTAGGCCTTACTCCATCTATAAGAGGCTTGACTTGGGAGAACTCAAACCTACAAAATTGTGTCTTTCCATGGTGGAAAAATCCATCACTTATCCACTTGGCATTCTTGAAAATGTGTCAACTAAGGTGGATAAATCTGTTATACTTGCCAATTTTGTTATTTTGGAAATGGAAGAAGACCTAGAAATTCCAATATTATTTGGTAGACTATTTTTGGTAATGGCCGGTGCAATTATAGATATAAAGAGAGGTAAGATTACATTAGAAGTAAATAATCAGTGTATGGAGTTTAATGCATTCAAAATGATGAAATCTTCACCTATGGAAGTACCAAGTAGAATTGACTCAATTGATGTTATTGATGAAGTGATACATGATTGTTTAAGTCGAGTTCCTATTAAACCATACATATGCAAGAAGCTAATGCACAGCTTTTGGAAGCAACTTAATACATTTCTTATCATAGACCTTCAAAGTTTGAACCTTTAAGGAAGGATAAGGATCCAAAGTCCACTTCACCAAATGAAGGAGTAAAGCTGGAGCTCAAGCCTTTACCATCCAATCTAAGATATGCATTTCTTAACTCCAATAATGAATTTCATTTTATTGTAAATTCATCTTTGCCTAATATTGATGTTGATTCTCTATGTGAAGTGTTACTTAGTCATAGAACTGCCATTGGCTAATCTATAAGTGATTTAAAGGGCATTAGCCCAAAATTATGTATGCCTAGAATCCTTCTAAAAGATAGTGTTAAGCCTTCCATTAAAGGTCAAAGAAGGTTAAATCCCACTCTCAGGGAAATTATGAGAAAAGAGGTAATTAAGTTGTTTGATAATGAGGTGATATATTCCATTAGTGATAGTAAATGGGTAAGTCCATTTTAAGTTATTCCTAATAAGGGAGGCTTAACCATTACTAAGAATGAATCTAATGATTTGATACCCACAAGGACTATCACGGGATGGCATATGTGTATAAAATATAGGAAGTTAAATAAAGCAACTAGGAAGGATCATTTCCCATTGCCTTTTATTGACCAAGTCCTTAAAAGACTAGCTAATGTTTCATATTTTTGTTACTTAAATGGACTTAGCGGTTTTTACCAAATTCCTATTCATTCCAAAGACCAAGTGAAGACTACCTTTACTTGCCTATATAGTACATTTGCCTTTAGGCATATGCCTTTTGGTTTATGCAACGCTCCCCCAACTTTTAAAATATGCATGTTTTCAATATTTAGTGACTTGATTGATGATTACATAGAGGTTTTTATGGATGATTTTTGTGTTTATGGATCTAACTTTGTAAATTGTCTAGAAAATCTCTTTAAAGTTCTTGGCAGGTGTAAGGAGCATGGGTTAGTACTAAATTAGGAAAATTGCCATTTCATGGCATAAGAAGGAATTGTTCTTAGGCACCTGATATCAAGAAGAGGCATTGAAGTCAATAGGGCAAAGATATAAGTGATTGCTAATTTGCCAACACCAAAGTGTGTTAAGGATATAAGAAGCTTTCTTAAACATGCAAGTTTTTATTGAATATTTATTAAGGACTTCTCCAAGATAGCAAAACCTTTATGCAAATTACTTGCTAAGGATGCTATTTTTGAGTTTGATAAGGCATATATTAAAGCATTTGAAATTTTAAAGAAAGCACTTATTTTAGCACCTATTTTGTAACTACCTAATTGGGAGCAACCATTTGAAATTATGTGTGATGCAAGTAACTTTTACAATGGGCATTGTTTTGGGTCAAAAGAAGGAAGGCAAGCTGTATGCGATTTATAATGCTAGCAAACTACTTGATGATGCTTAAATCAACTATACCACTATGGAAAAAGAGTTGCTTATTATTGTTTATGCATTTGACAAGTTTAGAGCATATCTTATAAGGCAGAAGGTAATTATGTATTCAGACCATGCTACTCTTAAGTACCTTCTAAGCAAGAAGGATGCAAAACCTAAGCTCCTACAGCGGATTTTAATGCTTCAAGAGTTTAATTGGGAAGTGAGAGATAAGAAAGGAAGTGAAAACCTTATTGTGAATCATCTATCAAGATTAGACCAAGAAGGGTTAAAGGAACGTGATGATGGTGTACCAATTAATGAGACATTTTATAGTGAACACCTCCTTAGTGTGGCATCAAATGAACTTCCATGGTTTGCAAATACTACTAATTATCTTGTGAACAGTGTTCTTTTGTATGGGATGGATTATAGATAAAGAAAAAAATCTTGTATGATAGTAAATTCTACTATAAAGAGGTGCCATTGCTTTATAAGAGATGTGCGGATGGTTTGATTAGAAGATGCATTCCTTAAGATAAAGTTCAAGATGTTTTGAGACATTGCCATTCCTTGGATGTTGGTGGACATTTTGGTGCATCAAAAACAACATCTAAGGTACTTCAATCTGGTTTTTGGTGGCCTACTTTATTTAAAGATGCTAGAGAATTTGTTCTTATATGTGATAGATGTTAACGAATGGGTAATATATCTAGAAAACATGAGATGCCTTTGAAAGGAATTCTTAACATTAAGCTTTTTGATTTTTAGGGAATAAATTTCATGGGTCCATTCACTAGTTCACTAGGTTGCTATTATATTTGGGTTATGGTTGATTATGTCTCAAAGTGGGTGGAAGCAACTAACCATTACCAATGATGCTAAAGTTGTCAAGAAGATGCTCAACAAAGTAATCTTTCCAAGGTTTGGTACTCTAAGAGCATTGATAAGTGACAGAGGTTCACATTTTTATAATAATGTAATAGAGGCTCTTTTGAAGAAGGAAGGGGTAACACATAAAGTAGCTACTCCATATCACCCATAAACAACTAGGCAGGTTGAGGTTAGTAATAAAGAGATTAAGTGGATTCTTGAGAAAATTGTATCTTCTTTAAGGAAGGATTAGGCATTAAAGTTAGATGATGCTTTATAGGCATATAAGATAGCCTTTAAAACCATAATTGGCCTTACTCTATATCAATTAATATATAGGAAGTCATGTCATTTACCCATTGAAGTAGAACATAAGGCATACTGGGCAACAAGGGCTCTAAATTTTGACTTAAAAAATGCTGAAAGAAAGACATTACTTTAACTTAATGAGTTAGAGGAATTAAGATTGAATGCTTATGAAAATGCAAAGTTTTACAAAGATTGCACCAATCTATAGCATGACAAGCATTTATCTAAAAAGGAATTTCATGAGGGAGAGCTTTTTCTACTTTATAATTCAAGAATTAAGTTGTTTCCAAGTAAGTTGAAGTATAGATGGTTGGGTCCATTTAAGGTTGTTAAAATTCACCCCTATGATGCAATAGAAATATCTAATGATAAAGGAGAAATACTCAAAGTTAATGGTCATTACCTCAAGCCTTTTTTTATCGATAAAGCAATAGATCAAAGTCGATCAATTTCTCTTTTTATGACCTAATTTTGCCAAGGTCGAGCTATAAACCTTTAAATTTAGCACGGTAATATTTACACATTTTTATTTTTTTCATATTATATTATATGTCTATATATTTCATGCTATTTTATTTTAGTTTATTTTATTTTAATTAAAGTTCATTAATTCACATTTTTCATTTAGTATCTTTATTTATAGTATTAACTTTGAATTTCATATTAGTTTCTTTTCTTGTTTTTGTATTTTGTATTCGTCATTTATTTTCCAAGAACATATACAATTATTTTTATTTAGTATTGGCAATCTCTTATTCTTTGATTTTTGATTTATGCAATTCTATTCCTAATTATCATTTTAGAAATAAAGGTGTCGAGTTGTCACATATGGGATGACTCGTTACAGAATGTCTTGGTCATGAGTTTGCACCAATGGGATAACTCATGAAAAAACTTAAAGGTGCCAAGTTGTCACACATGGATGACTCGTTATAGCAAGTCAAGGTGTTGAGACGACACTAATGGGATGACTCGTGCCTTCACTTTTGACTACTATATATATAGTGAAAAGTTATGTCCTTTTCCAAGAAAGTTCATGACCTTTCACTATATACTTACACCCTTCATGACCTTTCCCAATCACTTTACACCCTTACCCTACTACATATATATATCCCCTTTGACTACACTTTTCAATACCCAAATTCTTTAAATTCCCATATGTTTCCCTACTCTTTTATATATACCTTCCCCTTTTTTCTTCTTTATATTCCATCCATCAATCTCACCTTTTCATTTTTTTCTCTTCCTATTTTCCCTAACTCTATACCATAATTGAATCCCATCATTCTTTTCTTTTAATTTTCTTTATTTGTCATTTCCTCTCCATATTTACTCTCTTTTTCTTCCCCAACACCCATTCTCATCACATTTTCTTCAATCCCTACACATTCTTACTCTTGTGATTTAAAGTTAGTAAGCTTTTGGAAATCAGCAAGACATGGAGTTCCTCTGCTAAAAGACCACACATTGAGGAAGAACATCAATAAAAAGAGGATGTTAGACATATTGGATTTTTAATCAATTGTTAACTTGTGTTGCATGTAAAGATGCACCTCTTACTCATGGCCATGTGGTTACTATTATTGCTAAGGCTTTGAATATTAACCTTGATGATTATAATCGTGTTGTTAAGTGTTCTTACTTTACAAAGTAAGCATTTGCAGGAGGTGAAACTGTGGACACTACATTCTGGTTGGTTCTAGTGAGATCAAGATCATGCTGGCGAGGAATAAAACAATCACCACCAATTGAGGAATTTCAAGAAGAGGAAGAGGAAGTTAACCTAGAGGAGGAATTTCATCCTTATACACCACTTGGTGATATACCATTACTCACTTATCCTATATAGGATTAAGCTAGTGGTTATTCAAGTGCACAACCCATTATTTAGAATCAAATTTTGGATACACAACTTGTTATGTAGCGCCATTTTAATGAAATGGAGATTCGAAACCAATAACTTGATTATAGGCAAAGAAAAATGGAGCATAATTTGAACCAATTCTTTGCCCATTTCGGATATCACATTGAATCTCCTTCGCCTACCTCACTAATGATTAGAGGAGTAATACTTTCCTTTCCTTACTTTACTATTATCACATTGAGGACAATATGCATCTTTAAGTTGGGGGGAAGGGATATTATTAGCAATTAATGTTTATATGTGTGTTTTATTTTATTCATTTATATGTTTAAGCTATATTTTGCTACATTTTACATCATTCATTCTTCTCTTATATCTAATAAGTAGTTATCTTATAAGTCTTTTTTTTTATTTTTATTGAAATTAAGTTTTCCATGTTGATAATTAGCTTTTTATGCACAATTGTAGAATTTTAAAGTTTCATTTTAGTACAAGTTTTAAAATTTTATTTTTATCTCTTTTTATTATTTCTAAAATCTAGAGAATGTTTAGTCAACTTATTAACTATGCTTAAGGGTAGGGTGGTAAAGATTTAAGCTTAGTTTTTATTAAAAGTTGAATAGCCTTAGAGAAACTATAGCCATAATATGCATGAAACTCACTTTTCTATAATGGATGAGGACTAAAATAAAATAAAAATGCTTGTTTATGTGATGCATCTCAACTAAGTTTTGTGTAATTGAGTACGCTCCTTAGTTACATTCATTTGGAAAGAATGCATCCAAAAGCTATATTTATGAATAAAAATGTCTAAAAATGCCATGAGAAAAGTGAGTTGTGTATTCTTAATAGTGTCTCAATGTTACTATTATTTCTAGAAACCTTAAGTTTGAAGAGTGACCATTTTAGCTTAGTAGCTTGGTTAGTACTTTGACTTTGTATTCTTGATTTTGTTCTTAATAGATTGTGATAAATTGTTAAATTTATTACTTATGCTATAAAACTTATTTTATCTACCATTGTTGAGCATTGGAAGTTTAATTATTAAAACCATCTTTTTCTAACTTCATTCATGATTAAAATGGCTTATTATGGTAGCTACAATTATTTTAGAGAAGATGAAAATTTTGTTAACTTTCCAACTTAGATCTTTATTTCTTTCTTCAGGACAAGCGAGATCTAAATGTACGGGAGTTTGTTATAATGCAAAATAGTATAGTCATTTAGGGTAGTTATGTTTTACATTTCCTATGATTTATCTATGTTTTTTTAATCATTGCACCATTTTTCTTTATCTTTATTTTTCTTACTTTAATTTTATGTTTTATAGGTTTTCTTGAGCTTAATCCATACATAGAAGAAGTGCATTAGAGAATCTTGGAATGAAGAAAGGATTAAGAAAGGCTAAATGAAGGATGCAGTAAAGAGTGTCGACTTGATACAATGTGTTGAGTCATGACAAAACCCTAGAGTGCCTCAACGCAGTGTGCCAAGTCATCACAGAAACCTAGTATGCCAAGTTCCTCCTAAGTTGGCACATTGATGCCAACTTGTCCCCCACACCCCTTCATCACACACTTTCATATTTGCACCTATTTCTAAAGGGCACTAAATGGGATGACAAGAAGCCTATAAATATATGAATTTGGCTTTATTTTAGATAAATAAAAAAATATACTTAGTTTGTTTTTATATCAGTATTAAACTTTAGTTTTATTATAAGAAGAAATTGATGTGTGAAAGAAGACATAGCCAAGAGATCAAGAGAGAATTATTCAACATCAAGGGATTGCTAGAAGAATTTGTAAAAGGTTTATTCATTCAATCTTTTTTCTTTTCTTTTTTGTATAGTTGTTTGATGTTACAAGTTCTTCCTTCTTATTCTTTAACTTATTCCACTATGTATCTTGACTAAGTGGTTGTTTATAGAATTACAATGGTTGATTAATCTAAGAACTAATTTTTTTATCTTTTATTAGTTATGGATGATTTCATTTCAATTAAGTTTGAATTATGTTATATATGTTTGATCACCATATGTAACTTCTTAATCTATTGTTCATAATGAGAATTGGGATAATTTGGTGGAAATGTAACTGAAAGTACTTAAAGGTTGGAATAACACTTGGAGACAAGACATTCACTTTAAGGGAATAAAGAATTAGTATGGCACTTATTGGTTTTTACTTATCTTTACAATTTCATGAGAATGAATGTGGACTTTAAGTGAAAATACCTTTAATTGATAATAAGAGTTGCTTTTAAGGATCATCGACTAATTTCTCCAATCAATACATGTTTATTTATATGATTAATTATTTCTAAAGTTCTTGATTAATGCTAAATTGTAATTCTCATATATATTGCTATAAATTATTGTTAATACATTCAATTTAATAAGAATAGTTAGTAATTTCATAATCTAAGTTAGTTAGAATATATTAAGACTATTTTAATATCATCTTACCTATCCATCTTAGTACTTATCTGGTTAGTATAAAAATTTACTCCAAGTTCCCTAGTGTTCAACACCCTACTTGTTCTATACTAAGTCTTAGAGATGGGGGTTAATTTGACTCGCAACATAGTAGTAGTTTGAATATTAGATAACTATATTTGTGTTTTAGTATAGATGTATGTATTATTATCATGATGATATAATGAACATGACTTTAGTGTTGATTTTTGTGTTGTGGTGAAGCACTGGAGGTTAAAGAAATTTGTATTTTATAGATTTTAGGTTGCTCCCAATATAGAGGAAACTCTACCTAATTTTTATTAAAATTTTAAAGTGTTTACTTTTTCTTTTGATAAATCTTTTAGGCTTACTGTGTGTTTTAGAAGCTTTATGTTTTTCCTATTCCCTAGTGTCTGTAACATTCCCCCAGGGTTTAAGTTATGACAAAGTTGGAATCAGATGAATGGTTCATTCCTTGTTCTTTTGATCATTGATATATGTCTTTTCTTGAAGCTATTGTGGTGATTAGGTGGAAATTATCATTTAGTGTCATCATTACTCTTAGAATTCCATGTATATGTTAGCATCCTTGTTATGTCTTGAATTTTATTTATATGTCTTTTCAAAATAAGGAGGAGATCATGAAATGCTCCTGCTATAGATGCAATATATGATGATGGTGAGCTTTTTGTTTGGGATAAAGGTCCTCCCCCCCACCCCATAAAGTAGAAGAAGGGGTAGGCCTAGGGCAGTGCTAGCTCAGGGATAAGAGCAACAATCGAAAGTATAGCAAGAAGCTCTTGAGATTGATACCATAACTTATGTAGTTGGTGTGGCGGGAATTAATCAAAGACTAGCGACACTTAATTAAGCAATAACTCTAGTATAATAGATGTTACAACAAAGAAACTAAGGGATGTTTGATGTATATGTAGCTTTATCATGTTCAAGAGTTAGGAGAGTTCTATTTGATGGTACTAAAGATGCCTTGGATTTTATAAACATCATTGAGGCTAGAACTAGGACGGGGTACACTGATTACCAAAGGATAATGATTATGGAGTTACCAATACAAGTTACAGCCCAAGACTGGTTTATGTAGTCCATCTAACCATTTATGACTACCATGGATTGGTTGGAGTTTAAAAAGAGGTTTTAAGATATTTCTATCCTCCTTCCATGAGGGACAATTACAGGTGGTAGTTATTTCATATAGCTATAGGTGATAGGTCAGTTAAAGAGTACACCTATGAGTTCTTCAGGTTGTCATGTCATGTTATGGATGTGATACAGGATGAAAGCAAAGCAATGGAGTTATTTATGATAGGGTTAGCCTATATTGGTATCCATAATGAGGATCGGAGGTTAGAAAGTGTAATTAAGGAGGCTAGACAACTAGAGAGGCGAGGCGACACATCCGACATGACAGTATCCCTAACCCTTATATAAGTAATAACAGTAGTTCAGGAGTAGCCCCAGGGATTCAGGAGCCTGCTATTCAGTATGTCGGTATTCAAGTGGTACATCCCAATAAAATTATAGAGGCCATTATAGGCATAAGAGTGGGAGACATAGCCGACGGAGTTACAGACCTTAGAGATTTAGGACTGGGGCTAGTAATAGTAGTAGTGGTCAAAGTTTTAGGCATGGCAGTGCAAGATCAGGACCTAATGCATGTTCAAACTGTGGTTATGTACATCAAGGTCCTTTTCACTTACTATCAGAACCTATTTCAAATGTGGATAGGTTGGGCACTTTGCTAGAGCATGTCTGTATTATAGTTATCAACAAGCATACCCATAGGGTTCATTTACTAAAGTTTTTTAGTTAAAACAGTAGACTCAATTTTATACACCAGTATATCCTCAATAGAGTGGTACTTAATTTATGGGCCATCAAGGCTATGGTTCAAAAGGTAGATTTGAAGGGAGACCTAGTGGCCAAGGATTCATGGAGCCACCCACCTCACAGTAGGCAAATCGTGGATAGGCCAAGGTTTTCACATTGATCCCATAGAATGCTTGTAGGCAGGTCATAGACAAGCCAAGGTTTTCACATTGATCCCACAGGATGCTCAAGCATCCAATGCAATTGTGGTAGGTATTCTTCTAGTATGCTACTTTGATGCTAGAATTTTAATTAATCCCGATGCATCTCATTCCTTTATGTCACCTGTAATTACTTCTAAAATGGGATGGCAACCATCCAAATTGTTAGTTCCACTATTTATAGCAACTCCCCTCAATGATAAGTTAGAGACAAATATAGTCTTTTCATTTTTTTTATTAATGGAAGGTAGAGAGTTATTGGCATATATAGTTTTGTTAGATATGATGGATTTTGATATGACTTTGGGAATGGACAGGTTGGCTCAACATAATGCCATATTAAATTATCGAGAGAAGGATGTGATTTTTAAAATTCCTAATAATGTGGAATTTCAATTCAGAGGCGACAAGAGTTTAATGCCTCAGAATCCCATTTTTGTAATCATAGCTAAAAAAATACTTAGAAGGGAATGTTAAGGCTATTTAGCTGTAGTCAGAGATATAAAGGTAGATATAGGGGGAGTTAAGAATGTGCTAATTATGTGTTTACCAAGTTTGCCACCATAAAGAAAGATAGAATTATGTATCGATGTTATACTTGGTCTAGATCCTATCTCTATGCCACTTTAGAGTATGGCACCTATAGAGTTAAAGGAGCTTAAGAAGCAATTGTAAAGTTTCTATATAAAGGTTTCATTAGACCTAGCACATCACCTTAAGGTACTCTAGTTCTATTTATGAAGAAGAAAGATGGTAATCTTTAACTTTGTATCGATTATAGACAGTTGAATAAAGTCACCACCAAGAACAAATATCTTACTTCCAAGGATTTATGATTTGTTTGACCAACTTCAAGGAGCTCGGTATTTCTCCAAAATTTACTTAAGGTTAGGGTATCATTAGTTGAGGATTAAAAGTGTAAATATACCTAAGACTACTTTTTGGACATAGTATGGCCATTATGAATTCTTGGTGATGTCCTTCAGGTTTACTAATTCCCCAATAGCTTTTATGGACTTGATGAATCGGGTGTTTAGGCCATTCTTAGACTAATTTGTTATAGTGTTTATTGATGACATCTTAGTGTATTCTATGAGTGAGGAGGAACATGCCATGTATTAGATGATAGTGCTTCAGAATTTGAAGGAACATTAATTATACGCCAAGTTCTTAAAGTGTGAGTTTTTATTGGATCAAGTGGCCTTCTTAGGCCAGGTAGTATCCAAAATGGCATACAAGTGGATCCAAAAAAGATTGAAGCCATTACATAGTGGCTATAACCTATAATAGTCACATAAGTAAGGAGTTTTCTAGGTTTAACTGGCTATATAGGAGATTTTTAAAGGATTTCTCCAAGATAGTTGCACCTTTAACAAGGTTCACCTAGAAGAATGCTAAGTTTTTATGGATTGATAAATATGAAGAGCATTTTCAATTTCTCAAGGGTTGGTTGGCTTCAGCTCCAGTGTTGACTTTACCATTAAGGAATGAAGGGTATACCATATATTATGATGTTTATCAAGTAGGATTGGGTTATGTATTTAATGTAGAATGGGAGAGTGGTTGCTTATACTTCACATTAGTTAAAGAAGCACGAGCAGAACTATCCTACTCATGATTTAAACTTGGAAGCAGTGTTGTCTGCATTAAAGATTTAAAGGCACTACTTATATAGTGTAACTTGCAAAATATACACCAATCATAAGAGCTTAAAGTACATTTTCCAAAAAGGAGACTTGAACTTAAGGCAAAGATGGATGGAACTCCTAAAGGACTATGATTTCTCTATTTTATACCATCCAGGCAAACCTAATGTAGTAGTTGACGCATTAAGTAAAAAGTCAGTAAGCAACCTTGCTCATATTAGCATAGAAAGGAGGTCAATAGTTAAAGAATTGCATGAGCTAATTAATCCAGGGTTGCAATGGAAGGAAACTAAGAAATGTTTACTAGCTCAATTCAGAGTACGATCGGTGTACTTGGATAGAGTTAAAGCAACTCAGAGAAGGGACCTATAATTACAGAGAATAATGATAGAAGCTCAACAAGGTCAGTCTCTAGACTTTATAATTGATAATCAGGGTATGCTATGTTTAGGCACTAGGTTATGTGCCAAATGTGGATAATTTGAGAAAAGAGATTACAGAAGAAGCACACTTTTTTACTTATAGTGTTCATCCAAGTTCCACTAAAATGTATCATGATTGGAAAGATACATATTGGTGGAATGGGATGAAAAGAGACATTATGAAGTTCGTATCCAGGTGTCTCACATATTAATAGGTGAAACTGCAATATCAGGGACCATTATGGTTATTGCAATAGTTACCATGGAAATGGGACATGATTGTGATGGACTTTGTTTTTGGGTTGCCTCATACATCAAATGGATATGGTGCCATATGGGTAATAGTTGACAGGTTAACCAAGTCAGCTCACTTTTTGCCAATTAAGAAGACTTATACTATATACAGGTTGGCCAAGTTATACATCAACCGAATTGCCTCCCTATATGGGGTGCCAAAAAGTATAGTGTCGGATAAAGGAGTTACTTTTACTTCCATCTTTTGGCAAGAGTTGTACAAAGCATTGGGCTCAAGACTTGACTTTAGTATAACTTTCCATCCTTAAACTAATGGTCAGTTAGAAAGGACCATTCAGATGTTGGAAGATATGCTGAGAATGTATGTGATAGACTTTGATGGTCAATGGGATTTACACTTGCCATTGATTAAATTTGCATATAACAATAGTTGTCATGCAAGTATTGAGATGACACCATATGAAGCATTATATGGTAGGAAGTGTAGATCTCCTTTATGTTAGGAAATTTAAGAGAGGCAACCAATAAGGCCAGAATTAGTGCAAATGACATCAAAAAAGATTCCTCTTATTCAATAGACATTGAAAACAACCTTTAGTAGATAGAAGAGCTATGTAGATCCTAAGAGAAAGGATGTATCATTCTCTATAAGAGATATGGTGTTTCTAAAGGTGTCACTTATGAAAGGAGTAATGTGATTTGGTCAAAAGGGTAAGCTAGCTCTAATGTGCCTTAAACCATTTGAGATTTACTCAAGAGTTAGTGATGTGGCTTACAAACTAGTGTTACCACTATAGTTGTCTCGGATTCATCCAATGCCCCATGTTTCTATATTGAGAAAGTATATCTTTGATCATTCTCATATTCTCCAACCACATACAGTAGAGATTAGTGAAGATTTATCTTATAAAAAGTATCCAGTGGCGATTGTGGATCGGTAAGTTCACTAACTTTGCACTAAAGAAATTCCTATCGTGAAAGTGTTATAGAGCAACCATACAATAAAGGACTATACTTGGGAGCGGGAGGCAGATATGTAAAGTCGGTATCCCTATTTGTTTCAGTATTAATGTAAAATTTAAAGATGAATTTGCTTAAGAAGGGAAGAATGTAACAACCCATAATTATAAAAATAAATAAATATGTGTTATTGTTGTTGTCAAGTGGTTGTTAAGTTGTTTAGTGGTTGTTATTATGTGGTATAGTGTTATCACAGATAATTGTTAGCAATTTTCTAGTAGAAAAAGATATAAACTCATTTAATTACTAGCAATTATCTGGACTTCCAAAGTTAAAAGACCAAATAGAACTTTTTCCAAAAATACAGGGACCAAATTTGTAATTTTCATTCCTAATCCTTAGAGATAGCTACTATAGACGAAAAAATGCTCAAAAACCCCTGAACTCTCTCAGTTGTTCATTATAGCATCAGTCATCTTCTTCCTCTCTGCTCATTGTCCAAACGATCTTTGTTTGTCATGAAATTTTAACCACATAACCTTGTTAACCTACTCTACATCCCAGTAATTTTTATTTCATGAAAATTGATGTAGTTTTGATTAGTTAAACCTCCAAACTTTGACCATTCACTTCTAGTGGTAGATCCTCTATTCTGGCAACTTACAGCTACTACAACCATGACCATTGAACTAGTCTTACTATCAGGAGTCAAAGGAGACTAACCTCATGGTCAATGTTGTCGTTTGGTGCCTCATCAGAGCTTGATTGGTAAGTTCCCATTTTTAGTTTGATCTATGTATCTAACCATGGATTTAGGTGTTTGAGTGTGTTTTCCATTTTCTCCTTGATGTTGTGAAGGTGTAAATATATCTGTTTTATGTTAATAACATTTTTTGACTAAAAAATCTGGTGAGTCCTAACTAGATTCCGGTGAGGAATAGTAACCAGTCTAGAAAATTATGATTTTTTTAATAAATATAAATTATGAGTATTAATTTTCGTAACTAGAGGTAGGTTTGATTCCTCATAGATTTTTAGATACAAATCCCAAAAAGTGTTTGGGTGAATATTTCTTAATTTCCATTTAAATTGTTTTAGCTCACCAAAATAAATTCCTTTAGTCTTAAATGTCATATTTAGGATATTTCCAAGTCTAGTTTATTAATTCCTTGATTTTATTAATTTTTTCAAAATTTTGGAAAATTATTATGAATATATATATATATATATATATATATATATATATATATATATATATATATATATATATATATCCAGAGTGGTAGTCATAGCACTTAGGCAGCCGAGAACGCGTCGACCGAAATGTTGTACTTATGAGTTAATTTTATAAAATATTTGTTGAAGTTATATATATATATATATATATAGAATGAGAATTTTCATGCAATAATGATAATGTTAAGTTGGAAATATTAATTTAATTATGTTTATGAATTTTACTCGAAAGCATGATTATTTAATTTATTATTGTTAAGAATTTTAGGAAATTCTTTAGCTTGATTTCATTTATTTATTTTTTATCTATGAGATACACAAGTTTGGAGAAACTAGTAGAATGTGCTACCTGGTGGGTATCACCATGACCATGTGCGCACTGGTTAAAATCTTAAGTTGATTATGTATTAGTTATTGGGTTAGTGGAGCTTGTTCTCTTGGGCAATATTATGAGTTTGGCTTGATGGAGCTTATTCTCTCGGGCAGTATATGGATTGAGCTTAGTAGAGCTTGTTCTCTCGAGCCAAAAATAAGATGTAACCCGATTGATCTTGTTCTCTCGGGACATCAAAATGGAATAAGTGCTTGGATTGCGACTATAACTCAATCAAGTTTAATCTCTTTGGACAACAATCATTTGGACTTAAGATATTTAAGGGTTCTACCATAAACTTCCAATAAAGGTTTTGTTTAATTTTATTGTAAAGTATTATAATTTTATTCTTATATACGAGTTATTTTTATATTTAAAAGAGTTATAAATTTGGAAGAATATATGTTATAAAGATTTTTTTACAGAATAAAGGATTTTTGAATGCTTATTTATTCAATGAAATTAATGGTTTTTAAATGAGTGTTTTTAAAAATCAACATGCATTTTATAATATTAATTTACTTAGTGAGGTCTGATTCCCCTTAATTTTATTTTTCCTAGGTTCTCACAGTCAGACCGATATTCCTCTTCAATTGCACCAAACTTGTTCTTCTCTAGCTATTTTATATAGGTCATGTTAACATTTATAGTCGTATATTTGTTCTCTAAAAACTATAGAAGGAGTTTGAATATTGGATGATAGTTTTTGTGATTTAAAATGGATGTTTGTATTATTATTATGATGATATGATGAACATGACTTTGGTGTTGATTTTTGTGTGGTGGTGAAGTAATGGAGGTTAAAGAATATTTTTGGGAGTGTTATTTACATTTTACAAGTTTTTGGGTTGTTCCCGGTACAGAAGGAACTCTGCTAGATTTTTGTTAAAATTTTTAAATGATTAATTTTATTGTAATAAATCTTTTAGGCTTACTACGAGTTTTAGAAGCTTCAGGTCCTAGCCTTGGTGTTTAGGTCATGATATTTAATCTCTATTTGAATTTCATGAGATTAAAAAATTGATTAATTCAAGTATATTTCTTCATGAATTTTATTTAAAAATTATATATAAGTTATATTTTTTTTATTGCTAATTCTAGCTTAAAGAAGATATACTTTTGTTGTTTGTTGTTGTTTATTATTTTTTATTCTTTTTTTTGTTGCTTCTTGTTTTTTCTTATTTTCTGATTGTTGCTTTTTGTTATTTCTGTTTTTCAGTGTTGTTGTTTTTTTTAGTGATGTTGCTTTTTGTTATTTTTTTGTTTTTCATTGTTGTTGCATTTTTTTTCTTTTTTGTTTTTTTTGTGGATGTTACAAATACACTATAAGAATCATTAAAATGTTACATATTGATGCTCAATAAGTTTATGATAATTTTTTTTCAAAAAAAAAACTTATTAGACATTTTAATAAACAAATCAAAGTAAAAAAAAAAATCCTTATTTTTTAAGAATAGAAAAGGGGAAAACTTGGTTTCTTGCTTATTATAATAGTTAAAGATATTTATTACTTAGTTTTACAGCAATTAAAGATTTTTAGTTAATAATCATTCATTTGAAAAAAAAAAAAAAGTTTTGAAGAGGAAAAAAGTTGAGAAAAAAAACTTTGAGGAAAAAATGATTAACACAATACCTTAAAAATAAAAAAAAATGTTGAGAGTACCTTAAAATAGAAAAAGATATTGAACATAAAAAAACATTGAGAAAAAAATATGGAAATAGTAAAACAAATGTTGAGTAAAAAAATATTGAGAAAAAAAATGAAGACAATTGAAAAAAATGATGAGTAAAAAAACATTGATAAAAAAAAGAAAGTACCTTAAAATAGAAAAAAAATTAGCAAAAAAAACATTAAGAAAAAAAATGAAGAGAATAGAAAAAAAATTGTTGATAAAAAAACATTGAGGAAAAAAAGACAATACCTTACAAATAAGAGAAAAAAAAAGTGGATCATATTTAAAAAAAAAAAGTTAAGAAATTTAGTTTTAGAAATATTTTTGGTCAATATGACTTTTGATAATATTTTTAGTTTTTGGTCTATTTATGAAAAAATCCTTAAAATATAATGTATTTAGAAAAAAAATTAAGATATTTATGCCAAAATTAAAAATTTAGGATAAAATTACTACAAATTGAAAACATTTAAAATTTTATACAATTATTTAGTTGATGTGGTAATAAACCCCGCATTAATAGTGCTAACTAAGGTACCACGGTATCACCTCCAATCTTAAGTTTAATCAAAATCAATTTTGGCTATAATTACTGCTTTTTTACCAAAATTTTAAAAATAAATCAAAAATTTTGAATTTTTTAGACCTTTTAAGCCCATTGAAAAAAAATATATATTGTTAATATGAGCCATTTGTACTTTTAAATTAATAATAATAATAATATGAGTCGTTTGTAATATACACAAAAATAATGAGTATAAATATAATATTGAGTTTTGTGCCTTAGATTTAGACTGTCATATCGAATCACATAAAGTTCTTTTAAAAAAAAAAAAAATTCTTTAGTGTTTCTATGTTTTTATTTTTTTAAAGTAAATTCTTTCAATCATTGCAATTGACTTTTCAAATTATTTTGAGCGGAGATGACAATGAGTTTTCCATCGTGCAAGTCAATATGAGAGATTGCATATCTTATCTCTAATGGTGCCCAATGCTACTGAGAAATTAAATATTTATGTAAATACACGTATTATTTTATTTTTTTTATTACTTTATGCCTATCCTTTTTTATAATAAAAAAAAAAAAAAAAAACCTAATTTATGCCTATCTTGAAGCAGCAAGCATATACGTAAAACTAAATTATATCATGTTGAAAATAATTTTAAAGATGCATGTCAATCAAAGAATGAGATAAATTGCGAGGAATTCAAATTAAATCCGAATTAAAAAAAATTGGAAAAAAGTAAATTTGAAGTTAAATTCAAAAATTTTCTAAAAAAATATTATTTATTGGCAAAGTTTTAACGGTTTGTAAAATTTATAAGTATAAAGATTTTTAGATTTTTAAGGGTGGTGGGTGGTGGAAGTTAGGAAGCTTCTATATAAGATAATCTAAAATTTACAAGTTTAAGTGAGAACTATATTTTAATGTGGGAATAATATTAATGGACCTGATGTAAAAATAACATCAAAGTATTTAGGTGTGAAAATTACATTCAAAGGGTTTGGAGTTGCGGGAAATATCCGTGTGGCTTGTTAATTTATTTTTTCTCTAGAATTTTTAGAGGTTTTCCTCTAAAGTTTTTAGAAGAGTGATATTTTTATCTAAGGTTTTTAGAGGGGCTCTTCTCTAGAGTTTTTAGAGAGTTATTGTTTTTGTAGAGTTTCTTAAAAGGTGCAAAGTAGTGTGTATTCTTCTAATTTTTATGAGAGAATGATAAAAAAAAATTGTGGGTTTAAAGTTAATCAATTTAAAGGAAAGATAATTTAATGCATTAGTATTTTTTACCTCATATAATAAAATATTAGTATCTCTCCATAGATATAGATAATTAAAAGTCAAACCACATAAATCTATCTTGCATGTTTTTAACTTTTTGAATTTGATTTATTTTTTATATATTTATTGATTAATTTATTTGGGAGGATTTTTCTCAACAATACCCTACTTAGAAGGAAAAACAAATGTTGATTTTAGGTTGAAACTTGATTATGTTAGCGTTTGTCACTTTAACAAGTTTGTTTGTTTGTTTGTTTGTTTTTTTAATCTTTACATCTTTTTTTTTTTTTTCTTTGCTAGAATGGTACTTTTTTTAGGGGTTTTTATCGTTAATTCTTTTACGTCGTTTGCTCTTCTTCTTTACACACCATTTGCAAGAAAATGGTTTTGTTGCTGCAATATGCTTTAAGAGTGGCTTAGCCCCGTATATGTGTGTATATATATATATATATATATATATATATATATATATAATCGTAACCAATTTTTAACAATGTTGAAACAAACCATTATTTGATATTTACTTTTTTAGCTGACAAGTTGACAAGTACACATGAAAAACATTAGTTAATATATAAAATTTTTGGATAAATTTATATATAAAAAAAAAATTAGACTAAATTGGGCTTTGCTGTAAAGATAATCTGAGGGAATTAGTTTAAAAAATTTATTTAAGGTAATTGGATATTGCATTCAAATTTAGGGGGCAAACTGATGATTGAGCCATTATATATCAAGTAGAATTAATGCCATTATTGCCTTCATACAAAGAGATGATTGCAGATTCTTTGCAATCTGCTGTAGGGAAATACGAAGATCATGATAATTCCGCGTGGAATTGAATAAATATGCATAAGGACTTTTACTAAGGAGTAGAAGAGTAGGCAAGCAATTTATGATATAGATGGTAGTGTCAAATGCATGTTGTCAAAAATTACAAGCAGAGAAATGTTGCATGAGTGCTAAGCCTATTTCAACTATGTGTCTATGTTTCCTTTCTGCACACCCATTTCGTTCAGGCCTTTTGGAACAGGAACTTCTTTGTGTTATGCCGTGTTCATTGAGATAGGATGTTAAGCCTTGAAATTCACCTTCCCAGTCAGCTTGAAAGCTTTTAATGGATCTATCAAAGAATTTTTCAACAATATGGTGAAATTTAATAAAGACTTTCAACATTTCAGATTTATATTTAATAAAATAAATTCAAGTATATTTACTGAAATGATAAAAAAATGACATAGTACTTATTATTATCAAGAGACAAAGAAGGAGCAGGGACCTAGAGGTCTAAACAAATTAAATCTAAGGTACCTTCAACATGATGAGTTGAAGGTAAAAAAGGTAAGCTATGAATTTTGCTGACACTACATGCATGACAAAGGTGACTGAAATTTGGAGTACTATAACTGATATGATGATGATGAAGAGTTTACTTGACTATGCAAGTAGAGGCATGACCCAAGTATGCATGCCAAATATGAAGAGAGTAAAGATGTGCTTGAATGGAAGGCTTGAGAGACTTAAGAAAAATGGAATAGAATCCATTCTCATTCTGTCCTGTATACAACAAAACTCTTATGCAGATATCCTTGGTGTCAAAATAGTTAGAAAAAATTCAATGGAAACTTTGTTAGGTTTAGTAAAAGAAGAAATAGATAAAAGATTGGCGCAAGCATTAGGTACATGAAGAATATCTAACGGAAAAGAATTAGAAGTAGAAGAAATAAATTAAAAAGAGCCAATACGAGAAATAGGAAGGCTTTTACCATTGGTGTGAGTAACATCGTCTGAGCCATGGTAGTCAAAATTAATTGTCAGATTTTCCAAATTTGAAGTAAGATGATGAGTGGCTTTGATATCCAATATCCAAGGCTATTTGTGTAATGAAGATAAAGTGGCTAAGTGATTGCTCGACTTTATAATTTGCGGGAAGTACTGGAATATGTAGTGGTGGGGCGAGGTTGTAGAGTGGGACACTATTTTGAAAAATGGCCATGACCATGGCAGTTGTGAAAAATGATCTCAGCGGAAGAGTGGGGAGATGCAGAATTACCGTTGGCATTATGGGTGAAGTTATAGCCAGAAAACCAGTTGCTGAAGTAGTTGGAATGGCAACCATTTCCTCTAGTGCGACCACTAAGGCCCCAAAAATTTATAGATGTTGGACGACCTGAGGAATTAGATGAGAATTGAGCAACATGAGCTGTAGGTATGTGAACATCTTTGCTACTAAAGGATTCAACATTAATGCTATGTTCTTCACTTAAAAGATCATAGAGTTCATAAAAGGTGACATATTCACTTATGTTTCCAAGAGATCTATTAAAGGGTCTGTATGATGGTCCTAAACCATTAGTGATGGCTTGAACGAGGTCTTCATTAGGAACTTAATGTTGCAAGGCTGTCAACTGGTCGAATATAGCCTTGGCACGTTAAAGATTCTCGGTGACGGATTCATTTTGTTTTCTAAGTTTATAAAAGTGAGATTTCAAGCTGCAAACTTGAGCTTTTGAAGCAGCAGTTTAGGTATTCTCCAAATTTTTCCAAGCATCTACAACAGACAATGAGCCAACAATCTATGATATATAAGTCTCAGACATTGAATGGATTATAGAACTTAGTACAAGTTGATCTTGGTGAAACCAAATTTTCCAAGCTAAAATTAGTTGATCATTCAATGCTTTTGGAGGTGGTTCAACGCTTAAATTAATCTGTTTGGCTAAGTTATAGCTATGAAGTAAAGGATAAAGTTTTGTTTGCCAAAGCAAATAGTTGGTAGACTTCAGCTTATTCAAAAGTTTGTTTAGTGTTTGGTGGTGTGGGTGCGGATGAAAAAGAGATTGCTGGTTGTATGGCTGCGGTTTGATCTCCATAAGTCGACATTGGAAACGATGGTACAGGCCTAGGCTATTATGCCATTTACAAGCTATGATACAATGTAAACGAAGGTTGCCAACAATAATTCTTCAGTTGTATATTGATGATTCTGATGAATATAAATACAAGAGTGTAACAACAAATAGCTAAAGATAACAACAAGAAACAATATGTGGTTACAGTAAGAAATGGTTACAACAATATTTATCTTTATCCTTATCACATATAATGATTTTTTAAACATGTTAGTTAACATGAGAGAGATTTGAATGATTTGCATATCTTGTCTCTAATCATGCTATGGAACATTCAACAAATAGTGTCCGTGGCTATTAACTTCAAAAATTAAATATTTACGTACCTACACATATTCTTTTCATTTTTTATGTTATATCTATCATTTTTAAATTGTTTAGAACATACATACAACACACATTAGATTATTAGAAATATGAAACACTTTTTTATAAAATAATAACAATTTTATAAAGACATATTGATTCATATAACTAGTTTAAGGTTGATTTAAATAATATATTTTTCTAAACAATTTTAAAGATGCATGTCAACCAAAGTACGAAGGACGAATCCATAACATACTTTAGAAAGTTCCTAGCTAGGTTGAGACTTGAATATGTTAGCATTACATTGTTATTTTAACTAGTTTGTTTTATCTTCACATCTTTCTTACAAGAAATGTTTTATCTTCACATTATTTGCAAGAAATGGTCATGTTGTCGCATTATGCTTTCAGAGTGGCTTCACCGAGGATGTGCGTGATGTAGTTTTTTTCTAAAAAATGTTGTTTCTCAACGTATGGCCATAAGGGTGAGCATTGGTTGGTTCGGTTTAATTTAGTTAAGGAACCTTTTTTTTTTATCAATAATTTTATATGAAAAATGATCAGAAAACGGAGCCAAAAATGGCATTAGAAATATTAGTTTGGCTAACCGAAAATAATTGGTATTTGTGGTTTGGTTAATTGTAAAAGTTCGTTGGGCCCAATTTTGGGCTAGGCCAAAAAATAGAAATTTAAACTGTAATTCATCATATATTATATATTAGGATAAGGCCCATATGTTGTCCACTAGTAATAATTACAAACTTCGCTTAATTACAATTAAAAATAACAAATAAAGAAGTTTTGCCATTTGCTAAGTACAAAAAAAGGGGCTAAAATATAGATAAATTAATTATTAGATACAATTCCTCAAAAATATGTTTAGTTAGTTGCCCAAGGCAACATTCCCTCATGTTGAGACTTTAGAGCAAAAAATATTGAAGCCTGCAACTAAATTTGATAAAAAAAATTAATAGTAATGGCCTGCATAAATAATAATTAAAATATTGATTGCAGTGTCATCAACAAAAGCACAAAAAATATATACCAGCATCCTGCAAATAAATAACACGAGTCCAAACAAATGAAACAATAAGAAATTTATAAATGAAAAGCTCAACACAAGTGACAGGCATAAGCAAAAATGGGCTCAAAATGAAGCTTTCAAGTCATGTGAATATACAGCAATAAAATCTCGTAACAAAGACATGCCACCCAAGAAATTGTATAAGCCAGCATATTCACAGAATCTAAAGACTTAGGTGGAAGCAGCATCATAGCCCAAAACAACAAAACAAATAAAGATACACATGAAAACAAACATCAATTGGAAGTAAAAGCAAAATAGAAAATTGTAAGACATAGTTGGCTCAATTCAAACTAAAATGGGAAAACTGAGGCTCAAATCATATAGTAAATGCAGGTTTAATTCATGTATGGACTAAATGCTATAATTTATAGCAAATAGAAATGAAAAGTAAAAGCAAACAAAAATGGGCCCAAAATATTAGGATCAACTTATGTACAAAATGCAGCAAAAATATCTAGCAGCTTATATAAAGCCATAAGAGAAATTTTTGCCACCATTTCACATTATTAGAAGGTGCATGGAAGCATCATCATAAGCATACAACAATAACACTAGCAACAAACAAAATGCCACCTGAGTGTTGGTTACATAAGTTGAGATCATACATCAAACAACAACAACACTGACAACAAACAAAATGTCACCTTAGTGTAGGTCATATAAGGTGAAAGCACAAAGCACAACAAAGTAGAACATATAACATATATAATCATAATTAAGAATAAGAATCAAACATAAATCAGTAACATTAGTCAAACTCTTTAAACCTAAGTGGCACTTGATTATGCCATATTAAGATCAATTCCAACAGTGGGTAACTCTAAAAAAAAGCAACTAGAAGTTAAGAAAGTAACAGAGTATAAAAGAAGAATTTTAAAGAATTAATATGAATTAAATTAATAACATAAGACATACCCTTATCAAACTTCTCTAATTCATCGAATGCTTCTTCAATTGAAACTAGCTTAGTTGACTTTCTGAGACAATCTTATGAACAGATATAAGATTCAAATAGTTTGGGAGTGAGAAAGCTTCTGAAACAATGCAGTACTCTCTCACATGTGCTAAAAGCCAATTTTGAAGCTACAGTGGAGATGGACATAGTTAAAACATCATAGGCTAAGCATGAGAGAATTAGAAATCTCTCATTATCAAGCTTCTACCATCTTAATATATCAAATGTGCCCTACTCCTCAAGAACATACTCATATAGATAAATATATATCTCTGATTATTTACTTCCACTAAGTCCATGTTCTTGTTTATGCTTTTTAAATTGGGCTTTTAATAGAGACATTGAGTTATTAATAGTAGTAGAAGTAAGTTCAACAACATCAATTGGGAGGGCAGCTTGAGAAGAAGAGCCAGAAGCAGGTTTGTAAGTAGAAGAGTAATCATTAAATAGCTCATACAAAGCATTTTTCGCATAAATATAAAGGCTTCCGCACAAAGTTTGACCATAAATTTGAGTCAATGAATACTCTATGTATTCAAGCTTATCTCTACGGTCAATAATAAATGTAATAAATATTAACAAGTTCATCTTTTCAAGATTCCCCCCAGTGTTTATCAAATTTGCTTTTCATGGAAAATGTCATTAATCTTTTAGCAACATTATCAAATAATTGCCATTCATTTAGAATGCAAAAAAGATCAAATATTTCACTAAAAAAAAAAGCATTCATAGTCACATATTGGGAACTAGATATTCTAAAAGTAATATGATAAAAGTGTTGTAAAAAAATCAACTAGTTGTTTCACAGATTGCTAATCCAAAAAATTAAGCACATCATGTCACGACCCGAACCTAGGGACACGTGACCGGCACTACGGAATGGGAAAGCATAAAGCTACCAAAACCCATAATAAGCTTTAAAGAAAAAAAAATCACGGAATATTTAAACTTTGAAACCTCACAATAAATAATAAAATCACAAAGCACATTATCAAATTGATTTTTCTTAATATAATTTAAATCATAATATCAGTGCATGAATACATAAACTTCAGTTATACAAATAATATCTCAATACATAACTTATAAATACATGAAATCCCAAATAAAGTATGCAGTTGTACAATTTTCTCTACTACGGTACACGAAAGTAAATACAACACAACTAAATAGACCTACGTAGAATAGCCGGTGATGAAGCTACACAGCGAAGAGAAGTAGGCTTAACAGTAAACTCCCAAACTCTTGAAAGAAAAATAAGTTGCGGGGAGTCAGATTTCACTGAGTAAGTTAATAAAAGAATGAATGCGGTTTGAAAACCTCATTAAAATAAATTTTTTTATGAAAATATATTATAATATAATTTTTATTCAAACCATTAGATATACATATAATAAATCCATTTATTATAAAGAGAAGAAATACATATTTAAATGTCCTTTAAAGACGTTTCAGTATAAGAATTTTGATAGAACCCGATTTATAAATTTTTAACAGTCATATCTCTTAATCCAATATCACTAGCGGTGTTCGAGAACAAAGCATCACCAGACCATCGGTCCCAGTGATTTAATAATATTAATCCAAATTATATTGGCGGTGTCCGAAAGAAAAGCATCAGCAGACCTTCGGCCCCCCAGTATTTAATAAATAAACAAATATTATACTACTGACGGTGTCCAACAGTAAAACATCACCAGACCTTCAGCCCCAGTAATATAATTAAATAATCACATATTTTTATCGGTGTGCATACGGTCCTGATGAAACCCATTAGGTAGCCCGTTCTACCATGATTTATTTAAAATAAATAAATAAAATAAATAAAACAATGAAAATTACAATAAATAATAATAAATAAATAATAAAATCAAATAAATCAACTATAAATTAAATCATGCAAAATCCTATGAATAATGCTGACTAGAATCTCATAAATTAAATTCATAAGAATTTAATATGATTTAAAATAATAAAAAAAATCTGATACTCAAATCAAATATTAACTTACAAGATAAAGGTGCTCCTCTGGCACGTCGTGTCCGACCTTGATTGGTAGACGCGACTGGAGGGGCAGCTAAAAGATAGAAAATGAGATGACAATCAGAAAATAGAAACCTAACTTCTAGAGTTTCTAAGGAAGACTCGATTTGCACTTAGAATAAAAATTTTAGGATTGACCGGTGTCACATTTTACGAAAAATCTACCAAAAATTCGATAGAGTTTTCTCTGTAAAATGGACATCCCTCTAATAAAGTAGAGTCAATCCTGCAAATAAACACACTTCAAAATTCACAATGGCACAACACCTCGGGTTGGGACATCAGACTACACAATTCCCAACCGAGGTTTACCAAAAAAAACAATAAGCAAATACTAAATATAATTAAGTAAATCACCAAAAATAATAAGAATTCATAATATAATCTGTTTATTTTTTTTAAACACTAAATAAAATTATTTTCCACCATAATTTAATAAAATTTCAAATAATAATATAATATTAACAACAATTTAACTTTCCAAAAATCCAATATAAAAAAAATAGACAAACTCAAACTATAACTGCCCATCTAGATTAAATATACCAAAATATTAATTAAAAACTCATTCAAGCCATAAAACAATAAATAATCTAATTTTGAATAAATTTTTCAAAAATGGTTAGTATTAATTAACTAAAATAATAAATAATTTATAAAAATTATTTTAATACCACATTTTGTCTCAAAACAATTAAAACATAGTATTTAATTATCATATCTACAAAACACACCATTTTTCCATTATATCAAAATTTATATAATATAATACTTTTCTAAAAAAATTTAGATAAATAAAAAAATAATAATTTTATAACTACTAAAATTACTAACATAATATACTAACACTAATTTACTCCAATAATCACCCAAAAATAGTTAATTAATCACATTAACAAAATATACATAAAACTTAAAATACCAAAATTAATTTTCATAGACTCTTAACCAAAATTGACTTCAATAACTTAGATCAATTAATAAACATACATTAATCAACCAAAAATTACCCCAAATAATTAAATTAAATTTCTACATAATTAACCAAACAATTTAGAATTAACAACATCAAAAATTAACCCAAAAACTAATTAAAATCAACTAACAAACATCTAAATCAGCTAACAACCATCTAGCCTAAAACTCACCTAAACTAAGCTGAAAACAAGTGGAAGAAGGCTGCTGCTGTCCCTGCTACTGCTTCATATTACTATTCACGCTACTGCTTCTACACAAAACTGGACCTACTACTGTTGCTGCCTCTGCTCGTGCTGCTGCTGAGATGACGATGAAGGAAGAAGGAAACAGACAGAGAAGGGACGGGTAGCTGCTGGATCAGGCGCATGAAGATGGGAAGAAAGTGGTGTGAATAAGGGAAAAAAAAGAAAGAAAGAACGAATGAAAGAAAGAAAGAAAGGGAAATAAGTTGACTGAATTTTTCTTTTCTCTCAAAAATCCTAAGCCACACACATAAATATGTATATATATATATATATATATATATATATAAGGTAGTTTAAATAGGATACATCCATGTGTATATATATATGTGTGCAGTAGATAATTTAAGTATATAATAATGTCATTAATAATGGTGCTACAAATAATTATTTAGATAATTTAAAATAATAAAATATGTCCATAAGGATAAAATAATATGAAAATATTAATATTAATAGTTCCCAATGGAATTTTAAATTTAGTTCTTAAATATAATAATTTTAATATATCAATTATAACAATATAAAATAAAGAAAATTTGTATTTTGAAAACCTCAATATTTATATAAATAATTTAAAATATTCGGGTTATTACAGTCTTCCTCCCTTATAGAAATTCGTCCTCGAATTTCAAAAAGAAGTTAAGGATTACAAAGTCTACGGATGAAAAAGATAAGGATAGTCAGCTTGCATCTCAGATTCTGCCTTCCATGTACAGTCTTCTACTGTGTGGTTACTCCAAAGCACTTTTACCATCGGAATCTCCTGAGAGCGAAGCTGACGAACCTGGCGATCCACAATCGTTACTGGATACTCCTCATAAGATAGATCTTCACTGAGCTCCACTGCTTGAGGCTGAAGTACGTGAGAAGGATCAAGAATATACTTCCTCAACATAGACACATGGAACACTGGGTGGATTCAAGATAGCTCAGGTGGCAACACTAGTCTATAGGCCACTTCCCCAACTCATGATCGTATCTCGAAAGGTCTAATGTATCTCGGAGCCAACTTACCCTTCTTACCGAACCTCATAACTCCCTTCATTGAAGATACCTTCAGAAACACCATATCTCCAACTAGAAAGGAAACATCCTTCCTTTTGGGATCAACATAACTCTTTTGCCTGCTGTATGCTATCCTCAACCTCTGTTGAATGATAGGAACTTTTTCAGAAGTAATTTGCACCAACTTTGGACCTGTGAACTGTCTCTCACCAATTTCCCAACACAAAGGTGATCTGCACTTCCTACCATACAGTGCTTCATATAGAGCCATCTCAATACTTGCATAATAACTGTTGTTATATGCGAATTCAATTAGTGGTAAATGATTATCCCATTGACCTCCAAAGTCCATCACGCACATCCGGAGCATATCCTTTAAAGTCTGAATGGTCCTCTTAGACTGACCATCAGTGTGAGGATGGAATGTTGTGCTGAAGTTAAGTCTGGTACCCAATGCCTTATGCAACTCCTGCCATAAAACTGATGTGAAAGTGGCTCCTCTATCAGATATTATACTTACAGGAACTCCATGAAGATAAACAATTCTGTTAACATACAACCGTGCCAACCTGTCGGTGGAGTATGTCTTCTTAACTGGCAGAAAGTGAGCTGACTTAGTTAACCTGTCAATGATCACCCAAATAGCATCAAACCCACCTGCCGTTTAAGGCAAACCAGTCACAAAATCCATAGCAATCATATCCCATTTCCACTCTGGGATAGGCATGGGCTGCAATAATCCTGAGGGCCTCTGATGTTCTAATTTCACCTGCTGACATGTGAGACACTTGGATACAAATTCTGCAACATCCTTCTTCATTCCATTCCACCAATATGTATCCCTCAAATTATAATACATCTTGGTAGAACCTGGATGTATACTATAAGCAGAAAAATGTGCCTCTTCTAAGATCTCTTTCCTCAGATCATCAACATCTGGCACACACAATTGAGTACCCAAGAGTAGAACTCCCTCACTATTAATCACAAACTCTTCGGATTGACCCTATTGCACATCAAACATAATTCTCTACAACTGTGGGTCCTTTCTTTGAGCTGCCTTAACTCTATCCAAGTACATAGATCGTACTCTGAACTGAGCTAAAAGGCACTTCTTAGTCACTTTCCACTGCAAGCCCAGATCAATCAGCTCATGCAACTCCTGAATAATCAGTCTTCTCTCAGTACTAATATAGGCAAAACTACCTACTGATTTTCTACTCAACACATCAGCTACTACATTTGCCTTGCCTGAATGGTAAAGAATCGAAAAATCGTAGTCTTTCAGAAGTTCCATCCATCTTCTTTGCCTTAAGTTCAAATCCCTTTGCTCGAAGATATACTTTAAGCTCTTATGGTCGATGTAGATCTCACAAGTGACACCGTACAGATAATGCCTCTAGATCTTCAGTGCGAAAAAAATTGCTGCCATCTTTAGATCATGAGTGGGGTAATTCTGCTCGTGCTTCTTCAACTGCCTCGAAGCATAAGCAACCACTCTGCCATTCTGCATTAGCACACATCCCAAACCTACATGGGAAGCATCACAATACACCGTGTATCCATCATCACCAGAAGGTAATATTAGTACTGGAGCTAAAGTCAATAAATCCTTAAGTAATTGTAAATGCTCCTCACACCTATCAGTCCACATAATCTAACATTCTTCTGGGTTAGTCTAGTCAAAGGCATGGCAATCTTAGAGAAATCCTTCATAAATCTCCTATAATAGCCTGCTAAACCCAGAAAACTTCTCACTTCAGTAACCGTTGTAGGTCTTGGCCATTTAGTAATCACTTCTATCTTCCTGGGATCCACCTGAATGCCATCTTTAGACACCACATGACCTAAGAATGCCACTTGGTCTAACCAAAACTCACATTTTAAAAATTTAGCATATAACTGGTGCTCTCTCAAAGTCTGCAGCACTAATCCTAGATGCATCACATGCTCTGCCCTATTCTTTGAATAAACTAGAATATCATCAATAAACACAATCACAAATTGGTCTAAGTATGGCCTAAACACCCTATTCATTAAGTCCATGAAGGCTGCTGGAGCATTAGTCAATCCAAAGGACATCACTAAGAACTCATAGTGGCCATATCTAGTCCGAAATGCTGACTTAGGTATATCCTCCCTTCTAATCCTTAGCTGATGATACCCAGATCTCAAGTCAATCTTAGAGAAATGTCGAGCTCCTTGTAACTGATCGAACAAATCATCAATCCTAGGGAATGGATACTTATTCTTGATGGTAACCTTATTCAGCTATCTGTAGTCAATATAGAGTCGAAGACTACCATCCTTCTTCTTTACAAAGAGAATCGGAGCACCCCAAGGAGATGTACTAGGTCGAATGAACCCCTTATCTAATAATTCCTGCAATTGCTTTTTTAACTCCTTCAGCTCCACAGGTGCCATCCTATAAGGTGGCATAGAAATAGGATCTGTACCGGGGACCACATCAATACATAATTCTATTTCTCTATCCGACGATAATCCAGGTAATTCCTCTGAAAAAACATCTGCAAATTCACGTACTACCGGTACCATATCCACTGATCCCATTCCTGCTTGAACATCTCAAACTACAGCTAGATAGCCCTGACATCCTCAACTAAGCATCTTCCTAGCTATAACGACAAAAATAAGAATATGAAACACGAAACTCTTAGTACCTTTAAATCTGAATTCCTCATCACCGGGAATTCTGAAAATTACTTCCTTTGCTCGACAATCCATAGAAGCATAATACTGGGACAACCAATCCATTCCAAGAATCACATCAAACTCGATCACTTCCAAAAGGACCAAGTCTGCCAACAATTCTCTACCCTCTACTAACACGGGACAAGATGGGAAGAAAATGTCTGTCTCTAAATCATCACTAAGCGGAGTCAAAACAGATAAAGGAAAACTCATCTTGGAAGGAAGACAAGCCATTTTTGAAGCAAACAAAGGAGATACAAATGAACATGTAGCACCCAGATCAACTAAAACTCTAGCCTCAGAGCAACAGACTGGAATAGTACCTGCTACCATAGTGTTGGATGCCTGTGCATCCTGAGAAGTCAAAGTGAAAACCCTAGCCTGACCACGTCCTGGCTGTTATGAGGTGAATGGCTGAGTCTGTCCTCTACCTTGGTCCTACTAGTTCGCTTACTGCATCGATCGCTGCTGAGGGTACATAGGTGTTTGATACTGCTGGGGCACCTGCTGCAATGGCTGAACAACAGTAGGTGAAGATCCCTGAGCAAAAGATGTCTGGAATCCATAGTTCGAAAAAGCTCTAGCGAAATCTCCAAACTAACCACATCTAAAACATGCTTCTGGCATCAAGTGATAAGGACCCTAATGCACTCAACCACAAATGGCACACGCACTAGCTCCACACCCATAAATGCCATGTCCAAAGCTCTGCCCACTACTACTGTTGGCGCTACTACCAAATCTAACGGCCCTACTGCTCCTGCGATCCTGAGTAAGGCGATGCCTACTAGTCTGATGTGCCCTAAAATGTCTGCTCTGCTGAGAAGGGCCTACTGCTTGAGAACTCGAACTGCCTATATGAAATACTGGCTGCTGCGCCCTCTGGACAGGTCTAAAAGTGCCACTATCATATGGGTTAGGTATGGTGCCGTACCGGATGTGTCTGCGCTCCAGCTGTCTCGCCTCCTCTACCACACTCTCAAGATTACAACCCTTTAGTTGAATACCAATATAAGTTGGGCATAATCCCGTCACATACAACTCTACTGCCCTGGCAACATCCTGCCTCACGTCCTCAGCATGCCTCATCAGTCTATAGAACTCCCGAGTATAGTCCTCCACTGATCGATCTCTCCTATCAATGTTAAGCAGCTGCCATCTATAGTTTTCTCACATAGATGAAGGACAGAAAAATCTCATGAACTGTTCCTTAAATCCCAACCATGTCATCGTCATCGTCATCGTCATCATGAAAGGCTGAATGGACTGCATAAACCAGTCCTGAGCTGCTACTGAGACAAATAGCTCATCATAATCCTCTGGTATTCAGAATACCCAGATCTGGTCCTGGACTCGATGGTATTAATGAAATCCAACGCATCCCCAATACCATCAAAGTGAACTCGCCCTACTCTATAGTATAATAAGGCTGCATTAGCATCTAACATCCCCTGAGTCTGTCACTGAAGCATCTACTGCACAATGGGCATTGCTTGATTAAGAGCTGCCAAGCCCTGGTTAATACCCGCCATGCCAGCTGCAAAGACTGCAGGATCCTCTGCTGGAATCTGAGGCTCCACTGGAGGCTGATCCTGCCTCTGAGCTGCTGCCACTCTAGCTCTACCCCTACCTCTACTTCTACCCCTACCTCTAAGTCGAGGGGCAGGAGGGAGAATCTCATCGTAAAATGACTGCTCACCATCATCAGGTTCTACATCTATAATAGGGGCATTCCGAGCACGCCTCATTCTAAAAAGACAAGAGAACTAAGATTCAAAATAAGATAAGAATACAGACTCAAATGCTGAAACCAAAAGACAAGAGATCAACAACCGATGTTCAACAACCTAAGTACCGCAGTATTATGAGAAAAAGATAGACATTGATAGTCAAAAGCATGGAAAAATGAGCCAAAGCTCTGATACCAACTTTGTCACGACCCGAACCCAGGGATACTTGATCGGCACTAGGGAATGGAAAAACATAAAGCTACTAAAACCCATAGTAAGCCTTAAAGAAAAAAAAATTATGGAATATTAAAACTTTGAAACCTCACAATAAATAATAAAATCACAAAACACATTATCAAATTGATTTTTCTTAATATAATTTAAACCATAATATCAGTGCATAAATACATAAACTTCAGTTATACAAATAGTATCGCAATACATAACTTATAAATACATGAAATCCCAAATAAAGTATGCAGTTGTTCAATTTTCTCTACTGCAGTACACGAAAGTAAATACAACGCAACTAAATAGACCTACGTAGAATAGCTGATGATGAAGCTACACAGCGAAGAGAAGTAGGCCTAACAGTAAACTCCCAAACACTTGAAAGAAAAATAAGTTGAGGGGAGTCAGACCTCATTGAGTAAGTTAATAAAGGAATGAATGCGGTTTGAAAACCTCACTAAAATAAAATTTTTTATGAAAATATATTATAATATAATTTTTATTCAAACCATCAGATAAACATATAATAAATCCATTTTTTTAAAAGAGAAGAAATAGATATTTAAATGTCTTTTAAAGACGTTTTAGTATAAGAATTTTGGTAGAACTTGATTTATAAATTTTTAACAGTCATATCTCTTAATCCAATATCACTGGCGGTGTCCGAGAGCAAAGCATCACCAGACCATTGACCCTAGTGATTTAATAATATTAATCCAAATTACACTGGCAATGTCCGAGAGCAAAGCATCACCAGACCTTCGGCCCCAGTATTTAATAAATAAACAAATATTATACTACTGACGGTGTCCAATAGTAAAGCATCACCAGACCTTCGGCCCCAGTAATATAATTAAATAATCACATATTTTTACTAGTGCGCACATGGTCCTAATAAAACCTATCAGGTAGCCCGTTCTACCGTGATTTATTTAAAATAAATAAATAAAACAATGAAAATTACAATAAATAATAATAAATAAATAATAAAATAAAATAAATCAACTATAAATTAAATCATGCAAAATCCTATGAATAATGCTGACTAGAATCTCATAAATTAAATTCATAAGAATTTAATATGATTTAAAATAATAATTAAAAAAATCCGACACTCAAATCAAATATTAACTTACAAGATAAAGGTGCTCCTCTGGCACGTCGTGTCCGACCTCGACTGGTAGACGTGACTGGAGGGGCTGCTAAAAGACAGAAAAGGAGATGACAATTAGGAAATAGAAACCTAACTTCTAGAATTTCTACGGAAGACTCGATTCGTACTTAGAATAAAAATTTTAGGATTGACCCGGTGTCATGTTTTACGAGAAATCTACCGAAAATTTGACAGAGTTTTCTCTGTAAAACGGACGTCCCTATACCAAAGTAGAGTCAATCCTGCAAATAAACACACTTCAAAATTCACAATGGCACAACACCTCGGGTTGGGACACCATATTACACAATTCCCAACTGAGGTTCACCAAAAAAAACAATAAGCAAATACTAAATATAATTTAGTAAATCACCAAAAATATTAAGAATTCATAATATAATCTGTTTAATTTTTTAAAAACACTAAATAAAATTATTTTCCACCATAATTTAATAAAATTTCAAATAATAATATAATATTAATAACAATTTAACTTTCCAAAAATCCAATATAAAAAAATAGACAAATTCAAACTATAACTGCCCATCTCGATTAAATATACCAAAATATTAATTAAAAACTCATTCAAGCCATAAAACAATAAATAATCTAATTTTGAATAAATTTTTCAAAAATGGTTAGTATTAATTAACTAAAATAATAAATAATTTATAAAAATTATTTTAATACCACATTTTGTCTCAAAACAATTAAAACATAGTATTTAATTATCATATCTACAAAACACACCATTTTTCCATTATATCAAAATTTATATAATATAATACTTTTCTAAAAAAATTTAGATAAATAAACAAAAATTATTTTATAACTACTAAAATTACTAACATAATACTAACACTAATTTACTCCAATAATCAACCAAAAATAGTTAATTAATCACATTAACAAAATATACATAAAACTTAAAATACCAAAATTAATTTTCATAGACTCTTAACCAAAATTGACTTCAATAACTTAGATCAATTAATAAACATACATTAATCAACCAAAATTACCCCAAATAATTAAATTAAATTTCTGCATAATTAACCAAACAATTCAGAATTAACAATATCAAAAATTAACCCAAAAACTAATTAAAATCAACTAACAAACATCTAAATCAGCTAACAACCATCTAGCCTAAAACTCACCTAAACTAAGCTGAAAACAAGTGGAAGAAGGTTGCTGATGTCCCTACTACTGCTTCATGTTACTGTTCACGCTACTGCTTCTGCACAAAACTGGACTTGCTACTGCTGCTGCTGCATCTGCTCGTGCTGCTGCTGAGATGACGATGAAGGAAGAAGGAAACAGACAGAGAAGGGACGGGTAGCTGCTGGATCAGGCGCATGAAGATAAGAAGAAAATGGCGTGAATAAGGGAAAAAAAGAAAGAAAGAACGAAATAAAGAAAGAAAGAAAGGGAAGTGAGTTGACTAAATTTTTCTTTTCTCTCAAAAATCCTAAACCACACACATAAATATGTATACATACATATATATATATATATATATATATATATATATATATATATATATATATATATATATATATATATATATATATATATATATATATAAGGTAGTTTAAATAGGATACATCCATGTGTATATATATATATGTGTGTAGTAGATAATTTAAGTATATAATAATGTCATAAATAGTGGTGCTACAAATAATTATTTAGACAATTAAAATAATAAAATATGTGCATAAGGATAAAATAATATGAAAATACTAATATTAATAGTTCCCAATGGAATTTTAAATTTAGTTCTTAAATATAATAATTTTAATATATCAATTATAACAATATAAAATAAAGATAATTTGTATTTTGAAAACCTCAATATTTATATAAATAATTTAAAATATTCGGGTTATTACACATCATCCCCTAAATATGCCCAAAAAGCACAGTGACATTCCTCATATTTTTCAAAAAAAAATTCATAAGAGCAAGCAATGTTGAACATAAGATATGTAGAATTCCACCTAGTTAGAACATCTAAATTAATGCAAATTTAGGCTCAATACCAAGTAAATCTGAAAACTCTTTAAACTTTGCCACTAACCCTTTTGATAGATGCACGTGCTTCTTTCAAACCCTCATTAACAATAACATTTAGTATGTGTGCAATGCATCTCAAATGAACATATTTGACTCTCATAATAGATGTGCCCAACTCATTAATTTTTTTTTTTTAAAAAACCCATAGCAGTGTCATTAGAAGACACATTATCAACTAAAAATATTTTTAATCCCCTAATCAAAAAGATAGTTTTCTATTGTTTTAGTAATGTACTCATCCATGTGAGATGTAATAGGAACAAATGAAATGATGTTTTTATGGAGCTTCCACTTTAAATCAATGTAATGTACAATAATGCACATGTAGTTAATTCATTAAATTAAAGTCCAAGAGTCAGTTGTTATGTTATATCTTTGACTTTAACAGTGCTTTAAAAATATTTTTTTCAAATTAAACCTCCCACCTAAATATTCATTATAACAATCTCTTGAGACTATCCATCTACTAGGTATTTTAAACTAAGGACAAGCAACAGACATAAAATATTTGAATTCCTCCCCCTCAATAAATTTGAAACTCAGTTCATCAACTATGATCATATTACATAATGCACTTCTAATTACATCCTAATCAAGCTTCTATATACTTAGGACACCTGCACAATCATTAATATCATTCTTAAAATACATAGCAGGTTACATATCAGGTTGGAGAGTTAAAAGGGTTTACCAAGTCTCTTTAGGGCAAGGGTCTTTCATGCAAGTGAGCATATAATGGCTAATGGATGATGTGTCATTTTTTTTATATCAACAGAAATAATTTTAGCACAATATATACATCTAGCATTTACCAAGTTCTCTTGCTCATTAAGGATTTTTTGAAGTGCTCCCATGACATACTTTTGCTTTTTGTGTCCTTTTTCTTTCTTTCTTGTTTTTTGAAGTAACTTAGGGCTGCTTTTAGGCCTCCTCCTCTGCAGGTTGCTTTGGTTCACCACCAGTAGCAATTTGACTACCACTAGTAGAACCTCCATTCATTTCCAGCTACATTGTATATTATATACAATAACATATTAAACACAAAATTAGAAATCAATAATAGGCATTCAGAAACTAAAAATTAAATCAAACAACAATTCAACTAAATTATGGATCAATTATATGCTTCCACATACTCAAGGCACATTCTATTTACAAATAGAAATACATAATAGAACTAGCTTCCACATTTAACAATCAATTTCGAATATCTAGATACATAAGATTAAATTAATTAATTTTCAAAATCAATTACTTAGTAATTGATTAGATCAATTTTTGAATTCAATAAGAGTAGCAAAGTAAGAGAAACATAAAACTATTTTAGAAAAAATCTTTTTGCAAACTATTTCTTAAAAAACATATTCATCTTATCAAGAGACACACCATATTTAGTCAAAAATATTAATTTTCAAAAATCAATTTTTATAAATTAATAGAGGTAGAATATTATCACAATAGCACTAAAAAAATACTAATTTTTTTAAAAAAATCAATAGAGATAGAAGATATTAATAGAAACAAAAAAAATACTAATTTTTTTAAAGAAAAATATAATATTTTTTCAAAAATCATTTTTTTAAAATAAATATACATAAGATCCATAGACAAAAATTAAAATTTATAAACATTTAATATTATCAACAATCATATTTTAAATAATAATAGGAAAGGAAATATATTACCTTTAATAATGATGTTTCAGAGGTTGATCTGACTTAAGTATTGATAAATGCTATAAAACCAACTTCAGGTTGGATCAACCAACTTTAGGCTTCCACCATTAGATCTCTACATAAGATCACAAAATACTAATATGATCCAACCATAGTTGCCATTCACCATTTAATCATGCAAAAAATAGAATAAAAAAACACAAAGAATATCAAATTTTATAAGATAAACAAACAAATACAATGTGCAATACAAAAAAAAAAATCAAAGATCTAACAAGATCTTTGCCAAAACTAGTTGATTTCTCTGAAAAGAACTTTGCATGTCGATTTCCTCACTATCAATGGGAATTTTTAAACACTAATAGTAACAAAACAACAACAAAGTGTGGTTATCAGTAATCTAGAATTTCCATAACAAACACTAAGTCAGAGTGTTCTTTATAATCAAAACATCAAGGAAACATAAGCAAAGTTGAGTCTCTAAGAGTAAAAGACTAAAGTTAATATGGTAATCAAGAGAACACAAAGAGAGAAGAGGATAAGATGAGAGCAAGGGAAGTGGTATTGGAGTGAAGAAAAGAATGATGGTGAGAGGAACTATTAGGTTTTTAGGGTTACAAAGGAAAGACTATAGAAATAAGACTCTAGAAGGGTTGAGAGAAAAATAAGGAGAGAACAACGATTAAGGTTAGAGAAATGAGGGCTTTAGAGAATAAGATGTATTTATACATGTATATTTATGGCACCCTATAAAACAATGTCATTTTATATTTACTTTTCTTTGTGTATCAACCGAATCGAAAATCGAAGACCGATTTTTCCTAACTCTTCCAATCGAACAGCATGTCACAAACTATAGTAATAGAATTGGACAAAAACTTTGGTATGGAATGGATCAATTTGTGCAGTTTGGGCGATATTTGCTCACCCCTATGTGGCCCCTCTTTCATGTGAAAAATAAAAATTATAATGGCAACCCATTATTCAATTAAAATTAAATAAACATTACTAATATATGACAGTTAAAAATTAATGTTATTATTGATAAATTATTAAAATTCATATATAGTCATCTATGTAATAATGTTAAACATTATAACTTTTTAGTATAAAAAATATTTTTAATTATCATGTCAATATATTTATTTAGATGAAATATTTTTATTAAAATTAACTAATTGAATAAAATTATGAAAGATGGCAAATGTTTAAATTTTTTTTTTTTACCAATGTATCTTTACAAGTTTAACAAATTAAAAAGGATAAATAAGATATTTTGTAGATGTATGTGAGTGGTGGGATTTAATGTACATTCTAGTGTTCCATAACCACAATATTATACTTCTCTTAAAGATATAATTGACTAATCATTTATATTAGTATCAAATATGATAGCTGCCATATGAGTAATAAGAAATAGTAAGTAAAATTTATGTGGTAGATTCCAAAGTTGTGTAAAAACACATTTCAAAAATTGAATTTGAAAATCAGGTATAAATTTTGATAGGATTAGCTTGTAAAAAAATATGAATAATAATTTATAATAATTTTAATGACAAATATCAAGTTGAAAATTTTATTTATATTCTGATAATATCACAGATATCAAGTTGAAGATTTTGTTTATATTTAATTAAATAATTATGAAAGGGCCCTAAAGGGGTGAATAGGAGCAATTTAAAATTAAGAAAGGATTAAAACTTGTTTAAGAGCTAGAGGATGATTTAAATAGCAATTAAAAATTAAGAAAGGATTAAGAATTATTTAAGAGCTAGAGGATGATTTAAGTAGCAAAGTAAGAAAAGAACTCAAGGATTAAGGAGTTCAATTTACAAATGAATCTACGTCTCCACCTATCTTATCCTAAAATTAGGATTTTCAACACTCACACCAATCTAATTAACCAAGATTGAGTTTACAAGAGTTTTGAGTATCAACTTTAACCTTTACAACACAAAGTGCTTTTCTAGGCTTAACTCTAACCCAACAATGATTTCAAGTATTTTTTAGACTTACAATTGAATGTAACTCAATAGCATTAGCTCCTTAATTCTTTTTTCAACCCAAGAAAGAAGATGAAGCAGAGAGCTAACCTAGCACACTCCCAAACACTCAATTACAATTAGATTTTATAGAATAGAAGAATGCTCAAGAGTTTTCTAAGAAATCAATAAGCTCAAACAACCTTGTCTCACTCTTTAAATGAAGTTCCAAAGCTGATATTTATTGATTAAGGATGAAAAATGGCATTGGGGATCATTTAATTTGTCTCCAACCTTCTTTATCTTTATTAATTGAGTTTATAACTTTTTGTAGAGTTTTGCTTGCTCAGGATCATGAGCACCTCCTTTAAGATCATGATGATCAAATAAACTAGCCAATGGAACTATAAAGAGCTATTAAGCCTATGTTAAGATTACCTCAGGATCATAAGTGCATGCTCATGATATGTTAAGATTACCTCAGGATTATAAGTACATGCTCATGATCATGAGTAACTGCCTCATAATCATGAGAAGGGGATCGTGAGCAGGGCAGATTCTTCAAGCTCAAGAGGCTCACTTATGGCTTGAACACTCCTGGTCTCCTTAGGATCGTGAGGGGCTACTCGGGATAATGAAGAGCCTTTGACCAGCATTGGCCATGATAATAATTAATCCTTTTTAAGTATTTTGAAGCTTCCATGTATATTGAGTTGTTTTTTTTGCTTAAAGATGCATAAATGAGGGACTATTTGAGCTTGATTCTCGTGTCTTCGAGGTTAATTTGTTTACCTTTGATTTTTGGTCTTTTAAGCTCTAATTTACACTTCAATCACTTAAAAAAAAGTCATTAGTACATAAACATTATTTTTTAAAGTTAAAACATGAATGATTATTGAATTGGCCATGCAAATGTTCAATAATCTCCCCCTTTTTTACTTTAACAAACAATTTTGAATTTCTAAATAGTAAATGCATGCATATGTTTCTCCTCCTAAATTTTCAATCTATACAATATTCATTTAGCTCGTATATAATTAAAGACACTCCCCTTTAACGTATGCACATTTATTATTGAGGTAAATGTACAACTTATGTATAGTGTATTTCAAATATAACTCCTTAAGACAATGTATTTAAGGTCTTTAAAAGGAAAATTTTAATAATCAAGGCTATTTAACCAATGCATTTGAATGAAAATTCAAGCATAATCTTGAATCAAAGTTCAACCAAGCTTGAATCAAAGTTCAACCATAGTATTTTAAAAAAATAAAATATAGTTCCATATTTTTCTCCCTTTATTGGCAAAAATTAAAAAGAAAAAGCATTAAAATAAACATAAAAGAAACTTGCATTGCATAAAAAAAGGAAAGGTACATGAAACATAAACAATATAGGTGTTAGTATATATGTGTCTTAGTGCCATTTCTCGTAATATAAATGACATTGTACTTTTTTCCCTATGGCAATATAATATTTATGTAGATAAAGTGTTTATTTATTTAAGTATTTACCCTTGAGCATAATGTTAAATGATTTTATTATTAAGTGTAAATAATATGAGTGAAAAATTCATTTAGTACATATGCTATAAAATGTTCATAGTCATTGGATTAATAAATGTGTTATATTAATCCATAAACTATCACTGCTATTTATTTTCCTTGATCAGTATATGATATCAATAATGGGAGGTAGTAAGTCTTATTCTACTTAATATGATATATTAGAATAGACATGTGGATACTCATGTGATGGGTGGATACTCACGTGATGTAAGATAAGCAATTGCGTGGAAATTCACTTTAGTTAACAATCACTATCTTAGACAAAATGGTGCATATGGTCCTTTGACTTGAGGTAATATGATCATCCACATATGGTTGATTAGAGTTTGTTATCATTTACATACATGTGCTAGCCACATATGGGTATATGGCATATGGTGGCTCTAGGCAGTTTTATATAAGGATGAGTAATCATCCAAAATGGAATTCATTACCTAGAGTGAACTAGGATAAGATCCTATGCTATCTAAGTTGTTATCAATGAATAAGTACTTGGCCAAGTCAAACTTGACTAACTCAAAAAGTGTTTCGCTGGTAAGAAATATTTATAGTAGAAGTCATATTTTACTGAGAATTGAGCTGAAGATGAGGTCATATGATTGAGGCAATTAGAGTTTGACTGACCATGACTCTAGCTGATGTTAGGATCTTTAAATGAAGGGAAATTGAGTGCATGCTAATTATGTTTTATGGTTCTTGTGAATCTATGGATAGCATTCATCTCCAATTAGGTAGTCATGACATCTATGTTGGGGGTCACTAACGACTTATGGAAACTAAATGTGATTAATTAGGAGTTTCATATTTAGCTTGAAAAGAGTTTCCAATAATATTAAAAATTAATATTATTTATTTCCATTGCCATTTGGACTTGAACCTAGTAAGTCACACAAATAAGAGTAGCACCAATAATGATATTTAGTAATTTAATTATTAATTAAAGTGTTTAATTAATTAATTAAATTAATTGAATTAGATTTTCACTTATGCGGGGATCTAATATATCCTAAAATATAATTCAAAGATTAGGACTATTAAATATTATTTTGGACTTAATTTAATATGTGATATTAAGTTTAAGGACCAAATTGATATTTGCTAATAATACTACTTTGGATATGGACCATGAGATGGGCCTTGTATATGTAGCTTAATGGATTATGGATGGGCTTGGACAATTAGGTGTATTATTCATATGGGGCTTCTTTAAGTGTTAAATAGAGCCCATAAGACTAATTAATGGATGTTGTTGAGATAGGCTCATTTAAGAGTTAAATAAGCCTAAAGCCCACTTGCTAAAGGAGGTGCCATATAAGCATGACCATGTGATGATCATGCTTACATGGTGGCCATCTAAGCATAGCTTTACATGCAATGTGATTGAATGGTTGACAACATAGAGATGTATCATCAACATGCATCTTAAGTTAATGGTCAATCTCTATATGCATAAGATAGCTTATTTTACATTTAAATTGAAAACGTAAGCACATACATGAGATTGCTTATCCTACATCCAAGCTTAAGTTGGTAGATAATCTCTACACATGCAAATTAATCTCTTATATACATACACTAAGTTACTAGAGTTTTTCTACACACTTGATACTTTACTTACCACTTACATTAGAGAGAAAGAACTAAAAGAGAAAAATAAAAGTTAAGTCTTCTTCTTCATCTTTCTTTTAAGTGTTGTAAGTGTGTGAGTGAGAAATACAAGAGTTGTGTTTCTTCATAAGTTCATTGTCATCATCCTTTGTACAAGAGTTGTGCAAGTGCAGGCTACATCTAAAAGAGGTAAGAAATCCTACATCATCCAAGCAAGGAGTGGAGCTTAAGGTTAAAGATTCTTCAAATGCTTGGAGTCATTCCAATGGCACTTATGTATTTTAATTTAGAGGCTTCACACTTGAGGAGCTAGGAGCTTGTAGATTTTCATTAACCATTTCCTAAAGCTTATTGAGCATCATACCGACATTCGTAGTTTGTAAGTGTTACTAAACTCTAGATGTAAGTCTCATGCCATGCTTTGTGTTTGGTTGTTTTATAAATCTTTTATTTATATTGTCTATGAAGCGTGTAAGTAATTAGTTGTGTAAATTCAATGTGTTGTGACCTTGGTGCTTTTGGAATGCTTGCCTTCATGGGTCACGACCCAAAACAGGGGGCCATGACTGGCGCTAGGGAACGGGAATTCTTTCGAATCTAGAACCCGTAGAAAGCCTTTAAAAATAAAATAAAAACATGCAATAATAATAATAATATAAATAAAATATTTTACAACGGAAATAAATCTCGTAAATAATAAAATAACAATCCACCGACAAATTAGATAAAACAAACTCATCTCAAATATGTAATATCTTTTAATACAAATCTCAGTTCAAATCTTTAGAATACATATCTCATACAAATATAATACATAAATCTCATAAATTGACTATAACTACTATAGTGTCTAGATTATAAAATAAAATCAAGTAAGCAGATTACATAGTAAAGCCGAGGCAGAAGAAATTCGGTGTAAGGGTCTGCTACTGAGGTCTGAAGACGAAGACTCTCCTAAAAAATAGTTAACGGAGGGGAGTTAGACCTCACTGAGTGAATTGTTATAATATATATACATGCATATCTAAATGACAATGCACACATTCAATAGTATATATAATAATATATGCAGGCAAAAACACACAGATGCAGTAAAATCATTTTATATATATATATACTGAAAATAATATCTGATTAAGAAGGATCAAATAGAACTCTAGATGATTGCAACCTCAAATAGTGTTAAACAACACTCCAGCCATATAGGCTCACTTATTCCAAAAAAATTCACTTGTTCCACTTAGACAGTAAACTGGCTCCGAGACACTAAGTCAACCGAGCTCTAGCAGTCTGACTGTCAGTGTGATTGGTCCCGAGACACTTGGTCAACTGAGCTCCAGCAATCACACTCCCAAATCACATCACACATCAAATAAGTCAATCCAATCAATATCCACAAATAGGTTAGTAATATAACCTAAATTCTATCGTCATATCGGTACGTCCTCGATCCTAGTGCTACCCACTAGGTAGCACGTTCTATTGATATCCTTCATTTAAAAATAAATTCATACATTTATAAAATAAATGATGCATGACATTAATTAAAATAACAATATAAACCATATATATAATAGAAATATACCAAAAATAAACCAAGTATATTTCGAGTATATATACTCGGATAATTTAATTCAATTATAAAATAAACCAAAAATAACCATATTTATACTTAAAAACATTTTTAGATATAAAACAAAGATAAACATGCAATAAATTCAAAATATACCAAAAATATACCTCAGCATTTATTAAATCATTTATGCATAATTCATACAATTAAAACATACATTTCTAAATCATGCAACCCTAAAACACTTATATATAAAATAATAACTCACAGTTATTGCGCTCCTCGAGATGGGTTTGACGGGCCTGGTCCACTAGACCTCGGTCTCGATGCAACTAAACAAACAAATGACAATACCAAATTAGAATAAGTCTATCGAAATTCTAGAGACTCGATCTAAAAATACCAAACACGGAATAAGAATAAGAATTCGATCAGATATCATGTTTTATGAGAATTCTATCAAAAATTTAGCAGAACCTCCCCTATAACACGGACATCTCTCTACTCAGAAAGTATAGCCGGTCCTGCAAAGAAACACACTTCGAATAAACACAATCACACAACCCCTCGGTCGGTCGGACTCCCAAACTACAACGCCACCGACCGAGGTTCACAATTCACGAAATAAACACATAACACATTTAAATTCCAAAAATATTAAAAATACCCTTTAATAATCAAAATATAGCAAATTAGAGATTTAAACGCTAAAAATAATTATTTTATCGATAAATACATAAAAACCCTAATTTTGATAAAATATTATTCAAAATCCATAATTCTCGATAAATTCATAAATATTGACCAAAATACATTTTATAACTCCAAATTACATAATTAGCCCTAAAACATATTAAAAATCATTAAAACTCATTTATTTAGAAAAATAGTATATATATATATATAATTTGAAAATAATTTTTGAAAAAAAGTTTTAATTAGTTAAAAATACTAAATAATTTGTAGAAATCATTTTTATACCTCAAATAACTATTAAAATCAGTTTAATTATATTTTTAGCCAATTTAGTGCCAAATTATCAAAATACCCCTGCTATATATAAATTCACTATAATTATTCAAAAATTCACTACAAACAGTATAATTACTCAAAAATTAATTTCTTAACATATAATTCAATAATATCAAAAAATATACTCAATTAACCAATTAATTTCAATAAAATACATAATTACCCTAATTTTCTAAAAATCATATAAACTAAATAAATTCAAAATAAATATATAAAAATCATAAAAATTACAAATAAATTTCTAAAATTCATTTTAACACCTACAAACACCATAAATCACAATTTCATAATTTAATTAATTAATTTATGAAAATTAGAAAATATTAATAAAATAATCAAAAATCAAAATAATTCCCAAAAATTCCACAAAAATTACCATATGTAGATTAAGCTAAGAGGATCAATCTTTGTGAAGGAAGTTATCTTGAATCATTAAAATTGAAGTGTAATACCCTATGTTTTAACCAAATAAAGTAACTTTATATTTAAATCTTTAATAAATACTTTTAGGTTATATTATATAAAAGATTATTTTTTCTATCTAATGGAGGTATATATATATATATACCAAAATTTACCTATATACACATATACATACACTAAAATATATATATATATATATATATATATATATATATATACACACACACATAAGGAAGTGGAAAAAAAACAGGATTAAATAGAAAAAGAAAACAAAAGCAAACCAAGAAACAAAGAAAGAAAACAAGGAAGAAACAAAAAAAAAAAAAAAAACTTCCCGAGCCTGTACCCTCTCCCCCATTGTCCCTCACCCTCCTTCTCCCTTCTTCCCTGTGCTGTTCATCCTGCCATCACCGGTGACACCACTGCAGTCGCACCAAGCTGCCAGGGGAAGTGTTGTTGCTGCCGTTCCTCATCTTCCTCCTATGTTAGCTTCGATCCAAGCTGACCCAGCACCACCCAAGCTTCCCCAACTTCCCTCATCGTCTTAGGTGTCCGTCCAAGCCAAGAGTCGCCGCTGCAACTCACCTCCAGCGCCGAAATTGGAGGTTGAAGGTGAGTTGCTCAAACTTGTTTTTAGGTTGTTGTCCGGTTGTTTTCTGGTTGCTGCTCGATTTTGAATGTTGATTTTACGTTGTTTTTGAGTGTATGTTGGATTATGCCAATAACTTGCTTCAATTTGGATTTTTAAATATTTTTCCTAATTTTTCTTAATTTACAGAATTTTTCATAATTTTTATTTATTTATTTTAATTTTTTTAGTTGATTTATTAGGTTTTATTTGGTTTAGTTAGTATAACTAAAGTGATTATAGTTAATTGTTTTAGTATATTAATTTTATGTAAGGTTTCAGAGTTTTGGTGTTAATTAGAGGTTTATGTAAATTTTAGGTATTTAGTGGGTAATTATGCTAATTTTGAAATTTATGATTAAAAATTATGAAATTTTAATAATTGAGGTTATTAGTGAATGTTATTAATTTTAAAACTCAAATTATAATATTTTTGATTTTTATAAATATTTTTGAGTTTATGCCAAATTTGATTTGTAGGTTAAATAATATTTTTGGGAGAAAATTTGTTGGTTGATTAAATGTTTTAATTATATTAGGAGGATTTATTTTGAGAAAAATAATTTTTGGGATGATTAAATAATTTTAAGGAATTATTTTTAGTATTAAAAGCACATTATGTAAATTGTGTATTTTAGGGGGGTAAAATGTAATTTTATGCTAAACACAGTTAAATATATATTTTAATTAGATTTATTAATATTTAAAGGGTTTAGACAATTTTTATAAATTAATTGGTATTTTTACCTAAGTAGTGTAAATTTTAAATATCAAATTCCCAATATATATATATATATATATATATACACATTACAATAGTTTTAATTTGGGTTATAATTATATTTTTGATGATGGAATGCAAATTTAATTATTTAATTTTGAATAATTGAGATTTTATATAATTTTATTTATTCTTTAGTATATGTGTATGTGAAATATGTATTTTTAAGAAATAAATGTTATTAATTCTCGATATTTTATTGAGTTGTGATCTCGGTCGGGGCAAAATGTAGTTTTGGGAGCCCGACTTGAGTGTGGGTGTCTGTGATTATTAGAAATGCATTTTCTATGCAGGTCTGGCTCTACCTTTGGTAGAGAGATGTCCGTTGTACAGGGGAGACTCTGCCAAAATTTTAATAGATTTTCTCATAAAACGTGATATTCGTAAAATTTTGACTGTTAGTTAGGTTATCCTGTCTGTCGAGTCTTGTTCGATCTTCCTCGAGTCAGTCTAGAATTTCATTATTTTGTTGATTGCTGATTTTGATTCCTTAGTCATGTTTTAAAAGTCGATTATTATTTTCTTTTAGAGCATTTCGGAGCAGAAGCTGTGAGGCCGAGGCAGACGTGTGGTCGTCAGCCTTCGCATTCATCCTGTAAGTCAATAGAACGATCTATATGTGTGTTTATTTAAAGAATGCATGCGCTCATATTTTTATTATATTGATTATATGATTTATTTACCTTAATGCTATTATTTAAGATTTAAACGCATTTCATTTATTTAAAAATCGATTTTGAGAAATTTTGGTAGAACGGGCTACCTGGTGAGCTTCACCATGACTATGTGCACATGGTAGAGATTGAGAGATGGATCCGATATATATATGATTAGTGAATGCTAAACTGGGACGGGTGCCTCGGTGGAAGCCTTTACTCTCAGGGACCGCCAATGGTTGTAAGGTTGATAATGGACTGGGATGGGTGCCTCGATCGATGCCTTTGCTCTCGGGGACTGCCAGTGTCATATATTTGGATTAAGTGGATGACTACAACTTGGTGCCTCGATTGATGCCTTTATTCTCGGGGACCGATAGTCTAGTTAGAATAAGTGGGCCCAGCTGGCCATTTAGATTTTGGGTTTAAGGTTCTACCGAGATTTTTTCAAAAGCTATACTTTTACATTATAAATTATTTTCACTATAAACATATATAGTTTTCAAAAAGGGTTTTTAAACCGTACAGCTTTTTTTATTGACTTACTCAGTGAGGTTTGATTCCCCTTAATTTATTTTTTTTAGGAGCTTGGGAGTTCAACCTCAGACTACCTCCACATCAGGTTTCTTCCTCACCGGCTATTTTATGTAGGTCATTGTAAGCTGTACTGTGTGTTAATCTAGGCTGTTGCAGTAGTATATGTACTAAGTATTATATGATTTAAATATATTTGTGTAATTTAATTGTGTGAACCATGCTTATGTATAAAGATTTAAATTTGATTTATAATATGAGACGTTGAAGCACATTTTATTTAAGCAGTTGAATTTGTGTATTTTGAGAAAAATCAGTTTGATAATATGTTCTGTTATTAATTAAAGTTTAAAATATGAATGGTTTTATTTTCTTTTCCTTTAGGCTTACTACAGGTTTCGGGGGCCTTATGCCTACCTATTCCCTAGTACCGGTCACGTGCCCTCGGGTTCGATCGTGACAAAGTTGGTATCAGAGCATTCGATTAATTGTTCATGTCTGTCTTTCTGTACAACTACTGCAGCTTTAGGATTGATAATTGTCTTTGAGACGTTCTTGTTTCTAATTCCGCATTGCATTAAATATTCTTACCCTATTTTGAATTCAATTTTCCTTGTCTTCTTTTCAGAATGAGACGTGTGCGTACTGACCCCGATGTTGATCCAACCATTAGACTCGATGAGCAGTCTGTGCACGATGAGGCTCCCCTTCCTACTCCACGTCGTAGGGGCAGAGGTAGAGGTAGAGGTCGAGCCAGGGTATCTGCAACTGAGATTCCTGATCAGTAGCCAGTCGAGCCTGAAGTCCCAGCTGTTGATCCCATAACTTTTGCAGCTGGACTGGCAGGGATTAATCAGGGTCTAGCAGCATTAAATCAGGTGATGGCCCTTGTACAGCAGATGCTACAGTAGAGGAACCAAGGGATGTCAGATACTAAAGCAGCCCTTCTTTACTCTCGGATCGGTAGAGTTTCATTCGACGGTATGGGCGATGCCTTAGACTTCATTAATTCGATTGAGGCACACAATAGGACGGGACATACGGATTATCAGAGGATTATGATTATGGAGTTATTGGTTCAGGCGGCTGCTCAGGACTGGTTTATGCAATCGATTCAGCCATCGATGCATGAGTTGAATTGGCCAGAGTTTAAGGATCGCTTTTTAAGATTTTTCTGTCCTCCAGCCACTAGAGATGCCTACAGGTGGCAGTTAATCCACATCACTAGAGGGGATAGATCAGTGGAGGACTATACTAGAGAGTTTAATAGGTTGTCCCGACATGCAGAGGATATCAGGAGGGACCCTTACAGAGCAGTGGAGTTGTATGTTACTGGATTGGGACCCACTTTTATTGGTATGTGTACCGAGGACCGCACCCTAGAGAGTGTGATTGAGGAGGCCCATTTGATAGAGAGGCGACATATCTGCCAGGGCACCATGGTAGATCCTTTTGTAGTCGGGGACAGTGGATATGGTGTAGCTCCCGGGCACCAGCAGCCAGCATTTCGCATCGGCAGTTCAAGTCAGCAGGCTGTGGGTAATTCTCAGTAGAGTGGTAGGAGGTCCAGGACTCACCGAGTTGGCCGACATGGGTACGTCACTAATAGGAGTAGTAGGGATCACAGATTTGGTGCAGGAGTTAGTAGCAGCAGTAGTGGGTAGAGTTCCGGGCAGAGTAGTTTTGGGTCTGGAGCTAGTGCTTGCGTGAGTTATGGACGATTTCATCAGGGCCCGTGTCATATGTTGTCGGGTGCTTGCTTTAGATGTGGGCATGTTGGACATCTTGCCAGAGCTTGTCCTCACTCCGGATACCAGCCATAATACATTCAGGGTTCGTCTTCATTAGTGGCTCAGCCCTACTATCCGATGCCTCAGCAGTATCGAGCATCCATACAGCCACAGTAGAGACCACCTCAGCCTATGAGTCAGCAGGGTTGAGGTTCAGTTGGTAGACCTAGCGATCGTGGATTTGTGCAGCCTTCGACTTCTCAACAGGTGGGTCGTGGTCAGGCTCGAGTGTTCACTTTGACACCACAGGACGCTCAGACTTCGAATGCAGTGGTAGCAGGTATTCTCTTAGTCTGTGCATGCGATGCTAGAGTGTTGTTTGATCCCGGTGCTTCACATTCCTTCATTTCTCCTATGTTCGCTTCGAGAATCTAGTGGCAGCCTTCTAGGTCGTCCTTTCCTCTATCTGTGTCGACTCCTCTTAACGACGAGTTTGAGATAGATGTCTTCTTTCCTTTGTGTCCGATGATAGTTGATGGTAGAGAACTATTGGCGGACTTAGTATTGCTTGACGTGTTGGAATTCGATGTCATTTTGGGCATGGATTGGTTGTCAAGGTATTATGCTTCGGTGAATTATAGAGAGAAAGAAGTGGTGTTCAGAATCCCAAACGAAGAAGAATTTTATTTTAAAGGTGAAAAGAGCTCCATGCCTCATAATCTCATTTCTACCATTACAGCCCAGAAGATGCTTAGAAGGGGTTGTCAGGGTTACTTGGTTGTGGTAAGAGATATTAAAAAGGAGAATATGATGATTGAGCAGGTGCCAGTGGTGTGTGAATTTCTAGATGTCTTTCCTGAAGAATTACCAGGATTACCTCCAGACAGAGAGATAGAGTTCTGTATTGATGTCATACCTGGTACGGATCCTATATCTATGCCACCCTACAGAATGGCACCAACTGAACTACAGGAGCTGAAGGAGCAATTGCAGGAGTTGCTTGATAAGGGTTTCATAAGGCCCAGTACATCACCTTGGGGTGCTCCAGTGTTATTTGTGAAGAAGAAAGATGGTAGCTTTCGACTTTGTATTGATTACAGGCAGTTGAATAAGGTCACCATCAAGAACAAGTACCCACTTTCGAGGATCGATGATCTGTTTGATCAACTTCAAGGTGCTATATACTTCTCTAAGATAGACCTGAGATCTGGGTATCACCAGTTGAGGATCAGAAGAGGTGATGAGCCCAAGACAGCCTTTCGAACAAGATATGGCCATTATGAGTTTTTAGTAATGTCCTTTGGGTTGACTAATGCCCCAGTAGCCTTTATGGACTTGATGAATCGAGTGTTCAAGCAATACTTAGACCGGTTTGTGATAGCTTTCATTGATGATATCTTGGTTTATTCCAAGAGTGAGGCTGAGCATGTGATGCATCTGAGAAGGGTACTTCAAACCTTAAGGAAGCACAGGTTGTATGCCAAATTCTCAAAGTGAAAGTTCTGGTTGTATCAAGTGGCATTTCTAGGCCACGTGGTTTCTAGAGATGGCATACAGGTGGACCCCAAGAAGATAGAGGCTATTACAGAGTGGCCAAAGCTGACTACAGTTAGAGAAGTATGGAGTTTCCTGGGTCTAGTAGGCTATTATAGAAGATTTGTGAAAGACTTCTCTAGAATTGTTGCACCTTTGACAAGGTTGACCCAGAAGAGTGCTAAGTTTGTATGGATAGACAAATGCTAAGAGCACTTTCAGTTATTGAAGGACTTGTTGACGTCGGCTCCAATTCTGACTTTGCCCTCTGGGAATGAAGGGTATACAGTGTACTATGATGCTTCCAGAGTAGGATTGGGTTGTGTGTTGATGCAAAATGGCCAAGTGATTGCTTATGCTTCGAGGCAGTTGAAGAAGCACGAGCAGAACTATCCTACTCCCGATATGGAGATGGCAGCCATGGTGTTTGCTTTAAAAATATGGAGGCATTACTTGTACGGGGTGATGTGTGAGATATACATTGATCACAAGAGCTTAAAATATATTTTCCAGCAGAGGGATTTGAATATGAGGCAGAGGAGATGGATGGAACTCCTTAAGGATTATGATTGTTCCATTTTATACCATCCAGGCAAGGCAAATGTTGTCACGGATGCCTTGAGTAGAAAATCAGCAGGCAGCATTGCCCATATTAGCACAGAGAGAAGGCCTATTATCAAGGAGTTGCATGGGTTGATTGACCAGGGTTTGCAGATGAAAGTTACCCGGAAGTGCCTTTTAGCTCAATTTACGGTATAATCAGTATACTTGGATCGGGTTAAGGCAGCTCAGAGCAGAGACCCCCAGTTACAGAGTATCATGTATGAAGTGTAACAAGGGTAGTCACGAGATTTTATGATTGACAGAGAAGGTGTATTGCAGTTGGGCACTAGGATTTGTGTGCCAGATGTTGATGACTTGAGAAAGGAGATTATGGAAGAAGCACATTTTTCTACATATAGTGTTCATCCGGGTTCTACCAAGATGTCTCATAACTTGAAGGATACATATTGGTGGGATGGAATGAAGAAGGACATTGCAGAATTTGTATCCAGGTGCTTGACTTACCAACAAGTAAAGCTTGAACATCAGAGACCCTCGGGACTGTTGCAACCCATGCCAATTCCTGAATGGAAATGGGATATGATAACTATGGATTTCATGACTAGGCTACCTCGGACTACTGGAGGTTATGACGCTATTTAGGTGATTGTTGACAGGTTAACTAAGTCAGCACACTTTCTACCTATAAAGAAGACGTACTCTACTGATAGACTGGTGAGACTTTATGTTAATAGGATTGTTTGTCTACATAGAGTACCTGTGAGCATAGTGTTAGATAGAGGAGCCACATTTACCTCAGTCTTTTGTCAAGAATTACTCAAGGCCTTGGGTACCAGATTGGATTTCAGTACGGCCTTCCACCCTCAGACAAATGGTCAGTCAGAGAGGACCATCCAGATGTTAGAAGATATGCTGAGGATGTGTGTAATGGATTTTGGAGGACAATGGGATTCACACTTGCCATTGAATGAGTTTGCTTATAATAACAGCTATCATGCTAGCATCGAGATGGCTCCGTATAAGGCACTATATGGTAGGAAGTGTAGATTACCTTTGTGTTAGGAGATTAATGAAAGGCAGTTAACAGGCCTAGAGTTGGTGCAGGTCACTTCAGAGAAAGTCCCCATTATTCAGCAGCGATTGAAGACAGCCTTTAGCAGACAGAAGAGCTACGCTGACCCTAGGAGGAAGGATGTATCCTTCATGGTTGGAGACATGGTGTTCCTGAAGGTGTCTCCAATGAAAGGAGTTATGAGATTTGGCAAGAAGGGTAAGCTAGCTCCCAGATACATTGGACCGTTTGAGATTCAGTCTAGAGTGGGTGAAGTGGCATATAGGCTGGTGTTACCACCAGAACTGTCGAGAATCCATCCTGTATTTCATGTGTCCATGCTGAGGAAATACGTCCCTGATCCATCTCACGTGTTGCAACCTCAAGTCGTAGAGCTTAGCGACGATTTGACTTACGAGGAGTAACCGGTGCGATTGTAGATCGCCAAATTCGACAGCTACGGACTAAGGAGATACCGATGGTGATGGTGCTATGGAGTAACCATTCCACAGAGGATTGCACTTGGGAAATTGAAGCAGAGATGCGAGTATCTTTCCCGTATCTCTTTCCTTCTTAGCCTTGTAATTCTTCTTTTCTTGAATTCGGGGACGAATTCATATAAGGAGGGGAGACTGTAATACCCTATGTTTTAACCAAATAAAGTAACTTTATATTTAAATCTTTAATAAATACTTTTAGGTTATATTATATAAAAGATTATTTTTTCTATCTAATGGAGGTATATATATATATATAAGGAAGTGGACCAAAAATGGGATTAAATAGCAAAAGAAAACAACAGAAAACAAAAGAAAACCAAGAAACAAAGAAAGAAAGCAAGGAAGAAACAGAAAAAAAAAAAGAACAAAAATAGAAAATTCCTGAGCCTGTACCCTCTCCCTCATCGTCCCTCACCCTCCTTCTCTCTTCTTCCCTGTGCTGTTCATCCTGCCATCACCGATGACACCATTGCCGTCGCACCAAGCTGCCAGGGGAAGTGCTGCAGCTGCCGTTCCTCATCTTCCTCCTCTGTCAGCTTCAATCCAAGCTGATCTAGCACCACCCAAGCTTCCCCAACTTCCCTCATCGTCTTAGGTGTCCATCCAAGCCAAGAGCCGCCGCTGCAACTCACCTCCGGTGCCGAAATTGAAGGTTGAAGGTGAGTTGCTCAGAGTTGTTTTTAGGTTGTTGTCCGGTTGTTTTCTGGTTGCTGCTCGATTTTGAATGTTGATTTTACGTTGTTTTTGAGTGTATGTTGGATTATGCCAATAACTTGCTTCAATTTGGATTTTTAAATATTTTTCCTAATTTTTCTTAATTTACAGAATTTTTCATAATTTTTATTTATTTATTTTAATTTGTTTTAGTTGATTTATTAGGTTTTATTTGGTTTAGTTAGTATAACTAAAGTGATTATAGTTAATTGTTTTAGTATATTAATTTTATGTAAGGTTTTAGAGTTTTAGTGTTAATTAGAGGGTTATGTAAATTTTAGGTATTTAGTGGGTAATTATGCTAATTTTGAAATTTATGATTAAAAATTATGAAATTTTAATAATTGAGGTTATTAGTGAATGTTGTTAATTTTAGAACTCAAATTATAATTTTTTTTACTTTTATACTATTTTTATAAATATTTTTGAGTTTATGCCAGATTTGATTTGTAGGTTAAATAATATTTTTGGGAGAAAATTTGTTGGTTGGTTAAATGTTTTAATTATATTAGGAGGATTTATTTTGAGAAAAATAATTTTTGGGATGATTAAATAATTTTAAGGAATTATTTTTAGTATTAAAAGCACATTATGTAAATTGTGTATTTTAGGGGGGTAAAATGTAATTTTATGCTAAACACAGTTAAATGTATATTTTAATTAGATTTATTAATATTTAAAGGGTTTAAACAATTTTTATAAATTAATTGGTATTTTTACCTAAGTAGTGTAAATTTTAAATATCAAATTCCCAATATATATATATATATATATATATATATATATATATATATATATATATATATATACACATAATACATTACAATAGTTTTAATTTGGGTTATAATTATATTTTTGATGATGGAATGCAAATTTAATTGTTTAATTTTGAATAATTGAGATTTTATATAATTTTATTTATTCTTTAGTATATGTGTATGTGAAATATTTATTTTTAAGAAATAAATGTTATTATATATAATTTTAAGAAATATAATTATATTTTTGATGATGGAATGCAAATTTAATTGTTTAATTTTGAATAATTGAGATTTTATATAATTTTATTTATTCTTTAGTATATGTGTATGTGAAATATTTATTTTTAAGAAATAAATGTTATTAATTCTCGATATTTTATTGAGTTGTGATCTCGATCGAGGAAAAATGTAGTTTTGGGAGCCCGACTTGAGTGTGGGTGTCTGTGATTATTAGAAGTGCATTTTGTATGCAGGTCTGGCTCTACCTTTGGTAGAGAGATGTCCGTTTTACAGGGGAGACTCTGTCAAAATTTCAATAGATTTTCTCATAAAACGTGATATTCGTAAAATTTCTACTGTTAGTTAGGTTATCCTGTGTGTCGAGTCTTGTCCGATCTTCCTCGAGTCAGTCTGGAATTTCATTATTTTGTTGATTGCTGATTTTGATTCCTTAGTCATGTTTTAAAAGTCGATTATTATTTTCTTTTAGAGCATTTCAGAGCAGAAGCTGTGAGGCCGAGGCAAACGCATGGTCGTCAACCTTCGCATTCATCCTGTAAGTCAATAGAACGATATGTGCATGTGTTTATTTAAAGAATGCATGTGCTCATATTTTTATTATATTGATTATATTATTTATTTACCTTAATGCTATTATTTAAGATTTAAACGCATTTCATTTATTTAAAAATCGATTTTGAGAAATTTTGGTAGAACAGGCTACCTGGTGAGCTTCACCAGGACTATATGCACATGGTAGAAATTGAGAGATGGATCCGATATATATATGATTAGTGAATGTTAAACTGGGACGGGTGCCTCGGTGGAAGTCTTTGCTCTCGGGGACCGCCAGTGATTGTATGGTTGATAATGGACTGGGATGGGTACCTCGGTCGATGCCTTTGCTCTCGGGGATCGCCAGTGCCATATATTTGGATTAAGTGAATGACTACGGCTTGGTGCCTCGGTTGACGCCTTTGCTCTCGGGGACCGGTAGTCTAGTTGGAATAAGTGGGCCCAGCTGGCCATTTATATTTTAGGTTTAGGGTTCTACCGAGATTTTTTCAAAAGCTATACTTGTACATTATAAATTATTTTCACTATAAACATATATAGTTTTCAAAAAGGGTTTTCAAACTGTACAGCTCTTTTTATTGACTTACTCAGTGAGGTCTGATTCCCCTCAATTTATTTTTTTCAGGAGCTTGGGAGTTCGACCTCAGACTACCTCCACGTCGGGTTTCTTCCTCACCGGCTATTTTCTATAGGTCATTGTAAGTTGTACTGTGTGTTAATATAGGCTGCTGCAGTAGTATATGTACTAAGGATTGTATGATTTAAATATATTTGTGTAATTTAATTGTGTGAAGCATGCTTATGTATAAAAATTTAAATTCAATTTATAATATGAGACGTTGAAGCACATTTTATTTAAGCAGTTGAATTTGTGTATTTTGAGAAAAATCAGTTTGATAATATGTTTTGTTATTAATTAAAGTTTAAAATATGAATTGTTTTATTTTCTTTTCCTTTAGGCTTACTACGGGTTTCGGGGGCCTTATGCCTACCCATTCCCTAGTGTCAGTCACGTGCCCTCGGGTTCAGGTCGTGACATGAAGCTTAAAAAATCAAAAACTCAAGTTGATCGAAATGAAAATCAAGCTCAAACCTTCACAACCACTCATTTTCTGACCAAAAGAAGTTTAGAATAAGAACCACCAAAGCTCAAGGAGTCGATGGAGACCGGCGATGTAAGAAATGGTGGCCGAAAAAGCGATCAATGGTGAAGAGCTCCACATGCTGCTACTGCGATTCTAGGCGATCCGATGGGCTTCAGGTGGCCTAACCACGTCAGAGAGGGAGAGGGAGGAAGGGGGAGGAGGTTGGCAGAGGCTGGTGGCGGCAAAGGGCGGTCCAGCGTACTGAACCGAGAGGCACAGTGAGGGTTGGGTGCGAGATGGCGTGAGGGGAGAAGAAAAAGGAGGGGCTACGATTTTGATTCAATATGTACATATACATACATAAAACTATAGTATAAAACATTATTTAACAATAAAATAAGGTATACTCAATTGAAACCACACTTTCTCTAAAATATAGATATATATATATATATAATTTTAATTTATATTATTATAATATATGATTATTATATTCAAAGTAATATACACCACACACATAAATAATAATATCTATAGACATATACATATATATAACACATACTAATTATTAAAACTATATAATATAATATAAATTTAATTAAAAAATTAAAAAAAAAATAAATCGTAATTATTTAAATGTGTATATATACATGTATATGTACGTATAGTAATACAACAATTTAAAATCGTGCATGGACTTATGCAAATTCATAAATCTGACTAATATAATTAATAATTATTTATTTAGGTTTTAATTTTTTCAAAAATAAAATTCTCAGAAAAATTTTACATAAAAATCTTAAAATAATTAAAAATAACTTTAATAGATAATAAACTATTTAAATAACCAGAAATATATATTAAAATTATTAACACTATATATCTCGATGCAGTTTAAAATTATTTAAAAACTCGGGATATTACATCATGCAAGGGTTTAGTAACACTTACAAACTCTAAATGTCGGTAGGAAGTTCAATAATTACTATCGAGCTAAAATCGATTCCGCTCATATTCCAGTGTGTGTAATCGAATCCTTCAAGTGATATTAGCACTAAAATCATGTAACTTACATGCTAAATGTTATAATAATTACAAGAGTTGTGATTATGCTTGTTGTTAGTTACAAGAGTTGTGACTAAAGATGCTTAAAAATGCAAAGTACTATTCATGGTACTATTTAAAATATTGTTCACATGTATTATTAACGTACTGTTCATGTTACTGTTCACTGTACAATAGCAAAATTTTGCATAGAAAACAATTTTTTTCTTGTTTGTTTTGCTTTGCAAATAAATGATAATATATACAAGAGTTGTATTTTATTAAATATTTTCTTATCATACATACAAGGAATGATCATGGGCTTAGTTTACATCCTCAATTTGTAATAATAATTATTTTATTATTATTATTATTATTATTATTATGTAATTAAATGTTGATTACATAGATTTAAGATGTAATATTTACCTTGGTATGCCAAGGATTGAATGTATATTGCAAGAGTTGTAATTTGGACTTGAAATGTTCAAGATGGTGGCCCATTTAACCTTTGGTGGCATGGATCAAGGCCTATAGAGATGGTGACAAAGGAGTTCATCACTTGAAGGCTTTTCTTAGGCTAGGCCCATTTGTAACATATTTTAAGAGTTAGAATAGGCTTAAGAAAGGTCCATGATCACTCCTTATTTGTGCATCCATTTTGCATGTTCTATATATATATGTGATATATATATTGTAACATGCTATATGCATATATGATATGTATATATGAATAGATGCCATGCCATGTATGTATGAATATATACAATTGAAACCAGCCAATAAGCAAAGTAAAACCTTAATAATAAAAACCTGAAAACCTTCCAAACTAAATTTAGGTCTAGGCTCTCCATTGGAGCAATAACTTGCATGTTTTTAGGCTTATGTACATAGGTTGTGGATACATAGGGGTGTACATAAGACCTAAGAAATTCATGTAGTGTTATTATTATGCATGAGATGTTATGGATGTATAGATACACTACGGGCCAAGAATGGCAAATAGGAGTACCTGAGGTTTGTAGTGTTCAAATCCATATATATCACTGATCCAATGGCATGGACCTAACTAATACTGAAGGCCAAGAATAGCACTGTGTACCCTGAGGCCCATAACATTAGGAGCTTGATTAATGGAACCTCATATGAAATGTAATGGACAAGAGTTATCTACTTAATAAGAACTATTATTCCAAGAATGGCAATGTGTACTTGAAGAATACTAGTGGCCCATTAAAAATTCCATCACCCACTAGAAATCCATCTAACAAGGGATTTCCGTTTCCTACTTTGGAAGTGTAGGATTTGCCAAGTTAGTGGGAGGCCATTATGATTAAATACCAAATCAAATGGTAAAATAACAATGTCATATCACTAATTAATCTTGTTAACTTTCATAAAAACTTTATAATATGAGATCATCAAACCCACTCGCGATCATATTTGACCAACATAAAATCATAGGCTAAGGAATTTAAAAATTGTTTTAGCTTCTAAAAAGATACTTTATGTATTAGAAGAAAGCCCACCCAGACCACTTCCCCAAAATACTTCCCAAGAGGATCAAATCACTATTAATAAATGGAAGGATGATAATATGAACCATGTTGCATCATCTGGGCTTCCATGAGCACCAAAATCCATCGACAACATGAGAAGTACAGTAGTACAAAGGAAATCCTACTTCACTTACAAAAGTTATTTGGTGAATAAAGTCGGACCACTAGATATAAGATATCTAAAAGGCTTTTTCGTGCTAAGAAAAGGGAGGGAGAGGAAGTGGGAGCCTATATGAACTCCATTATTAAATGAAGGAGGTAGAGAGTTTAGACTTCATAATGGACTTTAACCTCCAAGTGGACTTAATCCATTAATACCTTCCTAAATCTTTTAGGCACACCAATTCTAACTTCCATCTGAATAAGATAGAGTGCATTCTTGCAAAGCTTTTAAACATGCTTGTATCGACCTAAAAGGCTTTCTAAAGGTGCAAAGGGAAAGAGGTTGCACTTATTGCCAATGGGACTAAAAAGAAATGCAATAAGAAAAAGAAAGGCAAGACAAGTGTTATCAAGCCCACGGGTAGCATAGCTAAGAATAAGGGCAAGGCAATTGTAAAGGAAGAGCATGGTAAGGGAAAGTGTTTCCATTGCCAAGGTGCAGGACATTAGAAAAGGAATTGCCTTAAGTTCCTTGAGTCTCTTAAGAAAAAAGGAAAGGGAAAATAAGGAGAAAGTGAGACTTTATCTAATTTATTAGCTTCTAAATGTTCTAAGAGCTTATATAATGCATGGGTATTGGATACTGGTGCAAGTTATCACATTTTTTTTATCCTTTTAGGATCTAGCAAATGAGAGGAGGTTGACGCCTAATGAAGTGACCCTAAAGCTAGGAAATAAAGCAAGTGTTGTAGCCAAGTCTATAGTATCAAATTTAATTGATTTATATATTCATATTTTATTATTGGATGATGTATTGTATGTGCCTAATGCCTATAAAAACATTGTCTCTATTTCTAGTTTAACTAGAAAGGGTTATGAATTCCACTTTTGTAGAGATGTATGTAAGATTCATTTTGGAAATGAATTGGCTAGCATGGGTTATTTAATACATGGTTTATATTATGTTGATAATATATCCAGTAACAATGAGCCTCAAACTAATATGAGTGATGTGAATGCAATGCTAATTAAAAATGCCTTTAACTCTAAATATCTATGGCACTTAAGATTATGTCACATTATAGAGGATATGAGCACAAAGTTAGAAAGGATGGGAATCTTGAGCAATCTTGAATCCGCATCTGATCCAACTTATAGGGCTTGTCTTCAAGGGATGATGACTAGATGACAATTTGCTAAACAAATAGCAAGAGCCAAAGATGTGTTAGAGATCATACATAGTGATGTATGTGGACCATTTAGTACAATGGCTAGAGGTGGTTTCTACTAATTTATAACCTTTATAGATGATCTATCAAGGTATGGGCATTTGTTTCTTATAAAGAACAAAAATGAATCCTTTGAAAAGTTCAAGAATTTTAAAGTCAAAGTACAAAACTAAACCAAGAAAAGTATTAAAACTCTATGATCAAATTGAGGAGGTAAATACTTAAGTACCGAGTTCATTAAGTTCCTTAAGGAACATGGCATTGCGTTATAACTCACACCTCCTAGAACACCTTAATTAAATGGTGTGTCCAAGAGGCAGAATTATATTTTATTAGATAAAGTACATTATATGATGAACACCACTAATCTCCCTATATCACTTTGGGGCTATGCACTCCAAATGGCCTCATACATCCTTAATCGAGTTCTATCCAAATCCATTTCTACCACACCATATGAGATATGGAATGGTAGGGCACCAAGTATTGAACATGTTAAGATTTAAGGCTTCCCAACTTTTATTAAAAAGCTAAAATCAGACAATTTGGATGCAAAATCGATTAAAAAGAGGTTTGTTGGATATCCTAAAGAGATAGCTTAAGGTATTGCTTTTATCTTCATATTGAACAAGTTTTTATTGTAAGTAGAGATGTTATTTTCCTTGAGAAAGAGTTTTTTAAGGAAGGTGGCAAACAAAAGAAGATAATATAGATGAGGAGTCATCTAAGGAAGCCCAACAAATTGATCAAATGAATATTATTCAAGTTTAAAAGCCTATTCTAATTAAGAATGTCATCACACCAACTCCTAGAAGGTCTAGTAGGGTATCTCATCTTTCAGAGAGATACAACTTTCTTCATAATGTGCAAGAGTTGCATTTTCATGAAGAGAGCATTCATGATGATGATCCTACTACATATAAAGAAGCTATAATAAAGATTCTTCAAGATGGCTTGAGGTGATGATAACTGAAATGGATTCCATTTATGCAAACCAAGTATGGACACTTATTGATCCTCCTAAGGGTCTTTTACCTATTGGGTGTAAATGGATCTTCAAGAGAAAGATTGGTATAGACAGGAAGGTAAAGACTTATAAAGCTAGGCTTATAGCGAAAGGGTTTCACCAAAGGGAAGTGGTTGACTATGAGGAGACCTTCTCGCTAATAGCCATGCTTAAATCCATTTAGATTCTTCTTGCTATAGTCGCACACTATGATTATGAGGTTTGGCAAATGGATGTTAAGACTGCCTTTTTTAATGGCCATGTTGAGGAAGACATGTTCATGGAGCAACCCAAGGGTTTTAAATCAGAGGAAAGCTCAAAAGTATGCAAGCTTAATAGGTCGATATATGATTTAAAGAAAGCTTCAAGGAGTTGGAATCATCATTTCAATGAGGCTATCAGTTCTTATATTTTCATTAAGAATGAGGATGAGCCATATGTTTACAATAAGGTTAGTGAGAGCCAACTCACTTTGCTAGTCTTGTATATGGATGATATTCTTCTTATTGGTCATAATGTCAGTATGATGACATATTTGAAAGTATGGTTGTCTAAAACCTTCTTAATAAAAGACTTAGGGGAGGCTACTTATATTCTCAAGATTCGAGCTTATAAAGATAGATCAAAGAGAATAAATATGTTCATCCTAAAGTCTTTACTTGGAAAAGGTGTTGAAAAGATTCAACATACTTGATTCCAAAAGGGGATTGTTAAATTTTAGGCATGGTATCCACCTATCTAAGGAGATGTCACCTAAGACACTCGAGGACATGGCAAAGATGGCCAAGGTTCCTTATGCTTCAGCTAAAGGAAGCCTAATGTATGCTATGTTATGTACTTGGACAGACATTACCTATATTATTAGTATGACTAGCAGGTTTTAATCTAACCCAGGCTTGGAGCATTGGGTGGCAATTAAGGATATCCTTAAGTACTTGAGAAGGACTAAGGATTTAGTCTGAACTTATGGAGGAGGTGACTTATAACTTACAGGTTTCACAAACTTTGATTTTTAGTCAAATATAAATGATAGAAAGTCTATCTCTAAGTTTCTCTATTGTAATGGAGGTGTAGTGAGCTGGAAGAGTTCCAAGAAAAGTGTCATTACTGATTCCACTATAAAGGCCGAGTGCATAGCCACATCAAATGCTAATAAGTAAGTTGTTTGGATTTGGAAGTTCATCATCAAACTAGGAGTTATTCCTTTTATTGAGTCAGCAATTCCTCTCTTCTATGACAATAATGGAGCCATCGCTTTGGTAAAGAAATTAAAGTCTCACAAAAAATCCAAACACATAAAAAGCCGCTTTCATATTATCAGAGAACTTGTTAGAAAGGGCAATGCGCTCCTGCAAGTGGTAGCTTCAACCGATAATATGGCTGATTCACTTACTAAGGCACTCAATCAGCTATAGTTAAATCATTATCTTGAGAATATGGGTCTTAGATATTGTAGTGAATGGCACTACTACAAGTGAGAGATTTTTAGTATAGATATGCCCTAGTTCCATTTCTTGTAATATAAATGACATTGTACTTTTATCCCTATGGCAATATAATATTCATTTAGATAAAGTGTTTATTGATTTGAGTGTCTACCCTTTAGCATAATGTTAAATGAGTTTATTATCAAGTGTTGATAATATGAGTGACAAATTCATTTAGTACATATACTATAAAATATTTATAGTCATTGGATTAATAAATGGATCGTATTAATCCATAGACTATCACCTCTATCTATTTTCCTTAATCGATATATGATAGTTAGAGGTAGTCAGTCTTATTCTACTTGATATGAGATATCAAAATAGACTTGTGGATACTCATGTGATAGGTGGATCAAAAAATGATTTAAGATAAGTGATTGCGTGAAAATTCACTTTAGTTAACAATCACTGTCTTGGACATAATTGTGCATATGGTCGTTTGACCTAAGGATACACAGTCATCCACATATGGTTTATTAGAGTTTGTTATCGCTTACATACCTGTGCTAGCCACGCATGGGTATATGGTGCGTGGTGGCTCTAGTTGGTTCTATATAGGGATAAGTGATCGGCCGCGATGGAATTCATTACCTGGAGTGAACCGGGATAAGATCCTATGCTATCTAAGTTGTTATCAATGAATAAGTACCTAGCCAGGTCAAACTTAACTTACCTAAAAAGTGTTTCGATGATAGATAGTGTTTCTAATAGAAGTCATGTTTTTTTGAGAATTGAATTTAAGATGAGGTCATATGATTGACGCAATTAGAGTTTGACTGACCATGACTCTAGCCGATGTTGGGATCTTTAAATGAAGGGACATTAAGTGCATGGTAATTATGTTCTATGGTTCTTGTGGATCTACGGATATCCTTCATTTCCAATTGGGTAGTCATGACATCTATACCAAGGGTCACTCATGACTTATAGAAACTAAATATGATTAATTGGGATTTTCATATTTAGCTTGGAAAGAGTTTCCAATAACATTAAGAGTTAATATTATTTATTTCTATTGTCATTTAGACTTGAACCTAGTAAGTCACACATATAAGAGTAGCATCGATAATGATATTTATTAATTTGATTATTATTAAAGTTTTTAATTAATTAATTTAATTAATTGAATTGGATTTTTGCTTTTGCAGGGATCTAGCTTATCCCAAAATCTAATTCAAAGGTTAGGATTATTAAATGTTAATTTGGACTTAATTTTATATTTCATATTAAGTTTAAAGACCAAATTAATATTTACTAAAAATCTTATTTGGATATGGACCATGAGATGGGCCTTATATATGTAGCTTAATGGATGATGCATGGGCTTGGACAATTAGGTGTATTATTAATATGGGCCTTCTTTAAGTGTTAAATAAATCCCATAAGACTAATTAATGGATGTTGAAAAGATGGGCTCATTTAGAAGTTAAATAAGCCTAAAGCCCACTTACTAAAGGAGGTGCACATAAGCATAACCATGTGATAATCATGCTTGCATGGTGGCCACCTAAGCATAGCTTTATATGCAATGTGATTGCATGGTTGACAACATGCGGATGTGTCATAAGCATGCACCTTAAGTTAGTGGTCAATCTCTACATGCATGAGATAGCTTATTTTACACTTAAATTCAAAAAGCAAGCACATGCATGAGATTACTTATTTTACAGTCAAGCTTGAGTTAGTGGAGAATCTTTACACATGCAAATTAGTCTCTTACATACATACACTAAGTTAGTGGAGTTTCTCTACACGCTTGATACTTTACTTACCACTTACATTAGAGAGAAAGCACTAAAAAGGAGAAAATAAAAGTTGAGTCTTCTTCTTCATCTTTTTTCTAAGTGTTGTGAGTGTGTGAGTGAGAAATCCAAGAGTTGTATTTCTTCATAAGTCCCTTGTCATTATCCTTTGTACAAGATTTGTGCAAGAGAAGGCTACATACCAAGGATGCAAGAAATCCTACATCATCCAAGCAAGGAAAGGAGCTCTAGCAAGCTTTCGAGTCACTAACAAGGAGGAGCTTATGGGTAGAGATTCTTCAAAAGCTTAGAGTCATTCTAGTACCACTTATGTGTTTTAAGCTAGAGGCTTCACACCTGGGGAGCTAGGAGCTTATAGATTTGCATCAACCATTTCCTAAAGCTTATCAAGCATCCTACTGACATTTAGAGTTTGTAAGTGATAATTGCATTTTCTTAGTAAAAATTAGGCTCATTTAAAATATGATTAAATTAACATTAGTTCATTTTAAGTAAAATAGATACATAATCATGTTTTCTATCCATTTTAGAATTCTTCTAATTGATTTTATTTTATTTATAAGATTTAATAACACGACTGTGCCATAAAGAGCAAGTTGTCAAGGGTCAAAGCTCAAGCCAAAGGAAGAAGCATGGTCGTGTCTCAATTTATCATAGTTGTGTCACAAAAAGACAAAGGAAAGAAGAGCATGGGTGTGCTAAAGGAATGTATGGCCATTTTAGACCTAACACACCCATGCTACTTAAAGTAGCATGGCCGTGTCACATGTGAAATACACCTGCGTAGGAGACTAATAGGTCAGTGCTTTTGTTTTGGAGATGGTGTGTTAAAGATTCCTAATAAAATTCTAAGTGCAACCCTAATTCCTATGAGAGATATAAAATCATCATAAAGTATCATGTCAAAAAAAAAGACTATTAAATGACAGAGAGACGGAATCATTCATGAGCATAAAAAATTCAAGAAGACAGTGAAGGAGAAAAGCAATTTGAGGAGTCTATTAAATAAGGATTATAGGGTTTTCTATTTTCTGATATTGTATTTAATCATAATTGCTTTGTCTTTTAATTGTTTGCTTGTTTTCTTTATAAACATGATAGCTTAGTTTTATTTTGTACTACAGTAATATGAGTAACCTAGAGATGTATTGAATTTATATTTCTTTTCAATTATAACCTCAGTTCATGTCATGTTTATGGTTTTTATTCTTTTGCTTAATTAATAATTCAATTATTTAAGTTAGGTGTATTAAGATCGAGAGATGATTTATACCTAAAGGTTTTTAATAATCAAATTGAATTATTTTATGCTAAGTGCTTGAGACCTAGAAGAGATTAATATTTAGAGACCTAGAATATAAAAACTACTAAGTTCTAATTTGAGTAGAGATACCAATTAAGAGCTAAACTTGTATATTAACCTTAAGAGCATAAGTCTATTAAGGATTTATTGATAAGGGTTTAGAGAGGTGAGAGTCCATAAATTCTAATTCATAATTGAACTAATAAACTCACCTTATAAATACTCAAAAGAGATTTATAAGAATCATAGTGGTAACATCTTAAGCATGACTATGAATTGGGTTATAATAATTAGATTTTGAGTCAATGTTGATCTAGATGAAAAGAGAAACTCTAGTACATAGCATACATATTGATTATTTTTACTGGATTTGATTTATTTTTAATTTTTAATTCCTTTACAACCTGAAGATTGATCAGTTTAGACAAGTAAGTTAATCAAGTGAACTAGTACTTAATTTCTTCTCTATGGGAATGATACTTGGACTTACAATCCTATTCTACAACTTAACCTGTATACTTGCAGATGACCAGTAAGTGTTACTAAACTCTAGATGTAGGTCTCATGGCATGCTTTATGTTTGGTTATTTTATGAATCTTTCATTTATATTGTCTATTAAGCATTCAAGTAATTAGTTATGTAAATTCAATATATTGTGATCTTGGTGGTTTTGGAATGCTTGCCTTCATGCAAGGGTTTCACATTAGGAAAAAAATTTAAAATTTATCCTAACCGGTTTCATGTTCACACTATGCTTCTGCTCATATTCTAGTGTGTGTAATTGATTCCTTCAATAGGCATGACTAAACAACATAAACATAATTAAGAATAATAAAACTAATCGGAAGAAAAAAAAAAGAAAAATGTAGGTTCAACAAACATAAGTGCATAAGCAAACAAGCAAATAAAAAGAAACTAAGCATTATTGTCTTCATTGAGATGTTGAGGGGCTTAAGAAGAAGAGGATGGAGGAGGAACCCATTGACATTGCATATTATAGTAACAATAGAGATGATGAACATCAAACTCGAAGTGACCCATCCTTTTGTCAAACTAGCCACGATGTGTGTCCATATTGTCAAACTGATTGTTTAAGTTGGCTTCTATTAAAAACATCCTATCAAAGAAATGTCCTACCCAGGCCAATTCATCATCTTATGCTTGTTCACTCCTTAAAGAGCCTTCATTAGCTTGTGCACATTTCTTTTGAGGAGGAGGAGGAGGCATAAAGGTAGGATCCTGAGTGTCTTAGGCATCCAAATCATGAAATTAGTCAATGTCTTCAAAGACTTGATCAAGTTCTTCATCAGATTGAGCCACCTTTTCATTTATTACTCTCTTAAATTTCTTTGAATTTTTTATGAATGTAAAGTCAAAGGGGTGGTGTTGGGTTTCATGATTCAAAACACAATGAAAAATTAAAACAAAATTATTCATAAACTCGAAATAGGATCCAGGAAATTCAATTAACCAATTGATTTTGGGTTTCCAAAAATCTTACCACAAATGTGAAAAAAGGTAAGATTGCTAGAAGGAAGAGAGGGGTTTACTTTAATGACACCCTACCTTGAGCTTTTAATGTTCTTGGTCAAGTTGAGACGTCTCCAAAAGGCCATGTCCTTTATAAGTACCCACATAAACAGCCTCCAATCAAAATGAGTGTGTGTTCTAGCACTCCTTTTCTCAAAAGTCTCACTTTTAATTCTATGGTTTTCTTTTCTTAAATTGCAAAATGAATTCTCAATAGTAGAATAAAAAGTGTATGTGAAACCCCATAGAATATTATATATTTATAGACTTCTGAATTGAGGTTTCACTTACCAAAATGTTTTTGGTATATTTAGCATCTTCCTATTTTGGTTTTAATTCAAATTCCAAAATAAAAACCATTTCTTATTTAATTAAGATAACAATTACCTTTAATAAATTATATATATATATATATATATATATATATATATATATATATAAAATTTATGACTACATAAATTATAAGAAAATCTAAGCTTGTTTTGGGCTTATTCTAAGTGTGTGACCCTATAGGTTCACATAACATTAGTAGTAGGTATAAAATCCCAATTTAGGCCTACTAGTCATAAGTGGCCTCTACCAAGACATTATGACTACCCTAGTTATATGAAGGTCGATAATTCAATATAACCTAATTTACAATGAATATTGTAGTCCTTTTGTCACATGTTATCTTGATTGATCATAAGGCATTGTTATATCATCTTTATGCAATTCAACCATATTATGTCTTGATTCTAAGTAGATTGAGAATGATAACTCTTTTGTAATTTATTCTAGCATGGCCATGCACTTTCTTTAGTCTATCTTATCAAGGAGCCCATAGATATCTTACTCAGATTAAATAAAGGACAAACTCCTTATTAATTACTCATATTCCTCACATAACTCATTTCATATCTAACAACAATTTATTTCATCATCCTATTAAAGACAATGTTAGAATGTGTCAAAATACAAAATAATTATAGAAAACCATGGTGATTTTAAGATCAAAGAACAAAAAATATTATTGTGATGAGAATTACTTATGATAATTATCTATGTAGTATTCTTATGGTGGGTCATTCTAGTACATCATTTCTAAAACAAGTACCTATGGGTTGACTTAATACCTCATATTTATTATTAATAAAACATAATCATCAGTCAACACCATACTAGCCTTAATTCATTATTATTTGAATAATAATGAATGATTATGGATAATTACTAATAGAATTCATATTTAACCTTAGGGTTTTAGTATCAAGTCACATATTTGATGACCTTAGGAAGAATTGACTATTTAAGTAATTATTATAACAAAATAATAATAATGAAAATGCCTATTTATTAATAAAAATGATAAAATCAAAACATGGTCATACATGATTGACCTAGTACAAATCACTGACAAGTAGAAGGAAAGGAGCCAAGGTTACATAGATTGATTCGAAAGTGATTTGCAATTTTAGTGATAAACACTCCAATACATAAGTTTCCAGAGGCACTATCACTAAGGAGCCAAAAACGTCATTGAAACAACCTTCCAAGTTCAACTTGAATGCCATCCACCATACAATGATTAAGGAAAAGGTCATCAAAAGATTTGGCTTCATGAGTTTGACCACTATCATTGATATAGTAAGCAAGGAATCTTTAGATGTACTAAAGAGCCTTGGAAGGGAGGGAGGAAGATTTGGTCACACCCACTTGAAAAGCAATGGGTAGAAGTTTGTAATGTTGAACCCAAAAGTTGTGAGGTGACCAAATATTTTTTGTTTGATGTAGACCCTTTTAAGTAAAGCCAAAGGTGCTATCAAAATCTTGTGCAATAAGAAACCTTTCTCAACTCCCCAACCTAAACCTCATGCTATTCAATGGATTTTGAGCATCAACTTCATGTGTTCTAAGGCAAAATGTGGAAAGAAATTCAAACACAAGTTGAGGCTAAGTAGGAAGAGGGTCAAAAGCAAGATTGTATAGACCAACCTTTTTTAGAAGTTTTTTGACTTCATCAAAGTATCTGAGTTCTTAAAGGCCCTCTTTAGATAAGAACCTTAATGAAATTAAGGACTTTTAAGAAAAAATATTGACTTCTAAAATGAATTTGTTCATTAGTGTAAGAGATGGGAGGAATTCTTTTAGTTTGTTCTTTGAGTGCTCTCTTAAGTGTGGAAGAAGATTAAGGAGGAGGCTCTTATCTAATGCTCTTCTTGAGGGTCCATTGGTGAGTGAGATGTGAAGAAAGGAGGGAAGAAGGTGATGGTGAGAAAAGGAACAGATGTAATTGATGAAGGGAGTGAGTAAAGAGAGGATTAGAAGGAGAAAGGAATGAAGTAATAGGAAAAGGGAGTGAAAAAGTGAGTTTTTATAGTAATTTTGATTATTGTTCACCATTTGATGGGGTAAAATAAACTGATGGAATTATATGGACGTTGGGGAAGATGAAGAGTTATAACTCTTTAATTAAATAGTGAAAACGATCACTTTTGACCTATCAGAGTGCAACTCACGATCATGAGTAACGATCATGATGGCCACAGGAAGTGATATAGCCAATGTCATAAATAGATGCTTTTAAAGGCAATTGTTGTGACTAAATTAGCCCATGGCCCTTGAACTTTTTAAAAAAATTCAATTAGGTCCATAAAATGTGACAATTTAGTCCTTATGGACTAAATTAACATAAATTAAGAAGTGATTAAAGATCAATTAGAAACTAAATCATATGAAACAAAGTTGGCCATGCAAAAGTGAAATTTTAGGGATAATTTTATTTTTGATAATTTTAGATAATTAATTAATTGAGTTAATTTCAATAATTAATCTAAAATTAGAAAAAATGAAAGTTAAATAGAAAATAACATAGGGGTTTAAAACAAATAATTTCAAACGGAGCATTTAGGCAAGATAATTTTAAAAAAATCCCATATAGGCAAAGTAGGTAATTTGAAAGCAATTCACATATAGGCAATTGATGAATATCTCAACTATAAAAATCAAAGAGATAAACATTACAAAAGAAAATTAACAAAAACAAAAAAACAAAAAAAAATATTCAATATCCTAAAAACCAAGAATAATGATAAATAACCATTTTAATGCCCATGTGTAGTTAAGCTTAAAAAAACTAATTTATTATCACTAACACTTCAACATAAGAGATTGCATGTAAGTAAATACTCATATAAAGGGGCACAAAAGGGATGCAATTTACATAGAAAAGCATACAATGACTTTAGGCACTTGATTAAACATTGTTTACAAGTGATTAAGTGCATAGAGGAGCTTAGAAATGCATTAAGCTAACCTAACACCATCCAACATGCTCAATTCATATTTTGTAAAGTTCAACCTCTTTTTATTTAGAGGTTTAGTAAATATATCAGCTAATTGATTATTGGTGTCCATAAATTCAAGAACAATGTTACCATTTTACAAAAGATCATGCATGAAATAATGCCAAATGTCTATATATTTGGTTCTTGAGTGTTGAATGGGTTTTTTACTAAGGTTAATAGCATTTGTCTTATCACATTTAATTGGAATGTGATCAATTTTAATGTCAATTTTAATGTCAATTAGTTATTATTTTTGCTATAATACTTGTGAGCAATAATAACTTGCCACCATATATTTGGCTTCGGTGGTGGACAATGCAATTGAGACTTGCTTTTTTACTAAACCAAAAGACTAAGTAACTTCTTAAAAATTGGCAAGTTTTGAAAGTGCTCTTCCTATCTTGAAAGCCACTGGTAAAGTCGGCATTTGAATTGCTAACTAAATCAAATGAAAGACTCTTAGGGTACCAAAGTCCTAAATGCATAATGCCAATAAGATATTTAAGAATTATTTTAATAGCATTCAAATGAGACTCTTTTGGACTTAATTAAAACCTAGCACATAAGTGTGTACCAAACATTATGTTTGATCTACTTATGGTTAAATAAAGAAGAGATCTGATCATACCTCTCTAGTGCTTTTCATCAATCAGTTTCCTATAAGTTTGGTAGTAGTGCACATAAGGGTTTTGCTAGCTTTGGCTCCTTCCATACCAAATGTTTTAAGAATATCTCTAGTATACTTTGCTTGGTTGATGAAAATCCCCTTAAAATTCTTGATTTAAAGTCCAAGGAAGAACTTGAGCTCACCCATCATACTCATCTCAAATTCTCTTTACATTAACTTTAAAAACTCTTTACACAAGAAATGAATAGTAGCACCAAAGATAATCCCATTTATATAGCTTTGTGCAATAAGAAAATCATTATTGTATTTTTTTATAAAAAGAGTTATTTCTACCTTTCCTTTAGAAAATCCTTTTACTATCATAAAGGTACTTAATCTCTCACATCAAGCTTTAAGAGCTTGCTTTCATCTATAAAATGCTTTGGTGAGTTTAAAAACATGATTTGTAAATTTAAAGTTCTCAAAACCTGGAGGTTGCTCAACATACACCTCTTCCTAAATAAAGCCACTTAAAAATGCACTTTTAACATCCATTTCAAAAAGTTTAAAGTCCATAAATGAGGCATATGCAAGTAGCATACGAATTGCTTTTAACCTTGCAATTGAGGCAAAGGTTTCATTATAATCAACACCTTCTTCTTGATTATAACCTTTGGCTACTAACCTAGCCTTATTTTTAGTAATGATGCCTTATTCATTTAGCTTATTTTTACACACCCATTTAGTACCAATAATAGGATAGTTCTTAAGTCTTGGAACTATATTCTTAGGTCTTAGAACTAAGTTCCATACCATGTTTCTCTTAAATTGATTAAGTTCTTCTTGCATAGTAAGAACCCAAAACTCATCCTCCTAAACCTCACTAGTGGACTAAGGTTCAATTTGAGAAAGAAAAGATAAATTAATAAGAGGTCTAAGATGAGATCTAGTGGTTACCCTTTTGGATGTGTCACATATTATGAGCTCTTTAGAATGATGCTTCTTGAATTGTCAATCCTTAGGTAGCTCCTCCTTCAAGGTAAGTTGAGGAACATCTCCTTGCTCTTCCTTGCTTGGAGCTTCTAGTTCTAAGGCTTGCTAGTATCATTTTCTTGAAGGTTCATCTCCAAAAAGTAATCTACAACATCATCAACATAAGCAAGATCCTTTCTTGGATCAAATGGGTTAGATTCATCAAATACTACGTGCATGGACTACTCTAATACTAGAGTTCTCTTATTAAAGACTTTATAAGCTTTGCTAGCAATGGAATACCCTAAAGATGTGTCTTCATGGACTTTATAATCAAATTTTCCAAGGTTATCCTTGGTGTTCAATATGAAGTATTTGCACCCAAATACTCTTTGATATAAGATCTTGAATTTCCTATTATTCCAAAGTGCATAAGAAGTTGTATTTAAACATAGGTCTTTTGAAAACTCTATTTGAAATGTAGCAAGCGGTATTAATGGCTTCCGCCCAAAAATATAATGGCAAGCTATATTTGTGGAGCATAGTTCTAGCCATATTAACTAAGGTTATATTCTTCCTTTCAACTACCGTATTTTTTAGGAGTTCTAGGAGAGGAAAAGTTATGAAAAATACCATTTTCATTACAATAATTATTGAAAAATTCATTTTTAAATTCAGTTTTATGATCACTTCTTATAAATGAAATACAAAAACATTTTTCTTTTTAAACTCTTTTGTGAAACTTTGAAAAGCTTCAAAAGCATCATTTTTGTGAGCTACAAAACTAAGCGAAGTAAATCTAGAGTAGCCATCAATAAGCACAAATGCATATTGTATTCCATCTAAGCTAGCTGCCCTAGCAGGACCAGATAAATTCATATGAATTAATTATAAAGGTTTAAAGATGGTCACTCTTAAATGGTAACTTAGTTTGTTTCCCCTTTTGATAAGCATCACAAGTCTTGTCCTTAGTGAACTTGAGTTAGGGTAAACCATCCATAAGTTCACATTTATTAAGATGATCAAGTTTAAAATTATCATGTCTTAACCTTCTATGCCATGTCCATGTATCATATGACATAGCTATCAAACATTTAAGTTCTTTATTATCTACTTTTTTTAGATCAATAACATATATATTATCCACTCTTTCACTACTAATAATCACATTGTCATCATCAAGACTACTAACAAAATAATGTTTTTTGGGTAAAAGGTGACTTTATTCTGCATGTTACACAATTGACTAACAAAACAAGTTATGCTTTAAACCATCAACTAAAAGCACATGATGAATATATAAGGTTTTAAAATTTTCTATATTCCAATTCCAATAATCTTCTCTTTAGCATTATATCCAAAGGTCATATTGCCTCATTCTCCTGCTTCAAGGGAGGTAAATTTTTCTTTGTCTCTAATCATGTGCCTTGAGCATCTACTATCAAGGTATCATTGAATATTTTTTCTTGGTGGACTTAAGTCACACCTATAATCAAGAAATTCAAACACTCTTTTGAACCTAAACCTTAGTTGGTCTAGGTTGGTAAGTCTCAAAGTAACCCAAGGGCAATAATTATAAGTGTAACCTTCTATAGAAGCATACATTGCTAGTGTGACCTTGGGTCATGCAATTGAAGCATCTGACATGAGTAAACCTATTTTGTCTTTATGCATAATAATATTTCATGTTAATGTATTTTATATTTTTCTTATGAGTTTGATATCTTCTAAATTGTGCATGAAAGTTTTGAGGATACATCCTAAATTGCTTATGAAGTGTAAAGTGTGTGTGAGAGACATGCATCTAAAAGTTTAAATGTGATGTGATTATAATGCATGCTTTAAGGTTTTACTTTTAGTGTACATGTAAGTATGTATAGGTTCAGGTCTTCTGACATGAGTCTTGGATTTATAAGCATTAGGAGAATGAGTCCTTTTTTACTCTTCATTAGCTCTAAGTGATTTAGGCTTCATAGTGTTTGTGACTTGAGCCTTATCACTCACTTAGATGAAGAAAAAGAAGAGTGATCTTTAGGTTTAACAAATATGGTTTGACTTGATAATAAGGATGGTGCTCCATTAAAGTACCCTAAACCATAAGTATTTCTATAAAATCTTTATTAATCTAAAAGATTATTTAGGGTATCCTTTCCCTTTTATAACTTTGAAATTGAGGATTTTAAATCCAATTTTTCTTATAAAAGCTTCTCATTTTAATGTTTAGCTTTCTGAAGTTCATTTTTCAAAAGAGATGAATTTTTAAATCATTTGCAATTTGTTCACTTGATAAAGCAAATTTTTACAAAATCATCTTTCAAATTTTCAAAGTCTTTAGACATTTTTAAAAGCTCTTGCTTATAATGCTTCTTCTTTAAAAGAAGATTTTTGCATTTAAGCATAAGCTTGCTCACAATATAGCTCTCATCATCATCATCATCATCATCACAAATATTCTTAAAGCTAACATGTTCATCACAAGAAGAATGAGAAGTATAAAGTACCTCATGATTGTCCTCAAGTGCCATAAAGTAAAGGTTGGTAACTTCTTATTTTTCCTTTTCCTTCTTTGAATCGGATAAGTCATCCCAAGTAGCTTTGAATGCCTTGTTATTTTCCTTTGCTCCCTTACTCTTGAATTTCAACTTAAGGCACTTATTTCTTTTGTGACCTGATTTCTTACATTAATAGCAAGTGACTTCTTTGCTTTTCTTCTCTTCATTCTACTTATTATCCCATTCCCTTGAGAAATTCTTTCTCCTCAATAGTTTCTTAAAGCTTCTAGTGATCATTGCAATCTTATCTTAAAGCTCCTTACTAGAATCAATAAGGTTTTTATCATCACTTGCATCTTGAAAAGCTTTCAAGGTTATTCCTTTCTTATTTTCATCTTTCTTTTCTTTTTAATCTTCTCTTTAATCTTCCTTTTGCTTCATGGTAAGCTCATAAGTCAACAAATTCCTAATAAGGATATCAATCAAAAGCTTGGATAAATCATGTGCATCCTCAATAGAGGTCACCCTTGATTCTCAATCCTTCTTACATAGGATTCTTAGAATTTTGGTGTCAATCTCCTCCTTTGAGTAATTTTTTCTCAACTTCTTTAGAGTTATAAGAAGAGCATTGAGCCGATTGGTCATTTCAGTAATTGACTCTTGTGGTTTCATCTTAAAGAGTTCATACTCATAGACATAGAGTTGAACTTTCTTACTCATTACTTACACATTTTCTTCATAATGATTTTCAAGAGTCTCCTATATCTTCTTTATGGATTGACAATGTTGAACCTTGCTTCCTTCATCTTTAGACATTAAAGTAAGTAAAGTAGTCATGGCCTTTTTGTTCTTATGATTCTCATCTTTTACTCTTGAGTCCATTGACTTCTATTAATGATGTTAAAATTTTATGGTTCTATATTGTTAAAATTTTAACTATATATATATATATATTGGTTCTATATTGTCAATTTTAATTATAATTAAGATCATAGTCCTATAGATTATCCAAAACAAAAAAAGATAACAGTCCTATATCGGACTCTAATAAAGAATATTAGAAGTAACAGTCTCATAATGGTCTCATTCCAATAATTGAAAAATTAATTTGTGGTTTAATATAATCACTAAGGGGAGTGCATTTTTCTTCAAGATGGATAAGGAAAAACTTTCCTAACGCAATTGAAGAATAAACAAAAAAAAAAAAGGTAAATTACAAAGCAAAATGATGACCTTTACTGCTTTTTGTACTTTCAATGTATTTTTTAAATTTTAATAATGTCATTTATTAATTTTTAAATTTTTACAATTTCAGTTGAAAATTTGATAAGATTTTACTGACATAGTTATTAGAAAAATCTAAGTCGATTTATGTAAACACTACATTAATACACATCATTTTGACTATTTACAAAAATATACATGATCTTTAATATTTTTTTCAATTTAAACACAACCTACTAATTTTGACAAATTGACAAATAATTTTCTTATTTTTATTTAATTTATACTTTTTAATTGGTGCATTTAAAGCAAGTATTTAAGTAATAAGAATTCAAAATTAAATATAAATTTATTGCTTAATTTAATGTAATGAACATTTAATTGATTCATTCAAATTGACATATACTTATTTTTGTTAGTTTGAGTTAACATTACATTTTGAAAATAATTTGATTTAAAATTTTTAAATATTTATATTATAATAAAATTGCAAATAAATATATCTTTTAAAATTTTACTATTTATTCATTTAAAATATATATAGTAATACGGTTATTAGTTAAAATTTAAAATTAATTAATTACTATAAATTTCTCAATAAAAAACAATTAAGATTTGATTACAACAAAAACGTATATATCATTCATTATGTATAATTTGATTTGCTTAATATGTAAATCAATTTAAGTAATAAAATACAGTTTGATTATATTAGAATAACTAAACACATTTCAAATTGAATGTATCAATTAAATGTTCATTGCATAAAAAATAAGCAATAAAATTTATATTTTACATGTCATTACTTAAACATTTACTTCACATATATCAACTGAAAAATACGAATCAAATAAAAAAAAGAAAATTATGTACTAATTTATCAAAATTACTATGCCATGTTTGAATTCCAAAAAAGTCAAAGGTGTTTTTGTGTCTTGCAAGTACTCAAAATGATTTATCTTGACGTGAAGCTTCCATAGATCAATTTAAATTTTTTTAATTGTCATGTCAACATCGGTATATGAAATGGTAAAAATAAAAAAGTTTGTAAATAATATTATTAAAATTAAAAAGAATATTGAAATTATAAAAAGTACTAAAGGTAATAAATTTTTTTGTAATTTGCCCAAAAAATATTACTATTTTGGTAAAAATTTTATCCTTGAATGGTTATCAATTAAGATTTACTATCATTATTTATTAAATGAAATATTTGAATTCATTTATTAAAAATAAACTAATTGTTTTAGTGAGAGGTAGTTAAATGATAACTTTTCTCTAAATATATATTAATTAATTAAGTACATGATTTGAATTTTGCTATCGCGATTTAAAAAAAGGAAAGCAATCCCTATTATATAGTTCATTAATTTTAAAGTTATATAATTTCTCTATTTATCATTAAAAAAAATGTTAACATTATATAATCTTTCTATTATAATAATAATAATAATAATAATTGTAAATTTTTAAATTTTTTTCATTGAATATTTTAATAAATCCTCTACGTTTTATGGTTGTTCAGTTCTATCTAATTTTATTAATTTTACCAATTTTAATTTATAATTATTTGTTATAACAATAGAGGTTTGCCAGTGAGCCGATATCCTAATGGGAGTTCCAGTAAACTCACCCTACTATGTTTGTGTTGTTCCAATCTGCTTTTTGGATTTAGAAATGGTGAATGACTGAATTTAGAGATGATGGTAAATTCTCATGAAAAATGGTTTAATAATTAAATTTGTAAACGTTTGTTTAAATATAAAATTCCAATTATACAGTTATATATATATATATATATATATATGGTCTTATATGACATTAGTATATTAATAATTATAATATTCACCTTTATATTAATAAAACAATTGATGTTGAACTTCTTGAACAACAGAGCTTTTTTTTTAATAAGTTTACATTTATAATTTTTTTTGTAGGCTATTTATCAATAAATATATTAAAATATAAATAAATAATTTATTGATAATATATTCTATTGATATTAGGTTTAGATGTTCGGTACATGGACGCGAGGCTTATTTGCTCGGAATCTCAGTACTACAGAAGCGGCTTGAGGGTGTCAGCTTCAGTCACTGGACTTAGATGCTCGGATACCCGAAATGGGCTAGAAGTGTAGCTTGGATGCTTTCCGAGTAGCTTGATGAAGGAGCCCAGTCGAGATGTGGGTGGGCTAACACATGGCGGTGTCGCTTCAACTCCTAGGGATTCCAAATTTAAATCGCATGAGTTATGCATCATTTTGTGTGTCAGTAAACAAAACGTTTCTGTTGTCATTGTCGTGACTCCTCGTTCAAAGGGTTTATTTTTCCCAAAAGGCCCCTGATGACCTAGGGAGAAACGAAGCAATGATGAGGGCAGTTAATGGCGTGTTTCCATATCCTTCCGTGTCTTTATAAGTATTGTTGCGCTTGTCGATTGGTGTATTTTGCTTTTTTTTTTGTTTTTGCCTTTGTCACGTTTTTATTGCCGCTGTTGTTTTCCTTTCGGCTTGCCGTGATTTTTGCTTATGGCAACCGGGTGATCTTTTGTCTTTTCTTCTTCTTTTTCTTGCTTCTGTTGTTATACATTTTCCTTCTTCATTATGGCACCAAGGGAACAAGTTAGTTCTTACCTTTTTGTTTTAAATGTAGATGATGAGTTATTGGGGTGGTACCGGAGGCGGTTATGTATCCCCACCAATTATGCCCATCACACCATAGATAGGAATTTTAGGGCCCATACCCACCTACTAGGGCTATGTAAATTAGTGGTGTATTTTGACCAACTAGAGGGGGGTTTAAAATTTCCTTTAGATCCCTTTGTGAAGAGATTTTTGAATAGGAATAACATAGCGCCTAGTCAGCTCCATCCGAATAGCTATAGGATTCTAACCAAGTTCATCCAACTGATGCATGAAGATGGGAAAGAACCCAATTTAAATGTTTTCTGATACCAGTATAGGCTGACTAGAAAGAAAGGAGAACTAATGTTTTCCCTGTCGGCTGTGCCTAACCACAGCCTCTTCATAAAGCTTTCGGATCTCCATAAGAAGTGGAGACACCATTTTTTTATTATAGAGCATCAGTCGGACTTCATGGATGTCCGGCAGATGTGGTCTGACGAGTGCCATAGGGTGAAGTGACCTATGAGACTTTCCAATAATGATGCAGAGATGGTTTTGTTGTTGCATCTCGACAGGCTTGCTGAAGCTCGAACGGCGGAGGATGTGTTCAGGAGATACCTATGGAGAGTTTGTCTGAGTCGTGTTCACTCACCTAGTACGTTTGTGTTACTTAAAACTATATTTCTGAATTGATCTATTTTTCCAACTGTAGATGGCTAACTTTTTTGCTTTTGCGGGAAAAATTTCATTATTTGACCAGCCAGCTGCTCTGGAGGAAGTGCAAGTATCTCCTTCCCCAGAACTCGAAGCTCCTGCGATTCCTAAAGTGGTATTTATTGATCCCAAAGGTAAAACGGTGGTGGAGTTAAGAAAGCCGGAATGGGTAGGTCAGAGAAAAAAGCGGTTGATTGAGCCAGAGTCAGACACGGAGAGGCTTGATGAGGAAATTTATGTCCAATGCCCAAGGTTATCTGGGTATCTAGATATGAGGGGTTGGATACTAAAGCGGATGAAGCTCCTGAGTGTCTCTAATAGCCAAGTGAGGGATCAATACGTTGAATCACTAAGGCTACCCGAGGATATGCAGCGCTGGTCCGATGAGGGCCCAGAGGGTTTGCTCGATTCTATGATTGGCCAGTCATTAGAAGTAAGTTAGCTCTGCTACTGATGTTGTTATCATATATGCTTCTTATTGACGTGAACTTTTTGTTATTGACAGATGACTCAAGCTTTTCTACTGGCAAAGGATCAGGACTTTTATCTAAAGAGCTAGTACAGTATAAAGGAGACAGAGGTGTATAGCCATCGATTTTGAGAAAAAGTTGGATGGCGCAAAGGCAACATTAGAGCTCTACCAGAAAAAGTATGTTGAGGCGAAGTCCGAGGCTAAGGCAAGTCAAAAGAAATTTTTCGAGTTGGAACATAGCCAAGGCCAGCTGACAAGGAGGATCGAAGAGCAAGACCTTCAAATTGCTGAGCTCGAGAGAAAGCTAAATGAGCTCGAGAAATCCCGAGCAAGTGACAAAAAGTCATACCAAGGCAAGGTAGGGGGATTTCTTAAGGCCTACATGGCTGAATGTAAGAGGGTCCTGCTTGCTCAGGACTCGGAATTGGACCTAGGGGTGTTAGATCAAATAACACCGACAGACCTTACCAACCTTGCTACTGAAAAGGACGATCGTCAAAAGGCTAGTGCTGCTCCTGCGAGGGATACTGTGGAGGTTACTATTGCTACTGAGTCTATGGCGCATCCAGATGTTGTTGATGAGGGTTCCCCTTCTGTTTCTGGGCCTAGGGGTCCGGATGTACATATAGTAGAATAGATATTCTTTTTTTTTTATAACTGATCTCTTGTAAAGGCATTTTTATTAAAGAAGAGATACTTTATTAAATCATGTGCTGAATACAACTTATTGATAATATTTTCTGAGAGAATCTGAGTTCTAAAATCGTGATAGTTCTTTGCCTCCTCTCTCTTATAGCATGTATGCTCCCTTGGTTGTGCTTGCCGAGATTTGGTATGGACCTTCCCAGTTTGGACCTAACTTGTCGGTTCTTGAGTTGCCTTTGCCAATATCTGCACTTTTGAGTACCCAATCTCCTAACTTGAATTGTCTTGGATGATGCCATTGATGATGATACCGTGTCACCTTTTATCAATGTGCTTCAGTTGTGGCTGCTGCTTATTCTCTCCATTCCTCTAGTAGGTCCAGACATATTCAGGCATCAATGTTATTGATGGTATGATTGAGATTTTGGCTTACTCGGTAATTTGGTGAATCAATTTCCATTGGTATTACTGCGTCCATGCCATAGGTTAGCCTGAATAGTGTCTCTTCGGTGGATAATCTAGGAGTGGTTCTATAGGCCCAGATTGCATTATTGAGCTCTTCGACCCAATTTCCCTTTTTCTCGTCAAGTCTTTTCTTTAATCCTTGCATGATAATTCTATTGGTGACTTCCGTTTGTCCGTTTGTTTGCTGGTGGGCTACCGAGGTGAAGTGAAGCTTTATTCCAAGGTCCGAACAAAAGTCTCTAAACTTTTTATTATCGAACTATTTGTCACTGTCCATAATTAAAGTGTGGGGGATGTTGAACCTGCAAATGATCTCCTTCTAGAAGAAGTGTTGTATCTGAGCTTCTGTGATGGTTGGGATTGCCTTTACTTCTACCCACTTAATGAAATGATCAATAGCCAAAATTAAGAACTTTTTCTGTGAAGTGGAGGGCAGGAAGGGACCTAGGATGTCCATCCCCCACATGGCGAATGGCTAAGGGCTACCGATAAGATCCAGGGGGTAGGAAGGCTTGTGGTTGAGTCGAGCATAGTATTGGCACTGGTGAAATGCTTGTGTTAGCTACTGGGCATCATTAGACATGGTAGGCCAATAATATCCTTAAAGTAGTGCTTTTCAAGTTAGTGCATAATGGGATTCGTGCCTTCCGTAAATTCCTTCTTGGATCTGTCGGAGGATGTAATTTCCTTCCTCTGGTGAGACGCACTTAGACCATGGGTGTGAAAGGGATTTTCAGTTGAGCTCCCCTTGATGGATGGAATAGTGGGCTGCCTTAGTTTTTAGCTTTCGAGCCTATAGCTTGTCTTCAAGGAGGATTCCATGTTCCAGGAATAGGATTATCGATTGCATCCATTCTGAGACTACCTGTGTCTCTAAAACTTCAAGGTCTTTAGTGCTAGGATTGGTTAATGACTCGGTGAAATTCATATCCCAAAATGCTTGACTATCTTCAGCTACAGACTCGGCTAGGAAGTCGGCCTAAGTGTTTTCTTCCCTGGGTATCTAGATGATCTCCCATCGGCCCCCATCTCAATCAATGTATTGCAAGAGCTGCTTGGCTTTGTCCACATACTTGGTAATGCAGGTGTCTTTGACTTGGAATGTTTTGCTAACTTAGTTGACCACCAGCTGGGAGTCTAAGTGTATGATGAGGTGTTCAGCCCTGACTTTAGTGGCTAACTTCAGGCCTATGATGAGTGCTTCATACTCGACAGCATTGTTGGTTGTGTTATACTCGATTCGGACTGCATATCGGATGTAAACCTTTTGTGCTTCCTTGAGGATTATTTCGATGCCAGAGCCTTAAACTGAGGATGCTCCATCAATATAGAGCTTGCATTCCGATGCTTTGGTCAAGGCAATGTCTTTTGAAGCCATTTCTTGCACGAAATCTGCTAATACCTGGGCTTTCATCTGTTGGCAGGGTTTATAGTCAATGTTGAATTTGCCAAGTAATACCAACCACCACACTAGCCTGCCCGAGGTCTTCAGTCTTTGTAAGATTTTTCGTAGTGGGAAATGGAATCGAACGATATTATGGTGAGCTTAGAAGTAATGTCAGACCTTTCAAGAGGTATGGACCACGGCTATGGCTAGCTTGTCCAATATGGGATACTGAATTTCAAATCCTCAGAGCATTTTACTGATATAATAAAGTGGGCTTTGCTAGCTTCTTTCTTCTCTTACCAGTACTGAGGCGATGCATTCTCAGCCTATAGGAAGGTATAAGCATAATGTTTCATCTAGGACGGGCCGGCTGAATAGGGGTGGTGAGGATAAGAATTAATGTGTTCGAATGCTGCTTGGTAGTCAACGGACCACTCAAACTTCCCATAATTTTTACGAGCTCAAAATAATGGTAGACATCATATGTCCAAGCATGAAATAAAATGCCCTAATGCGGTGATTCTGCCATTTAATTTTTGTACCTCATGGATATTTTTTGGTGCTTCCATGTGGAGTATGGCTTCCATTTTTTTGGATTGGCTTCAATGCCCTACTGAGATATCATGAATCCCAAGAATTTGCCTGCTCGAACTCCGAAAATGCATTTTTTTGGATTCAACTTGATCCTGGATTTGCTTAATAGCCGAAGAACCTGGTCTATATCTGCTGGGTGTTGTTCTGAATGCTTGCTTTTAATAATAATGTCGTCTACATATACTTCTATGCTCGTGCCAATCTGGTCTTGGAGGACTTGGTTTATCATTCTTTGATATGTGGCTCTAGAGTTTTTCAGTCCAAAGAGCATCACCTTGTAGCAATACAAGCCTTCATGGGTGATGAAGGACGTCTTATCCTAGTCCTCTTCTTTCATCAGGATCTGGTGATAACCTTATGCTGCATCAACAAAACTATATAATCCATGACCAGCGGTGGAGTCAACGAGCTGGTCGATCGTGGGCAATGGGTAACTGTCTCTGGGGCATGCTCAATTGAGGTAAGTGTAGTCTACACACATTCTGTATTTCCCATTTGCTTTTTTAATAAGTACCACATTGGCTACCCATTCTAAGTGAGTAACTTCTTTGATAAACCCGACTACTAATAGCTTCATTGCAATTATTCTCTGCCTTTTATATGCAAAGGTTCTTTTTTTCTATGCTACTGGCTTGGCTCCCGGTCTAATATTTAGACAATGATAAGCAACTTCTGGGTCCATGCCAATGATTTTGAATGCTTGTGAAGCAAACTCCTCTGAGTGTCTGTAAGGACTTCCCTTATTTCTTCTCTGATGTTCTGATTGAGTTCGTTGCCAATTTTCATGGTCTTCCCTTCCGTGATTTATAAGGTCTCTGTTGACCATTTGCATTATCAAACTCCTAATTTTGGACTTTGACAAAAAAATTTTATACTAATAATTTCAATTAAGTGTGTAGGGAATTATATACCAAACATATACCAAGCATATACACTTTTGGATGAATAGTGACTTTTTCGGGCTGATTGAACCTCTGAGATTGAAGAAGGCTTTTGATAAATTTAGAGCTCTTAAATGAGAAAATAATCTTCTTCACTTTTTAAGTAGACATCTTAAGCTTTCTAAATTGTACTTTCTTATTAAAATTCAAGTTCATTTGGGTATGAAAACCTTCAATTGAAGTCAACATATGCATTTTGCATTTTAGTTTGCACAGCTCTTGGTATTTCAATAACATCTAGAGATAAAGATGTCTAATTTATATGATCCAAAGTTATATAGAAATATAAGAAAATTATCTACAACTTTTATGAAGAACATTTTAGCTGAATCAATCGTCTTCAGTCCCGTTCATGAGAATATTTTGAAGTGGTCACAAGCTATCCTTCAATGGAGCCTTTGAAGCACGTTTTGCCAAAAATTGGCAGTACCCCTCACGAGCACTCCTCACGAGCTGTTGGCTCATGACCTACTCATGAGCAGACCCCTAACAGCATTCCAACATGAATTTTTGAATGCAACAGCTATAATTTCACCCCTCACGAGCACTGTTCACTCGTGAGGCACTCGTGAGCAACCTTTAAGCTGCCAAAAGTCTAAAAATTCAATTCTAAATGTTGGAGACATGATTAATATATTCAAAAACTACATTTTTTAGTGTTTTTCTATATAAACACAACTTATAATTCAATTAAAAGGTTAAGAAAACTTGTTTATCATTCATCATTTTCTTAAACATTTAATTAAGCTCTAGAACATTCTTTTAAACAAATTCTTTGTGTATAACTCTTGTGAGAGTTGGTGAGTGATTAGAATAGACATTCTTATTCTTCTATTTTCTGGTTTAGAAAATAGGAAGTGAGATTATATTCTAAAGGAATTGGTTTAAGTGTTTAGCCATTAAAACACTTGGGAATTTGGTTTTTTGAGTGAGCCTTGAAAACTTAAGATTGTAAAGTTGTAAGAGTGAGCCATAAAACTCTTGTGTATTCTTAATCTTATGAATAAGATTATGGGTGATTAAAAAATCCTAACTTAGGGATAAGTTAGGTGGAGATGTAGGATTATTGTTGAATCCGAACTCCTTAAATATTTGTGTTCTTCATTCTTCCTTCTCAACTCTTACTCAATCCTTGCAAAGAATTCCTTTAATTTCCTATTCTTATTCGATAGTCCTATTCACCCCCTTCTAGGACTCTTTTAGTATTCATGTTTTCTACTGGTTGTGGATCGGTGTCTTGCTTCTCAACTTCCTATGCTTTTGAAGGAAAAGCCTCTGCCTAAGGCTTCATGGCCATCTGGTAACACTGTCTGGCCATATGCTGATCTCCTTAAATGGTAAGGGTTCCATTCTTGACTGGAAATTTCATAGTTAAGAGCTAGATACTGGTGACTGCATCTGCTTCATAAAGTGTCGGCCATCCTATAATCCCATTATACGCCAGTGGTATATCCACCACGTTGAATACTGCTCGGATGACTTTTGTTTCTTCATCGTCTTGATTTTTAAATTCTAGGCTTAGTTCGACAATTCCCATTGGTTGTACAGTTCCTCCATAGAAACTCATGATGGGGTTCTGGATGGCCTTCAATTTAGTGACAGAGCCGCCCATTGCCTTGTACGCATTCCAGGACAATGCGTTGATAGCACTTCCATTGTCCACCAATAAAATTTTTACCAGATACTTGTTTATACATACAGTTATTACCAGGGCATCACAATGGGGGTGGTGAACATGCGAATCATCTTTCAAATTGAACACAATATCGCTTCTCTTGGGTACTAGTTTTTCTCCTCTACTTCGCTTTAACCTTTTCTTAGTGTTTTCTCCCCTGATGATCATGTTAATTGTGCCAATCAGCTCCCTCTGGGTTTTCTTTGCTTCTGGCCTGTCATGCTCCTAGTTTTTGGAGATTCCGCTTCTTCTCAGTACATCTGTGAAATTATTGATTTTTTCCCTCTGCACCAATTTTTCTATGGCATTCTTTACCTCTCTATAACCTTCCGTGTCATGCCCATATTCCTAGTGATACTGGCAATATTGTCCCCTATCTTGGGTAGATCTTCGTCTTGGGATTATTCTCTTAGCTGGGGTGATTTCAACTCCATTTTTTTACCCACATGAGGATTTTGGATCGAGAGGTGTTCAAGGGTGTGTATCTGTCCGCTTCCCTATAAAATCTTTCTGCTAAATTTCTAAAATTTTTTTTGGGAAGCTTGCTCGTCTGTGTTTGGTTCGTTCATCCTTGATCGATGGCTTCTCTTCCTCCCGTCGCATCCTTTTATCCTCATCCATTTTTATCATCCTGACTGCCATTGCCTCTGCAAAGGTACTCGGTTCTTTGGTCATTATTTTATCTTTAAGCCTGTTAAGTCTAGTGCCATTTTTCAAAGCTTCTATGGCAACTTCATCGACAAGATGCTCAAATTGCGTAGCTATTTTATTGAAATGGTCAAGATAACTTCGTAAAGATTTATCAACTTCTTATCGGTACATCCGAAGATCGTTGATGTTTTTAGCCGAGGGAATATTGATGATGAATCTGATATGAAATTGTTCCGCCAGATCCTTGAAAGAAGTGACAAAATTCTCCAAGAGTCGATGAAACCACTTTTGAGCATTCTTTATGAGTGTGCTTGGAAAAACTCTACACATAATTCCATCATTTACATTCTAGAGCAGCATATTTGTTCAGAACACCGATATATGGCTGATAAGGTCTCCCGTCCTATCATACTGATCAAGCGACGGGATTCTGAACTTAGTAGGGATCTCCGTCTAAATTATTCTTCTGATAAATAGAGTTCTGCTATCCATAACGCATTTTTCTTCGTTTCTTGGTTTGGTTCGGGCTTTGTATATTACTTCTTTAACCTTCTAAGCTATCTTCGAATCATCAAGAGCCAAAATTATTGAACTACACTCCCCTTCTGGTGCTTTATCTTTTCCCATGCTCATCCTTAGGGCCTGTCGAGGTGTTGTGTTATCATCATTTTGAGCCGATTTAGAATGCCCACTCTATATTATAGCGTTTAGCTATTGTTACATTAAAGCTATCTATGCCTGGATATTTTTTAACATGACTTCCTTGCTAGTTTGGTCGAGGCTGAGTGTTTGGTTTACAGTGTTTAAATTTACTGTGGTTATTACTGGTGTCTCCGTTAAACTTGGAAAGGGTATGGAAGGTATTGAGCGATGGTGTTGTAAAGGAGCATAATATGGGAGGTCTGTGCCCAAGTATGGGTATCTTGGGGTGTTGTTGGGGAGTGGAGGTGTATGTCTGGATGAAGCTCTGGTATGCTGAAAAGTGGCTGGAAGCACTATTGTTGGGAGAGGGTTTGAGAGGTCGGTCGAAGGGATAGGTGCGGAAGTGTTAGTGCCGGCTTCAGGAGTTAAGGCTAATGGTGGGCTGGAAGCCATAATGAATACATCTTTAGCTTAGCAGGTAAATGAATGGCTTTTCCCAAGGAGTTTCCACAGACGGCGCCACTTGATAATTGGTTTCCAAAACTCTTGGGCTTGGTATCCTTCAATCCATGAACAGAAGGCAAGGTGAGAGGTGGGGAGAGTCCCCACAAACACTCTGATGCCTAAGTCAGAGAACAAAAGTAGGAAGAATATAAGATAGCTATAATATGTGAGAATGAGATGCCCCTTTGTGAGGGATATGAGGTTCTATATATAGCAATACTTAAACCTGGGAGTAGTCGGATTCCTTGTAAGATAGTGAATCATAATCTTGGTAGGAGAGTGTTCCTTCTTTGCTTAGAATTCCTCTTCAGGGTAGTCCTTATCTCAGACAGATTCTGCTTTCTTCCTAATCCAAGTGTCTCTGTTCAGGAGATAAGGAGCCCTTAACTAGGCAGGAACATATTAGACAGTATCATGTATAAAGTGTTTTAGTTACAAAAAAAATACTAAATAAATATGGTAAATATTTTATTTTTAATAATTTGACACATTAGTTTTTAGAGTGAATACTCAAATATTAAAATAAACGCTTATCAAATTTTAAACATAATGACTTTAGAGCTCAGAATTTAATATATACTAATTATGAATCCGCGTACTGCGTGAACTTTAAATAATATACATATTTTAATATATTTATTAATTTTAATAAATTTAAAATTTAGAAAGTTATTATAACAATTGTGTTTAATAAATTTTTTATTAAAAGTATATATATATATATATATATATATATATATATATATATATATATATATATATATATATATATAATTGGAGATATAAAATAAAAACTAATTGATAAGTTACACATTTTTACTTAGTTAAATAAAAAGAATAATATGTTTTTAATTTAATAAAAGAAATTTGAGTAGTATTAAAACATGTATAATAATATTTTAATTAAAAAATAATTCTAAAAAACTATAATAAATATTTTATTTTTAATAAAAAATAATTTTTAAAAATTTAACACATTTTAGAATGAATATTTAAATATGAAAATAGATATTTGTCGAATTTTTTATTTAATAACTTTGAAGTTTAGCATTTAATATATATATATATATATAAAGTTCAGCATAATATATATTTATATTAATTGATATCTTTTTTTTTTTTTTGTTTACATGAATTAAAAACGTTAAGAAAGGTATGAAAAATTTAGTAATCCAGACAGAAATTATTGCAATGATTACATTTTTCTGTCTTAAAACTAAGATATACTAAAAAATTCAAATCAATTACTTAGCTTAAATCGCATCTTAATTAGTTCACATGTATTGCCAAATTCAAGAATCTTAATTTAAATTGAAAGATGAAGATTTTTGCACTTCATCCATTACTTTTTATAGTTTATTTTTTTTTTTTTAGAATTATAAATTATATAATTATCATATGTTAAAAAATTTAATTTTTTATTAATTACAATTACTAAACTACTATTTCTTTCATTTTCCTTCTAAATTTATTGTTTGATGTTTAACATTTTAAAAACTACTTATAATTGAGTTTTGTTTTTTAAAATTTAATATAGTCAATTAATTTTGTTTATAAGTATTTTTTAACTTTTAACTTATCTTAATTGTAAGATTTGCACCAATTCTAGTAAATAACAAATATTTGATTTTTATGAAGAGTTTTTTAAATATTATATGCAAAAAATTTTATTTTTTTTGTTTTTATCATTATTTTTTAAAAAATAATTTTAAAATAAAATTATGTGATTAAAAATCATTATAAAAATTCAATAATAATTCATCATATAAAAAGTATTCATAAATTCAATGGATAGTGCTAAAATCATTTTACATATAATTTAGATAAAATATATCCCATCAAATATTCTAATTAAATTATACTATGAAAAGTCTATTTGATAAAAAAAATAAAGCACTTACATTTATATTATTAATATGTTATAACACTTGTCTTAAAAATTAAAATTACAACAATTTCTTATATGATGAATTTTCATTAAATTTTTATAATATATGTTTTTAATCATGTAATTTGATATATATATATATATATAACAAGAAAAATAAAAATAAAATAATGTGCATATGATATTAAAAAATTGTTCATAAAAAGTGAAAAAAAAAAAATTTTGTTTAATAATTGGTGCAAGTTTTATAATTGTCTAAATAAATTAAAATGTAATTAAGTGCTTATAAAAAAATAATTGACCATGCTAAGTTTTTTAATGGAAAAAAAAATGATGTAAGCTCAAGTACAAGTAGTTTTATAATTTTAAACATTAAATAGTAAATTTAGATAAAAATTAAAAAGAATATAGTTTAAGAGTAGTAGTTAATGAAAAAATAAACATTCTAAATAAAACGATAATTATGTAATATGAAATTTCAAAAAAATAATAATAATAATACAGAAATAAATGGATGGAGTCCAAAAATCCCACCCTAAATTGAAAAAAATAGTTAGAATATAAACCTCACTCTAATGTATACTTTATTTCTAATGTTTCATACGAACGTCTAGCAAATGTAAGATATCACTTGCCTGTTGCCTAACAGCTTATGGAGCCTAAGAATTAAATCAACTTCATCTGGTGCAAAATCCCCTCTTTTGATATTGGGTTTAAGATAGCTCAACCACCTCAGTATACAACTTTTCCTGGATCTATTCAGCCCTGAGTTCACAAGAAAACGTTATCAATTCCTTTTTAATTCTCCATATGAAATGCTTTTGCTGACACCTAGTTGATACGATGCACTACTTACGCTAATGAAAAGAGGCAAATTAAGAAATTAATATCATAGATGCATGTCGGTAATTTTGACATTTGGTAGTTATAAGAATTTTAATTGTTATATAGTCAAATTGGGTGAACGCTATAAATGAAGCAAAACTCTCACAATGTAAAATTCAAACTCGAGATCTTATTTACATTATATTTGATTTAATTCTATTAAAAATTTTATTTTATTTCTAAATTAATTTCAAATAAAATTTATTTTCAAATAAATTATTATTAATAAAGTGTATTTGGTTCAAATAAATAGTTCATGAAATTTATTTCATATTTTATTATATTGAATTTGGTATAAATTTAGAATTCAAGTTAAATTTTAATTTTAGTTCAAAATACCCTTTTAAATAGATTTTTTTTACTTCTTTTTTAATTTCATATTACATCATTGAAGTGTAATTAATATTTTAAAATTTTTTAATTATTTGTTTTTAATTATATTTTAAAATTTTAATGTTACAATTTATAAATTTTTAATCGAAACTTCATTAAAATAAAATCACAATTATATGAATTATCTAAAGCAAACAAAACATTAACAAAATAAAAAATAAAACAACCTTTTACTTTATTAAAGAAAAATGATTGATTAATTAAATTACCAATTTCATTCTCCGTCAATCTGCTTAAAATCATAGTCTTGTTTGTTTATATAGCAATTAAATGGCAAGCTACCGAAACAGCTCAAAGAACATAAATTATTCCTCGAAGAACACATATGGTCAAAATATCAAGAAATTGATGATCTTTAAACCTTAGCTCCTGAGTTTATGGATCACTTTTGTATAGAGAGGTCCATACAGCAGATAACAAATACACAAAAATCAGCGATAAAAATAAAACAAAAAGAATCATCAAGAAAACAAAAACATAATCAATTTCAAGAATGGGACAGGCGCAACATTTTTCATGGGAGTCAAAGAGAGTTTTTTTTTTTTTTTAATATGACAATGATAAAAAAAAAATGGAAAGATATTTTTGAAAAAAAAAATAATGAGGGGTATTTAAGTTATTTGGAAATATAGATTAAAAAGTTACATAATTTATTTTAAAATTCCAACCATTTTATCAGAATTTGATGTAGTTATAATCAATTTCACAAATTTAAAAGTTGAATTTTCAATGTATTCTACAAGTCAGAGAAGTGTTTATGGCTGAAAAGTGTATCATTCATTAAGTGTGATATTGTAAAAAAAATACATGAGGGAATACAACTGATGATAAGAAAAGAATAATAAACTAACTAGATATAGCATGTGAGCTGTAGAATACAACTAATAATGAGCTATAACATACATGTTAAACAGAGTAGCATACACAGTAAACAGAGTAATTACAACATGGTTAATACGCCCCCCCAAGCTGAAGGTGGGTAGGCAATCAACCAAAGCTTGTCAACATGGAGCTGCTAGCGGTTTCGTTAACAAGTCCGCAAGCTAATCTAAGGAGAACAGTAGCGAAATTGACAATTGTTTATCAAGAACCTAATTCCGAACAAAGTGATAATCCACTTCGACATGTTGTGTACATGCATGAAATAAAGGATTAGATGAAAGAAATACCGTACCGTTATTATTGCACTATATGTGTGGTGAAGCATGTAATAGAACACCAAGCTCCCGAAGAAAACATCGAAGCCATTTCAGTTCAACACTGATGTCTACCACGGCTTTAAACTCAAACTCAATAGAGGAGCGAGCAACCATTTTTTGCTTGTGAGAATTCCATGCAATGAGATTTTAACCAAGAAAGATGAAGTAGCCTCTTGTGGAACATCGGTCATCCAGACAACCTGCTCAATCCACATCACTAAAGCTAATTAAATAGGGAGATTTGACATATTTGAACAGTATACTATAATGAATGGTGCCTTTAATATAATGTAAGATGCATTTTAGAGCTTTGTAATGCACATTCGTAGGCTTATGCATGAACTGACACATTTTGTTTACTAAATATGTGAGATCTAGACGAGTCAGAGTGGCATATTGTAGACTTCCATATATCATTCTATATTTGGTTGCTTTATCGAATGATAATAAGGTGCCTTACTTCTTGGAAAGAGTACTCGAGAGCATAGAATTGGGGCACGGTTTGGAGTTTTCCATGCATGTATTATGGAGAAGATCTTGAAGATAAGACTACTTAGATAGTAAAACACCATTAGAGGAGTAGCGAACTTGAACTCCAAGAAAGTAGTGTAAACATCCCAAGTCACAAAGAGCAAAGGCACCCGCTAGCTTGTCTAGAAGATGTTGAAGATGAACTTTATTATTTCCTATGACAATAACATCATCTACATAGACTAGGAGAAAACATTGGTTAGCTCCATGATTATATATAAACAATGAAGGATCAACACTGGAATTATTAAAACCAATGAAAATTAAAAAGATGTTGAATTTATGATACCAAGCACGAGGTGCTTGCTTGAGTCCATATAAGGATTTGTGGAGCTTGTAAACATAGTTAGAATAATGTTTATCCATGAAAAGCTGTGGTTGCACCATATAAACAGTTTCTTGTAATTCTCCATTAAGAAAAGCATTACTAACATCCAACTGCCATAAAGTCCATCCTCTTAAAATTGCCACAGAGAGAATTATGCTAATAGTTTAAGGTTTTACTACTGGACTGAATGTCTTCAAGTAGTCAATGCCATATTTATGCATATACCCATGTGCCCCTAAGCGAGCTTTGAGTCTATCAATAGGGCCATGGATTTTTTTTTAATTTTATAAATCCATTTATTTCCAACGACATTACTTGAGGAGGGAGGTGGAACAAAGACTCCATGTATTGTTTCAGCGTAAAGCTTACATTTCATTAGTCATAGCTTGTCTCCATGCTAGGTTTTTTTGTGCTTGAGAGTAAGAAGTGGGTTCAATGAGATGGTTATCTATGAATGTGGTTAGGTAAGCATATGGTTTACGAGTTTAGGTAGATCAGCGGAGTTACATGGGATGTGTACATTTTGGTGGTTCCAACAATTGAGTTTGTGTGGACTTTATGGGATGAAGGTCAACAAAAAGATCAATTCCATTAGAGTTATAAATGGGAGGTTACAGGAAGATGGATAAGGCAGAGGCAATAGATAGACTAGAGGATGAGGAAGCTATAATGTGATCTGATTTAGGTGGAGTAGATAAGGGAGAAGAAGTAGTGGAGATAGAGTTGGGATGAGACAAGGAGTTTGTGTTTGAGAAGGACTGCATACCTTAAAGAACTAGCAGACTTCGCAACTGGTGTGTTACTTGTAGCCATGGAGAGGATGGCATGAGTGGACTGGTCATATTGATAAAAAACTGTGACACTTAATTAAATAGGAATGTGTGTTCATCAAATTCAACATGGTGTGCCACATAAATTTTTCTTATGTCTCTATCAAAACATCTATAGCCTAAATGATGTGGAGAATATCCTAAAAAAAATGTATTGTTTAGACCAAAAAGAGAATTTATGTTTATTAAAAGGCCTTAACAAAGGATATATTCTACACCCAAATATCCTAAGAAAAGAGTAATTAGGTTTTTGTTGTACAATATTTGATAAGTTATTTTGTTAGCAAGAGAACTAGATGGTAGTTGATTGATTAAAAAAATAGATGTTTCAAAAGCCATTTCCAAAAATTTAAAAGGTATACCACTTTGACCAAGTAGAGCAAGGCCAATGTCAACTATATTTTGGGTTTTACATTATGTAGTGCCATTTTTCTCATGTGTGTGTGGGCATGCAAATTTATGATGAATACCAGTTTCTTGAAAATACTTATGAAGAGGATGATATTCAGCTTCCCAATCAGAATTAAGGTTTTAATTTTGGAGTTAAATTGTTTTTCCACAAGTGATTGAAATCTTTTGAAAACAACAGGTACATCATTCTTGCATTTAATAGGATAAAACCAAGTGAACAATGAATGGTCATCAATAAAAATTATAAAATATTTAAAACCAGACAAAGAAGGCAATGGAGCAGGATCCCATACATTGAAATGAATTAATTATAATGGTGCATTACTACGATGATGAGTTAAATGTAAAATAGTGTGATGAAGTTTTCCTAGACAATAGGCTTCACATTTTTATGGCATCATTTTATCAGACAAACATGGTAATTGAAAATTTTTAATCAAATGCCGGACTGTTGAAAAATTAGGGTGACTGAGTCGTGCATGCCAATCCCCCAAGGTAGCAAGATACACCTCAGCTTTCATGAGATTGGGTGATGGTAAGATGTTGTAAACACCCAATTCGAGATGATGGAGTATGAATGCAACAGAGGACTCCAATGATAAAAATATTATAAATAGATCTTCAACACTTAAAGTTTGAAACCTCAAAAAGTCTAAATGCATTTTCAAAAGAACTTAATTGGTTTTTAAGGACTTAATTATAATGCTTTCTTTAAAGACCTAATTGAAAACGTTTAATTTCTTTCAAAGGTCTTTTTGTAATTAAAAGTAAAAAAAAAGATATCAAAATTCTGTAATTCTAATTAGAATTACATAAAATTGATTAGAAATATATAATTTCGATCAAAATTATGTAATTCCAATCAGAATTATATAATCTCAATCGGAATTAAAAGTGTTTCGTCTGTATTTTTATTTTTCAATAAATAAAAAATTTTGTTTTTTGAATTTTGATTGGTTAAATAATATGATAAATCCTTTTTCTAGGATTTATCTAAATTTTTCAGGAAATTAAAAGTCCTTTTTAAACCAAAACTCTATCACTGTAAAGGGAGGAAGTCATAGTATGATACGTTTTTTAGCTAGGGTTTTCTAGATAAACCTGGCTCAATTCTCTTGGAAGGAGACTTCTTCCTGGACTTCTCTTTTTCCTTTTATGCTATTTTTAAATAATATTTTCTTGAAAGGTATTGTTCTTTGAACAAGAAGCAATGGACTTGTGGGAATAAAAATCAAGCATTGGAGATCTATTCTAAAAAAGCAATGGTGATTTATACCACTCTGAGGAGCAAATCAATACTGCATCCATACAATCATCTCCTCTCCTACCCTTCTTTGTTTTTTTATTTGATTATCTTGGTTCTATTTAATTTTAACTTTATTTAATTTTTATTGTTATTTTGTTTAATCACTAATCATTGTTAATTTTTGTGTTTGTGTTGGTGATAATGGAGAGAGTTACATGACTAATTCACTTAAAGAACAAAATCCATGAAGATCCATGGATGCCATGGATTGAATTTTGTAGTTAAGTATAGTTTCTAGGGTTTATTTATTTATTTATTATTATTATTTTGGTTGTTTTATTTTGTATTTCTATTTATTTTTTTTGAGGGGGTTGTGTTAATCGTTATTTTGTATTATTTTCAATAGATCATTGTAATAGCCCCAGTAGTGGGAATAGTGGAATCATGTTTGTGTGTTTATTTTAATTAATTGGGTAGTAAGATTAGGATTTTAATTGGGTGATTAATTAAAGTTAATGGCTATAAAGATAATTAGGGTTTTTAATTAAAATTGAATTAGATTTAAGTGGATAGAATTAGCATTGCTTGTTAATTATTTTATTTATTAATAATTTATTGTTTAAGGTCACTTTAACTAAATTAGATTTTTTAGAAGAAATAAATTTAATTGATTGTTTGATCTTTTATTTGATTGTTTTGATTATTTTTTTTATGTTTTTAGGCTTGTTTATTTATTTTTATGTGTTTTGAGCCCCAAACACATGTTAAGCTCTAACTCATTTAATTAATTTTATGTTTAGGTAGTTTTTTTTCTTTTTTGCCCATCTTTTAATTAGCCCATTTCATTTAATAGGTTATTAATTAATTAAGTCTAGATTTTAATTAAAATGCATCTTTAGGCCCATAATTAACTATATTTAGTTTAGAAATAGCTTAGGCCCATTTAGTTAATTAGATATAGGCCCACTTTGGTTTAATTTAATTAATTTAGACTTAGCACATTAAATTTAAGCATTTTCTATAACTTGTAGATTTAAGATCACCTTAGAATTAAAACATGTAGAATTAGGCCCATTAATTTAAATACTTCATAATTTGTAGATTTAGGCCTATTTTTAGAATTTAAATAAATAGACTTAGGTTCACTTAATTAAAATTAAATAGGAATTAAACTCATTAGTCTTTAGGGTCATTTGTAAATTAAAACATGTAGATTTAGCTCATTTAATTAAAATCAATATAGATTAGACTAACTTAGGGATTGTGAACTTAAATGAATCATTGTTTACATGTATTTTTCATGACTAGTTTGTCTGGGGTTAATTGTTTAAATAAGGATTTATATGAAATTACATGTGAATAGAGGAGAAGATAGTAATTTATAAAGTAATTCTAAATGAACATGAGATTGAAAGAAGTTAGTATTCCATATCTATAATCTCATGGTTGTGGTACTAGTTTTCTTTTAGAGAATCGAGTACCACCATTCTCGATTTGTTCCAGTTGCTACCCTAGGTGCCGACTCATCATCTCCATGCTATTTCTTTATGATAGTGGTTAGTGTGTTCTTTAGAGCCATGAGCTTAAACAGTGTCAAGGTTGCTAAAATCTTGGGCGCACACTAAACCCTACTATCTACCATGGTGACTCCACTAAAGATAAGAGATATTAATTCTACTTGTATTCTTTAAAATTATTTTATTAATTATTATTTTATTATTGCATTCATTCTGCATTTCCCTATTAATCAATGGCATTGGTTTATGGTTCCATGATTCCACTAGCTTCATGGGATTATAAATTGGCTACCATCACTCTTAGCCTTAACTCGATTGAAGAGAGATTATCGAGCTTATCTTACTAGAGTCTGTAACCTAAGTCTTAAAGGGGGATAGTCTTCTCTCGAGTTTACAAAGGATGTCGGGCCTCTCTGACCTTGGCTTGTGACTTAAGTCTTAAAGGAGGGCATCTTGCTAAGGGAACCTTAACCTTTTTCACTAGACTCAGCTCATGTAATGGTTTAGTAACTTCCTTTAGGATTACCCAAATTGCTTGTATATGTTGCCATGAGGTATTTCTATCTATAAAGGCCTAAGCCCATACTTTAAAAGCCTATTTAGGTTAATAAAGATTGAGCTAATCATTTATACCTAGAAATAATGTTTCTATGCTTTATTGCTTTGAGAGATTTGGCATGCACATCAGTTCTTAGTATCTCCTATTGATATTAAGGCCAAAACCTATAAATCCTAAGAAAAGAGACTCACCATTGAATATGTGTGTGGGAGGAATAAGGTTGGAAGGATGTTTGCACACTTGACTTGTTATTTACTTATTGTGTAGCACATGCATCATGCATACATACATTTCATGCATCATACTAACACTTTATTTTTTAGCCATCATAGATTCATTTGGGTTTTCCTATGTTTGGAGTCAGAAAGGTGGTAGACTAGTGAGAATAGATTCAAGCCCACAATCAATTGCAAAAGAGATCCGCAGTAAATTAGAAAGGAGTCCTATCAATCCACTCTACCTAGAAGCTACATAAGATTTAGCTAAACAAGTAGAAGAAATATAACAACAAGAGGGAGGAAACTGGACCCTAAAGCATGTTAAAGGAGCATGAATGGATGACATGAGAGCAATGATGCAAGATGAACTAAGACAAGCTCTAGCTGGATTAATGCCACCACTTGTTGCTACACCCTTAGTTACGGCCAATCCACTTGTTGTGGAAGCACCACCTACTAGCAATAACAATGCTAGGGGATAATCTTTAAATGCTACTAGGAATTTACCTACTGTGGAAATGAAATTGAAAGATGTTGAGAACTACATAGTTGAAAAAGCAAAAAGGGAATCACTTAAACATGTTCAAGAGCTGGAATCCAAGCAGATGAAAGCACTAACTCAAAAGATGTCCAAAATGGAAGAATTGATGAGAGGACAAGGCATTAAATATTTGTTTGACTTTGATAATGTGATGCAATTTGAGAAAGATAAGCTACCTGATAAGTTCAAAATGCCACAACTGCCGAAGTTTGATGGTACTGGAGACCCAAAGATTCACTTTAGTCAATATACAACTACTATAAGCACCACTAAGGCTCCTTTCTCTTTAGTTACCAAGTTTTTTGTACTATCCTTGCAGGGTATGGCTATTAATTGGTATTATGGATTGAAGAAGTCTATCTGAGCGGACTGGAAAGAATTGTGCACCACTTTTTTAGAGCAATATGACTACAATACAAGCTTAAAGTGTCTATTAGGGATTTAAAATTAACCAAGCAAAAGCCTAATGAATCATTTTTATATTTTCATACTAGATTCATGAATAAGATAGGGTTAATGAAAAATAAACTAGCTGAAAAGGATCAAGTTAAGATGATTGTTCAAAATGTGTCACCTAATTTGGTTGAGAGGTTACAGATGATGAACCCTAAGACATTTGTAGACTTTTATAATGATGGGTTGCAAGCTGAGGAGATTGAAAGTGAGAAAAAAAACATTCTTAAAAGTACCAGAGAATGAAACTACCTAATTAGGGGCACACAACAAGGAAATGCTAGTCGGGTTGTGGGGGTTCATGTTATTCAATAACCCAAGAGATTCTCAAAATTTAACCAACCTTTATCTAAATTCCTTGATCATTTGATCTAAAAAGGTTTTTTACTCTAAACCACCTTCTTTTGATATATCCATTGAGTCAATTGTGCCTACAAGGTGGGCTGATGAATTTGATAATGAGAAGCTACTAGATAAGAAAGAAAAATGCATGGTTGAGGTGTGGAAAGATGGAAAGAAGGATCAGACTATTAGGGTTATTGAGATATGGTATAATTCTAATAAAGAAGGCACTAAAGGCTATAATGTATGGATTGATAATCTTGAAGTCAGTCAAGTTACTAGAAGTGGCAAAGGTTATAAACTGATAGAGGAAACTATAGAGAGAAAAGAAGTTACTGAAAGAGAAGTCTCAGATGAACATGGTGATTACTTGATTCTTAAATAGCTTAAAAAGGCAAGCAAATGTGAGCATTTGGGAGCTCTTGATTCACTCTAGTAGCCACAAGAAGGCTCTGGTTAAGGCTCTAACTAAAATGAACATTGATATTACTATAACCCTTGAGGCAATGGTGGCCAAGGTTATTGAGAAAAAGCATGGTGTTATTACTTTATCTGACGAGGATTTACCTATGGAATGGTGGAATCATAATAAAGCCTTATTCATTCCAGCTGAAGTAAGAGGGAAAAGGACTAATTATGTAATGGTGGATGATGGGTCTGCAATTAATGTTTGCCCACTACAAATCCTACCTAATCTAGGAGTGAAGGTAGAGGATTTAGCAAAATCAAACCTTGTAATTGGAGCTTATGATGATAGCACAAGGAATGTAGAGGGAACATTTATGGCTCCTCTAAAGATTGGACCTATAGAGGTAATAGTGGAATTCACTATGCTAGATATCCCTATCTCCTATGCCTTGCTTTTGGGTAGGCCTTGGTATCATATTTTGGGAGGAGTGCCTTTAACTATGCATCAAAAGGTGAAATTCTTACTTGATGGAGAAGTTGTAACTTTAGATGCTATATGAACAAGATTATGTCCACAGTTATAAATAATCAGAAGTAGGTTGTTACCCCTCTTAGTTTCCAAATAGCCATGATCTCTTATGGAATTGAGATGGATCCAAGGGTTATAAGGATGATTAAGAAGATGAATTATCAGCCCGAATAAGGACTAGGAAAGAATGAACAAGGAAGTCTAGAACTCCTAAATTTCAAAAGCCAAGATGATACAAGAGGATTGGGCTATACATGAATTCAATTTTGGTAGTAAAAGAGCTAAAAGAAGGTTTTTTAATGAGAATAACCCCTTAAAGAATGTGGGACTGCTGAAGGATAACTTTGTCAAAGAAAGAAAAGAGAAGTTCTACTTGGGTGAAAAGGATCCTATCCAAGTAGCTGGGTTTGAGATCTTCAAGAAACAGATAATTGAGAGTCTAGTGTAAAATGATGAAAATAAGGTGATGAAGAAAGTTACTAAGAAGATGGGGATTAAGGCTATTGAAGAACTGCTTTGTTTGCTACCTAATGAAGAACAACCATAAGATTTAGCTAGCATTATTAATAATAGTTTTAGTGATGTTTTTAATGAAGAAACTAATGTAACAAAATCTTGTCTGTTTGAGGACCAAAACTGTATTTTTCTTGTGGTCAATGATATGAACTATGGTTTGGCTTATTTGTGTGATGTTGATCCTGATGGTCTTGTGCATTTTAATAATGATCATTCATGCATGTTTGACATTAATTCTATTCAATTACATTCATTAAACATGGGCATAAATGAATAACCAAAACACATTTCTATATCACATGATTTAACTCCTTAAGAAAGGGAAATTTTGAGAGAATACTAAGAAAAAGAAAGGTAGTAGTTGCTTGGTCCTATGAGGATATGTCAGGTTTAGACAGAGAAATTGTAGAACATCACATTACAATATATTTAGAAGCTAAAACTATTAAACAATAACTTTATTGGTTAAGATTAGAGTGGATAGAAAAGATAAGAGAAGAAATTGCTAAGCAAATCTAGGCTAATTTTTTAGAAGTTATAGAGTACCCTCAATGGTTGGAAAATATAGTACCAGTTCCCAAGAAAGATGAAAAAGTTTGGATGTGTATAGATTTCAGAGATCTGAATAAAGCATGTCCAAAGAATGACTTTCCTTTACCCCATATTAATATGATTGTTCATAGCGCAACATCTAGCATAATGTACTCTTTTATGGATGGGTTTTCATGTTATAATAAGATAATGATGGCAGTTATTGAAAAGATCAAAACTGCTTTTATCATAGAATGAGGGACATATTGCTATAAGGTGATGCCCTTTAGATTAAAGAACACATGTGTAACCTATCAAAGAGTAGTAACTGCTCTATTTCATGGTATGAGGCATAAAGAAGTGGAAGTGTACATTAATGGCATGATGGTTAAGTCAAAAATAAGGGAAGGACATTTTGAGGCTTTAGATAAGTATCTAGCAAGAATAGAAAGATATAACCTAAGGCTTAATCCGAAGAAATGCATCTTTAGGGTTACTTTTGGAAAGTTATTAAGGCACATAGTCAGCAATAGGGGAATAGAAGTTGATCCAGACAAGATCAAAGCCATTCAAGAGATGCCAGCACCAAGAATAAAGAAAAAAGTATAAGGGTTTATAGGAAAACTGCAGTACATTAGCAAGTTTATTGCGAAACTTACCATAGTTTGTGATCCAATCTTCAAGCTCTTAAGGAAGAATCAACCGATGGAATGGAATGAAGAATGTCATAAAGCCTTTGATAAGATTAAAGAATACCTTACTAATCTACCTATGTTAAGACCACCAAGACAAGGTAAACCCTTAATCTTATATTTAGCTTTAAAGGAAAAAGTAATGGGGGCAATGCTAGTGCTAAGACTAGATGGGGTAGAGTACGCAGTGTATTATCTTAGTAAAAAGTTCCTGCAATATGAAGAAAAATATGATCTTATGGAGAAGACATGTTTAATTATGATATGGGCTACAAGGATGCTAAGGCATTATTTCTATTCTTACAAAATACAATCTATTTTAAAGATAGATCCTTTAAGATACTTATTTCAAGCACCAACTTTAATTGGAAAGATATCTCGATGGTTGGTACTTTTGACTAAGTTTGATATAGAGTATGTCACTACTAAGGTCATTAAAGGAAGAGCAGTCGCAGAATTCTTAGCAGAGAATGGAATCAAAGGAAATGAGCAGTGGAATTTAGAGTTTCCATATGAGAACTTAGCAATAATAGAACAATGCAAATGGAATCTTTATTTTGATGGAGCTGTGAATAAAAGGGGATTAGGGTTAGGAGTGATTCTTGTCACACTAGGAGGAGAAACCATCCCAATGGCTAAGAAATTAGACTTCAAAGTTACAAACAACATGGTTGATTATAAGGCATGTATCTATAGGGTAGAAGCAGCACTAACAGTTGGAGCTAAAGACCTACTAGTTTATGGAGATTCCCTATTAATCATTCGTTAGGCTAATGAGGAGTGGGAAGTGAAAGAAAAGAGGTTGAAACCTTACATTTGCTATTTGAAGACATTAATGAGAAACTTTACTAAATGCCTCTTCATACATTTACTAAGAGATGAGAATCAAATGGTGGATGCCTTGGCAACACTTTCTTCAATGTAGGATAAACTGACAGGGTCGATGATGAAGCCTTTAATAATAATGAAAATGAAAGCTCCATGTTATAGTAAAGAATAAGTTATGAGTATTTAGTTAGGGCTAAAAGAAAAGCCAAGGTTTTATGACATCTATAGATTCATTGAGGAAAAGAAGTACCTAAATGAAGTGACTTCAAAAGAAAAATATGCTCTTTGTGTTCTTGCACGCTATTATGCAAGTCATGATGGGGTATTATACAAAAGAATGTTGAATGGAATGTAACTGAGATGTCTTAAGAAGGATGAAGCAGAACAAGTGATGAGAGAGATTCATGTAGGAGTTTTTGGATCTTACATGAATAGGATGATTCTAGTAAAGAAAATAAAAAAGGGTACTATTGGATGAGCATAGAAAAAGATTGTATCCAAATAGTGAGACAATGTCATAAGTGCCAGATATATGGGAATCTCAATCATCTTCCCCCTATAATATTACATAGTTTAGTATCTTCATGGTCCTTTACAGCATGAGGAATAGATATAATAAGGGAGATAAAACCAATCGCCTTAAACGGGCATAAATATATAGTAATGGAGATTGACTATTTCTCTAGATGGATAGAAGCATAATTGTAATATCCTACATTTTATTTAAATAAAGTAATAATTGAATTTGCATTATTAGCAATAATTTTTAAAATTATATTAAATAATTTTTACTAGCTAGCTATATTATTATGTTAGGGTTATATAATTAGTATTTTAGTAAATTATATTTCCTATAGCACTAACTATTATTTGACTATTTTGTAAGTACAAAATTATTTTATATTAATCTTGTTGTTTTTAGCCCTAATACATGTATGTATGTATGTATGTATATAGGTTTGGATTGAAAAAAAGGAAAACCCCGAAGTCCCTCACCCTCACTGCCTTTCCCTCCACACTCACCATCGTCACCGACTCTCCCCTCACCGTGCCATCTTCATCACTACCAGAGAACCTTCGCTCGCCATCCTCACCGAGCTCTCTGCTGTTGCTGTTCTTCTTCTCCTTCTTCTTCTTCTTCTTCTTCTTCTGCTTCTTCTTCTTCACCTGGCAACAACTCTTCATCGTGCGACAGCCTGCATTTCCGGAGTTCCCTAGCTTCGCATTCTCTTCGCAGGTGCTGCCTCCCTACTGTGATTTGCTGCCTCCTCAGCCTCCATCTTCGGTGACAGTGAGCCCCTCATTTCCCCTCTGTTTCTGCAGCTTGGTGGTGAGTGGTACTCACCCGATTCCTCCTCTCCTTCTTTGATCTTGAGCATTTTTGGTAGATTATCTAGTTAATTGATGTTGTTATTGTATAATGAGGTTGATGTTGTCCATTTAGAATTTTTGGGGAATTACTTGATTTTTTTTCAGAATTTTATTTGATTTTTTTTGTCATTTTAATTGTTTGATTTTATTCTATTTTTTTTAGGCATAATTAGTGAATGTTATTAATTTTAGAACTCAAATTATAATTTTTGTGATTTTTTATACTATTTTTATAAATATTTTTAAGTTATGCCAAATGTGATTTTAGGTTAAATAATATTTTTGGGAGAAAATTATTGGTTGATTAAATGTTTTAATTATATTAGGAAGATTTATTTTGAGAGAATGAATTTTTGGCATGATTAAATAATTTTAAGGAATTATTTTTAGTATTAATAGTACATTATGTAATTTATGTATTTTAGGGGGGTAAAAAAAATGTAATTTTACGCTAAACATAGTTAAATATATATTTTAATTAGTTTTATTAATATTTAAGGGGTTTAGACAATTTTTATAAATTAATTGGTATTTTTACCTAAGTAGTGCAAATTTTAAATATTAAATCTCAGATATATATATATATATATATAATACATTTTAATGGATTTAAAATTAGGTTATAATTATGTTTTGATGAAGGAATAAAAAATGTAGTTGTTTAATTTTTGAATAATTGAGATTTTGTATATTTTATTTATTTTTAGTATATGTGTATGTGAAATATGTATTTTGAGAAATAAATGCTATTAATCCTTGATATTTCATTGAGTTGTGAACTCGATCGGGGCTAAATGTAGTTTTAGGAGCCCGACTCGAGTGTGGATGTTTGTGGATATTAGAAGTGCATTTTATGCAGGTCTAGCTCTACCTTTGGTAGAGAGATGTCCGTTTTACAGAGGAGACTCTGCTGAAATTTCAATAGATTTTCTCGTAAAACGTGATATTCGTAAAAATTTCTACTGTTAGTTAGGTTATCCTGTCTGTCGAGTCTTGTCCGATTTTCCTCGAGTCAGCCTAGAATTTCATTGTTTTGTTGATTGTTGATTTCAATTCCATAGTCATGTTTTAAAAGTAAATTTGTTATTTTTTTCTTTTTAGAGCATTTCGAAGCAGAAGCTGTAAGACTCATGATCGTCAGCCTTCACATTCATCTTGTAAGTCGATTGAATGATCTGTGCGTGTGTTTTTAATTAACAAACACGTGCGCTCCTATTTTAATATTAATTATATGGTTTATTTAATTTAATGCTGTTATTTAATATTTATACGCATTTTATTTATTTAAAAATCAATTTTGAGGAATTTTGGTAGAACGGGCTACCTGGTGGGATTCACCAGGACTATGTGCACATGGTAGAGATTGAGAGATGGATCCGAAATATATATGATTGGTGAATGTTAAACTAGGACGGGTGCCTCAGCAGAAGCCTTAGCTCTCAGGGACCGCCAGTGATTGTAAGGTTAATAATGGACTGGGATGGGGCCTCGGTCGATGCCTTTGCTCTCGGGGACCGCCAGAGCCATATATTGGGATTAAGTGAATGACTATGACTTGGTGCCTCAATTGATGCTTTTACTCTGGGGGACCGGTAGTCTAGTTAGAATAAGTGGGCCCGGTTGGCCATTTAGATTTTGGGTTTAGGGTTCTACTGAGATTTTTCAAAAGCTATAAATATATACTATACATTATTTTTACTATAATCATATAGTTTTCAAAAAGGTTTTCAAATCGTACAGCTCTTTTTATTGACTTACTCAGTGAGGTCTGATTCCCCTCAAATTATTTTTTTTCAGGAGCTTGGGAGTTCGACCTCAGACTACCTCCACATCGGGTTTCTTCTTCATCGGCTATTTTATGTAGGTCATTGTAAGTTGTACTATATGTTAATCTAGTTTGCTGCAGTAGTATATGTACTAAGAGTTGTATGTTTTAAGTATATTGTGTAGTTATTTGTACGAACCACGCTTATGTATAAAGATTTAAGTTTAATTTATAATATGTGACGTTGAAGCACATTTTATTTAGCACTTGAATTTGTTTATTTTTTTAGAAAAATTAGTTTGATAATGTGTTCTATTTTAAAATAAAGTTTTAAATTGTAAGGTGTTATTTATCTTTTCTTTAAGGCTTACTATGGGTTTCGGGGGCCTTATGCCTTCCCATTCCTTTGTGCCGGTCATGTGCCCTCGGGTTCGGGTCGTGACAAGAATCCTTGAGTACTTTAAAGTCTAGAAAAATGGCAAAGTTCATTAAGAAGAATCTCATTTGTAGATACGGGATCCCACATCATGTGGTGACGGACAATGGTATTTAGTTTTAGGCAGAGATAGTTATGTTTTTGCACAGATATAATATTGAGCATCATATATCCTCACCTTATCAACCTTAAGCTAATGGTGTAGTTAAAGTAACTAATAAGAATGTGAAGAAAATCCTCTCTAAGATGGTGAAAATGTATAAAAATTAGTTTGAGTACCTCCTTTTTGCCTTGTGGGGATATAGAGCTACAATGCACTCTACTACAGGACAGACACCATTCTCATTAGTATATGGTTATGAAGCAGTTTTGCCTATAGAGATAGAAATCAAATCTTTGAGGGAAGCTATGGAAGCAAAAATCCTTGAGAGTGAATGGATACAAAAGAGACACGACCACCTCGTATCTTTAGATGAGAAAAGGATGGATGCTTTATTTCATACTCAGATTCACCAGAGAAGAATAGCAAGAGCCTTTAATAAGAAGGTTAAACTTGGAAAGATACAGTCTGAAAATCTGAAAGGACTAGCTAATAACAAGAGTTATGTCATGTGATGTAACAAATGTAATCATTTTGGCCCTAGTTAATGAATCAAATTAAAATTGAATTTTTGTTTAAATGTTGCATATTCTATCTTTATTATAAAGCATAAGGACTTAGAGGAAAAACAAAACATGAGAGTCTAAAAACCAAACTTATGAGATCATTATTCTAGTTATGTTTTTGTTTCTTCTTTTATAACTCATCCAGTAATACTTAAGTCCTTTTGTACTTAGCAAATCTTGGTGGTTTTGTAGCTTGTATAATAACCCAAGCCTTGTAGTTGTCATTAGTAGTTATATTAGCATTCAAGTGCATGTTCCACTCTAATGCTCTATGAGGACACAGGTTCTTCACTTTGTCTAGAAAATTTTATCTCAGAGGGAAGCCCTCAAAGTTAGATTTAACCACCACAATGAATTATGGGCAACCATACTGATAACAAAGGCGTAAAGGGGAAAAGAAAGTCAAAAAGTGCAACCCAAGAACAAGAACACTGTGGTTATATAAGCTGATGGTTATAAACTTCAACCTCCACTAAGGACAAACCCATGTAATCTCTATATTTGCAATGCCTTTCATCCAATTAATCCATTGATCTATAATGTGCTTGTCCTTCATCTTCACTGGATGAGACTGTAGATTATGAGCTTGATAAATCAAAGCATTGGTAGGGGCATTAAATAGACTCAATTTCTCCTATAACCAAATTTAAAAAAACTACTAAGTTGAAAACCCAAAAGGGCAGCTTAGGTGAAAAAAAAAAGGGTTACATACATGAAGGAGAAGCAAACTACTTGAGAATCAGTTCTAAATCTTGAAATTATCCAACCCAATGATATTTTTAGCAAGAATGATAGGCATAGGTTAAGCTCTAGCTTCCATTTGTTCTAGGATGTTGATAATCCTTGTGTTAGCATCTCCATAAGAAAGCACTAGTAGAAATTGGGCATATAAGCTAAAAGAGATAGTCCTAATCCAAGCAGTATTGTTCTTGTCTCTAGTCTTATAAGAAGTAATCAGAAAAGAAAGACTGATAGTCCTATGGTTATGTGCATACATGTAGATGTCGCCTGGGGGCATATCAAAGAATGCCACTAGTCTACCAAGAAACTGCATCTCAAGGTCAGGGAGAGCAATCACAACAGCTGAGTTCAAAGAATAGCCAAGAATAGCAGTAAACTCTTTAGGTAATGGACACAGTTCTTGTCCATTGAATCTAAATATGTGGTCCTTAACATCCCATAAGGTGGCAGCAGCATGTAGAAAATTGTTATCTATTTTTAGATGTTGAAGGGATTTCAAGGATTTGGCATGAAATGATAGCAACTTATTCTAATCATCCCCATTAAGGCTTTTGAGAAATTTCTTCATTAAATTAAGGGTAGTTGTGTCATGATGAAAGTAAATAAAAGAGAGAAAAGGGAGATAATCCTTTTATAAGCCTTTTATATAGGCATAAAGGTTAATCTGGATGGGATTAGGATTTTACATTTTCATATCAAATTCAAATAAGTAATCAGAATATAAAAGAGTGAGAACCATAGCCAAATTTCTAATAAAAAATTCAGAATTTTGATCGAAATTCTAAAAATTCGATCAGAAATCTATAATACCGATTGAATTTCCAAGATTTCCAATAAAAAAATTAAAATTAAAATTAAATTAAATTTTAATTAAGGTTTGATCCAAAATGAAAAGTCCACAATCCATTCAGAAAAGGTAAAGCAATTGAAAGTGAAAAAGGAAGTTAAAGTACAGTCATGTAAGCACAATTCTTAAAGATAAGAAGATCAGTCATCCTGAGCTCCAGTGTCTAGCCAAGGACTCCACCCTCTAGCTAGATCATTGATCTAATCTTGGGGCATAGAAGTATCGGCACCATAATTGTCAAAACTGAGACCAGTAAGCTATCGATGAAGCCTCTTGTTCTCACGCTCTAGATCCCCAGCATAACACTATTGCATCAAGAATAGTTAGAATCATGCATATCATACATAACATGCATACATTTGCATACTTGATGCAAATACTAACTCTCCAAGTATCTATAATCTGCATGGTAAATAATCTTTAGGAAGAGGTAAGTCCATACAAATACTCTACCTATATTCGAGGGACCTATAAAATAAAGTATACTAATTTCAGCAACAAGTGTTAGTTTGTACATGATTGGAAATGCAAATTGCACTTACATGTGAAGCATCATGACAAGAGAAACTAAGAATATGAGCTATATTAAAATACATATGCTGCTCAACAAGAGTATATACCGCAGGAGCCTAATAGTACATGGACCTATCAAGTGGTGGAACATCGCCTAGAATGGTACTTGAGGAAGTATCACCTCAAGTAGCTCCACTATGTTGAGTATACTCAACCTCCTACTCAATCCTCTCAGTGTCACACTCAGTCTCCTCCTCTATAGCAACATCAGTAGCTTCTTCAACCTGTACAGAAAAGCAAATGTCATCTGCAGTGATGAAAGAGATAAAGTTAAATGGTGATAGTGAGGAATGGTGATAGAAAGCATACCTTAGTGGGGTCTATAGGAACCTGCTCTAAGAGATTATCTGGAACATACTTATGATAGTGATGAGAATGCTCAAGCAAAGTCAAAGCATTATATCCCTCAAGAGTTACTCTAAGCTTAAGACCACTCATGTGCAACTCCATACCATCGAAGAGGGAATAGAAGAAGGAACACACCTCCTGGAAGGTCCCATATGCCAATGATAGACATGCTCACTAAGATACCATATCTGGCAACTATAACTAGAAAGCAAAACTCTCATAGTCTCAAGCCTCATAGCCGCAGTCAAAAAATTGTATCGCTGAATATCTTCAGTACCAACCAGTCAATCTGATCTAACCTGCAAATTCATTCAGATAAATTTTATTTAACTTCCAAAATTGGTTAAATATTAAAAATTAAATTTATCTTACCAAGTCCCAATCTAAGCAGTTTAGCTAGTCCCGATAAGTCTAAAAATCATACTTGATGCTAGCTAGATGAGAAGAGCCCCATCTCTGCATTAGAGGAAGACTCTTGTCAAAGCTAATAGTGTTGAAGCCTTGGATCACCCCGATCTCAATGACCCAAATTTGAAAGAAGAGAAATAGTTGAAATAAAAAGAAGGGGTTATTAAAGAGTAAAGTTAAAAGGGGTATAAGACATGTAGAAGACATACATGTAGGACATGCTAGAAGTCGAACATCATCACAACACCTCTACAGATAGTATCTAGTATGTAGTAGAGATAGGCAAGAGCTGCAGATCCCCAATCAAAAGTAATGACTCTAGCAAGGTCTTAAAGTGGAGCAAGAAGAGCAATGCTAACCTCATGACTAGTCTCACAAAAGAGGGTAGTGCCTAACAGTATCAAAAAGAAACATCTCGCCTTCTAAAGGATCTGACGAGGTGTGGTGGTGGGTAACCTCTAAAAACCCTAAATAAGAGAAGAAAGGAGCACGTTCTTCCAATTTTTCCATATCAAAATGAACCCGAGCAAGTAACAAACATAACAACTCCTAACATCTTCTGGAAGGGTGCAGTAGTGGATATCAAAAGGAACTAGGGCACCTCCAAAGTTAATTCCAGTGATGGCAGAGAAGCTCATAGGGGAAATAGTCAGCTCACCCACTCATGTGTGAAAGGTGTGAGTGGTATCCATCCACCTCTCGATGAGAGCAAAAAGACAATAGTGGTTTGACCTACCTCGGGTAGTCGATAGAGCAGCAATGAAGCATTGGAAGCCAGATGCCTAGATGTGTTGTACTACCTATTCAGATAAATCATGAAATAATTCTCAAGCCAATTGAAAGCAATTCCATAACTTCAGTGGTTTTTGAATAAAATTTAGAAAATAACATGATTACTTTCTTTTACAAACTCCTGGTTTTTGTTTATCATTGTTTTTATTTTTTTTATAAAAAAATCAGGTTAAAATCGATTAAATGACTGGATTTTCGATCGGAAATCTAGAATATCGATCAGATTTCTAGATTTCTAATCAAATTTCTAGATTTTCAATTGAAAATCTAAAAATTTCAATTCAAAATTCAGATTTTTGACTGAAAATCTAAAAGTCTGACTGGAATTATGTTGGTCCTTTATGACATTTTAATACTAATTTTGCAAAATTTTATTTTCAAGTTGATAATTTCATGCAATTTTATTTAATTTATATAGTAGATATTCTATAATTACATGCATGAATATGTTAATTTACATATTAATAGGAATATATTTTTCTGTAAAATCAAAGACAACAGAAGAAAATTTACCTCATCTTCAGCCTGGGAGCATCTATGGAGGTGTAAACGAGTCAAAGGGAGTACACCTTACCCTTCGTCAAGTCCCAAATTGTTTTGAGGAAAATATTATTGCGAAATGACTGGATCTAATTGGTTAGAGCTGCTTCCACATAATTTGCGTTGTGGGTGAGCCATAGGATTAAACGGATTTTAAATTAGATGTTATATGAAAGAATAATTTAAGAAAGAAGATTTTAAAATCAAGGAAAAGAAAAGAAAAAAAATGAAAAGGATAGGAAAATGAAAGAAATAGATCAGCAAAAGGAAGAAAAAGAAGGTTTATATTAAAGTGGCAAATGTCTACTTTAGTCCTTTAACTTTGTTTGCATTTAAGTCCAATAATTTTCTTGCAATTTAGTCCTAAATTGTAATGCTACATAATTTAATAATTCATTGAATTATTAAATTGTCAATATAAAAAAAAATCAACACTACACATCTAAGTGTAGTGTATTCTTAAATCAATACTATACGTTTAAGTATAGTCAACATTATACATCCGAGTATAATGTATCTATTCAATCAATACTATATGTCTAAGTACACTTAACATTATACATCCGAGTATAATGTATCTTTTCAATACTATATATCCAAGTATAGTCAACATTATACATTTGGGTATAATGTATCTTTTTAAATCAATGCTATACGTCTAAGTATAGTCAACATTATACGTCCGATTATAATTTATCTTTTTAATCAACGCTATACATTTGAGTATAGTCAATATTATACGTCCGAGTATAATGTATCTTTTCAATATTATATGTCCGAGTATAGTAAACATTATATGTCTGAGTATAATGTATCTTTTCAATCAATACTATACATTTGAGTATAGTCAATATTAAACATCTAAGTATAATACATCTTTTCAAATTAATGTTATACGTCCGAGTTTAGTGTATTCTCAACACTACACATCCAAGTGTAGTGTATTCTCATATCAACACTACACGTCCGAGTGTAGTGAATTTTCAAATCAACATTATACGTCTGAGTATAATGTATTCTCAGATGCTTTAGCATTTTGCCTAGTATTGCATAGCAACATAAGCATTCATCGTGAATCGACAATCACTTACAAGCAGAAGCCTTAAAGTGTATAGGTAAGTATTAAAAAGAAATTATGTACTTGTAGATGGCAGGGTTTAGCGCGTGCCTAAGATCTTAGCAACCATAACCCTATTTGAGCTTAGGGCTCTAAATAACACACTAACCATTGTCACAAAGACATGGCGTGGAGATGAAGAGTCGCCACCTAGGGTAATAATTAGGACAAATAAAAAAAGGTGGTACTCGATTCTCTAAAAGAAAGCTAGCACCACAACCAGGAGATTCTAAATATGGAATACCAACTTCTTTCAGTCTTATGTTCATTTAGAATTACTTTATTAATTACTATTTTATCCTTTATTTATATGCAATTTCATATAAACCCTTAAAAATAATCAACTCTAGGCAAACTAGTTACAAAATATACAAGTAAACAATGCATTCATCATAATCCCTAGGTTAATCTAATCTACATTGATTTTAATTAAATGGGCTAAATCTACATGTTTTAATTTGCAAGTGAGTCTAAAGATTAATGGGTCTAATTCCTTTTAATTAAATGATCTTAAGTCTATTTATTTTAATTTTAAAAATGGACCTAGATCTACAAATTATGAAGTATTTAATTTAGTGGGCCTAATTCTACATGTTTTAATTCTAAGGTGATCTTAAATCTATAAATTATTGAAAAGGGCTTTGATTTAATGGGCTAAGTCTAAATTAATTAAATTAAGTGGACCTATGTCTAATGAACTAAATGGGCCTAAGTATTCATAACCTAAATCTAGTTAATTATGGCCTAATTATGCATCTTAATTAATTAAACCTAGAAAACCTAGATTTATTTAAATGGGTTAAAGCCTAAGGTGGGCTTAAGGTCCAAAACACATAAATATGATCAAACAAGCCCAAAAACAATAAAAACAACAAAAACAATCAAATAAAAGATTAAAAAATTAATTTAACTAATTCCTTATAAAAACCCTAACTTAATAAAAGTGATCACAAACAACTAAAAGAAAATAATTAATAGGCAACCCTAATTCTATCCACTTAAATCTAATTCAAATTCAATTTTAATTAAACAACCTAATGATTTCTATAGCCATTAATTTTAATTAATTACCAAATGAAAACCCCTAATTTTATTAACTAATTACTTAAAATAAAACACACAAGCACACACACCAAATTTCATTAGCTATTACAATGAACTATTGAGAATAATAAAAAAGAAGAATTAAAACAATCCCAAAAATAAATAAAAATAAGAAAATTAAATAAAAAAAAAAACCTAAAAACTACATTTAGCTGCAAGGTTCCATCCATGGCATTCCATGGATCTCTATGGATTTGGCTCTTCAAGTATGATCATCATGTAATCCCCTCTATAATCACCATCACAAAAGGGTAAAAACAATGATTAGTGAATAAAATTATAATAATAATTAAATAAAATTGAAATTTAATAAAATCAAAATAATAAAAAAAAAAAAGAAAGTAAGGGGAAGATAATGCTTTATGGATGCTGAATAAATTATTCCTCATACTAGTAAGATCACCGTTATTTTTAGTATGCCTTCAGCAACTCATTATTCTTCTTTTAAAAAATCTCTTACGAATCAATCAAAAACAATTTATGTACAGACTAAAAAAAAGTCTAAAGATCCTCAGGAAGAAAAGAGCTAAAATTGTAGAAAAAAGTGCTGAGGATTGAGAATTTCCTCTCTTTCTCAAAGATTAAGTTCTTTTTTTATAGGAAAAACCCAAAAAAACCCTAGGTCTTACATACTAAAGAGTTCTAATTTTAAAAGGACTTTATTTCCTAAAAAATTAGATAAATCCCAAAAAAATTTAAGAAAAAAATTTTAGCCAATCAAAATTCAGGAAAAATATTTTTTATTTTCTATAAAAATTCAAAAAATAGGTAGAAAACACATAATTCCAACCGAAATTGCGTAATTCCGACCATAATTACATAATTCTGATCAAAATTATATAATTTCGATCAAAATTATAGAATTTCGATCAAATTCTATAATTATGATTTTTTTAACTTTTAATTATAAAAAGACCCCTGAAAGAAATTAAATATTTCAATTAAGTCTTAAAAAGTATTACAATTAAATTCTTAAAAAACCAGTGAAACTCTTTTTGAAAATGTATTCAAACTTTTGAGATTTCAAACTTCAAGTGTCGAAGACCTAATTATAACATTTTTATCATTAGAGTCCTTTATTGCATCCATATTTTATTATCCCAAAATTGTGTGTTTATAGTTATCCCCCTTTGTCACTGTTTGCTTGAAAAATTACGACAAAGAAAATAAGCACACAATTTATTAAGAATAAAGTTTGAGTACTTACTTGTGCTTCTAAGGTTTATGCTTGAAAGTAATCTTCCATTCGCTATGAATGCTTGTGTTGTCATACAACATTAGGCATAAACTTAAAAAATCTGAGGAAATACTATATTCAGACATATAGTGTTGGTTTGGATGGACACATTATACTCGGTCCTTACTAACTCGATCATATTGTCTGAATTGGAAGGATACATTATAGTCAGTTGTACAATGTCGACTATACCCAGTCGTATAGTCTAAATTGAAATGACACACTGCACTCGATCATACAATGCAGACTATACTCAATCATATAGTTTGAATTGAAATGACACATTGCACTCGATCATACAATGTCGACTATACTCAATCGTATAGTATGAATTAAAAGAGGTACATTGTATTTAGTCGTACAATGTCGACTATACTCAATTGTATAGTCTAAATTGAAATGATGCATTGCACTCAGTCATACAATATCGATTATACTCGGGCATATAGTCTAAATTGAAATGATACATTGTACTCAGTAATACAATGTTGACTATACTTGGTCATATAGTCCGAGTAGAAATACACTACACTTGGTCGTGTAGCGTTGATCTCTTTTATGCTTTGCCTTTTGCTGATTCATGCTTCATTTCTGTTATCCCTTTTATTGCTTACCAATTATGCTACAATCCATAATTACTCGCGATTAGTTGCAACCATTTCATTGCTCACCGATGACACTGCAATCCATAATTGCTTATAATTAGTTGTAACCCTTACATTGCTTGCCTTTGATGCTACAGTCCATAACTACTCGCAAATTAATTGTAATCCTTTCATTGCTCACCTTTGATAATGCTACAATCCATAACTGATCGCTAATGATGCTGTAACCCCTAATTGCTTTTAAATTGATTGCAATCCTTTCATTGCTCACCTTTGATAATGCTACAGTCCATAACTGCTCGTTGATGACGATGCAACCCATAATCACTTGCAAATTAACTACAATCTTTTTGTTGCTTGCCTTTGATGCTATATTCCATAACTGCTCATTGATGATGTTGCAACCCATAATTGCTTGCAAATTAACTGCAATCCTTTCATTGCTCACCTTTGATGCTACAGTCCATAACTGCTCATGATTAGCTGTAACCCTTTCATTGCTTATTGATGATTCTGATTAACTGTAACCCTTTCTTTGCTTGCCCTTTCTGCTGTAGTCCATAATTGCTCACGATTTTTACCTTTGGTTGTTTAAGTCAAATGCTTTGAACTCTTTCTGCTTATTAATTGGCATTTTTGTTGACTAACTTTAAATTTTGATGTGTTTACTGATTAGAATTTCTCTGCTAACTAATTTTAATTACGTTGTGTTAACCATCTCTATAAGTTAGGTGTACTTCCTTCTAGATTTGCAATTCCTATAAACTTGTTAAAGTTAGTTTCAATCATGATGAATGTACAAAACTACATTATAATGTTTAAAATTTATAAGAAAATTCATCACCTTTTCACAAGATAGCATGCATCGAATGAATCTCACTATTTTTTATTTTCATGACTGTCATTTATTTGCCATTTGCAAAAGTCAGAGGCATCATTAACCATTTTATGCTGAGAGCATATCTTTTACTAAGTAAAGAGCTTACCTCCACACCTAATTTGAGGGAGAATTTGCTAAACAAACTCATGGAATTTGAGCATAAACATATCGAATTTTCAGTATCAAAATAATTTTTGAGTTATTTTTATCCTTTTCTTCCTTATCTGAGTATTCCCCCACCTTTCTAATATTACTCAGCATGGATACCATTGGAAAGGTCCTTTGGATAATCATACTCTTACAGAGCATTAGAGTAAATAGAGTCAGTTTTGACGTGGGTCCTCTTTTAGTACTCCCCCTGCTTTCTTGTATCATTCAGCATGGACACCGCCAGAGGTTCACGTTTATACTCTTTATGAGCATTGGAGTACATTATGCTTGCTCTTATTTTGATTCTCCTCTTAATATTCACCCACCTTTCTCATATTACTCAGTATGGATACCATCAAGGGATTTTATACTTATACTCATTTTTTAGCATTGGAGTATATTATATGCACAGTTATTATTCAAAAGACTGGAATGATACTTTGAAATTCAAGCAATTTATACTACAAGTCCATGGATTTTGTTTTTGCATTTCCTTCCCCTCGTTTAAGTGCAAAGCAGGCATTAGATTAATTAGAGTTTATAAACTCTTAACATAAAACTATTAACTACTCATCTAAATTCTGCAAGGCTAGTAAAAGAATGCCACTATGATCAAAGGTTATGAGATGGGCTTTTCACACATAATCTTGTGAAGTAAATGAATTTACTTTCAATTTATGGATTTTATTATTGATATTTTACTTTATTACAAAATCTAAGGAAATAAAGTTCTGTTACTTTCCTTGATTATTTTGATGAGTGTTTGGCAAGTTGTTTATCACGCAAGGTGATATTCTAATGAGTGATTGGCGCTTGCTATCTTGCCCATTCTTATTGATGTACCATTTCCTTTCCCTTTCTTCATTCTCTTTTCCCTGCACAAAATACCATAAGTTAGTATGGTCTATTTGCAAGTGAAGAGATTTTGTTAAAATGCAATGTTATTCTTTTGCATTCTTCCCTTTTAATTATAATGATGATGTCTCTTATCACCGGGTCATGATACTCCACCATTGAGGTTGTGACTTTAGGATGCGTTCATATTTTTTCCATTCCATTAATGTTATGGTAAAGGGCTTCATTCCTCTTATTGACATTTCCTACAAAAAGGGTTCAGGAGTTAGAGGTCTTATTTTATGATTAATTAATTTTTCAAAGTGCTTTCTTCCCTTTTATGGGGCCAAAAAATTTATTACTGATCAATATATTCCATACCCTACACTAGTCTAACTGTTATAGAGAGATATTCCAGATGATGCTCTAAATGAGACTATGAAGATGGATGTTAAATCTGAGGAGCTTGAGTGTCCTATCTAGCCTCTTGAGGTCGCTAGGACGATGCTTCTGCAAATATCACTGTCAGTGATATTCCTTTACTGGATGGGCCCATGATTTATTGGGCTCTTGTGGTCTAAAGTTCCATGGAGTATCAAGTTCACCTTGATAGTGTTACCCTTTTTCCTTTAGATGCTTCACATGTGCACATTCTTACTACCTTTTTGCATTCTTATAACACTAATTTTGAATGTTAGTAGAAAAGTATTTTCACAATCTTGCCTAGGTATAAAGACTTTTATTATGTAGAGCAAGTATATCAAAACGAATGTATGCAAGTGTATGCATGCTACGTATAACAATGCATGATCCTAATAGATCTTTTGTTTGGAATAGAGCTATATTCGCAACTTGGAGTATGAGAACAAGGTGCCTCATCAACAGCCTATAGGTTTGAGCATTGAATGCTTCGCTGTTAGTACTTCTGATGTTAGAGCTTCTGATACAACTTGTCCAACAAATGACCAGGCTATGTTGTATTGATGAACTATTGGTTGTTGATTATAGTTTACTTCTTTATGCCCCTAAAACTCTTATACTTCAGTATTCCATCTTCGCTCTTTGAATTCAAATTGATTGTTCTATCTTCAACTTTCCCTAGAGTTACAATTTGCCCCCATTTTCATTCTGAATTCATTCATGCTATCTTAACAGTTTTTTTCTTCATGTGTGCAAGAAACTCAATTTGTTCACTGCTCCTATTGACCCTTTGTCTTACTAACCCTATTAGTTGTAGTCTCATATATTGAAGATGCAGAGGAGTAAGTGAACTAACTAAAGAGCATTCTTGATACTAAAATCAATTAAACTTGCTCTTGTTATAAGTTAAAGTATGTAATCATTAACTTATGTAATCACATTATTCCGATTATGTGCTTAAACTTTATTTTTCTCCATAACATCTCTATTATCAGTATGGTCATCTCTAGTTCATCATCATTGTTACTACTAATTTCAAGGGTTGTCCCTTAAGGCAGGATTTTCTGAACGATATAAAAGACTTATAGCTTCAAAGGATTCTTGAGCAAAATATAAGGTTTGATGTTGATGCCATAATTGATGATAATTTTAAGACAAGACCTACAATGAAAATTACTAAGCCACCTAAATTCCCTAGGTACAAAGGGACACTAGATTTATAAGTAAAATTACTAAAAGCGATAAAAGAGAAAGCATAACTAAAATAATGACCTCATAGCTCTAATTTTATCTTTCTTTATATATTGTCTTTCTATTCAGATACTTATGCCATATGATAAAGACTAATGTGCGACATTTGAACAAAAATTTCAAATTCAATTTTCCTCACTCATTAGGGCAAAAATGAGAACATTCATTACATCACATGATACAACTCCTATTACCAACCAGTCCTAATTTTTTCTCTCTAAATTTTACCTTGCTGTTCTCTTTTTTTTCTCTCCTTTTTTTCTCCTTTTTTTTCTTTTTTATTCTTTTTATTTTTTCCTCAAATTTCCTATATTCAAAAGTTACATCATGTGATATATGGATTTTGTTTGAATTTGCATTTGCACCCATGCTAAATGAATCTAATTGAATTGAATTTTTACATCAAACATGCAAATATAATTAATTTCATAATGCATAGTACCATCATGATGCACAATACATAAGTAAGCATGATTAGAATTGATATCATTGATCACTAAAACAAAACAAGTTTTAAAGAAACTAAAATTTTATTCAAAGAAGACAATAAGAAAATTTATTTCCTATTCTAGATGCTAAGGACGCTGAGTCTTATAGTGGTTGTCCTTTAGGCGGCTGACATAATAACTATTCTTGCATCTTCTTACTAATTATCTCTACGACTTCATTTTTTTGTACATCAAATGTGCATTTTTCTTTCTTGTCTAGCAGCTTCTCATCATCAAACTCATCACCCCATCCTGTAGGCATAATCGACTCGAAGGGTATGTCAAAAGAAGGTGGTTTAGTGTAAAACACCTTATAGTTGAACTTCCGTAAAGGCTAACCCAATAAGTCTTCTGCTCTTTCCACATCTTTAGGGGCATTAGGAGATTTCTCATTGGTTTTAAAGTGTAGGTCCTCAAAGGAGCTTAGCACTTCTTCCTCACTAACTCCTGAATTAATCATCATGGTAGCTGGGGTGGTACATTTCGGTAGTTTGTGAAAGGATTATTTTTAATTCTTGGGTTTTCAAGGTCTGTGGTCTTTCTAGAGTCTATAAGGTTTTGGATTTCATGTTTAAGGCGGATGCAATTATCCATGGAGTGTTAGAGGTTTAGATGGAATTTGCAATGCTTGTTTGGGTTATAGCCTAGGACATTTGTGTTTAGTAGGTTTGGATTAGGTAAAGGTTGAACTAAGCCTTTTTACATTAAGCGCTCTAGGACTTTTATCAAAGGTTGGTTAAAATTGGAGAATCTCCTGGGTTGTTGAATAGCATGCACTCCTACAACCCAACTAATATTTTCTTGTTGTGTGCCCCCAGTTAGGTAGTTTCTTGCTCTGGTGCTTCTAATAATCTTCTTTTTCTTATTCTCAATCTTCTCAGTTTGCAACCCATCGTCATAAAGGTCTATAAATTTTTTAGGATTCATCATCTATAACCTCTCAACCATATTAGATGACACATTTTGAACTATATCCTAACTTGATCTTTTTCAGCCAGTTTATTCTTCATTAATCCCGCTTTATTCATGAACCTAGTCAAAAAATCTGAGAATGATTCATTAGGCTTCTACTTAGTCAATTCTAAATCCCTGATGGACACTTCAAGCCTGGTATTGTAGTCATATTGCTTCAGCAAAGCGATACATAGTTCCCTTCAGTTCGCTCGAATAGACGTCTCCAACTCATAATACCAATTGACAACCATACCCTCTAAGGATAGCATAAACAACTTGGTAACCATAAACAAAGGAGCCTTAATGGTGCTCATGGTAGTTGTGTATTGACTAAGATGTATCCTCGGGTCTCCAGTATCATCAAACTTCTATAGTTACAACATCTTGAATTTATCAGGCAGCTTATCCTCCTCAAATCGTATCATATCATCAAAGTCAAATGAGTATCCAATGCCCTATCCTCTCATTAACTCCTTTATCATGGACATCATCTGAGTCAGTGCTTTCATCTACTTAGATTCCAGCTCTTAAACTTGCTCAAGTGATTCCCTTTTTGCATTTTTAACTATATAACTCTCAACATCCTCCAACTTCATTTCTACATCAGGTATGTTCCTAGCAGCATTATCATTGTTAGCTAGTGGTGTACCCACAGTTGGGTAGTTTCTTGTTTCTAGTAATCTTCTTTTTCTCATTTTCAATATCCTTAACTTGCAACCCATCATCATAAAGGTCTATAAATGTTTTAGGATTCATCATTTGCAACCTCTCAACCAGACTGGGTGACACATTTCAGACTATCATCCTAACCTGATCTTTTTCAACTAAACTTTTCTTCATTAATCCTGCTTTATTCATAAACCTAGTAAAAAAATCTGAGAATGATTCATTAGGCTTCTACTTTGTCAATTCAAGATCCCTAATGGACACTTCAAGCCTGGTATTGTCGTCATATTACTTCAGTAAAATGGTACACGATTCCCTCCAATCTACTCAGATAGACTTCTCCAACCCATAATACCAATTGATAGCCATACCCTTTAAGGATAACACAAACAACTTGGTAACCATAAACAAAGGAGCCTTAGTGGTGCTCATAGTAGTTTTGTATTAACTAAGGTGAATCCTCGGGTCTCTAGTATCGTCAAACTTCTACAACTATAACATCTTGAATTTATCAGGCAACCTATCCTCCTCAAATGGTATCACATCATCAAAGTTAAATGAGTATCCAATGTCCTATCCTCTCATTAACTCCTCTATCTCGGACATCTTCTGAGTCAGTGCTTTCATCTGCTTAGATTCCAGCTCTTGAACTTACTCAAGTGATTCCCTTTTTACATTTTCAACCATGTAACTCTTAACATCCTCCAACTTCATTTTTGCAGCAGGTTTGTTCCTAGCAGTATTATCATTGTTAGCTGGTGGTGTACCCACAGTTGGATAGTTTCTTGCTCCAATGCTTCTAGTAATCTTCTTTTTCTCATTCGCAATATCCTTAACTTGTAACCCATCATCATAAAGGTCTATAAATGTTTTAGGATTCATCATCTGCAACCTGTCAACCAGATTGGGTAATACATTTCAAACTATCATTCTAACCTGATTTTTTCAGCCAGCTTTTTCTTCATCAATCCTGCCTTATTCATAAACCTAGTCAAAAAATCTAAGAATGATTCATTAGGCTTTTACTTTATTAATTCTAGATCCCTGATAGACACATCAAGCCTGGTATTGTCATCATATTGCTTCAGCAAAGCAATACACGATTCCCTCCAGTCTGCTCAGATAAACTTCTCTAACCCGTAATACTAATTGATAGTCATACCTTTTAAGGATAGCACAAATAACTTGGTAACCACAAATAAAAAAGCCTTAGTGGTGCTCATAGTATTTATGTATTGACTAAGGTGGATCCTCAGGTCTTCAGTACCATTAAACTTCTGCAACTGCGGCATCTTGAATTTATTAAGCAGCTTATCCTCCTCAAATTGCATCACATCATCAAAGTCAAATGACTATCCAATGCCATGTCCTCTCTTTAACTCCTTTGTCTTGGACATTTTCTAAGTCAGTGCTTTCCTCTGCTTAGATTCTAGCTCTTGAACTTGCTCAAGTGATTCCATTTTCACATTTTTAACCATGTAATTCTCAACATCCTCCAACTTCATTTCCACAGTAGATATGTTCCTAGCAGTATTATCATTATTAGCGGGTGGTGTACCCACAACAAGTGGATTGGCCGCAACGAGAGGTGCAGTAACAGCAAGTGGTGGCATCAATCCAGCTAGAGCTTATATTAACTCATCTTGCATCATCGCTCTCATGTCATCCATCAATGCTCCTTTAACATCCTCTATAGTCTAGTTTCCTCCCTCTTGTTGTTCCATTTCTTCTACTTATTTAGCTAAATCTTATGTAGCTTCTAGGTAGAGTAGATTGATAAGACTCCTTTCTAATCTGCTAAGGATCTCTTTTATAAATAACTATGGGCTTGAATCCATTCTCACTATTCTACCACCTTTTCAACTCCAAACACAGGAAAACCTAGATGAATCTATGATGGCTGAAAAATAAAGTGTTAGCATAATGCATGAAATGCATGTATGCATGATGCATGTGCTATGCAACAAGTAAATAGCAAGTCAAGTGTGCATACATCCTTCCAACCTTATTCCTCCCACACACATATTCAATGGTAGGACTCTTTTCCTAGGGCTTTTTAACATAGAGTAAAGGTTTTGTAATAGATGGAACATGTAGAACATTAGATTATTTAAGTGATTTGAAGGGAGATAGGAGAAAGTTATGACCAGTATGTGAAATAGAAAGCCCTTGACCGTTACCTATAAAGAGTTTGTCTGTACCTTTGTAGTCATTAGAGATGCTCAAGGATGAGAGATCAGGGGTGGCATGTTGTGTTGCCCTAGTGTCTGGATACCATTCTAGTGTTAAAATCATAGGTGGAGTGGATAAAAGACCAGGTTAAGACTGTAATTCAGTAAGATTAGTATTCACTCGATCAGATAATGGTGAAAAATGACGCTGAGGAGAGAAGCCAGTAGAACAAGAATGAGGGAAATTATTGATGTTGTACCAACAATGGCATGTAAGAGCCGTATGATTTGTGAGGCCATAAATTTGGCATGGAGTAGTCTGAAATCCAAGACATCCTCCGCTTGATACTAATAAAGAATTGTAACCAGACCGAGAAGATGGTAAGCCATGAGCAAGAGAGGAGTGTTGTGTTAAATTGGCCAACGAAATTTGAGGATGTTGAGATTTAAGAAGTAACTCATAGGCAACCAATTGGCCATGCAATTCATTAAAAGAGATGGATTCGATGCGTTGTTGCAAAGCCAGTATAATACCATTATATTCAAAGCCGAGTTTGCAAAATATAATTGTATTTAACTCAGAAGAAAAGATGGGTTGTCTAGCCAGAGTCAAGGAATCAACAATTGCTTTGGCTTGGTAAAAGTGCTGAGAAATAGTTTTGTCATCTTTAGAAAGATTATGCAACTCAATATATAATTGAGTTCTTTAGACAAGGCTGAAAACACCATAAGTCGTTGCGAGGACCTGCCAAACTTCAAAGGCTGAATTGAGGCCAATGAGACGGGGATACACTTCCTTAGTGGAGGAGAGAAGCTAAGAAAATAGAAGTTGATCTTTGTGAAACCAAGTGAGGTATTCTAGGTTGATAATCGTTTGATTAGTGGAGGAGTCCAGAATTTCTTTTGGGGGGAACTTCAATGCCATTTAGAATCCTATGTAAATTGTAGAAATTTAAGAGAGGTGTGAATTGTAACTTCTAAGGAATGTAGTTTTTGGAAGTCAATTTAATTGAGAATGTTTGGTGGACATGAGATGTGGGTGGTGTTATAATAGTCGAATTTGTGAATGTAGAGGATGAAAGGGAAGAGCTTAAGGAAGAAGAAATTGAGAAAGAAGCAGACGAAGAAGATGAATTTTGGGAAGTCATGGTGCAGGCTCTAATACCAAGTTAGAGAAGTGTTTATGGCTAAAAAGTGTATCATTCATTAAGTGTGATATTGTACATAAATACATAAGGGAATACAACTGATGATAAGAAGGGAATAACAAACAAACTAGATATACCATGTGAGCTATAGAATACAACTAATAATGAGCTATAACATACATGTTAAACAGAGTAGCATACACAGTAAACAGAGTAACTACAACATGGTTAATACTACAAAATGTTCATATAAACCAAAAACATAATTTGGATTTATAAATGAATTTTATAAAATTTTATGAAATTCATTTATATCAAATACACTCTAAATAAATTGAAATCTCATTCCACCTTAAGTGAATAGTAAAATTTTAATTTTTTTAAAATATAAAAAATAGGTGTTGAAAAAGATTTTTCAAATCAACAAATATGAAAAAAATAGTCTGAAGAAAAATTTCTCTTTTTTTTTTTTTGGCCTAATACATTTTGAAGAATTTTTTAGTTGAAAATTAATGAAAACATTTTTTTTAGATACCCTTTTAAACGAAATTGTGAATAGACAATTAGAAACTAGATAGTAGCAAGCAAAATTCTTTAAAAATAAGTAATTTAATTACCAGCTCTAAAAGGAACTTGATGCCATTTTCCTTCGTATTGTTCAACACATTTTCTAAGAAGATCGTCTTCTTCAGATGTCCAAGCTCCTTTTCTTACTCCATAAGATACCTTCATTTCTATAATATTACCTCATATATATTGCCTGCGTTCAAAGTGTCAAATTGCAAACTTATAAATAGACAATTGCATGAGGTTGACAAGCTTTTAAAGCACAGCAATGTGCATACATTTTGTCCATAAATTTTACTTTTGTTAGTTGAACAATTTCAAAATGCGATCGATAGCCCCTTCACAACTGCCAGTCAAGTTGTTGTCCAAAAATTCCAAACTTGTTATGGCTTATACATGAGAAATATATATAAATGGCAATATACAAGCGCGAAAGATTTAAAAACGAGTTTAACTGTAGCATCAAGTTTATTTGTGTGATTTTTCACTTGTCTAAAAGGATTATGTCACAATGAGTAGCAATGGTTGTTGTTGTTCTGATTATTATTATTATTATTATATTCATATTTTGTTTTTCAACAATAATGAAAACTCTATACTTTTTGTTTTTTTCCTATAAATTTATTTACCAACAAACGAGTGAAACTGACTAGCAGAAGGTTGTTCTTGCTAATCATTTTTAAATTTGAATCGTGGTATATATAATTTTATTAATTAATTATTTATAGTTCTATACAAATCAAACTAGATTAATATTCCTTTTAGGCTTTCCCTTCCATTTACATGCCCCTCTATGTGGACCATGCACATAATTTTAATAAAAAAATTTATCTTTGAGTGCCTATAATATCACTACTAGTGACATCCATCATTGTTCCACTATCATCATTCATCATAACTGCTCAACGGTTGAATTGTAAACTTTCAGATATTCATGCACATTATAATATCATAGAAACCTCATCCAATGAAATCTTTCAATAATTATTTCCAACCATTTTCATAACCGTTTCAACTAGAAAAATTCATTTTTAATTTAAAATCGTTGGGAAAAATTAATGAAATTTTCATTTTAATTAACTTTGTTTAATATTATCTTTTTAGTGATTATGGAAACTACTAAGTCAAATACAAAATATAGAAAATACCATGCAAAACAAGTTGGAGAAAATGAGGATCTAAGTTTTAGCATGACCTACAAGAAATTTAAAAAATTGTCAAATAACTGACCCTCATTTCATCAATTAATAGGAATTATTCTCATTTATGTAATGTTTCAAATTCAAGCTATAAATATATAGTCACGTTAAATTAGTTGTGAAATTTTTTTTACTAAGCCTTATAATTAATTTCATCTAAATTAAACTGAATTAGTTAAAATTTATTGAATTTAAAATAGGGGAGGTTCAAAAATTTCTCAAATAAGTACATCAATTTATCTTTTGGACATATAGAATTATAGGCGAAGCAAGCTAGTAGGGTTAAATGCAATAATGGTCATTAAACTTTATATTTATTACAATTTGAGCATTAAGTTTTAGTTTTTTTTTTTTTAATCACCAAACTTTGATTTTGTTTTAAAATAGGTAATATAAAAAATTTTTAATCCACTAAATTTCTCTTAAAACTATTTAATTCCATCAATTTTTTATCTTTTCAATTTAGTCCATAAATTATAAAAAGTTTAAAAGTTTATTTCTTCTAAACTCTAATACCACTCAAAATGAGTTTATTTTTACTAGGTAAAATCAAAATAATTTTTAAATTTTTTCTTATTTCCTATAAATGTATAGAAAATATAAAGTTATTTATAAAAAAAAATTAATTATGAATTAAAATAGTGATTATAGATTATTCATGTGATAAAATTATTTTAAGTAATTATTATGAAATGAAATAAAAGTTTGATATCTAAAAATATATAAATTAATATTTTATAACTAAATTGAAATAAAGTTAAATTTCGATACCCTTGGTTCAATTTTACATGCAAACTAGCACATTAAAGTAAAAAACAAAAAACAAAGTCTCGATGCACCCTATTTAATGCATGCACTACAAATTATTCTAAGAAGTGGAAGATACACATTACATTACTCAACATCCATATGGTTTCTAAAAATGGAAAGTGTACTTCTACGAATGTTTCAACGACACACGAATGCATATATTAATTTCAGAAGTTCTGCTTCAAAACAGAATTACCTATAAATACGTCTTTATTTTCGTCAGTTTGCATTCACAAAGAGACCTATATATGGTGCAACAACATGCCATTAGGATGTGGGAACACTTGCAAAATAAATAGCCACAACCAAACCACCAAAAGTTTTTTTTTTAAAAAAAAAAGCATATTCTTGCCTAACCATTTTATAATTGTATTTGTATTATATATATACTTATATTTTACACTTAATTAATAAAAATGAGATACATATTTTTATATTATATTTTTATATTATATATCTAACTGTAATATTTAATATATCTAGATAAGAATCTTTTTCTAAATAAAGTTCATGTATAGAGATATAAGTATATTTATTGCACGTAATATTTCCACTTAAACTTAAAATATTATATAATTAAATTATAGAATTTGTGATTCATATTTTAAATATTTTCATTTTTCATTAGGACAGCCACCCCAATCATTGTCAGAAAAGGAATGAAATTGAAGGGAAGATTGCCAACTAAAAAACAAAGAGGGATGGACAGTGTGTTTTACATAGCATAAGAGACACTTCAGCGCAAGCCAATGAATATTGGTGGGACTGTGCATATATTGGCACAGCTTATTGACAGCATAGGAGATATCAGTACAAGTGAAGGTGGCGTATTATAAAGCACCAAGAATCTGCCTACATGAATCAGGTTTAGAAAGTAAAATATCAGCATGACGTTGAATCGAAGGAGAAGTTGCCATCAGTGTAAGGCAGCCATTAGCATTGTTTAGACCTGTGCCGACAAGTAAATCACGAAGATATTTTTGCTGGATGATTGTAATGTCTTAAACATCTTGATGAACCTCAACACTAAGAAAGAAACTCAAGTCGCCAATGTCTTTAATAGGAAACTCAGACTTTGAAGATTGAATAACTTAAGTAATGAGAGAAAGAGAAGAGCTGGTGATAATTATATTATCCACATAGACAAGATGAAAAACCATCCCAATAGACTTGCGAATAATAAATAAGAAGGTATTCACTTTTGAACCAGAAAAACCAAGTGAGCTCAAATAAGTGTTGAGGCGATGAAACCATGCTCTAGGAGTCTGTTTCGGGCCATAGAGAGACTGATGCAACAAACAAACATGATCAGGAAAAGCATGGTTGATATTGCCTTTAGGTTATTCCATGTATACAGTCTCATGAAGATAACCATGCAAAATCCAGTTGCTGGCTGGCTCTACGGCTGACAATTCCTTCTCTTCTTTAATCATGGAAATCATTAATCATAAGGATATGTTCTCGGTACCTGCTACAACAACTTGTCCTTTGGTTTCGAGCTCTGATGTTAGAAAGAAATATGTTGCTTTAGTTGTGGCAAATCAATCTTTGATTTCTTCTGCTCCGGCAGAGGCTATTAATAAAGGTGGATTCATTTCAATCAAGATTAATCAAACCTATATGATGAAAGGTTATCAATATGTAAATATGCTTTGATTGGGAGATTGGTTTTGTTGATAGACGACTCTCCTTGGAAGGTTTCCGCTTTAAAGGAAAGGTTGTCAGCTGTTTGGGGTTTATCGAGTGCATGGAAGCTAATTTCCTTGGGAAGGGGCTATTATCAAATTATTTTGACATTTGAGAATGAGAAGAAGTTGGTTTGCAGATAGGGTTCAGTTTCTCTCAAGCCCAAAACTCTACATTTACATCATTGGTCTTTGGATTTTGATCCATTTGAGCAGAAGTCTACAGCCACTTAGTTTTGGGTTTGATTTTATAAATTACCTTAGGAGTATTGGCATCCTCAAATTCGAGCAGATATAGCAAGGGGTGTTGGGACTCCTCTTCATGTTAATAATAATATTCTTAACGGCAATTTTGGTCATTATGCAAGAGTATTAATTGAAGTTGATAGTTCAAATAAGCTTCCGGATTCTTTAATGATTGAAAGAATATGGAAGAGCTTTTATTATTTTTATTAATGTTGTTTATGATAATCTTTCTAGTCTTTGTTCTTCTTATTTTAATATAGGTCACATTCCAGTTGATTGCCGGTTGAATAAGAATAGCTATAGAAAGGCATATATTAAAAAGAATAAAGTTGATGAACCTAAGAGACAATGGAAGCCTAAAACACATTTGACAGTAGTTTCCATTCTTGAGTCTGATACGAATTGTGATGGTCCTTCTAATAGAGTGCTAAAAGATACAACTGAGCAGTCACTAGCTGATGCTTTACGGGTTAATGATCAAGAGGACGTGATTTTCGTGCAGGCTATTCATGACGTCCCTAACATCATTAATTTGCATAATGATACTAATGTCGCTAATGCCCATCAGCGTGACAATGATGATCCTTATAATGATCTGCAGATGGAGATGGTTGGGATTGGCACAGAGATTAGAGATAATACTGATTTTACAATGTCATATCAAGCTACTCTCACTAAAAGAGCAACCAAGAAGCCTCTTGGAGTTAATTTATGAAGATTGTTTATTGGAATTGTCGTGGTATTGGAAATTCCAATACTTAAAGAACTCTTTTTCATTTCTGTAAGCAATACAAACTAGACTTGGTATGTATTGTTGCACCTATAGTCTATTTTCATTCTATTTCGTCTACTTTCTAGCAATCATTGGATATATTTTTAATTACTTCCAATAATTGTCCTCTTCCCTCTATTTGGATTTCAGGAAATTCTTCTACTTTAGTGCCTTCTTGGATTCATGTCCATGATTAGCATGTAAGCATGGATTTGACGTTTGATAATCAAGTTCAAAGGATCAGTTTTATTTAAAACAGTGTATGGTGTAATAAAAGGTAAACTTTGGGATGATTTAAATACTTTGGCTATATCTGTTCCTAGTTGCTGGTTAGCAATTTGATATTTCAGTGAAGTCCTTGGTTCCCATGAGAAAACGGGCAGAGCCCCTACGGCCCGTCCTTGAAGGGATTTTAGAGCTTTTATTGATTTTTATAATTTATTGCACATACCTATGAGAGGAGATCAGTATACGTGGTGTAATATGCGATTCGGTTATAATAGAGTGGAAAGTGTTTTTTACTATTCTTTAGCCTTTATGGGTTTTTTCTCATTTTGGTAGTCAATTAATTATTTGGCTCTTCCTCGAGATCACTTAGATCACATTCCTTTGTTATTGACTTGTAATAATGGTTTGGTTTGGATTCCTCGGTTCAAGTTTCAGGCAATGTGGTTGATACGCAGTTCTCTTTGGGATTTAGTTTCTTCTCATTGGTCTCAAAAGGTGTCAGGTTTCACTCCAATGCAAGCTTTATCTATCAATTTGAAAAACCTTTGTCAGGTTCTGAGGCATTGGAATAAATTTTCTTTCCTAATCTCAGTTTGAATATTTCTAAAACTCAAGCTTCTCTTTTAGAGGTCCAAAACTCTATTTCGGTTCATGGCATTTCTGATGCTCTTCATTATCGAGAGTTGGAAGCTCATGCTACTTTGGAGGCTCATCTCATCTAGCAAAAGATTTTTCCCAAAGAAAAAAATAGATTTTTGATAGCTTGAAGTAGGTGATAGAAACTCTTCTTTTCATAATCTCATTCTAGAAGACAACCTTTACAAAGGATTTTTTCTTTGAAAATTTATACGAATATTTCTGAAGATTTAAATGCTATTGAAAATCATGTGGTGGATTTTTATAACAATCTTTTTGGTCTGAATGTAGGTGTATCTTCTAACTTATCTTTCATTAAAGATATTGTCCAATGAAGCTTACCCATTATCCTTCACTTGATGAGATCAAATAGTGTCTTTTTAATGGACTCTTATAGTGCTCCAGGTTTGGATGGTTTCACGAGTCTGTTCTTTAGGACTTTTTGGGATGTTGTTGATTTGAATGTGTGTAATGCAATCAAAAGTTTTTTCTTTATAGGGAAAATTATATATGGTTTCAACTCCAATTTTATGATTCTAGTCCATAAGGTGAAAGATGCTATCTCAATTGATCAATTCTGCTCAATCACTCTTAGTAATTTTTGTTATAAGATTATTACTATGATCCTTGCTGAACGCTTGTCATTTATTGCTATTAAGGTTATCTCTTATAATTAATTCAGTTTTATTAGAAATAAAAATATTTCTCATTGTATCGCTATAGCTTCAGAGGGGATTAATATGCTTGACAAACATTGTTTTGGTAGGAACATGGCTCTAAAAATTGATATCCAAAAGACTTTTGATATTATGGATTGGAATTTTATTCTTGATGTTTTATATGCTTTTGGATTTTCTTTGCAATTTTGGGATTGGATTCTTAAAATTTTTTCTTCTGCTAAAATCTCTGTTATGGTTAATGGGGTTCCAAAAGGTTATTTTTCATGCTACAAGAGTTTAAAAAAGCAGATACTTTGTCTCCTCTTCTTTTTTGTTTGGCTGAAGACTTTCTGTGTAGATGGCTTTCTAAGGCTACCAATGATAATCTTTTTGATATGATGCATTATTCTAAAGGGTCATCTTTCCCTTCTCATTTATTATATGTTAATGATGTCCTTGTTTTCAAAAAGGCTTCTACTAAAAATATGAATATACTGACTCACATTTTTTGTGTTTATGGTGATCTTTCATGCCAAAGAGTTAATTGGACTAAGTCTAACATTTGTTTTTGTAAGGCAGTTTCCTATCAAAAGTCACATTCTTTGAAGGAGATTATTGGTGTTAATTAAGGCACTTTTCCTTTTATCTATCTTGGGGTTCCACTATTTCAAGTAACTACTAACAGAAAGTCATTGCAACCTATAGCAAATAAGATTAATAGTAAATTTGCTAAGCGGAATCAGTTTTCTCTCTCCATGGCAGGGCAATTAATTCATATTAACTCAATTATTATGGGTTATTTTCTACATTCTTTTTTGGTTTATAAATGGCCCCAAAGTTTATTAGTTCATCTAAAGAAGTGCATTCATAATTTTCTTTGGACAAGCTATATTGGCATTTAGAAATTAATGATTGTTCCATGGTCTAGTTATTATTTAAATAAAAAGAATGATGGGCTAGGTATAAAAAATCTTGAGCAAATGAATTTGGCTCTCCTTGGGAAGTTGTCTTGGCACTTGATAACTCAATATTCTTTTCCTTTGTCCCTTCTTAGAAGTAATTTTCTATTAGCTTCGGGTACTCTAAAGCCTACTCCTATCACCTCTTTTATTTAGAGTTCACTTAAATCTTCTTTTATGAAGATAAAAGACTTTATTAGTTGGTTCATTGGTTTTAATTCTTCTTTGAAGTTTCAGACAAATGAATGGATTCAACCATCTTTAGCTTTAAGGCTCAATATCCCTCTAGTACAATAAGCTAAATTGGTTGCTTTTATTTAAGATTTTCTAGTTAATGTGATTTGGCAACTTCTTGAAGATCTTCTTTTGGATATTAAAAATGAAATTATTCAAATCCAACCTCTTAAGGCTAGTTTAGATGCTTGTATTTGGCTCCCTTTGGTTAATGGGAAATATTTGGTGAAGAATGTGTTTGTTGTTCATTCTCATCCTTCAATTTCTCAGTCCAAGTTCTTTTAGAAAGAATTTTTGCCTCTTTTGTGTTCCCTTTTTAACTTAGCGAGCATATCTTAGTTGTCTGCCAATTGAAGATAATTTAGTTAAAAAGGGTTTTAATTTGGCTTCTCTGTGTTGCCTTTGGAATATTGCTCCTAAAATGATTAACCATATTTTTCTCCAGTGTCCTTTTGCAAAAGAAGTTTGGCAAGCTATTAGTTTTACTTTTTAGTGACCTCTTCCTTTTTCAAGGTCTCTAATCTCTCTTATCAATGCTACCATTCAATGCAATTTTAGCTCGCAGATCAAAGTGCTTTAGAATTCTGCCATTGTTAGTGCTATTTGGTTACTTTGGCATTACAAAAATTTAATCATCTTTGAGAATGCAAAACCATATATTTTTCTAGCTCTTCATAGCCTTTGGAAGATGATAAAGGAGTGTGACTTTTCAAACATGGCTCAATGACTAATTCTTTGACTGAATTACAAACACTCTCACTTTTAAATATTACTGCTATTCCATCTAAAGCTCCTAGGATCATTGCCATCACTTGGTATCCACTTTTTTTAGGTTAGATGAAGGTGAACATTGATGGCTTGGCAGTTGGCTCTCCTATAATTTCTAGTGCAGGTGGAGTCTTTTGCAATTCTAGAGGTTATATTAAAGGAGCTTTTGCATTTAATATAGGTATTGGTTTTGCCTATATTACTAAATTAAAATATGCCATGTTTACTATTTGAAAGGCTAAGAATTTGAGCTGGTGTAATTTGTGGCTTGAATGCGATTCGTCTTGGGTAGTGCACTTATTTCATTCTCATTCTATCGACTTTCGTTGGACTGTTCGGCATCAATGGGATTCTTGCTTGGCTAATTTACAGAGTTTATGTCTTATGGTTTCCTATATTTATCGAGAGGGTAACAATGTGGCAGATAGATTAACTAAATTTGGTGCTCATCAATCGGACCTTCATTGGTGGCACTTTACTCCTTATTTTTGTATTCAGCTTCTTTTTAAGGATTTTAGCTCTATGGAATAGTTTCATTTCTATTGAGCCTTTGTTCTTTGTTAAATCTTTATTGTACTCCTTTTTTTTTTTTTGTTAATAATATTTTGAGTCATTTTATATGATGAGAGTGTTAAGATTGTGTCAACTTAGTTGGGATAATTGGTTGCACTTACTGATATTTGGTCCCACCTTTGTTCAAAAAAAAATTATGAAGGAGTTACCACTTATATTATTATGGATTAAATCCATGACCTTTTTATGTCTTGACAAGAGTCTTTGCCACTTAAATTTTTCATATTTTTCATTTAATTGATAAAAATATGACATATCTCAAGACATAAGATGCATAGGTCCATCTAAAATAAAATTAAAAAAAAATTCATGTAAAAGTTTTATAAAAAATGACGCGACCCATTAAACCTTTCAATATTCATCTTTCAAAGTTTTTTAAAAAAAAAATTGAACTATTTTTCTTTCCTTCAAGTGATTTTTTTTTTCTCAACTTTTTTTTACTATCATTTTTTTCTCAACTTTTTTTACTATTTTTTTTTCTCAACATTTTTTACTATTTTTATTTTTTTAACATCTATCTTCATCTTTTTTTTTTTCTCAACGTTTTCTTTTTCTTCAAACTTTTTTTTACCATTTTCTTTTTTTTAACATTTTATTTTTCTTCAAACATTTTTTCTCTCTCTCTCTTTTTCAATTCAATTCAATTACAGTATTTTATATTATTTTTAAATTTTTGGAACCAATAACTTCAATTAAAATGTATATCTTTTTTTTACTCTTTTCTTTTTTAACCGAATAATTATAAACTAAACATCTTCAATTGTTGCAATAACAAATAATAAATAAAATTTTCCTCCTTTATGTTATGAAAGAATAAGGATTTTAGTTTTTTTATTAATTTGATTTTTTTATTAACAAGTCTAACAAAATTTTTGTTCTTATTTGTTGTTTTTTTGTTGGATGTTGTTTTTTTCATTGTTCTTTTCTTAAGGCCATAAATAAAATTTTTACTTTTATTAGTATTAATAATAAAAATAATAATTTTTTTGACATGTTTCATAATTTTTTTATTTTAAATTTTTTTAAAGAAAAAGAACAAAAATCAACAAACGGAAACAACTAAAACAAAAAACAAATCAACAAAAATTGTGCAGTTGTTTTTTTTTAATTGGTTTTTCATTATTAATAATAAAATTAAGACCATAAATAAAAAATTTTACTTTTATTTGTATTAAT